>OW387135.1:15937484-17270691 GCA_936440205.1 Lepidonotus clava
GTGCTAAGCTATTAGTACAGACCTACGTCCAGTTACCCTGTCCAGTTAAACAAGTTAATGCAATTTCTATACCACATTATCACAACCCGGCAAGAAAAATGGATCGCTTGATCGCTCTTATCTGCAAAGTTATAAATCAAATTCATATTCACAGTGCCACGAAAATAAAAGACTTAGTAAAATGAATTCTCATATTGAGACCATTCACTTTTGTTTAATTGCTGCAAAAGAAAGTATCGGTAATGTTGGTTGTTCGTACCACATGACCTTCTTCAAATGTTCAGTTTTTTTTTAAATCCAAATAATCTTTTTTTTTATCCATCAGCCATGTATATTTGAAGCTGTGATAAGGCTAATTTGTTTTTGTTTCCCTTGTCAGAAGTTAGGCCCATAGACCATGGGCAGGCCTTCCTCATATCAAAACTGATTATTCTATCCACTCTGTAAAAACGACAAAACAACCTTGTAGACCACACTATATATTTGACCTTTCGAACACACGCCGAGGACCCGGTTATTAACTCCTGAAAAGATGCCTTTTATATGTCTACCCTCATTCTCCGGTATATATACGCTCAAGGGCCAGAACTAGTTCAGCGTAAACCAGATCTGGCAGCTAGATGTCCTTCAGTATAAAGAGGATCTCCGAGAGGACAATTACCGTCAGAACTGTTATACGTAATAGGCTATACAGAGTTCACGACAGAACAGAAGGGATAGATCATATAGGCCTAGTCGTTAGTAAACATATGTACCTTCAAACTGTGATGATGTACATTTACATCAAGGTATACATCACATCTAGAAAATTTTTTACTTTAGGAAAAATAACTCTTGAAAATAAGGCAATGCATGCTACTTAATGCAATTTGTTTGAGCAGGTGTTTGATATCAAATCAAATTCACAAGTCTCACGTTCTGGAGACAGCTGGTTGACTGACAACATCTCATCTATACTCGGCACGGCTGCCATTCGCTGATCAACCAACCAGAAATACAAGGGGTTAGGGTTGAGCGGCAGTGCCAGTCCATCTTTATGCACGAATTACAAAAATACCTTTCAGACAGGAAAACTGATAAGATTATCAGGTTCTTATGAATATTTGTTGTATGTATATTGGTTAGAAATCGGGGGCTACGCCCCCGAACATATCTTTTTCCTTTCTTTATTTTCCTTTCCTAAACTTGTAGACCAACTGACCTGACACAAACAATATGAGGTTATCCTCCACCAACACGTTGGAATTGAGATGATGCCCTAGGCACAAGTATTCCATACATGGGCTGCACATTAATTGTGTCGACACAAAGGAAAGCGGAGTGGTTTAACGGCTTTACAAGCTGGTGCATTTCTAATGTGTGTTGCACGCTAAAAGGGGTGGGGTGGGGGTCTAGAAGCCTGCCAAAATGTGTATGTAAAACATGAACAGCCTCTGTCTAAAGATATCAATTTATATATTAAAATGAATCTTTACCAAATATCAAATAGATTGAAATAACATTAGATTTAAACCTAAATGTACTTAAGGATAGACAACTGTTGGCAAGGCGTTATTCACACTATCTCTCCTCATTTTCTTAATTGATGAGATATATTATCGTTTCATATACCAAATGAAAGGTAATAATTTTCTTTATCTAATGATATAAATAAAGTTAAAGTTAGACAAATATCTCTGACACAATTAATTAAAAACCAATATCTAGACTTTTATTTTTTGAACATGGATATTTTCTTTAGTACAAGGGCTACAGATTTCAAACTTTGCATGCCTCCTGATAAGGTTCTTATGTAGTGAACCGTGTCTCAGAATTTTAATTTAGGTCCTACTTTTTATTTTATTACAAAAAACGGGAAACTTTTTGTGATTTTTTTGTTCTTAATTTTCTAAATTTCATAAAACAAAAACTAAGACCTAAATAATAAATCTGAGACACGGTTCCCTCTGACTGGCCATGATGCATATGTGTTTAAAATCTCAAGGCTTTATTTAAAGAATTGACTGAGATATCAATGTTCAAAAAATTGTTGTAAAAATAGGATTTTTCAACTTTACGGTTATGGTGCATAGATATCCATAAAAGTATACTTTTATGATTTATATCAACAGATGCGGTGTTCAATTGGCTTTTTGGCACTATAAGATATAAATATAAGAGATTAGGAATACAGAAAAAGTAACAAGATAACTGCGACCATAGCAAAACGCCCCATATCACCAGTTGTCTATCCTTAAGACTATTCCCTCTTTAACCATAACCAATATAAACTTTTGCATAAACTGTTTTCACTTTTTAACTATCATTTTCATCCTAAACACAAGTTTCTCTACATTTCTATTCCAGAGCACTTTAGTTTTGTTTGACATGTCCAGTCATTTCATCCAGTTTCTGGCAGCAGTAACTTCACATAAGGTAAAGTACGTTAGTATTTAACATGGGTGTAGTGCAGCTATTATAGTTACGGTTTAGTCCATATCGTTTATGTCTTTTATCACCTGCTTCGGTAAATACATATACTGGGCCTGCAATGTCAAACTTCATAATGTTTCACGCAATCTTCGAAATTACCGGTCACATTAAAATTTTGCTGAAATCACAAATTTTCACTGTGTCTATGTTAATAATAATTGGTTAGAGCCTATGTTAATTCTGTTTAATGAGTTGCATAGTAAGGTACATGGCCAAAAGCTACATCCGAAGGTATGCCGTGATTACTGATTTTCTTTAGAAATTGTGACTTTGTAATCCAGGCATGTTTTACATAATTATTATGTACTATATCTAATATAATAGGTCCTGGACCATTGTCTTTTAGAAAAAGTTGAGAGGCTACGACTGAGACCGATTCCTGGTATTCCAGTCTAATTCAAATTCCCCAGCTATCCAAATTTTCGATTTGTGGTTAAAAGGTTTTCCAATAATTCGATTACTTCTTAAAGGGAGCCAAAAGCAATGGAGGGTCAAAATTTTGCAGATTTAGTTAACTATTGAAATAATAATATTATGTTATATGGCCAAAACTATAGGCCTGTTGTAAAATATAGACTGTCAATACTGATTTAAACAGATGTCCTTTGTTCACCATCAAAACAGGTTACCCTTCCACCAAGATCCATATATATATATATATAATTATATATATATATAATTATATATATATATATATATATGCATGCGGGGTAGTGGATGTGGAGTCCCCAAGTCGCCCTGTTGAATTTGCGAAAACCTGATATCACCCTGTTGAATATGAGAAATTGGGCAAAAAATAGGCTGTGTTGCCCTGTCGATTTTAGGGGTCTACACCCATACATGCAGAACTGACATGAAGATCGCAATGTGCACTCTGGTCTATCTCAGATCTCTCTACATTATGAGATTCTTGAAGTACACAGCGCGTGAGTTACCCTACACTTCTTTGGAACAGCTTAGACCCAGTCACTTCCTAGAAATAGACAATGCCTCTCTCTGTCCATTACTTACAATATGGTTGTTTCTCTATACGCCGTAAGACTAATGTAAACTGGTATCAATTCGTTAACAAACATAATATAATTCTAACTGTACTTTAGTACATTACCTTTTTCTCTTTAATTCAAGACACGAACATTTTTAACCAGCCTCCGTGCTTGCTAAGAGGCTACACATGAACAAAGTAACAGAACATGAACTAGTTATCTTGCCAGGGTGAATTTGCTTACACTTTTTTATTCTCATAACATAAATCAGTAAGGACCTTATTCAAATAAGTACTTACTAACGCCCTTAAAATGTGTGTCTAGCCCTAATTAGACGCGTTGGGTCGCGTTGTCCAACGCGTCTGGTTCACGTTTGGGGTCTATAAAGAGCATATCGCACAACGCGAAGTATATTATACTATGCATTGGGGGTCGCGTTGGCTTGCCAATTTTTACAAACATGTCTGTAAAATAACGCGAGTCACTTGCGTTGGGCAACGCGACCCAACGCGAATGTTACCCAACGCGTAGTGTAAGTGTAATATGGCCTTCTGTCTCATTTATGTTGCATACAATAATTCTCGATGGCTTTCAAAGAGAAAGGTGGGTAAAGGTATGCTAAATATTGGGAATCAGGTATTTAAGGTGGTGAAGGAAAACAATTGACATAAGGGATGTTAGGTGCTTAATAAGGCAAATTTGTATGCTTTGCTTTTAGGAAAATTCCCCGATGAAAAGCAACACTCAGCAAGTCTACGAGATTCTAAAAAAAGTGATAAAGGAAAACATGAAATAGAAAACAGGGTCAGGTGGAGTTTCCAACATTTTTATGTCCCAACTTCAAAGTGATACCCAAAGTTAGGCAGCAATGTCAAAGATTGCCAATGGACTTTAAGCTGGATTCTTTGGCATTAAAGCGGATACATACATTTTTAACCGTTCCATACCGCAAGAATCCTCTACCGTCCAGTTACAAGAAGACAAATCTTTTAATATTATTCACTTGGCAATGTTATGGTAAAAGGGGACATGAATGATTGAACATGTGCGTGAAATAAAATGTAATCTGATATTGAAAGTGTCATCTTTTTAATACTAATCTACCAACCAGATCTAATGAAGACAAGCTATTAACACCTTTTTAGGAGGAATTTCCTCTCTCTTATTGAAGAAACTCAGCTCACATTTTAGGAAAGGGGATCTCACTTTTTCAAACATACGTAAAACTTACAAGGCTGCCTCAACCATCAAATAAAAAAGAAATGTGTATAGATTGGGGACTGCAAACAACATTATGTGCAAAAGATGAACAGAAGTGAAGGAGAAATCTAACTTAAAAACTATATCATAACTAAACAATGATCCTAACACACTCCTTACGGAACTAATTACCAGCATAAAAGAATAAATTATCAGAACTTAGCAAAGATGATAAACAAATGCTGAAATGATGATAGCAAAAGTATGATTGAAACAGGAGCGCCTACACCTAATAACATAAGAAGAAGGCTGGATAGACTACTGAACAATCAGCTAAAAATCAAATTAATGTACAAATAGTTCAGATAAAGGAGACCTTAAATAGGTAGAAAACTGTCTTTCCACCATTGAAACATATATAGAAAAAGGACACTGGATCATGAATTCAAATTGGCAGAAGTGAGTATGTTTACATGAGAATAGCACAACATGCAGAAATCTACAGGCTCTGATCGACCCCGAGGTATAGTCCATCTGTTTAATCACAGCCTAGGGTCTGGAGTCGATCAATAGCAATGGGAACATATATGAAAAAGGGTTAGACATACACAAACTAGAAGACTAATGGGGATTGCTATTGCCGATTGCATCAGCAGGCTGTTCTGTAAGATTTTGAATGACAAGTCAACCAAATATGTTACCAATAAGAACTTCTCTAAATGATATCAAATGGAGAAGAAAACGGATGACTTTCATGATATTTAATACCATCTTTCAAAACTACATAAAAGAGTAGGAAAAGAGGCTGCATGTTGCTAACAGTCAGGTCACAATGGTTAAGTTTATTCGATGTAGTATCACAAGAGAGATTTTGCTATGTATAGTAACTGTTGCTATATAGTATTAACACCAATGTTGGGATAATACGATGGAACAGGAGTGAAACTAGCAACAGGAGTGAACAAAAGAATGGAGATAGATATCAAAATGTTGACAGTCCCTCATTTTAACCTACGGAGAAATAATGTTGCAGAATCAAATATGCCATATTTCATTGAAAGATAATTAAAGAAGTGCAATAATCAAAATTTAAAATTCAATGCTTTTTATAAAATTATTTGATATGCTAAGATCTAAAGTCCATTCCTTATAATTATAACACAATTGACTATGCACCAAGAAAGGGTGACTTTAAAAGTTATGGAAAAAGGCATTTTTTTCAAACAACCATAACTTTCTAGGTAAATGAGCTACAGTATTACCTCATATACGATAGGATTCAGAATGAATTGGACAATCCATCCAGTCTTGTTTTGTAAAATATATCATAGAATGAAAATGTTCTATTTAGAACCAAAGTCAGAAAAACGAAAAAAACTTTTACTATTAAGTCATGCAATCTGATTTGAGGTTTTATAGAAAGAATGTAATGTTTGTGATATGTGGTAATAAATTTATTAGGCATATCTGTCTTTACTTGAAGATTTCAATGATGTATAATGTTAGTGGCTGTGATTTATTTTCATAATTTTACAACTAAATCTTTAAAAATCCAAAATGTTCAAAAAGTACTAAAAATGGTGATTTCAGAGATTCTCTATGGGGATTTACTATAGGATTCGGTTGAAAATGTGAAAATTTGTGATATGAAAGGTTTTTCCCCCATCAAATCATTAAAACTTGGACTATAATGTATTATAACCACTTAAAGGAAAGACAATAATGCCTTCTACACCTTCAGGTATCCAATAAATGAATCTATAGTCCCTATGGTGTGATTAACATGCTTCATAAAAGGATGAAAAAGTCAACCTTTCTTAGCGCATGGGTCTATAGTAACCAATAAACTTATCCATTCTCTTCTTCACTGACCGAGGATATGTTGGCTGGGGACATCACAAGAAGGTGTCAGCTACATTCAAGTTCTCAATAGGTATTCAAAGTGCAAATTCAAACAAATATAACAATAATATCCATCTTTACAATGCCCAAGATACTCCCTAAGATAAAACATTAAAGTGTAAAAATAATTATCTAGTTATTCAGATGGTACCTTGATTCTCTAAGGAGGTTAAGGCACAGACGATGGAAATTAAGAAACATTATTATATCAATTTCTTCAAGATATTCCAGTTTCGAATGTTTATGATACGTGAATCAGCAGAAGGGATCACTGTACTATCATGATTTACAATCACTAGGGCTTTCTTTTGAACACACACACAGTTTCGGGACCATATCATTTATAGTATCCAAGTAATCTTTGTTCAGAAAATCAAACCTTTTTCTCTGATGTCTGTCCCACGTTTTGACTGTCAAACAAATGATTTATATCATTAGATAAATTATAGCATGTAGGCCTACAATTAGATAAATTACATGTTGACGTAGATTGACAAAGATCAAGGTATTCATTTTGAACCCATTGAACAGTTTAGTAGACATCAGCTTCGCCTAGCTGATGCTCATTAGGTGATTAGGCGCTGGTTGTAGGAAAGGCCATTGATATAACGGATGTACAATCATATTGAGGCGTGGTTGTGTTCCCGCCCCCAAGTGTCCGACTCAGGACGCTGGGTGAGGTGACGTCACGTCCGACCGGTGCCTGAGACGGGCGTGGTCCCGGCCGACGGCCAGCCCCGGGGGGTTAGGTCATCTAACTGTTGAAACCTTCCAAGAAAAATTCGATTGTAAAAACATGTTGTTTCTACCGATGGGAAAAAACTAATTTGAATATGTAATCATTGAACTCCAGACATTGAATATGAATCAATTGATTCGTAACAAATTGTTCAGTATAAATTTCCACATAGAGAAATGGCACACATTAGAGACAAAATTCTTTGTAACACATGTGTAAAATACTCCAAATTGCCATTTTTTTAAAAAATGATGTCACTCCTGTATGTGATATCATCATATTGCGTCCCATATGGCAGCTCGTCGTGTAGTGTAATAGGGATTTTAAGCCCAGACCCTTCTCACCTCAGGGGACCCTTCAATCACATCCGCCTCAATCACATGACGTCTTTTTCAAAACCGTTAAAAAGGGAAGTAAATGAATTAAGTCTCTGTGTGCCAAATTCATCTGTTTAGTATATATGCAAGTATTCCTGTTAATGGTCCATTAAATATGTGCGTGTGTTTTATTTAGTAGCGCTAAAGGTGCCCTTTGATACAAATACTGTTTTTGTACGAAGATAGGAGCAGCCCAAATTGAGTTATTTTTCATAGGTTAACCTAGAAACTGTATTATGAGAAAGTTTGTATAAAGGAATACATAATTCATTGTGTCCATTATTGAATTGTCTTGAGATAGAAAAATAGACAAAATCAAATGTTTATGTTTAGATTGTATAGATACTCCTGGCTCATGAAGTTCTAGAAATAACCAGTTTTATTGAACATATTAATCTAATATGTTCCAAACCTTTGCACGTAGTTATATTGTCTGTCTTCAGAGTAATGCGATCTTCCTGACAAAACGCTTGATAAATGTACAAAATCTAGGATACTAACCAAGTTGCATTACCATAAGAAGTGTTCATTGACATGACGAAACGTATCCAACAAGGTTGTATTGAATGATATACATGTAGTTAAAAGATGATTGATTGCATGTAATGGGAGTATGTGGTCATTTCTTGAATAGTCATTGATATGAGGATGTAGTGAATGACATGAATGACGTATGACCCATTGAACATAGTGGGAGTGTGTGGTAACCCTTAATGCGCTTTATTGATTTGAATATCACAGTACTGTAATGTCTGTGAATAATAACAATTAAATGCCGATCTGCATCCAACCTGGTCTCTGAATGAAGTGGTAATTAAACAGGCTGTCAATAATGCTGCTTGTATTGGCAGGGTTAAAGCCACGATACCCCACCCCTCCCCACTTACACATGCACACTTATAGACCTGTGATTGTCAGATGCTTTGTTTTACGATACTAAATTGTCCTATCCCTGTTATGGGTCCTTCAATTTCATTTTCATCCAGATTCCCTTTTCCTTTGAACAATACATCATAATGAGTAATATGACATAATTTCATGTGCATCACACCAAGAGGATACTATAATTATATTGTGGGCTATTCTAAGTGCCTTATAGTAAAGGTTTTTCTTTTAGATCTAGTCAGCGAGACACAAGATTGGAAACGCTGTTTTCAATATTTTCACAACATTTTACATATCTCCAAGGTTTGCTATAGGAACAGGACAATTGACCCATGCACTAAAAGAAAGAGGGGACATGGGGTTTTACTAATATATTTGAGGATTTAAAATAAATGGCTTTAAAGCTTTTGACATCAAATTACTGAACAAATATGGAATTTCCCAATGTTGTGTCTTGTTGTGACAAGTATCTGGAAGGAAATCACAATATTCAAAATAGAGGCGCCTAGTTCCAGAAGACGGCACTCGGGCCTTTTTCTCAGTTGGCAATTCAATAACTGGTTGCATGACACCAAGGTAGCGGCTGATCCATCTTAATGAACCAATCAGTGATATTCTAGGCATTATTCGTGCGAATTGAAGTAAATTTTAATTATATTATGCGTCCAGCTACATTTTAGGTAATATCTACATTTTATGATCTCATACTTGCACATAAACTTCCATGGATGACGTTGTTCTCACTTTTTTACATTTTGATTTATTTCTTTGATAAAATTTGCATAGGTATCTTGAAATGGAAGAATACTTGTGTACAGCAAGCAGTTTACTTGAAAAAACATTATTCCCTGAATGGTATAAGGTCGGAGAACAGGAAGGGTACATTGAACGTTGCCTCCAGTCAGTTGCATTAAACCTCAATTGTACTGTTTAAATGGGTCCAGATGCAGGCAGGGTTGTCACCTTAAGTTAAGAGGGTCATTTTCTTGTTGGACAAGAGATACACTTTCCGTCGATAGGACCGCGAAATTCGTTTTCATTGAATTAAGTGTGGGCCGTGTGTCCTCGAACGAAATAGTCCGTCTAGCACATGCGATAACTCTACTCCAGTGGTTACCACAGAAAGCAGTTTGCACGCAATTGTCTCTCTGGAATTACCATTCTTTTAGGTAAAAAAATACTACAGGAAGATATAGATTAACATGCCCATATAGCATGAACAATGGTTACCTGTGCAATTATCCAATTTAAGAATACGAGGGCGAATTACGCATTTTTCAAAGAGGCAGCCTTGTTGTTTCCGTCCTCGAAAATAAAGAAGGGGCATTTTTGGGCCATATAATTGTAAAATCTAAAAGAAGGGAGTGATTTTCATGATGCAGGAGATGAACTTGTCACGGAAAGGATGGAATCAAGGGAACAGTAGTTTATCATGGGAAGCACCCTACACATCATATACATTGATCAACATCATATAAAATTATCAACTTTTATACTCTCTCTAGACTGCGACATGTTTTTAACATGACAAACTAAGGATTTTTCAATGTCATTGGTTTGAGAAGAAAAGCTAGACTTAAAGGCCTAAATGTCAGCGTTTTGCTTTTCTTAAACAGGAGTGATTTTTTAAGGTCTAGCGTCAGTGAAAAGTGGTGATTGAGAACAGTGATGCGGTCGACGTTGTGTATCCAGGTGGGGGTACCGGGCCCGACCTCCTGTCCGCCCACACCCACATGGGCCTCAATCACATGTTACGTACCACTCCATGTCACCGCTCTCTGATTGGCTGCATCGTTGGTGGCAGGTCCTCCGGCTTTATTGGCATCCTCATACCTTGGGTCCCCGGAGGTGGGCTCACATGTGTTTGGAGAAAGCAAGGTTATGCTTGAAGAGTGACAGGTATTAAAGAGGTTGTGGCGGAGGTGTGGGAGCAGTTGTTGGCTCGACCTGTCGCGGAGAGGCCGTTATCCCGAGCTGCTCACCTCTCGCCGCCACTGCTCCCAGTTAAGGCCCCAGCCCCGGCCCACCACGCGACCACCCCGGGAGACGGCCCAGCAGGCCCCAGGTGCTCCACCCACCCCCACCATGGCCTCCTCCTACCGGTAAGTCCAACTCCTATACCAGGGTACTAACAGGAAGTCGGCATGTATGCCAACAGGTGATTCAGGGGAGGGAGGGGCGCTAAAAACAACGCTTTAATTCAGAAGATATGAGAAAGAGTTAGACCAGTCAAGAAAATCATACGAGCGCCCTCTCCATTAGCACCTTCTGGTAGAGGCTTGTTATATTTGCTTCGGCTTAAGTAAGACATACCTTAGTTTTTCATCGAGAAGGTTTTAACTGAGAGATATGTCTTAATGTATTCAATACTGTGTTATATATATATATATATATATATATATATATATATATATATATATATATATATATATATATATATCAGGTGAAAGAGTAATTTAGACGCACATTGGAAATTTTACATTTTGGTTTGAAAGTGTAACAACAGGATTAGTATAGCAGGAAACTTATTCCACATTATCTCAGATGATATAATTATATCCGACATCGCCGACATTTCCTGAAACGTCACCGCAGTGTGCTACATAGTTGATGGTTATTGCTTCTTTGTCACATTAGTAAGATGTTTTAAAATCATAATCTCACTTTCTGCAACATTTAGGTTACGTTAAGAAAATAATTTTTCTTATGCATTTATAAAATATTCTAAAAAAAGGACTCTTGACATACAATCTTTGCAAAGGTTTAAGCTGTTTTACATTCCGTTCCTTTATCCAATCAGACATCTTAAGATATTAATGAAATGTGGCATACATAACTATGTAAAATAGTAAAATGCAGAAGCAGGCATTTCCAAGAGGTATGTTTCATTCAACACCCAGTGGTACATTATACTGTCAAGTGTTACACTATAAATAGGCCATTATGTCGACCTCTGTGACTGACGGCTACACAGAGGTGGCACATACAGGCCCTCAAATATTTGAAAAAAGAAGTCGGTTAACAAGGAAAACCATGCCCACTCTCCTTGCCGGCTCTGGCCATCTATCAGTGTAATGGTGCCCGCAGTCCGACGTCACCGGCCGGGCACGTCCAGAATTGTCTTTAGGACCTGGCCCAGCACCCACTTCCTTCCGTTCCTCCCTGCCCTGAGTTACGACTCAATGAAGGCACGCAGTAGATCCTGTTCACAGACACAACCTGATATATTTATGTCCCATTCAACGACCCGCTCCCTTACACTGTCTCACAAAGTCCATGAATTAGACCTGGCTCCCGTTTCTGTCGCCTTCACCACAGCCTGCGCTGGGCGGCAGTAACTGGGTGTCTGTAGGGCCCGATCACACCGGGTGAGACCCCGCTCACACTGTCTGATCTGCCCCAATACACTGATGGTGGTTACTGAGGCCCCGCTCACACTGTCTGATCTCCCCTATTACACTAACCACTCCCTTAAGCTTCATAATGATCTTTTCAATATTGACCATAATCTCAATTGCTTTCTATATATCTGTCACCATAGCAACCATGAAACATTACTAAAACAAAACAAATCCACAATACCTGAATGTTATACCTCTAGCTCATGAATTGAGGTGGGATACATAATGACTTTCATGTTGTTTTGGTCATATCTTTCTTGATACTGAAAAAAGAAATACACATGGCATCTCAAATCGAAGTAATATCAGAGATCTATGGGGTGGGTTTGAATTTGGTTACCTTGTTGAAAAGATCATTTGGTTACCATAGCAACCAACCAACAAATACCATCCAATAGAACTCTAGAAATTCCATTTAAATTGAGGTGTCATTTGGCTTTCTATCTTCCATAGTCAACGAGACTTGCCATAAAACACTGATTTCAAAATGGCATAAATCTGGTTGGTTTCTATGGAAACCAGCTTTTTTCTATGTTCTTTGCTCACTCCTTTACCAGGCCTCCTCACTTGGTTAATTTCAGGTGTACCTGATTGAGATAAGACAGGTGATATTTTCAAATAGCTTTAAATGTGGTTGCTATAGTAGCAAATCCAAAAAGAAAACAGCATTCATGGTCAATCTTTATGAAAATTTTGGTTACCATGGAAACCAGGTGACCAAGGCAACCATTTCTATCTCCCATATAGTGTACTCTATGAATGCCTTGATTTAAGACGTGAATTGCGTCTCTATCTTGCTTATTAAGGAAGATATAACCAAAATAATGTTTAACTCAAAAAAACAGAATTTTCTTTTGGTTTCCAGCTGTTTACTATGTTCCATACAGATATTTTCAGTGCAACACCTTGTTTCATAGTAGAAATGAAAACCCTTCAGGTGAGGCTTGTTGTTCTTTGAAAGACTTATAATTCTGGTTGCTATGAGAACTGAAAAAAGGTAACCTGGAATTATGGTCAATTCTGAGGATATCTTCAGTTACCATGGCAACCAAGTAACCAAGACAACCAATTTCATTCCATCATCTGATAGAGCTGATGAAATGTGTCAATTTTCATTCCTGTTGCTACCTTGAATATCAGGAAAGATATGACCTTAAGAGGGCTAATTTCAGAATAGCCTAATTTTGTTGATGGTTGCCATGGAAACCAGCTGTACCTCCCACATCTGTAGACGGATTATTTTTTAGAAAGTTGCCTTTTTTGAAAGAGCAACTCTTTTGTTACAAGAAAAGTATAACAAAATGTACGGGAAAAAAAAGATAACTTCTTTGATATTTTACCTGCCAGTGTGTTCTGGCATAATAGAGAGAGTTAGAAAGTTAAACACCTGCTCACTAACCCAGAATTCTGCTGGTCAAAGTCAGATTTTAGTAATTTTCAAACTTCTCACTTCAGTCACCAACTGTTTCAGTACATAATAATAATTATTAATGTACTAAATTTGATTAGATAATTTAGTTGGAACACTCCAAAATTAGTATAAATCGAAGCCGCATCATCATTTGGCTATAAGATTGAGATGTGACATTACTCCTTCATCCGTATTGGGGGACCAAGATAAAGCTCCGGGTTGCAGACGGGGCACCTACTCGACGTATCCTTGAGGCTTAAAACTCTTATTTTGTTTTGTATGTGGTTTCAGAGTGGCGATTGTGCTTGTGACGGTGGTCTTTGGTGTCTCCTGCCAGCAGGCCTCAGGTGAGTGAACACAATACACAATGGCTCACACAAACAGTGCGACTTCTCAGAGCTCAATCTCAGCTCTCTCATGTATTCAAAATGACGAGAAACAGATGCGCACATCAAGAATCGTTGTGACGTTTTGAAAAAAGAATCGGTCTTTTCAAATACTATTTCTTGGTCAAATTGCTGGATTTATGGAAAAATGACTCCTGATGGTGAACAATTTAGCCAAACACCTGTAAGGGAGATTGCAATGAACGGCCTTGATTGAAACTAGCTGGTATGATCACATACTTCTCAATATGTAAGAATGTTATTCGATTTTGACATAATCACAAAATAAGTAAATCCTAATATCTTTATTCTAAATACATGAGGGCACTGGGCACGATACCAGTGAACAAGAACAAGAGTGTTTGGCCCCAACTAAATCTGCCAAAAAATGCTGAAATTTGAAAATATTTTTCTTATGTATTTTCCTCAGTCTCCTCCATGTCCATATCACCTCAAAAGTATCAGCATATTGCATGTTGGCAGACATCATTAGATCCTACATGAAATCCTTCAGTCGGAGATGGAATTGCCAGAGGTTCAAATTGTAGAAATCATTCAGGATTAATTTGGTAGAAATATTGAATATTGCAGCATTTCGTCTAGTTTCGAATATTCTTGTCTCATGCGAAATTCAGTTGGAATACACCTATACATGCTAGCCTGTAGATACTTGGGGCCTGGAAGAGACAAAGACAACTCAGTACGGAAATACTTCTGAGAATCAATTTCCTGTCGGATGACCAATATAGGCCTACACGGCATGCGGAACGAAAAATATCTTAGTTTGACGTACACTGTCAAGAGTTTGAAATAATTGCGTTCAAAACAGGGTTGACATAAATGAAGTATAAAACACAAGAAAGAGCCTTCTATTTCCATTTAGATATTAGGAAAGTTTGCATGATTTGAGGATTAGGAAATTTCAATACTTTTAATTGCTAAAACCTTGAAACTAGCTGGTACATTAGACGGTAGACTTGTGTGGTAGTCCTTCTCCGTCCACGTAGCGGTCTGGTTTGACTCACATGGTGTTTCAGGCTTATATTAATAAAAGCATCACCCACATTAAGGTATTAGTACTCTTTGATTAATGGTGCTTGACTAATCAAAGCACTTCGCCTCCTTACACTAACCGACATTTCTCTCCCCCTAACAGGTAGTTTGTTGCCTAGCAGCCTGTCGGAGCAGGACCTGTCCGACCTGCCGGAGATGCCGGCTAAGCGCGGCGGGGTGGACGCCTGCTCCTGCTGCGCCAACAAACACCTCTTCTTCTGCTGCGGCGCCTGTATGCGGCAGCGGGGGGCCACCCTGGGCCTGGCGCCGCCCGCCGCCCGCCAGGAGACCATCCGCCGCACCGCCGCCCTCCGCACACTGCGCAACACCATCTGCGCCTGTTGTAGGGGCGGCGACGACCGCTTCTCCAAATGCTGCCAACGATGTCTGGCCCTGGACAGCCTGGCTTTATAACCCGACTGCTCTCACCTGTTTATTTGGCAAAGTTCTATGAGGCTCAAATTTTGAAAAAGAAAGAAGAATAATAGAGTTTAAATACCAATAGTTTTTTTTATTGACATTATATATATATGTATATGAATTGAGATCACTCGCTAAATTACAGAAAATAAAGATATGATTTCACAAAAATGCGATTTTGGGTACAGATAATTACAAAGACAAACAGACGAGCAGAGGTACGTGTTTACTTGGGGGTTGGTTTCGACAACCCTAGGGGCCGTCCATAAATGAAATCACACACAAGGGGGGGGGGGGGGGGGGGGGGAGCATGTTGAACAGTATGACAATGTCTGAAAAGGGGCCATTTTCATGTTTATGACAGATAATTTAGGAACAGGGGGGTGGAGGGAGGGGTCCTAAAAATACCCTGAAAAAATGTGACATCAGTAATGGGTGGCCCCCTACAGCATGAATTCAGAAGGATCTTAATTCTCAGACCTTCATCAGAAGAATGAGACATGATCCCGATGGAAGCGATTCACACAAGCAAAATCGTTTTTCTCACATCTAAGGTCTCATGATAAGACTATCATTTTTCCAGGCCTCACCATTGTCCTTATAGATAGTATAAAGCTGACATCAGACCAATGGGGTGGCAGACGTCATCATAAACATGTTGACATACACTTATCTGCGTGGTGTTTAGAGGCACCCTATGATACAGGAGTGGTATTCCTCACCAGGGAGAGCCTACTTTCTGTATTTTACCTGTAATCAAACCTACATCAAGATGCATACTGGGATATATGTCGACAAGTCACATGTGTTATATTCATATTTGTTTAAGTTATTTGGAAATCATACCTAAATGATGATACATTAACTTCCAGATACTACTTACTTACAGGCAATTTCTCATTATTTTTGTTTTTTGGCAAGCACGTTAAACACCCATCAGAATAGTATGGGACGCAAGGATTTTCAAGTTTTTGCTCAATAGAGAAAGGAGAGAAATGATTATATATTTTCTTTGTGTACGAAAACTGAAACGTTGCTCTTATATAATAATTTCTAACCAAATAACCTCCAGAACCATCTGCTGCGCGCATTATGTGTCGCAGTGAACTCAACGTGATGCCGCGGAAATTACACCTGAGCGGGAGAAAAGGGGCCAAGTAGTCTATTGGGCAGAGAGGTATACCTTGACTTGGCGTCTATACGATGTTTTCTGAATTATTCTATACTTCCTGAATCTCCTGAATTCAAATCTTCTGGATGCCAAGTTGAAATCTTTAGGCAACTCAAGTTATTCATGTTTTAAGGGGAAAAAAAAGAAAAATTCAATTTAAATAAAAAAAAAATGCATTTTTGAGTTTACAAATATAGAGTTGTGGAGCATGTCTATAAAACATAAAAGAAAACATGTCATCTAACCTTTTTGTTATATGTTATTGACATAATTACATATGTCGAGTAGAACTATTTGAATGCCTGTAATTGACTATGAATATGGCACTATGATTACATCTTGTTACTGAGAACAGAATACCGAGGTCGGGAGTTTATGTCTGCGCATGCGTGGTGCTTTGGCGCCACTAGATTTCGGGGGTCAAGCGGACCTGCCAGCCAATGAAGAGTGTTCCTTTGTACCACGTGACACAACATGGCGGCCCCCAGTGAGAGACTCCCGATTGCGATATACCGGGAGGTGGAGTACACCAAGGTACGAGGCCAGACAAAAATAGCCAAACCTGCCTCCTTAGACCGAGGGTGGTACCCGGTGCGGGGGTGGTCAGGGAGTACTATAATCTCTCATTTGGTGCCTTACATCGGCCTTAAGAACCGTCGTTTACTCTGACATAACAGCCTTGTAACGTTGTCGTCCAAACACCAGTTATGACATAACGTTGGCAGGCTAATCTGTCCAGTCGGCCCCACCCTCCAAGCAGAGCACTCCTCTACGTCATGTACCTCCGCCACAACCTCCTGCCATGCTGCTTCATTTCCATAGCCAGGGTGATTTTCTTCTAAACATTTGAAAAACACTAGTTATTTTAGTTTAATTCAATTGAGACAACTTTTTCGTAAAGCTAACACTTTATTTAAAAATGTAAGTCGTTCCCCTGGGTAAATCTGTGAATCCTTCAAAGATAATTATGCTTGATAGAAATCAGAACACTACCCAGTTGTGTATAGCTCATCGTGATATCGGTTTCATTTGCTTGCAAGTAAGTTATATCATGCCATCTATGTTTTTGCTCAGTATGACAGATCTTTTTCTTGGCCTAACTTGGCAATAAATAGTTTATGCCTGCAGCTTGGGAGAGAACAAGGATTATCTACTTGCAGATACAAGTTAGGACTAAGGTCATTGGTGATGTCCAGTGATTAGATTATTCTGAAATATCAACATAATCAGATGGTGGTGAAAAACTATTTTTAACTTATTCGAAATAGATTAGAGATGCAAACATTCATTGTATTATAGTATGGATTTTTATTTCTTAAAACATTCATACAACAACACTTCGGCTAGATGGGTAGCCGGTCTTCCAGTGGTTACCAGCCTAAGTAAGGTAATATATATTTCCTCGCATGCCATTTAAACCTGTGTCTCTTGGCATAGGAAATGAGTGTGCTATCCACCAGACTAGAGAAACATGTGCTCATTACCATGCAGAATGATAGAAATGTTCTGGACATACCAAACCTTTTCAAAAAGGCCTGTCCAGGATATTGGTCCACAAAAAGTGATTCCAAAGAATTGATGGGTTTATGCCCTTTAAACAACAGCGTGTGATGCTCTTCCTTTACTTAATCTAATTTACATCAAACTATTGCTATCAATACCTTATGGTTATCAGGTGTGTTAATGGATACGGGTGTAGGGGACAGATTCTGTCCCCAACAAGCAGTTTGTGGCAGAGATTCTAATGCCGGGCATCAGAGAGGAACCCTTTGCTGAGGTTTTAGGGACGACGACCAGTCGTTTGAGCTTATGTTTGGTTCATAGCATTATGTAAAAGCTAATTGGATCGGGACGAACTGGACTACCGCATGTTGACAGTGACGTCACTGCCCTAATCTTTGGTCACAGTCCTGGCCTCGGTATATTATCTAGATTCTAATAGTAAGCGGCAGCAATTACTCTAACCTAAAGTGAGTTATATCTAAAAGACATGATAAATGTCATTCCAAATAAATAATCAATACTCATGGGATGTGTTCAGTGCAGAAGTAGACACTTTTGACCTTTCAGTATAATGAATTCTAGTGTTGACGAGTCTGCTCAAACATTCTGACTAACAAACCACTAAGGGGTGATAACCCAGGGTCCCCCAAACCCTGCTCAGCAGGAATCACTAAACAACGGCTAATCCCCTAATGCGAACTGACTTTATACGCCACATCACACGCGCGACGTCTTTTATACTAACGAGGGCGTATACACGACGTCGCCTGAATAAGATGAACTATGTACGTGACGACGATAAACCATCTATTAATTCCCATTTATGTATGCTACAAACATATCGCGTGTATACTAGAATCAATCCACGCAGCAATGTCGTGTATATTGTGAATCCAATTTAAGTGACGTCATATATATAATAATATATGTATGGTGGGAGCAAATCTTACGCAATATATCTAACATAATTCCCACAATGTAAGTGACATCGTGCGAACAGAGTGTACACTCACGCAGCCTGCTTCAAATTCCCATGTCTGTATACTACTTTCACCACCGTCACGGTAAGGACACACAAATTTGTTCAAGCGGGCCTACCTCAAAGCCCCTATAATTAAACCTTGAGACAAATATATCATTTAACCCTTATACATACAAAACACTAGAATTAAGGACAATACAGAGTTTGTGCAGACAATTGAACCTTATATATGCACCGACCTACTCTGTGAGGGTAATTCACGGCCTATAAATAACGAAAAACATTTGATTTCGATAAGGTTAATCATATTTCCGCCATTTACCTCCTTTACAGTAACCAAGCTCTTTTTCTACTGTAAAGTAGATTTTATTTATGTAACATTGTGGCTATCGCTGAATTTTCGTGACGTCGCGCGTATAAAAACCGCTATGTTTACACTTAATCGAGTGTATAAGATAACTATTATTTTACCGCGCCTCCATAGGACGTGCAATAAATGAGGCATACTTCAAATTTTCATATTTTTATACAGTATTATATAATAACCATCTATAAATTCCCATTTCCATGTACTATCCAGTTACTACTAACCTATCGTATGTGTAGTAGAATCAATACAAGGCACAATGTCGCGAAAATAGTGGAGCCTGACGAACCGGCTATATATATATATATATACATATATATATATATATACATATACATATATATATATATATATATATATACGCAACGTCGCGTACGCCGATGCTATACAGAGTAGGTTGCCCGAATAAGAGAATCAACATTTAAATTTTAAACCTTTTGTAAATTCCCATTTCTATACACTACTAACTTATCGCGTGTATAATAGAAACAAAACAGGCGACGGCGCCTCCTCATATGCAAACACCCGGCAAACAAACTGGCTGTATGCGACGTCACTCATATTACAATTATTATAATACACACGTCATCACCCGTTTTGGACCATTTGTTAATGTGACGGCCTCTAAAGTTGTATTTTTTATTTCAAAACTATATGAACTGGTCACAATCCAAGAATCTAGTTCTCCGATCTCGGGTCTCCACGTGCCCGAACACATTTGTGACATTACCTATATTGGAGAGATTGTAGACAAGACGTGTTTTTTTTATAAGGTAGGGTGTGTTTGCTGCTTGAATAAGTCTAACTATAGGGCCTACAAGTGATAATAATCAAACCATCTATAAAATTCCCATTTCCGTATACTACTAACATGTCGCGTAAATAGTAGAAGCAATGCAGGCAATATGTACGTGTATATTGTAATTTCAATCTATGCAACTTCATGGGCAGGGCATTCTGGCTGAACAATATCTGCTAATATCATTCATATAATACAGTTCATATATACAGGGGCTCACGTCACCTTTGTGTTTTTTTTAAGTAAATATAACCATCCTTTTAGCTTCTGATTTGAAAATCGGGAAACGTCCTTTCTACTTCTCCGGATTTATTATCTCTATTGAGTGGTATCTCTGTATATAGTAGCATCAATCCATGTGATATTAGTGCCTAAATAGTGGAGCTTAATCAGATTACGTCGCTTAAATAGGATGTACAATGTAGGCGACATGCTTCAAATTCTCATTTCTACATACTACTTACAGCTATACTAGATTATACTATGAAGATATCACGCGAATTTTGAGGAATGCATGTGTATGAAAACCGTTATTTTCACAACGTCGCGTGTCTTAGTTAAACTATACACTTGACAGCAATCAAACCATCTGGAAATCCTAAATATACTACTAGATTCTGCTATACACGCGACAAAATCGCGTAAATATAGTGGAGCTTATTTAGGCTACGTCGTGCGTATAAGCAGCGCCCTGTCTGGCCACTTCCGATTGGCTAGAATTGAATCAAAACATTTGAACTTTTGTAATGTTTATGAAATACAAAGTATCTGTCCACTGTCATAATATATATATATTAGGCCTATATTAATAAAATTATCAAGTTCTGCACTATTGGAACGATGTAACATCATTTTTTAACTTTGGGTATATTAAAAGTGTAGGGGTTTATATCAAAAGACAAAATAGCACCTAGCTATACGTGCTGTTCTAGGGATCCGTTCGACACAAGGTGGCGTGGTCCAGAATCCCCAAATAACATGCAGAGGAGCTCCTACAAAACTCGTCTGTTCCCTCTGTGGTCTGACGATAGAACTAAATAGTAACGTCAACTCTGATATCGTAACTATGGGCTGCTGGTCCAGGGTTCTTGTCGTTTATCAGGGATTTGAAACCCAAGATAACTGGTTAAGGGTTCCTTGCACATAACTTTATAAATTAAAAATGTTTGTGCATGTAGTTCACCAGACTTATGTATTCAAAAATGTTTCAAATAAAAAAAGAAGCAAAATGTAAAGATATAAGTCAATTACTCATGAAAGAATAAATTCGGGAAATCCCTCTTACCTGGGCTTGTAAGAGCTTCCCTTACTACATAATTATAACGGAAAATCCCTTTTAAGATAATTGAGGTTAGGTAAGTAAAACATAAAAGTAATAATAGCCTGTATGAGGGCTAATATGATATTCTATGCGAAAGCTGAATTTCCCGTCTATACATTTATCAGAGTTGGGGATTCCCTATTTTTCTCTGTGTATTAGTACAGGAATAGCTGAGGATCAAAGCCCCGTAACCATGTCTACGAAAGGAATGTTCTTGGAATATTTCAAACATTATTAGTTTTTGATGCATATATACATAAATACATTTATTGACAATCAGAGAGCGTCGTTTTTGCCCTTTTCCGTTACGTCGATAAACGGTCATAACATTATGAAAATGCCAAAACAGAGACCATGGTGACAGGCTGCCCAGACGCTCATAGGGGGCGCTAGGCGCACTGTCACAACGTTCACTTCGAATAAGCAATCTTTGTTTGCCACAGGATCTTTGATTGCACGATGCATCATCTGCTGGAACTATTATATCAGACCAAAGCCCATGCATATATTCCGAAGACATAGCCTATATTTCATTTATTGCTCACCACCTTTTGATTCGGGATATTGGCTATGAACTATATATAAGCAACTATTGAGACTGTAAAGAAGAAATGAGTCTGAGACCAAATACAATAGAACTGGTTTATTATCAAAAGGTGGCCTGTGGTCCGCGGCCTCTGGGTACAAAGGTCAAGGTCACGGAGGGGGTGCATGGTCCACGGATGACACACCCGCAGTATACAGGAAACAGAACCACGGCCGACGAGGGTCTACATCACAGGGTCTCTTCTCGGTATGTTATTTATAATGATACACGTACCTGGTATATACACATAATACACCCAGTGCCTCCCCTCCTCACGGAATAGGGTGAAGGGGAACCCTCGTCACGACTATAGGAGAACATGGCCGCCCTCTGAGAGCAGGCTTCGCCAAGCATTTGTCACTAATCGGACCTTAATCTAACATCAGTATTTCATCAGAAGGCATTGTTACAAAAATAATTTTTTTTTAGATACTTATTTTTTCAAATCGACCTTTGTCTTTGAATGTGTGATCTTATTCTAGCTGCAGACACTACGATTGTTGGAGTTTTGGGCTGTTGGACGTATACTTTAGATGGGTCAACATGACTGATTGGTAAGACTGGTCAGACACTCACTTTGAAATATTTAAACATGCAGGGGTTTATAAAGCATGGTCATAGTTCACAATTTAGTTGAGCTTTAGGCCTAATTCCTTTTCATATTTTTTCAGTGCGAACATTCAATTTTACTCAATATGGCTCAAATCCCCAAATAGACAAATTTCTTGTTTGCTGAAACGAAGCATCTGCCTGGAACATACCCGTGTGACCTGCAGTGTCCGGAAATGGAGAACCTGTCCCTTTTGACAAGTGCAGCCAGTCATCACCACCAGTCACCCCTGACCCAGCCGGCACGGCGACCGGACAGTCCAGCTACTCTGCTAGTCCCTACTCTTTGACATCTGGTTGAAGCTAACTTCTCATGCTTAACAGTTTAGCTCTGTTCTACCCGTCTACCATTAACAGGAAGGCTGACCAACCCAAAGACTCGTCCCTTGTTCCCTTACAGTTAGGTTGTCAAGGTGACGCCACGTCCAAAGATGGGGGCAAGTCGGAGTGGGGAAAGAAAATGTTGTCTGGGCTATGACGTCCCCCTATGTTGTGTGGTAGGCGTGACGTCAGAGCGGGACCGGGAAGGAGGCAAGGCGGAGACGGTGAAGGCCGAGAGTGGGAGAAGACACGGTCTGATATGTGCGGCACAGGGGGCCTGCCTACGGGAAGCTGGGGACACAAGGCAACCATTTGTCGGCCCAAACCTAACGGCCAGAAGAACATGTAGGCCATCTTACTGTTTTCCTAAGCTGCAATGCTTAGCGGCCCAAAAAGAGGAAGCATTGTAACAAAGACAAATTTTGAAATCTATCTGAAAAGGTAAAACATGTTACAATTGGAAGAAAACTGCCGGTTAAGGCCCGGGAGGCGGGTACGTACCACGTGCCTCCCGGGACCTGCCTGGTCTGCCCAGAGAAATGGTGAGCTGACATTCTAAAATTCAGTTATGAATGAAATTTTTCATCGCAGATCCATGCGATTCTCTTTACAATTGATGAAGTTGTTAGAATGATTGTAAGGTTTGGATAATAAACCAATAACACAGGGGCGTAACTCGACATGCGCGAACGAAACTAATAGATTTCCTGAGGAGAAAGAACACTTTGAGTAATTATTTGTATGGATATTATGTTTGGGGCGATAGAAAAGAAACCCCGTAATTTTGAACAAATGGTTGTATGGCATTTGTCGTTTCTCTGCACAGAAGCCCTCACCGAGACATCAAGTAAGGGATGCTAAGGACAAGGATCTTTGATCGCGCCTCGCCATAATTACAGTTGAAACCCTTATGAGCCAGGCGGACCCATGTACAGCGCAGTACACCAAGTAGGTCCAGGCGGAGTCTAGATTAGAACCCTTGGTCATAAAGGACCGTCTCCTATAATATCTGATTAGACTTAACGGATAGTATAACCTTATTGATAACCCTTTGTGTTAAACAATAGTCATTTGATCTTAATTATGGTATCGTTAATGTCTGCTGCTAAGGCTCTGACGGGACGGTCAGGGGCCGGGACGCTGTGGGGAGGTGCCGGGGTGGGCTGTGTGGACTGAGGCACCTGCCGTCTGTACACCAGTGTATGATACAACACGCCGTAAGGAAGTATGTACATCGTCACCAGCTAGACCACGTGTCCGTAGCACCACTGCTAGAGACTAATGCACGAAGAAAGGGTGACTTCTAGATGTAAGCAACATTTTATAAAGCATACAAAAATAACATTATCGTTATTAAAAATTCCCGAAACATACTAGGTGCCACTGAAGAATTGAAAAAATCTTTCTTTCGATATCTCACATATTATTTTTTGGGAGAAGCTGTTGCGATGAAACATATAGTTTCCTTTATGCCAGCCTATGATTAATACGAAGACCAAGACTACATCTATTTCATGCACTTACTCTGTTCTTTCTATGGTGTCATTTAATGCCATTTATAACATAGTTTTACTTTTTTGAATAGGTGTCTTTCAATTTTCATGATTTGGGTTCCAAAATGAATGCTCTTATCATACATTATATTTTGGGGTAATAGTCAGATGGATAGTTGATGTAATCACGAATCTTACGCTATACCAGGCACACGTCTACCTTGTGTGCATACAGAACGACGATAAATCGATAACAGTTTCTTCAAAGTCACCCTTTCTTAGCATTAAAGCCGCGCGGTAAAACTCCATTCTGAAGGTTTCCTGACCTTCCTGGGCGTCAGGTTGTCGGGTATTCCGAGCTGGTTCGCTCCTCTTCGAGTACTCTCAATTTACCTTGAGTCCATCCTCATTCTCCAAGCAGTGCATTCTTGAACCAGTTTGCTTCTTCCTTGGGTAATTCAAGCTGGCTGCGAACCATGCATGGTGTTACATTACCTTCATGGAGCGCATCCCTTAAGTGTATGTAGATGGCATGACCCCAGTATCACCAACTCAATTGACATAACTGTGAAGAAGCAGTGAAATGCAATCAGTATCATTTTGACATTGTCTTAAGGGGCCCAGCTGTCTTTGATAGAGTTCTGCTTGAAGGTGGGCGATGGTTGACGCGGGTGGCGGCCATCTTTATCTTTTCAATAGCATGGTTTGCAGTTGGTGAACGGAAACGTGGCCGCGTATCGAAAACCAGGGGCAACTTAAGCCGGGATAAACGGAATCAAATTGTACAGACACTTATACTGACCAATTATATACACACAGAGACTTGGAACATGGCCTTTTAAAACCGTATTAAATACGTGTAGTCATTATACTGAGGTCCTGGAGGCCATTTTACTACATTGCCCAGGTCTGTTGCATAAAGAGCCCTTCCTGACGCAGTCTAGTAGATGTACACGGGCGAGGGGGGGGCAGACCCCTGAACTGACCCCCGACACTCTCACCATTCAAGCAGTGCATAGATTATTCTCTAGTATGGGGTTAGTTATCACGGAGACCCGTAGGGGGCGTCTCGGCATCGTTTTCCATCACATCAATGTCTGATTTCCGGGTGAGATATACTCAGTGTTGGGTCCGACTTGTTGTCCTTTATATACACACAGTTAGTATAACACGGGATATAGTTCACGGAGATATAGAAACTCAGGTCAATCGTGACACGTCGGTTTGTAGGTGGGCTGATAATAATCAGAGTAATCATAATCATAATTATAATAATAATAATACCAACAACAACACGGGCGTCCCGGGATGGAGAGATGCACACACACACGTTACCATGGAGAGAGGAATGAAGTGTTTTGTGATCATGATATTAAGGCAAACTAGTTCAAATTGTCTCTGACTTCACCTGACCTGAGCCAGAGGCCGGTCGGGGTGAGCAGCAGTAGGACCTTCACAAGGTCACGAGTTCAAGGTCCATCTTCCCCTGGTGACTCAAGTTAGACCCGCCCGGCCCTCGGGGGGCGGGGCCGGTATGCCGTGTAGGGGCGTGGCCTATAGACGAGTGGGCGGGGCCCTCGGTCAGGGGGCGGGGCCTAGGCCTCCACTGACAGCTGTGATGACCGGTGACCACGCCTCTTCTTGCGTCGCTTGGTGCTCTGGCGCTCTATGATCTCAAACGGTCGTAGACAGAATACCTGGGGAGAGAAGGGCAGGCGGGGTCAGTCACCAGAACGGGCAGCACGACGGGCAGCCAGAGATGGCTGCTCTCATGAAGTACAATGTTTATTTAGGAATTTCTCTTGAAAATACCGTAACTGTCTACCAATACAGAATACATTCCTGGCACAATAGCCTTACGAAGGATATAAGTGAGTTGGTCACACTGACAGTGTTTTTCTAGAACAGTCTAGTAGTTATAAGTGTTATCATAACGAGTAACGATAACGAATACCATCACGCTTATGAGTCATTTTTAGCAGAGTGATCTGTGAAATTGATTAAGCCTTAGATCGTGCATAAGTTTCATTACTTACGTTAGACCAAATATATGATGATATTGATTGATTGAGTTACTTATCAGGTATTTACACCCACCATAATCATGTTAAGTTGTCATTAGATACATTATTTGTGAACTACAATGAGCAGAGCTTCCCTGCAGAGAAAGCCCACCATGGTCATGCGCGCATGCTCGGCTACCTACTTCGGGTCAGGACCAGACGGAAAGCTCACTGGTGGGACGCATTCCGATTGGCCAAGGTGTTGGACCTAACTACACCACTAGACCTACTGAGGGCTACAACACTCATCCCATGGTCAAGCAGAGACCAGCTGGAGTCGACTCGGCTACAGCGGAGAGAGGTTGGCAGACGGCATAATATTATTGAGGCTCGCCTTGTACACTCTACATAGGCCTATTTACAAAGACACGCAACTCTTGACAGCGAATTTACTTCAGAGGAATACTAAAGTCTACTGAGCTAAAACAACCAGTCATTCAAAAGTAAGGACATGAGAAGCAACATTGACCGGATTTGAAGTTTTCAAGTACAATATGAAGCGTCAGAAGAAAATATGAAATGATTCTGAATAGATATTACAAGACAATAGTTCTCATACCAAATGAATTCATACCAAATGAACTATAAAATACTTAAAAAAAAGACTCCTACAGGCACTATAATTACTCGTTACTAATACGTAGCATCTGAGTTGGGCTTGGTTTTGAGTTGACATGGCGGAGAGGTACGGCAGCAGGGGGCTATACACGGAGAGTGATGGGGTGGAGAGTGGTTTACCTCCCTACTTCCGGTCACGTGGCCGTGAGGACCAACTGTGGCGTACACAGGGGAAGCAATGGACAACTGAACAAAGGGCACAGAGTCAAAGGTACCCCCGGCAGAACGGGGGTGGTGGGTCAGATTAAAACACACACTCACTCGCACTCAATATAGAAAAACCTAGAGATGGAGAAAACTTCGAGAAGGTGAAAAATGGACGGACGGTGTTCGACTTGTGTTACCTGTTACAAGACTACACGACCCCTGATGTGGGCGTTATACTGTACCTGCGGGGTATTAAAGACAAGGCTGGTTCAGTAGGGGCACACTCACTCACCGCCTCCTGGCGCTCGGCTATCTACCTTAATTACCGCTACCTTTACTGGTATTAGGCTATGTATGTTTAGAAATAAGTATATCCGTACATCTACAGCCGGAGACTTGTTACCTCACAATCATATTGTTATTACGTTAATTGTTTCCGCTTTACACGGCCATATTAAACATGTCATACACAAATCTTTGGTAGTTTATGTACGAGGGTGTGAAACACGAATGTAACGACCTTTTGAAGCCACTAAATATGTCACAGGACACAACAGGGAAGGGTCTGAAGGTAGACACGGGGGCGGGGGGCGGGGACACACGGCCTAACACCGACACACGTCAGCCGCCGACCACGGCCTCCACCAGCACCTCAACAACTCACACTGTTTGACCCATCTTAAGAACCAATGATTTCTCTGATCGTAGGAAACCGTTAGCATCATCAAATATAGTAATGAAAAAGGCGTTGCATATATGATTTTGTCCATGGGTTTAAGTTATGTGGTTATTAAAGTGAAGAGAGTACTCGGTTATTGTGAGTGCAGAGGCTACGTTGGAGGGTGGCCCGGGTCGGCTCCTGGACAACACCACGAGGCGGCTACACACGGACCCTTTGACCTCACCGTGACCCTAAACACACCCTGACGGCAGGTCGGGGATACAAGGACTTTCTACGTGTATCTGCTACTGTCTGAATCTTTACATTTTTACAATTTACTTCCTCCGACATTTAAGCATTATTGCTGCTCTCCCCGGATACCATAATATAACAAGGTAGGTATATAATATATAGTTTACATATTATGTAAACTGAAGCACTAACCATTCAAAACCCAATGAGAATACCCCGCAAAGGCATACCAAATTTCAATGATTATTCCTGTGTATGCAATATGATTTGACTACAATTTTTATAAATGATATGATAGTACATTACTGCAATTCTTATAAATGATGTGGCAATTTACGTTAAAGATTTCGAACACGTTATGCCAGTTTGAATTAAAAGAACACCTTTACTTTTATTTTCTCTTCAAGGAGTGTGGTACATTATTTCTATGCAGTCTATCTACTATTTGTAGTTATAAAAGGCTTCATGCATAACGTAAGTGCTTAAGGTCAAAATACTTGGGTGAAATTACGGGAATATGTATAAAATATAGAGGCCTATGTGGTAACCATGAGGTTACCTTAATGACGAGGGTGTGGTAAGGGGCCTTTACTGGATTGGTGATGAGGTAGGTGCCAGGGTCAACTGGCGGGGAGTGCGTTGACGAGAAGTGTGGGGAGGGCTGCTTCGGACACATGGTGTATATATAATAAGGTGATGCAGATAAGACAGCCGTGACGTGTCAATGTGCCTGCTACATAAAGTGGGCCCTAACCTACGGTTCTGGGCCTAAGACTTGAATTGGTGAGGTCAAGGTCAAGACGATAAGGTGAACGGGGCAGAGGTCAGAAGGTGCACAAAGGTCACGTAGAGGTCACGGGGATCCCCGCGCTGACGGGAACACACAGAGTAGTTGCCTTACGTTTTGATTGGCCGTCAGAGGAGGAGGAGCAACCATGGAAAATATGGCTGGGGGCAAAACAGAAAACCTGGCAAGGAAAGACAACTCGGAGGTTAGTATATCACGTCAAGCCATTCGTCGGGCGGCGGCCGTCGGCATGCCGCGACCACCTCCCCAGGACGCCCCGCGCCCCGCCAGCACCTCGGTATAGTAAGACGTTTGAAACAGATATCGGATGAAATAGTCCTTTAATCCAGTAAGAATCAATCTTGCATTTTTATCAGCTTAAAAAAGTGTTTATTGTGCTGAACGGGGCCGGAAGTCCTGAGGGGGTCGCCTGGCATGTCGTGGCAGTGGTAAAATAAATAAATGCATTCCTTGAAAAATACAGCTAATGATATTAGTATAAGAAAATGATACCAAATCATAAAATAGTCTCAATATAACAATACCATTAACTCGTGCAAAGTCATTCTCAATTAGTCACAAGAATAATAATACTTTCTTTTGTAATTTGGGCTCCTTAATGAAAAGGTATACTGGAATGGCATAACTCAACTTAGACTAACCCCAAGGCAGAATGCATCAAGTAGGCCGTTGACAGATAAGCTAAATAGAGCTAACTTAGATTTTACGAACGCAGTGTTTTGCAGAGAAAGTTTTTAATATTTCTAAATGAAAACAAAGACCAGAGTAACTGTCAGAGAGCTTGGCAGGTGGCTTGGCAGCTTGGCAGTCTGGGGATCACTTGTAGTGTGCACTAAATAAACCGATGGGATTTTGTCGTATGAGTTATAGAAAACAATATTTGAAATAAAAGAGAAATTGAGTTAGGAGATTGTTTCTAGGGGTAGGGCTGTGACATTGCCCATTGCAATCACCGTCTGACGGGCTGTACAGAGTCAGAGTGTTGCCATCTCTTCTCGTCACCGACCAGCTGCCATGCTCTTTTAGAGAAAATCCCATGGAACTTAAAGCAGATTCTTAAAGAGGAGACGTCGGGAGAAGTCAGCTGCTGTTAGTCCGGGCACATTCAAAATGCAATCCCAAGGCTGTGCTGTGCAGGAGGAAGGAGGCACTCACCTGGTCCGTTGGAAGTAAGGGGAAGTCGTCAGGAGGGTTTGTAATCACGTAGCGTTTGGACGACGGGCTCTGTGTCGACGAACTCGTATCCCGGAACCGGTAGAGGCCGATGCACAGTATCCCATAATTCCTCAGTGCAGCCGCAAACAGCTCGCCGTATTTACCACCCTCCTGCAAGGCATGATGGGAAGGTGAGCGGGGCAGGTCACGGGGGACGTCGGGGCACGGCACAGAGTTGCACTTTACATATTTACACATTGTGCTTTTAGAAAGTGAGATAGTAGTGCTAACGGCACAAAGGCATAGCCAAGACCCTACGCGGTCATCAAAGATTCGTAAAGAGCAGAGAGAATTACTTTTTAACAGGAGGAGAGATCATTTCGAAGTTATTAGTTTAAAGTATGACGTACGTTTAAGCATCAAGCACAAAAGATATACATAAGTAACTATTAGTGGGCTAGGGCACGACGTCCAAGAAGATAGCATGCCGGACAGTAGAGGGGGGCACTACACTGAATATCATGTCAGGGAGCAGCCCGAACATGGAGTCTCACTGCCCGGCCTCTCCCCGACACTATACACAAGACGACAGTGAAACACAGACCAGGCCAGGTCAAAGCGAGCAGCCTAAAGGGCGTCCCCACGTGGCGACTAAACCGCGGCGATTAGTTGTAGCCGGTGGACCACAAGTGTCAAACTAGTTCCATCTCCAGCGACTCGTCGCCGAGGATGGGACGGGGTTGCCACTTTGGGCCACCGTATACAACTATAGTCGCCGGTGTTTAGTCGTGGAAGGTCATGGAAATACCAAGAAACATGTATTGCATCACTTCCGGTACTCGGGTCTGCCCCTCTCATAGGGACGGCTTTTTGGTTGACAGGTGACGTCACTAACCACCAGAGAGATGCCCTGTGACGTCAGAGGTCATTGGCCTACACTTTGACACCCACAGTAACACAAACATGCTGACTGCTAAGACAGAGCTGACAACACTACTAAGACAGAGCGAGGTGTGAACGACCTTAGCACGACATCTATGTATCGGACGGCCTTGGCATAACCTGTACATGATGGACGACCTTGGCACGACCTCTACATGTAGGACGACCTTGGCACGACCTCTACATGTAGGACGACCTTGGCACGACCTCTACATGTGGGACGACCTTGGCACAACCTCTTTGTGTCGGGCAAGGACGGCCAGGTCCCCAGAGCACGGACAACAGACATGCGCAGAGACGACCAGAGAACGGTCCCGTTGGCGGGGGTAGCCCACCCTGGGCGGGGGGCTGCCTGAGGGCCAATATCAACATGCCATCTTTAAATTGACCTAAATTATGACGGCCTCATGCCACTGATTGTAAACTATATAGTGACATTGTGATGCATAAAGAGGTAGGTGTTATTTTATTGAAATAATCTGACCAGGAACACCCTAGATGTCATTTAATGACATTACCCAAACTCTCACTAAACATAATTAGGGTTATGACAACTTATAGCTTACAACAACATGTTAGTTGATATGGGATTAATGGTTGTGTGTTGTAAGGGCCCGCCTCCAGTGGAGAGACGCCGAGGGCCGCTGCGGGCCGGGGCTCGGGACATGCGGAGAGAGGGTTAGCACTAGGCAGAAGGTTAGACACGATAAGGGCCGCGGGGCGGGCAGTTACCTTTCTCGCTAGCTGTTTCTAAGAAGCAGAGAGCAGTAGGAATAGATGAGAGGGGGTCCTCGGGGGAGGGGTCGGCGGGGCCGGTAAGTACAGGCGGCCTGGTGGGGGCATGAGGCCCGCAACACGGCCACCTAACTTACGGCCATGTATTCCCTGTCGACGTGTTTGATAGATTACTCTTGGTATCTTATTGTACCCATTAACATTTACATATTAAGGTGATATAATTTCGCGGTCTTAGTTCAACTGAGAAGATACAGTACACAATTCTTATACATATATGCATATAAACATCATAACAATAGGTATATCTCAGTTTCAAAAGAAGCATTTAGTAAGATGTGTACCTTCAAGGATTTGGGTGCATTTGACGCTGCTGCGTATATCATTACAGTTGGGTATGAGCTGAGTGAACACTTATCTAATTTCTTAACCTCTTATGAAGCCATTCCTAGCTACCCAGACAGCCATGTTGTACCCTCCGGCTGACCTCGACGTCACCGCGTTCAGGGCACGGCCACTTGGCACCTCAATGACTTATGGCTCTAGTCATGCAGACCTTTAGCTTACCTTCAAATCTGTACCGTGCATGTCTTTATTTGACTGAGATAAGCATTACATACTATAGCTTAATCTATGACCATTTCATCACATTTGATATATAATCATAACCACTGTCAATATGGATCTACAGGGAAGCTATTCTACAAGCGCCTAATAATGTTCAGCATGATCAACGTAAGGCGAAATCAATGTAAGGTTTTCCCGAAGAAAAGGAAAGAGTGAACTAAGTACTTTGAATGTTCAGGAAGGAAAGGTGTTTTGAGAAAGTTCAGAAGATGGTAACTCAATGTTCAAACGTTTGAAAAACAAAATAAAAATAGAATTTCAAAACTTAATTCACAATTGGCTGCTAGGTCTTTGAATGATATGTAACTTATAGCGTATGGGGACTAATTTCGCCTCACGGCCCTTGACAGGCCCGTGCCGTCTACAGACTAGTACACTGACAGACATGGTGAGAAGGAGAAGGTCTACCTGAATCTTCTGCAGCAGGCAGGGGGAGCAGAAGGGGTCAGACAGTGTCTATACACAGAGAGAGTATTGCCCAACCTCACCACTGCACCCCACCCCACAGCCCTACAGCACAGCCTCACCCCACAACCCTGCCCCACCACCCTACAGCACTGCCCTGCCCCAGAGCCCCGCCCCACCACCTCACCCCACAGCCCCTACCCACAGTCCTGCCCCATAGCCACACCCAACAGCCCGGCCCCACAGCAAACCTCACACCCCATCCCACAGCCCAACCTCACAGCCCAACCTCGCAGCCCTACCCCACAGCCTCACTCCAAAGCCCCAACCCAAAGCCCCACCAAACAGCCCCATCTAACAGCCCCACCCGGTCCCATAGCCCTAGCTCAAAGCCCCACCCACAGCCCCGACCCCCCACATCCCCGACCCCACAGCCTCATCCCACACCCCTGAGGCATTGCAGTTCGTGTCCCTTAATGGACTGACCCATTGTGCGTTTAACCCAGGTTGTATTCTGCACTAACCGTAGTTTCACATTTATAGATGAAGCAATGTAAGACACTTGTTAGTTAATGTGATCTGGTAAATGAATGTGAAAATGTGTGAGGATAAGGTCAAATAAAGTCTGCTACTTGTGATTGTTTAGGTGTGCACGGAAAGAAAGTCAAGAAGTGAAGAATCAGCTATGCCTGAAAGGATGGGTGCTGTGTACACACGCGGAACATGTTGAGAGGATGGCTGGGTTGAAGGGGAGGGTGTTGTGGGGAGAGAGCTGGGATCTGTTCAATGAATCCACATTGAGACCGTTTGGACGATGCCGATGGGAGGGGTTTGTGTCGGTCAGTTTGAGGTTTGTTGTGGGAGGAAAGGGAGTTTGATTTAGGTTTAAGCTTTAAGGTGTCCTGGTAGGTGTTTTACCAAATGAAATTGTCCATTTGGGTACTTAATGTATAGATCAAAGTATGTCACAGGCTTGCAATTGTCGGCTCAAATTTGATAATAAGAATTGTGTATATAATTGTGGATTGTATTAGCTAGGAGATTATATTTCCATAGGTTATTAGTCAGAGGGCTATATACTATCCAACGTTAGAATAAAGTACCCAATTCTATATGCAAAAAACGATACTTCCTAATTTGAAAGATAATGAATTCATTGTCATACAGGCCTCTGTAATGAAAACAATGGCCTGTTTTCAATGTACAAGCTTGAGTTGTTTGTAAAACCATGTACGTACTGCTCATGGTAACTTCTATGTCCCGCTTGGACCCTGAGAAAAATCAATGGCATGTTGGAGTCTCCACCAACACCAGGTTGATTTTGTATAAACGCTTTTCAACGTTGTCCCCTAAGATAGCGCTGCCCCAGTACAGACAGTATTCACCTCTTAATAGTATCTGTCAGGTTGGGTTTCGGGGAGACGTGGGGAGGTGTGGCCCAGGTGCACCCTGTACGGACCTTGGGCCCACACACGGGCCGTCCACGTGAGTAGTATAGGAGAAGGGGCTGGAGTTATGGTTCTTTTATTATGTCACAAAATGGGTTCTAAGTTTCATGTTGTTAACAAAATCCGTATGTTCCAGAGGAGTGTCTTTATGTTAGCAACATGAATTATTTGAATGAAGTGTGTTGTGGCATTACTTATAATTTGGATATTTGAACTCTCATGTGAAATACAAAAAAGGACATGCGATAAAGACTACCACGACGCTATGGTTATTTGAAAAAAAGGGTTGAAATCCGGGAGTCAAAAATTTAGTTTAGTGTAAAATTTGGTGTTAGACACATGGTCGCCGACTGGGCAGTATGCAACCCATACCTTTTTGGATTTCGTATTCGAGAAGAGCTGTAAAAAGAGAATATTATTTTCTTTCCATTATACCATTAATAAAGGTTCCCTCATAGATGTCATGCCATCCTCAAAGTGTCATTTTCAGCGCCTAGAGTCAGCTAAAGATCAACTCTGTGTGCTCATTATGTCAGAAAGTAAGAAGAAGGATTATTTACGACAGATGGCGGCTCTAGTACCTGGCGCTGTGTGCGATGACCTGGTACTTATCGTCAAAGACATCTGTGCTTACACCTAGCCCTGCTTCGCCATAAGCTCTAGTATCACCAGGGCTACCTAAATCAGGGGTACTTCGTAAGCCCTAGCGGAAGCAGTCTACACTGGGCGGTAAAGGGTGTGCACAGCTGACGTAAAGCCTATAGTTAACTGTAGAAGGGGCCTACCCAGGCCTGGTCCGGCGCGTTGAACCGGTACCGCTGAGGTAAGAGAATAAGGGGGGCACGCCGTGGGCCTTCACAAGGGTCACCCCTGGTGGCCGCGGGGGGTACCTCAGGGGGGGACCACACCAGTGGGCACAGCCTGCTGGCGTGGTCCCCCCAGAGGTCCCCCCAGAGGCTACTTTACTATGGATACATCGACATCCATACTTCTTCCTTATACCATACTTGTTATTCAAAGAAAAACGGGAAATTTGCTTAATCATTAATTGAGTTCTAGGCATAGGGAAACTGCTTCTTGTAGACGGTAATTTTGTGATGAGCTGGGGATGCCTATGTGAATTTCCATATATGGTAATTGTTTCTATTGCACATGTATGTTTTTTGGAGTATCAAGGGTAAGTGTTTAAGTGAATTCTAAACTAGGTTCCCTCCTTACGGGAGTGTAGTCCGGGAGGTTGGTAGATCTGTTGTACACCAGGGTTCATCGAGATGCAGCCATGATTTACAAGACAACATGGGACGGAAAAGGTCCAGAAAGCATACACCGTATCCCTGTAACTGTACTCTGATAATGTAGTACATTTCAGAGGTAAGCATGATGGCCCAATTACATTTAGTTAAGGACCTTATTCCTTTACCTTAGAATTCAAATTGTTACATTACATACAACTTTTGTCCTGTTACAATATGTAAAATCTCAATAAGATTGGAATCAATTAAACTTAACACTCTCTGTTGTTGACCCCCAAACCCAGAAGTATGCGACTCACCCCGAATTGAGCAAAGGGTCCCTCGTAGAGCGATATTTGGGCGACCCGACACCGGTCGCGGTTGGCCAGCGTCTCGGGCGTGGAGTACCCGCCGCGCATGCCCACACCCTCCGCCAGGATCTGCTCCAGCTCGGGGGTGGCGCCACCTGTGATCAACGTCCGTATCAACGTCAGAGCGTTGTCGTTGAAGTATGTCTGAAAACAGTAGGTTTTTATACATTATTATTCTTTGGATTGCATAAATATTACTTTAAAAAGTTGCTGAAGTCCGAGAGGTTGGGGAGATAATAAATCAACGCCGGCCAGAAACAGAAAACAGTGTGTAATTACAAATAGTTCTAAATGAATACATGTTGAGATTGTTTTTTTGAATTCGGTCATAAACTAACACCTAAAACAGGACTTGGTTAGGTATATTGAAATAAGGAGACAGAGAAGGCCCCACGGTCTGATTAAGGAGCACCGGGGGGGGGGGGGGACAGGTCACCGTATCTGTACATAAGATTATTCCTTTCATAAGCAGATTCATATTGTATAAATGTAGGTTTACAGGCAGGATATCCGGCCTCTGTACTCACCGTACTCATGAGCGAGTCGAGCACGCTGACGGCAAAGGCCGTTCCGCAGGCGAAGGGCTGCGTCATGTAGAGCTCTGTGTCCGGCACGTCGTCGTCGTCCTGGTCTAGGAACTGTACGTTAGCGTCGTTACCTGAAGGCCAGTAATGTGTACAGGATTGAGTACAGCCAATATACCTCTCACTAACTTAGGTACTTGACATTACCGCGGTCGTCAGCAGTGAGGTAACGTCAGTGTGATAAACACGATATAATTCTTTCTTTTTAGTTTAGGTAGTTTACATTAATGTTATTACCCCGCAGTTCATACCTTTTTTACTGGTCTAGGTATTTTTCATGTATTTACAGGTATTTTACCGTCGTTACCTACTTTGCAGAGATGCATACAGGATGAAGAACAATACAATATAGCCTACCTCCCATAGAGTAAAACAGTAAAGCAATTGATTATTGGATCAAGTAGTGTACGGTCCACAAAGCACGTACCCAGCTCGGTGATCATGGGGATGTTGGCGCCGCTGGTGTGGCCGCTCGGCATCTGTTTGGGTGGACTCCCCATCGGTGAGAAGCCGGGAGGCAGGAAACCTGGCGACGGAGAGAAGCACAATTGTATATACATATTGTACCACCGAGAATCGTAAGTAAAGTCCCCAACCTCACCCCGAAATGATTCCCTACCACTCCCATGGGTTGGCCATGGACGCCGAACCACTGCGCCCGCCCCAACGCCCAGATTCCGTAAACTACTCACACGGGGTCCAGACTTCACGGCCCAGCGGTACCTGTATTTATAAACTCACCCCCTCCCTCCCTGTGTTGCCCATGTAATGGTTGTAGTTTGCGGTGTAAAGGTACCCGCCTTATGCTGAATACCCGAACCTGCTGACCCCCCACACCCCCACCCCCGCCCGCACACCCTAATACCCCCCCCCCCCCCCTCGCCCGCTCCTACGCCCTGTTTCCATAGACTACTGACCGGGGACACGGGGGGCCCAGCGCCAACCCCCCGCGTCATGTACTACTCACACCGTCCTGCGGGTCGGACAGGGGAGTCGCACACGACATTTAAATGGACGTTCTTCCCTTAGGTGGATAGGTTATGGAAATCACATCCGATCTCACTATGATAGCGGATCTTTGCTAATTCTGGACAGTGCTATATGATACAAAAAGCACGAGACAAACACATCAATCAATGAGCAACTGTTGCTATAAATTGCTATGAGAGATAAAGGCAGCGTTAAGTTTACAATAGGTAGCTATTTGAGTTTTTGCCGGTAGCCGTACCTGCGTTGCCCTGGGCCGAGGCCTCGAGCAGCCCCGTGCTGTCGTCAAAGTTCATGGCCTTGATGTTGAGCGAGCAGAGGATGGCCTCCTTGTCCACCAGGTTGCCGTCGTCCACGTTGGTTTTTCGCGCCGACAGGATGACGCACATATCACAGAGGTTGATGTTCACCGCCCGCAGGTTCGCCCGGTTCAGGGGCGAGCCCTGCAAGTCACACGGCACTTAGACGGACGGCTACTTAAGACTTGCCAAGTGTAAGATGAGGTTTCGTGAATCACACCGAGGATGGTATTTTGGGGGAAGTTATAGCAGTTTTGTGAATTACATCAAGAATAGTGATTTTTTGGGAAGTTATGGCGGTCTTCTGACTTACTATTACATTAAGATTTTTAGGGGGTTACGCTGGTTATAAACTTACATCGAGGATGGTGATTTTGGGGAAGTTGCAGAGGTTCTTCCACTCCTTCTTGATGTACTCCTTGTCGCAGACGATGACCACGTGCTTGAGCTCGTTGTAGTGGAAGTTGGAGGCCCGGAGGGGCATCACCAGGTTACGGAGCCCGATGAGCGGCGACCCGGCGTCGGCGAACAGACACACGACCACGTGGTTACTGAACACCGTCATGGCCGCCTGCTCCCGGTCCTACAAGGTACAAGGGGAGGCATGGCCGGCCGTTCTGAACCAGGGGCTCACAGCCCTGTCCCACTACACGTCCCCGCACCGCCCGCGCCGCACTGGGCAGCGACAGGGCCACGCGGGAACGGGAAGTGAGATATAGGTGGGGCTGCAGCAATATTCTAAGGGAACCAAGGTTCTTATGCTCCACATAAATTGTGATAATTTGTGGTTATAATAATGACCCATTATATCTATGTATATATATGTCGTTTTTGTTTAGGGACCAAGCGGTACATGTAGCGCTCATGGTAACATTTGGTGAAAAGATACTTGGCAGATCAAAATGCTTATAAATAGGGGATGAGGCACAAATAAATGTGAAAAACAGCCTCGGGATAAGAAAACTCAGGGACAAAGATTGAGAGTAAGAGCGACAGCGATATTTTTCAGAAGCATTCCAATAGAGTTCAGCCATTTTAAGCTGCTTATTTCAATTATACCATCTCGTCCATTAAAACAGTTTATTCATATCTTTAGAGGAAAATGCTACAATAGGAAAGTGAAGAAAACAGCGAAAATTGATAGAAAGTTACTAGAAACGTCTCTACTGAACACACCAAGATAGAAGTTGGAGCATTCACATGGCAGCAGAGAACAGTGGGGTGAGAGGTAGCGCAGTCCTAAAGGCACAGGCAGCAGAAGCCAGCTACGGGGCCGACGGAACGGCCGCACGGGCAGCAAGCGTGAGGATGAAAGTGAGGCTACAAGCAGCGTCTCTCTACATAAAGCGGGCCGGGACTTGGACAGAAGGGTTTCCCTGGACCTGTATCCGGGATACATCTTGTGACGTGTTTATAGAATACATGTACTTGTGTTCGTTTTGATATGTAGCTGCTACAGTTTGCATGTTTCCTTACAGTGTGTGTGTGGTCGTGGTGTAACACGTCGTGTTGTTCCACCCCTCGTCACCCTTGACTATCATGGTAAAGCTAAGGAGAGTGTGCGACTTCTAGTTTTGTGAATTTAGTTCAGATTGTAAGGGAATTTGTGCAAAACCTTGTTGATTGGAAAACGTTCTTGCTGAGAAGCCTTAATGTTTAAGATTCATATGTTTATGATAATTGCTTGTAATCAATCGTACTGAAAGTGGAAAGGAGAAGCAGATAAGACGTGGGGACCGAATAGTGTTCATGTGGGACAGGCCCTGCTTGTTTACGGAGGGGGAGAGTTAACACCGTGCCCTGAAGGATGAGCAGGCTCTAGCATAAGGCTAGGTGAGTGGAGGTTTGTATGTGTGGTGGGTTTGTGGTGTGTCGGCCCCCAGCGCCCCCTGGTAAGGACGCGGTCAGGGCCCTGCCGCAGGTAGGTCCCAGTCCCCGGCGCCGGCCGAGACGGCCTCCCAGCGTGTGTGGGACGGAGAAACGCGATTAAAACTACAAGGACCACATCGGACACGGCAGTGGATAATCTAAGCCTACAACGGGCAATAGGAAATACCTAAGGACTAAATATGGCCAACGTAATGCCCAATAATACCACTGGATGGCGCAGTCAGTGGCGGTGCGCAGTCACAGGGGCGAATATGATAAAAGTATATATCAATATTGTATATAATATATAATATGGTGTAGACAGGCGGCACAGGCACAGACATAATGCTAAAATGTACCACATTGAGTAGTTAAAAATTATATCGATAACACAAGTCTTGTTTTTAACGTTCAAGTGAAATTTAAAAAATGAGCCGAAGACTGAAGGGTGGTGTGCCGTACGTACTGCCATGGCCGCTGTGTGACGTCACGATCACGTGGTCTGGTCGCCATGGTCACGTGTGCACGCGGTAACCATGGCAACCTGGACCAGATGATGTAATATGGGACAGGTCTCACTTCTTACCTTCATACCTTAATAGTCCATTCATAGCAAAATCCTGAATTAGATTAATTTACCCAAGCTCATGCTTTTTTCCAAGGACAAGAACAAGTCTACAATGTCAACCCATGCTAAAGAAAACAACACGCAATTTTGTCTTGAAATTTCAAATGATGCCAGGAGGTTAATGGGTTTCTATATAGGGCATTTCTAACCTCGTTATGTCTGCATAAAAGAAGTACCATGCGAGGAGAAGCTATAGGCATGGGTAGACGGCTCCTGTTCTGAGAGAAGGTCGGGAAGGAGCCCATGTGTGTCAAGGGGGTATTACACAACACGACTTGGGCTGCGATATGACGATGTCGTAGAGAAATAGCACATTGCATTCTTTACTACACATATGGAACATGCTCAAATTGCCATTTTCTAATAATCATATGACTCCCGTGTGAAAATTTGTCTATGATGTCGTCACATCGCGCCGATATCGGAGCCCAAGTGGTGTGCTAGGGCCTTGAGTGTTAGTGCGGCGCACACAGCGGGGTTAGCGGCACGCGGGGACCACACCTCAGACCGCCTCGGGCCCGCCGGGGGGCCCCTCAGCGGGGGGTACTCGCCGTCATACTGACCTTGGGGTGTAACGTGCCCTCGCCCCTACCAGCCTTCAAACACAACACAACACCGCGTTAACCTCGGTCCGCCGGAGGGACACATACCCGGGGGACTCAATCTAAGAAGGCCCCGCAGAAACCATAATACCTAACGTCATTATATTAAAAGTAGTTTTTAAAGATCTAGATACAAAACATTACTGTGACATGTAAGGGATTTGCTGATTATAAGGCTATACACGTACACAAGGCTGAGGTGTATAACCACCTCGTCTTGGAGTGCTCATGCAATTCAGACATGTTAAGGGCGTCGCCGATATTCGACTTTCTACACACGCCACCTGCAAATTTTAGAGGTAAGGAACTAGCCCTGTTATATATATTCATTGTCAATAGTATACGGGAAAAGTCTCAAAATAAAAGGGAAACTGAATACTTGAACCATGAGTGAAATAACCCTATCTAAACCAATTGTAATGAGAACGTTAACAAAATTCAATTACCGTCTCATGTGGAGTTATTATTTGTAACAGAAAGTAACATGGTTAACATACATGTACAAGCGGTGTGTTCATATGAGGGACACCCATCTACGTGAAAAGTACTAGTTTCTTTTGGTCAATGTAGACAACACCAAAGGCTGTAGTTGGTATAGAGCTGGGCGTATAGAGGCGGAGGGTTTGAGTAGGGTCACAGGAGGGCTCTGGTCAAGGCACACTAACGCAGCTACTCCACAGAGAAGAGAGTAGACGGACAGGACTGCGTCCTCAGAAGGTCCAACTGAGTGGAATAAGCGAGTATTACATCATGAAATTACACTAGGTGCGAGCTGTTACGTTTACAGCATTTAGGACTGAGAAGGAACAGTATTAGGGCTTATCGATATGGCCAAACCCTGGGACATCCTTTTCATTTGTGTTCTTATAACATTAAAGATAGGCCTAAATGTGAAACCTATCAAAATAGGCCTACTGACATTTTTCGTTTATAAAATACCAATTCGCTAAGCCGATTAACAATCAAACCAACCATAACAACTTCGTGGTATGGGTAATGTCTCTCATGGTATCTGGGAGATAACTTACTTGGGAACAATATTTCCTCCTCTAAGTGGTACAATACCTACCGCCAGGTGTGCTATACTCACCACTAGGCATGTGGACAGGGGCTGCTCGGGGCACCAGTGGAACATGCCGGTCGAGTCGAACTTGCGCGGGTCGTTGTGGGGGTCGCCCCCTCCGCCGCCGCCGTCGTCGCCCCCCGTGTCGCCGGGCCCCCCGGTCGGACTGGACGGTCTGCGGGCAACACAAGGTCAGTTAGAGCTCAGTCACACAGACCCCGCCTCTCGGGGCGCGGCCAGATACCTTACATGGACGACATGCCCTTGGCAGCATGCTGTGAGTAGTGACTGGCCGGGCATGCAGAGGGCGCCTCATGTCTGCTGGCGCCGCCTGGAGGAAAGGAAACAAACACTGGGCCATGCGGCGACGTTAGGGGCACGCGCGGTGACGTCACGGCCACGTCACGGTGACGGCGGGCACACACAAGGTCAGCCTTAGGTTAGTTGGGCTATTGTATGGGATGGCAGCAATGTCATCTGCACTACGCAGTACATTAGAAGGGATGTCTGGATTGTGTTTTATCTAAAAAAAACAACAAAAAACAACAACTTGGCAACAACCAGGCATGCTGCTACAGGCCCCTAGCCAGATTTGATGAAAGGGAAGTTCGTTTTGAGGAGTAGGGAGTCCGAATGTATATCATAATCTCACATGGATAAAGTAAATAGGCCTACTTGTTGCATGACTATCAAATAACTGTGATCACTCTATTGAAAATGATCTTAACGGTCAAATTCGCATTCCTAGTGTAGGCCTACGCTTTTTTTGGTGTTTTTGTGTTTTCAAAGTTTAGATCTATTTCGTTTATTTGAATTCATCAGGGGTCGGGGGGACTGGGTGGTGGTTGCAGAGGGCTATGGGCCTAAGAAATATGCAAGAACAAACTTAGGATTTTTAATGAGAGGTCGACCATTGGCCAACATTTTACCCATAGACCAAGCTTAATTAGAAAAGACACGTTGTATGTAGCGGGGAGAGTGTCTTACCAAGTTACATTCAGTGGAGCCCTTTACACCAATATTAAGGGTGTGAACCTCCACCCAGGGGTCATAAGGATAGGGAAGTATAGTAGGGGTCGATGGAGTCAGACCGGTGTTAGACGAGTGAGTAGCGGGGAGCAGAGAACGGCATGGACCATCTAGACTACCAGCGGCTACATAAGGAGAGAAACGTCAAGTGCTGGCCTAGTAACTGTGTTGTAAACGTCTAGTACGGCGGGCGGAGATTAGTGAGATCACAGCTCCACTAGGCACACGTTAGACGAGCTCCACCACAGGCGGGCAGAGGCGCCATCTTGGACGCCGCGCCCCCTAGTGACAAGCAGCAGAAGCACTAAGCTCCCATGGGCAGCCGGCGGAAACAGAAGCACCCCTGGTCCACATGGGTCTTTGACTATTTCTTTTCCTGTGTTTTTGAATTGTGGATATGAGATTTTCAGATTTCAGATTTTCTACGTTTGGATAAGTATTTTGAGCGAGGTGAAGGGTTACCATACTCAGACTAGTCCCGCCCGACTTCCGGTGTCAATCTGTGACGTCACGTCCGGTATAGGGGACGTAGGCCGTCACAGACAGACACCGGTGGCAGGGCAGTGACCAGATCTACATCCTGACGTAACATCTGGAAAGTAAGAACGTGAGGGTCATCTACATGGTCCAGGCTATCAGAGACAGGCCCAGGGAGCGGGCAGAAGGAACAGAAGAAACGCAGCACAGACTACAACATGGCGGCCATACTTTTTCTGAAGTTGTTTTGGCGGGTCCGCTCGCTGTTTGATCCCTTCACTTATGGCCAGGGAGCTGAAAGGCAAACACGGATTACTGTGCATGTTTTACGGGGAAACAGACGATAAACCGATGACACACAACACATGGCAGATTACACACACGTAAAGAACACACTACGGTACGTGGTGGACGACACACCAGGCTCAGGCAAGTCCTCGCTCTAACTACGTCTACTCGCCCACGCACAATCAGAAACATTGTTAGGCACCGTGCGTTAAGGATCCAATGTCATATTATTATGATTCTGAACAAAGTCATATTAGTAATTAGAGTCTGACCTGAATGAAATAAGTGTATTATTATAGATTAATTCAAGCTATTCAAGATATTACTCTGTATCTAACAATGATTGTCTCTATTGATATATATGTACATTAATTTATTTTTCCTGTCCATATGAAATTGTTGCTTAGGGAAAAAATAACTGTACTAAATTAGAAGGAATCTATTATATCTCATCTTAACAGACAACCGGAAATACATTTTGACTTGTATAAAAAGAGACAAATTCATCTCAGCCATCTTACTCGGCACTAACCATGCGTGGCATATCACATGACCTACTTATTGTAATAATATCCACCCTGCGCATGCGTGGTTAGTAGGCCTAATGGATAGAATATATCCCGTGTAAATTAAAAAAGGGCTCAGAAAAGAACTTTCTGGATATTTGGATATTTTTTTCATGACACCTTTCCATGCTCTGTTTATAGTTCAGAAACAAAACTTATATAGAAAATAGAGAAATAATAGCCCATAAAATCACCAGAAAGGACTTAGCCGTGACTCTAGTGCATGTACCAAATCATAAGTATCCATGACTGTCTTACAAAGCTCCCAACTATAAACAGAGCATTCAAACATTAAATCGTGTCTTTCTGGCACTGAGGAAAAGGAGGTCAACCAAAAGAATAGGAAAGAAATAATTGTGATGAGGAAATGCAAGAAGAGGTGATGGGGACTGCCGGGGACAGATTAGTCCGTGTTACCGGGCACCAGCAATAAGGAGAACTGATGAGTGAAACCTGAAGATGCGTCTTACTATACAGGATTTCTTTTTGTCTTTAGATAGCAGTAACATTCATCAACATGAAAAAGTTGTTTAGTCTTATATAAACAGATACTTTCGTTTTTACATGGTTGTCTATAGGCCTTTATCTTTGAATCGACCGTAACAAAAATGAGGGCTATCTTTATTTTTGACATAGATTATAATATATTCTTAAAAATGTATTCAATGTTGAGTAAGTTTATTATGACAGGATAATTGGCAGTTGGAGGAACAGTTCGTTGAAACTAAAAAGGGATGTCAGAAATGAAATTGTAGAATTATTTGTTCAAGATGTCTGGGAAGATGTGAGAGAGCAATATTCGGGAACCTGCACCCCAATTAGAGCCTGACCGAGAGCCTGCTTTACACTAGATGCACGTTCCCCTAATCATAGCCGCATACAGGTCATACCAAAGGGCTCAAGGTCAGGGCTACAAGGTCAAAATATATCAAGGTCATCCAAGGAGAGGGTCCTGTGTGTGGCAGGCCCGTGTGAGACAAAGGAGGTGAGAGTTACCCGGGGCCTAAGGCAAAGGCCAGCGACAGTTTGCCCAGGCTGAAACAGGCAAAACAGCGCACGGTCAACGCCAGTCTACGTTACGGTACAACAATGGGGTGTATGTATGTACAATATGAGAAACCTACATTGGCATATATATGGTTCATGAGAGGAACAATGTGACTGAATAATACAATATATCATTGATATGAATTATGGTGTACAAACAAAAAGAGATGTATGCATGGACGCCAAAGGTGAGCAATACATGTGAGGGGGGTTAACCAGGTATGTTGATGTGATAGGATTGTAAATGATATTATACTCAGTTATACTCGTTAGAAGCAATTTGAGACTTGTAGGGGATAGGGGTTACAATAGATTCTTTAGTAGAATTGGGTGGTTAGGGCCAGTGGACAACTTTTTATCAGGCCAAATATACCAGGGGAGTTCCCCGCTGAAATAGAGAAGAAAGTGTCAACACATATATAGGGAGTACTGGACCGGGAGCAACCTGTAATGATCACCGGTCAAGATACATGTATGAACGTTAATCCCTGCACCACATCAGGCACAAAGTCATTGTAGACCACACTTTGTTCCCACAATATAATTGTTAAATGATACCGTGATGATGCAGCAATGTAGATTTGATGGTTCTGAATAACATTGCTTCAACATCACACTGGGGAATAGCACAATAACATGTGATTCCGTGATATCACATTGCAACTTTTGAATGTATGTGAGACATTCTGTAACCATTATATGATTTTATAGCAAGAACAAACTGACCAAAAAGATACAGTTACGAAACATCAGACATGTTTGGCAAAGTCCTGTTTCATATGCAGCACACTGTATTTCAAACGCATACAACCAGGCGTAGGATTTGGAAAATGGGTAGGGAGGTCCACACATAGTCAAACCAAAATGTGGGACATTTCTATGCACGCATACGGCATTTTGAACACTTTTTGTATGTTAAGTCTCTACACAAAAGGTTGTTGGTTCGGACAACGGCAACTGTTTGACAAAGGTTAGTTCTTGCATTGGCCACTGTACAACATAGGTGATTCTTTGGGTACTATTATGAATTTATAATGAATCACATTGACATGGCAACAAATCTTTCCATTTTGATTTGAAATTTTTCCCCAAACTAAATAAAAATTCGAAATATAAATGACGATCTACAGAATTACTGGCGGTTTGTTTCCCTACAGAGCCCTGGCCGGCAGGGACAGAGGCAGGAGAGACGAAGGTTGACCCACCTGGACACTGAGGACCCGATCCGCCCGCCCCCTCGCCGCGGACTGGTCGGAGGCGTCTTTTCCTTGGGCACTTTGGAGAAAGGCATATTCACTGTAAAGTAAAATCAGGCTGTCAGTGAGGGTTTGGGGATTAGTTCTGGTAAGTGAAGCATGTTTGGGGGAAAGGGCCCCTTAATCTGTCATTGAATACTTCAATTAATACCACCAATGAATTTACAAACAAGTCAGTGAAATTAATGGTTTTAATTTTCGACACTTAAACTCGAAATTGAAATTAAACATGTAAGGTGCTACAAAAATTGTTAAAGATATTCACTATAAGATAATACTAAGTGAAAAAAATTCCATTATATGTATATACTTACATTAATGTTTATTCACTAAGTATGGGTAATCTACCTTATGTCAATTTCAAACCCACCAAAGCCACCATGAACGAAAGATAGTACAGGCCCAGAACTTGGTATACAGTGGCGGATGCAGGGTTTTGTAAAGGTGGGAGTGCGTTAATAAAAGGGTTGGGGGTAGTGTGCCCCCCTTTTCCCAGAATTTTACATTAAAAAAGTCTAAATTTGGCCAAAAAGGTGAGGGCACGCGCCTCCATACCCACCCTCTAAATCCGCCACTGGTATACATGATAATAAATCAATGTTTAGGATTAATACTATGTCAGGTGTCCTGTTCAATTAAAGTGGGGTGTGGGGTCATAATATGTAATGAAAAGAAGACAGCATTATGTTGAATTGGAGCCGGCTATACAACCTTAACATAATGTCCCTATACGAAGCAAAATAGACCTTTCCTGTAGTGATAAGTAGAAAAGTGAAAAATAAGTTCCTGTAGGATAAATCTCAAAGCCATTCAGAATACGGACAACATAGTCTTGTAACCGTTTCTCGTGGAAGAAGGAAAATTGTGATTGGAAACTACAAAACTCTTCACCGGATGAAGGAAATACCTGGGAAGCTGAAACTCAGCTCCTGGTCTGAGTCTGCCTCATCTGGAATAGGGACCACAAGCAAGTCAGGCAACCAGAAATTAGAATAGGACGATGAAAGGAATATAGGGTACCTATGGGCAATCATGGCCACTGGGCACAGAGGACAAAAGGAAAATATGTAGGATATTTAGGACAAGGGAAAAGTTTGTCCAGGAGGTATATGTGATGATTGGTACGGGATGCTGGGGCATTGATGTCCAGAGAGTAGAGCTGTGGTGCACAGTGCGAGGGACGTTCAGGGGGGACTGGGACATGAGGGGAGGAGAGGTCAAGGGAAAGGGAGATGGGTAGGAGCAGGCCAAGGTGGATAAAACCCACATCCTATAGAATCACTAGACTTGGGCGATTGATTTGTAGGTCTTGCTCAGAACATCATGACAGCGCCTCGGTCCTTCTTATCTGAGGAAAACACATTTTGAACAATGCTATATGCAAAGCAGGAAAGAAAATATCTCTGCAAGTGGAGAACAATATTCATTCTTTTCCACTCACAAAGGTTGATCAGCCCAATGACAAAAACCCAATAGTCAGTACGCACTTAGAAAGAACCAGCAACTAGTGCATACCTAAGTACCAACATCAAAGCTGTTTGGTTGAATATCAAGAGTCTAAAGGTTCTATATTCTATAATACTATTTCCGAGTGATATAAACCTGAAACAGGCTATAGTGCTAAAGGTTGACTTGCATTGACTGTTTGCTTTCTACACATCAAAACGTTATTGTGCATAACAGCAAATTCTTAAGACAAGAATCTGATTCTAAGACACAAACATACATCCTGATAGGATTATCTGGAATAATTTTGCAAGTAGTATCCATTAGAACTAATTCATAAACCAGATCTAGATCTACATCAACATTCACATAGCATTTGATCCTATGAAGAAGAGTGCACATTAGTGAAGTTTCTACATCTTCCCAGAGGGAGGAGACTTACGAGCCCCTTTGATTAGGCCCCACAGAAAGGGGGATGCACCAATGGCGGGATGCTCCAAAGGCGGCCACATCCGGGCCTTACCATCAGACAGGGCAGTTCCGTACCAGTACCATCTACTTGATGTTCACGATGGAATAACTTTGACCTAGTAAAAGGGTAGGACACTGCTGCCAAACCCTGTCACCGAAGTTACTCAATTGACACATACTGACGACAACTTACTCCAACAAACACCACACTGAACTGCGCACAACGATCATTTTGACCCCGAGTCAAAATATCTGGACCATGGAAATACTTCATGAAGTTGATGGTGGTTGCGGAGGGGCGCAACAGGTATGAAGAGTATACAACAGCCACAAAGAGGCATACAGCCGACTTACCAGGCGCATTTTCCTCCACTATAAATAAAAACCAAATTATTCAACTATTTACCAGCTTTTTTTGACTTCATCCAAAAAGGTAAATAAAGTGAAAAATCTCTCTTATCAACAAACTGAAAGGAGAAAAGGCAATCCAGACAAATATAAGAATACCAAATTGTTGGATTCATGTGTTAAACAAACGAGATATTCTATTATCTATTTCTTGAGAAAGACATTTTAAGATTAAGTATTGCGAAAGACTAGTATGAAAAGCTACACTGTGTGCAGCCATCCACTGTGTGTAGCCAGCTTCAGGTCCCTGCAGCAGGGAGCAGGGCTGGGGCCGGCATGCCCACAGAGGGCGGTGCACGGAGCGGGTGGGCGGGGCACAGTCTTGAGGACAGTATTCTGACATAGTGAGATAGGTCATCATGGCGCCAGGACTTCACCACAAGTCTCAGCCTCATGAGACCTGAACTGAATTATAAACTACTCTGTTACAAGCATCACCAGCACAGCACAACCACTGGGTCAAATCTACAGCTAACAAACAATATCTATGTTCTGCAGTTACAAGCTTTAGTTGAGTTGCCCTGCCCTATCATAGTTTACAATCACCAACCCAGTCTGGATAACTAACAGCTGACTCGGGTAGTCAGACACAACAAGGTCACATGACCAGCACAAGTCAACTCGAATAGGCCTTATGACAAAGCCAGGTAACAGAGCTATGGTTTTGCACGGCCATGGCTATGCCATATAGCCGGACAAGGTGGCTGTGAAATGGACAGATGTGACTATACCATTCTTTTATAACATAACAAGGCAATGTACTGCTGTACTGGTGACCGGGCCATGTACTGGTGGCCATATTGGGGACTGGTCCTTTTAACCAGACAATGTGCCAGTAACCAGTCCATTCATCTAGGCCATGCTCTTGACCAGGTCATTTAGCCCGGCCTTGAACTGGTAACCAGGCCCTTTGAAATGACTCTGCATGTTGTGTTTGATAGATAGTGGGGTGGTGATTGTTGGAGAGGTCTCACCACACATCTGTACCAGGCATACCCATCTCGACCCATCTCGACCCATGTACACCCCACAGGCTATAGCCAAAAAGAGGACCAGGTAACAGGATTCCGTACATTATTGTTATGAGAGCCAAGCATGATGTGATTATTTTTTGAGTTTTTACAACAAAGATCAAATGATTCTAGATAAATCGGTGATAGTACCAACATCTAGTTCACTGGTTAGGCCGCTGAGCAATTTCAAACCTCCCCTTAAGGGTTATTCTGGTCTGACTAACAAGGGCGCCCAGTGGCCGATCCAGCATTTTGAAATGGGAGGGGGCACTTTTGAAAGGTATCTTTGCTAATTTTTAGTAGGATGACGGGGTGGGGGGTGCAGCAAGTACAGTGTGTCGTGAGGCCCCTCCTGCAGGGCGGCCCGTAACTTGTGTCAGGGCGAGACAAAGCTGGGAACTCTGTACCGGATGGGGCTGTGTTGGGCTGCGCCGCCGGGTCAGCGCCGCCGGAAGTCAGGCTCTTTTTGTTTAGTGCTGGAGAGATAAGACAATACCGCACAGACAAGGTCAATCCGGGTCAAAGGTCACATCACGGTCACATCAAGGTCAAGGCCACCACAGCCAGTTGGTATTAATTTGGTTAAAAAAAACAGTAGTATTGTTATCAATTGATTGTCGGGGAGTTTTCCCTTTCTTATATCTTAGATTATCATATTAGTTTTTCTGTTAAATGTTCAAATTAGCTAAGGGATAGCTTGTGCTTGAGGCTTTAGGTATCACAATGAAATAATGAAATAAAGGAGTGATTAAAACCTATGTAGGGGAGGTAGGGTGGGGACACTCTATTGAAGGGTTCGTAAAGAACTAGTGGAGTTCATAAAGGTGCAGGGGTTGAAACTGAATGTAATCAATTCTACTAATGTATATATAGACAACTTATTCTACCTATCATAAAGTATAAAATAGTGATTAGATCTCGGGAAAAATATTTATGGAAAATACCCTTCGGTAAGCAGAGCTGGGGTTGGTGCCTGCTTACGGGTAAGGGCCATGCTTAACACTCAGGACAAGGGGAGTCTCAACTAGGGCATACAAGCTTAAAGACTAAACATGACGGCAATCAACGATCAATATGAGGCCTGTGCATTTTGTGTAAGTGTTTAAACCGAGATTTAAGGGCTGGCATGTAGCTTGTTGGCAGGTATTCACTTTCGTTGACAAGAAAAAGGATTGAGTGGGGAGAAGCGTGTTTCAGCTCGGCCAGCAGGGGGGAGTACCTCCAGCCGTGTACGGCCGGCCTGGGCGTCAGGAGGGGGGTCTGTCACTTCACGACTCGCAGTTAGGGGCCAGTTTAGAAAGTGAGTAATGATAGGGTGGGTGGGGGGTGGCCACTTCGCATGCGTTGCGTTAAATTAGAAGGCCTCAAGACAGCTGGGCGAGCAGCGTCAGAAGGGAGTAGCATGGATTATTGTGAGAGCTGCGGTATTGTGGCTTGCCTCTTAAAAGCTATTAATTAAGGGATTTCAGGCCGACAATTTCAAATTCATAAACGCTTCACAAATCATGATCATTGTCATCTTCATAATCAATTGCATTATGATCATTACCAACATTCCATCGGGGAGAAGGAGTCAAAACGGGCGTAAAAAGGTCAATGAGAAGTTAAAAAACGTGTCTTACTTGTCAGGAGACCAGTTAACCCTTCATCTTCGAGAGAGAAAAACAGGGCACGGTTACAGGCTAAGACGATTTGATGACCCGAGACCTAAAGGTCTGCACACGTGGTCTACCTGCAGACCCCCTTTAGGCCCGAGGTACTGGGAGGGCCTCCAGGTAGACACACACAGGGAGTAGGCCGACACTGGAGCCCCGACCAGCTTATAGAGGAGGCCACACGGCCACACCAGTCGGGGCGGGGCACACAGGAGGCCGGGAGGGGTACACGGGGCACGACAGGAGGACGAGCACGGAGTGACACCGAGTTAGCGGGCCCGGCCGGCCCATAAATACCTAGTTTGTGAGTTGACGACGAGGAGAAAGCATTGAGGCCCTCAGGGGCGTATTGTGAGTACGCTTCAGTGGTGAAGGGGAGAAAAAACAGCAAATATACGAAAACAGATCCAGCTGTCAACAGGTGCAGAAATCAACAATTCTTGAGGTTTAAATTGTTTCACCCAACTTATACCCACTCCGTTCAAAGCTTGAGAGATACAGGTTTTACATATACTTGAAGGGCACACTGTGTTTCTGGCCTTGTCGAGAGCGGAAAGGACTGTAGGGAATTTTTCAAACTATTTTTTAACCATAGAATGCTTATAAACATAATCGAAAAAGTCAAAAAATGATCCCAAGGAGTTTGAACAGTGAGTGTGGTTGCGGGGTGAGGGTGCAGAGTAAAGTGAGTCGGTGAGTGGGGCTGACTCGGGGGTCAGCCCGACTCAGCGCTACGGGCCACCTCCGTCTTCTCCAAGAGGAAGTTATTGACAAAGCCCTAATCAGGCATGGGGTATTTACTTCTGTCCTGCGTCAGAACCTTGCTTGGTAAGTTTGAGGTTAGTAGTTAGCCCAATATTTCAGTAGTTAAAGGGAGAGCTAGTTTCTAGACTCTTCTAGGAACTTTTTAAGTGGATATCCAAAGTATTAAATCTCATAAACATATTCCAAAATATTAGAAAGGAAACAACCACGTGAACCCCCTGAACGGTTAGTACCTTTTCCTGAAGGTTATTTGATTTCCAATAAAGCTAACTCTTATTTGGAAGGAATTAAATATGAAAACTAAAACGGTTAGTTCCTTTATAAAAGATTTCATTTTAAAGTATTTACTGCTTTGGTCATCTTGATCTTCAAATGGCTCTCTCGGAGTAGGAGAAACGGCACTTGAATTAACAAATTTCGTCGTCGCTAAAATAAAAGATAAACAAACCACGTGTGCGTAGAAGAACAAATAACTAATTTGAACATTTAGATCTGTAACACTTAGAATAGACTGCCCCTATCGGCTGGGGAGGGCAGGCGTGGGCCGGGATGGGGCCTTGGCTAGACATTTAGTAGAAATCAGTCGGAAAACATACAATGATACAATTATATCAGAAAAAAGAGTTATAATAACATTAACATGTTAAAGTCAATTTTATGAGCATTTACAGTCAACACAGTATGGTAAGAAACAATGTTTATGGCTAATTACATGCTTGTCAATAACCTTAGAACTGATTAGTCATTATAGTATTGTGAATCTCAGAATACATCGGGTAAACTTATGACCAAAATTTCCATTGCACCTTTTAAAGTAAAACCTTAACTAAACTACATATCGTATTCGTGTCTAATCACAATGATATTACACATAAAGCCTATTGAGTCGCTTACTATGATAATTACAAAAATTGAATAAATTGTTTGGTTGAAAAATTGATGAGTTAAAATTCTTAATCAAGATCAAGCTGTACAAGCACGCAAGGTGTGGGACTGTAGGGGTGAGGTGGACAGGTGAGTAGGACAGGTGAGTAGGATAGGTGATGTGGACAGGTGAGGCTGACAGTGGGAGGGAGGGAGGTGGTGTGGCAGACAGGTACCAACCGGTGCGCAGAAAGCTGACGAACATTCACCCAGCCAAAAGAGGCACGCAAGCAGTGTTCTAGTCTAGAACTACGTTACTCTCATTTCAAGTCTGACCAGGTCTGATATTTTTTAAAGTTAGCCATGTTTTATTCTTATCTGCTATCCTTTTTCTATGTGTTTAATCGTGATATTATTTTTGATGTAAACTTTAAGGATATTTAAGAATCTTTAACGACCTTATTTGAAAGAATTTACTGTAGCTTGTAGACATTAGGTCCATACGGAAAGCTTACAAAACGTATCACAAGACCAAATATACAAGGTGTCTGGCCACTGCATGACTGTGTTCTCTGAGACCCCTGACGCCCTACACCTTTCCTGTCAGGTGCACGGGCGGACAACACTCAGTACGGGCACACAGGGGGCGCCGCGCGGCCCGCCACACGGGGCCCCCCGCCGCCCGTCACGCCGCCTACCCGTCTCACGTAGCACTAGCCCCTGGGACAGGGGCAACAAGAGGGCGTAGTGACTCGGTTTTAGTTCGGTACCTTTTGAACGTTTGGTCTCTATAAGGCGAGGGTGTACATAGAGAGTATAATATATATGGTTTCTTCATGCAACGAGAGGCAGGTCGGACAGGTCGTGTCAAGGCCGTCTGAGGTCAAGGTCATAACGGCCAAAGTCACGGTCACGACAAGCACATTGAGGGACTGTGTCCGGAAAATACCCAAATTCCATTTACATTCATGATTCCTAGTCTCTGAAAGAAGGAAACACTAGTCAGGTATTGGAGTTTCAAATGGGCGCTAGGACTTCTGAATAAGCGGCTTTACAGTCAGGTATTCTTCAAAACTGACATATTTGATTTAGATTTGATATTAGATTACACGATGGACTCCCATATTCTCTCTTTAAGGTTCGTTTCAGATGGACTGTAATATCTTTTAGTTCTACCAAGCTAGCAACTAGAGCTATGGGCTGTTCCATGCAAACAAATCTTAGCACTTACTCTAAATAATGGCCATGCATGATTTTGATGAGCATGTTTCGATTCAATTTAAAATTGTAAATCTACGCTGTGATCGAATTTCTAATCATTCTAATTGCTCTTATTGATCGGTATCTTAATCTGAGCTGCATGCTTGGATTACGTTCTGCCTTCACTTAGGAGAGATTACACTGGATTGAGTTCAACGATTCATTTGGACATTGGAGACTAAGTCATACTCAATGGAAAAATCAATCCAACTTCCGATTGCGCTATAAGGCGGCTGTTCTTGCAGTAATAAAATATCTCATGTTTCTACATCATGCGAGCTTCGGACAGAGTGCTTGTAACTCACCCGCTAAGGCAAAGAGGTCTGAGAAAGAATGCCTGTCTGCAACAGAAACAATGGAAGATTTGACCAGCTTCTGACGGACGGCCCCACAGCGGGACTAACGCGGACAGGTTAGCAGGTTACCTTGACGGCCCCCTACAGGGCCAGGGAGGCCTTGGTCAACTACGTTAGGGTGTGTATCTTATAATTATTATATGGAATGTTTAATTTGTATGTGGAAGTTAAATAGGTTTAACAATGTTTAAATAGCAGGATAATTGATGTAGAGATGTGCATTGATATGTTGTGCCTGTGCACGCAGCGTCATGGTGGCCGACAGGCAGACCCCACCCCCACCACCCGGCGACACGTCTGGTCACACATACAGCTGGGAACAGCGCAGAAGAATTGCTGTTTCCTCTCTATATATATTAAAATGTCTTTCGATCGCTTCACAAATTACATATCCAAAATAATGTTGTTCCGCATTGCCCTGTTCTCCCCCCCCCCCCCGGGTGGCCGGTAGGTGTCGCTGCCTGTCGTCCCCGGACGCTGGGGGCACCGGGCGTGGGTCACGTGACACGCACCACACGGGGCCCACGAGTAGTGTGTACAAAGCCTGCCCTAACCGGGTACTATTACTGAGACAGGAGTGTTCTGGTAGGAATGAAGCTACTCATTTCTTCATGGAATTATATAATTAGAATCTGATAGCGATTGAACTGTATCTACACGTTTAGACACCTTTCAATTTTTGTGAAATGAACTTGGTTTAACAGTTTAATTCCTCATATTATGTAAAGATAATATTTAGTACTCATTGGTCAAATGGCATAATGATCGTAAACAGTTCCATTAGGCTTTAATTTGAATAAGTGTCATCTGCTGTTCCTTATATATATATATATGAAATTGTGAGTCTGTATATATATATAGTTAATTTAATACTTTGCAATTCTTGGTGTATCAGTATATGGGGTATCTATTTATTCAAAACTGAAAGATGTGCATTTAAAAGAAAATTAAGATGGACTCATTTTTGGCTCTTTTATTTTGAGAAACTGGCCGACTTGTTCAACACTTGGAGGGCAGGAAGTTATGGTCGTGTCTCACTCCCGGTCTACCCGGAAGTGGTATGTGGGGATGCGGGGTGTGAACGGGTCCTGTACAGGGATGGGTGTTAGCTGTGTCTGTTTCTGTACATCATCATGTAGGGTTGGGGCAGACGAAATGAGGACAAGTCGTGTTACACGAGGTGAGTAGACAACACCCACAGGGCAGCCTCCTGGACACGCCCAGATGTCACTTAGTAATCTCCTACCAGTTTACTTCTACTTTAGTTCTACATGTCAACAACTATAGTCTCACACCAAAGTAAGATATCAAAGCTGATGCTGTGAGGTTACTGTATTATATACAAAGCCTAGCGAATGTCAGTTTATGATGACACGGTATACTGAGAATGTTGAACTGTGGCAGTAGAAACTATAGCCAGGGTTCCCACAGACTTTTTTTTCCATACATTAAATTCTGCCTCTCAAGTGAAATCGACAAGCTTTCCATATTGAATTTCCAAGTTAAGCTCGATAACACTATTAGGTAATTTATCATAAGCATAAAATGTCAGAAATCCATTTACCTATTTCATAGATCAATGTAGACTATAGGCTACTGAAATTTCATGTGTGTAAAATGCAAAAATGCAAAATGGGTAAATATGAAACTACAATGTATACCAATGGGTGTGGGAAACCCGCCTATGCCGCTGACTTGCTGTATGTTATAGTGACACTGTATGTACTGGCACAGACAGAGGTGTACAGACAGACCCTGACAGGGCGGCCCCACGCTACGGGCCCTTACGACTAGCCTTAACCACGTGTCTAGTTCACTGCACGCACCTCAAACAGTTAATAGTGTGTCAAACACGAGGCATATTCATACTCATGGTAGCACAAGAGGAAAAGGAATTAGAAGGCACAGTACCTATGAGGGCGTTGGCTCCTTTTTTGAACATTTTCACTGTTCAAACAGAATGGTTAGTGTAGGTTAGTGACGTGGTCAGCTCATGCGGTGAGGGGCGCGCCGCCCGGGGACGGCCGCTCCACGGGGGGCCGTGCACAGCACAGCCTTCAACAACTTAACTAGACGGTCAGAACTGTAAGAGGGGTGTATTGACTGTAACATACTCAACGTCTACAAAGGGGCTTAATACTATAGTCTAATTAACAGAGTGCGTATAATAATATGGCTCTGAAGCCTTGGTGTCGCATGCTACAACCCGCAGTCGCCATATCGCCCTTAGCCTGCGGCCTCGGGGAACATGTCGTCGGCGAGTGATACACCAGGTCAGCCATCTGTATATATATAAACAACTCCACCCAGTACTTCCCGTCTGGACCCATACAACAGATTCTGGTACTTATTTACCATCTAAGGCAATTAAGACAAGGACAATACTCATAGACCGTCACCAGTTTGGTCAAGGTGAAGATCTACGAATAAACTTTGGACAACGATAACTATAACGTCGCATAATAGATTCCAAATATTACTGGACCCTTTTCATACCGTAGATCATAATCCGGTAGACTATAATAATATATGAAAATATAACTAACTGAACCTTGGTAATCTTTGTATAAAATATCTCAACAATTTGTTCATCCCTCAAAATTTGTATTACGAAAAATGATTTAAATAGTACTTCATGACAATGCATGATTTTAATCAAATGAGTTAAGAACTGATTTCTTCGGTACTTCAGACAAATAGGTAAGTGCTTTCTGCAACATCGTGACTTGCTGTAATCCAAACTGTCACCGTATTCCACACGACGGAAAGAAGTGAGCACTCCAAATGACCCCCCCCAACCTGAATTTAGCACTCCAAATGAACCCCCCTGAATTTAGAGGTTGCGCCGAGAGGTGTCCAGGACCGACAGGGCGTCGACAGGTGTCAGAGTGGGGACATCCCAGAAAGGGAAGGGTAGCGCCCTGCCCACAGGGAACTTTGGGGTACAAAGAGTAAAATGCAATGCACAGTTAGAAAATGCATATTGGCAATAGCATTTCAAATACAGCAATTCCGTGCTATGTAAGTCAGAAAGGCATACATCGTGTCACTCTTAACGTTACACACACTTTACAGACACGTGACAGCTACGTCACAGACACGTGACAGCTACGTCACAGACACGTGACAACTACGTCACAGACACGTGACAGCTACGTCACAGACACGTTACACACACTTTACAGACACGTGACAGCTACGTCACAGACAAGTGACAGCTACGTCACAGACACGCGACATCTGCGTCACAGGCACGCGACATCTACGTCACAGACACGAGACACCTACGTCACAGATACGTGACATCTACGTTAAAGACACATGACAGACACAGATGGGATTCAGGAAAGACAAATATAACATTTAGCACACTGAATTTTAAAAGATTTACATAATATTGATTGTAACCTTTCTCTTCAGCAATCAATCTTAATCACATCCATAACAGTTATACTCTTACTCTCACGGATACTGTCGTAGGGCGTGTATGTACAAATTCTATATATCAGGCCCCCTAGACCTTGGATATGACATCAAAACAATACACAATTGCATGGTGTCAATCAAGACACAGATCACCAAAAAAAAATCGATTCACAATAGACTGTTGTGCAAAATAACCAACACAAATGGGCTATTTGAATCTCAACGATAACGAATGTAAAGTACAGACGAAACAAAATCTAATGTACCTTTGCCATTGCCGTTAACTTAAAAAGCAAATAATATATCACATATTAAATTAACTGTACCATAACGATTAGGAAAAGAAGCACATAAGATAATTTTTGTTATCGAAAAGTGATAATTATGTCATAAGGTATCGACACGAGGAGCTCTTGACAGATGCACGTATGAGTTGTAAGCACGCATGGACACCAGTGTCCCCGAGAATGCATTATACTGGGAGGGGGGTCAGATGGTTAAAAAAAACTATTTGTAAAATAGCAACACCGCCCTCTGGACGTACGTACCATAAAACACATAATAATATTGAAACAAAACTTTGTATACTAAAGTATGACAAAACAAATGAATCAGACATCCTACATTGTGGCGTCCTCCTATGATACGGACAACACGAAGGCGGCCTGGTCACGTGACCTGTAAACACGTGACCACGGCCGTACGTGGGACGCCCGCAGTCACAGGGGACCAGTCATCTCAGTATACGTCAAGCACCCGGGGCTGTGTATAATGACACTACTATTACCATACCCGACTACATCAGCTACTTTGAATTACTTAAGGACACGGCGGACGGCGGCAGTACTTACAGGTTTTACAGCGGCACTTCTTGATGGCGCGCACGTCCATGATGTCTCCGTGACACTGTTTGCAGTAGTAGCAGGCCCTGCAACGAGAACCACAGGAGAGGTGAGGAGGGCGCGTACAACAGTCGGTCCACCCGGGACGACCCGGCAGGTCGGACAGCCTCTGAACGGTGTGAGTAGTATATAGGATAGGGGTATTGGGCAGGGCGACGTGCTAATAGGGGCATGGGGGGGGGGGGGCATGCTAGAGGGGACAGGGTGACTGGGCCCAGGGAAGGCGTTCCTCTCAGTAAGTCTCTGGGGGACGTGAGGGCATAGTTTCACTGTAGGGCAGAGTAGGCCGAATAAGATGAAGGTCTCTTACTGTCTTAGGCCTTTAAGGACAGAGGCCGGGTAAGTAGTGTACGGAAATGGGGCGTGGGGCCGGGCTACAACTTATAACAAGGGTGACAACGTACAGCCGAGCTGCATGTGATATGCCCGTTATCTGCCCCAGTGGAAATACGAAGGGTTCCACAATTGTTATACACAGATATAAGACTTTAAATATGAAAACTTGAAACAGCTCCGATTGTATACTAGAAGTGGCTAAAACGGCATCATTCACGGCCGTTCTCGGACACAAACAGGACGCCGTGTTTCCCAGAGACCAACTGACCTTTTGACCTCGTCGGCGGACTGGGCGATGAAGAAGCCCTGCGTGTTGGGGTCGATCTTGATGTTGGGGCCGGGGTTGATGGCGATGCAGCTCTCCGACCCGTCCTCACTGCGCGCCTCGATGGCGATCAGCAGCAGCTTCAGCTTCAGGAAGCACATCCTGAAACACGGGAACAGATCATACTCAAATATCGAATGGAGGACGGGGAAACCGTGTGAAAGGGAAAAACAAGAAGAACTGGCAGCAGCCAGAAAACTGAGATATAATAATAATAATAATAAATAAATAATATAAATTTAATTTATATTATTTATTTATTATTATTATTATTTTTTTAGTATGAATGAATGCCAGAATGAGAAACTAAACTAGGCCTAGGTATATCATGAATCCAATAGAACACTGACCCATGGAATAAAGCATGGACAGAATTACATAGACCTACATGTATAAAACAATAAGATGCTTAATGTGGTACATTCTTAATGAGAAACTGAAACACATCGCAAGGCACACGCCATAGTCAACTATTGAAACATATACTAAAAACAGTTTACCAATAGAAGGCTCCAACAAAAACCAACAGCTTTCGGCGAAACGTATCGATGAATAAAATAATCAATGTGTTTTGACACATTTGTCTTTGTTTATCTTTTTAGAAAAAAATATGCTCCATCAAAACGATAGTGGTGTACTGTCAGACGGTGGGACTCACTCTGCGGCCTCCGGGAAGGTCATACCGACGAAGGCGGGCGACAGGTACTCGGTGTACATCTCCATGCCCGTCCCCCGCATGTAGTCGTTCTGCCACTGAGGCATGTCCGGCGACTGCAAACAACCAAACACACAACATTCACTGACGTCACTCCGGGTAGATACACGCGTCATGACGTCAGCAGCGACGTCATGACGTCACAGACACTGTGGTCCGTAGTGAGGGCAGCAGCGCACTTAATGATAGAACAGAAGCGGCTAGTTATCTCTAATTAGGCACTGGGACTAACCAAGGTAAGGTATGTGGCGCGACAAATCTAACTTATCTAATTACAGGTTCAAATTGTGCAGGTAATCTTAGGAGTCTAGTTAATGAGTGCAAGCGTTAAAAATCAAGTAACTATGCTTGGTAAACTACTGATACTACAACTAAACTGTATATTTCTTAACTCACACAGCAATGTCTAGAATTAATTGACAATAGAAAAATATTATAATTAAGAAAGAAATCCATGCTTTTTACTTGGAACATTAAAAATCACTCGAATGTAAGCCTATAGAAATAAACATGAACTATTGTCTAAGACGGGAAACTAACTACTGAGGCACAGTCTGCATGACATGCCTTGGGCTGGGGTGGGGGCACCTTGAGCCGACACCAATGGGACCTTACAGCCTGTACTCAAAACGTGTTCCTGGTATTGGTCAGGGGCACATCAGGTAGCTTCACATTACACGTCTAGTCACAGTTCTGTCAAGATGGCATTTGACCTCCCTGGTACCATCCGAATGAGAAGGAGACTGGGGTTACAGTAATATGCCTATATCTCTGATTATCATGCTGTGTGCGCCAGTACCAGGTGGGACGCAGTGAGTAAGGGGACTGGGTCTCATCGTGTGGAGGCACCGGTCACTACATGGCGCCTGCATGCCGCGCACCTCAGGCCTGACCACTCAGGGCCCGGCGCTCGGCCAGCCACAAAATACTCATTCATTAAAGAACTGGGCAATCACGAGTACTGCACCTAAAGTAACGGAAATCATAGACATTGAACGAGCAGCGACGTTCAAAGTTGGTTTCTCGGTTCATTTGAGAATGACGATGCATGAGGGGAGAGAGGTTGGTAAGAGAGGCGATTGTTGTCAGGGTTGGACCATCTGGTGATACACTGTCATACACTAATCTTACAGTGATCAGATACTGATCATATACTGATCAAATACTGATCTTACACTTATCATCATACACGGGCCATACAAAAGAGAGAAGTAACTACAGGCACAAAAACAACGCCGCCTCTCCACCAATGTTGGACGACAAAAAAGACATAATCTGACCTGTAGTATTTTCTGAAATCAAAAACGTTAACAAATCAATTTCCAAAGCATCCTTTTTTTCACTCCAAGATGTATGTTTATCTTAAATAAGCCTTTCTGCGCTTAAGGGCTACCCACCAAAGGAACCTTCCATGTTGCTAACAGTATTGCTGGTACTTTTAGGATTGCGAATTTGGTAATTTTTAATGTTGCTGTAACTTCAGAACAGCAGCATCAAAGCTTCATTTAAAACCTTTTGTTGGCAAAATAACAATAATAGGTGGTGGAGCCTGAGTCATGGTCAAAGTATTGTTTATTCTGATGGTCATTCGTAAAGCCAAAAATGATTGTAAGGAAAGTGGCCAAGGTCGAGGGATCCCTAGGCCTGTTCTACAATACGCTATGAGCTATTACGCGTAATGAGAATAAGAATAGGTGCAATCACACTAGAGTCGGGTGTGGCACATCAGTTCTATATAGTTTATGGTTAAAATGCAGTGCAAATGTCTCCGTACACTCGTGGTCAAAGGAAATAAAGAACAGCGATGCAAGTAAAAGCTGCTGCAGGTTGTGAAGTTTAGCCAACTTCACCACCAGAGGTCTACCAAGGGGTGCCACCGTTACCGTGCTATACTTCTGCTCCAGTTTCTTCAGGTACTAGTAACAAGATGTAGAAGCTGGTTTATACTAGCAGAACATGATCCTCGAGTTTGAATAATGTGACGTAGAGACAGCTGGTTAACACTAGTAGATCATGTTCCTCAAGTGCTAATAACAAGATTTAGAAACTGGTTTATTCTAACAGAACATGTACCTCAAGTACTACTAACAAGATGTAGAAACTGGTTCATACTAGTGAAACATGTTCTTTAGATCCGGTATCAAGACCTGAAGACTGGTTACTACTAGCTGAACACACCAAACAAATGTTTGACTTCATTATCAGAGCACGAAAGAAGTGAGCTGTAGTAAGTTTACTTCATATTACTCCTGCATGACCTTGTCTGCGACCAATTGTTTTAAAATCTGGAAGTGTAGCAGTGGTCGTGGAAGTGGGCTGAGAGTGAACTCTCATAACGTCTCACAAAGCAGGACACTGCATGGAAATTTGTTGTCCACCCCTACTAATACAAGTTCACATGACAGGGAAATGGTTGGGAACATCCTGTCCAATGCCACAAAACCAAGTCTTTCTTCAGCAGTATTTGATAATTCTGCTCGATGTCCACTGAGAAACAAACTGATGCACAGATCAAACAGCATACTCCACACCTATGTGTACAGTTTTTCACTAAATACAAGATGGACATATTTACATAATAACAGGCGGTATCAGCAGTAATTGTTCTGCAAACAAGCAATCCACTCTCGTGCTCAGTGTGAAAACACATTCAATGGTCTCAACGCCAATCCAGAAACTCATTAAGACACATAAAACGAGTAGTCAGTAGGAAAATAAACATTTAGACTGAGGCCTACTCTTCACTGATGATTTAGAAATTGCTGGAAAGCAATCCTAGCATAACCTTGTGTATGTACATCGTATTGTCAGGAATATTCACGCTTGTGTATGTTAGATATCGCATGTAAACGTGTTATTCATGACTTAGCCAATGTTTGCACTCTGTACATCATTTTGCATCCTTACCTCCGCAAATTCGTCCTACATAACAACGAGGCCAGTTCGTTATGGGTACAGAGGATTGTGTGCATTGCCTCAAAGTAGTCAGTTTTGAAGAAATACCACTTTGTCACCAAGTGACATCATGGAAAAGGAATCAAGTCTTGACTTCGTGAAAAATTATTTGTGTGATCTGGGTTTTTTTTCTATTGATAAATTGCATTTTTGTTAAAAGTTTTCTTCTGAAGTATATCCACACAGTTTTGGATGTTTCTGTTATATTCAGATCGTTTTAGAAGCAGAAGAACTGCGTCGATAAGACTAATTACTAAACTTAAGAGATCGTACTGATCCTTAGACAGATCCCGTGGGCAATTCTATCTTATGTGAGAGACAATTGCATCACTTTCGGGTAAGAATAGTACCATGAGGCCATCTATCGATGGAACCAAACACCATATGGGCGATAAAAGAAGAAATACCTCTATTCACACTGGAGTCGCCACATCAAACCTTTTTAGACCCGGGGGATACATATACAGCCCTATACTCACCCCTCCAATCCCTCTAAAGATGTATCAACTTACAAGAAGTAAGAACTACTACAGCGAAAGATGACAAAACATTCCAGAAGATGCCCCCATACCCTTCCCTCCTGGCTATGCTTTTTATGCCTATCTATAAAATACACCCTCCCCCCATTTCAAAACCCAAGGGTAGGGTGAGAGACCCCTCTGGCCCCACTCACAGTTTTGTAGGGTGACAGTCCCCTCCTACCGTGCTAACCGTTTTGTAGGGTGAAATACCCAGTCCCCAACTCACCGTTTTGTAGGAGCGCATGGTGAAGAGGTTGGCCATCAGTGTGGAGAAGCCCGGCGCCAGGCAGCTCTGGGCCACGAAGCCCAGCTTGAGCTCGGCCAGACACACGGCGTCGTCCCCCCGCTTCCAGTCCCAGCTCGGGATGTTCAGCAGGTACGCCTGGCGACACAGAGAACAGCATCAGAACACAAGTAACAGAGAGGACAAGGCTTGGTCATAACATCATTTAAATATGCTTCGGACAGTTCTTGAATTTCAAACAGTCAAAATGAATGATATCATTTTGAGATTTGTTTCTTTAAACACTATTATGAAAACAAACAATCAACTACATAGCAACCAGCCAGATGAAAGCTACATATAGGGTGATGTAACCATGCATTATTGAGATATTGAAACATCAGTGATAATCGTGATGTTACATCTGCTTACTGTAATAAATGCATGCACTTGAGCAGCTGAATGATGACATTGATGTGATCTTACCTTATGACAATACTGGAGAAACTGGATACTTACATTGGTGTTATGTACTGGAAAAGCTGTACAATGACCTTACCTTGTTATGATACCGGTGAAGCTGTATGATGACATTGGTGTGGCCTTACCTTATTATGATAATGGAGAAGCTGTAAGATGACCTTGGTGTGGCCTTACTTTATTATGATAATGGAGAAGCTGTATGATGACCTTGGTGTGACCTTACCTTGTTGTGATACTGGAGAAGCTGTATGATGACCTTGGTGTGACCTTACCTTGTTGTGATACTGGAGAAGCTGTAAGATGATCTTGGTGTGACCTTACTTTATTATGATAATGGAGAATCTGTATGATGACCTTGGTGTGACCTTACCTTGTTATGGTACTGGAGAAGCTGTATGGTGACCTTGGTGTGACCTAACCCTGTTATGGTACTAGAGAAGCTGTATGATGACCTTGCTGTGACCTTACCTTGTTATGGTACTGGAGAAGCTGTATGATGACCTTGGTGTGACCTTAACTTGTTATGGTACTGGAGAAGCTGTATGGTGACCTTGGTGTGACCTTACCTTGTTATGGTACTGGAGAAGCTGTATGATGACCTTGGTGTGACCTTACCTTGTTATGGTAGTGGAGAAGCTGTATGATGACCTTGCTGTGACCTTACCTTGTTATGGTACTGGAGAAGCTGTATGATGACCTTGGTGTGACCTTACCTTGTTATGGTACTGGAGAAGCTGTATGATGCCCTTGGTGTGACCTTACCTTGTTATGGTACTGGAGAAGCTGTATGATGACCTTACTGTGACCTTACCTTGCTATGGTACTGGAGAAGCTGTATGATGACCTTGGTGTGACCTTACCTTGTTATGATACTGGAGAAGCTGTATGATGACCTTGGTGTGACCTTACCTTGTTATGATACTGGAGAAGCTGTATGATGACCTTGGTGTGACCTTACCTTGTTATGATACTGGAGAAGCTGTATGATGACCTTGATCTTACCTTGTTGTGATACTGGAGAAGCTGTATGATGACCTTGGTGTGACCTTACCTTGTTATGATACTGGAGAAGCTGTATGATGACCTTGGTGTGACCTTACCTTGTTATGATACTGGAGAAGCTGTATGATGACCTTGGTGTGACCTTACCTTGTTATGATACTGGAGAAGCTGTATGATGACCTTGATCTTACCTTGTTGTGATACTGGAGAAGCTGTATGATGACCTTGATTTCGGCGTGGTAGTTTTTGATAGAGATAACCCTCATGATGTCGGCGGCATCCTCTGCATCCGGGTCCTCACAGTACTTGTTGGCCAGCACCAGGCAAGCGTCGCCCTCCTTTATCTGGGTCACAAGGGGCAAGGTCATCACAAGGGGAAGGACGTATTAAGGACATAAGTACTCATTCTATATATTTATGTTGAAGTTCATTCTAACCTTTGGTAATATCTTACAATGCGACCTATTCGGGAACACAGCAAGAAGTTTGAAATGCATTTGTTCTTCAACGTAATTCAATATCGTCTTCCAGATTTGACACATAGGAGTTCTTGAAAACAAACACTAAGCCAATATGCATCTTTGTTTGATTGAGGTAATATAGCCATGTTGTCTACTCACGTTGACCCTGTCCAGGTCGTTGGCGTCCATCACAGTGCCTTGGAAGAACTCAACTTGTGTAAAATGACGCTTAAATAAGCCTTCAAGTTCCAAGTCGGGTTCTTTTCTGAAACGCCAAGCAGGAGGGGGTGATATAAATCTCAGTGTCATATCATACTCAATTGCAAACTGATGATGATATTTGGATAATAGCATAACAAGGTCATAGTCCGAGTTTAATCAAAGAGACATTTTGCAGACATTATATATACATCTAGATTACGTGTACGGTCGTAAATTACGGTATAAGGGATTGAAAACGTCTTCAGTCCACATCTACATACAAATAGGGTGGTAATTAGGAAGCATTCACCTCTATATTGGGGCCAGGATACCAGTATCAATACAAATGCAACGGTGTGTTCAGGATTACCTGTTCATAATAACTAGTTCGACGTCTACGTCCTCTCTGTCTTTGTGTAGAAAATCTGACATGAAGTTTGAGACTGATTCGTACGTGATGTGGCCGCACAGGACGATGTGTCTGAAAGGAGAAGTGGCCCAAAAAGAAGTGACGTGGGCCGAAAGCGGGGTGGTGGAACAAACCCCCACACAGGATTTAATTAAGAATTAAGTAATTTTATGGTACATTTAAAATGTAGAAAATAGCCCCCTCTCTCAAACCCCCAATCCACCAAGGGTCGCTGAGTGTCCCTCTCCAGATCATGTTTATTTATCATTTTATTTATTAAGAAATGTAGGTATATCCTTTTTTTAATCACTGTTTAGATGATTAGGCCTACGTGTGATGGCATATCATGGCGGCAAGTGGTTGTTTTCTCGTGCAAAACCCCCCGTATACTCCCTTCGTCAGAGGTACGTATACCTGCCAGTTTTTAGGCACGTGTATCACTGTCACTGTCACTTATTACCAGCTGACCGATCACACCCATCTCACCCCGTCCTGCGTGTCCTCTCTGCTCCCCCGCATGTTCCCACGCCAACCCTCGGAGGCTATAACGCCCCTCATCCCCCCAGCGGCGGGGGCCAGGTACATGTATATTTAACCACTCACTGCAAGCTGGGCCTGATCGAATTAGAACCCCCCCCCCCCCCCCCCTTTACACGGAGGGATCGAGCGGGGGTGAGGCCTGGCCGGGAGGGGAGGGCCGCACGGAGGGCTCAGCTGACGTAAAAATGACGAATATATGACTACAGATTATGGCGATTCGACATGGGCATTTTGTGGCTGGAAAGGTTTTCATTTCTTGAAATATTTTTAAAAAAAAAACTCACAAAAACACTTCATATAACCGCACCATCCCTTCAACTTTCATCTGAGGCTGAAGAGTGTAAATAAAGTGATGAGCCTTCATCACATGCCTTCAACCTTAAAGTGATATGATCCATTGTCGTAAAAGGGCTGAAACAGGGGGCTAAGTTCACCTCATGTTTTTACGCGGTTTACGGCAGGACTGGTCTGCCCGCCCGTAACGCCCTCATACTCCACCAGGGGGCGTGGGATCACCTACGTCATCCCCGCCACGCGCCCACTCTCCGGGCAGATGTTCAGTGCCGGCTGGGTACAGATCCCCAGTGTGAGGAGACCCAGGCTGTGCTGGGTGCGTCTGGTCTAAGCTGTACGGCCGGGACGACGTCTGGGTAACGTCCGTGTATGTTTAAGGGTCGTTAGGGGGCGCGGGGGCCGATAGCGGGCTGAGAGGGCGGCCACCTACCTCAAACAAACAGGGGGCCTTACACGTAAAGAGGGGCGGGGGGTGGTAACGTCACACTGACCAGGCGGCCTCCCATACTACACGGTAAGCCGTAACTCGCACATTTCAGAGGCAGCTGGACAGTTTTAGTGCGGAGGTCTAGATACTTTATAAGTTCTGGTTCTCCTGTAGTAAGGAATACTTTTTGTCACCAGTAACTGGCAAATCAAGTCATGATTAAAAGGTTTAGGGGCCTAGGTCCAGGCGTCCTCATCATTATAAAGAGAAGATAAGAGGTGTATTCCGCACGACCCAAGTATGACCTGGGCGACAGGTGTGTATGTGGGTGTGGGGTGGGGCTGGGTCGGACTCTGGGTGATCAACAACACCCCACACCCTCAAACTGACCACTATAACAATGGCCCTGACCACCGAATATACCTTTCTGACCTCAGAGCCCATTTAATCCGCACTTGATTGGGACTGAGCTGAAGCTTACAGTGGTAAGCACACCATTCCATTACAAAGATAGAACCAAGACGAGGGAATTATTCAGACCAAAACTTAACCCCGTAACCTAATCCGAGCAATCCAACTAGGACTTAACCAGGACTTAGCAAAGGACTTACCAACCAGTAATTGACTAGGAATTGCATAGACGATTACGATGTCATTTACTTGATCTCTTTTCACCAAGCTGTAGTGGTAAACAACATCATGGAGCATTATGCCTCAGGATTTGACACCTTAATTTTGGGGTCGGTAGGACAGAGCGGGTCTTATAGCGGGTCTCTACCAGGTGAGTGGTACCCGGGGGTTGGCGCGTTCTGTCAGCCGACCTCTGTTCACCCTTTCCACCTGCAGCCTCTGCTGGTAGTCATCACCTTATAATGGCCCAGATGAGACAAATCCAATTCAGTGAAGGCGCATCTTCAGGAGACAACCATACCTCCCGTCGGGTGACTGGTCCGGCCGGCGGTGTAGGAACACGGCCTGAGCCCCTCCGTGGTGCCCGCCGACTAGAGGCCGACTAATCGCCCCGTGAAGATCGGCCCGGGGTGAGATTAGGGCGGGATCAGGGGTCCGGGTCTGTCCGGGCGGTTACGGCCTGGTCCCCGGGGGGCGGATTGAGTGAGCTGGGTCTCGTTGATCAACAACACCCCCCCCTCCCCCTCCCCCCGCCCGCCGCCAGGGGGCTCTCCTCGCCCGCACACCTCGGGGTAATTAGTCCGTGTAGGTGTCGGAGCACCGAGGGACGATCTGCTCACAAATCTAGAGGATACCAGGGCTTCTGGGTTAAGTTTACGTTAACTTCATCTACTTCAAATCTTTTGCTGAATACGATGTAGCCTAAGAGTATGTATTGACCTGCACCATCAATTGGAAAGTTAACTGTTGATTTTAACATGTTCTCTCTGCAGTTCTGTTTTCTGATCTGATAATATCTAGAACTTAACTTCTTATTGCAAAGTTAAATAGAAGCTTATTAAAATAACAGATTTCCGATAGAAAATTTAAAAAATAATGGTCTTTTATAAGATATATATCCTAAAAACAGTCGGACTATAATGACACCATATCTTTATTCACAGGTGTAGGACTTACCGTTTCCCGTGCTCCTTTTTATAAGACCCGCCGTATTTGCTGCGTGTACCGACAATATCTACTATTTCTGGGATGACGCTGGCGAACATGGCCTAGAAACGGGAGAAAACACAGGAGGAATTAACATATTCTAGACATAATAGAAAGCATTGCTGTGCTCCATTTACATATTGCTATTTTACATCATCATCGCAAAACACTAGTTTGACACAACACTGGGTATATACGGGCTTTGATAGAATCATAGCGTAATAAGTTTGACATTGACGATAACATTTTACATTTTACTTGTCAAAACAATAATTGTCAAAAATAAAATTGGAACATCTTATTTGATCAGGTATATCTGACAAATGCCCCTGTACAGAGACCTGTTCTTTGCCATTATCATGTGTGGCAATCAGCGGGACGACATGGACACATTGCGATATACAATTTATAAAAAAAGAAGATAGCATCGAAAAAGTGGAGGCCGGCCACGGCAACTACCCATCACAGTCCAGGTAAACAGATTAAATGTTGTAGTTAACACCCCCTAGAAACAGCAGCATATAGAGGAGGTAGTTAATAAGTTGGCCAAAGGATGAGAGAATAGCCATCAATAGGTAATGATGTTATTGGGAGTAGCGGCCTTCCATCTAGGTAGGTAACACACTCAGCACTACTGCATGACCCACACGGAAGTGGGGGGTTTACGAGCGTTAACAATTCAATGGGACATTTCTATGCACTTCACAGTGGTTGAAATGCCAATATATTCAAACATGCGTACATTAAAGCATGTCCCGCATGAGGGTAATGTTTTCAATAGTTATCACTATTTTGCATGCTGTTTGGGACCGTAACCAAGCTATGAATAATTAAACATATATGCTCATCTACTAAGCACGTTAACAACATTACAGTGATTTCAATCGTTCATTCTGTCTATGGCACTACTATTAACAGGCTTATCCTGACAACTTGCTATCCCAAAACTACCATACTGCATGTGTTACAATTCAGGATAGGAGGCCATCAGTCTCACGACCTCGGTATAGGCAGCTCTATAGTCGGTGTGAATTACGCCTACAAGAAGTAACTAAACTCATTTGGTTTTCAAAAAGTTAGTGCGTGACATTAACACAGACAAAAAACAAACAAACAAACAAACAAAAAACAACCTCCAAGCCATGTCTGTCTATGACCTTCAGTTCCTAATATAATCTTACTTTTTCTATAGCCTTATTCTCATCTGATACATGACAGATGTAGGTGTTTCTCAGAGCTAGGATTTAGACTCCGAGATGACTGTGATGACCAAAATAGCAGGCATTTCCACACTTCCAATCTGAGCAGTAAAATAGCTGCAGTTGTTATATGAATACCACAACGACGATATCCTTGAACGCACGTTGTAAGGGAACCTCGACTAAAGTTGTGCTGTTATGATGGTTGCATTTCGGTACGGGCCAGCAGGCCACAGGAGGCGATTAAAGCAGTATGCCCCTATATGGCCCTATATATGTGACTTACCAGGGCGCCGAGGATGAAGAAGACCATGAAGAGCCTGCCCAGGATGGTCTTACAGTAGAAGTCACCGAAGCCCACGGTGGACATGGTGACAAGCATGAAGTAGACGCACTCCCAGTACGTCAGGGGTTGCGCGTTGCTAAAGTCCATGAACGGGTCACCCGAATTCTCCAGCTGTAAGACGAAAGGGTATTCTTATTAACGATTTTAAGATACATAACTGACCTCATTTGAACCAAATGATATGTGGTTGTAAAAGTTTTATCAAAGAAAACCGTTTGATATCATGCAAAGGTTTCTTTCGAAGTTACTATGAATTGTACTCATACTAACCACTATTTCTAGAACAATGATAATGCCGTGTACTTTGTGCGTTTGCTTTGGTGATTAATGATACCTCAGTAGCAGGACAGAGACTTGAACCCCTTGAACCCCCAATCCTTTATGCATTATCTCTACATTATGATATAAGTTTTACTCTTTATTTGAAAACGTGACCCTAAAACCCCCCAAACGGTACGTGGGTTAGACAGGCGGGTAGCGGGGTTACCAGGTGGACGAATCCGGCGGCGGTGAACCAGATGCTGATGAGGGAGGACACGAGCTGACACAGCCGTATACTGTTGGACGTCTTCAGCACGTTGAGGTACTGCAGCACGTCGGGCACCGTCATCAGCCGCAGCACGCGGGTAAACCGCAGACCTACAGCACAATGAGCACAGTTTTTCACATTCTATTACCGAATTCCTAATGTACGTTACGGAGCCACTTAGCTATCGCAAATGAAGAAAATGTACGGAAAATATGCAAGAAAATACGGAAATTGAAAATACATTCCTATAAATGCGAAATAAAAATCGTGAGCATAACGATAATGTATTGTGGCTTCACTTACGAGAGTGTACATTAGATTATAGTACTGATAGATTCCTAAGAATACGGGAAATGCCAAAATGATCAAGATACGACAAAACTTGCATTCAAAAATTTACGGGACCTCCTAAGGTCCCGTATCCTATACATTTCAATATATAGATACGAGAAATTCCGTAATCACATCATCCACTTCAGGAATCAACCTAATATTACGTAATATTTCCGTAAAATAAGGTGTTTTACAGGTAAAATGTACGGAAAATGTACGGAAAACATCCGATAGAATTGCTTCAGTACCGTAAATTAGCCGACGGTTTTCAGGGACACGACTGCCTGTTTACGGAAGATCTGCACATCTCTCGGATGTGTATCGCATTGTTTTACACGTACACTTATCCTAACTAGAGGAATTCGGTATATATCAGGATTCCAACCTCCATACTTTAAGCTTCTTGCAACCTCAAATACCAATTTTTGTGTTGTCATTAAACGTTCTCAACATTTTTATTGTACTTTATACTCAAGTGCAGACCACGGACGCAGACAGCAATTGTTTTTGCCCAGTTTACACACATCCATGCCTCCGTGTGTGACAGTGTGTGGAAACCTGGCCAATGGCAATTGCTTCATGCCCCCTTGGTCTGCGCTCTGTACGTATAGTACCTACTGCAGCACATGGGCAAACCAGAGACCTGCAGCACATTGATGTCTTTGTTATTACATAACTAACAAGGTCATCATTGCATATACATGCAACACGATGGATATGGTTTGTTTTATTTCTAACAGCTGCAGCACAGAGCTAACCAAGGACCTGCATCGTAACAGGAGCGGTTTGTCAGTAGTGCATGAGACGGTCACCAGCTTCTGCGGGCAACTTCTTAGGGGAGGGCAGGGACGAGTTCTGATTATATACCAGTAAATATAAAGGCAGATTCCTCCGTACATTCATTATAGGAGTCTTTAAATCACTGAAGTGCTGCAAAGTGTTTATCGAATAAATGTGCGTGGGAGAGAGACACACCCATAATTCAACAACTGCGTTCAGTTCTTCCACTGCAGTCCGCGCTCGGATGGCGCCGCCTAGTGACAACGTGCCGCAAACTATGCCTTCTTCTGATCAAAGGGTAATTATTGAGGGACAGTATAACTGAGGTGCTATCGATTGTATATTCTATATTTACTATAATATTTATATATATACATATCACATATATATATATATATATATATATATATATATACTTATACATATGCACACACATATATGCCACAGTTTATATATGAAAGGAAGCAAAACTTTCTACGAGCTTTCAAGAAAGGAATAGACGTAAAAAGAAGCGAAATTAGAATGTGCATGGTCATCATCAAAATAATACTGCTCGATGCTGAGATATAGAGGGCAGGGACTGGCTGCTGGAGGCGGCACGCCATGAGGTGTGTGTACTCTGGGGGGGGGGGGGTCCTTGACGACAGAGACAGGCGCCCCGCCCTCGGCAAACAACGGCCGCCAGGGTCGGGGCGATTCTCAGAATCCTTCTCTGGAAAAATCCCGAGTTACTTGGTCTTATCACGTACTGTTTATCAACATCTTTTAATTCCATGCTGTACAAATTCATAACAGTTTTATTGATGGTCTCCTCATCTTTACTTCGACAGGACCACAATATTCATATCAACATGATCCTATCGAGGCGAAGATGACATGAAGATACCGGTCCTTTAACCAATACACCTAGTTAATATTGACTGGGTACTGTGACCACTGGGTCCTTAGCCACCAGTGTCTCGGGTGATACGTACCTAGCCAGTTTCTGTTGAGGTAAATGGCTACAAATGACGGCGGTATGGTGAAGTAATCCACGAACGAATACAGCTCGACGAGAAACCATAATTTGTCGGGCGCTGCCACGAACTGAAATATAAGGACGCATCGTTAACCCACGAATGGTGCCAGTTCAGAAATTAAACTTAACAGGCAAATTCAAAGTTTGTTGTTTTTGTTTTTACTTTTTTACCCTCATCTCAGAACTACCGTTTGAAACGTCATAAAAACTAAAATTACAAAAGATGTTGAAATGAACATCGTATAAAGTCTACTCCTAACTACATGTATATTAAAAAATGTGGCTGCCAAGAGTTGAAATGTACATTCTGACACGCAGTAGCCCGCAGGATGAAGTGTGTACGGAATAGTTGGTGAGGCTGTCCACCTGTACGAGTCTGCAGGTCGATGAAATACACAAACACAACCTGACGTGACGCAGGGTTTTACCTGCACCAAAAGGGACCTGTGGGTAACTCCTACTACGAGCAGTCAGTCACTGCACGCAGAATGGAATACTACCAACCTACACTTAAGTAGATTATTAATTCTTAATTGCGTTTTGATGTTATCAATATAAAGAAATTAACGTAACCGATTGTATTATGGTGACATATATATATATGTCTGTGGTTATAAATTAGTTATAATGATTGAATAGTAAAGAAAGTACTCACCCGAATGAAGAAGTATATCATAAAAAATATATTGAATGCTAAGTCTACTTGTTGCGTCGTACTTTGAGACCAGTTTTCGCAGGATTCTACTTTTTCTCTGAAAAGGAGAGACAGAGGCGGGTTAGCGGTCGGTACAGTGAAGACCACCATGCGGGCAGACAGGCCACACTAAACGGGCCGTAAAAACGTCCACTTTATCTGAAGGTACGACCAATAACCGTTTTACACAACTCTATTCTGTTTGAATGGTCAGAGGACCTTACAAGTGCTGGTTTAAATTTTATAACAAAGGAAAATCACTTTGTAATGCATAATGTTACCATTAAGACTAGAGATATACACGTGTATTAATCTACTTATTAATGCTCCGATCCAATGAGAGTCTATGTTACATGGACTTATCTAACCTACAACATCCATCTGTATATCGGACCACAACATCTCCCTATGTAAGCACACCGTGGTGCAACATGGCGGACTACATACATATATATATGTATTGACCTTAGACATACATATACGTCGTTTCTTCGATGACATCTTTACGTTCACGTGTCATTTGAATGACCTAGAGATGGGACTTAGAAACTAGACACCTCATATGTACGTACACAAGCCGGCTTCACCTACACACATGTGGTACAGGGGAACAGGCACAGGGGCAACACTAGAGGTCATTACGGCAAGGTCAGGAACCTCAAGGTCAGCAACGGTAGGGCCAAGGTCTATTAAGGGTCAAAACCTTGAGGTAATGGACTTAGAGGTTAAGGCCAGCAATTACCTGGAGCACCGCTTGGTCTGACCAGTAACCTTAAGATCATCATCACACCCAAGGTTACAACCCTAAGGGTCACAGGCCTGGAGGTCACTGGCCTGAGGTTGGCTACAGGTCACACTGCGGGGTCACACGGGGCGGGGGACCAGGGGTCGGACGAGTGACGTGCGAGTGACGTGCGAGCACTCACCGTGAATCGGGTACACATATTTATGAGTATAGAGAATTGTGAAGGACGTTACAAGACCGAGACTGGCCCGAGAGGACCCCAGGGGCGGGGCAGGGACTGTGATGACGTCACACGGGGGTCGGGCACCTGGCCGTGATGACGTCACACGGGGAACAGGCCCCTAGCTGTTACCGAGACGACTATAACCCGTGTCTATACTGTCCACGTCAAAACACTTCACAGCTCCACAACAGTAACTTTCTCCTCGTGCTTATAATGCTTATGGCTCGCCCTTCCTCGTTTCTCGGATTCCTGACACCTGGAGACTGGAGCGCGTCTGTCACACCTTACAGTATGGTTGCACGGTTGCACGGTAAACCTTACCGTTGCTTAGTAACCGTAAACTGTGCAGTTGGTTTGCTAGTCCCCAAAAGCTGAATAAAATGCTTAGTTTACCAGTTTCCCGCTGGAAACAGATGTAAGGGTCGGAAGCAGCATTTCCTACGGGGAGGGCGGGGCTTAATGTACTCCTTTCTCCCCATTATACACGGGGAAAAACCTTTTCAATGGCTCACTCATTTATTTAAAATCCTCGATCTTGCGCTATGTGTATCCTTAACAAAGCGGAGGAAGTGATGGGGACCTCTCGACCCCTGGGTCCTGGGGGGTTGGATTAAACCGACACCCCAGGCCACGTGTAGAGAACTGATCGCATGACAAAATTGTGACAAGGAGAGAATCCTTAGGAGCTGAAATATTTTTCGTTGAAGCTGGATAGATTAAAGGCCATGCGTTATCAATAGAAATTCACCTGTTTTGATTTAGAGCACGAATGTAAATGTATATCTAGGAGAAGTAGTACTTCTTGCGGCCATATATAGTAGAGGTAGAATCGCACCAAAATAGTATGAAATATGAAAAGGAAAGTTGACTGTGTTTTACAAGTGAGTAAAGTTCGGCTGGTGTGAACCCTAAAACCCGTTTGCACAAACAGCTCTCCCACGTGCACCTAAAGCGAAGACTGAAACCCGAATATACCCTAATGTATTAAAGAAGGTACTACCTCTGCCACGTTGCAGACGGTTGGTGTCCGTTAATAGGCCTTATCAAGAGAATAACTGTATCATCAGTACATTACAGGTAAAGCAACGTCGAACAAACAACGGGTACAATGCAATTATGAAGAAACACATGACTGAACCTGACATCTGACTTTCTCTGGTGTCTACCTTTTGTTGCTCATCCCCAGACCCCGCCCTGTCCTTGCCCATCTCCTGGACCCTGCCCTGTCTTTGCCCATCTCCTGGACCCCACCCTGTCCTTGCCCATCCCAGGGACCCCACCCTGTCCTTGCCCATCCCAGGGACCCCACCCTGTCCTTGCCCATCCAAGGGACCCCACCCTGGCCTTGCCCATCTCCTGGACCCCACCCTGTCTTTGCCCATCTCCTGGACCCCGCCCTGTCCTTGCCTATCTCCTGGACCCCGCCCTGTCCTTGCCCATCTCCTGGACCCCGCCATGTCCTTGCCCATCCCAGGGACCCCGCCCTGTCCTTGCCCATCCCAGGGACCCCACCCTGTCCTTGCCCATCCCAGGGACCCCACCCTGTCCTTGCCCATCCCAGGGACCCCACCCTGTCCTTACCCTTCTCCTGGACCCCGCCCTGTCCTTGCCCATCCCAGGGACCCCACCCTGTCCTTGCCCATCCCAGGGACCCCACCCTCTCCTTGCCCGCCCTGTCCTTGCCCATCCCAGAGACCCCACCCTGTCCTTTCCCATCCCAGGGACCCCACCCTGTCCTTGCCCATCCCAGGGACCCCACCCTGTCCTTGCCCATCCCAGGGACCCCACCCTGTCCCTCCCCATCTCCTGGACCCCACCCTGTCCTTGCCCATCCCAGGGGCCCCACCCTGTCCTTACCCTTCTCCTGGACCCCACCCTGTCCTTGCCCATCCCAGGGACCCCACCCTGTCCTTACCCTTCTCCTGGACCCCACCCTGTCCTTGCCCATCCCAGGGACCCCACCCTGTCCTTACCCTTCTCCTGGACCCCACCCTGTCCTTGCCCATCCCAGGGACCCCACCCTGTCCTTGCCCATCCCAGGGACCCCACCCTGTCCTTGCCCATCTCCTGGACCCCGCCCTGCCCTTGTCCATCTCTACAGGGCTGTGTGCACCTGCATAGGACTCTGTTCCCTGGGTGCAGAATGATTCAGTTAACTCACAGCACAGGTGAGTTATGCCGTTATCATGTGAGGCCGGGTGGAAGTCTCTACTGCTCTGTTCTGATGCCATTTCACTTCACGCACGCCTAAGCCCAGCTTCATGTTCTACATGTACGTACGTGACCAGGGGCTCTTGTACCTGGGCCAAACTGGGGGCCCTGACACCCGCCGGCCTCTCCCCCCTCCCCTCCCTAACAGGGCTGTACCCTCTCATTCCCCACCTCCCTGCGGCCAGCCCCACGTCGGCCAACTGTACCCAACACACCCGACTCCCCACTTTAAGGGCCGCTGCCAGCACACGGTGAACAGTAAACCGTTTAAAACACCCTCCAGGAGTAGCACCCTCACAGTTCCTGCACTCACCCTATGTTGATATATTAGGGCCACTCCCCAAACCTCTCCGAAACTCACCTTTTGGGCTACGCTAAAACATGGACATTGTTGTCTTGCTTTTTGACTTCTTGAAGTTATTATGAATGGATTATCAAAAGCCACATGCATAACAATATAAGAGCCAGCACGATATGGACATTCCTGAAAAGTTAATACATGTACATCATATGTGACAGTGTGGTGTTCGATTGGTCATTTAAATCTGTCAACACTTAGATTGTTTGTGTCATAAGGCCGGGTCGTCGGAAAGGGCTCCAGAGAAGCCATCCCATGGCTTCCTGACACATTGCACTGGCCACGTCTCAATGGAATAGGTAAGGGATCAGGATCATTAGGGCGTTCCAATATGATATTAAGACAATCATAATATCTCAAATTTTATCATAAAATAATCTCAAGATTGTTAGTTCCAATTTCATCCTTCATTTGCACTATGCTAAGAATCTCATTGAATAAGATAAGAAGCCCTCAAATCTAGTTTAATAGTAAACCCTCCAATCTCATCTTAAGATGGTCACTTTGGAACCAGCATATTTTAGGACCTTAGAATTAATCCTAGGATCACAATGGAACATCCCCCGGCTCCCTTGGCAATTCGGGGAACAATGTTACCTCGTAAAGCCTTGGAATCAAACAAAAGAAAAGAAAGAAAAGGAATTATGTAAGGATTCCTAGAACACGGAATTTGCTCGGTAGTTCCCCTTTTGAATGCATGAAAGATGTCCTTTATCAATGGCTCTATGCCTCCCATCTGTGACTTTGGTACTGGTAAGTCTGTAAACGGGTGTATAACCGACAGGGCGGGGAGATAGGGCGGACCATGGCGGGCCACAGACAGCCAGATCTGGGTCTGCTACAGACGGTGCCGCGGTAAATGTCACGGGGGGGGGGGGGAGGGGATCCTGCAGGTAGACCATGTAGGCAGGTAGGGTGTCTACAGGTAGACCAGGTAGGGAGGGTCTACAGGTAGAGTCTAGACCACATCTAACAGAAATATTATACATGGTCGGCAGCCCATTTACAGGGATGGCTGTTCCAAGTGATTGTCTGTAAGTGGTTAGCAGGCTTTTAGCTTTTGAAAGTACTGTAAAAACTCTAGAACCAAGAGACAACATGCCTGCCTGCCCTTTGACATTAAAGAAAAAGGTGAGTAACGTTAAGTGTCCGAAAATCATCCCTCTGCAAAATAATTTGGCTATCTACCAGAAGTTGGTAGCTGAGGTGTTCAGGTTATACCAATGTACCATAATGTCACAGAAAACGGCACTGATGACTGTGTCCTTGACATGGAATCAGCAAGTGCTCCTCGTGGCGCCTAGTGTCCGACGAGGTCTTAAAGGCAGAACGCCGACAGACCATGCCTTAGGCCGCACATCGACCCGTCCCTACTAAAGGCAGCCTTTCACCGGACTCTTTATCTATCAAACGTAAAATATATAGAGAAAAAATGGGCAACCATTTTCTGATGATATCACAAAAAATTGGGTGGCTATTTTTTTTCTCAAATGAGAAGAATGTTTCCATGGTGATTTCCCAGATTACGTGCAGCTGGCCCTGAGCCTATTGAGATGGTCTTAAAGCCGGGTGCAGCCGAGCGTCGAGTCAGGTGCAGCCAGCAGGGGGCGGGGCGAGCTGGCAGGGGAGCTGAATGGACGGGCAGATGGCAGGGGGAGGGGAGTCAGGGGTGGCAGGGGATGGGGCTGTGAGGGAGAGGCAGAGTGAGTTTAATGGAGGGGGGGGGGGGATGCAGTAGTTGGCGGAGGCTTGGGATTCTGGGAGAGGATCTGGGTTCGGAAGAGTTTTGGGCCAATTGAAGTAAACTTATAGGCAGGGGGAGGCCAGGAAAGCCACGGGACGACTGGGAAAAGCTTGTTGGGGGGTGGGGGTGGAGGAGCTTTAAGTAGCTGAGGGATGCCGGGACAGGCCAGGGAAGGCCGGGGATGTAGGTAGGAACAGGGGAGAGCGAAGAACGAGACGGTGTAGGGGTTTTCTGAGGAAGGCCGGGAAGGGATGAGGGAGGCTGTTTGGAGGTTGTGAAGGCGATAAGGTACTGGGGCAGCTTAGTAAGCGGTGGGCAGTTGGGGAAGGGGGGGGGGGCTGTGTGCGAGGCTGGGGCATGTAGAGTCTTTTGATACGGCTCAACTATGGTATGGAGTGGCTTTCATGGCCCAAGGTCAAGAAAATGCTGTATCCCTAATAATAGGCAGCCGGAGGAAGTCGGACTTGGAGTAGGGCATTCAGGGAGAGTGTGTGTTGGTGGTGGTAGTGGTTGGGGAGGGGGGGGGGGGGGGGTCTGTGTGAAGGGACACCTTGAATTAGTTTATTCCATTAGCTCTTTATACTTATGATAATTCGTACATAGGTCAACATAGGTAACAATACTGTGGTAACACCAGGCCGAGGTGATATGCCTCATACAAAGAAACGAAAAGAGGGAAACACACTGAACACGTCCCCATTTGCTAGTGTCCTTTACTCAGAATGACATATGGGTTGCTAGAGGTGTGAGCATGTGTAACGTAGCTCTGCCTAGAAACCCCGTTGTCCCCATCATTAAATGAGATTGGCCTGTATCAGTGTATGTAACGTGGGTTTCTGATTGAATGGGTAAGATGTATAACTTGACACTCTGCGTATATAACGTGATGTATACATGTACCACACTTCTTAGCCATTGGGTCCGTTTACACCACGTAATATGACAAGAAAGACGTTTTATGGTTGTGTATATTGTCACGACGACAGGAACACAATAATTTAACCTGGGTCATTCAATAGACTTTTTCAAACAAGAAAGTCTTTAAGTCCTCTTTCCCACACATCTCAGAATCTCTGGGTATTAATCATGAAGCTTTTCTCCAGTTGACCACATTTGGCATAATGACAAAACCAACCATCAGTGGCCCTAAATGTCTACAACATAAGGGGGCCAGAGTTAAGTAGCTTATACTATTTCAAATAGCCTTAGGTGTGGACTAGAACTAATCCGAAAAGTAGAATAACCTTACATAGTGTACTATTCAAGCAATGACCTTATCCGTCGTCAAAATAAGACTTGTCCTTTCATATGGCACCGAGTCTCTAATGGAATGAGAGTCAATAAATGGCCAAAACATTTTCCCGCAGCACGTATATCGTTCTACATGACTTCCTCAATCGGTGAACGACGATTCAGGGATTTCCTCCCTCGCCATCAATGCAGGGACTGATACAAAGGATCGTTCTACCAGAGCACGTAATAGTCTCTCAGGGTTTTGGCAGAGCTGTACCATATGAAGTATAAACACTATCGTGTAATGGAAACAGCCTGTCTCTAGGGACTTTCAATGCCGATACACAGCAGGGGCAGTCAGGGGTTGCTGATGCCTTCTTTTGCAACTTAAGTTCAGAAGGAAATATCCTCACTTCCCTTTTAGAAACCCTGGTTCTGCTCAACAAAAGTCAGGTAAATAGTTTACAGGGGTGTGATAAGGTGAGTTTCTCTGTGGTAATACCGCCCGCCCCGCTGGGATACCTCCGCTCGTGTCTCTCCTGCAGTCATTAAGGTCAAGGTGTCGGGCCGATTAGACTCACAATGAACACAATGAACAACCACAAGTATGCTGCCGTGATAGTGACACCTACAATTTGAATAATAAAGGATGTTGACAGAGCTGGGGACGGCCGGGGACGAGCAAGCCAAAGACTGACGTCCAGGAAGGTTTGCTTTACTCTAAAGAAGAATGGAACTTTAAATTCAAAGTAATTTTGTATATACATATGTTTCCAGATTGGAAATACTGTCACTATGCTGATAGATGAAAATGGTTAGAAGTCACAGAAAAGTTCCTTTGTTCGAGTATGAATGTAATCATTTGCATAAAACATCAACGGAACATAAATAATAATAAAATGAAATGGGTTATGATATACACAATTCTAACAGGGAACTATATGTTCACGGAATGTCATGCTGGCATGATATTGATTGCAATTCAATGTATGATCCTCATCCCATATACATCCTTTCACAAATACCTGACACACATTTCATATGTCATTGAGTTTGGTATGTTAACGGCACAATTCATATCACACCACGCCATGTGCTCACCAAGTTGCTATTGGGGGAGAATAGAACCATTAAACTTCGTGTGACTGGTATGGGTTACCGAGCTGCCTTGCTCGGTGAAGTCGTTAACGCCATGATTCATTCGTCCAAAGCGGAGGCTGACGTTATTGACAACACAAAGCTGAACACTGGGTATTCAGCAGCGCCTATTAATGATGCATAGGCCAAAGTCAGAGCTAGCATGGCTCGGCCCACCATGTGAATGCCTGGTCCTGGGAATCAATACCGAGCCATGTTGATAATACATGCCAGCTTAGCAACTCACCATGGTGACTGCTGCCACTTCCGACACTCAGGGAGGGTCTAGAGGCTGGCCAGTCTGGTCACTGAAACATGGTCACACCCCAGCGGTCACTGGGGCAGGGGTCAGTGGTCAATAAGTCCCATTGGTCACTGCTGATTAGCCTCTGGGCACCGCCAACAATGCTACTGAAAGCGTATTACCAAATGCAGCCACTAGCACAGGTACCTCAACTACAGATGCACACCCCATCTAGGCGCCCTGTCCAGAGGTGCACGACCCCTGTCCAGAGGTGCACGGCCCCTGTCCAGAGGTGCACGGCCCCTGTCTGTGGGAACACTGCCCCGGCCGCAGCCTGTCACGGCAGGTCAGATGCCATTGTAATCAGCGGTGGGCGGAGATTGACAGAACCATGTTGGGTCTAACGGTCCACAATAAAGCCACTGTCCTAATCAATATTCCGTGTTATACGGCTGGTGTACGAGTGGTTGACTCTGGCCGGGGGTCACAGACACGATCACGGCCGTCTCTTTGAGGTTTAATCCGACAGAAATGATCCCTCGTTATCCCTCATAATTTAGGACTGGGTGACATGACTTCTAAGTGTTACCAACGAGTATAGACAGAAGTCTATACTCGTTGATATTACCAACCGAAAGCCGAATTAACCTATAGACTGTTTTTTTTATACGCGCATTGACATTTTGAATAAAGGATACAAAGAGATGAAAGGGGTATTTTTGTGATGTATAATGTATAAAATCTCCGTTTGACATCAACACGATATATGAGCGTAGATGCTTTGTCCCTAGTCTTCATGAAATAAACCTGGCTTCCTTTTAGATTCTATATTGGACGCTGTTATTTTGACCAAACTGCACAAATACCCACAATATATCCCAAACATTAGTTCTGTCATGATGACCCAAAGTGAATATGTATGTGGGGAAATGGTCGAAAGGAATAGGGACAGTCAAAGAGACGTTGGTGAATATGTCACGCTAGAGGCAGGAGCTCGACCATTGCAAATTCCAGGTCACACACGTGACAATATGCCTGGGTAATCAGTGATTGTATAACATACAAGTGAGAGGTTCACATGAGATCAATGAGAATAATTAATGTTTATAAGTGACATTATTTCTGTTGATTATGGCGGCCTTAATCCCTAAGCCCATAATCCCCCGAGTGCACTTCTCACGGGCCGACCTCAGGTAGAGCCCAGCCTTGTCCGCACCACTCAGGGCTTAGGGGTACCGGAGGAGATAACCCTCATTGGTCCAGCTGGTAAATCCCGCCTCCAACGGGGAATAAATCTCAAGTGTTTGTTGCACGGGTTCTTGGAATGTCGTGTTGGTACTTACCCGTCTCGGTGCTGTGAGGGTCCAGGGGACAGGTTTCACATGCAATGAGTGTGGTGTTACAACGTGTAAGCAGTTAGGTCTAACCACTAGCTATGAAAACAGGAGGCTAATGACAGCTTTTCAAATAAAAGCCCTGGATCTTGGTATCACTAAGGGTTTGAAAGCCTACATGTATAAACAATGAACAAACACCATGTATCTTTATAGCCACCATTAACTACGAGGAGGAGTTCTTCTCAATGAAAAGCGACGGTGAAACATGTTAGAGCCTACTCCAACCTAAGACATTCGCACCTGGAGAATTGACACTGCTATCACAAGGTGCACTCTGATAGTTAGGGAAAAAGCCGTTGGCCTGTCAGCGTTGAACATGACGGCCGCCACTCATTGTAAATGTAGATTTCAAGGCAAACAGTTAACTGCACTATTACTATCTATTACTTTACACAACCCTTTTGATTCATTTCATACATAGCTATTCTCTAATCACGACTATAAAACGAGACTGTTGCGCTTACTACCCGAGTTTCTATAAGGCACATTACCGAATCCTACGGTCAACTATGCAGTATGACAGCACTAAAACAGACATGGTCCACGCCTCACGACCCCGAGCCCAGGACCAGGGGGGCAGGGACGGGCAAAGCCTCTGCCGGGTACACCCGTCATGTTAGCTGCTCCCCCTTTACATCTACTCTGGTACAGCCACATTTCCACATCTTTGTCTTTCTTTCAGTGTGGTGAAAACGCTATACATGTATTAGCACCTCTCTGGCCATTGACATAGAGGTAGAGTGGTGAGGGATGGTCCTAGCTCTGCCCCTTACTGCTGCCCTGTGTGGCGGGGGTGGGACGGATGGACACCTGCTGGGGGCAGTATACATATGGATATGATATATATAATATATATTATATATAAATAATCATATATACTTACTATGTAGAATAATGTGTTGACAGTACGACAGGACACCTGCTGGCACCTCACCCTGCCAGAAATACCCGGTTTGTCTAAAGGCATGCATACATAGATCCCCTTGCCATCATGTTATGTACACGGGGATTAGAGTTGATAATGGTGTGCCGGAGGGCCCGTCACAGTGTCAGCACAGGGTTACAGAACAGGATTAGTTACAGCCGTTAGTCGCGGAGTTGTCGTCAACTGACAAAAGTTACAGCAGCTATTAGACTCCCACCGCAGGCCCTAATGACCCGGCCACCTCCACAGGTCAAGATATGCATATTGATGGGGTACCGCATTTCACTTTTCAAGAACGAGGAAGAAAGAAATGACGAAAAGTATGTTTACAATGGAAAGTGTATTCCTTGTTAATTTGGCTGTCTCTGAGGACCGTGTTCTGTGAAAAATCTTTCTGCTTTATTCAGACCAGGGAGGGATTAGAGAATTCCTGAATTCGCCCCTGCAGACAATTAACTGTTTTCTTATTATGTGTATGTTTATGACTTTTAGTTAAAATTTTGATTGATATAACTTTTCTAGATTTACATTGGGCGCATTGCCTGCCCCTCCCCTCTCATGTCTTGCCGGTTATTAGGCAGCGGGAGAGTCTACAGAGGTTAGTGGGTAGAAGCCTGTCACTACGTGACGTCTGCAATGAAAGAGGCATGCCGCATTAATGGTCTGCTGACTCTACGTACGTACGTCATGCGCTACGTCTACGGCAAAGGCTGCCCGCACCCCCCGCCCATCCCTCTGTGTGGAGGTCAGGCCAACTCACACCGTGATTAGGGACTGAGATCAGTTATTATGAAGGTAAACTGCAATTAGAGCCCGAACAAGAATAACTGCCTACAGTACTGCCGTCATGTTGTTATGTATATAGAGGGCAGCTTAAGCATACACTAATCAATAACTGATCCCAGTTCCCAAACATCCTGAGTGAGTTATCTGTGTAGAGTAGGGCCAAGGAGACCACGCCCCCCGCTGGTCACGTGGGGTAGGAGTGACAGCACTTCAGACCGAGTACCGAATTGGGACCAATTACTGAATGACACATTTGAATGGAGACAGAGACTGAGAGTAGTGGACAGAGTAGTCGGGCGGGGGTGTGCGGCCTTTGCTGCCTGAGTCTGGGCTCTAGTCTTTGGGGTAGGACCTGCACCAAATGACGGCTTACTTCTTTCTGAAATAAAACAAAGCAGATTTCCTCAGTGTTTACCTGCACACTGACAATATTAGTCATCCTGAGCGTACGTATCCTGAATACTACCATTTGGCATATCTGGGATTACAGACAGGATTATAGACATTCAAATACTGGTCACCTTACAATATCATGTGTGGGGCATGTTTAATAACTGTGAATACTGTGGATAGCGTGGTGAGTAACTCATTGAAGCATTTTCATACATTTCAGTCACCTAAACTATTCAGTAAATTGCTCCCAGTGGAGAATTTACTTGTACAAGCTATATAAAGGTGCAAACTGAGGATTGCTTGTGAGCTAAGCTTCTATCACTGTAATCACAAATAACTACTCAGCGTACATCTATCTGTGGACAACTACCCAATGGACAACGTTCCATGTTTACACCTATACATAAATACTACCGTGTAAACAGAATGTTCCATAGAACCATTTCATGGCCAATTTTACACTTGGCCGGTCGCTATGATGACTAATAATCATATGGATAATGTTCCTGGTAATGTTCCGAGTAGTGCTCTACCTAGTAGTGATTACTACTACCCACAAGCGGACATACCATACACATGTGGCCTAAGGTGAGCTACGTCAAGTAGGGGAATCTACTTCAATTAAACCAGTGGTGCTTTGAAATATCAATTAGCTTAAATTTTGATAATATCAAATACATTGGCCCTGGTGGCATAATTCTTTTTAATGAGGGGGAAGTATTCAAGTGGGAGGCAAAACCTGAATTAATTTGCGCCTGTTTATCTGGTTCCTGCAGGTTCGTCGGGTATCTCCCTCTTTACCGAAGTGGGTCCTTGGTTTAGGTCAAAAGAGGTTTCGTTAACAACTGGTGGACCTACATTGATAACTTTGACATCAAACATATACACCCTTTCTTTGAATTGGGTTCTTTTTCTTTGGCTTAGGAGCACGGCGTCCAGTTCAGAAGAAATTCTACAACTGATATACAATATGTATTTTGTACCTGCTCGCATACATAATCTAAACCTCCTCTATGAAACACATGTATTCACTCTGCTTGCATTGGTATAACATTGGTATTTTGTACCTGCCGGTACATCATTGGTATTCGGTACTCCTTAGTACAACACCCCATTTAGTACCAGCTTAGTATTTATAACTTGGGTACTTTGTACTTCTTCAGTACGACACCGGCATTCTGTACCGGGTACAACACTGGCGTGTTGCGCTGACTTGGAATTACTGATTTACAAATACAGGAGACCCCAGCCTCACTTTGACTTTCACCTGGCGAGCCCCGGATATAGACCCGAACCTGGGACACCCAGGTGAGTAGTAGTGAGTAGAGCTCTCCGGGCCAGGAGGTGGGTCAAAGGTCAGAGGTCACGTGACTCGTGACGTAAATACACGCTCTCCAGGGCGGCTTTCCAGGGCGGAGGAGGGGGCTGTGCCTGAGTTGCCTGAGTAATCTATCGGATTAGTTGTGCTCTTTTGGCAGATTGTGTTGATGGTGTATTTCTTTTTATTGTAATTGCTGTTGACATTTTACATGTTATGCTGCGTATGCCCCCGTCCCTTTGGGGAAGGGAAGGGGGTTGGGGATACTGAGGTAACGAGGTCGGTATTAGATAAAACCATTCCTCCAGGTAGCCCGGTCTCCCGCCCCGCCGGGGATTGGAGGGGCGTGTGGAGGGCCGGGGCTGGCGGGGGGAGGTGTGGGGGGGGGGGGGGGCGTGTATACAGTTGTGGGCGGCTTCTGCCGGAGAAAAACTGTGGAAAGGGGAACTATGGAACGTCGTGTTTAACTCATCGGAATTGAGTCGTTGGAACCGTGTGTACATTCATTCATTGTAGAATAGCACGGAGGGTCTAGCTCCTGATCAGCTGCTTATGCATGGGTGAGAGCCTTCACGACAAGAAACTTGACCCTCCTTGTTGTGCTTATATCTCAATCAATTCAGCTACTCCGAGTTTATGGTGACATTATAATCTATTAATTTCTTGAGCCCTACTTTTGAGAAGGGCTTTAAATGTCTAAAGAAAAACTCTGGAAAAGTTGGGTTGTCATGATAATGGAGACCAAACTATTTGTAAAGTGCCCTTTAGCTCATTACACTGCAGGAGTCATACCTGTAACGGTGGTGCCCTGAACGACCCTACCTTTGCCCCGACTCATTGTCCTAAGTACACAGAGTCTATAAACCACCAGTGGCCCACATTAAGGTATTCAAGATGTATCAGTCAAGTATACTTACATGGGGTCAAAAAGCATGAGGCTGTTTAAAGCTCCTGACCTCTGCATTAATACAAATGTGTACACTCAGCGCCTTATACCCTACTTCTTACTCCAGCCAGACCTGCCTGTAACAATCGAGGGGGATGATAACCTGGTATCGGCCTACAATCCGATTCTGATTTCTCTCCTACAGCTCCTTTGGGAAAGTGGGCCAGGTTAACCCTATCCCTGAAGGCCCTCTACCTGCGACAGGTAGCCCCTCTCCCTGTAGACCCTCTACATTAGACAGGTAACCCCCTCTCCCTGTAGACCCTCTACATTAGACAGGTAACCCCCTCTCCCTGTAGACCCTCTACATTAGACAGGTAACCCCCTCTCCCTGTAGACCGTCTACATTAGACAGGTAACCCCCCTGTAGACCCTCTAAATTAGACAGATAACCCCCTCTCCCTGTAGACCCTCTAAATTAGACAGGTAACCCCCTCTCCCTGTAGACCCTCTACATTAGACAGGTAACCCCCTCTCCCTGTAGACCGTCTACATTAGACAGATAACCCCCTCTCCCTGTAGACCCTCTAAATTAGACAGATAACCCCCTCTCCCTGTAGACCCTCTAAATTAGACAGGTAACCCCCTCTCCCTGTAGACCTCTACATTAGACAGGTAACCCCCTCTCCCTGTAGACCCTCTAAATTAGACAGGTTACCCCTCTCCCTGTAGACCCTCTACCTGAGAAAGGTAACCCCCTCTCCCTGTAGACCCTCTACATTAGACAGGTAACCCCCCTCCCTGTAGACCCTCTACATTAGACAGGTAACCCCCCCCCCTCCCTGTAGACCCTCTAAATTAAACAGATAACCCCCTCTCCCTATAGACCCTCTACATTAGACAGGTAACCCCCTCTCCATGTAGACCCTCTACATTAGACAGGAAACCCCCCCTCCTGTAGACCCTCTGAATTAGACAGGTAACCCCCTGTCCATGTAGACCCTCTAAATTAGACAGATAACCCCCCCTTCCTGTAGACCCTCTACATTAGACAGGTAACCCCCCCTTCCTGTAGACCCTCTACCTGAGACAGGTAACCCCCCCTCCCTGTAGACCCTCTACATTAGACAGGTAACCCCCTCTCCCTGTAGACCCTCTACATTAGACAGGTAACCCCCTCTCCCTGTAGACCCTCTAAATTAGACAGGTAACCCCCCCTCCCTGTAGACCCTCTACATTAGACAGGTAACCCCCTCTCCCTGTAGACCGTCTACATTAGACAGGTAACCCCCTCTCCCTGTAGACCCTCTAAATTAGACAGATAACCCCCTCTCCCTGTAGACCCTCTAAATTAGACAGGTAACCCCCTCTCCCTGTAGACCCTCTACATTAGACAGGTAACCCCCTCTCCCTGTAGACCCTCTACATTAGACAGATAACCCCCTCTCCCTGTAGACCCTCAAAATTAGACAGATAACCCCCTCTCCCCGTAGACCCTCTAAATTAGACAGGTAACCCCCTCTCCCTGTAGACCTCTACATTAGACAGGTAACCCCCTCTCCCTGTAGACCCTCTAAATTAGACAGGTTACCCCTCTCCCTGTAGACCCTCTACCTAAGAAAGGTAACCCCTTCTCCCTGTAGACCCTCTACATTAGACAGGTAACCCCCCTCCCTGTAGACCCTCTACATTAGACAGGTAACCCCCCCCTCCCTGTAGACCCTCTGAATTAAACAGATAACCCCCTCTCCCTATAGACCCTCTACATTAGACAGGTAACCCCCTCTCCATGTAGACCCTCTACATTAGACAGGAACCCCCCCCCTCCTGTAGACCCTCTGCATTAGACAGGTAACCCCCTGTCCATGTAGACCCTCTAAATTAGACAGATAACCCCCCCTCCCTGTAGACCCTCTGCATTAGACAGGTAACTCCCTCTCCCTGTAGACCCTCTAAATTAGACAGGTAACCCCCTCTCCCTGTAGACCCTCTAAATTAGACAGGTAACCCCCTCTTCCTGTAGACCCTCTGCATTAGACAAGTAACCCCCTCTCCCTATAGACCCTCTAAATTAGACAGGTAACCCCCTCTCCCTGTAGACCCTCTACATTAGACAGGTAACCCCCTCTCCCTGTAGACCCTCTACCTGAGACAGGTAACCCCCTCTCCCTGTAGACCCTCTAAATTAGACAGGTAACCCCCACTCCCTGTAGACCCTCTAAATTAGACAGGTAACCCCCCCTCCCTGTAGACCCTCTACATTAGACAGATAACCCCCTCTCCCTGTAGACCCTCTACCTGAGACAGGTAACCCCCTCTCCCTGTAGACCCTCTACATTAGACAGGTAACCCCTACTCCCTGTAGACCCTCTAAATTAGACAGGTAACCCCCTCTCCATGTAGACCCTCTACATTAGACAGGTAACCCCCTCTCCCTGTAGACCCTCTAAATTAGACAGGTAACCCCCTCTCCCTGCAGACCCTCTAAATTAGACAGGTAGCCCCCTCTCCCTGTAGACCCTCTAAATTAGACAGGTAACCCCCTTTCCCTGTAGACCCTCTGCATTAGACAGGTAACCCCCTCTCCCTGTAGACCCTCTACATTAGACAGGTAACCCCCTCTCCCTGTAGACCCTCTAAATTAGACAGGTAACCCCCTCTCCCCGCAGACCCTCTAAATTAGACAGGTAATCCCTCTCCCTGTAGACCCTCTACATTAGACAGGTAACCCCCTCCCCTCCCTCTAGACCCTCTAAATTAGACAGGTAACCCCCTGTCCCTGTAGACCCTCTACATTAGACAGGTAACCTCTCTCCCTGTGAACTCCCTCTACTCCACTTACGGTGTTGCTACATCCCAGTACTTTGAAGCCCGGCCCTGTGAGTAGCCCTTACACCAGGAGGCCTGTAAGACGTACCTGCCAGCAGAGAGGGGCGGTGGGACAGATATAGGTTAGCCGTCATGGCGAGGCAGGCTTACATAGTAAGAGTAGGAGTCAGGGTGTAGTGAAGTTGGGTTGGCTTGGGTTGTACAAGATGGTGGGTGTAAAAATACTGATACTTCTACCAACGACCTCTACAGGTGAGGAGAAATGGCCGTGGGTTTTCCAAGCAGATGCTGTGGGGTATTGGGAGGGAAAGGACCAGTTAATAGGCTTTTTGTAAGGCCGTGACACCAAGTGGAAGTTGAGCGTTGTATACATGTAACAGTCCATTAATATTTGCGGGTCGCTGCAAAAAGCAGCATTCAAGAACACTATGGCGACACAGGTGTAGACAATGAGTAGAGGTGACATTATCGAAGGTCGATAAAAGCTGTTATGTGTTGAGTAACTGGCCTGGCTCTACACACATAGGCGGCAGGGAAAGTGTATGATATCATGTGGACTGGAGATTATGTATGTATGTATGTATGAATATGTATGTATGTATGTATGTATGTATGTATGTATGTATGTATGTATGTATGTATGTATGTATGTATGTATGTATCTATGTATGTATGTATGTATGTATGTATGTATGTGTGTGTGTGTGGGTAGTGTGTATTGAGAGGCCGTACGTACCGCTCGTCGTTTTCATGATTTCAAATAAATTTAGATGATTGCTTGGGTGATAAAATATTGATGACCCTTATTTTGTATCTGCTCGCTGCCTGGTGGGTCTTCCGTCGGCCCCCGCGGGTCTTCTTATATTAGTACATTATGTAGCGCAGAGATAATGCAAGTTATGTTACAGAGCTTTCGTCTAACATGTTGAAAGGATTTTATCTGTTATGTGGCAGGGATGTTGTCTGTTTTGTTTTTTGTCTGTTATGTATAGTGGACATGTTGAGTATCATGCATGTTATGAACTCAGTCATGTACCGAAGCGGTTCACACTAATAATGACTTTCCGCTCCACACCATCTTCCTGCCACCTTAAACACCCTACTAACATTCCCGAGCGGGAGCATGTTGCCCTGTTTTTGTTACTCCTACTCCTACTTACAAAAGCGTGGTAAATCTCCTGCCCTTGTCCCGCCCTGCCTGTCTCCCTTCCCTGCCCTACCCTGCCCATCACCCTGCCCTGCCATGCCTCTTCCTTCCCCGCCCTACCCTGCCCATCACCCTGCACTGCCATGCCTCTCCCTGCCCTGCCCTACCCTGCCCGTCTCCCTGCCCTACCTCCCCCACCTCTCGTACCGACGGGCAGAACGCACCCGATGACCCCGTCTCTCAGATGAGGTGTGGGGCCGGTCTGATTACTGAGGGCCCAGCGAACCTATTGATGGGAACCAGTCAGTTCTTTTTACAATTCTCTCCAAGGACTGCTCCAATCGTAACACCCCTCCCCCCACCTTACAAAAATAGTGCACCAAATGGGAGAAAAGGGGAGCTTCACTGGCTGATTTGCAAAGAGGTCCTTTTGATTTACGGCCAAAAGGCGAGGTATTTTATATCCCGGTGGATATTTACCCATTTGAGGTTCCAAGTTGCGAAGATTCACGGAGAGTGTCGACAGGGATAAACTGTTGTTTAAATGACGATTATTGCGCGCTTTGTTACATCTATAAGGCATACTATCGTTTAGTATTTTCCAAAACCATATTATTTACTCTTGCTATACCTTTACAACTTTTATTCCTTCTAATGAAGCCATTTGACAGCGAATATGAAGTTGGATTCACTTGAGAAGTTTTCTCTGTGATTCAATGTCAAAAGATGTACTACCACTTCAAATCTGTGTAATTCTAGTTGATTATTTAAAGAAAATAACCAGGAATACATATTTGTAAATGACATTAGGAATGATGCAATTCAATGTGCAATGTCCTTTCTCAAGAGAGTGTTATGAAATTGAGTGGTAGGGCAATATACTGAGTTACTTGAGACGCTCTCTGCCTCGCACAGGAGTATGGGAAATTTCAAGGATAGTCTGTAACGCGCCCTAGTATGACTAAAATGACTAACAACATGTATATCCACTTCTACTTCCCATTGGCCAGTCGGGGCTTGCAGTAATCGGGCAGTTAGACATGGCCCCCGGGTGCCGAGTTCCGGGCGCGGGTTTAATCAGGGCAACGGACGGTAACGGGCTGACCGGTGGGCCTCCTGACGGGGGGATGTCAACGGACGGTAACGGGCTGACCGGTGGGCCGCCCTCACGGGGGGACGTCAACGGACGGTAACGGGCTGACCGGTGGGCCGCCCTCACGGGGGGACGTCAACGGACGGTAACGGGCTGACCGGTGGGCCGCCCTCACGGGGAGACGTCAACAGACGGTAACGGGCTGACCGGTGGGCCTCCTGACGGGGGGACGTCAACGGACGGTAACGGGCTGACCGGTGGGCCTCCTGACGGGGGGACGTCAACGGACGGTAATGGGCTGACCGGTGGGCCTCCTGACGGGGGGACGTCAACGGATGGTAACGGGCTGACCGGTGGGCCTCCTGACGGGGGGACATCGACCAGGTCACAATGACAGGTAAACAGCGGGCAGTACTCTCTCATGTAGAGGCTCCAGTCATGTTTTACCTGTAATGAGTCCACACCTTCAGACGACCTCACACTTTGGGCTCTTCTCACGCACTTGGGTCAATCCCAATCTCAGAAGAGCAATCAAGTAGCCCCTAGAGGGACCCGCCAGTCGTCATCAATATTCTAGAGTGTCTGCCTCTGAGCAGGAACTGAGCTGTGTTTTTCCTGGTCGGACATCTATGGCCCTGACACCTTGTGAAACATGTCAAAGGCTCTTCATTACTTTACCACTCGTTTTTTCCTTCCTTGACTTTTTGATAGCATAAAAATGTTCTTTGACGTGTTTTTGATAAAAGAGGGATGATGTGCATACCACGTCAGCATGTGTGTTGTGTCTGTAACCTCAGACCCCGCCCGGGGCTGGTCGTCGGAGCGGGGACCTCAAGGTCACGTGCCGGAGGAGGACAGACTCTCATGGCAGTGTTTGAATTTGAAGTTATCACTTAAAATACTTCATTTCTTTATAATTTTAATTCATAAACAATAGTAACAGGGAATCTATACCTATTCCCTCTTTCACTTGAATGATTTGCCAATCAAAAGTTCTCAATGTGAAGCCCCAATCTGCTTATTACTTTGTCATTATGATTGACGTGTGCAACTTCTTAAAATTACCCCTTCCCGAGCCGACGACCTTTCTCCTCCCGCTAATCCTTTGCCTCACACATCAGGCCCTCCCCCTCCCCAACCATGCCATGACGGGGGGTGGGGCGGGGGCTCTCTGGGCTGTGGTATAAGTGTTATTGACGAGTGTTACACCTGTCGGCCCCACCTGGGTCCTCCACAAGGGCACCCCGCCACGCCCACCTTTGATCGGGGACCTCTGCCGCCCTCCTGCACCCCACACCGCCAACCTATAGAGCTTTTGCCACAGGACTCCTATAAGGCCTACTATGTATTTGACTGCATGGCCTTGATTCTTAAATTAAATCAAGCTCATTTAATTGATATATATTTTGGCTATCATAAGAAATCCGGGTACGTTTAAACAAATTACACTAGATCAGAAGAAGATTAAATTACGTTTATATATCTATTTCCATCCATGGGCCTTTATCTTCTGAAGAGCAGGTCCTTGTCTTTTTGAACCTAACACATCATCATCGTTTTTTGACAATCAAAGAGACTGCAGGCTGACAAATGCCTACCTTAGGTAACACATTTTCTACTTTCTATCTGATGATCTCCACATCAACCTGTCTATTCTTCTCCCTCCTGTTAGCCCCCCCCCCCCCCCCCCTCAGACGCCGCCTGTAGCGCCCTTTGATTACCCCAATCAGTGCTGTACCTGATCCGCCCGCCGCAGCCCGCCCCCAAAGGCCGCCTGCTGGGAGCCTGCCAGCCGGCGACAGGGGGCGCCCCGCACAGGGGCCGGGGGCCGTCAGAACTGACACATTGACAATACTGACCTGCCTGTCTCAGCATGGAGACACACCTATACTGATTGTATGTGATTTGGTCAGAATAGGTTAAGGTCCATGGCCCACATGATGGTGAGCATAGGTTTAACCTTTGTCAGAGCTGCCGTTGGCCGTCAACTGACATCATCAAAGCGACCGGGTACTGGTTTACAGGTTTGTCTGTAATCAATTCATCAAGGTCTTAAAGTTGCATTCTGAACTAATTTCGCTTAAAATCCAACAGTTTTTCAAGCTTTATATTGTTAAGACCATCTTTGTCATTTATACCTATTACACATTAGAACTTGGTTGACATAGTTCTGAATAAAGTAATAATTGTATTTGAAAAGGTCAATAGAGTTTTGGTCTCTAGACCAAAACTTTCAAACTTTCAAACTGAGCCTCCATGTGGATTCAGAGGAGGGGAATCCCAATAGTTTCACATGTATTGGTTCTGTTGACAGCTGTCAAAAATTAGTTCAGTGCAATTAAATGAATGACAATTTGTAGATCATTAACTAATATGTTCTTTGGTTGTAGAATATGTATATGACTGGTCTGAGCCAAAAGAAAACCCGTCACGTGGACACCTCACGTGACTGGTCTGAGCCAATAGAAACCCGTCACGTGGACACCTCACGTGACTGGTCTGAGCCAATAGAACTAAACACGTGGCAAATCAAGGTAAGACCAAGGTCGGTCAGGCCTAGCCCCGACCCACCCCCCGATCACCTAACCACCTGCTTTGTCTCCTCTTCCCCCTCCATTAACCACCTCCCCTTCCCCTCACCTTCCTCTGTGAAGCAAAACAACTGATATCGAACTAACAAAACGGTTACAAGGCGGTTCCTTGCCACATGCCTTTGCTTCGTCCAATCTGGTTTTCATTCAGGTGCTGTTCTTAAAGTCGATAACGAAAATACATCTACAGTGTAACATGGTTTGGTTGTGTTGTGGCTTGTATGTATTGTGTGTGTATGTAACTAATATATATATATATATATATATATATATATAAATATTATCATATAAGTTGCTAGTCATGCGGCACACTGACGGTCACGTTACCATAGGCTTAATCAATCGAATAAGTTATTACATGACTCTAATGTTGCTAAGATCCTACAACTCATAAAAGGACCAGAGGTTTCAGCATGCGCCGACTACGTTTTAACTATGAGGGGCTTCTTCTTAATTTGAATTCACACCTACATGAAACGTTCTTTAGGGTTTAGGACACAAAAAAAAGCGTTCTAATATAGCACCATGGGATAATACCAGACTACCAATATTCAGCATATCGATATACAAAATGTCCTGCTTTGTATTTGTAAAATAACAGTAGTTATACTACCACTAAGGCCAAATTGTCTCCCAATTCGAATACAACCCATTGATGGTACTGGTTCCGTTATTGTGTGGACCAAAACGTACACCCAGGTATCTGTCCCGTCACGCGCCGAGACACCCTCCCTTTAAACATCCACTCTCACATACACCCCCATACTGTCACATATTGCTACACCTTCAGACACACGGTTGCATGGCTGATGTTAGGGCCACTGTTACGCCGGTTAGACGACGTAGCGATAAGGATAGATAGCCATACGGGTTATCTAGTTCTAAGACATACTCCTAAATAATGGCATTGCATACTCAGACACACTATCACGGTAACACATGCTTTAACAACGTGATAACAAGCCTCTATGGCTTGTCATCCCACACGAAGCCTGCTGGTAACACACATGACACTATTCAACTCCTTGTTGATACTTCAGATTTACCTCACATTCTCACACCAGCTGTAAACATGAATCTTGTATACTCTTATGGCACACATGACGGACAAAGTTCACACCAGTTGTTCTAGGTGGTGAGGTGACAGAGGGCGGGGGGGGGGGGGTGTAAGCTGACAACACCAACAGGAGGAAGCTGGTCACGGCCCACTACACACACATGTCCCTCCTCCAGGGCAGACTCCGGCCCGCTTACGGTATGTACAGTCAGAAGACCACGTCTTCTTGTTCATGCATCTTGTGACAACTTACATCTACCTGATACTCCATTAATGAGTGATCACACATATATTATATACAACAATCGTTAGAACAGTCTTATAACAGAGATAGCCCACAGAAGACGGTGTTGGCGTTAAGGAGGAGAGTTCTGGGACAACGGGGACCTTTTCGTATGCAGGCAATATGGAAGCACATTGCAACACTGTTTGGTAGAAGAGTAAGGTAGAGAGTACTGTGTAGACAATGTGAACTAATCATGGGTCAATCTGATAGTACGGCTAGGGGCTGGGGTTGGGCATTCACTGACGGGGGAGAGTGGGTCGTATCGCCATGTAAACACAATCTTTGTTCTAGGGGGATAGTACTTTATGTGGGTATAGTGAAAGGTCCCTGTTGAGATTTGATGGTAAGAGACAAAGTCTGATGATGACAAAGACAAATTAGGAAATTCCGCGTGTAAGGATCTGCGCTGTGGGTGATTGTTGTGTAGACGGCTCTGGGTGGGTGCGGCCGTGGGCTGGGGTTGGGGGGTGGGCTGGGGGTGTTTCTCCCCGGGCCGGGGTGAAGGTGCCGGTGGTGGCCGTGTCCTCGGCCTAATGGGGGCCGTCACCCGCCGGCCTCCAGGCGGGCCTCGGGGAGACAAAGCCCGCCGAGACGACAGGCTCCACCCACTGACTCAGCACCTTCACCGCCACTAACTCCACAATATCAGCCACGGGCACAAATGCCTACCTTCACAAATTTCATTTTTGTGACGCTCAGCATAATTCGAATGACATGTCTTGGCTACTCTAACATCTATTTGTAATACACTTCAATGAAAACATTGTTGCGAAATGTACGTTAAGGCTTTGGCAAAAGACCAGGTGCAATGATAGCTTCTCGTACTCCAAATATTTTGGTAAAAAAACACTGAGGATATGGCGGCGTGAGGGTGGCCGTAATTACACCTCCCCTTTCCCCGCCGGGGCCTCGGCCAAGGACGGCAGTGCCTGTGCCACCTTACCCCCCCGCCCACCCCCACTCCAGACTGTTTAGACAACCCCGAGCTACCTCAGCTGTCTACGAAGGTCGTCAGCCCATCAGCCGCTGTCTGTTCATTAAGCAATTTCACCCCCTCCTGGGCACCTCCCGGCTGTGACAAATACCTGTTACCAGCGGGGAGTGGTCCTGACCCACTCACTGAACCTACCCCCAGACATACACCCTGACAGCGGGGAGTGGCCCTGACCCACTCACTGAACCTACTCTGACCTATTACCCCCAGACATACACCCTGACAACAGGGAGTGGCCCTGACCCACTCACTGAACCTACTCTGACCTATTACCCCCAGACATACACCCTGACAACAGGGAGTGGCCCTGACCCACTCACTGAACCTACTCTGACCTATTACCCCCAGACATACACCCTGACAGCGGGGAGTGGCCCTGACCCACTCACTGAACCTACTCTGGTCTATTACCTCCAGACATACACCCTGACAACAGGGAGTGGCCCTGACCCACTCACTGAACCTACTCTGACCTATTACCCCCAGACATACACCCTGACAGCGGGGAGTGGTCCTGACCCACTCACTGAACCTACTCTGGTCTATTACCCCCAGACATACACCCTGACAGCGGGGAGTGGCCCTGACCCACTCACTGAACCTACTCTGGTCTATTACCCCGAGACATACACCCTGACAGCGGGGAGTGGCCCTGACCCACTCACTGAACCTACTCTGACCTATTACCCCCAGACATACACCCTGACAGCGGGGAGTGGTCCTGACCCACTCACTGAACCTACTCTGACCTATTACCCCCAGACATACACCCTGACAGCGGGGAGTCACCCTGACCCACTCACTGAACCTACTCTGACCTATTACCCCCAGACATACACCCTGACAGCGGGGAGTCACCCTGACCCACTCACTGAACCTACTCTGACCTATTACCCCCAGACATACACCCTGACAGCGGGGAGTGGTCCTGACCCACTCACTGAACCTACTCTGACCTATTACCCCCAGACATACACCCTGACAGCGGGGAGTGGTCATGACCCACTCACTGAACCTACTCTGACCTATTACCCCCAGACATACACCCTGACAGCGGGGAGTGGCCCTGACCCACTCACTGAACCTACTCTGACCTATTACCCCCAGACATACACCCTGACAGCGGGGAGTGGTCCTGACCCACTCACTGAACCTACTCTGACCTATTACCCCCAGACATACACCCTGACAGGGGGGAGTGGTCATGACCCACTCACTGAACCTACTCTGACCTATTACCCCCAGACATACACCCTGACAGCGGGGAGTGGCCCTGACCCACTCACTGAACCTACTCTGACCTATTACCCCCAGACATACACCCTGACAGCGGGGAGTGGCCCTGACCCACTCACTGAACCTACTCTGACCTATTACCCCCAGACATACACCCTGACAGCGGGGAGTCACCCTGACCCACTCACTGAACCTACTCTGACCTATTACCCCCAGACATACACCCTGACAGTGGGGAGTGGTCCTGACCCACTCACTGAACCTACTCTGACCTATTACCCCCAGACATACACCCTGACAGCGGGGAGTGGCCCTGACCCACTCACTGAACCTACCCCCAGACATACACCCTGACAGCGGGGAGTGGTCCTGACCCACTCACTGAACCTACTCTGACCTATTACCCCCAGACATACACCCTGACAGTGGGGAGTGGTCCTGACCCACTCACTGAACCTACTCTGACCTATTACCCCCAGACATACACCCTGACAGCGGGGAGTGGCCCTGACCCACTCACTGAACCTACCCCCAGACATACACCCTGACAGCGGGGAGTGGTCCTGACCCACTCACTGAACCTACCCCCAGACATACACCCTGACAGCGGGGAGTGGTCCTGACCCACTCACTGAACCTACCCCCAGACATACACCCTGACAGCGGGGAGTCAGTCGAAGCAACTATGCTGCTTTATAGTTTAGGTATAGTCATTGTTCAGAGAGATACATTTCCATGTTTCCAGTACTGAGGACAAAGGAACCAAACGTTTAGCAAAGTTATCGATTGGGAATAGCAGAGCCATCATTTCACAACTCCACATGTGCAGTGTGAGAGGAGGGCGGAGGGTGGTGGGGGGGGGGGGAAGGTCACATTGTGTTTACATTGGATACGCATGCCCTACGGATGACGGTCTTGCAGTACACTACAGATATGGTACTTGGTCGACTACTATGGTTGGCAGACACTACAGAGATGGCGGCAGTCAGCCAGGGCCGCCATATACTACGTAACGGTACTTTGATCACCTATTCCTACAGGGCCCGAAGGTAAAGAGACAAAGAAATCAGAACAGAGAGACCAAAGTTACTAGAACATCCAGTGTATTGAGCCAGTTTTAGACACATTTTTAGATAACTTAATTTCACACGAAATTCAAGGAATGAGTCAAGTTGGGAATTTATTTTGTTGGATAGAAATAGTGTTTTTAAAATAATATGTCATAGTTTTTGTAAAATTCATAGTTTCCACGTTGACCTTTTTGATAATTAACATTTCCAGGTTATCACAATTGATGCGATTCAGAATAGTTTTGAACTACATGAATAAGGTATGTTTATGATATTAGTAATTACAGGTATATGGATAATACTTTACAATTTAGGGAAACCTAAGTAAAAATAAGTCCATTCCACAACGAACTCACGCCTATTGCTAAGCATGGCCTAGACTGAGACTAGTTATAATTATCAACGACTTAGTCAAATTCTAATCCAACCTTCACCGTCTGTCATGGTATAGGTGACGTATGGTTATCAGAAAGTACCCCGACAAATTGTTACTCTTCTTTGATCGTAATAATTATGATGAAAACTCTTCAGATCCAATATTAAGAAACTGATGGGGTTATAACGTTCACGTCACCACAAACCATGTCAGCTCAGCCAAAGTCATGTTAATAGCAAACTACGAAAAAGTTAAGAAATTGGAGAAATCTGTTAAAATGGAGAAATATAAAATGAGGTGAGGCTGCGGCGGCAGTAAAGGGTTAAGAAGGTAGATGTGTGTCAGAGTACTCACGTTGATGCGTCTATGAAGTAAATGATTAACGATGCTATGCTGAGCAGGAACACGAGCACCACCTGTGGGACAGAGAAGAAACACCATGAGGATTCACAATAAGCTAGGGCAAAAATACAATACGTGTAGGGGAGAAACATACCGTCAGATCGGGGTCAACGCCCCCCACGGGCCGACAGGGGGCCGGCCCTTTACCTGGTCTAGTGTTTATCTAAATCGACGTCGCCTTTGTTTCCACATGTACCGTGCAGACCCGTGACTATATACAATTTTTGGACGACCGGCACACAAAAGCTAGGTGGAATCCTATTGCATTTTTTTTGCACATGAACCAACTACACTTAAACTATCTCAAACAAACTGAAAGTAACATGTAGCACCATATTTACATTTTGGAATATGCCAACACCTGATGGTGCCCATTTCGTGAGCCTGACCCATATTATATTATATATAAGGGTGTGGGCGGTGCGTCCCAAAGCCCTCTTTCCGTGCACTACTCAGGACTCTACCGTCAGAGCCGCCCGCGTCCTACCGCTGAGGCCCCGTGTGACGAGGGCCGAGGGGCCGCGCGATCAGGGAACTCGGTGAACGTTTAGGTGTCGGATCTATTCGTTTGAGTTCCATGCGTTTCTAGGGGATAAGTACTTGCGAAAATGATCGCATCTTATCACATGGAACCTTCTCTCTAGTATGGATGCTTTTAAAAAAACACAAACACAAACACAAACACATTCTGCAGGCCTGAAATCATTTTCTCTCCACTCAGGGAACTTTCTCATACTTCTTGCGGAAGAACGATCGACCAGGGCGAACGGGCCTTGACGCTGCCCTAACAACATCTACATGACAACATCTTTAGCCATCATGTCTGTGACATGTTCCCTGACGTCTTTTGTACATTGACACCATGTACTTAACTTTAAAAAAAAAGCAGGAAAAAATGAACTTACTCCCATACTCCCAATCGATAACAACATTAATCTAAATCAGTTCGCATCTGTCACTGTTCCGGAAAATTTCTAATAGCTATAATAAAACAAAATCTCACTAGATAAGGTGAGAAAATAAGGTTAGCTCACCGACAGCAGCCTGAGTACATACACTAGCCGGCTGACTGAAGTGAGGTTGTATCCTGCCCGTGCCTCACACCACCTGAGGTACGCACGACCTTGACGGGTGGTGTGTAAACAGAGCCCACCGTCATACGGGCCTCACGGGGGGGGGGGGGGGGGGGGGGGGCTGGCCAGCAGAGGCTGTCCCTGAAGACCTCACCTGACCAGAGGCCCTTTACCATCTCCATCAACAGTTCACTCTGACCAACTGACGATAGTTTGACATTGGTCCTAGCGATTCTTTGCCACGCATTAAATGAATAGAGGAACAAAACAAAGAGTAACATAGGGAAACACATACGGTAAAACAATACTAATTACTAAGTAATACGGCATCAAGTCATTTGGGTAGAATGAATCTTTATAAGGATTATCCCACTATTTTATAACGTTTTCTTATTCATTAACTTGGAATGTAGTACACGGGTCCAAGAAGGTTCTTGGATTAGCCAAGCGCCACGACAATCTACCTTGGCTGTACTATAACTGTAAGCATGCCGTTTGTATCTATACCGAATCTGCCAAGCATAAAAAACAAAACGATAAAAATGATAACAACTATCTAAAGTATGAAACATGACAAGGCAGAAGTACTAACAAAAGATCATTATAATAAAGTAATGATGACATGTTTTTGAATAGTAACCACATGTTAAATTCAGTAAGATGCATATGGTGGACATCTGTAAAGCCCCATACCCACTTAGCAACTTAAGCGGCAACGGGCGATGGGGGACTGGGAGAATCGGCCAATTCCTATGGTCATCTGTAAGTAGAGTATATTGGAATGTGCAGGTTTGATCTGATTCGGTGCTGAAATCGGTCGATTCTACCCTTAGAATCGGCCGATTATACCAGTCGCCCATCGCCAGTAAAATCGCCTAGTGGGTATGGGGCTTAGGACTTAACGTCGACCCAGCCTCTTGACACAAAGTGCGGGAGGCAAGCACACACTGAGCAACTCTGAATGATTGTGTGTGTGTGTTGACCGTTGGGAAGGTTTTACCGTTTGGGTCGACTGATCGGCTCTAAGATCGACCGAATATACCCAAAAAAATCTGTCGATTTTTACATCGAATCATATTTAAGAAGTACAATTCAATATTGCTCACCGAAGGATAATCGATCGCCTTGGTGAAGTATCCAATGTATCATTATTGCGTGAACTGCACTAGTCTGATCTCATTCTGTATGTAGGGAGGAGAGACCTAAAGGACAATAGAGACCCGCAGATCCACAGATGCCCAACATGTTGACACGACATGTGTGTGCGGCAACATGATGGAGATGTATCTGCCCAACAAAGGGCAGTCCTAATCATACATGTATGTTACAGCCACATGGCAGCTGCTTGGACTAAAAAAAGAATGTATAAACAAAATAGTCATATACCGTGTGTGTAAGTATCCATCTGGTACTTACTAAGGTTTAGGCTATTTTAAGGCCTTCTGGATATATATATATATATATATATATATATATATATATATATATATATATACTCATTTGGGTACAGGTCTGGCAGCAAACTCTTTTGTGAAATCCTTCAAACACCTTTAATCTTTGATATCACAATTAGTTTTAATGCCCTGACCATAGTTTCACCTCAGAGCTAACGAACCACATATATACTATAAATAGCTGTTTTTTTTTTGTTTTTTTTTTATTTCTTAAACCACTTTCACATTAATGTGATCTTCCAAGTAGGTACATTAAACACAGATATATAATAACAATATTTGTTAATTGAATAGTAATACATGTACAAATGTCACAAGGTCAACAAGTCATCTTTCCCCGAGTTCAGTACTGGGATGACACTAATTCTCAGGCCTCGTTTCAAGAAGGCTTTTCTTAACTATGGAATAGTGGCTACGCAGTGAATCTTTAAATATAGTAACATTGTCAGATTTCTGGATATGCTCCGGGAGCTGTGTCCACAGAGTAACTCCACGCCAATAGGGTGATCGCTTATAGGTTTCAGTAAGAGGGGTCTTTTTAGGAAAAACTATTTTATTGGCTTGTCTAGTGTTATATACCTGGTTGGATATCACTAAGTCATGTAATTTACTTCGTTTATAAATCAATTGGAGGAGCATTATTTCACCACGTTTTGTCAAATAGTCAACATTACATAGAGTATGCAGATCATCATTATGAATTGCGGATGCTAGCCAGATATTCTGACATTTTCGGAGAATACTATTCTGAATTTTCTGTAGAGTATCAACCATACCAGTAGGAGCACATTCAAGAAGAAAATTACAGAATTCAATACAGGGAAGAACTGCTTGTTTGTAGAAGCGCAGGCATATATCAATTGGTAAATAGCTTTTGATCTTGTTAAGAATATGCCCCTTTAGAGATAGAACACGCTGCATGTCCAAGAGGTGTTTTGCAAAGCTTAATCTATTATCAATACAGACTCCCAAATATTTGTAGTGTTCACAATTTTCAAGGAATTCACCTCCAACAGTAATTCTAATTGGCATTATTTCCTTTAACATGTTCTGACTTCCAAAAATACAGACCTTAGATTTAGAAACATTTAGACATAGCCTATTAATTTCACTCCATTCATGGAAGTCGTTCATGGCTGATTGCAGAGAAACTTGTATGGCATTGATATCAGAAGAGGAAGTGTACATGATGGCATCATCAGCGTAAAGTTGGATTTTAACATTAGGATCATTCACCTCGAGATCATTTATATATAATATGTTTTGACAAAGCTTCATGGTCTGCCATGGTTGTATTTATTCGCAAAAGAAGGTATACGCTACCAATATGACGTCGAGGGCGATGTCCAGAATTGGCGGGCGGTGTGATTACATGGGGACCGTCCCTCTACAGGACACCCGCGCCACGCCCAGGTGTTCAGCAGTCTGTATGTGACTGGTCTGAAACCTCAACCCTCACCGCACGTCTGAAGGGCTGCAAACCTGTGTTACCTTCATGAATCACACGGATATCACCAAACAACAGATGAGTGGTATTGATCATGTCGAGGTGTGGCTCGTGGCGCGGCCCTGCGTATGTGCGCGTGAGGCTGCAGACGGTCAGAGAGAACCGATCTGTCCCTCCGCCATCTCAAACTTGGCGAGAACCATTTCTTTTTGGCTGCATGCCGGATACTGACCACAATGGAGAAGTACCTAGCTTTAAGGTTGTGTCAAAGTTGTACTCAGCTTACAGTTTCACTTCTTGGTGCTTTGCCAGATATGTAACTGTAACTTTGCTTCTTTATCCGTATCGATGCTATCTACAGCTAACTACCAGCATACCATATACCAGCTTACCACCTAACCCATCTTCTACTGTTGGCATCGACTGCAATACATTACACAACATACCTGCATACCGAACATCAGTAACAATGCGAGTAACGTAAACCAATGAAATATGAGTCATCCACATCATTTAAGACAGGTACAGCCCGCGGCACTTACATTCGATTGATTTACAACTTTGAAATGATGATCTTAACCGTATCAAACTCAAACTCCAAGCTATTGTGGACAATGGTTACTTTAATTAAGATGAATATAAGCGTGTGATAATCAACATGGTTCGGTTTTTCAATCTTCATCAGGATTTAAAATGAATATTTCAATAAAGTCGGAAAGTTGTCATACATTTTGTGACCCGCATTGAACCTGTGTGAACTTCAGGTCAGTGAACATAGAGAGAGACTCAACTCAATCTAACCGTTAAGGTGAGTTGGTGTTTTAGAGTATACATATGTCCTGCCCGTTTCAGATAAGAGAGTAGGACTAGGGTAGGACCAGGGCCGTCCATAAACAAACGACATGCAGCAGGGGGGGGGGGGGGAGGTTGAAGGTTCCATGACAAGACATGATCGGGGGGGGGGGGGGCATGTGGTGCATGACCTCATGCCAGGTCGGGATATCAAAATGGTGAAGTTTTCTATTTTCATTTAAGACAAAATATTTCTAGAACACCAGTTAGGCTCCTGGACTCCTTAACTGGCAACAATATCCATTTTATTTAGCAAGTGGCTTCGCCAGGACATCTTTTTAGAAGAAGTAGGGTAAATACTATTTCAATATATATATAGAGGGGGGGGGGGGGGTCCTCTGGGCATGATGCCATTTCTAAAGGGGGGGGGGGGGGGGTCAAGGGCTGCTTGACGAAACATGACAAGGGGGGAACCCGAGGGGGGGGGGGGGTCAAGAAAAGGTTAAACATAGCATGACGTCATTCATTATGGAGAGCCCCTAATGCAGGGTGGGACCAGGGCAGAACCAGAGTGTAGCGATCAGTGTGGGAGGGGGAGGGGGAGAGGGAGGGCTGGGTGGGGTGGAGCAGGCCATACATCTCGGGTTCCCCCCGGCCCGTCAATACGGAGTGTGGGCCCCGACACGGTCCGTGCCGCCCGGCCCTCCCCCCGTCACCCGTTACTGTTTGTCCACCATAACATTTACTGCACGCTCTATTGATTCGGTGTAAAGTGAAACGACGATACGGTGGTTTTTGAAACAGGAGTGGGAGAGGTGGGGCCGTTTTCCCGGAAGGGGCCGGCGGTGGCCATGGTGACCGATATTGACGGGCACTCCGCTGTCATGGGGTCCTGGATGATGCAACAGGCCAAACCGGGTCCTGGATGATGCAACAGGCCAAACAGGCAGTGTTTGGTTGGGCGTCGTTTTTTTGGGGGGCAAAGAAACTACTTTAGTTACTCTATACAAATATGAAACTATATTATATATATATATATATATATATATATATAAATTAATGAAATCTAACTACTAAACTTCCGTCGACATGAATTCTAGGCCTATAAGTAATCTTATTCCACATTATCAACTGTTTTGGTCTACCTTCTTTGGTATTGCAGAAATTGCCTGCATCTGTTTGTAATAAACAGGAAACCCTCAAACAGTTAATTATCATACCAGGTGTCAGAGGGCCCCCTTATGTACATACCAGGTAAAAGAGTCGCCCCATGTACATACCAGGCATTGCCGTTGTTTAATCTGATCGTGTGAATTCATTATGTCGCCGGGTAACATGGCAACAACCCTGTCACGCTGAGCCAGTGGGCATGCCGGGAGGGAATTTATGCTTAAATTTGAGTTTCTGAAAATAGTAGAGATTTTCATATTTTAATTATTCTTGGCTTAAACTTTGATAATCCGGTACTGCATCAAATGAAGCATGTAAACACCCAAATAGGTTAATACGACTTTGATGACCTGAGAGTTGTTATCCTTATACTATTAGAAGAACAATTCGCTGTAATTGAAATAGTTTGGAAATAAAAATCTAAATCTAGAGCGAGGAAGGTGGGTGGTTCGCCATACCCTTGGCGCCACACCTTCCCCAGTAATTAGCCCAAATTGACTACGTTATTAACATTTGTAGGTTAATACCTACATAATGATATGTACTCGGTCGTACAGCCACATGAGGGATGTTTTCCTTGATTTTCTGATTAAGAGTATCCATAAGGAGAACCCAATGGTGATAAAACTACCTTATTTCTTTTTCTCTAAATCTTGGTAGACCATCAAGATTTATATTAATTTCGACAGAAGGAAGAAAAAATGCATGCTTGTTGATCCATGAACGTATGGCCATAGCCAAGATGATGGGAAAAAGAACATACTACCAAATGTTACATGGCCAATGTTACATTACTTTGTCGAAAGGAAAATGTATAAATTTATGATGTTATCCATAATTTCAGTAAGTGATATACTGAAAATAAAAAGCACATTTATTTTCTCTGAAAACCGCAATGGAAATCGGATATTTTCATATTTCCCCAGACAGATAAGCGTGCCTTTTCTATCTCTGCCATAATATGTATATTCAACGTGGCGTTTCTATTCCCTACTGCATTCCCTTCACATACCACTGCGGATTTAATCGTTTTTATCATTCACCTCAGTACAAACTCCTGCACAGAGCCTTATTCTACGTCTCGCTGATGGCCTCCCCCCTCCCCTGGCCCTGTGCCCACCCCGCCCGGACCGCTGCTCAACAAGTGTTGTCGGCGTTAATTATAAACGAAAGTCGTCGTAGCAATAACGATCAGGTGTGCCCCTGACGACCGGAAAGACGTCTCCACAAACAGAGGCGGGGAAGAGTGGAGCGGAATGAGGGGGGCTGAAGCAGGCCGGGTGGCGACGGCCACTGAAGGGGGTCGTGTTTTATTGAGGGGCCGACTATTGATACACCACTGGGTACAAAGTAGAGGGATTAGGGCCGGGGAGGGGGGCACCTGGGGGGGGGGGGGGGCGTTCAAAAGGTACTCCACGGAACAATATGCACTCTTCTGATTCCGCTGAATACACAGGTACCTTTTGCCGGAGGGGGTAAACTCGGGATAAGGATCGACGGGCGGGGATGGAGGTAGGGGCCAATTAAAATATTGATGTGAGTTCCGCGTCCGTATTAAATCAGCAATATGCAGCAAGAATGTGTCGGTTGTCGTTCAGGTAGCTCCTGTGTAAAATCCTAGCCTGTGGGCCTTCACTATCCATCACTACAAGTAACGGTGTTGCTGCATGTTGTTTGGGGAAAATGTGGCAATACGTTTACAATACTTACTGTAAACTCACACATTTCTTGTGTAAAACAATCGTGAAAATGAATTCAATATCTCAATCTATATCTAGAACCAAAAGTACATTCCGTAGCATATTCAAAATTCAATAATACTGTATTTAATCTAAAAAATAAAGTTTGTCTATGTCGTGAAAATGCGGGAGGCTCCTAAGTATGCATTATCGGCGCCGAGCTTAGCATTTTCGTGCGCTGGGTCCGGAAGACGCATTATCTGTCCACCAGCGTGTTAAAGTGATCCGGAAAATTTGATAGGAGTCTGGAATTGTTTTTGGCATTAAGGTTAGACTACTGTGATGAGGGACCACTTCGCTGGTCTTGGAAAAGTGTAGAATTATTATTTTGATCCTATTTATCTAAATGTTTATTATATATCATTAGATACCAGTTTTAATAGACTATCTAATGATTTAAATTTGATAACTGTCAGTGATATATTGGAAATAGAAATTGATCGGAAATGTGAAAATCATGTTTTATACTTAAATACTTTTGAAATGGAAAATCTCAGTTAATAATGAAGGGACACTCATGAAATTTCTTATGCATATAGATAATGGATTTATAAAGGGAACCGTGTCTCAGATTGTTTATTTATGGCTTAGTATGAATTTTATGACATCTAGAAAATGAAGTTATAAAAAATGACCAAAAAAATACAACAACTTTCCCGTTTTTTGTCACAAAATCAAAACTAGGGCCTAAAGAAAAAATCTGAGACACGGTTCCCTCCAAACAAATGTTATTAACAATATCACCAAGTTTCAAAATTATGGAAATAATATTAAGTGAGAAAATTTGGTTCAAAAAATAAAAGTGAAAAAATTCAAATTAAATAATTATTTTTCTGAATTTAAATATGTAAATGCACTTCGATAAGTCACTAGATAGAGAAAAATGAGAGCTTTTAAAAGATGTATAACATGTTCGCATATCATCAACGACCTCAGAGACATGGCAGTTTTAGTAAATCTGCTGCTCATCACCGTAGTCTAACCTTAATCTACAAACTTTGACCAGCTTTAGCTGGATAGAAACAGGAGAACTCCCCCTGGGCCCCGGCTGCGGCCACCCCTGACCCCCTGACCCCGTGTCCGCCGACTGGGGTCGTCCCTGATTGGTTCCTTATCTGCACATCCCAGAGTATGGCTGAGTGGCCCCTGCTGCATCCACAGGGTAAGGGACAACAATTTGGCATTCAAACAAACATGTCAACAGTTTTACGAGAAACAAGGCACATAGCCGCGGAAACCGTAAGGGCAAACAGATACAACCCTTATACCAGAATCAAATTCATGTGGAAAACGGTGATATCAGAGCGTAAAGTGACTGGATGCTGTTCGACATCCGGTGTAGGTTGGGACATGCGCGCTGTGCTGATAAGGACTTCGGCCGACATGTTAAGCCCCGGCTCCACTACCCAACTCAACTCAACTCGATTGTCGTAGGTTTTGACGGCGCCATGACCTACGACTGTCTGGTCTTAGTCAAGAAACTCTGCACAGGTACAACCCGAGGTAAGGTACAACCCGACTGTCATAGTTAGAGGGTTATATTGCATATACACATATCTAGTACACTCCCCCCTGAGACCCGACTATCCAGTCGTACATCTTTGACATCTCAAGATCTAAGACCCGACTGGATAGTCTTAGAAAAATGCTAAGACTCTAGTCTTAACCTATGCCACACTCTAAAACTGACCCCAACTGAACTCAACTCGACAGTCGAGTTGAGTTGAGTCGTGCAGTGTGGCCGGGGCTTTACACTCAAAATAAAACGCTCTAGGAATGCAAATGTGGGTTGTGTGCAAACCTTTAAAAAAAGAAGGCTTAAACTGCATCTCCTGAACGCATGCCTGAGAGACCTGCTTGATAGATAAAGGGCGGATCCTTTTGCTTTAATTCAAGAGGTCAGCACCAACCATGGGAAGGTCAGTCTGTGTTACACTGAATGTTTTGCACAACCTTCAGGATGCAGCAATCTGATTGGCTGATTTGCAACTCCAGCCCACATGTCTTCACACTAATCTGCTAGATGCCACGACCGCCAGTAGATATCTGATTGGCTGATATGCCACTGCATTCCACGGTATTCCATGCTGATCTGCATGCTAGAATGCGCCACCAACGGTGAACAAAAAAGGCCAGTGGAGGTGTGGGGGTACTGGTGGCCCCATTTCGTACCCTAAGTAAAGCACACTGATATTCTATCATAATACCAAATTCTTGTTGGGAATCTTACTGAGGGCACTTTATTAACTACCAAATACAATATATGACTGGGTAGGTACAGGGACAGGCCACCTGGGGCCTCCTGACATGACAGTCGGAGGTATATTACAAGCAACACTCCAAGTATATAAGCCTAGCCAAGAAGATACCATGCAGCGATGAGTGAACGTTTTGGAGAAGCATGTTTTCTTGGCAGTAGTAATTTAAGAGGCATAAAAGTATAACGCTTCATCGTTTTCAACTTTTGTTAAACGTGTTCTATGGCGGCAAATGTATTGATTTTCAGGATATGTTGAAATAACCCATTTTGAAATTATGAGGAACCCGAGAAAGGTAGAAAAACAAACACTTTAAGAAGTGAGAAGACTTTCTGTTTACCATGTATGTGTGTATTATTGTTGAAAGGTGTTCGAACGATGTTCTTGTTTCAAAAAAATAAAGGACTATACATGTATGGTTTTTTTCTCTCATTATTTAACCACATTCATTACAAGAATGTTCTTCCATGTAGGTATTTAACAATGTGTGTGTTGATAAGTCCCGTTTCAAAGAAATGTGAACAGATGTGCTATTTAAGTGATAATAGCATAGTAAGTATGTAGTTTTGGCATGATTATAAACAGCACAGTAAAAATGTAACTGATCAAAGGCTGCATGGTCGAGCTCGAACGGCGTTTATCTGATAACTTCCCTAATTACCATGACGTGTATAATACGTCTACATCAGCCTCAAGTTAGGAAAAAACAGAACCAGTCTATAACTAAATGGCTTGGATTAGAGGTTGATTGTCTCATTACCCCTTTATCGAACCTTAACCGTCGTGTTGACGACAACAGCTAGATCACTAACTGTAGGTAAACATTGTGGTCCCTACCCTACCTCTCTCCTCCACTGTTAGACGTTTTGGCGTTGTGGTGTAAAAGTATATCATTCAAGTTATCTAAACTGGTCTGGAATCGGCCTGCATATCACGATCCGGTCCCCCTTGGGATCCAGTGTCGATACAACTGTCCAAACAACTTTCATGCTGCCGTGGTAAAGATAATCGAAATGAGATAAGAAATGGAGTGCTCATAGTCAACATTTAACAAAATAAAGATTCAGACATATATTGTTGTATATCCCAAAGTCTATGTAAGGTTGTGTTGCGTTCCACTAACAGTTTGATATTAGCTAACAGCATCACTTTGATACATCTGACTTCTCAAACCATTATCAGTACTTAAAACATATGGTATAATTTAACACAAAAATAATTAAATATCATCAATTTTTCAAATTCTGGCAGGCAAAGTACTTCACATAATTACTTACATAAGTTTTTCTAATTTTGTATGATTTCATAACTCGGGCCTCATACATTCTTATAAGATGCTCTTCTTCCGTCAGACTTACAGTATGATTTTTATACCCTTGTAAATGCAGACAAATAATTGTATATTTCCCTGCTAATTTAACATTGGTATTTTCATCTTGTCATGCAATACAGTCACATGGATATCTCGCGGGTCTCTGCTATCCCAAGCGAATCGCAAAATGTTATTCTGTGTCAATTGTCTCTTCTTCCTGGGCACATACACTTAAAGAAGGGATTACAGTAATGACATTTCTTTTTTTTTTAATAGTCCACTTACTCTAAATAAGACAGTACCATCCATTTAACTACATCAATCCTCATCTTAAAGCTAAGATCATAGCGATATATATATATATATGCTTCATACATTTAATTAAGTTTACAATCACAAATCTCAAATACTTTTAACTATATATATATATATATATATATATATATATATATAATAACATAGATGGAACATTTGGAAAACAACTTGGTCCCGTTCTCCTGGCATGCTGGGCCGCACCAATCACCCCTGCACACTATACCTGGCCAAGGTGCACCCCAGGTAACCTCCTGTTACACTCCCGCTCACAGCCCTGCCACCTGCAATCTCCATTTACTGAACCTGTGCCCAAGGCCACTTTCTATATAATGTGAAAAGTTTTGCATGAGAGCTTCCTGGCTTTCATTTATGGGCTGTATGGAGAACGGCGCCTTCACCTTTGAGACCTACAGTAGCCCCTACCCGCTGCACGCTCACCGCCCAGGGCGACCTGTCACATGTCTCACCGCCTAACGCCCCAGTTGTCATGGGGGGGGGGGGGGGGCGGGGGATGCCCCAGGCCTGGAGGGGGTGTAACTGGAGGAGGGGAGCCAAAGTCGGCCTGGCGGGTCAGAGGGCTTTGGTCTAGGAAGATCCATCCAGGGCCAAACGGGACGTAGTGTGAAATGAAAAGTCAACACGCATAACTGGGTTGGGGGGAGGGGACAAATCCATGCCTTAAGTAATTTCCGAAAGCTCTTATCGAATCCTTTAGAACCTATGTGGTAGTTACTAAGTTCAGTCATTCGCCATCTTAGTGCTGGGGGCAGTTCCCCACGGATGGGTAAAAATGAGACATTGCTTCCAAAAGGATTCTGTCTAACACCGAAATTAAAGGGATATTATGGGGGCTCTATTTAAACAGAGGCGTCTCTGAATGACTTGTATATAGGTCCTGTTTTCCCACTGTACGAAATACGGAACAGACGTTGAACCAGTCCAAAAAGATCCTTATTTTGCCACAGGATAAAACCTAGCAAATAAGATAATAGAGGGTTTTGAATCGTTGAAGAAATAGTAATCAAAGGTACAGAGCAGTCTTTTTTTTATTATTTATGATTTGCCAAGTCTTTACTCTAATTGAAAGTTGCATGAGTATACATTATACATGTAATAGTTGCTTCAATGTGTATGGTTTACCTGTGGTGCACAAGGCCTGAAGTTCTGCCAAGCCTCGTCCACCCCTTACCCTAATCTCAGAACTAATTCAAACATTTGTTCGCTGCAAATACACCTATTCCAACCTTACATCATGTAATTCCTACAACAACTATACCGCTGTTCAAATAAGATAGAGTACTCGATATTATTGTAAGAGCTCCATTAACGTCATCGTAAAATGACCTATGGTAATATGTTCACTGGGCTTTAGGTAGCGGTTTGTAGACTTATTGTAATGGAACTGTATTTCACAGGGAAGAACTTCCATTAGCTGTGTCTCCACATAGCCACATGGATGCTATACGTGACAAATGGGTGCATTCTTAATGAGACTGGAGACCTATTACATGTCACACGGTACAATTATTTCCGCATCGCGCGATATCCAAATAGGATGTGAGTGAATGTTTTAGAACAAACAGAATTAAAAACGAGGTAGGCAGTTTTTGTAAGGCCAAAACGCCTTATATTGCAAGTTTCGCCCAAATCATTATATCAGCTCGAAAATACCTGTTTACAGTAGTCAGTATTTGTGACTTGCCATCCAGGTCATTCAAGCAACTTGTTCCAATCCTGCTTTAACACTAAACTTGCAACATAATTATTATCCCCCATAGCATTGCATTCTTTGAAACCAGTGGCTATTTTCCGTTTGAGTTTGACAAAGTTGTACTTTATTGTTTTTTCTTCAGAAAGTTTCCAAGGCGTATAACTGCTGCGTGTAGGGCGTTGAGACGTCCCGTCACACTTCTCGACGACAACACAATGTCGACTTCTATCTGTATAAAAGCCCTATTGAGGCTTAGCGTATTTTACGAAAGTAAGCATATATTATGCATACTGCATAGATACAAATTGTGTTTGTATAGTCTTTAGGAAAGATAACAAAGAAATCTAGTTCTAATACATTTACATATGCAAAACTGTACGCCTAAACTAGTGTATAACTATAAGGCAACGGTTAGAGGCAATCTGTTTTATATGATATCCATTTTTTCAAAGTATTTAAATCTAGAACCTCATTGATTGTGTTTCCCTAAGATAAAGGACAGAATGTGCGCGACACAAGGCCTGGATTCCATTCTGGACCCGCCGTCTGGGCAGTGTGCCCCCCCCCCCACCCCCGTCAGACGGCGAGAACGACCTTCTTGTCTCTACACATCCTGTCAATGTGTTTTTAGAAAAGTACTCCATCAAACACAACCTGACATTTTGATATACTACTTGATCTTAAAGATCGATGAAAACCTTTGTAGTGTCACAGTGTCAGTAAAGAGTACTTGTATACTGGGGGGAGATATCTTGAAATACATATGTGCACTTATTTTGGAATGCATGTAAATGTGCTCATGATGTTTTTTGTGGGTCTACTGAGGAGTAGACAAAAGGCGATTACTTCATCTCAAACTGCCCACTGTGTCAAAATTAGGGTGTGATATGACGACAGTTATCATCCAAAGCACACAAAGCAGTTTGTCCTCTACGATAGTGATACAACTCGACGTTTCAGCTTCAGTTATTTTCCTACAGATATTTTCGACGATTAGCTTTTATGTAGGCGTATGCTAGCTTCTTGAACTTGGTATATTGCCTTGTGATGTTGTCGTGGTGAACCAGGTTAACGCTTTGTCGTGGCATGGTTAGATATAGGTGGAGCTTTACCATTTACTCGCCACTGCCGGTCTGCCCACTCACATATATAAAAGCAGGACATCCATCGTTCTTCAAAAAAGAAAACACCCCCATTTCACTGACCCCCAAAAAGGGCCCCTTTTTCTTCATAATGCTGACTTTTTTTTTGTGGCTATGCACTACCCTTTTTTTCACGAAATCACCTAGTATAAAGTTGAAAATACCCATTTCTTTCATGATCACGGACATTTTGGAGGAAAAGGGACCCTTTTTTTAAATTGAGGACATGCGAAGTTTTTGAAATTAGACCTTTCCTCTGCAATTTTTAGAACGGTCATGCGTGTGCCTCCATGCTTGGCGTAGACAGACTTGGTCGCCACCCCCATTTTCAAGTTCAAATTATCGAAAATATAGGCAAAAGTTCCAATTGTAGACCTCGCCCCCCCCCCCCCCCCCAACAGAACCTAGGTACAGGTCTGAATTCAACTTTGATCCAAGGCCAGGGGGTAAGCAGGTTCTCCAGGCCCTGCGGTCACAGACGGCAGGTCGACCCTACCACCACCTTGACGGGTCACGTGTCCCCGCCGGGTCACCTGACCCGAGCTGCTCCCTCATGAGCTCTCCAAGACCAAACTGGTCCCTGTTCAACCCGCCAGGCGTCTCAGGGCCGCAGGGTAAGGGGGCGCCGGGCGGAGAACGTCTTTGTGTACGTTGTCAGTGCGGGAGTGCAGACGGAGCAGGGGTAGGTGGGGGGGGGGGGGGGGCGAGTCACTCTCAGAGCATCAAGAGCTTGGACCACGTCCAAATACCAGCCCCACATATAATAAGACAGTTTATTTTTCCTGTTTTAACTGTTTCCTTAATATTTTCTTTTCAGATGATACCAGAGTGCGCCGGGTGCAGGTTGGCGTCCTGAGGGGTGGGCAGTACCCAGCCAAAGACGTTATCCCAATCACGTTGCTGCAACCTACTGCTGTGATGTTGCGTTGTGATGTTATTACAACATTCTGGTTATGTTCTTCGACCTAAACAGAATGTTCTTATAACGTTCTGTTATGGTTTGGTCTTTACCTCACCAAAAAATAACATTATAATAATGTTATTATTTGGTGAGGTTGAAACCTCAGGATCAATGCCGTAAATGTTACATGCCATCTTATTAAGTAACAGACTGACCAAAAAGGTATGGTTGCAGAATGGTTCTGTAACGTGACAACTTGGCTGGGTAGGTGAGCTGTGGTGGCATCCTAAGGGGTGGGCACCGTGTGTGTGTGTGCGCCTCACTTGGAGTTCGTACTAAATGGCTTCATCTGCCTGAGATATGATATATTCATTATATGGGTATTATTTTTTTATTTCTAACTTTACCCCAAAGCTGTATTTTGTAAAGCGGGGACAGTCCGTTGAGGCCGGGTGGCTGGGGGCAAGGGACAGGATTTATGATACTTCTGTATCATCACATAGAACCTGAACACTGAACACTGAAGCTAGTTGATCTAGAGTGAGTATCTGTCTACTGGTGTGTACGGCCTTGAGGGTCCGAGTGACCCTGGACGTCGTCGGGGCCTCCCTTTCAGAGGGCCCCATGTGAGAGCGCCACCAGCCGCCGTGTTCAGGTTTCGTGTCCCGGCCCCTGTTTCCTGGGGCCCTCTACCAGGCCCACCCCGGCCTGGGCTACTTTAAGACCACCGCCCCTATTTCGGGCCGACCTGCCCCCGGTGGCGGCCCCTACCGTCAGTCACAGCCCGCCCCAAAACACGGCCGGCCCCCGCCCACCCACAACACCCCTCCCTCACCTACTCACCCCTAGTTCACCTACTCACCCCCTCCTCTTCCTTCTCATCCCTACACCAGCCTATGTACTTCATCATCCAGGGTGCAGGGGCTGAGTAGGCTGTGCAGGGGACACCCCACCATTTTACAATCTATGTTAATCATATGAATCATTTGAACTATAAAGGTTTAATGTCCATTAAATGATAGGGTGCTATTTGTATGTAGTTTATTATCAAGTTCCCATAGATATTAGCTAGCTCCAACATGGCAGTCTAACTCTGTTCAGACTGCAGGTCCATTCCATAATGTAGTTTTTTTTTAATTTTTTTTTTTATTGCATTTTTAAAGCGAAAGTCACTCAGTCAGATTTGACTGATATCCCGTGACTTCCTCTACAAGGGTACATGTACAAGATAATTGATTATACAATGAGATTTACCTAAAATATGGTTTTATAATGAAATCTAACAATAGGCTATAATGAATGTCAATACTTTGTAATATGAAGATTGGTTTCTCTTATGGTTCTGTGCTCGTCAAATGGAGCCGGCCTCATTATAAAGGACACAACACTCGCATGAAAGGAATAAGTTTATCAAGTCCAATGTGCAATACCAGTTGCAAGAACTCCCATTGACAATGAACAATCTAATGGGTGTCCGCTCAACCACCCAACACTCCTGCCTATCAGGCTATCCGCTTCAATTCCATAACAGAACCTTGTTTCCAGAACTGAGCTTTACAGGGTGTTTAAACATTGACTCTACGTAGCCCTCTGCCGAGGCCTGCAGCTTACAAGTGCTTACATACATACAGTGACGCTGCCCCTTACACTCTTCACCTGTTGCTCATGAAGAGTTTATGCTCTTAGTCCAGATGTTAGGATCTACACAAGAACAGCTAAGCTAACTATGGGCTGACCATCTGCATCAGTACACAATTATCAATATATTTTAAAACTTATTCTGCATTCATTAAATCAAATGTTTATGCGTATTAGTCCATTATCGATAAGTACCTGTATATAATTATGTTCATAATGTCACGGGTTTTGTAACAATAATTGTTTCGTGGCATCATTGGGAATACAGGCTATGTGAGGCCAGCAGTGAATCGCGATACATCAGCCAGGTACATGTGTTTTGTTTACATGCTACACATGCACATGCCATGTAAATGTGTACATGTGTTTGGTACACGCGGTATACATTATGCACACCCCTCTCCCGATCTTAGGCCAAATAAAATATTTGAGTAATATGAAATCCTTGGTCCAGGAGGGCCAGGTGATACTGTTTTACGCCAGGGCGCCCCACCTTTTGCCCACCTTTTACCTTAAGCAGGTACCTTGGTTTACCTGAGTGGCATATAGACCGTACCACTCGATGACCACCACATGGATGGCCTGACGCCACCTCTACTCTCTTAAGCCCGGTTTTCACTGAGCCTCTTTGAGCTAACAACAATGAACAATGAAATGGATCTGCACTTCTCTAGAGATATATCCCACACGGTTGTCTGTATACCCTCTTTTGAGTCATTCAATGGAAACAAATTGTCATTAAGTTATGGAAGACTAGACAGGGCCAAAGACTATGACCATATTCTTTGTTAGAAGTGAAATATCCAATGTCGTTCTGTAGGCAGTGGACTTTACTCCAAGTCTGTTAAGGTCTCAAGGCCGTCAGGAAGCAACCGCATATTTCTCTCTTTCTTTTTGGCCTGCACAACTTTATAATTGGACTTAGGTAGTAACACATGGGCCTTCCCAATTGGCGAACAGCTATTTGCCATTTGCATCGATGACCTAAAACCAGGTGACCACTAAATCAGTAATCTGGATTCCATTAAGTCCCTTTCGTGACTAAGGAACTAACGGATACAGGAGAATGCTTATGGGGTAATACTGGAGGCACCTTCATGAATTCAAGTTCAGACGTTCATCTAAACAAAAATGCACAGCCTCACTATGGCATAAGATTTGCTTCATCGCCAGCCATGTTTACTTCTTTTTTTCGATGGGAGTCCAGCGGAATGCAGATCACCCAAGTTTTATATATATATTTTGGTTCAGAACATAATACATTAGGTGTTAAACTGTTCTCGCTATAACATGAGTGTGCACCTGCTGATGATTCTCTCTATATGGACGTCACAGGTATGTCAGGTCGGGCATTGATTCATTTTACCTGAGCCACATTGAAACGTGTGAGCGAACGTTGTATGACTGCTCCAGTAAGCGACAGGTGCACTGAGGCATGAGGCAGAGAAACCATTGCTCTGGTTATGTCATTATGGTATGCCGATTTTGGTGCACTTACCCTACCTAATTACAACCCTCTGTTTTTTTTCTATATTTGTCTTTTATTCATTACATGAACTGTACTTACATAGATATGTATATATGATTTAAAGCTTCTCCTATGGACACAATTGTCATATAGCCATGATGATTAATTTCTTCACTACCTGACTGTGTGACATATGTCTAATTATACAAACTCAGCATTCGAATATATTTATTGACAGTTAAAACCAGGCATATATTGAGACTGAGGTTGTGAGCCTATGTGACCAATCCCTTAGGCCTAGAGGCGGTCATTACGTGTACTTTTGGATAGTCTGGTCGTACGACAGACACAATACTGTTCAATGACTGTAATGGTCAGCACATACCGGGATGGCGTGTACAGCCTGGCGTGTATACCTGTTATGTTGAACAATCCAGTCACCTCTGCCTTTTAATTGAACATGGTTGTTTATAATTGAGCATTTCTCCTGTTTTCAAAACATCTACCTTGGCCTCTCTATGCGAATAGGTTGTACTTATGTCCCTAGGACTTTGCAAATTGTAACATAGCCTCAAGGCTCTATTTTGCAGTTTCTGCAGTTTGTCTAGATCATGACGTCTACAGAAATTCAAAACATATCCAAAATATTCAACTCTCGCTGTAGTAGCATTTCAGAGCACAGTAGTAGCCAGGAGGTGCACCTGTATCCAAAACCAATGTTAGCCCAACACCAGTCTCCCATCCTGCTCTAATACAGTCCTCGCTCAGCTAGGATTTGGTCAGCAGTTGAAGTGGCGATCTGCACACTTTTTCATTCGTGCATATGCATATACATATATATGCATATGCATATAATACTAGATACGATAATATATTATATATAAGCAGTACAACTACGCAAGCAACTACACAAGAGGAACGATCAGTCTATATATATATATATATATATGTATATATATATATATATATGTATATATATATATATATATATACAAAACATATATATATATATATTTAATATAAAAACTGGGGCCGTGAGTAGTTGTGATGGAGTGAAATAAGTAGAACAAAATATATATGTATGTTTATGTAAGGCACGTAAACCAAGAACAAAAGTAATTCGGGCTCAGCAAGGCTCGAAATAGCGCTCCTCTACTTCTGCCAAAAGGTAAAATGTCCTTGGGAGTGGTTGGTATGTGTAAGTACCTCCTTATAGCCGGCTGGTGCTTACATCCTGTACGGGCACAGGGCACCAGCAGCTGGCTGGAGGCGCGCCAACCAAGGACACCCCTCCAGGGTAAACAGTGATGGGGAGCCGGGCAGGGAAAGGGACCGACGACGTCATGTTGACCACAACGTTAGGACCTGCCGCCCCCTGCCGCACTTCAAGGACTGAGCAAGACAAGTTTCAAAACTTATTTAAGTCTAAAAAGGAAACATGCAACTACATGAGAAGTCCGATGAGTACTTAGTGCATTGACATTAATTATGGGGGGGGGGGGGCATGGTTTACATACCTCCTGTTGTTTACGTACGTATAAAGTGTGTGTGTGTGAGGGTAGGGGTTGGAAAGGGAGCAAGAATTTTGGAAACTATCCACATGTCCTTGCATTAACCCAATGAACGCCCATCAAAGCTCCCTGCTTAGCCCGGGGGACATAGACGGGTATAGAAGGGGCGGGGGGGAGGTCTAAAATGTAAACGAAACGTGCATTCGTAAAAATCGGACAAAAATCGGTCTCTTTTCAACTTACTGCTGGTGACCTAATATTCTGCATGATGCGAGCATATCCTGCATAGAACGCCCTACCCCAACCCTGTACTCTATACCGCATCTCACAGAGAACCCCCTACCCCAACCCCTCACACTGGGCGCACCTACCACATCTCACAGAGAACCCCCTACCCCAACCCCCTCACTGGGTGTACTTTACCGGATTGGTTGGTTGGTCACGGTCACGTTACGGTAATACCATGTTCCCCACCGCTACTTACCTGAAAAGACACAAAGGGAAAAAGATTAGTGAACAGGTATTAGAGGGAGTCAATAACATGAGAAAGAAAGGATCAATGAGTAGTACTTAAACGATTGATAATTAGTTCATCAATACGACAGTCTACACAGTCTTTGGAACCAAATCACTGTGGGCGATTTCCTAGGTGATCTTTTGCTTAATCAAATTACCAATTTTAAGAGGACATGGGGAAACCATGGAAATATTTAAGGATCAACCAAACTTACTCCTTGAAACAAATCATATCTTATGATATACATCAAATGATTAGACAATTCAAATGATAATGACCCCACTCATGTTCAACAAGAGAAAATGGAGGTGAAAAGTTATTGGGGAGATAGGAACCAAATCCATGTTGTCTTAAAAATGACGTCAACATTTCTTAAGTGGCCTCGACATCACTTAGATGGGGTCATATCTACCAGTGATAGGTGCCTTCAGAAATTTCAAATTTGGAGCTTGAGAGGCTGACTGTGACTGGGCATGGCATTTAGGGGACACCGAGACTTATTTGTAATGGTCCTAGAGATCTAACAATTGTGCACTACGTATACTGTATATGGAAAGAATGATGCTCGGACACATTGGGCAAGAAAGAAGAAGTATCGGGAAGTGAAGTATTTTGATAGTCAGTTGGAGACACGAGAGGGCCATTCGAGGCCCTCACAGACATTGGGCTAACGCAAACTGGGATGTGCTTTGGGAGAATATGGGACACGTTCAGCAGGTCATAGCAGGATGGAGCCAACGGCCAGGGAGCATCAAAAGACGCTTCCATGCCGTGGGCTGGTCTCCGAGGAGTGTGTTTGCTTTTGGCCATTGGAAACAGTCTCTGGCCGAGTGTGTCGAGCTGCAGAGTGTGCAGTGGACGAGCTTGGCCGGGGGACGGGAGCGGGACCACTCAGGCGTTGTGGGCAGCGGTGGGAGCCTGCAGGAGGTCAGCGGCCACCTCTGCGGTGGGCTGAACTTTGGCAGGTCGTTTTTTACCTGCCGAAATCCGCCTTCCCGGAGATGGCCGGCGTGTTCGTGGTCACGTGTGCGTGGTCACGTGGGCCACTGACCTTCTAAATGGGTAGGGATCGTTGTTTACAAACAGGCGGGCAGATAACGTCAGTAAGCGATGGTCCCCAACGATTCAAGTGGATCTATTAGATTGACTAATTACACAAGGTATTAGAAGAGGGGAACTGCCTGTCTAAATGACTGAGCTGTAATATTGGCGCGACATGATGATAATGAAGAAACTGTGTGCCAAGATGTGATATACTAAAGACCCAAAACAACACGATGTTAAATGGAACCTATCCATTTATCTCCTTGTTTGCTGGGGCGGACGGAGAGCCCTGGCTCTGTTTACGTCCTGTGGGGACTGGCTCCTGGAGGTAGGAGGAGGCTGGAGGTGTCTGTCACCATGGCGACAGAGGAGGACCTGGTTGGGGGCTGTTTGACCAGTTCTCCAGGGGCAGGGCTGGAGGAAGACCTGAACACACCATAGCACTTCCGGCTACTGCTCACTGCCCCAACACTCACCATTAACTTCACACTTCCCACTGCCCCAATCTGCCCACTATCCCCACACTCACCACTGCCCCCAAAGTGCCGTCTGCCTGTCTTACGTGACTTTGAGCTGTTATATTGGTGCGATATGAAAATATGAAAGAAAATGTATGTGAGGAAGTGATATCATTGTTTGAAATTGGCAATTATGAATATCTTTACATGTAATAAAGAATTTTGACTCTCATATGTGCGATTTCTCTGCGAAATTTCGAAGCTTATTCCATTTTTACCAATGTAGTTATTGTACTGGTATTATGATCAGCGTTACCGCGTATGAAAGACACGACCAAAGCTAGTCAGTCTGATGCATGTGTCTTTACATTAATGCTATTAATACATCCATCCAGCCCTAGTATGAAGGGATGGGAATGTGTTCTTAGCTGTAGAACTAGCATGGCAATCAATGTAATCAGACTAACATGCATAAGTAAGAACTTGGTGGATTGTAAGCATGGCGGATGACGCTGGATTATTATTATATAAGTGACTGTACAAGGAGACCATCGTTACTGGTTGTGAGAGGAGTGTGAAACATCTTTGTAAGTTGTATTGAATGATAATATGACAAGTTAACGTTGGATGGAATAAACATCAAAGTATCCTTTAAATATACATGTGTGCTATCGTTTCTCCTCTAAACTAAATCCTTCTCAACTAAGGAATATGAATTGAAGGATGTACATGAAGAAGGGATATGAATCAAACCTAGTATTAATATAGATCAAATGACTAATTAAACAAGTGACATGTTGACTTAGTATTAACCCTGTACAGTGTAGTGTGTTTGTCGATCTTCGTGGTCCATCCATCCATTCGGTCGGTTTGGTAACTGACATGTGACATAACTTGGTGTCCTTACGTCAGTGGACTAGAGCAAACTGGGTTAAGGATAATCATACCACAATGTTACAACCTGCAACATAACACTCCAATGACTGGGGGAGACCTTTCTTAGGTTTGTATTTATGCAAAGTTGCATCCTTTTTAACATTCTCTTCACGGCCGCAGTTCTGCCCATGCTGTCCCTATATCTAATACCCCCTTTCTCAAACTGCTATCGACCTGTGTTCATCTATTGAGTAACTCGTCCCATATAGGACGGGCGTGCCGAGTGTGTGGGGGGTGGGGGGTGCATGTGAACTTCTACAAATTTTGTTAAGTCGTATTGACACCACTGATCCTGTCCTTGTCTATAGTTATATGATAATTTTGGTAGCGATGTGAGTCATTGAGGACTATCAACGAGGAGCCAAAGGTAGGACGGCAGAACCAGTATATTGTCAAGGGCTTTATTTACATGGTCAGAGTTTGGGTTCTTGCTGGTTTTCAGTAGGTTACACAGCATTGCAAATACATATGTACTTATTATGACTGTATTACTTATATGTACACGGTTTCATGATATTCCAGTTATTCCGTAAATCCTGGAGTGGAGGGGCGGGCTTCAGAGAAGTGCGCACGTTATTGATAGGAGGCCCCTTACAGAACGGGCCCAGCCAGATTCCAGAGAACATCTTGTAGTCGGATCTGAGGCCGGCCCCGGGTTACCTTGGTTACACCTGTTTACCTCCGGTTACCATGGTAACACGTGTAGGTTACGGGATCTGGTGACTGACGCCCGCCCCCGCGCACCAAATACCCTCCTGTCGGGTTTTAAGCTTTTCTTGTTCTTTGCACTCCTTTTTTTCCTACTCCCGCTGCTCCGGGTGGGTCCCTGCGCCCTGACGGGGAGGGGGTGATTGGGGATCTGGAGTAGGGCCATCTCCGCCCCCATCACTCTTCATTAAGACGCCGATCCCTCCCGCCATGCACCGCGCCAGGTGCTGCAGTACCCGGGCGGCCCTGAAGGGGGCGCCCCGTGCCCATCGCCGGAACTGACGTCACGGCCGGTTTGAAAAGGGCAAAACATCAGGAAACGGGTCAGCGGGAGAAGTGGAAGATGGGGTAAAAATGAGGGCCACATCGGCACTCAGGGGCTGGTGGCGATTTGTGCTGATTACGGCGTATCGTTTTCATGGACTAGCCCTACTACACTTGTTTTATACCCTTTGCAGACTGGGCCCAGAATGCGCTGTCTGTATTGAACTGTCATTATGAGCGCACTTTGAGGCTAGTCTGTAAGGGGTATTAGTTTCGTGGGTATTACCCTCAAACCCTTCTTTCAATGTCTAATGCCCTTTACAGACTGGTCTCAGAAAGCGCTCATAATGACAGCTCAGTACGGGCATAATGCGCATTCTTAGTCCTGTCTGTTAGGGGTATAAGAGTGCACAAAATCCGCCTAAAATACATTTTTTACTTCTATCATCTTTAATGATTTTTACCGAGTCTTATTGTACCTGTGACTTGGGAGAGGGTCATACTTAACCACGGCTTTCCCAGTAAAGAAAAACGAAGCCAACAAAATTAGTTCTTTTCCTCCGCGTGGATTTCTTTTAAATTGTAACCAGTTCTCCCACACCAGAATGCCCTTTCTAAAATGTCAGTGTCTGTGTTAGTAGTCGCAACATCAGTCGACTGGCATAGCGACTTATAGAGCGACGTATAGAGCAAAATCGGGGACGGGTAACCTGCGCCCCCAGCCCCTCCCTGGCAATATACAGGGACGAATACGAATGAGAACCCACCCGTAATTGTTCTACTAGAGGATAACTAATGAGGGCCACGATAACAAATTCAAATATCATGTTAAGGTGTGACCTTGTCCTAAGAAGTATGATCCTTGGATACAATTTTGTACGTGCAACCTTTCTTGATACATGTATTCTCATAATTCATGCATTTTCTCGAGTCGAAGAGAAGCACCTGCATTTAAATATTCGATGCTAAAGCTGAGTATATTTCCAGGTGTCTACTTGTGTAACTAGTCGTGCTGAGCGGCCTGGCGGGTACACCCCCCGTACCCTACACTGGGGCTATTCCTGTCGGCCCAGGTTCTGGGTTGACAGGTCGAGTTATGGCACGCGCCGCAGGTATGGGGCCAGGACTTACCGAGGGGAAACCCAACGCCAGGACGTGCCGAGGGGAAACCCAAGGCCAGGACGTGCCGAGGGGAACCCGCAGGATATAGTGAAGGGAAACCCGCCACCAGTACCAATGAGGGGAAAGCCCTCCACCAGGACGTGCTGAAGGGAAACCCAATGCCAGGACATGCTGAGGGGAACCCTCCACCATGAAGCACTGAGGGGAAGCCCGCCACCAGGACGCAGTGAGGGGAAACACGCAACCAGGGCCATGAAGGTCGCCACAGAGCATCCTATATTATCATCTTGGCACCCGGTGAAACCGTGGATCACCCTTGGACAGAGGCAACTTGAATTCAACTTGAACAATTAGAGAACAAATTGAAAAGATTAATCCATTTTTAAATGTAAGCTTTCAATATGTATTATATTTACAGAACAACACAGGCCACTCCTCCTGTTCTCATGCACTGAAAGGGCCTCGCAATGTGTAAACCACACCATTGTTTATACACATTTAATACTACTCTAAATGTTTCGATAATACTGCAGCAATGGCACGTGTACTTCAGTTCAGAATTGAAATTATGATGGTGTCAATTATATTACATGAGATAAAAGTAAGTGAGATAATGGATAAATAGAGAAAAATGAGAGATAGTGAGAAACCGACAGGGTGTTAAACTTTTCGACAACCGTTGTGTCTATCATGTAAAACGTTCGCACGCTTATTGTACTCTTGTGGTAGGCGTATGTTAAACTCGCGGGCTGTTGTCCGTGTTGCACTAGGCGCTGGCCAGGTACGGGGCGGGGAGTGGGGCCAAACCCACACTGAGCAGTTCAAGGCCGGGTTACCTGGAGGGGGGCCCTCCCCTCAGGTAGGACTCACTCCCCCCGACCGGCCCCCCTACTCACCCCTCCGTCACACCCTCTACTCACCTCACGGCCAGTGAACGGCGACTGGTTAGACAGTGAGGTTGTACACCATTCAGGGTATAGACCACAGAGTATATGGCACAAAGTTACCACTGAAGCACCAGTTGTGTATTACTACAGCTAGACCGCAGGTTCACAGCAGAATTATCATCTTGAGTTGACTTTAATTTACTGCTGGGGCTATACCTTCAGGTCATGGCCAGTGCGTGGGGAAGCTAAGAGTTACCACAGGTGCGCTGTTATGTGGGTTGGTAAATAGTGATGCTTCAGGTGCAATGATCTAGCTTGTGGTTAGGTTTCACAGTTGTTGTAGATGCAATGCTCTAGCTTGTGTTAATGTTATATTGTCGCTGCAGATGCATGGCTCCATCTTGTGTTGAGGCTAGTGTTGTTGTAGATGTGTGGCTCTAGATCATGTTAAGGTTACATTGTCGTTGTAGATGCCTGCTCTTGCTTGTGATTAGGTTATAAAGTTATCATAGATGCAATGCTCTAGCTTGTGTTAAGGTTACATCGTTGCTGCAGATTCATGGCTCTATCCTGTGTTGAGGCTACAGTGTAGTTGTAGATGCAGGGCTCTAGCTTATGTTCAGGTTACATGGCCGCTGTTGATGCATTCCCAGCCAGTTTGTGACGTAACAGAAATGTTCTTCGACCATACTTTTTTTAATCAGTTTGTTACTTACTAAGATGGCGAGTAACAATTACGTTATTGATGATGAGGTTGAAACCTCACCAAATCAGAATGTTATTATAACATTATGTTTTGGTGAAGTTAGGATGAAATCATTATAAGAACTTTCTGTTTGGTTTGAAGAACACAACCAGAATGTTGTAATAACATCACAATGCAACATTATGGCTGTTAATTACAGAGACGTATAATTAGGAGTCATCAAAAGAACGTAACAATAAGTTAACCAAATACAGAACCAACCAGAATGTTGCTGCAACGTAATGATAGCATCGCATTGTTGGCTGGGTTGATCTAGCTTGTATTTAGATTACATTGTTGCTGTAGATACATGGCCCTAGCTTGTGTATAGATTACATTATATAGCTGTAGACACATGACTCTAGCTTGTGTATAAATTACATTATAGCTGTAGATACATGGCTCTAGTTTGTGATTGGGCAAATGTTAAGGTTCACAGTTTGTGTAGATGCATTACTTTGGCAAGTGCTTATAGGTTACACACTTACCAGAAATATACATCGATAATTTCCCGTAAAAACATTGCTATGGCCATAAGTATGGTAACACAGCTGTTGTAACATTGTGGCATTTAACCAAGGCACCTTAGGTCATGTTGCCACACGTGCATTACAGGCATGCCTGCAGCCACCATGGACCAAGAGGTAAGAAGACTAAGGTAATCCTCAGCATTTATTTCACCCTGATCTGCACTGCGGATTAATACCTGTCACTGCCCCGCTACAATATGTAGATATGTAGGCTATATTATATGTACATATTATATGTAAATTTGTATGTTTTTGCTCAGTTATCGTATAGTCAATCTCTTTGGGTCCCCTTTCTTCAGGTATATATCAATGAATCCGACAGTATTGTGCAATGCTTTATACAATCAAGCAAAGTGGTCAAATAAGAGGATATGGTCCTCTGTTCCTGTAGGTAGCCATTGTGGGGAGGTGTAGGTCCCTTGGAGCACATGCAGTGATAGTTTACCCGGGTGTGGGTAAGAGTGGAGCTGGGGAGGAATATACAGTGAAAGTTTACCCGGGCAGGCGCGGATTTAGGGGGGGGGGGGGGTGCCAGGCATGCACGCCCCCCCCCCTTTTTTTGGGGGGGGGGGGGGCAAACTTAAATTTTTTTAATGTAAAATTTCTGCACCCAGAGGTTGCGGCCAAAAATTTTGCTATAGCACGCCCCCCTTTTTCCAAACCCTGGATCCGCCCCTGCTGGGTGTGGGTAAGAGTGGAGATGGGGAGGAATATACAGTGATAGTTTACCTGGGTGTGGGTAAGTGTGGAACAGGGGAGGAATACACAGTGATAGTTTACCCGGGTGTGGGTAAGTGTGGAGATGGGGAGGAATATACAGTGATAGTTTACCTGGGTGTGGGTAAGTGTGGAACAGGGGAGGAATACACAGTGATAGTTTACCTGGGTGTGGGTAAGTGTGGAGCTGGGGAGGAATATACAGTGATAGTTTACCTGGGTGTGGGTAAGTGTGGAGCTGGGGAGGAATATACAGTGATAGTTTACCTGGGTGTGGGTAAGTGTGGAACAGGGGAGGAATACACAGTGATAGTTTACCCGGGTGTGGGTAAGTGTGGAGATGGGGAGGAATATACAGTGATAGTTTACCTGGGTGTGGGTAAGTGTGGAACAGGGGAGGAATACACAGTGATAGTTTACCTGGGTGTGGGTAAGTGTGGAACAGGGGAGGAATACACAGTGATAGTTTACCTGGGTGTGGGTAAGTGTGGAGCTGGGGAGGAATATACAGTGATAGTTTACCTGGGTGTGGGTAAGTGTGGAGCTGGGGAGGAATATACAGTGATAGTTTACCTGGGTGTGGGTAAGTGTGGAGCTGGGGAGGAATATACAGTGATAGTTTACCTGGGTGTGGGTAAGTGTGGAACAGGGGAGGAATACACAGTGATAGTTTACCCGGGTGTGGGTAAGTGTGGAACAGGGGAGGAATACACAGTGATAGTTTACCTGGGTGTGGGTAAGTGTGGAGATGGGGAGGAATATACAGTGATAGTTTACCTGGGTGTGGGTAAGTGTGGAACAGGGGAGGAATACACAGTGATAGTTTACCTGGGTGTGGGTAAGTGTGGAGCTGGGGAGGAATATACAGTGATAGTTTACCCGGGTGTGGGTAAGTGTGGAACAGGGGAGGAATACACAGTCATAGTTTACCTGGGTGTGGGTAAGTGTGGAGATGGGGAGGAATATACAGTGATAGTTTACCTGGGTGTGGGTAAGTGTGGAACAGGGGAGGAATACACAGTGATAGTTTACCTGGGTGTGGGTAAGTGTGGAACAGGGGAGGAATACACAGTGATAGTTTACCTGGGTGTGGGTAAGTGTGGAACAGGGGAGGAATACACAGTGATAGTTTACCTGGGTGTGGGTAAGTGTGGAACAGGGGAGGAATATACAGTGATAGTTTACCTGGGTGTGGGTAAGTGTGGAACAGGGGAGGAATATACAGTGATAGTTTACCTGGGTGTGGGTAAGTGTGGAACAGGGGAGGAATACACAGTGATAGTTTACCTGGGTGTGGGTAAGTGTGGAACAGGGGAGGAATACACAGTGATAGTTTACCTGGGTGTGGGTAAGTGTGGAGCTGGGGAGGAATACACAGTGATAGTTTACCTGGGTGTGGGTAAGTGTGGAGATGGGGAGGAATACACAGTGATAGTTTACCTGGGTGTGGGTAAGTGTGGAGCTGGGGAGGAATACACAGTGATAGTTTACCCGGGTGTGGGTAAGTGTGGAGCTGGGGAGGAATATACAGTGATAGTTTACCTGGGTGTGGGTAAGTGTGGAGATGGGGAGGAATATACAGTGATAGTTTACCTGGGTGTGGGTAAGTGTGGAGATGGGGAGGAATATACAGTGATAGTTTACCTGGGTGTGGGTAAGTGTGGAACAGGGGAGGAATACACAGTGATAGTTTACCTGGGTGTGGGTAAGTGTGGAGCTGGGGAGGAATATACAGTGATAGTTTACCTGGGTGTGGGTAAGTGTGGAGCTGGGGAGGAATATACAGTGATAGTTTACCTGGGTGTGGGTAAGTGTGGAGATGGGGAGGAATATACAGTGATAGTTTACCTGGGTGTGGGTAAGTGTGGAGCTGGGGAGGAATATACAGTGATAGTTTACCTGGGTGTGGGTAAGTGTGGAGATGGGGAGGAATATACAGTGATAGTTTACCCGAGTGTGGGTAAGTGTGGAACAGGGGAGGAATACACAGTGATAGTTTACCCGGGTGTGGGTAAGTGTGGAGCTGGGGAGGAATATACAGTGATAGTTTACCCGGGTGTGGGTAAGTGTGGAACAGGGGAGGAATACACAGTGATAGTTTACCCGGGTGTGGGTAAGTGTGGAGCTGGGGAGGAATATACAGTGATAGTTTACCCGGGTGTGGGTAAGTGTGGAACAGGGGAGGAATACACAGTGATAGTTTACCTGGGTGTGGGTAAGTGTGGAGCTGGGGAGGAATATACAGTGATAGTTTACCCGGGTGTGGGTAAGTGTGGAACAGGGGAGGAATACACAGTGATAGTTTACCTGGGTGTGGGTAAGTGTGGAGCTGGGGAGGAATATACAGTGATAGTTTACCTGGGTGTGGGTAAGTGTGGAACAGGGGAGGAATACACAGTGATAGTTTACCGGCTGAGGGCCCATACTTCACCCTGAGGACCTCTCTACACGTCACCGAGTGGCTCTCTCCCGGCCCTCACCCCGCGATTATTGAATTACATGACGGCCACAGTCCGGGGATGTATGTAATCAGCAGGGGTCGGGGGGAGGGGGGGCGCTATGGCAGCTCTACACTACGGGTAAGGGACCTACAGAGTCAACCGTGAAGAACATCCCAATCCAGGCTCATGTGCTGATAGCAAGTGCCCAAGGCGGTTCCAAGGCATTTCAAGTCACAAAACAAATAAAGTTTATTTTAAGGGATTGCGGTTTTCTTTGATGGTTTCTTCAGATTCTAACTCTGAACACGCTCACTGCATAATCCTCCATAGAAACCATAATCATTAGACCACTGACTTGCATATTTCATTCTGATCTCTTGGAACCCGGTCATCACAGTGATTTCTCTCTCACTATATCGGGACCTCCTCTGGCCCTGCATGCAGAGTGTATATAGACCTACGTGGCTAGGGTATAGGCGTGTATAAGTGGGTATTTCTTTATGCTCGGCCTATACTATTGAAGGTTTAACTTAACAGCGCACCACCAGAACACAACACGCAAAAAACATATCTAGAGCTTAATAACAACACCCTCATTTTAGGGGTATTTAGGTGCAAAAGAATTCAGCTGACCTTCAACATAGCAGTCAGGAATATATACAGTATAAGTATGATCTCATTTGTATGGCATTATAGTAAGAGACCTACATTACTAGGGAATAAATTAAAGTTATGGTATTGTCAGACATTTACACTAGTGGCCCCTAGGTAAATTAAGAGACAATCACATTGGTCGAGTAAACGTCCAATAGCGTTTATAATCCAAGTTTGATTGACAGAGTTAGCGCAAGGCTGTGTGAGAACGAATTGCTCATTAGTTCCTGGTAATCACCATTTATATATGTTTACAGTTGGGTTTCCGGCGGGTCCAACCAGCCCGTTATTACTTCATTAAAGGTGCGAGGTGAGGGTGGGAACCTGCTCCCAATGTCAACAGTCTGTCCACGTACAACACCTCCACACTGTCAGGGCCCTTAACGGTCTACAACTTAACGGGTTCATGTCTACAACATGATCACCTGATTCATCTCTAACATTCTGGTACACTATTGTTATCATACCGTTATACATCCACCGACCCCCCTCCTCCAAGCACCCCCCCCCCCTCTATAGAGCCCCACCATGACGACAGTACCAACCCTAGTAGTCAGTAGTACACTAGTGAATGACACAAAAAGCGCCGCTCCCTCTCCTTCCATGCCTTATATGCCCTCCACTGCATGTGACCTCTCACACCATTTTGTGCAGGCTTTATTTTCTCATTGCCAATGTGATGGAACAATGCGGCATATATGTACTGAGGACGGGCAATGATATCTATTAGCTCTACAATGTGTGTAGACGGTTTGTGCTTTGAATTGTCGTCGATTCTGAAATACGGCCTGTTGTCTGTAAAGAGCGCATTGAAAACAAAGCTAGTGTTGACTGTTGGTCCTTTCTTGACCCCCCCCCCCCCTCCCCCCTGCCCCCCGGCCCTCACAGGCCCTGGCTTTGGGGTGTCGTCCTTAGCGTGCAGCCCTCCCCTGGTTCACCATCCCTTGTCATGCTACACACCGACACCTAGCTGCCGTACTCCACGGCCAGGAGGGGGTTCTAGCCGTCAGTGTTGACAGACGCCGGGCGGTAGAGCAGCTCTCTGTAGCACCGAGCTGCTCCCCGCCCACCCCCGCTCTGAGGGGGGGGGGGGGGGGGCGCCCGGTGCAGAGTGGCTCTGTAGTAAACATGAGCCCCCGCAACACGGCCCCCCGGCCTAGACCACTCCAGTCTCTGGTCCGCTACCAGAACAACAGTGGTGCCTTAGCATTATACCTATTTTCTAAGCAGTAGCGTACGGAGAGCTAAATTGCTCAAATGCAAGTTTGACAGGCAAAATGATGCCTTGATTGTTCTGGAATTATAGGAGGGTTAAGTTTATGAATCTAAATTAGATAGCTTTGTACGTGTAGGCCCCTATAGGGAACAGAATCTTTGTTAAAGCCGCTTTAGATCTCTCGATCCGCCCTAAACCCTCTCCCTCTGTAAAACGATTTCTCTGATACTATTGTGTACTAATGCAAACTCCCGCCCGTGTCCCCGCACCCCCATCCCCATGTCCACCGTCATACCAGCCGCCTCCCGCCGTCAGGGCGCCGCACTCCACAGGTAGCCGCAGCACCAGGCAACAGGTGTGAAAGTAGGTCAGCCGGTGTCACGTGACCCTCCCGTCAATACTGCCACCACCACGACCAGCAGCAGCAGCTCCAGGGTCAGATCTCACCCCGCCCCCAGACCTACCAGCCACCTGACAGGCCGCGCTCTGCACGTACTGTGTGCACCGGGCTGACACTGTAGGCACACTGTATGCACTGTGTCAACACTGTAAACACCATACTGAGACTGTATCTACCATGCTGGCAATGACTGTATGCACTGTGTTGAGACTGAATACACTGTAGGCTATCTACACTGAAGTCGCTGTGCTGACACTGCCGCTGTGCTAGAGTGTATACACACCGTGACAGACATCGTCACTGTTAAAGTACCAATGCAACTAAAAAAGGTCATCGATGAACATCAACGTTGCTGTAGCACTGATGGCCATTAGAAAGGTATTCCTAGTATTTCAATAGATATGGTATTTCAAAGAAAATTAAATTCTTAAGGCAAAAACTAGCTGAATTTACAACAAGAAGCCCCCGAGAAAGACACAAAGCCTATAATATGTCCAAATTGATACCTTCTTAACGATATTATAAGTTTTATATCTTTAAAGAACTAGAGATATGTCTAGCATGCCTAAGCAATCTATTTGTTGAAAAACGTTGTTTGACAGCTTTGATTACAATTTCCAAGTTTTATCATTTCCCTGACACATACATTGATCATTGTGGTCCCTGGGCCGCCCGCCCCACAGCCCTGATTCCCTGTACTACTAACACGGCCATACGTTGGCCCACTGACGCCGGCCCGCGGACACGAGTGACAGCATGACAGTAAGCGCGTCACACTAGGCTTGTGACAGTAGCCGTGTGACAGGAGGCATGTGACAGCTGTGACAGTTTGGTCGTCACTGCTACCTTCCAGAGTCCTTATACGCCATCAATTCGTACTTGTTCCTTCTAAATATAGAGTTCTAACCGAAATTCAACGTATGATACAATTCAATATGACCATGCACGACCCAAATCTTGGCTGTGCCGCTTGATCCAGAGCCGTGCATTCTGCTGCTACGAACATACCTTTTTCTCATGGTCTAGTGCTTTACATACCTTTCTGAATGTATATTATATATCACATATTCATGTTTATCTATAATGCAAATCAATAATTTATGCGCATGGAACATTAGCGATGCTTATCTCTGCTAAAGCTGCAATAAGTGAGAGCCTTGTTAATGTGTATCCCACAATGTGAAGCAGCCTCCATACATGCCAGCTGTGAACTCAAGATAACTATTTAGAAACAAAACGTGTGTCATGTCATAAGAAACATCTTAAACAGAACACACAAATAGATGGTTGTTATGTGTTATAATTATGATGTAACTGTACTACTCGCTTGGCATATGCGTGTCCATAATTGTCTATTAAATCAAAGATGACTTGGAGAGGTAATACAGGTATAATCAATAATTTATTAATAAAGGCTGACTCCCGGAGGAGATAATGTTATACAAATGGGAAATGGCAACTGTAGAACTAATATCATATATATTGAAATGGTACAAATGTAAAGTGTCACAATGTAAAGTATGACAACATAAGATATTACAAAATATAAAGGGTCACAACAAATGTGACAGTGGCAGTCTCTCTTAATAAAAGTCCTATCTAGGCAGATAAGGTTGTAGTCTAACAGCAGCAATAAATCAAATAGGGTCTCACCAAAAGTCAGGCAAACTGCAGCACATACCACTGGTACAGGGTCTGTAGGCAGGAGCAGGGATAGGGACTGGGGAGCCTACACAGTCAGCAGAGGGCAGAGCTTATTCCAGGTTAAAGTCTGCAGTGGTGTGTGTAGGTCCCAATAGTCCCTACCCTGAAGGTGGTCCAGGGTGAACTGATTTGACCAGTGACCCACTGCTCCTTTTCTACCCTCCTGGCCAGGGCTTGAACACCTTTGGGAAATGTGCCCCCAAAGGCTTTCACACCTTTGAGAAATGTGCCCCCAAAATGCAATCACAGTGTTTTCACACCTCTGAGTGTGTATCACAAAGAAGAAAGCTTAGGGCTAATATGCTTTGACACTAATGCTGCCTTAGATTATTATTTTTAATGTCATTGATACTAATTAAAAACCTTGTACAATAATTCCATACAATGTCAAAGTATTTCATATCATAATAATGTTTTTGGTACTTATACAATTAATCTTTTCATATATATTTCATATACCATTCCTATAAAACGTTTTTGTCCTTTGAATTCATATAATTCCAACATAAGATCAAGTACCCATTCAGTATCGCAGACTATATTCAATCTATCTCAACCTTGAGCTTCATCTTCTCACGCAACTAACTCTTCAACCAACTTGACTTCCTATCAAGTACACACAAAACGCGTCGCTTCTTTCTATACCATCTTCAATAACTCAAACTACAAAACGCTTCACTCCTGTTTTGTAATGTTAATTGGGTTTGAAAAAGTAACAGATACAACTACCCAGACTGGTCTGCACAAACATTCTCATAAGATGTAGGCCAGATAAGGTTTTTAGAATTTGTACTGTTAAGTTAAATTAGAGTAAATGGACACTGTAAAGGATGATATATTACTTAATCAGTATACAGAAAATATGTCAAAGACCTAAAAAATGTGAAAGGTCTAATATAATTCTGCACCAACCCATATATACATACCTTAGACAGAGATTCATATCTAATTTGGTGTCAAAGTTATGTGAACCAATAGTTTCAGGTTCAATGGTCATAAGTTAGGAAAAATGATTTGCACCACTTTGTCTGAATCAAGAAGACCATTAAATGGAACTTACATAAAGCTCAACATTATCATCTGATCTAAAAGTCTCATACCTAGAAGCTCAAAACTATAACCTATATTGACTAGGCAAGATTATAGGAACTCTAGCATAATGTGAAATGGTCACTTATGACTGGGTTGCTATAAGCACCATTTGAACACACAAGAAAAATACACATAGGTTACTTAGCTGGCTTGCTAAACAACTCAAATACAAATGCTAACGTAGTAGACTACCCATTAAATATCATACGATAAATTTCTGGCTAGATACATTTAAAACAAAGCTTTCGTTTTATTAATCACTGTAGTTATTAAAGACTGTAGTTGCCTCAAGGCTGGAACCTCACGTATCCTACCATGAATTTCAGATGTAACAAATTTGTCAATAGCAGCCTGATTAAAATGAGTGCTAGGCAACCACATCTTATCTTTATCATGGAAATGAACAAGGTATTGGACATCTTGTCCTCTTGGCTTGCGAACATCCGTTACCTTCTTGATAAGATGGAAACTATTTTCTGTTGGATCATCATGTAATATTTTCACAGCTTTTGGAGGCTCAGGATTTTGATCACTATCAGAATTCAAAGAGTCATGTTCCACCAGTTCTTCGCTTATGACAACAGGGGATGGATTTAGAGGAATTTCCTGGCTCTCTGAGTTTTGAGCTAGTGTAGTCTCGTCTTCTTCAACAAGTACAGGATCTGCTTGTGTTTTGTCTAGGGTCTCTGCGTCTTGTGCAGGCATTGTCTCATCGTCTACATTATCATCGTTTCCAGCATGTGGTTGAGGTACTGGCTCTAGTACCTCAAAACTGTCCAAAGGTAGGTCACCTTCCTCCAATTCTTCAGGATCTTCTATCTCATCTTCTGGTGGTTGCCATCGTTTATTCACCTCTTCTCGTGACATCCCTCTTTTCAAACGCATGATATTCACTGGTCTGTTGATGAACTTTCCTGTATGAGTGTGCCTGAGAAAAACAGTTGTTTCAGTGTGATATCTGACAATGGCATAGGGACCATGAAAAACACGCGCCAACTTCAACTTCGTCTTTGGATCTTTGATTCGTGGCCAATACAGCCAACAAATATCTCCTTCTTTCAGGCCTGGATCATAGGCAGTCTTGTCATACCTTTCTTTCATCTGTGCATGTACCTTGCGCATATGCTCAGCCGCATACTGGCTTGCCTTTTCTTGTGTCTGAAGGATCTTTGCAAAGTGATCTGAGACTGTCTTGCCAACATCAAGGTCTGCTTTTACTTGCAGTTCAGTTGGAAACAGTGGATCACATCCATGAATCAGCATGTGTGGGCTATGTTGTGTTGAATAAGATGGTGTTGTATTCACACTAAACATCAATGCGTCGAGATGCTCATCCCAGTCTGTCTGATTCTCAGAGATATAGTTCCTTAGGACTCCCAGTATGGTCCGGTTCTGACGTTCAACAACACCCGATGTCATGGGGTGTGCTACTGATGTAAAAGACTGGGTGATCCCAAAAGCTGCACACAGCTGTTCAAAATGCTTACTTGCAAAAGCTTTGCCATTGTCCATCACAATACGTCTTGGGGCACCAAATCGACAGATGACTTTATCATAGAAATGACGAGCGACAGTGGCTGCTGTAAGATCTGGCAATGCCATACAGATAGTGTAGCGTGAATAATAATCAACAACCACAACTATGTGTGAGTTGCCTTTTGTAGTCTGTGGCAACCGTTCCAATGCATCCAAATTTACAACGCTCCATGCATGAGGTGCTGGATCACGTAAGATGAGACAAGGTTTGATTGGTCGTGTCATCCTCTTTGTTTGAGCACATGTTTCACAAGACAAGGCATAGTCAACAACATCTTTCGTGAGATTAGGCCAGAAATATCGGCTTCGCATGACACCTAACATTTTGTTAGCTCCAAGATGTCCTCCCAAAGAAGAATCATGATGTGCATGCAACACTACTGGTTGCAGAGTCAAAGGGACAACTACTTGTACTACCGTGTCAAATTTAGGTCCTACTCCCGTTTGTATATGATACAGAATATCTTTGACTATGGCATACTGTGACTCTCTCAATACAATGAGTTTTGCCATTTTGATGTCCTCAGGTAGTTCTCCTTCAGTTATGAACGCTATTATCCCTTTACAAAACACATCTTCATTTTGTTCCTTCACCATGGCTTCTCGGGAGATCCCTATCTCTGGGAATGTGTCTGCCTCCTGTGTGACTAACCTTGCCATGTATCTATTTCTCTTCACATTGTTTGGTCTTGCTTTTGCTGTTTCTATTTCACTAACTGAAATTTCCTCTGGTTCAACAGGCAAAATGTGAACTACTGGATGCAAATCAAAATGCACTCTGTCGATTCCCTCAGTTTTTCTCCTTCTCCTTCTTTCTCGCTTTGGAGTGCGAGGTTCCGTGGCCAGTGGAGCAGTTTGCACCTCATCAATTCCAATGGTAGTTAGCTCTGGAAATACATCTGTAACATCCTCATTTGGAGCAGCTTCCGTTTCATCTCCTAAACGAGACAGGGCATCGCTCACGACATTGCTTGTTCCTTTCACATGCATCACTCTAAATTGGAACTGCCTCAAATCAGCAGCCCATCTTATCTGTCTTGGTGTTAGCTTACTTCTTGGATTGAGGATGTACTTCAATGGAGCATGGTCGGTTTGGATAAGAAACTCTCTTCCTTCCAGATATACTCGCCAATGAAGACAGGCATGAACAATAGCAGCTAACTCTCGATCCAAAGTGCTGTAGTTTCTCTGAGCACTGTTGAGTAACTTGGCCGTGTATGCTACTGGCCGAAGATTACCATCTTTGTCTTTCTGGCTAAGGATTCCACCTATCCCTACATTACTGGCATCTGTCGTCACAATGAACTCTTCAGAGAAATTTGGGTAGATAAGCAAGGTCTCCGAAGTCAGTGCTTGCTTCAAGTCATCAAAGGCATTTTGATGATCTTCGGTCCATGTCCATTCCACATTTTTCTTGGTCAAAGTGTACAGTACTCGAGCTCGAGTAGCATAATTAGGGATAAATTTCCGATAAAATCCTGTCATCCCTAAGAAGCGTCTTATCTGAGTCCGAGTTTTGGGAGGTTTAATCGCATGGATAACCTCAACCTTCTTCGGATTTGGCTTGATCCCTTCATGATTGAGAATGTGGCCCAGAAATGGGACTTCAGGTGCAGCCACAATACACTTGTTAGGTTTCAGTTTTAGTCCGGCTGCTGAGATTCTAGATAAAACCTCCCCAAGATCTTTCAAGTGCTGGTCAAAAGTCGGCGAGAAGACCACTATATCATCTATATAGCAGATACAGTTCTTAAATTGCAATCCCTGCAAGACGAGATCAACTACCATCTGACAAGACCGAGCAATGTTCTTCAGTCCCATGCTTAACCTTTTATAGGCAAACTTGCCAAAAGGTGTGAGAAATGCAGTCAATTCCTTGCTTTTCTCAGAAATGGGAATCTGATGAAATGCCATCATAAGATCGAGAGCAGTGATGTAGTTTGGCTGTACTTGTCCCACTGCATCCAGCACATCATCAATCCGTGGGATGGCCAAATATTCAGGCACGGTAACCTCATTAAGTTTTCTGTAGTCACACACTAAGCGAAATCCCCCAGAGCTTTTGGTCAACAGAAAACAAGGACTTGCCCATGAACCAGTATAAATCGGCTCAAGAATGTCCAAATCCACTTGCTTCTGGACCTCCTTCTCTAGGTTATCTCTCATCATAGGTGACATACGGAAAGGCATCTGCTGTACTGGTTTAGCATTTGGCATCAGCTCAATCTCATGTTCAATTAAGTCTGTACATCCTACCTTACCATCAGGGCCTACAAACGCATCACAGTGAGCCATGAGAAGAGCGTCCATTCTCTCCCTCTGCCCCATAGTCAACTGTGAGTGTGAGTAGTCAACCTCAGGTAAGAACTTCTTTGTCTGTTCAACCATACCTACACCTTTATTGGGTGTAGAGGAATCAGACTCAGCAACACTAGATAATCGCGTACATTCAGACAGGCCAAGGGGTCGGGCTGTTCCAAGGGCTTCCCCCTTTTTGATCATCACTTTATGATCCGAAACATTGGCAAATCTGACTGGTATGGTATGATTGCATACCTTCACACAACACCGTGCAGTCCATACCTCAGGCTGCTTCGCCAGCCTAAAACCCACATAATTCAGAAAAGACCCTTCTTCTGCTAAAGAGTCCACTTTCTGACTGCACAACATCTCAGTGTGTGGAGGCAATTCAATATCTCTATCAGCACGGATAGTATACTCCTTTATAGACACCACATCCTCAGGGATGTACACAATATTCATACCATACTTTCTCAGAAAATCTCTTCCAATAACAGCATTATGCTTTAAACCTGGAACAACATGGAAAACTACACGATATGTTTCATCATCTATACGTAAATCTGTTTCAATATCACAATGAACATTTGCAGTGTTCCCCCCTGCAAATGCCACAAACACATGAGATGGTTTCTCAATAAGATTCTGCAAACCTGGTTTGATCTGTTCATAGAAATCATAACTCATACAACAATGATCAGCACCCGTATCTATCAGCATTCGTGTACACTGAGAACCAATACATCCCGTCACACAGTTATCATCAGTCAGCAAGTGAGAAGACATGTAAGCCTTACCTCCGGCCTTTTGTTTCGTCGTCTGTTGGTTGCACACCGCTGCGATGTCAGCCCAAGTCGATGATGATGCCCCAGATGACTGATGGTTGGTCACCTTAAGATGCCCCTTGGTAGACACTGGCAAGGACCTGTTGTTGTCACCGGTTGTCGTTGATGCATCGGTAGATCGAACATCAGCTGTAGATGTAGTTGATAGGCGATGACGACCCTCACGCGCTGTCTTAGTGTCACTTACGTGGCGAGACGCTGAATGTGACAGATGGGATGAGCTGGTACCATGATGAGAAGTCCTGCTAAGATGTGAAGACTTGGGTTGGTAGGAGGTATGATCACATGCACACCCCTTACTAAACTGATTACTTTGAGTTCTTGAAGGTGTCTGGGCATACCCAGATCCAATATCCTGTTGACATGTCCGCGTCGGCTTCAGATTTTCCTCCCTATTCTCCCCATCATAGGAAGGATAATCTAGTTTTTTCGGTTGCTGTTACTGGATGGTGACTGGCTCCGCCACCTACGATCATGACTGAGTGATCTTCTTGAGTGTCCTTGATCATGATCCCAGCGATCTTTCCTCGCACTTCGCTCAGTATTCAGAGTACAGTCTCTGGCAATGTGATTTTCACCCTGACACTTGAAACAGATAATAACCTTTCTGTTCCGATCTCTATCTGACCATCCTCTATTGTCTCTTGCGGCTACCTCCATTGATCGGACCTTCTCATCTAAAGCTTGGATCCCACTACACACAACTTTCAGTGAATCCCGAAACATCCGCGTGATCTCATGCAGATCAGAATTATCTTTACTGCCCTTTGTAGGAGATACAGAGTTCACAGAAGAAACCTGTGCAGGCCTGTCTGCTAGTTTCTTTTCTAATAAAGCATCCACTTCGGCCATTGTCATTCCCCTATCACACAGTACATATTCTGCGTCCAGAGCAGCACACATTGCGTCCTCCATCGTGGTAGGATTCTTCTTTAATATTTCCACTCTATATTGTGGAGTCACAGCATCTAAAAAGCGTGAGAGCTTCTCAGAGGGTGACAGCTTAAGCTTACGGTAAGCTGTCGATGCTAAGTCCACAAAGTCTGAGATATTTTCGTGTGGTTTCATTTTCACTGTTGTCAGCAAATCACGTTGAGTAGGGGAAATCCTGTCAAAATGTGCTGTGAATCTCTCTTTAACAATGTCCCAACTGTCCACCTTGCACATATCATAGTTGACATACCATGCTTTGGCCTTGCCAACTAGATAGCTACTAAACATCCTGCGCTTTGCCTCTGACCTTGTAGGTTCAACCCATGACATGTACTCGTCATATTCAACCAGCCAAGTCTCAGGATCTTCTGAGGATGATCCTGAAAAATTTGCTGGCCTCTTGGCTATCAAGTCATTTCTGGGTTGTAACACTACCTCCTGAGTACCCACTAATTGATGCACATCACCAAGTGCTGTCAAAAGCTCCTGCTGCTGTTTCTGACTAGACTCACTCAACCTTTTCTCCAAATCTGCCAACAACTGATCCATTTTGAATTTTGATAATTTCGACAATTTTGACAATTTCTTATTCAGCCTTATACCCGAAGGTTCAACCACCAGCAATGTTATAATTATGATGTAACTGTACTACTCGCTTGGCATATGCGTGTCCATAATTGTCTATTAAATCAAAGATGACTTGGAGAGGTAATACAGGTATAATCAATAATTTATTAATAAAGGCTGACTCCCGGAGGAGATAATGTTATACAAATGGGAAATGGCAACTGTAGAACTAATATCATATATATTGAAATGGTACAAATGTAAAGTGTCACAATGTAAAGTATGACAACATAAGATATTACAAAATATAAAGGGTCACAACAAATGTGACAGTGGCAGTCTCTCTTAATAAAAGTCCTATCTAGGCAGATAAGGTTGTAGTCTAACAGCAGCAATAAATCAAATAGGGTCTCACCAAAAGTCAGGCAAACTGCAGCACATACCACTGGTACAGGGTCTGTAGGCAGGAGCAGGGATAGGGACTGGGGAGCCTACACAGTCAGCAGAGGGCAGAGCTTATTCCAGGTTAAAGTCTGCAGTGGTGTGTGTAGGTCCCAATAGTCCCTACCCTGAAGGTGGTCCAGGGTGAACTGATTTGACCAGTGACCCACTGCTCCTTTTCTACCCTCCTGGCCAGGGCTTGAACACCTTTGGGAAATGTGCCCCCAAAGGCTTTCACACCTTTGAGAAATGTGCCCCCAAAATGCAATCACAGTGTTTTCACACCTCTGAGTGTGTATCACAAAGAAGAAAGCTTAGGGCTAATATGCTTTGACACTAATGCTGCCTTAGATTATTATTTTTAATGTCATTGATACTAATTAAAAACCTTGTACAATAATTCCATACAATGTCAAAGTATTTCATATCATAATAATGTTTTTGGTACTTATACAATTAATCTTTTCATATATATTTCATATACCATTCCTATAAAACGTTTTTGTCCTTTGAATTCATATAATTCCAACATATGCTAACATGTCAATAGGTTACCCGCAGTCATATTCTTACTATACTGCAGCCCAGTGTGAATAGGTTACCTGTAATTCTTATTTCCTATAGTGTTTCATCTGAAGCGTTTAAAACAAAGGGACATCAGAAAGGATGCTGGTATTGGGCGAGCTGAAGGAGTACATGTACTTAACCACATGGCGGAACCAGCGAGTGGCCATTAGTAAAGTCCACCAAAAAGAAGTCATTAATCAGTGAGAGGCGAACAAAGGTCAATCAACAATTAACTCCTCTTGCACTCGTTAACATCCGTTGGATGTGGACCGGTGCGAGAACATAGCCCACTCTGAGGGAGCTGTCTGTCTGTCTGTCTGTCTGTCTGTCTGTCTGTCTGTCTGTCTGTCTGTCTGTTTGGCTGGTAGGCTCTGTTTTTCATAACTGGTCAACCATTTCCAGTGGGTGACAGTTCCTTTTCTTGCATAGTTATATCATAGAGTTAAGCAGTATGGCAGAACCAGCACACGATGCCATTGTGCAGGTTCATCTTGATTACCAGATGGTCACTTTAGGCACGTTATGTGTGGGGTGCCGCCCTGCCCTGTCAAACCCTGTCATAGAGACCCCTGATCACCCAACACTGTGCTATGGATGCGTGAAGTGTGTAGGCACATGGTAGGTGGAAGGAGATATCGAATATCACGTCCCCTCGGGTGGTTCTAGTCTTAGTGGACACACGACCACCGCCTTGACCGTTAGACGCTGCCATCCTCCCCGGCGTCTCCACCACATGTTACTATGACAACCAGACCATTAGGTGAGGGGTGTACGTTCTAGTATCAGCATGACTTATGGACCCGGAAGGTGGGGCCGACGGCCAGTGGGCGTGATTACATTAGACACCGTCATCTAGCCTGGGTTGGCCATACGCCTTGCCACCTGTTGGTATATAGAGCGACTAAAAATAGATACCTTAACGTATCATTACATACATTTTGTAATGGTTACCTATATGCACAGCTATTAATAGATCTATACGTATCCACCTGTAAGTATTGTTTACAAATGCTACATGCATGGGCTACGATGTGTTAGAGTCAGAATAATGTTCTTTTGATTTTACTGGAGGTAAACATTAATTACAATATTAACCGTGGGCATGACGTAACAGTGTATGCAAGGCGGGGTGTCACACATGTGTTCCTTCATACCTGGTAACATAGCACTGCCACCACCACCGTTACCCAGTTACCTGTCGTCTTAGTTACCTGTTGTTGTGGTTACCTGTATAGACACACCCTCCCTCTAGCCGTGTTCACTACCTGCATCATTAGGCCTCTCCTCAGGCCGACACCAGGCACACATTAGGCTCAGGTCGAGCATTAATATGACTGCACAACACACCATAAAGCCAAAGAGTTATCTGACTTCAATAGAAAAATTGACAAGTTGTAAGATTCGCAAGTTTGTATTGAAAAAGTTGTCGTGAAGTTGAAGTTTTGTTTATATTTTGGTAAATCAAAGGGGGTTCCAGACAACCCCCTGGCTACGCCACTGCCCAGGTTCTGCCTAGGTTCTGCCCAGCGTCCACCCAGCGTCTGCCTAGCGTCTTTCCAGTGTCTACCCAGGTTTGGCCTAGCGTCTGCCCAGCGTCTGCCCAGCGTCTGCCCATCGTTTGCCCAGCGTCTGCCCAGGCTCTGCCCAGTCTGCGGTCTGCATGAGACGTCTGCAGGTGCCCGAGGTGGTGGTGGTGGTGGGGGGGGGGGGGGGGCTGTTTATTAAGGACAACGAACAGAACGGTGTGTGTCTTATGTCAGACCTGACCAATCTGTATCCCCCACGACGTGTGTAGGTAATGGGCCATGTCTACAAAGGGTCTGGGGTGTGTAACTCGATAATAACCAGCTTTAACGATCATATTAACTGACAGCGGTAGGACGTATCCATATATTCACCATCTTCTATTTTCTTCTTGAACTGCATTACTTCTATAGTCAACCTATAGCGGTACAACCAACGACCTGCATGGTCCGACAACGTACCACTATCACGTGCAGATTACGGCATTGGGAAGTTCATGTTAGGTGCACTTCTGTACACATTCACTGACATGGTCTTTGGTTTTGTGATCTCAATGTTATGTCAGGATCGATGCTGGTTGGCTGTGCACACGCCATTGTTTGGAATATAAATTATCAGGTGTTTCCCAGAACTGAATCTGATGGTAAGGACAAAAGTCTGACCTGAAAAGGACAATACAGCTTATAAAGGTAAACTGGGCCTAGGGGCGGTACCCACAGGAATCCCCGTCTCGACCCTATGATAACTAGTTACAATGTACACCCCTCTTCTAATGGCACTGACCCAAAACAGACCAGCATCTGGAGACGGGGGGAGGGGGCAATAGGTACACCAGTCACCTGCTGGAGAATAGTCGAGTAGTCATATTGGAATGTCAAAATGTCTATTGTTTGAGAGGGAATGGTCTTGAGCTTGTGTGAGACACATTGCAATAGATTATGTGTAATTAGATTGGGGTTATAGTAACACCTCCCTCCCACACACCCCGTATATATATATACATTTAGTAAACTGGTGTCATACCTAAAATTATGTATGGCATATCCTCCTCCCAATAATAATAAGTATTTACCAAATCTATCATATAAAGTATGAATAATCAAAGATGTATTATATATGTATATTATTTAATATATCATAGAGTTTATGGTAACCATCATACAGAATGTTTGTTAGCACTCCCCCTCCCCCTATAGTGGTCAACTGGCCTAATTAATGTAATTGGGTCAGAGGCCAGGGGTAAGGTGGGGAAGTTCACCCCTGTTGCAAGGACTCTGGGTCCAGCAGCTGAAGACAACACACCATGTAACCACTAAGCAGCAACAGGCCTTTTGGCCTACACTCCTGGTTCTGTAGAGAATGTATTTAACATCAACAACACCTCCTGCCTTCAAGTCTTCTCTTCAATTTAATACCACACAAAACCCTATGTTCACACTGGTTACTGAAGGTCTATACCATGGAGTGTGTCCAAGCAGACATTCAGCAAACCAGGTCAAGTCCGTTTATTGGGCATCGTCAGAACAGCAGGGCCCGGTCTTGTCCATCCCTTTATTAATCTCGGCTTTGATCAGCCTCTGTGACATACTGCAGTCCAGCTGACGAGGCCCTGCCCGGCCCTGTGAGGTGAACAGGGACCTACACTCTGTCTCCATGTGTCACCGCGTGCTGAGAGGACCACGCCCCGGCCGAGGGCCGCAGCTCTTTGTAGTCAGCGCCCACGGCCGGGGTCCGGGGGGAGCTGGGCCCCGATCGATGGGCGCTGAGAACACAGCAATCTTCACACTGTAAACATTAGCACAGGCCGCCGGCCACTGACCCCCGGCCCCGCCCCCCGCCCCGGCTGGCCGAGCCCCCCGGGACACCCCCCACCCGCCCCTCAGCCCCTGGAGCAGGGGCCGGGGGCTGACCACCGAGGGCAGGGGGCAGACTGAAGGGCTCCTGGTGTTAGCGACACGACTTACTCCCCGCCCTGGTGGCCCGGGGCGGGATCAGGGGGACCTCACGAGTGGGGGTTATTATTAGGACAGAATTGATCTGTAATCAGTAGTCAGTCAATCGAAGAACAGAACATTTCAGAAGCAGAAGAATAAGATTTAGAATCAAAGAAAAAGTTACTGTAAATTGACTCAACCAACTCTCTGCATTGCAGTACAAAGCATAGTGTTTTTATCAGTACCCTCCTGAATATCCTTGACCTACCAGATTTACTTCCTTTCAAGTAAATCCATTGAATAGTAACTGCAATATCCATGTTCTAAAACGAAAACGCACCCTTTCATCCCGTCCTACTTTGTGAACCCATACATGACCGAAGGCATGTTAAGGGTTCCACTCTACTATGACCATGTTGCCATATACTGTGACTAAGTAGTACATGACCATGGGGCTGTCACCTCTGTGACCAAGTAGTACATGACCATGGGGCTGTCACCTCTGTGACCAAGTAGTACATGACCATGGGGCTGTCACCTCTGTGACCAAGTAGTACATGACCATGGGGCTGTCACCTCTGTGACCAAGTAGTACATGACCATGGGGCTGTCACCTCTGTGACCAAGTAGTACATGACCATGGGGCTGTCACCTCTGTGACCAAGTAGTACATGACCATGGGGCTGTCACCTCTGTGACCAAGTAGTACATGACCATGGGGCTGTCACCTCTGTGACCAAGTAGTACATGACCATGGGGCTGTCACCTCTGTGACCAAGTAGTACATGACCATGGGGCTGTCACCTCTGTGACCAAGTAGTACATGACCATGGGGCTGTCACCTCTGTGACCAAGTAGTACATGACCATGGGGCTGTCACCTCTGTGACCAAGTAGTACATGACCATAGGGCTGTCCCCTCTGTGACCAAGTAGTACATGACTATGGGGCAGTCACCTCTGTGACTAAGTAGTATATGACTATGGGCTGTCCCCTCTGTGACCAAGTAGCATATGACCATGGGGCTGACGGGTGACAGGCTCTGACAGAGGAGGGTGGGGAGAAGTAACATCAGGCCGTCCCACAGGGGGGGGGGGGGGGGGGGTCTTACAACAGATGAACACACCCTGCCATTCAAAATACCAGTAGTGTGATATCAATGTATTATTGTATAAATAACCATAATTATATGACCATAAACAATGTTGATAACCACTGTCTAAGGTTGGTATAATGTTTTTATAAATAGGGCGGAAGGTGTCCCTCGGACCAGGAAGGAGGTCAATTAACTTGCCTCGTTCACCCATCAGCATGACTGTGAATATTGCCCACGTTGGGCAGTTTATTTTTCACAGGCCCCTAATACCCAACGGTATGCACTGGGCATACCTCACAAGGTCAATCTAGATTCAATATTTCGACAGAAAAGGTTGAAGGTAAACGTTCTCCTTGCAGTTCAAACAGGTTAAAGTGGCCCGGTGATATTGGGGTAGTGGTTTGATGGGGACTCGTAGTAGTACCCGACCCTCACCCCCCCCCCCCGCCCCCTCCGGGCTAATTACGGGCGTTAAGTAAATTGTATTTACACGACACCCCGGAGTGGGGTCAGAGAACAGGTACCGGCCGGTATGCGGACTGCCCCTGTAGAGGTGCCTGTGGGTCTCCGGGTACGAGCGCCATAAGGCAGTCGTGGTCATAACTTTTAAAATGTTGGAGCCAGCCGCTGCACTAAATGAAAATATCATAAATTGAAAACCATGTGATCTATCAGATTTAAGGAGTTATTATTAACATTTTGATTCCATAAAAAATTGAGGCACTGTCATATCTGAATATTTATTGTTTTGTGCCATGATTTTCTTGGTGCCAGTCAGGCCCCTAGTGGCACCTGGGCCAGAAGGTCTAAGGGCCCGACTTGCTTGTTAAGAGCCTCGGGCCCCCGGGTCCCTGGTTTTGTCCACCCCAGCAATTAAGGTGGAGGTCAACTTAGGGCAAGTTTTGCAGAATTATTCATCAATTATTTAATTGCTGAAATACAAGTTGGATTTCTTATCAAGCCATCGGGAAAAAAATACTGTAGTGTAACTATACCAAAGAAACCCTTGGATAAATATCAACTCAACAAATGAATGGTTCCGTGGTTCAACTCAACAACTGAAAGGTTCCGTGGGTACAGCACTGATCTCGTTGGACAAATTATGAGTGTGTGGTAAGAAGTTTACCCAGGTTCCTGGCCCGCCATGTGGACACCCATTGAGCCGCACTTCCCGGCCAATCAGTCAACGTCCCTGTACTTATATAAAGGTTTACGGCTTAATCCACACATGCAAACGTGCGCATGAATGAATATTCCATCAGCTATAAACCCGCCTTTCGTCGACATAAGGTTAAGTCAAGCTTCCCTTAGTAACCATCAAGGTTTTCTTCTCAGGAACTCATGTTTGTTTGAGCCAAATCGTACAGGCTGTTCCACTCAATGTATATACTCAGAGATTTACCGAGTTCTGTAAAGTGTCACATCACTAATAATAACAATTGCATTGGGATAGAAAAATTCAACGTTCAAGAGAACAAGACCGATATACGTCGTCAGACGGCATTGTGGGCCAAAGGGTTAACACTTTTTGGGTTTGGGGTCAAAGGGTTAACACTTTTTGGGTTTGGGGGTCAAAGGGTTAACACTTTTTGGGTTTGGGGGTCAAAGGGTTAACACTTTTTGGGTTTGGGGATCAAAGGTTTAACACTTTTTGGGTTTGGGGGTCAAAGGGTTAACACTCTTTGGGTTTGGGGCCAAAAAATTAACACGGTGTAGTCGGCCTTCACCATGTATCTGAGAGTGCTACTTGGTTATAGGTACTTAATGGAATTAATCGTCTCTTGGCGCAGTTACAACTCTGTTGTTCTGGACATTTAGGAGCATTACGTCGTCCCCCCCCCCCCCGAGGGCCGGGCAATCCTCCACACCTGGCCGAGTCCCGGTCAGCGGGATACGGGCAGGGATTTAACCCAGAGCACTAGCTCGGACATTTGACGACCATGTAAAGCGACTTCAATCATACTTTAATCGCCAGCCTTTTATTCTCGACCACCCCCGTTGTTTAGGTTCACTGACTATAACTATGCCTCTCGTGATCAAAAGCCTCCATCGTATTTTGCTTCTGCTCTTCGATCGTGTGCTTTGACCGTTCCTGGCGGATTCGTGAAGACAGGATTCGTGTTTGGAAACTCACTGAGTAAAAATCCAATTCCCTACGGGTGGTTCTAAATTCATGTGTGTGTCAGTGTATGAATGTGTGTGTGTGTGTTGTTGTATGTATGTATGTGTGTGTGTGTACGTGTGTCGGTGTGTGTGTGTGTGTGTGTGTGTGTGTGTTTGCGTGTGCATGTTTGTGTCTGTGTGTGTGGTTGTGTGTGCGTGTGTGTCTGTGTGTGCATGTGTGTTGGTGTGTGTCTGTGTGTTGGTGCATGTGTGTCGGTGTGTGTGTGTCAGTATGTGCATGTGTGTCAGTGTGTGCATGTGTCAGTGTGCGCATGTGTCAGTGTGTGTATGTGTCAATGTCAAATGTGTCTGTGTGCGTGTGCATGATTTGTATGAGCTTGTGTCAGTGTGTGGTGTGTGTATGTATGTGTGTGTGTATGTGTGTGTGTGTGTGGCCAGGGCCTTGTCTGGGCGCCCCAGGTGCAGGCCACCACGCACGCCTGCTGGGGCCCGACGTTGGAATTAGCCCTGGTCTGGTTTCAGGTCGGGATCCCTTCACCAGGAGGGCCGGCCTAATCCAGGTGTGAGGTGTGAGGTCAGAAGGTGGGCAGTAGCCGGGGTCAACATGCGAGGGCAGGCAGAGGGTAGTCGGCAGTTCTGAATATCAACAAACTAGATGCAATAGACGAATAGATTTACTGGGCAAAATATCTCTCCGCCATCACACTCACTGACTTCGCGAATAAATAGATATGTTTATGGAAATGTGGGCGCTAAATGGCTTCTTTGCTATTGTCACTATATATAAAGTATTCGTCATAAATATTCATGGACATGCAGACAGAGCCAGCCACGATAGAACAATGAGGCATTTAGAAGAAATAGCCTATAGGTGCACTTTGCATGGCCAGTGCATGTAGGCCAGTGGTCAGTCTATGTAGACCAGTGGTCAGTATCTGTAGGCCAGTGGTCAGTATCTGTAGACCAGTGGTCAGTATCTGTAGGCCAGTGGTCAGTCTATGTAGACCAGTGGTCAGTATCTGTAGACCAGTGGTCAGTATCTGTAGGCCAGTGGTCAGTCTATATAGGCCAGTGGTCAGTCTATGTAGACCAGTGGTCAGTATCTGTAGGCCAGTGGTCAGTCTATATATATAGACCAGTGGTCAGTATCTGTAGACCAGTGGTCAGTATCTGTAGGCCAGTGGTCAGTCTATGTAGGCCAGTGGTCAGTCTATGTAGACCAGTGGTCAGTATCTGTAGGCCAGTGGTCAGGCCTATACTCTACTGGTCAGCGGGCGTGAGGCCGTGGTGGGCGGCGGCTGGTCAGCGGTCCCAGGTGACCAGTTGGTCATTTGGCACATTGTTTCGGCCGAGCCCCCCGCCGGGGAGGGCCGCCCGCCCCCGTCCGCCGGGAGGGGGTCGGATCGAACCCACCACACCACCGGCCGCCTCGACGACCAGACCGTACATGAAACATGCCTCGTGTGTCAACCCTGAAGAATCAGAATGGCACAAATTTTATTGGTGCAACTCTAGTGACATGAAAATGTGTAACCCTAGCCCGTCACCCCCCCCCCCCCCCCCCCCCACTGGGGGCCGGACACGTCAGCGCATTGTTCATATTGTTGCTTTTTAGAAATCTACCTGCCACAGCTGCGTGTTGCCTCCCGTGGGCCGGTATGAGATCCCACAGCAGGTTTTGGTCCGGAAAGTCAAAAACTAATGCAAAACTAATTCCGGAGACAAGCTATCCTGCCCTACCCGGACTTGTGACTTTGCTCTAGCCTTTGTTCCAATCAATTTGACTAGTTGAACATGAAATGGCATGTTTTTTTTGTTTCATGTCGTATATTATACGTGTCCATAAAACTCTTTGGCATGCTGTGATTGAATACCAACACTTACTTACTCTTCATTCCACTGCCGTGATTCTGACACTATTTCAGGCCTAGGGTTATTCTTTTACTTCGGATTATCTAATTTTTTAATAAGCTATTTTCGTCACACTAATACGTTATAACATTCCTATACAAGCCACTACCCTGTGACCACCCCACTCTAGCGGGTACGTTGTCATAGTAACATCGACATGTGTGGGCGTTCTATTCTCACCTACAACAATGAACTGTTAGGGGAGGACATTACTGCCACAGCGGCCCTCAAAATCGGCCTGGTAATATTTTGTGGTAGCACGTGTCATTGACATATATATATGAATACTCACGGTGTTACATACATAAAGGTTGATACAAACATTCACTGACAGTGACTGTGCTGTCATGTGAATATTCATCGAATTTATAAATATATCAGCATCAGCCATCATAGCATCAATGATTAGGAAAGTCTGATTAGGTAAGACTAAAGTCAGTCATCATACTGATATTAACGATCTTGTACCAGGCTTACTTATACTTCTAATTTAACATAATTAGTGTCTGATGTGGGAGGGTCTCTGTACACCGAGTGTCTGATGTGGGAGGGTCCCTGTACACCGAGTGTCTGATGTGGGAGGGTCCCTGTACACCGAGTGTCTGATGTGGGAGGGTCTCTGTACACCGAGTGTCTGATGTGGGAGGGTCCCTGTACACTGAGTGTCTGATGTGGGAGGGTCCCATACACTGAGTGTCTGATGTGGGAGGGTCTCTGTAGACTGAGTGTCTGATGTGGGAGGGTCCCTGTACACCGAGTGTCTGATGTGGGAGGGTCCCATACACTGAGTGTCTGATGTGGGAGGGTCTCTGTAGACTGAGTGTCTGATGTGGGAGGGTCTCTGTACACTGAGTGTCTGATGTGGGAGGGTCCCATACACTGAGTGTCTGATGTGGGAGGGTCTCTGTAGACTGAGTGTCTGATGTGGGAGGGTCCCTGTACACCGAGTGTCTGATGTGGGAGGGTCCCATACACTGAGTGTCTGATGTGGGAGGGTCTCTGTAGACTGAGTGTCTGATGTGGGAGGGTCTCTGTACACCGAGTGTCTGATGTGGGAGGGTCCCATACACTGAGTGTCTGATGTGGGAGGGTCCCATACACCGAGTGTCTGATGTGGGAGGGTCTCTGTAGACTGAGTGTCTGATGTGGGAGGGTCTCTGTAGACTGAGTGTCTGATGTGGGAGGGTCTCTGTACACCGAGTGTCTGATGTGGGAGGGTCCCTGTACACCGAGTGTCTGATGTGGGAGGGTCCCTGTACACCGAGTGTCTGATGTGGGAGGGTCTCTGTACACCGAGTGTCTGATGTGGGAGGGTCTCTGTACACCGAGTGTCTGATGTGGGAGGGTCTCTGTACGCCGAGTGTCTGATGTGGGAGGGTCCCATACACTGAGTGTCTGATGTGGGAGGGTCGTACACTGAGTGTCTGATGTGGGAGGGTCTCTGTACACCGAGTGTCTGATGTGGGAGGGTCCCTGTACACCGAGTGTCTGATGTGGGAGGGTCTCTGTACACCGAGTGTCTGATGTGGGAGGGTCCCATACACTGAGTGTCTGATGTGGGAGGGTCGTACACTGAGTGTCTGATGTGGGAGGGTCTCTGTACACCGAGTGTCTGATGTGGGAGGGTCCCTGTACACCGAGTGTCTGATGTGGGAGGGTCCCTGTACACCGAGTGTCTGATGTGGGAGGGTCCCTGTACACCGAGTGTCTGATGTGGGAGGGTCTCTGTACACCGAGTGTCTGATGTGGGAGGGTCTATGTACACCGAGTGTCTGATGTGGGAGGGTCTCTGTACACCGAGTGTCTGATGTGGGAGTGTCGTACACTGAGTGTCTGATGTGGGAGGGTCGTACACTGAGTGTCTGATGTGGGAGGGTGTCTGTACACCGAGTGTCTGATGTGGGAGGGTCCCTGTACACCGAGTGTCTGATGTGGGAGGGTCCCTGTACACCGAGTGTCTGATGTGGGAGGGTCTCTGTACGCCGAGTGTCTGATGTGGGAGGGTCCCATACACTGAGTGTCTGATGTGGGAGGGTCTCTGTACGCCGAGTGTCTGATGTGGGAGGGTCTCTGTACACCGAGTGTCTGATGTGGGAGGGTCTCTGTACACCGAGTGTCTGATGTGGGAGGGTCTCTGTACACCAAGTGTCTGATGTGGGAGGGTCTCTGTACACCGAGTGTCTGATGTGGGAGGGTCTCTGTACACCGAGTGTCTGATGTGGGAGGGTCTCTGTACACCGAGTGTCTGATGTGGGAGGGTCTCTGTACGCCGAGTGTCTGATGTGGGAGGGTCTCTGTACACCGAGTGTCTGATGTGGGAGGGTCTCTGTACGCCGAGTGTCTGATGTGGGAGGGTCCCTGTACACCGAGTGTCTGATGTGGGAGGGTCTCTGTACACCGAGTGTCTGATGTGGGAGGGTCTCTGTACACCGAGTGTCTGATGTGGGAGGGTCTCTGTACACCAAGTGTCTGATGTGGGAGTGTCGTACACTGAGTGTCTGATGTGGGAGGGTGTCTGTACACCGAGTGTCTGATGTGGGAGGGTCTATGTACACCGAGTGTCTGATGTGGGAGGGTCTCTGTACACCGAGTGTCTGATGTGGGAGGGTCCCATACACCGAGTGTCTGATGTGGGAGGGTCCCTGTACACCGAGTGTCTGATGTGGGAGGGTCGTACACTGAGTGTCTGATGTGGGAGGGTCCCTGTACACCGAGTGTCTGATGTGGGAGGGTCCCTGTACACCGAGTGTCTGATGTGGGAGGGTCGTACACTGAGTGTCTGATATGGGACCAGTGCCAGGTTACATCAGGTGTACCAGAGGCAGGAGGGGATCATGTCCCCCCCCCCGCCCCCCCGTCCGTCCCTGTCCCCTATATTTATAACGACGCCCCCTGTACTGTCATAAAATTGGCCTGCTCTGTGGGGACATGGCAATTTTTACCTTAGGTTTTTTTTCTGACGGAGAAGATCGAGGAAGGGGACAGTATCTAAATAGGACCTGAGTACACATGCTTTGTACACTGATCGTATACATGTGGCGATGTGGGCAGGAGGAAGATAGAAGGCTACAGTGACGTTATGGGTTACTCAATATCCAATAATCATTAAGGGCCCAGGCTCTGTAGTACTCATGTCCTTTAAGTTTTATGCCTCTTCCGATGTCATTTGATGTACTCAATTATTAAAAGTAAAAGACGCACATTTATGAAAATTGCTCTGAAACAATAGTCCAAATTGCTACGATGTTATGTATTTAGAAAACCTTAAGCAGATAGTATCTATTGAGTAATTTGCAAATTTGTAAATACTTTTTGTAATCACTTGCATTTAAGAAGCAGTAAAATACAATCTTTAATAGAGTTCAGTCAGACTTCATAGTGGGAACTTCAATGCTCAAATATGGAGTATTTATAAGAAATAATAATGTAACTCTAGAAATAAGTGTTAACATGGTCCCTTGGTGATGACGTCATGGATCCCTTGCCATGTACAAGGGGCCTGACGGTGACGTCACGGCCGACTCATGCGGTTAGAGGTACAGGCGGTGGGGGCGGGGTTGTGGTTGGGGATTGGAGGTCCTACAGAGGTGCTCGGGTAGGATGTGTACAGGCGTTATTACTCTACATCGACACTTTGCAGCAATACCCCCTACGGCACAGGCGCTAATTATGTACATAACTGGGCCGTAAGCTTGCATGAATAATGTACTTCAGCGTCATTCTAACAGGGCTATGCACCTTAATGAGAAGTATATAATATGCTTCCCTCAGCATTATATACACCGACTGTTGTATAGGTGGTGTGTGTATATATTGTATATGTATGTGGGGGGGGGGGCATCCAGATTCCCGTTGGGGCACATGGACATTTAGTAGTTGCAAACCCCGTACCTCCTATAACCTTCAGAAAACAAAACTCGTACCTCCTATGACCTTCAGAAGGCTACTACATAGCTGCATCCCAAGCCAAGTACCCTTTTTATAATTAACTGTTTGCTCCTGAAAAATGATAACAAACTGAGAGCAATGTGGCCCCAAGTCTAACCTGCTCTCCAAAGCAATGTCCAAATCCTTGAGTGTAATCGAACAGTTCAGTTTAACACTCTTTACATATTGATAAGTATGTCTAATTTCGATAACAATGGACTAATTTAGACAAATATCATAAAGCATGGGTGTACTTGTACATAAAGTTCAATTTATCACTCTTCTTGATAGGTATAACTAATTTCGATAACAATGGATTAATTTAGACATTTGGCATTGCCTGTGCCGACGTGCGGCCATGTGTGTTACCTGTAGGCGAGGTGTGGTACAGAGACAGGTGCAGTGACAGGTGGCCCCAACCAGCCTCCAGTACACCGCCAAGGCAGGATCCACCACCTCACCCAGCTTTCTGCATGTCTGTGGGCGGCGCTCAAACAACACAACTCTATAGCATAGCCAGGGGCGTACCCAGCCCTAAAATCTGAGGGGGTTCCAGGTAAATCAGGGGGTTTCCATGCAAAAGTGAGGGGGTTCCGACCCAATATTTTGATAAAATTTGCCAATATTTTAGTTAAATTATATGAACTTTGAGAAATCTGAGGGGGTTCCAGACACCCTCAGAACCCCCCCTGGGTACGCCACTGATAGCCCATGTCAGAGGTTACCTGGATCTATGCATAGAATGTATACAGTCTGGACACCTCGCCTTTGGGCCTAGATCACCAATCCCCCTGACCACTGGCATGAGGAAAACAAGGCAGGAGTAGCTATGGACTATTTATATATGAAGTATTTTTGGGGTGTTTGAGTTGGGTCCACTGTGGAATGACTTGTGACCATAATTCCTAATGGTTATCCCAAATGACTCTCACCAATAGCCAGATAGAACCAGTGTAAACAATAAGCATAACAATAGCAGCAAACCCATGAGTGTCCAGTCGGTACATAATCATCAGTGTGTAGTCAGTGCTCTGTATGTGGCCATGATTAGGTATTTAAGGAATGGCTGTATCAGTATGTATATCTCTGTACCTGGTAATTAACCTGGCTGTATGTGAGGATGTGCTGAACCCCCACCCATCGATATCTGCATGGCCTATGTGGCCTTGTTTAACCATACATACATAGAGCCATAGTTCCTCAGCATACCCCCGTGATATTAACCCATATCCAGAATGGGCTGTGCAGCTGTATACAGGGGGTAAGGGTATGGCTGTACTACCAGTAAAGCCCTGTTCATCCTATCCTAGCCGTATGGGTGGGGGGGGGGGGGGGACTATGGGAGTGGTAATTAGGTTCTTGCTGCTGTATGCAACCTCCTCCTTAACCTGCTTACGGTCTGTGCTGGTAATGTATGGTAATCATAACCTAACGGAGGCAGAGGGGAGAATGGTAATGTATGAGCCACACCCAACTTTAACTGTGAGCGGGTGGGCGATTGTGGAGAGAATGCTTAAAATGTGGTATTACAGGAAGGGTGGAGGGAGAGCGGGATGGGCCGGCACAAACAGGAGGGGGAGGGATGCAGGCAAGTTGGCAGAGAAAGAGTCAGAATGAAAATAATTGGGAATAGAGGTTGATGGTTACATGGGACTTGTGAAAATGTTTACGGATATATAGAGGGGCTGGTGCATGGGTTTGGCGGTTATAGGGGGACTGGTGCATGGTTTAGCAGTTATGTGGGGGACTGGTGCATGGTTTGGCAGTTCTAGGAGGACTGGTGAATGGTTTGGCAGGTCTAGGGGGACTGGTGCATGGTTTGGCAGTTCTAAGGGGACTGGTGCATGGTTTGGTAGTTATAGGGGGACTGGTGCATGGTTTGGTAGTTATAGGGGGACTGGTGCATGGGTTGAATTTTAAACAACGGACTCACAGAGGATTGGTTGCAGGGATCAATGGTAGAATAAGGATGGGTACATGGTTTAATCATAAGGGAGGGACCGAAGCATGGATGTATGTTTTGGTCGTTGCATAGAAATTGCTGGGCAGGGTGAACACAGGTGACAATGGCAATAAAATCATTACTCTATATATATGCAGTTGTAGTAACTGTCAGAGGGACTTATCTAAACGGGCAGGTGATCTGCTGACGGCCCGCCGACTGGCCTGACCAGCTGGTGTCCGGCGAGCTGCAGTCTGAGGATACAGGCTGGCCAGTGGGAGGTTATCATCAATAAACAGAGGCTGATAAGTGGCGGAGTGGGCCTGACCCGGGGTACCCCTCACCACCAGGGGCAGCACTGGTCAACAGTCACCACTGTCACTGCTGTCAGTCACCATCGTCAATCCAGCCTGTCAGTCACCCCTGTCAACCCGGCCTGTCAGTCACAACTGTCAACCTGGCCTGTCAGTCACCACTGTAAACCTGGCCTGTCAGTCACCTCTGTCAACCTGGCCTGTCCATCACCACCGTCAACCAAGTCTGTCAGTCACCACTGTCAACCTGGCCTGTCAGTCACCACTGTCAACTGGACCTGTCAGTCACCACTGTCAACCTGGCCTGTCAGTCACCACTGTCAACCTGGCCTGACAGTCTCCACTGTCAACCTGGCTTGTCAGTCACCACTGTCAACCGGGCGTGTCAGTCACCACTGTCAACCCAGCCTGTCAGTCACCACTGTCAACCGAGCCTGTCAGTCACCACTGTCAACCCAGCCTGTCAGTCACCACTGTCACTGCTGTCAGCAGGGTTCTCTTTCCTGTCAGAAAGCAAACAGCTACATGTTGTCTATTGGTTTTAGAATACCTTTAGAGTCAAGGAACTGAGTCAATGTTGTCACTCACACTGAGGCCTGTAAGGCAACCTATCACTAGCAGAGCACGGGCTACACAGAGCTAGGCCATTTATTTAGTAGTATTGTCCCGGAGTATTGCTCTTTACTCAATGAGGATAAACATGAATAATCCATGAGAAGTGTTTTACAAATACATTATAGGCTGCTGGCTGTCTTTGACTTCCCCTCGGCTATGCCAAATGTCCCACCGTTCGCCTTGCACTGCAGGCAGTAAGCTACTAGAGTCCCGCACTGACCAGTATTGTTCATGTAGGCTGTAATACGTATACCATGCATGTATTTACGTCTACGGTAGAACTTACATAGCTGGACTCTCTTCTGACCACCACACCAGCCCTGCTCCCCAACAGCAGGGGCCTGCGCCTGACCAGCCGTTCACTGGTAGTGGTGAACACTGCAATTGTAATTGGTATATGCCTACGATTTAAAACACACTGGAGCTACTGAACTTGATCTAACCACTACCTGTGTTTTAGTAAGCTGTCTAACCATTGACATTGCTTCTGCAGCTGTCAGACCTCAACTTCTATGCAGACTCTCCTACAGGTCCCACCACTCACTGCCCCTGCTACCCAGGCCGGCGCTGCACTGACCCTGCCATGCCAGGCCTGCCTACAGTGGATTGTGTTATTGCGCCCTATTTACATTGTAGACAGCGCTGTCACTGCTGTCAGTGAGCTGTCAGAGCCGTCACACACCCCGCCGTGGGCGCGCCGTACGGGCGGCCCGCTGTACGTGTGACGGGCGCTGACGTAAGGGGTTACGTAACGTGCCGCAGGGCAGGCCGTGGCCGTATTGATCCCCCCCACCCCCCCGGCCCGGGCCTACTCCCGCCTGTACTACTGTACGCACCAGTACAGCAGGCGATATATACACCAGCCGCTTTTTACTCCACCTGAAACTGGGTGAGCAGGTTACCCAAAAACTCCCTGCAGGGTCTCCTCTGAGTGGGAGCTGCTCAGGGCCGCAGGTACAGACTGCGGGTTGGCCCCGAGAGCCGGGGTCAGCTGGGGTTGTGCCCGGGTAGGGGGTTACTTGGGGAGGGTTTATACTGAGTGGGGGCTGCCCCTCACCTGCCCCGAGTCAGTCAGTCAGGGGAGGCCCAGGGAGCTGCTCACGGGGCCTCCGCTGGTAACCTGAGGTATTTATAGAGAGTAAGAGCAACTCACCAGGATCCTTCCGGTGGTGGTCTGGCCCGAGATGAGCTCGCCGGCCCAGTCCTTGGCCTCCGTCACCCAGCCGATCTCCGTGTCGGCGTTGTTCTTGGCCGGGCCCCCCTTGCCCCCCGGCGACCCTCCCGGCGGGCCGCCCCCCACCTTGACGACGGCCGACGTCTTGCGCTGACAACACAGCCAGGCGAAGATGCGCCATGCGAGCACGAGCAGGAGGCCGACGAAGAAGGTGATGAGGGAGGAGCAGAGGAAGGCGTACCAGTGCCGGTCCTGGAGGCACACGTCCTCCGGCGACATGGTCGTCGTCGTCGTCACGTTGGCCCCCGGCATGCTGGGGCCGTGGTCGGCGTTAGCAGCCCGCTATGATATTATACTCCTGGGTCGGGCGGGCTAGAATAGCACTGCACGCAGCTGCCGCTAACGCCCTGCTGCTGCTGCTGCTGGTGGTGCAGCTGTAGTCGTCGGGCAGAGGTTGTGTCGGTGGCCGCCTGCTGCCCCGCTCTGTCATTCGCCTACTCCTGGGTTGTGGTGGTGGTGTGTGTGTGAGAGGTGGTGGTCAGTGTGGCCGCGGTCAGTGGGCTGCTCCAGGTCCCCCGCCGCCCGTCCTCCTGCCGCCTGTCAGGGCCCAGCGCCCGACCATCGTCGTCCTCTAGGTCGTACTCCACACGGCGCTCTGTGTTAGCCCTCTCCTGTACTACACCTGCCTGCCGCAGCCTGCACCGCCCACCGCTCAGCCTGTACTGAGCCCGGCCCGCCGCTACCTCCACGGCCGCCGCTACTCGCGCATATTAATGTACTCTCTATGTTAATGTGGCGGGGGGCGGGGGGCGGGCGGCGTGAGCGGGGAGCAGGCCTGATCGTGGTCCCCTGTGCCAACGGCTCATGTAGGACTGCTCGGCCCGCACTGCACACGCCCGCTGCACTATGACTGAACACTGCACACACTCACTTTACAAGTGACCACTGCACACTACCTGAGCAGCACTGCACACAGCAGCATGAACACCCATGAACAACACCTCACATTCACTAAACACTATTTAAACAGCACTATACCAATTCACTGTACACTGCACATACTCACTGCATCGCCAGCAGTGCAATGCACAAAAATTGTGTACATTTCCAATTACAACCATGGATGTACCTGCCTTTAAAAGTGTAATATTGTCGTACCTGTATATAGATATCTACCCCAATTACTAACAACTTTCTTTATCCGGATCTGTATTCACTGTCCGGTTCTTTTAGATGTACATATATATATAACTGGAAATAACACCTGGCAAGGAAGCAGTTTTATCAGTATTTCACAATGTGATCAACACTCGGTACACTGCCCCCAAAACATAAATTTTCCGGGAATTCTTTTAGTCTTTTGATTAAAAAGTACATGGCTTATTCCATAATGATAGACAGAATCGCGCTACGGAGACTGCCTGTTACTTGCTATCCCCATCCCTGGTCACCATGGCAACGACACGCCGACCGGGCGAGGCGGGAAACGAGGCGCCCCCTGGCCGCAGAAAACAGAGTTATTCGTCTCCAGCAGGGGGCAGCACCAGCAGGGTCATCAGTTTGAACAACCCTCGTCAACGACTTGTTTACACATAACTGTGACCCAGGTAATGTCGGTTTGATTTTAAATAAAGTTCCAATCATCTAAAAATTAACTTCTGGTTTTGGTTCGACAGTTCTTTCAACATCTTGATCTTTTATAAGAGTGCTCATGCAACCATCAAGAGTCTTGGTATTAAGGGCCTCTCCTTCACAACGTGGTGTTGACATAGTGTATCAGACTTACAGACCTTTATTTGACTACTTGGTATTTGTACATAGTATAATGTCGGTGTACATTAGCTGTGCACATAGTCAACCAGGTTCGTTACGTTGAGAATTTCGTGTGGTCTATCAATTGCCAGATTTCGGGATTTCATGTATACCAGGCAGTTGGTTTTGATAACACATTAAGCCACTAAAGCGATATTTACAGTTACTCTTCGTATTTCACAATGTACATATTGTGGCTGTAGATCGGGGGGTGGGGGTGTAACTAGGGTTAATACTACTGTACACATGACTGTCGGAGCTACAAGACACGAACATGTCACCCTCCGTGGACAGTCTTCGCCCAGACAACCACATCTGTGATAGGACATTTTACTTCTAGCCCATGTTGCGAATTGAGGGGCCTAACCTAGGCCCATTGCGCCGAGGCATTAGAACAGAGAGCAGCGGTTGGAGTTTGTTAATTATTACCCCAGATTCTCTATAGGGTACAAAGAACACACAAAAACTGACATCCAAATTAAGTGTTGAACACTTTATTAACAATCAATTAGAACAACCAAACTTACATAACTAGGTGCCTTTCGCAACACTTTCTCTTTTTTTCCCAACAATAAATCTGCAAGTCATAGAACTATATGGTGCCACCAATTACTCCGGAACCAAAACTCCCTCCTTTGGGAATAATCCATCTGGATTTATTGGCACCACGCTGACTCAGAAAAATACCATAAAACTCTCTTGTGAACCAACTACACACGATGTGATCAACACCTCTAAACAACAGTCAAGACATTCATCTTGCGTTCATAAACATTCTAAATAATGTAGCAAAGCACCGGCTAAAATACTCAAAATAATCCAGCATTTGGCTTCTGCCATTCTGTTTACTACAAGTCACACAGGACTTTCCAAACTTAATCGGTTAAGTACATAGCCATTTCTTTAATACCGCAGAGGGCTAACCAGTCTGCTTATATAGAAACCTAAACACATTGACTTTGAGGTCAACTACATATACGATAAACGTTTGTGGAGCTGACGATTCTCATATAAATTGTAAGCACGGTTATTTAATTGATATTTTATCAATATTCAGTCTCAAATAAAGTATCAGATAAATAATTCAATTTCAGTGTCAGACTTTACACATGAAAAGTTATTAATATCCAGACATGTTGGATTTACCGCAGCCTGAAGGAGACTGGACATCTCCCAAAAGAGTCTTTGTCCACAACATCATGAGAACAATATTACAAGAACTCTTAACACTACTTTCATTATTCGAAAGAACAATTTATCATGCATTTTGGTATCAATTCTTGGAACATATATTTCTATGATTGACTTTCAGACAATGAAGTTAAAGAACACAATAATTGCTTAACACTAACCACGATGAAATCATGACGTAAAAATATAAGTTATTTTCTTTTTCAAGTAATTAATCTTTCTGGAGAATATATCCAAGACACATTTGCATCAAAATATGAAAAACTGGTTAAAAACTCCCGATGATCCAATGGAACATCATTCGGTATTTTGAAGTTTATAAGGGAGTATTTAAATAGATTTCTTGTGTGTGAATTATTTGAACATGATTTGATTTTAAAACAAGTTTATATTCTGATTAATTACCGTCACTGACAATATAACATAATCTTAGATTTTCTTGGAAAATATGAAAGACTCGTTAAAAGTATCTCTCAAAATAACTTCTAAGCAATTCGTATTTCGACACTCATTGTCAGCGAGTAAAAGTTAATGTTTTTACCTTAAATATCAAAATATGATTTCAATCTATTAATACGATTCATATAAACATACATTTGTGAAAGATAACTTGAAGCAACATATATAATGTGTCAATAAGACACGAGACCTCGTGTAGAAAGGGAGTAGTAAGCCGACTGTAGACCCTGCAGACATCGAGGGACACCCCTCGCCCCCACGTCTGTACCGGCCACCGACACGAGGACGGCTACAGCACCGCACTCTGAGGTAGGCCCTCAGTACATGGGGACCAATGGAAACCACTGGAAGTTACCTTGACGAGAATCTTTGACTCAAATCTCATGCAAGATGTTATGCTGTATAAAAATAGTATAATTTTTCTAGGGCATTGTAGGGTGGTTCCTGAAGTTTCTTGTCTATGCATGAGAATATATATATGAGTAATCCCAAACACTGCATTTGCCGGGATGGCTGCATGTAGTCGGTCCCGATGTGCCGAAGGCCCCCACCCCTCGGGCTTCCAACCACACAGGGCACCCATGCCTTTATAGGACGAGTTCACAGTTTAAGATTTATTTAAAACAGAATCTTGTAAATTTTAAGACCTGTCAGAATTCAACTAGCAGCCATGACAACTAGAACAGGACATGCGTTTTGATGTTAAAAGACATCTGTTCTGTCATCTCACAATAAATGGAATTTCACTTTCAAAGCTTAGGAGGCTTAATTTAAGGCCTTTTCAAGACATCCGATTTCAAAAGAGTTTTAATACGGCCTTAGATTCAATTTGGAAATAAAACATTCAACTCAATATCTTTGAAGGCTTGCGTGGGCTGCCTACAGCTGTCAATGCGGCCTCTACGGTGGACTACATTAAGAATGTACAAGAGCCTAATCCCTGAGATTCAAAGAACAAATTCAGCATCAGGCTAATGCTCCCTTTCTCACAATATAGTATATATTTTCGGTATAATAAAACTACAAACTGTAATTCTACAAAGTGTATAACGCACATCTAACGTTCTATAAGTATATCTAGGTAGAACAAAACAAACTGCGATCAGTAATAACTTAAGTTAAGACACTAAACCACTAATGATAACAAGAATACGCAGAGATCAGGTCGTGCAGTGCCGACGGGCCCCGCGCCCTCGTCGTGCTGCGGGGCAGCTGAGGGCGTAGTCCTGGGGTCAGACTCCACACGTACATAGAGGCCGGGTCCAAGACTAGGGCAGGCGGATCGTGCCCTAGTCGTGCAATGGGGGTAGTGGTACGCGGATCTTGCCGTTGGACTTGCGGGGCGAGCAGAGGGGCACGCGGCTGGCCGTGTCCTTGGCCTTGGGGCAGTACTTGAGGGTGTGCGCCGTGTCGCCGGTGGCGCCGCACGTCGGGCAGGTGTAGATCCGGAGTACGGGGCACTGGATCACCCCCGCCGGGTCCTGGGCAGGAGCAGACAACAGGGGGCACTTGTACTCTCTCATAATTATGACAGACATCAATGGAAATTGTAGTTGCAAGTAAATGTTAGGATTATGAACAGTCAGAGTTGCCACAAACCAGGGACGTCAAAATTCCCTGACTTTTCCCTGGCAAATTCCATTTTTCCCTGATTAATAATATGAGAAAATTCTTTCTTTAAACAGCCTTACACGATACCTAGAACAGTCTTGTCCTTCCATTTAGGCTCAGACTTTTGAAACACAGTACCTTCATTTTTTCTTGGCAACTCCTCCTACCATACACTAACGTTTTGCGTATCATTCTGCTGCAATTGGTACTCTAATATATCAGGATCAGGATTTCCGACTGACACAATTTTGCAAAGTTCTAAAGAAAAGTTCATTTAAAACCCCTTTCCTTAACATTTCCCTGACTTCAGGAGACCCTCAGATGGACCTAGGACCGCAACTGGCACTCACCTTGAGGTGGTGGGAGGTGTTGATGGGACTGACCTTGAGGGGGTGGGAGGTGTAGATGGGCTTGGACTGACCTTGAGGTGGTGGGAGGTGTTGATGGGACTAACCTTGAGGCGGTGGGAGGTGTAGATGGGACTGACCTTGAGGCGGTGGGAGGTGTAGATGGGACTGACCTTGAGGCGGTGGGAGGTGTAGATGGGACTGACCTTGAGGCGGTGGGAGGTGTAGATGGGACTGACCTTGAGGGGGTGGGAGGTGTAGATGGGCTTGGACTGACCTTGAGGTGGTGGGAGGTGTTGATGGGACTAACCTTGAGGCGGTGGGAGGTGTAGATGGGACTGACCTTGAGGCGGTGGGAGGTGTAGATGGGACTGACCTTGAGGCGGTGGGAGGTGTAGATGGGACTGACCTTGAGGCGGTGGGAGGTGTAGATGGGACTGACCTTGAGGCGGTGGGAGGTGTAGATGGGACTGACCTTGAGGCGGTGGGAGGTGTAGATGGGACTGACCTTGAGGTGGTGGGAGGTGTGGATGGGCTTTGACTCACCTTGAGGCAGTGGGAGGTGTAGATGGGACTGACCTTGAGGCGGTGGGAGGTGTAGATGGGACTGACCTTGAGGCGGTGGGAGGTGTAGATGGGACTGACCTTGAGGCGGTGGGAGGTGTAGATGGGACTGACCTTGAGGCGGTGGGAGGTGTAGATGGGACTGACCTTGAGGCAGTGGCAGGTGTAGATGGGACTGACCTTGAGGCGGTGGGAGGTGTAGATGGGACTAACCTTGAGGCGGTGGGAGGTGTAGATGGGCTTGGACTGACCTTGAGGCAGTGGGAGGTGTAGATGGGCTTGGACTGACCTTGAGGCGGTGGGAGGTGTAGATAGGCTTTGACTGACCTTGAGGGGGTGGGAGGTGTAGATGGGCTTTGATTGACCTTGAGGCGGTGGGAGGTGTAGATGGGCTTGGACTGACCTTGAGGCAGTGGGAGGTGTAGATGGGACTGACCTTGAGGCAGTGGGAGGTGTAGATGGGACTGACCTTGAGGCGGTGGGAGGTGTAGATGGGACTGACCTTGAGGCGGTGGGAGGTGTAGATGGGCTTGGACTGACCTTGAGGCAGTGGGAGGTGTAGATAGGCTTTGACTGACCTTGAGGCGGTGGGAGGTGTAGATAGGCTTTGACTGACCTTGAGGGGGTGGGAGGTGTAGATGGGCTTTGATTGACCTTGAGGCGGTGGGAGGTGTAGATAGGCTTTGACTGACCTTGAGGGGGTGGGAGGTGTAGATGGGCTTTGATTGACCTTGAGGCGGTGGGAGGTGTAGATGGGCTTGGACTGACCTTGAGGCAGTGGGAGGTGTAGATGGGACTGACCTTGAGGCGGTGGGAGGTGTAGATGGGCTTTGACTAACCTTGAGGCGGTGAGAGGTGTAGATGGGCTTGGACTGACCTTGAGGCGGTGGGAGGTGTAGATGGGCTTGGACTGACCTTGAGGGGGTGGGAGGTGTAGATGGGCTTGGACTGACCTTGAGGCGGTGGGAGGTGTAGATGGGCTTGGACTGACCTTGAGGCAGTGGGAGGTGTAGATGGGACTGACCTTGAGGTGGTGGGAGGTGTAGATGGGCTTTGACTGACCTTGAGGCGGTGGAAGGTGTAGATGGGCTTTGACTAACCTTGAGGCGGTGAGAGGTGTAGATGGGCTTGGACTGACCTTGAGGCGGTGGGAGGTGTAGATGGGCTTGGACTGACCTTGAGGGGGTGGGAGGTGTAGATGGGCTTGGACTGACCTTGAGGCGGTGGGAGGTGTAGATGGGCTTGGACTGACCTTGAGGCAGTGGGAGGTGTAGATGGGACTGACCTTGAGGTGGTGGGAGGTGTAGATGGGCTTTGACTGACCTTGAGGCGGTGGAAGGTGTAGATGGGCTTGGACTGACCTTGAGGTGGTGGGAGGTGTAGATGGGACTGACCTTGAGGCGGTGGGAGGTGTAGATGGGCTTTGACTGACCTTGAGGGGGTGGGAGGTGTAGATGGGCTTTGACTGACCTTGAGGCGGTGGGAGGTGTAGATGGGCTTTGACTGACCTTGAGGGGGTGGGAGGTGTAGATGGGCTTTGACTGACCTTGAGGCGGTGGGAGGTGTAGATGGGACTGACCTTGAGGCGGTGGAAGGTGTAGATGGGACTGACCTTGAGGCGGTGGGAGGTGTAGATGGGCTTGGACTGACCTTGAGGCGGTGGGAGGTGTAGATGGGACTGACCTTGAGGTGGTGGGAGGTGTAGATGGGCTTTGACTGACCTTGAGGGGGTGGGAGGTGTAGATGGGCTTTGACTGACCTAGAGGTGGTGGGAGGTGTAGATGGGCTTGGACTGACCTTGAGGCAGTGGGAGGTGTAGATGGGCTTTGACTCACCTTGAGGCGGTGGGAGGTGTAGATGGGCTTGGACTGACCTTGAGGGGGTGGGAGGTGTAGATGGGCTTGGACTGACCTTGAGGTGGTGGGAGGTGTAGATGGGACTGACCTTGAGGCAGTGGGAGGTGTAGATGGGACTGACCTTGAGGTGGTGGGAGGTGTAGATGGGACTGACCTTGAGGTGGTGGGAGGTGTAGATGGGACTGACCTTGAGGTGGTGGGAGGTGTAGATGGGCTTGGACTGACCTTGAGGCGGTGGGAGGTGTAGATGGGCTTTGACTCACCTTGAGGCGGTGGGAGGTGTAGATGGGCTTGGACTCAGGTTGAGGGGGTGGGAGGTGTAGATGGGCTTTGACTGACCTAGAGGTGGTGGGAGGTGTAGATGGGCTTGGACTGACCTTGAGGCAGTGGGAGGTGTAGATGGGCTTTGACTCACCTTGAGGCGGTGGGAGGTGTAGATGGGCTTGGACTGACCTTGAGGGGGTGGGAGGTGTAGATGGGCTTGGACTGACCTTGAGGTGGTGGGAGGTGTAGATGGGACTGACCTTGAGGCAGTGGGAGGTGTAGATGGGACTGACCTTGAGGTGGTGGGAGGTGTAGATGGGACTGACCTTGAGGTGGTGGGAGGTGTAGATGGGACTGACCTTGAGGTGGTGGGAGGTGTAGATGGGCTTGGACTGACCTTGAGGCGGTGGGAGGTGTAGATGGGCTTTGACTCACCTTGAGGCGGTGGGAGGTGTAGATGGGCTTGGACTCAGGTTGAGGGGGTGGGAGGTGTAGATGGGCTTGGACTCAGGTTGAGGGGGTGGGAGGTGTAGATGGGCTTGGACTGACATTGAGGCGGTGGGAGGTGTAGATGGAACTCACCTCGAGGCGGTGGGAGGTGTAGATGGCACTCACCTCGAGGTGGTGGGAGGTGTAGATGGGACTGACCTTGAGGCGGTGGGAGGTGTGGATGGGCTTGGACTCAGGTTGAGGGGGTGGGAGGTGTAGATGGGCTTTGACTAACCTTGAGGCGGTGAGAGGTGTAGATGGGCTTTGACTAACCTTGAGGCGGTGAGAGGTGTAGATGGGCTTTAACTAACCTTGAGGCGGTGGGAGGTGTAGATGGGCTTGGACTGACCTTGAGGCGGTGGGAGGTGTAGATGGGCTTGGACTGACCTTGAGGTGGTGGGAGGTGTAGATGGGACTCACCTTGAGGTGGTGGGAGGTGTAGATGGGACTGACCTCGAGGCGGAGGGAGGTGTAGATGGCACTCACCTCGAGGTGGTGGGAGGTGTAGATGGGACTGACCTTGAGGCGGTGGGAGGTGTGGATGGGCTTGGACTCAGGTTGAGGGGGTGGGAGGTGTAGATGGGCTTTGACTAACCTTGAGGCGGTGAGAGGTGTAGATGGGCTTTGACTAACCTTGAGGCGGTGAGAGGTGTAGATGGGCTTTAACTAACCTTGAGGCGGTGGGAGGTGTAGATGGGCTTGGACTGACCTTGAGGCGGTGGGAGGTGTAGATGGGACTCACCTTGAGGCGGTGAGAGGTGTAGATGGGCTTTAACTAACCTTGAGGCGGTGAGAGGTGTAGATGGGACTGACCTTGAGGGGGTGGGAGGTGTAGATGGGACTGACCTTGAGGCGGTGGGAGGTGTAGATGGGACTCACCTTGAGGCGGTGGGAGGTGTAGATGGGACTGACCTTGAGGGGGTGGGAGGTGTAGATGGGCTTGGACTCACCTTGAGGTGGTGGGAGGTGTAGATGGGACTCACCTTGAGGCGGTGAGAGGTGTAGATGGGACTGACCTTGAGGCGGTGGGAGGTGTAGATGGGACTCACCTTGAGGCGGTGGGAGGTGTAGATGGGCTTGGACTCACCTTGAGGTGGTGGGAGGTGTAGATGGGACTCACCTTGAGGGGGTGGGAGGTGTAGATGGGCTTGGACTCACCTTGAGGTGGTGGGAGGTGTAGATGGGACTCACCTTGAGGCGGTGAGAGGTGTAGATGGGACTGACCTTGAGGCGGTGGGAGGTGTAGATGGGACTCACCTTGAGGCGGTGGGAGGTGTAGATGGGCTTGGACTCACCTTGAGGTGGTGGGAGGTGTAGATGGGACTCACCTTGAGGCGGTGAGAGGTGTAGATGGGACTGACCTTGAGGCGGTGGGAGGTGTAGATGGGACTGACCTTGAGGCGGTGGGAGGTGTAGATGGGCTTTGACTGACCTAGAGGTGGTGGGAGGTGTAGATGGGCTTGGACTCACCTTGAGGCGGTGGGAGGTGTAGATGGGCTTGGACTCGCCGTTGTTCCGGCAGAAGACGCACACCACGTCATGGCGCACACCACGTGACATGCCGCCCGTACGTGAGTTGCTTCGACGGAGGATGTCGAGCAGCACCTCCTTGGTGGTCGTCTGGTCGTCACGTCTGTGGAGGGAGAGTGGAGACAGTGTACAGTGTAACTCTAAATCGGTCAGTAAAGTGACGTGGCAAAATCAGTTGTGCGACTTAAAGATTAGGGTACAGCATGAACACTCTAAGTAGGGAAAAACGTATTTGACAAACAAAAATTCAATATCCATAAAAATGTATTGAGTAAAAAGGTTTTGACACAATCTACTTAAAACATATTTGACAAACAGTTATAGAATCTTCATCTAAACTCTCATCAACTCATAGTTACTCCGGGTAAATAAGACAAGGTGCTTCTCAGTTGAAACGTTCAGGAAACGTTAAAAAATTAGCGTTTTCCCCTCCAAAAAGAAAATTCAACAGCGAGAGACCCATTTTTCTGGTAAGGGATTTTAAGTTTCACAAACTAAGTATCCGGTACCAAAATATGCCACTGCAGTGATGGGACAGTGAAAAAATCGGAAATAGCAGTAACAAAATCTGAAAGTATCCTAAAATGTTGTGAAACGTACTCTGAACATCAAATTTTGAAACAGATTTTTGGGGGTGCTGCAGAAAAAAAGGGAAGTCCGACAAAAATCCGAAAACTTACTGCCCTGTCATTACAATTTTATAGAAGCTCTCAGAAATGTTAATTGGTATGGATGCCCAAACCCCAGATTGACCTACCTGCAGAGGGCGTTGGTGGGCGTGGCCTGCAGCGCGATGGGCGTGGCCATCAGGCTGGTGGGCGGGGCGAGGCAGAAGGAGGAGCCCAGGTCGGAGACGGCTGGAGAGGGCAGGGGCGACAGGCAGGGCGGGGACAGCAGGTCGGTGAAGAAGGCGTCGTCCTGGGACAGCCTGCCGGGACACAGGAGGGGGAGTGGACATTAACACTTACACTGGTCAGTGAGGTGGTTTATGGAACCCCTTGTAATGTTGGTCAGGTATTTTGGTCTATAGACTTTGTGGTTCAAATTTGGGGCTATGACATGTTTAAAAATTCCATTTTTTCCTGACTAGGCTCCATTTCTCCTGACTTTATTTTTAATATTTTAATTTAAATTTTTTCTCAAAATTTCAGCTTTTCCTGACCAATTCGAAAATTCCCTGACTTTTCACTGACCTTGCAAAAAAAAACTTTTCCCTGACCTGTGGCAACACTGTACCATTTTAAATTGGTGTGACTCGGCCAATATTTTCTATATATATACGTCAATGCCCATTTTAAATTTGCTTTTATTTTTCCTTTACCAAAAACCTCAGTACTAACACAAATTCTCCATGTGTGCGTGTGCGTGTGCTTGTGTGTGTGGTGGCTACTGTCTCTCTGATGTTAAGTAACTACTGCAAAACAGCCCCCCGATTTTGCAATGTGACAGCTCTTATGTGATTTCTGTTTATGTGTTTACAGCCCGGTTTTATGAGATATCAAGGGACATCTCCTTGTTTCACTATAGCTACCGTGTTTTTCTCTAAAACTAATATAATGACCATTGTTCTTAAAAGATTATAACACGTCATAAATGATTTTGAACAGCCTAAAACTTGTCTATGATGCCTTCCAGGGATGTAAGTCAGGGTTGGCTAAAAAGTGAAACCTAAAGTCTAAGCTTGAAGACTGAGATAGCACTTTTATCACTCCATTCTACAGCTTTCATACTTTGTATATAATCTGAACTTAATCTAAAATATATCTGAAGGTCTAAAAGCGGCTGATACCTTGCCAGGTGCTTCATTAGGTAATGTTGCTGACTAATTCAGGTCCCACCCCCCGCCCCCAGGTGGCCTACCCCAACACGGGGGTGACGGGGGCCGTGATACCGTCAGACCAGACTGAGTGGATCCGCCGGTCAGATCGTATCACCCCCCCCCCCCCTGCCCCAACGTGTCACCGGGCTGTGCTCAGTAGTACCAACCTCCCGGGCCAGGAGTGCACCAACAAGATCTCTCCTGATAGCCAAGTGTGGATTCGGCATCCCCAGGGTTCGAAGTGACTGACAGGTTCCATAGAGACCTAGCTATTTCTTTATGTTCATTTCACGTGACGCACCAATGCAAAACGCGATTCTGAGTCGGCCTACAACGTGACTGATGACTGATAATTTTCTCTGATGACAACAACTCCCTGACAACAACTAGTAAGGTATGGGGCTGGGATGTTGGGAGATATCAAACATTGAAAATATGGTCTTACGTAAAATAATGGGATCCCAAGTCTTTTACGATATATTTGTAAGAGGGGCAGGAAAAAAATAGTAAAGGGGGGTCCGTCTGTTTGAGATTTTAAGTAAGAAAAATGTTTATCTTAACCACTGTGCCTACGGGGTTGTATTCAACAAACTTTGCTGCCAAAGGTGCCTGCAGTAGCGCCTGAATTACCGACTAAAAGAAAGAGAATAGTGTTCTGAGTAGAAAATCTTTGTGAGCTTGCAATAGGAATTTAGCGAAAAATCAGTGGGAATACATTGATTAGTAGTTGAGCGGTGATACCTCATTTAATATTTCTGACATATTGATTAGGGAAGTAGCCACTTACTTTTGGTATCATGTAGGAATCTACCAGAGAGTAGGTAAAGCAGTAACTCACGGCAGGAGGGGCGGCAGGCCGGCAGACACCCACCTGGAGGGGCGGGGGGCGGGCTGGTCGGGGTCGGCCGGCAGCGACCACCGGGGGGCGGGGGGCCAGCAGGGGGCGGCCTCGGGGGGCGGGGGGCACCCCCCGGACAGGGCCCGGCCCACCAGGGGGGCGCCGGGGGCCGCGGGTGACGACGGGAAGACGGGCGGCGACATGGGAGGCGACGGGACAGCGTCACGACCGTTCAGTCTGAAAAGAAAATACGTACATACATTGGATCCTCTTGATTGAACATGATCCTGGCAAAAATTTAAATTCAGAAGAAAAAAAAAGGCAAATCCCTTGCATCTTGTGGTGTCTTCGCCTGGACGTTTAGTAATCCCCTCATGTTTACTTTAGGCCAGTCAACCGGTGGTCCTCCCCTGGGAGGGGGGGTCTCAAGGGTGAGGTCCACATGCGCATATTGAAATTAAGAATATATATATATCAGAAGAGAGGGATATATATTTAGTTTACTCCCCGTTATTAAAAACTGTGGAAAATAGTGACTAGGAATAGGGGTGGGTTAGCCTTTTAGATATGAATCCCCAAGAACTATCAGAAGAGAGGGATATATAATATTATTTAGTTTACTCCCCATTATTAAAAACTGTGGAAAATAGTGACTAGGAATAGGGGTGGGTTAGCCTTTTAGATATGAATCCCAAAGAACTATCAGAAGAGAGGGAAATATATTTAGTTTACTCCCCATTATTAAAAACTGTGGAAGTGGGGCCCGGCGGGACCCACCCGTCATGGGCCCAATTAGGACCTGGGCCCGGCGAACGGCTCCTACAACAACAGGGATTACAATTAGCTAAACGTCCAGATGGGTGGCAGGCTATATCTTGAGAATGAGGAATTACAGAACCTGGCCAAATGAAATCCTCTGTGTTTTGGCCAAATTTACAAATTCCCTGTGTTTTCCCTGTCAGGGAATTTGTTTTGCCATTTTCCCTATGGCTATGTGGTTGGTAGCCCCCTGCTCTTGCCTCTTAATTAGGTATATCATTACATAAAAATTGAAAATGCTAAAAAAAATATTGAAGAACTTATGACGAGCCAGATATTGTGTCTTGTTTCATATGCTTTTTGAATTTTATCTCTATCTGCATTGGTTCAAGAGTTACAGCTAGTTATACATGGTACTCTGGTTTTGCCCTGTCAAAATGACATGTGAATTTAGGAGGCTCGCTGTGCAACTCAGGGGCAAATTACAAACCAGGGGCAAATTACTGTATGTCATTTTGAAGGGAAAATAATGTAGATACATATTCCTGCAGGTTAAGAGATCAGGGTTTTACCTTGGCATACAGTTACTAGTGCCGGGTACTAGTAAAAATCAGCTCGGGCTAGTGAAATTTGTGAGCAACTAGCCCGGGGGTTTAGTGAAAAGCTTTGGAATTAGAATGTTCAGTTATTATAAGGACTAGTGGACTGTGGATCCGGGCTAGTGGAAAGACATCACCACTAGCCCGGTGGACTAGCGGACAAAATAGTTAAGGAAAACCCCTGGAGATGTAAGTTGGGGGCAGTAAAAAAGTCGGAAATAGCATTAAGAAAATCTGATTGTATCCTTTAATGAAGTAAAATATGTTCTAAACATCAAGTTCTGAAACTGATTTTTGGGGCTGATGGAGAGAAAATATTGGAAATCCGACAAAAATCGGAAAACTTACATCCCTGCAGGGTCATCAAATATTCTCTTGATCTTATATCTTCATTTTGCAAGTGAAAAACTGGGTCGACGTCACAGCTTTTGTATGATGAGTGCTGGTAGAAGGAAGTAAGATTAGCAGCCAGTGGCCCGGGTAACAGCAGCACAGTTCTGACTGACACCAGACACCGTAGGTCAGACACGGATCAAGCCGATCAGAACCCGTCTATCAGTTTTCTGAATACATGGTGACTGAGTTTTAATGGACACATATAACGGCTCACAGCTATTCGGCTAGACAAGCTGGGCCAACACAACCCTTCTCACCACTAGGGCACCGAGCAGGTGCTGCCACCTGAACTGCGGGGGAACTGACGTGAGGAAGGGGTGCTACAAGTCAAAGTGTGGTCAAACACCTGTACATGCCCCTGAAGTGGGGATTCCCCTAATTCATCTCAGTTTGGCACAGTGCCAGGCGTGTGTTGGGGCTCTTCAGATGTTGGGGCCTAAACAAGTTTGAGAAGCCCTTACATGAGGCCCCTTCTACTCTGAGGGCGGTATCCACCTGGTTCTGGGCTATTTTGGGGATCTAATGACGATACAAGTACTAGTAGAGGTTGGCGTTCACGGGACTAATATCTAAACATCCCAAAAATGAGTTTTTTCAAGTGTAGCCTGTAACCAAATGATTATAAGACCACCAAGGCGGTATCTGCCTCCTGTTCAGGCCTCACCAAATCTGGCCTCCTGGGTTTGTTTGTTCGAGTAGTTTTAAAACGTCCAATCAACCACACAAGGTCCTGGGTGTCCTGTCTACCCTTCTAAAAAACCGGTACACCCTGACAGTAATACCCCTGTCTGTCTGTCTGTCTGTCTCCTGCTACTCCTGTCTGTCTGCCTCCTGCCCACTGCCTGCTTCTGCCCCCTGTCTGCCTCCTGCTACCCCTGTCCACCTCCTGCCCCCCTGTCTGCCTCCTGCCCCCCTGTCTGCCTCTTGCCCCATCTGCCTCCTGCCCCCTCCTGCCCCCCTGTCTGCCTCCTGCCCCCCTGTCCACCTCCTGCCCCCCTGTCTGCCTCCTGCCCCCCTGTCTGCCTCCTGCCCCCCTGTCTGCCTCCTGCCCCCCTGTCTGCCTCCTGCCCCCCTGTCCGCCTCCTGCCCCCCTGTCCACCTCCTGCTACCCCTGTCCACCTCCTGCCCCCCTGTCTGCCTCCTGCTACCCCTGTCTGCCTCCTGCTACCCCTGTCCGCCTCCTGCCCCCCTGTCTGCCTCCTGCTACCCCTGTCCACCTCCTGCCCCCTGTCTGCCTCCTGCTACCCCTGTCTACCTCCTGCCCCCCTGTCTGCCTCCTGCCCCCCTGTCTACCTCCTACCCCTGTCTGCCTCCTGCCCCCCTGTCCACCTCCTGCCCCCCTGTCTGCCTCCTGCTACCCCTGTCCACCTCCTGCCCCTGTCTGCCTCCTGCTACCCCTGTCCACCTCCTGCCCCCCTGTCTGCCTCCTGCTACCCCTGTCCACCTCCTGCCCCCCTGTCTGCCTCCTGCCCTCCTGTCTACCTCCTACCCCTGTCTGCCTCCTGCCCCCCTGTCCACCTCCTGCCCCCCTGTCTGCCTCCTGCTACCCCTGTCCACCTCCTGCCCCCCTGTCTGCCTCCTGCTACCCCTGTCTACCTCCTGCCCCCCTGTCTGCCTCCTGCCCACCTCCTACCCCTGTCTGCCTCCTGCCCCCCTGTCCACCTCCTGCCCCCCTGTCTGCCTCCTGCAACCCCTGTCCACCTCCTGCCCCCCTGTCTGCCTCCTGCTACCCCTGTCCACCTCCTGCCCCCCTGTCTGCCTCCTGCTACCCCTGTCCACCTCCTGCCCCCCTGTCTGCCTCCTGCCCCCCTGTCTACCTCCTACCCCTGTCTGCCTCCTGCCCCCCTGTCCACCTCCTGCCCCCTGTCTGCCTCTTGCCCCGTCTGCATCCTGCCCCTCCGTCTGCCTCCTGCCCTCCTGTCTGCCTCTTGCCCCATCTGCCTCCTGCCCCCTCCTGCCCCCCTGTCCATCTCCTGCCCCCTGTCCACCTCCTGCCCCCCTGTCTGCCTCCTGCCCTCCTGTCTGCCTCCTGCCCTGTCTGCCTCCTGCCCCCTGTCCACCTCCTGGCCCCCTGTCTGTCTCCTGATACCCCTGTCTGCCTCCTGCCCCCTGTCCACCTCCTGGCCCCCTGTCTCCTGATACCCCTGTCCAGTGTTTACGATTAACACTGGCCCGTAGGCCAATGGCCGACTATTTGAGAAAAGGGCCGACAATTTTCACCAAAATTAGGGCCGAATAGGCCCTGATGGCAGACAGGGAATTTTTGTTGTTTTATTTTTGTAAAATGGAGACTGATGTATTTGGGAGCCTATCCTATGTAGTAAAAATCTGGGCCGACAGAAAACTATCGGGGCCGACAATATATTGGCATAGTCGGCCCTGTTGGCTGACAGGCCAAAAAGTTTGTCGCCAACACTGCTGTCTGCCTCCTGTTATACCCCTGTCTGTCTTCTGACTGCAAAATTGAAATCCTCAATGTTGAACCTGGTTTACATGGTACTTCGTAATCACCAGAAAGTGGTCACGTGACAAAATCTACCAGGGGTGAACATAACTTGGGGCCTGGGGGCCCGAGGCCCTTAAAAAGCAGGTCAGGCCCCTAGATTTTCTGGTCTAGGTGCCCGACTGGCCCCTAGAAATCCTAAAAATATCAGAATAGATAATCTACCAATACCAGGAAAATACCAGGAAAACTTGTCACTGATTTGATATTGGTAGACCCCTACTAGAAAGAGCAGCGACAGGTGTCTACTTGGACGCCCATAATATCCCCGGTCTCTACTTGAATTTGAAAGGTGTCAGGTCGGGTGGTATTGTACTAATGGCTTAGTACTTTTTATACATTGTCATAATATATGATCCAACAAGGATCAGGCTTAGCAAGTCTACTTCTAGTCTACTCCTAGGAGAAATATCTTACGCTCCTAGCGCCACCTGTTAACCAGTATAAAAGGCGCTGCAAGGTAGGGAGCGAGCAGTTAGTGAAAAGTTGGTGAGTTAGTTGGTTAGAAGAAACATGTTTAACCAAGGAGTTATACCTGGAGTAAGTACATCGACTCCATGTAACAGACTGGAGTTTACCAATACCCACTACCTCGGACATAGGATTGTGTTAGAGCTAAATGCTAGAATGGTCTAGAAGGCGTTGGAGCAACTCGTGTTCTAAATGTGGTTGATTGCTGATAGGAGATGGGAGGTGGACTGATGAAGACTTATACATGGTGGCTTTGACTCGGGATGAGATGTTTATTGAATAAAAACCCTTTCATATTAAGAAGTTCCCTCATCGTTCATTTCTTTTGAACTATTGGGAAGTGAATGGACAAACTTTAAACGCGGTCTGAATTACTCAGACATTCTGGAAAGCAACTTACGAAGACTTGGATATATACGAATCTTACGCAGTCTTAAATCAAACATTAACAATAGTTCATTTGGTGGAGATACCCGAAACATGACTTGTGCCGTTTTGCTCATCCTTGATGTCAGCCACCGGTGACTTTGAGGCTTCCTCTAACCCCAAGCCTCAATCTTTGCGGCCCGCAGGACACGATGTGTCAACATCATATACAGGGAATGTGGAAAACCGCCACCTGGTAGGTAATCCCTTAGACGGGGAGGCACAGAGACAGGAGGTCGCAGCCAGACCCAAGCAGCTCTGCCCCGAAGGTGCACAAAATTACCAAACCCGTGGCAAAGGTAAACCATTTCCCTGGCACCTAGGGTCCAAAGATAGGCCGGTTCTTGACGAAGGACTTGAAACCCTAACACACTCGGGACGAGTTGAAGGGAAGAACCGTCTCACGGAATATCAGCAATATTGGAACCCAGGGTACGTACCACCTACGGACCACGAAACTGGTACTAGCTCTCGCTCCACCTGTGAATCTGATGTGAACAATCCGTGGTGTAACCAAAGTGTTCCTTATCGTTTACTGCCCGCAGCGGGAGGTGAAGGCGAACAGGAAGTTTCCAATGGAGATAACCTATTTTCTTCAGGAAATCTAAAACAACGACAAAACACCGCGGATAACTCCAGCCCATCAGGGGGAAAACGCCCCGAAAATCCGGTAATCCTACCTGATGGGAGCTCTCTCACCTATCCATTACCCCAACGACTTGAGTTTATCAGTCACCCACTGGTAACACCAACTCACCCCAACCCGGGGGCGTCCATTCCTTATTCCACTGTAGCTAAAGGAAAAACAGTGGGAAGGGATAGGGGAGTGGGAAGGGAAGCAGAGGGAAACAGCGAGAAAGTAGGTAATTTACAACCCTATCGATTAACTTACGGGGTAGAAACGAACTTAGACCAAGCTGGTAAAAGAGCGGAAGCTCAGGCCTTTGATCCAGCTGAAATATTAAAGCAGTGGGCAGACACAGGCCCCGAAAAGCATATAGATTTAGAGAGGCTAAGCGATCAGGATAGTGAGGAAAATGTAACGCTAAAAGCACCAGATTTTAACACTCCAACTCAAGAATTGTATGATAAATACGAAAGTGAAGACGAAGAAGAAGATAGGGAATTAGAACCAGCTATCGCGAGTGTCAGAAAAGGTAGTCCCGATAGAAAATTAGCTAGAGAAGATAGATCAACCTCGTCTTCATACGAACTTATTACCGAGGATGGTTTAGACACAGGTAAGAAAGCTAAACTTGAAAGTGAGGACGAAATTAGTGTAGAGGAAATACCTGTGAAAGAACAGTGGGACGATCACGATATACAAAACCTCCACGAAAATAATATGGCGGAAGGAGGCGTTCCTTTGATGGATCTAGTAGAAGAAAGAGAGGATAGAGATCAACGCCAGCAACCCGATGAAGGGGGAGCTGGGGGTGTAGATCTGGGGGCAGGGCTTCCTAACCGTGGGATGGGCCCTGGGGGACCCCAACAAAACAATGGGAATGGCCAGATACTAATCCAGCAGCCGGGCCGAGGCGCGCCGGCAGGAGGCGGGATAGACCTTGGGCCCATACAACAAAATATGTTGTACCCTTTCATAAGGCAGGCAATGGGAGCCCCTATACAGGCAGGTCAAGGAGGAGGGGGAAACCAACAGGGTCAACAGGCCCAAGGAGGCCAAGATAATCAGGCCAACCCTCCTCTTAATCAGCAGGCCCAAGGAGGCCAAGATAATCAGGCCAACCCTCCTCTTAACCAACAGGCCCAAGGAGGCCAGGATAATCAGGCCAACCCTCAAGGACTTATTCCTCCTCTTAATCAGCAGGTCCAGGGAGACCAAGATAATCAGGCCAACCCACAAGGGCCTAACCCTCCTCAAAACCTTCTCAATAACCCTCCTCAAAACCTTCTCAATAACCCTCCTCAAAACCCTATTAATAATCTCCCTCCGAATCAGCCCAATCTGGGGATAAACCCTGGGGGACTCCAGCAACCCGGTGCAGGGGGAAATGGTGGTGTGAATCCGGGAATACAGCAGCCTAATCCTGGGGTAAACCTTGGGGGACTGCAACAAAATGATGGGGGAGGCCAACCAGGCCAACTGCCCGGCCGGGCCGAGCCAGCGGGAGGTGGGGTCGATCAAAACCTGCTCCCTCACCTATTGCAGGCGATGGCACTCGCAGCCAATCTTAACGCAGGCCGAGGAGGGGCGGGAAACCAGCAGGGTCAGCAAGCCCCAGCAGGCCAGAATAATCAAGTAAATCCACCAGGACCCAATAACCCTCCCCCGAACCAGAACAACAATCCTTTCCTTAACCAACTCAACAACCCCCCAAACCCACCGAATCCTCCACCGCCCGGACCACCAGGTCCGCCGGGCCCACCAGGTCAGAACAACCCTCCAAATCCACAGAATCAACCAAATATTTGGGAAATTCTACCACAGTTGGGTCTGGCACTGGGGCAAACACCAGCGCCAGTGCGTGAAACGACTCACAGTGGTCACCAAAGGGGACCAAACATTAGGTTACCGTGGTTTAGTGGAAAAGAAGACGAGCAAATAGAAAAGTATTTCAGGGAATTAAAACGACTGAAAGCTATCTATGACTGGTCGGACGCCCACCTCCTGAATATGGCGCTGTTAGGCCTAAAGGGAAGGGCCGACGACTGGGCAGGAGCGTTAGCTGAAAGTGAGAAAGACTCATTTGAGAAGTTAGAAGCCCAAATGACCAAGATCTTCGGTGATCGAAGAGCTAAGTGGCAGAAACACGCAGAGTTCTGTGGCCTTAAACAAGGAAAAGACCAGAGCGTGATCGAATTTGCAGGTGTTCTGAAACAAAAGCAAGTTAAAGCAGAGGCGAGTGAAAGCATGATGTTAGCTGTGTTTTTAGAAGGATTAAAACAGGGCGTAGCCAGGCAAGTAGCTATACTGGACCCTAAGTCTTTCACCGAAGCGGTGGATTGTGCAACGAGGTTAGAATCGTTGGACAAAGGCAAAGGGGGAACTAAAATATCTAATGCAGTGAGCGAACTGGCTGGAAGCCAAGAATCAGAGGAGACCGCGGCCCTAAACTCCATCTCCGAACGATTTGGAGTGGTGCTGGCCCGACTGGAGGCCGCTCCATGGTTTCAGAAACCAAAGCCAGGGCAAAGCGGGACTCCCCAGAGTGGTGGTAACTTTAAACAGCAAGGTTATGAGAGAAAAGATAGGTACGAAAACCAGAAAGGTGAAAGAAATTCAGATCAGAAGCCTAAATCCAATATCGCCCCGAACAGAGAGGCAGATAAGGGAAAGAATCTGCCAACTCAACAGAAAGTAGAGAGACCCAGGTTGCCTTTTGATGAAAGTAAGTTTTGTATCATTCATCAACAACATGGTCACTCTACAGAAGCGTGCTTGTGGTTAAAGAATAGGTTGAGGGAAAAACCCCCGCGGATCTACAAAGATAGCAAAGCCAGTGGTACCGAACAAAAGAATCAGGGAAACTAGAGGAAGGGTCCGTTCATTCCACGATAGAATTAGGCGCAGTGGACGGACCGGCTAGGAGAGAGATAGGAGACGAAGCATTTTTCTTAACGTTAAGATTTGATGATCAGAAGGAGGTTAGATCTTTAGTAGACACAGGAGCGAGCGATTGCTTCATGTCCACCCATTGTAAACGACAGATCCCTAAACAATGCATTTTAGATGAATGGAAGGTATCGAAGGGAAACATCAGTTTGGCAGACAACTCGTCTCAAGTAATACTAGAACAGATTAGATGTAAGTTTTCAATCCAGGGATCGGTGGTCTGCTATGATTTCAACATAGTGGACGATCTATGCCACCTAATAGTAATCGGGAGGAACTTATTAACAGTGCTTCGATCAGATTTATCTCTACCAGGCGCAAAGATAGAAGTGTTTTGTGGAAACCCTATAGTTAGCAAAGAAACAGTGAAAATTCCGCCGGGAAATGAATGCATCATACCGGTAACCACTCGAGAGCCGCTGGGATTAGACTCACCGGTAGCTTACTGCGCACCAGCGGTAACCGCACCAGTCCTAGTGGAGGGGTGCGTGAATACGGTGGGAAGCCAGTGGTGGATCAAAGTCATGAATCCGCTAGATGTAATGCAAGAAATCACTCCCCAGGAAGTATTAGCTTTTGCGGAAGAATGCGCAGTGCCTGAGGTAAACCAAAATCAGATAGAGGAGTTCCTAGACTTGTGTTATCTAACTAAAACAGAGACCCCAATGTCCATCTGCAGGATTTCTGTAGAAGTAATGAAAGACGCAGTGCAAATGGAAAGCCAAACCTCTGAGGAGAAATTCCGAGGTAAAATGGATGAGAATGTAAGTAAAATAGATCTGACCGAGTCGTGCTTAAACGAAGAACAACAGGTAAGGTTTAGGCAAATGCTTAATAACAATAGAAATGCACTAGCGTTCTCAATGGAAGAGTTAGGTCACTGTGAAATAGCGCCGATGAGAATCATTGTGGATGAGTCGCAGGGAGTTATAAGTTCCAGACCATACCGATACTCTCCACAGAAAATGGATATCATCGATGAACAGGTTAGGCAACTCATAGATATAGGTGTAATAGAGCCCAGCGAATCGGCTTGGCGAAGCCCGCTGGTGGTAGTGCAGAAGAAAGATGGCAAACCTAGGCTCTGTACAGACTTTCGCATGCTTAATCAAGTCACTTTTAAAGATAAATTCCCCATGCCCACGGCTCGCTCGCTTTTCCTATATATGGCTTACAAGAAACCCACTATGTGGACAGCTTTAGATCTGTTGAGCGGCTATCATCAATGTGTAATCGAAGAAGACAGTAGAAAATATACCGCTTTTGAAACCCCGATGGGGGTGTATCAGTATAAGCGTGTACCATTTGGCTTAGTTGGCGCACCTTGGCAGTTTACCAAGGTAATGGCCATAGCGCTAAAGGGATTGATTCCTAGAACATGCTTAGCATATTTAGATGACGTAATTGTCTACGACACTACATTTGAAGAACACCTGGCGAGCGTTGAGGTGGTTCTCCAAGCTTTGGCGAGAGCTAATCTCAAACTAAAACCGTCAAAGTGTGAGTGGTGCCGTAGTGAAATCAATTTCCTCGGCCACGTAGTAAACGCGGAAGGTGTGGCTACACAAAGGGTAACCACAGAAAAGATCACAGCCTTTAACCGTCCACATAATGTGAAAACCATTAAATCATTTCTGGGACTGTGTAACTACTACCGATCGTTTGTCCCTAATTTCGCTGACCTAGCAAAGCCTTTAAACCGGCTGCTAAAGAAAGAAGTCTATTTTGAGTGGACAGAGGCCTGCGAGGAAGCGTTTCAACAGTTAAAGAAATTGCTAACCTCGCCGCCCTTACTAATTCATCCAGATATAGGGGGGCATTTTTATCTACTAACAGATGCATCAGACGCCGCGTGCGGTGCAGCGGTTTGCCACAAACTAGATGAAATCTACCGTCCGGTTGCTTTCTGGGGATGTACTCTCCGGGACGCCGAATTAAATTATTCGGTAACAGAAAAGGAGGCTCTGGCAGTAATTAAAGGCATTAAGAACTATGAGGACATGTTGCAGGGAGCTAAAATCACAATAGTGACTGATCACAAACCGTTGATTCCCCTGCTACAAAGTGCCTACAAAGCCCCGTCAGCCCGGCTGAGACGGTGGGCTTTAGCGTTATCAGATTTTGATTTTGAAATCACATATGAGCCAGGAGCGACTCATTTTCTACCGGACTATTTGTCTAGAGTCTATCATGAGCATGTCCCAGGTGAGGAATATGAACCCGCCGTGGGATGTGAGTTATTTGAGGCCGAAGTTCAGGATGAAGAACTTTCTGTGGCTACGGTATTAAACGCGCAACTCCAAGATGCAGAATGCGCGCAATTGATAGACTACCTGCAGGACGGAGACCTACCAACAGATCCCATTGAAGCTAGGCGAATAATGGACCAAGCTGATTTTGTAGGAATGGTAGCACCGGGAGTACTGTGTAGGTTCAACATCAAAAGGTATAACAAACACCAAGACCAACTGGTCAGACTCAAACCTCGTATGATAGTTCCAGGAAAGTTAATTCCCAAAGTCCTGAGACTATTACATAATGACATCTTGGCTGGGGGACATGTAGGGATCAGTAACCTCACTACCAAAATCTCTGACAAATTCTACTGGCGGAACATGAACGCCGACATCGTAGACTATGTAAAGGCTTGTGAGACCTGTTCTCTAAGGAGACGAGCCCCACATTTCAAGGCCTTAGCTAAGTCTTGGGAGAGACCAACCCGACCCTTTGAGGTAGTACAGTGTGATTTCATCGGGCCGCTAAAGAAGGCTAGGGATGGGTCAAAATATATCATGACCTTCATAGACCTACTGACAGGTTGGCCGGAGGCTTTCACCACCAAAGACTCCACCGCGCAGACCGCGGCTAACTGTTTCCTAACCGGAATAGTGTGTCGGTATGGGCGGGTAAACCGCCTGCACACAGACCGGGGGGCGGCCTTCCTCTCAGGGCTATTCAGGGAAATCACTACACGACTAGCGTGCAAGCAAACGTTCACTACCGGGCGAATGCCGACTGGCAACGCTCGAGTAGAGAGACTACATAAAACCATTGAAAACCTGATTGCTTATTATATCCCTGACGATCACTGTAACTGGGTCGATCTACTTCCCATTGCATTATGGACAGTTAGATCCACAATCAGTGTACGGTCGGGATACAGCCCGCACACCCTGCTGTTTGGCAGAGATCCAATCAGTATGGGAATGCCTGAGCAAGGAACAATTCCTGAAACGCTGAACGACTGCGAGTTTTTCATGCAAACCAAGGATAATATTGCTATGTTTAGGAATATGGCTGAAAGGGTAGTTCAAAACTACGAAAAAGATCTGAGGCTGCGAATTGATGAGCGGGCGCGGCCTACTCAGATGTACGAAGGTGATATGGTATACATGTACGACCCTCTAGCTAGTGAAAATAAAGCGTCTAAGTTCTCAAACAGGTATACTGGGCCATTCAGGGTAATTGAAACAAAAGGAGACCACCTTGTTAGACTAGTATCTTTAAAAACTGGAAAACAGGTCCCACATCTAGTAAACATTTCAAAACTCAAACCTGCACATGGGCCCTGGTCCCCCGCTGTCCCTCATAACATTCCCAAACTGGTGAGAGAAGCGAAAATCACTAACTCAAAAGGGGCAGATCCTGACCGAAACCCTGAATTGCATCACACTCCGACGGGTGAAATCGCTGAGGAAGATGGCGAAATAAGGGGTGCTGAGACTGAAAACTCAACGGGAACGACCGGTCCCCGTGAGCATGATGCAGTTCCTATGACCAGGAAGGTACCTACACAAAAACCTGGCCCAAGTCCCACTGATTTAGCAGAAACGGATGGGCAAATCACTGATGGTCAGGGCACCAGTGTGGACACCACGCTGTCCACAAACTTATCCTTTGTTCCTAATAAAGCCGCCTGTGAACGGGGAACAGCTGGCGCTAATGGACAGAGGAAACGCAAACGAGCTAAACGAAGGGGCAAAAACCAGCCGTTGGAGGGGAGATCCCCTCCAGACAACAACAAGCCCATAAAACTACCCTGCGGTGATGTGCCGATCTTGGATACGTCGGAACAGAGCCCAGGAAAAACAGTAAAGGACCATGTCCCGACGAAAGGTGGCTATAACCTACGTCGGAACCGCCGCCCTAACTACGTCGCTCTGTCCAACGGCGGAGAGAGCGACGACATGGATGATTAATGCAGGAGATTTAGCCGCCCTGTGAAAATAAAGGTTCGGCGGAGCGGCACCGTTAGCATCAGCGCTAATGGAACAGGTGGTCTACCTCACGGCCACCTTGCCGCGCCCAGGGGCGTGGCAGAAAGGGAGGGTGCGCACACCAAGAGAGATGCCAGTGGTTGGGCGTCATCTTTTGGGACCGGATGCATGCGTTCCCCCCCCCACCTGAAACAGGATACAGCTCCAAATATGGAGACGGCATGGACAAGCGGATCGGTTATAATTTCGTGGGATCCGCGCCGATCCACCAGTCGGTCCACAACTCTGCTCCCAGACAGTCACCTCTGCTGCAGGTGATTGTGCGCGCAACCCAGCCCGGGACGAAACGGAGATAGATATTGATTCTATCTCTGAACAGAAGTTGGAGATAGAAATTGTTCAGCCTCCGACTTCTCCTGGAAGGAGCAGAAAGAGAACTTAGCTGGGACACTGATCCACCGACTCATGGGGAACTGTCTAGCCCTCCGGCCACATAGCAATCCAAAGGGAACCACTACTTTCCCTGCGGACACGGAGGGAAGGATTATCGTCCCCCTGAGAAGGAAACGGATTAGCCGGCCCACCCTGAGGGCGCTGCCTACCAAGGGAAGGTTCGTTGGGCCATTCTTTTAGGATTTTACCAAATGAAAGAAAAGGCAGTCGAGAAGGAGAGTGCTAAGAAACAACCGGCTCAGACCCTTAGGCGGTGGAGTTGGCCGGGCCGGGGCGGTGTCCGTCCGGACTCGACCGACGCCGGGATTGCCCGGAAGAAGCCAAGGACACCAGCCCGGCGGCCCACCAGAACGAACACAGGCGGAGCCAAGAGGTCCGCCAAATCGGCTCCAGCCAAAAAGAAGACAGCAGATAAAGACTTCTACAATTTATCTGAGGTGAGTGACTCGGAGCCCGAGCCAAGGCTAACGGCGTTGGCCAAGCCGGTTCAGAAGGAGGAAGCGGTCAACCAACCAGTGCAGATACAGGCCGGCTGGTTCTGGGACCTTACGCAACCACTGTTCCAACTATTTGAGACTGTTGACGAAATTAGGAGAACAGTAGGACTGGATGTGCCAAAATCAAACAAACAGTTAGCTGAGATTAAAACTCAGGTAGCTCCTTTTATTCAAAGGACCACACAAAACTCTAAATGCGTCAGGGAAAGTACCAGCCTACAAACAAAACGAGGCGGCCGACCTCTGCCCACTCTGGAAAGGCGATCGGGAGGGGAACAGCTAACCGTCGCCGCTCCAGGACTAAAAGTGGAGGTAGCACCCGTTCAACACGCGCCAACCCCACCGGTGGGGAACGGGCCAGCGGGAGCTCCCCTCCTCCACCACTTACAGCCTGCGGACCCCGCTTGTTTAGACTTGAGCAGCTTGACAACGAGCTGCAACGCCAATCCCTCACCACTGCTATGGAACCAGCAGCAGTGGACGCCAACCAGCCAGCCGGGGGGCCCACTGTGGCCGAGCCCACTCCCAACGACAAACCCACCGCAAGTACCAAACCCATACCCCTCGAGCCAACCGTCGTACGACCCAACGGGGGCCGTTTCGGACTGGAACCTACTAGGCCAAGACCCCTCAGAGCAATGCGCCCCTCGTCCTGCGAACGTATGAGAGGCTTAAGAGTCACGGTCACCAAGGATGAGAGCGGGATCATCAGGCGAGTGGTAAATGACAACGGGCAAAACCTCTACGAGCATGTCCCAAACTAAACAGACCAGGAGGCCCGAGAGGAGAGCATTTTTCGGCGCATGGATGTTAGTAATGCGCAGAAAAATAAGGTAACTTTACTGTGAACATGTTTTAGATAAACTGCAAAATTAACTTTCTCAAACTATCGCTAAGGCCAAAACAAGGACAATGAAGTGGCTGGTGCTGTTAGTATTAGCTATAATAGGGGGCATTAGGGGAGTGCATAACGACTCCGGCCCACCTGAAGGGCTAGCCCCTAACGCTGAAGTAATAGCTTTAGAACAATATGGAGTAGTGTTAAAACCAGGGAAGTTAATGTCCACCGCGGATATAACACACGTCCGACAAGGCTTCCTAATCACTATTCCAAGGAGGCGCTCCTTCAACAAGGCTACCTTTGGCCAGGTCTGTCACCGATATCTACAGGGAGGAGACGCCCTCGATCGGGCCTGCTACCATATCAGGTCGCTGGTCAGTTGGATGGATCAGACGTCACAGGCGCTTAAGGGTCGGTACCGAGAAATTCTTAATGAAACCTTAAGTTCCCTGATAAAGAACACTCAACAAGACCTTCAAAATCAAGGGTCGGAATTAAATCCAGGTGGAAGGGTTAAGAGAATGAAGAAGTTGCCCACAATGCTAGACGATCCAGGGTGGCCGACCTTTCCTCTTCCAACCTCTTGGAATCAAGGACTGGCGGCTGATGTCAAATATAACAGAGAATTGATTAGAGTATTGCAGGAGTCTTCGAACCAAATGATCGAAGACTTGGCTCTGATGAATGAAAAACATGACGAGGCTGTCGAAAAGGTTAACCATGTCGTGATAGGCCTACTGGACAATCTAAGATCACTAAATAAGGCACACAACACGACTCGCCGAAGGTTAAAACTAGTGCAACATAAGGTGGATTGGATGGAACTGTACCTGAATATGATACCGGTCGCTCTAGAAGACAAGTTAGGAGAAATGGTGTATCTTCAACTAATGGTAGAGCAAACACGCATGTTCAGGAAAGGTGTACAGCGCCTGACGCGGGGCCAGCTGACTATGGACTTGGTACCCCGCCAATATATGGTCGGAGCGGTCCAGGAAGTGAACAGATATCTGAAGGGGATCCACCCCAGGTTCCATGTCGCGTTCACAGATCCCTCCTTCTATTACGAGAACAGTCAACCTTCGTTCAAATTCAATGAAACCACTCAGGAATTTATAGTGTATGTAAGGGTGCCTGTGGTGGCTGATGAACATTTGTTCCGGGTCTACGAAGTACTAACTTTTCCTGTGCCAGTGACGGTTAGGGGGCGACGTAAGAAGGACGCTCTCCAAATTGTTAATCTACCCAAAAGTGTCGCCATGTCCATGTCCCGCCAGTATTACGTACCATTGGCTAGTGGCAGTTGGTCAGGTTGTTATGGACAGACCATCACGCTCTGTAAGGACCTACCTTATATGAAAAAGATTACAGACAACACCTGCACTGCTGCGCTACTGAGGCGCGACGACCTAGCGATCCAAGAAAAATGTGAGCTGGACTATCTACTGGAAGCAGACTTCGGAGAGATGGCAGTGTATCTAGACGACGGAGATATGCTAGTGGTCAGCGCCGACACCAGAGGCCAAATGATTTGCAGAAACCAGCCTGCGGTCGGAGTAAACATAGAAAATTATGCAAGGGTTCAGGTGGAATGCGACTGTGCATTCCAAACACAAGGAGCATGGATACCGTATAGCTTGCGAAATTGTGACAGGCACACCAGGATCACCACGGTTGTGTACCCACATAATGACCTGTTGGAAGCAGCAAGTCGGGTGAAGGGGTGGGACATGAATTTCACGACGTCCAAAAACGAACCCACTATGTTGGAATCAGACCCTATCCCTGAAACAATTAGGAAAGACCTGCTGGAGATCGAGGAAAGCCTGAAGGCCAAAATACCTGTAACTTCCTTGGCCAAACGAATACAAAAACACCGTAAAGATTTGGCCAAGGGTATCAAGAAAGCGACTGACCGTTATGAGGTAGAAAAACACGCCCCGTGGTTCTCTATAGGCAACTTCGGAGGCGGTTTTGGTCTCCTCACCATCTTTTGCATAGTGGTAGCTGTGACAATTATTGGATGTGTTCTCTGGAAGTGCTGGCGGAACCACCAAGGCAAGGCTGCCCTGGCCGGACTAACCATGACTTTACCTCGGGCCATGGCCTTGGAAGCGGCGGACCCGGAGGAGCTGCTGCGCAGTGAAAAGGAACTAACTGGATGCCCGGACACGACCGCCAACCCCACTGCGGTGGCAGTACTTGCTATATTACTGGCAGTACTCGTCATCGCCATAGTGGTCCTCGTGTGGCGAAAGTGGAGAAATATTAGAGGAAAAACTGTGGATGGGTTGTACGTACAGTTTGCCAACCCACATATGATAGAAACAATCTTCCTGGGCGAACTGGCTATGCCTTCAGACCACACTTATACTGAAGGCTATGTGCTCATTAGGGATCTACTGGTGACCCAGCTGTGTCTGAAGTATACTCTGACGGTAACCTGGGGGGCGCAGCTGATGGGAGCAGCAACTAGACCTGGACAGCACCCATCTAAGGTGCCACTACCCGACACCCTGAGGGTATCTAAAAAACTCGCCCGTCTGATGATGAGTAACTTAAAATACAATACCAGGGCCAGACTACTGAGATATTCCTCGGGGCTAGCCACTCCTGTACCCATGGGAGTACCTCGCCTCATCGACGCAGGGTGGTCCGATGTCGGAGCGGACTGGCCTCAACCGGTGTTGGGACAAGGAACAATGCCTAACGCTCCTCCTAGATCGACCACGCCCACCTCAACAGCGACCGGAACAGGATCTGCACGAAAGACAATAAGGCCAGGGACATCCGAAATAAATCCAGGAACGGTTTATGAAGTTATCATATGACAATGTAACGAGTGGTAAAACCTGACCTAGTACTGTACAGGTAAAATTGGTGAATTAATAACACAGAGGTACGAATACTAAAACTAAAATGTTACAGGAAGTTCGCTGGGCAATACCTGTTTGGGTAGGTAGGGTTCTGTTGACTAGCCTGAGCAATAAGGATTCACCAGTCAGGAAAAACTTAGCTCGGGTAGGCTGGTCCAACCGTCTCTCTATGGACCCATGGGTTATCTAAATTTCTCTCAAGTCGAGTGTCCCATGCCCGGTAGCCTAGCTCAACACTCTAATTGTTATTGATTTGGCAACTCTTTTAAAAGTAGGGAACCATTTGGAACCGATCCTAGTGTCGCAAAATTTTAGCATTTTAAAAGAAAAACTCAAAATTCTGTATAAAACCTAAGAGCGCTCAACGGGACCAATGCTCCCAACGAGCGAAGTGAACTTCCCCAAGCAAGTACCATCTACACCTGACCCCTGTGCTGTTGTTACCGCTAGGATCGGGCTGCAGTACAGGAGCCACTTGGGGAACGCCACTGTCTATTCTTTAGCATGCTTACATATATACTCTTCTCAAAGATGAGGGGGTTGCACAAGCAGCAGGAGCCTGCCCACAGGCCTGGTGTCAGTGGTGCCTGACAGGAGGCAGGACGTTGGGGTTACGCGTCACCGACGCTGCGAAGGGCACTGGGGTGGACGCCCGACCATGGCAGTCACTATGCCCCGGGTGGATTGGCTCCTGACAAGCGGTCCCTTCATCACAAAAAAAAAAATCGACGAGTAGAAAGAAATTTACCTAAAAACTAATATATAAAGCAAACCAATATTTGTGTAACTAAGAGCTCTTCCTCAGGGAATTTTGGGCAAAATATAATAAGAAAGCAATATAATTAGTAACATTCTCAGGGGGGACGCTCCGTGACAGCACACGAGAGTACCTTATACGTGGCTCGTTTGCTCCTGGCATAGACACGCTGCAGCGGCAAGGATATGTGCAGATCCTGACAAGGCGTGCTATATTTGGGAGCTATAACGGAGGTCACAAGGAAATGTAGTTAAGGGACAACAGCGAATTGGTGACATTCACAGGGTGCTCGGCTCTCTCTCACTATATTGCGACTCCCTCAGACGGGATAAGCCATCCCTGGGGGGAGAGAAGCTGTAGCGAAAACTCACAAGGCGGTGGAGCGAGGTGCTGTCCTTATTAATAGCCCCGTCGTCTTGGTTATGTGTAAATGGCCACTGGATCACCGTATGTCTTAGGTCAAAGGATCCTGACTTTAACATAAAGTCAGGATCCAACGACAACTAGTATATGAACAACTGCCCATAATTCAAGACTAAATTATTTAGACCACTTTTAGACCAGTTTTAATCGGGACAGAGACAAAACGGCAAGAAGTCAAGTTTCGACCCGGGTAAAAAATTAGAAATAATTAAAATTAATAAAGAAAATGAACGGCTTCAGAGCTGACCGCCGTCGAGGAAAAGAAAATAAAATAAATAAATGAAAATTAGTCTTGACCGCCGTCGTGGCGCTAAAAGTATCCAGGTCTCCGCTCAACAGTTGAGCTGAAGAGGGGGGACATGGATTACTGATTCCCTGATGAACAAGCTACAATAAACTTGGTTGACACCCAAAGTTAATAAGATTACCCAATCTATTAGAAAGGAGATAAGTAATTCTAACTCTGTCTTTAGCACTACCTATCCCTGCCCGGCATGCGCATAGTTAGGATAAGCTGGGGGCGGAGTCTTTTCAGGAGTAGTCTTGACTCTCCACAAGAGAAACGGGCATAGACCTGAACAAGAAAACGGGTTTAACCTTGTACTGTACTTCGGTAAAGGCCCGACTTACTAGGTGCTGTCTGGAAGTAAGTGATCTAAGGAGATGCAATTACACATCTCTATAATTTAAAGGGGGTGTAGGCTGCATATTAAAAAAAAAAAAATATATATGCAGTCTGCTCCCAATTATAGCAATGGAAACTCGGTGCTACCCATTCTGGTCTTATGAATGGGAAAGTACCGACAAACCACGTGTAACTAATAAGGACCGGGAATCAGATCAGAAATGAACCTGAATCTGAGACCCGATCCTCTAGTGATAACTAAGCAAGGAACGAATAATCTCGACCTCCCTTGTACAGTTAATACTTAATGTCCTTTAATGACATTTATACCAACCTCACGGAATGAAAACGCTACCCCACCGCTAGTCATGTGGTTTTTCCATATAGTGTAGTGTATACGGTAGACAATGAGATGTTACTGGTAACATAGGTATAATAATTATTCAGTGAACTGTTTGGAGTTGGTGGCGCACCCGTTTGCATTATCAGAAGGGCGCCGCTACCCAATATAAAGTGGAACTCGGTCTTCAGACCCCAGGCTGAATGTAGGGGGGTGAACGCCGAGTTACCACCTATAACTAGCAGAAAGAGAAGGGATTTTGTCGTAACAAAATCAATCAATAAGAACAAAACTGGGGTTTTAGAGCGGATACTTCACAAAATGGAGTCAAATATGTTAGAACAGGTGTCGCCCTTGAAGGGGGTGTTAACTTGTTTGCGTATAAATCTTTGGAGTGTGTTGGGTAATTATTCTACCACACTGTACAGAAAGAGTGTTATCAAGAGTATTGAACCTTATGACCTCTTAAGGTAAATCACCAGGGATCCAATTCCTATCATTATTCTTATCTCCCCATGAGGTCGGTTAGGGAATCTGAGCGGGACAGTTTTGCATCACCTCTCGGGCACTCATGAAACCTTTGAAGGTGGATGTTCTTGTGACGGCTCAGTCTCGACCTGTGAGCATAGGCTCCCACTCATTCATCACAAGGATATCACTGTCTGAGATGTTTGGCAATCTCGGGCACTGATAAGCGTGGCTTCTGCGTTCAATGGAACGGCGCCTACTAAGGCCTGATCTATGAATGTACGAACTCCCACGGTGTACACACATGTATCTCTGCTTGGGACGCTTGTTAATCTTTGTGGTGTTGGTGCCTTTCTAGCTCTTAATAAGAATATCATTCCTTCTTTCATTATATTCATACAGAATCTTCATCTGGGAGTTCATTCAGTGTCTTAGAGACTTCATCTCGGTCTCCTCACAGTAGTATTTTTTCCTCTTCGAGACGACTTTGACAATAATACTCACTCTAACACTTATTCTAACACAATGACACTGACGAAGTCTTGCTGTTAGACTAAAACATGGGATGGGTATCTGTGGCCTTCGCCACTACATCTCAAACTTACCTTGGAGTCGCCAACAGCTCGTTGGACGGCTCCACCTGTGGTGTCGCCTTACGTGGCCGACACGTCAATCTTTCCAGTACTCTGTAAGGGGGACAACTCATCAAAGAATTCTGTCACAGCCAATCTAATGCTGGGAAGTCTGGACCAAAATACTTGGTCACCTACTGTCACTTAAACTTACCAGGGTGAACACCCTGGGAAGCGCTTGTTACCTAGGGCACCCCATGTGAATTGTTTCCAATGTAGACATTTACACTAACGCCCTGTACGTATAACGACTAAACAAAGAATCCTGTTACAGCAAATCTTGTGTTGTACAACTCAGACCGGAATCTCTGGCCACCCATGCCTGATTATCATGTGCAGTGTCAGTCCCCAACAGCTAATAGCATCAAACAATAACATACGATACGAATTACCCACACTCCAGAAACCCTACGTAGATCGGTAATGTCAACAAACCGCTAATCAGAAAACCCCCTAATATCGCCCAACCACGCGCGAAGTAAAATGCTTGATCATATTAGTCTAAACAATCCGCCCACTAAAATTATATAGCCTGACGCTTTTCAGTGCCAACCGTGTCACATTGCTTCATTTACATCACCCTAACATACCGCAGGACCTGGAAAAGATAATAAGTTTAGTACAAAAGATCCTGACTCTCGACCCGCGCCCACCATCTTGGAACCAAAAGTAAACACTAGGTGGCCGCCCACGCTACCCGTTACTAAAATTACCAGCGAAACAGTTTCTGGTTCCGGGAGTGACATCAGCTTCCGGAATACAACCACGTGAGGGCGAGCCGAGAACCACCAAGAAGAATTTGGCCAACAATCTCCTTAAACCCTACGGGTTAGTAGCCTGCCTAACGTGCGAACAATAGGGAAAACCAGGAACAATACTTACCAGGCGTGGGGGCGGTCGAGGTAAAGGTCCGGCTGAACAGAAGGGAGGGCGGTGTCCGACGACGAGCAAGGGCGGTGAAACATCTGAGTCCTCCCATGATAACAGTCTGGAGCTCCCGTAAGAACGTTCTGGCTGCGCCTCTTGGATAATAAAACTTAAGTGTCCTAATCACAGGCCGGGAATTGGACTAAAAAATTGATTGGTGGAAATCGCTCCGGAATTAAAATATGTACACGGGGGAGTGCCGGCGGCCTATTGTGCAAGGGGCAACCGAACGAAGACCCGGCCCAAGGCCCGGGCCCAGCGGCGCAACACCCGGGCGGACGGCATGTAACCGTCTTCCAGCTCGCGGAAGTCATTAACGGTCATAACACCGTCAGCCACTACCTTTGAGAGGTGGAGGGCATGACCAGTGTTGACCGTTGGCACACCGTACCAGTCATTCGCCCTTTTGACCTCGCGACTAATCCGGGGAATGATGCGGTTGATCCATCTCTGAAGAGATCCGTCACTGTCTGTGCGCGACCACACACGGGCATCAAAACCCGAGGGGGTCGCTAGGAGGAGGGTGGCTGGAGCGGGGTGGGCCTGTATGTTCCAGAATGCTCGGTTGAATAATTCCGCGTAGAAATTAACGACGGCGTCCGGGTTGATAAACAAGGGAAGATACAGGCGTAGTTCTGGGTCCCAGGTCAGGATGTCGAGTAAGTTCGTAATCACAACCAGGACGTCATCAGGATATAACATATGGTGGGCAAAAGCAAAGCCCGCCAGCTCCGCCGTCGTGGCCTCCTCACTCGGAAAAACTATAAAGATATGGTCCGTGTGGTTCTGGATCAGGTCGGGATAATCCTGAACGCCAACCTCCCGTTCTGTACAAAAAATGGCTACTCGCACCATGGTGAATGAGGTTGAGAAAAAACGATAAAGAAAAGGAGCTAACTAGAAAACACGTCTTGACACGTTGAAATTACCGCCGGCACTGATTAAAATGACGTCAAAACGAGGCTAATTTGGAAAACCCCTTTTTGATCCAAAAGATCCAAATTCTGAAATCGGCTAGCATGATCAAAGCATCGTATAATTTCGTATAAAATCTGTGCTAAACTAAAGATTAGGTCCCCAACCAACATAATCAAGCGCCAGAATTAATTCATATCGGCCCAAAATATCAGGTCGAACAATCAAACTTGAAAGTTTGATCGAAGCAGAAATTTGCCATCCGGGCGCTTCGCGCCCGAAGGATCCAAATCGAGGTCAAACCTTGGGGGGGAACTCCAGTCAAGCGTCCCGCTAAGTACACGTGTACTAAGTATAGCTGGCGGACGCGTGACAGGAATGGAGGTATTTTCTGGTTCCAACTGCTCGGTATTACTAAACCTGATACAGAGACCTTGTATTTATTGTAACTAATGTTGTTCTGGTTGAAATTTGATTGAAATTCAACACGCATTGTATCATGAAAGTTGTTCGTTCAAAATGTCCGAATTCTCTGTATTGACTTATGTTGTGTTAATTTGTTCTGAAATTGGATTTGATGTACACTTGTTACTCTTAGAAGTTTAAGACAACCCTACACTGTATATATGTTGAGTTCTGTTGACTTGTGTTACAAATCATAAATATCAGAAACTGTACACGCGCGTACTAAGTCAAAACTGAATTTGTCACCTTATGCACGGGTGTCGCAATCTTTGAATCTTAAAATCAGCTAACAATGCTGAGAACTGACTTTAATGTACAAGGCACGTACTAAGTGAATACCTAAAAATGACGAATACTTCATTCTCTACGGTTGACTTTGTCATTCTGTAACCATGATTATGTCATCATCTACGTTGTTATCTAAATAATCATGTTATCAAATTTTAACACTTACCTTGTCATTTTATGAACGAATTCTGCTAACTTTGAGCTTCAAAATGTGGACATCAACTCAATGAATAATTTCACTGTGAATTTGTGTTGAAACCGGATCTACAAATCTATTGATAATGTGTTGAATGTACCACGAGAGTCAAGGCCACCCCACCATGGTTTAACAAATATATCCAATCATCAAAATTGGGAGCTCATTATATTCATTTGGTTTGAGCTATGTCGTCCACCTCCTTAAACTCAAACACCTGACTGCCGTCGAATGTACTAATGGCTTAGTACTTTTTATACATTGTCATAATATATGATCCAACAAGGATCAGGCTTAGCAAGTCTACTTCTAGTCTACTCCTAGGAGAAATATCTTACGCTCCTAGCGCCACCTGTTAACCAGTATAAAAGGCGCTGCAAGGTAGGGAGCGAGCAGTTAGTGAAAAGTTGGTGAGTTAGTTGGTTAGAAGAAACATGTTTAACCAAGGAGTTATACCTGGAGTAAGTACATCGACTCCATGTAACAGACTGGAGTTTACCAATACCCACTACCTCGGACATAGGATTGTGTTAGAGCTAAATGCTAGAATGGTCTAGAAGGCGTTGGAGCAACTCGTGTTCTAAATGTGGTTGATTGCTGATAGGAGATGGGAGGTGGACTGATGAAGACTTATACATGGTGGCTTTGACTCGGGATGAGATGTTTATTGAATAAAAACCCTTTCATATTAAGAAGTTCCCTCATCGTTCATTTCTTTTGAACTATTGGGAAGTGAATGGACAAACTTTAAACGCGGTCTGAATTACTCAGACATTCTGGAAAGCAACTTACGAAGACTTGGATATATACGAATCTTACGCAGTCTTAAATCAAACATTAACAATAGTTCAGTATGAGGGCAGTGGATGACGCCCGGCCTCTGAAATAGCCGGTGACCTCATGGACGGTGGCACTGTATTACGTCAGGCTAGGTAGCCTGGGCCCTCAGTAGTCTCAAACTCAAGTTCAAAACAAGCCCTGCTCCTATTGTGGTGATGATTGTCTTGTATTTTGACTGAGCCTATTCGTGAATGAAAGGAAAGTTGACACCCTGGATTGGGTGACCCCGCTACCCTACCAAAAAAACAAATTAACTTTAAGTTCCATGCTATGTAAGTCGAATATATTATTTGCATTAAAAACTAGAAAAAAACCCAAAATGCTTTGAGCATATATGACATAGTTCTGGAAGTTCTGCAAGAAGCCCTCAAACACTCTTTGAGGGCTACTGGCTACACAGTATCTTACTGTTTTAACTTTCTTTTTTTCCTAAGAAAAAAGCTCAAATACAAAGGCCAACCACGAGCCTATTATTTACCTCAAGTCCACTTAAACACAGGGTGGTCATGCTTTTACAGAAATCAATTTAAGACCTTTTAAAACCTAAGCTTGGTAAATTTAATACATATTTGACGCATGTACAGGGATTTTCTTGGCATAAGGTTTGATGTAACAACACTCGGAAAAAAGGGCATTTTGTGGGCCATATCAATATCATATTAATAATTATATTTTTAATTCCTAACCAGGTCCAAATCAAGACCTTTTTAAGACCTCCGGCAAGAACTAGTACTATGTCAAATTTACGACCCTTTTTACTAGGCTTTGAAGACCTTAAATTTGAGGGGATCGACTCAGTAGTCCCCTGTTGTCTTAGGTCGGTCATTGTTTATGGAGCAATTGATAAGAAAATTGGAAAATGGAAAAAAAGAAAAGAAAAAGGGAGTTTAGGGCACAGCCCCCGATTTCTAACCAATATTACAGCAAATATTGATTTATTTAACAAAACCCAATAACCAATTCAATATTCTTGCCTAGAATTGGGGGGTGTAGACCCTTAAAGAGTAAAAATAACATGACGGACTAGAATTTACAAATCGGGGCGGGGGGTCGCTCCCCCTCCAATCTCATCTGCCGCTTCATAAATTTCATCACACACAAAATAATACGGAAATAGACGTCGAACCCACCTGGTGATGTACTGGAGGTAGGAGATGGTTTCCTGGACGCCTATCTCACTGGCCAGCCTCCTGAGCTGGTCCAGGACGGGGTCCGGACCCCCCTGAGGGCCGGCGGGGGGCAGGGGGTCCCGGGGGGTCGTCGGGGCCGGGGTCCGGGGGGTCGGGACCTCCCGGGGCTGCCAGTTGAGGGTGGTCAGTTCCTCCCGTCCGTCCGAGCCGAGTCGGGGCCGTGAGGCGGTCCTCGTGGGGTCGGGACCCCACGCGCCGGCCCGGCGGGGGTCGTCGGCCGGGGACCCCGGGCCGTGCAGGAACAGTCTCTGCAGCTCGTCCCCAAGAGGGTGGCCGAACAACGGGTTGTTCTTGATAAAGTCGTCTAGGCCTAGTTCACTATCCATGTCTGCGAGTTCTTGTGAAGGTCTCCTTGCTGCTGCCATTTCCTTGTACCAGGCTGGACCTCGAGAATCGGTAGAAAGTCGACGAACAGCTCCACAAAGTCTTGTCTTGTCTCTGTCTGACTCTGAGTAGGGCAGTCTGGTGACCGGCTGAGGGCAGGGGGCGGGGCTTAGCGGCACGTGCACGGCCTCTGATTGGCCGAGACCTGACCCAGATAACGCTGATTGACAGGTCGAGCTCGTTAGAGGGCCTACTTTCCCACGAAGTAGGGTGTTGTTCATGATGATGCCAGCTAATTAAATGACTTCGGAAGTTTCGTCAACAAACTTCAAACATTCATGAATCATGGGGATTTTTGAAGGATCCGTAATGTTACCCCAAGCCCTGCAGCCTGGTCAGACCTGTCACCATCTCAGCACCTGTAATTAACTGTGTTTACAAGGTCTGAAAACCGTGAGAAAAGCGCAAACAAAAACATGAGATGTACAGTAGAAAGGGCCGGTAATTAGCTGTAAATTAGGAGACTGATGTCATTAAGGGCGTCAGAAAGATAATTGAGGCTCGCATTTGTTTTGTTTTTCCATTAACCAACTAGTCATTATCAAAGATCTCTAACCAGAAAAACAGTAGATCTAGATGTGCTATAGTAGATATAATTATAAGATATTTAAAATTACACTTGGCCTTTGGGCATATCTATCGGCACCTCTGATAGGGGTAGATCTAGAATGGACATGTTTCACTCTGGAAAGAAGCTTTTGTGGTTGACCGGACGTTAAACTACCCCAACAAACAATCATCTGATCAGGTAGCCCTGGATCTACTCAAAGAGGAAAGAAAGAACTCCTTTACTTGGTGTTTTACCTAATGACTAATCTTGTAAAATTCATTCCAGTGAAACCCTGTTTTTAGCTTTGTTTGGTTGCACAACCCCGGGATACCCTCTGCCAGGCTCTGCCTCTGCCCTGGTCGGTCCCTTTTCCCCCTTTGAGGCCTAACATTATAGATCTAATATTTCCAAAATTTAATTTCTCTGTCGGCTTATCGCTGCCTGTGGAGACCAGGTCCTGGTGCCGGCGACCCGTCGGCCGGGGCCGGTTGGGGCCGGAGACGGCGGGCAGGGCCAGCCTTCGAGGCCGGCGCCGCCCTCCTCCGTTTGTTACCAGGTTTGTTACTTTGTGACCAGCTGACCGTCGTCACGTCACCAATAGCGGCGACGTGACGCCACCCAGCGGGGTCACGTCACCAACCACCGACACCGTCACGTCACCAATGGGAACGTCGGCGTCGCGTCGGCATTCGTGACGTGACGTCGGGGCGGGTGGGCTTGGCCTAATAATGGTATTCTTAATGCACAACCTAATTAACCCTTTGATGTTCCGCGATTCTGCAATAACATTGGTAAAACTTTAAGAATGAAGATTTTAAATGCATAAATATAATTATATGATACATATATAATATACACATATAACTTGTGTATATATTAGTTATGTATAAAAGGCAATTTGTGTGTTTTGTGTATGACGAATTGGATCTTTTTCGCCCTCCCTCCTCCTCCCCATTCTCCGATCCACCCAACGACCCCTCACTCTCCACCAAAAACATGCTACCTACCAGATTCAAGGGTACTCCGGAGGTGTCAGACAGACCGGCGCCGCTCACCCCTGGTCAGCGACCACCCCGCCAGTGGTCATCGACATGCTGGTATCATTCTGCCAAGGTCGTCGGCCTTGCCTACAAGTACACCTGTACTCAGACAGGGTTATTTTCGAGAAACACTAACCTGATTAATTTTTGAAAGCAGTTACTCCTTCAACTCAAACACCCTATATATACAGTGACATTTGCTCGTTTGTCTTTTTTAAAACACCTATTCGACGTTTAAGCAATTATAAGGTTGTATCTGTGATTAATAAGCCCATCCCAGTAAACATCAACATCACATTTTACCACGAAATCAGATACCAATTTCTTCCTGATTTAATCCCTAAAGATAGAAGTGTAAAACAAAATGAACCATGGTGGTTTAGTTGAAAAATTGCTACAGAAATTGGTAAAATGCAGCTTTATGTATTGGTCTTTTCCCCATAGGAACCAATGTTAAAGCCCATCAGCCTAACCTATAAAGTCCGACCCTATTTTCCCTAAAATACAGCATTTTTATTGGTTGGCAAACTTGCAAATCTTTCAAATGGTAAAATTTAAGAAATTGTAACATTTTATCAGTACTTCGGGATATAGAAAAACATAGTTTTTATTTATTCCAGTAATTCCTAGGTAACAAGGATGGCTTATATGTCTATTTTGTCCAACCCTTGTCTGACCCTGGGATATACCCAATGTGGAATGGACTTAAATTACTTCTTGAATGATGGTAGTCATGATCCTTCATTCTATTCGCCGGGAAGAGGAGAGAATTGCTGAGAGACATGGGTTCCGGTCACTTTTTTCTATCATTCAAGTCATTTTTAAAGAGCAATTACACAAACATTATGCAAAATTATTATTAACCATTTTGAATATGATGAAATATGTGAGGGCTATTTTCTATTTCGGTCGTTTTTTTTATTAATGAAGCCAGACCCCTTAAATCTGTCAAAATGCAATAAATTTCCAAAATAATATTTTAACAATCTATTTTTTTGCCTATCAATAGCAGGGATCATAACTGAAATATTATATATTTTTTCAGATTTTCCATGCCATAGAATAATTTATGGAAGAGTTTTAAGCAAACAGGAATCCCTTTCGCGCTAGGCATTATGGGCTACCTCTTCCCGCCGAATGGATCATGTTCAGCTCCTAAAGTAGTTGCCAAGAGTTTACAGAATACTCACATGAAAGGATAAGTTTATATTAAGTCCAAGACATGTACACACACACACACACACACACACACACACACACACACACACACACACACACACACATATATATACATGCTGCCAAACGTGTGTTCTCATGATATATAATATATATAACGTCACTAGTACTGACTTCCCATTAGCATTTCATCATAGGCTGAGTCCACTCAGCTCACTCAACCAAAATACTCCAAGACTATTTCCTTCTTATCCATGGCACTAAACTTTATCCAGGCTATCGGCCCTATACCGCGCTAGGGAGAGGTCCAGTGGGCGCCGCCATCTTGGAAAAGGGATGGTTCTGATAGGCTGAAAAGCCGCGCTTGACCCCCGAAAACTACTGGCGCCAAAGGTGTGCGCATGCGCAGTGAAGGACTCCCGAGTGCGGTATACCGCGTTCTGGAGCGGCCCGGTGGGCGCCTCCATGTTTGATAAGGGATGGTCTTGATTGGCTGAAAAGTTGCGCTTGACCCCCAACAGGTTGTGACGCCAAAGGAAGACGCATGCGCAGACATAGACTCCCGAATGCGGTATACACCTTTCTTATGACCCTGTGCAGTACAGACCTACTGTGTAGCAGATCAAGGTGGCGCGAGCCCACCATCCTGGGTCAGGGCATTCATATAGGCTAACAGTGGGACCATTTAGAACTTTTTTTCTATATCTCTCCAATACACTAAAAAGGAAGCAAATTTACCATTTTTAGCACTCATATTAGCATGCACAAATATTTGTTCTTTGCTACAAGTAACCTAATATCAGGATAAAAGATGTAGTTTAGGTACATTAAGGAATTCTAGTCTTTTATTTGGAAGGAGGTCAACTCTAAAAACAAGTTAATCACTATGGAGGGTTGTTTTGGCTCTCAGTCAGCAGAACTTGAAATACCCCTTCTCCCCCTCCACTCCTACTTACACATTCCACACACTGCTAGTAATTACAGATACTTGACCACCTGAATGGGCACCAATTCTCAGTGTACTCTGCTCCAAGAGTAGTGGCAAGTGCTGCAGAGTGAACTGGACAGCACTCCCCTCAACAGGGTTCATAGTTTTGCTAACAGGGGGTGCCACCTTTAGTAAGAAGGGTGTATACAGGTCCTTGCTCATGGACGGTTAGAATAGCTCCGAGCGTTTGCATGGCGTTCACGGCCCGCCTTATCACAGTGGACTGATCATACACCTGTACAATACGAAAGAAGAATTGCAAGCTAGTAGGTGAGCTTTTTTGCTACTTTTGGACTACCCCAGCGTGTGCTGCTGTCATGTACCGCGTTAGAACAGGAAATCAATGCTAAAAGATTATGATTTCCAGATCCGGCAGATGCATTATCGGCAGTGGCGGATCGGAGGAGGGGGGGGGGGGGGGCAAATCAGACAATTGCCCCCTCTAGACCCAGGGGCATATTAAAATTGGAAGACTTCTGTAAATCTAGTGTTTTTATTTTTCATTTTTATAAGGGGGTCAGAGTCCCCCCCCCCCCCCCCCCCCCCGAGCACTGGCTCTGGATCCGCCCCTGATTGGATAGCGGTGCATACCCACACATTCCAATTAAACTGGCTGAGTGGCAAACCTGCTCTGCGCTTCAGGTGTGAAATCTGGCCACTGGATTGTTAAAAGTTGTATTTAGAAAAAAAATCTTCTCTAGTGGCGCCAGCAGAGTACACAGATAATGATAAAAAAACAAAGACAAAGACATGCTATATACCTGGTACCCCCACTCAAGTAAATACGCGATTCTAAAACGCATGTGAGGAGTACAAATTCTCAATAACATTCAGAATTCATCAACACATATATCTGATGTTCATGCAAATATATAACTGCATTCTCACTATATGTTACATAAAAAGATCCTTTTCTATAATTTTTCTCGAATTTTATTGGTAAAAAAGACCCCTATTTTCAGATTTCACATCCATGAAACTCTCATTTAAGTACTAAAAAGGGCATACATTTGCACGCAGGCGCGATATTTCCCCTATTTTATTTTGTAGTTTAAGGGTCCACCATACAAAAAAAAAAGGGGGGGGGGGCGGCGGTGTCAGGACCCCCTAGAACCCCCCTCCCCCACCCTGGATCCGCCCCTGACCCTCCCATCCCCGTCCCCTGTAATTGCAATGTGTATGCATTTCAGGAATTAGGCCCATATCATAGGTTTGGGTTAGATAAATCATATATTCACATCACATGATTGAGTTCTCTAAGACTATCCTTTACATTATTCAGAACTGTCCATGCACATCTATGCACAGCTGTGCATGTAGCGCCACTGGCGTCTGTTAGTTAACTTGTCTTCCACTAGGTGACAGCACTGGGTATGTCCACATTGCCGCTTCCTCATACCAAATAGACAGACAATGTAATCATATTTTAATCACCAAGTGAAAAATATATCCGTATGCATCTCCCGTTTATCAACATCTTTTTGTTTCAATATATCAGATGGACCTCGACCAACTCTAGAGCCAGTACTGATACTATTTTTCAAAAAACTATTCGTTATCAGTGTTCTTACACTGACAGTTGTGACAGTTGTGAAATGCACTTAGTGGCGGATTTAGTGGGCAGTATGTCTTACTATAAACTAATACACTCAGTAGATCACTATGATTATAATTATATATTGACTGAACTGTCTGGAAGATAAGATGTATTCTGAAGGCAATCAAAAGAAATATAAGATAAGGCCCATCAGGAGCCTGCTTCCCCCTACCTTTTGCCAAATTAGATTTTTTAAGTGTAAAATTCTGACTATGGAAGGAAGAGCCCCAAACTTTTACCTAATGCCCCATTGTGTTTTTTTTTGTTTAAATCGCTGGATCCGTCGCTGGTATTGCTTTCTTGACCAAGTTTTTAAAGTACTCACTCAAATTACAAATCATTAGAATAGAAACTTATCATAAATATACGAGGCTCCCCAGCCTGGAGGGAGCCTTGATATTACTGGATATGTGTGACAAATGAGAACATTAGGCAACAAAAATAGTTCAATCCACTTGATCATATCAAATGGAGTCCAATTAACCTGCAGGTGCCAAAAATTGTCCGTTCTGTATTTATGACATGTAAAGGTGCAGGCATAGAAGAGTCACCATAATTACAGACTTTGTTCTGATTTCACTGATAAAGTATCTAAGCCTATATGCCTAAATTATCCATCAATCCATCCATCCATCCATATGCATCTATCTACAGATTTACATTTTTGGAATACTAACTGAATAATTATGATTTTATCTGATTTCATCATAAGCTACGTATATTTGATCCAGAGCCAGGCAGTCACCTTACATTAGGTCACAGACAACAACAGATGGCACTACGACTATAAACATACAGCTCTGTGACCCCATGATGGCCCACTGCTGCCACCTGGAGGGCGAACCTCCAACCATAAATCACCTGGGCCTCAGTAATCTCCTCGGCAGAGAGTTGACTCCGGTACTCAGGCCGTACCCAGGTTCTGCTGAACTTGAAAAGGGGGGTGGTGATAAGTAAAAAGTGGAACTTTTTAATATTTCCCTACTATTTTTTAAAGCGATCCGCGCCAAAGGCGCAACCGAGCATAGTGACGTGAGCGCTTTGGGGCCGTCCATAAATGACGTCATGCGCTGGGGAGGGGGGGTCCAGTCCCCTATACATTCCTATAGTAAAAGCATGACGAAGGGGGGGGGGGGGTGGGGGGGGTGGGGGGGGGGGGTCAAAAATGGTCAAAAATAGCATGACGTCATTTATGGACGGCCCCTTTACCCCCTGTCCAAAAATCATGGGTAAGGGAAATCTTCAGGTCTTAATATCACTGGATATTAGACTCTGCATCAAGGACTAAGAGAATGCATTTAACAGTGCTACATTAATATATAATATCTACAATTTATCATACTTTTAGAATATTAGAATGATTTTTCTAAATGATTGTAAGGATTAGTTATTCTTAGTTTTATGCCAACATTTAGGTCTCACAGGAGTAAGAGCCTTGTTTTGGCAAAGGCTGCCTCATTTTGCAATTTTGGTTGAAGCTATCAGCAGAGAACAACTTACCCAAATCTGGCTGTTATCTGAATTCTGATTGGTTCACAGAAATCATTGTAGTAACTAAGTTTAACAACTTGCATTAGTAATTTTGCCAAGGGAATGGTTCCGGGTGTTTAAGGTATGAACTGGACTGAGAGGATATTTTAACAATAGAGCTAGACTTGTTATTTGGCTGTATCTTTTAACTATTTTTTTTTGGTTATTAAACTACAACCACCATTAAAATGTTCTTCCTCGAATGCTTTAAGGTCCCTTAACGCCTGTGCGCCTACGTTACTGCCCAGTCCCTTTTCCTAACCATTTAACCCGCCCTTTAATCATGTAATCGCCCCACCCCACCACCCTCATGGAACAAGCATTGCGTGTCAATCTGTGTCTAACAGTAGTATCCATGGCAACAAGCCCGTCGTGCATCCCACTGGTCAATGACCACGGATTGTCTGTGTCAGGGGTGGCTGGGGGGGGGGGAGGGGTGCTGGGATCAATTCTAAAGTCTGAGCCTGGCTACACACATCGACATCATCATGTGATGAAATGTGGGATTTATTGGTTCTATATTCAATACTAAAAATGTGGCGGTGCATAATGCATGGAGGGGATCATGGAGGCTGATTTGTTGTTATTTACATGAACGTTATGCATGGGACATGGAGCGGGTTCACACAGCGGGACGTGCACGGTGGACAGGTCTAGTAGGCAGGTTATAGGGAAGACAACGATTGGAAATCCAAGCGATAGGGAAGCCGCTGCCGAGTTCAATTGGTTTGACGGCTCCTCGTTTAGAGTGGGGTGAAGGAAGGGGTCCGACGTAGAGGAATGACGTAGTCAGGCCATTAGGAATGTACGACATAGTGTGAGCAATAAGCTGACATGTCGAAAAATGTGGCGATGCAGAGTAGCTTGACAATCCATACCCATATCATATCACCCGCATCCTCGCAAGCCAGTCCCCCAGCCGCTACCGCGGTCAGGACCGCAGCGGCAACAGGGGCCTTGACTTGAGAAGTTGATCACTTGCAAATGGCAAATGGGTGGGCAATGACTGCATGGACTCCTTGTTGACCTACAATAAGATTCTCCTCTTGTCTCGATAGTGTCAGGGCGAAATCCCAACCGCCAACCCCCTTGGACAACCCCCCCCCCCCGACGCTTTCCCTCTTGACATATACACCCTGAGATAGGCTATAGGTCTAGGTAAGAATTTGTCAGTAAGGTATCCATTGTCCCCAGACATTTTTGTTAAGTCGTGTGTGGAAACATAGGCCCCCACCAAAGGAGGTCTTCTAAGACGGGTACATTAATAATGTGTTGCTCCAGAATTCCAGAATCCACCACTCACAAACAAAGCAATATGGAGCAGTGGCCAGAACGCGACGCGAATCTTGGCCTTCGGCAGATAGTATGTGTCTTTTAATAGGCTGGCAAATGCTTCTGTTGGATTGTCAATGTTTAAAGCCTTAATGCCTTTAATAACGCAAACTATCGGGCCAATAAGGCAAACTCCAATAGTGTAATCCGGGCTTAAACTTTAAAAAGCTAGGTCTAAACTTATTCTGATATGTTCGATGGGTACAGAGCATACTTTGGGGATAGGAATAATTGACTATAGGCCTAGGGCTTATTGAATCCGCTTGCAAATGACCTAAAACTAGGTAGTTCATCAATAATGGAGATCGGCGCTCACATACAATTTTGTGAGTGAAGGTATTAAACCGAACAAAGAAGAACAAGCAGTCGAAACAAAAAATATCGCATCAATACTTTTTTTGAGAGAAGATTATGCTTCATGTGCGAAAAAAAACACTTGCCGGCATAGAAGTAACTGAGTGGCTATTGAAAAGTTAAGTCTGACTATCCCTATGTAATGACCTGTTAGATGTCCTTCATTCTCAACCTTCAAGTCTTTTTACCATGCCTTTATAAAGTGTATTGGTTAATGCATACATCTCTACTCCAAATATTTGTGAACAACTCGCATCACTAGCCACATTGTGAAAACTTGCATCCTGCCAATGACTGCTAGTCTACCTGAAATTGAGTGATACTCATAATGTTGACAAAGGGCTCATTCAAAGTAGAATATGGACGTCTAACATTTGATTTTGCACAATTGTTTTTCTTTACTGAGAGTGAGTAAAGCTAGTGAACGAAAATATTTTAGTAGCAGTTCAACTCGCTCGATCCCCTTCAGTTTTTGCCTCGAAACGTCACACAGCAGACTTTATTTGAAGTCTGCGAATCGAGTGTCTACTGTAGCGAGTGGTCGTTATGTGGGTGTTTTTAGGTGACTGGAGCACCCGCGGGGGGCACTTGGGTTTCAAAAGGATACCAATTGCCAAACAGACCCCCAAAGTGCTGGCGAAATAGAGGGGGTGGTCAGCCAGTTTTTAAGCTAAAAAGGAGAGCGGTGAATTAATCTACAGAACAATAATAAGGGTATTAACTTTAGAGTTAGCATTACTGTAACTTTATTTCTGATAAAAAAATCTAATGAAGCTTTATCAGAAGTTTTCCTGAGCAATATTGGTGATTTTTGTATGTTTCCTTGAAATGAGAGACTCTTATTTTTTGAGGCAGTGATCTGAGTCCCTGAAAAATGCCCCCCCCCCACCCCCCTCAGGCTGGAGCAGTGGGTCCGGCAGGTTCCTGTACACCTGGGAGCGGGGTGAAGGGGGCCGGGCCCACCCCTGGGGGGGACCACGTTGACTTACCCCCCCCCCCCTCCCCAGCACCGCCACCTCCAGGGGCCACATACACCTTACCAGGAAAGGTTTACACAGGGTTATGTAAGATATTTCTATGTGAGGGAGCTCTCATGAAACTGTTTTCTAATTAAGAAGGCAGCTTAATGGTTATCCAGTGTTGCTGTTATGCACATGTGAAATGCTGTAATTTTTGACGTGAAATTTTCATAAAATGTATTTAAACTTCAAAGTTTGATGAGAACATGCTGTAAAACAGAATTCGGAGTGGTGTGTCTGAGACGTGCGATACATTCCTCACCCGTTTGGCACCCGGGGGGACATTGGCCGCCCTCTGTGAGACTGGGGCTAATATTGAACCTCTGAGACACCTCTAAAAGCCTGAGTCTACAATTAGGGAAAACCAATTTACATGGGTTGGTATAAGTTTGCCCTAGGATTCCCATTGGGAGTCGCGTATTTACTAACATCTTTGTAAAATCAATGCAACTTATTTTCATTGGTACATTTTGTCTAACGTGAATAGAAATGATTGAAGAAAAATATGTTTATAGTTCACCACACCCATGAAAGACAATAAACTTTCATTATAATTATATTATGTTTCTACACTGAATACTCAAGGTTGTCAGAGTGTCTCCTTAAAGTTGTCATAGGATTGTAAAATGTCAGACAGTTTCTGGTTCGTCCTAGCCATCTTTTGCAATTTATTTTTTCTAGTTTTAAATTCAAGCTTTAGCCAGTAGTGAAAGGTTGTCATTGGGTGGTGTTAGGATAGGGTGGTTAACTGTACCTTAAAGTGGTCATTCTAATGTGACAACTTCTGGTCAAAATGTTTGTCATCCTGCACTAGCAGATTTAACATATACAGTTACTAATTGGTACAAGGACAAATCCTCTACTGCTTTTATGACTTAACTCCAATTTTCTTTTTTTTAAATGATTTATTCTATGTCTCTTATACAGAGCTCTTCCGATAGCAGTAAAAAAACAATCATTGATATCATCCAATCTTACAATTAACACATACAAGTAATAACAATAATACAATACAATACATATCAAGTGCCATAAACAATGCAGTACCGTATCTCTCCCTTGTTTTCTCCATTAACCTTAAATTTCATGACACTTAAATCTTTATGTTTTAATGCATTTTTAAACTCCACAACCGTGTCTATATTTTGTAATTTTGCATCCAGTTGATCCCATAGCCTACTCCCTATATAATATGGACTTTTCATTACCCGTTCACTATCTGTAAACGGCGCATTAAACTTCACTTTATCATTTCCCCTCAAGACAACATCAGGTCTGGCCACTCTAACATTCGATACTTGTTTACTCAATTTAAACATTCTCCTAAGCATCAGTAATTTACACCGATCACATAATGACAACAATTTCAGTTCTTTATGATATTGAATCATATCATTTGTTGGTACCTGTTCAAAAATATTCAAACACGTCTTTACTGCACGATTCTGTAACGGTTGCAATTTCTGTATCCATTTCTGAACACATGAGTCTGTTAACATGGAAACATAATCCAGCAGCGGTAAAATTCCCTGTTTATATAACAATAGACACGTCTTCTGGTCAATATATTTCCGGACAATGGACAGTGTAATTAGCTTGTCATTAACTAAACCGATAGTAGTCGACAATGGAAAACCATAACAATAAATTTTACTCTAATTTCAATATTCTAATTTTAAATGTCTGGAGAGACTATTCACGGCTTGTACAATTAATGCATAATTTAGTGCTCCTTCTTAGCGACCAACCTAGTAGCCTAGTGTAGAAAACAACTGAACAAACCTATGAAAACATCAAAATATCTCATTTCTGAATAATTTTTCATGGCTGTAAAAGAGTTGTCATAAGATTGTCACAGTAACAACCCAAACAGGAAGTGACATACAAGAAGTCATACGATGTCATCCTGAGATTTAAAATTTTGAATTTGGCAATTGAAAGAGACAGTGAGTACAATCCTAGAAGCTAATATTTAGAATAGGCGTTTTTTCCAGATGATAGGGGAAGTTATGTATAGGGGTTGCTGAGGATATTTTGCTAGATTAGAAAGAGAAATTGAAGAGAAGAAAATAATGGTTGTCATATGATGACCGTAGTGACAACCTTTAGTTGTCAAATTAGAAAATGATCGTAAACTTAAGCATAGAATCTACAGAGCTTATTTTGGAATGTGATGTTTTTTTGGAGACAGTTTAATCTAACAGGGTTATCCTACACACACACACACACACACACACACACACACACACACACACACACACACACAAACACACACACCCATATATATATATATATATATATATATGCTGCCAAACGTGTGTTCTCATGATATATAATAGTTTTTTTTAATAACATATATCGTTCAATCAAAATGCAATAAAGCGAAAGGTTTACTATATATAGTTGGGTTGGTGTGGTAATTGTGTCAAAGCATCAAATTTGTATATAGCATCCCTGAAATTAGTATTATTTAAAAGTTTGAAGCTGAATATCAAACATCATAATCTTGAGTGAATGCAGAAGATGATTTGTGAAAAATGCCCAAGCTTTCAGACAATTATATACAGAACCTTAATGAAAAAGATGTATATTAAATCAATTTCTAAAGTTTCCAATTTATCATTCATACTTCTGAGAGCCAAGTACCTTCAAAAGAAGCTGTGTTATTGGAATAATTTCATATTTTCTTTGTGACAACTTTTGCCCAAAGGTTGCATGTGTAAATGACGATTTTCGGCTCATTAATTTGGGCCCAGCATTTTGGCATTTCTGGCAAAGAATCAACCGATAAAATCTTAACACTGCTTACTAGGGCCAAAGACATAATTATGTATCTCTGTGCTGGGGCTGTCATAAAGTTCTCATGTAGAAAGAAATGTACTGCTAACACGAAAAGAAGAACCCAGATGTTGTCATATTGAACCATATTGGAATTCTTTGACAGATTTTGGAAGGCCCTCTGACAACATAATGTTTTCTGGCTATAGGGCAATCCAGTCACGATTACCTGTGAGCTGCCAGCACGACTCGTTATGTAATCCCCTTATTGTACCCAGTGAATTGACCTCCCTTAAAGATAGACAGCACGTCTCGGTAGGCACAGGCATATAGAGAGAGAAAATTTCTTTTTTTTAAAAGATATCTTCAGGTCATGCCCTTCTTCCAGACTTGTAATTGTCATAGAGTATATCTCCAAAGATCCCAAATCCCTTTCCAGACTTGTAAGTGCAAGGGGCAACCCCAGGAATTTTGAATTCTTTACATGAATGGATAGAAGTATAGTAAATGAGCTTATGAATAGTAGCATAGTATATGAGTTAATAATTTATACTAGGCCAGAATCGGAGTGACCCGAACCAATGCCTTTCATGTCAGGACGTCAACGCATTTTAAACCTCTGAAGGAATACTTGAGGATATATGGGGGGAACTTGGTGGATGAATTTAGATAGCCATGTATAGTTTACTCTTAATGCAATATTTTTAAAATGAATTTTTATACCTGTGAACGCTGATATGTTGATTAAAGTTAACTATACTTATAGTGCATAGTTCGAGACGATTATCGTTATTAATATTGTCTCTAGTGGGTTGCTAGTCGAGTGATGGGTAAGTCCACGAGATGGGCGCTCAATCCATAACATGAACAACGCTTGGCAGTACGGTAAGTTTATTGATGGGTATAGTGATGCGTACAGCTGCTCGTGATGACAATAAGTCCAAGGTATAACAGTTCCTATTTAGTGGAGTCAGCTTCCTCCATAGAGTCCGCCTAGTCTCACCTCCGGCCGTCGTGCGGTAGTACCGTATAAGTCACCAGATGTCCCTTTGTTTGTATAGCTATCTAAAACCCCTTCGAATCTCCCGATCCGTATGATCCAAACGCTACTGGTCTCTCCCTCTCTCTTACCCTGCACTATCGCTTATAAAGCAGTCTGATATCGATTTTACCCAAGGCATTGATGCTTGCGGGGAAGTGTCCCGATGAGCATTGTCGTCAGGTATATTTACACCTACCAGCGGCACCTGCCCTTACTAGATATTTTCCTAAACTAAGTAATTTAGAGGAATTCTTATCATTTTGTATTCGTCTGGTGACCCTTACACTAATTCAATAAGCATGCACAAAGCAGATGTTTTAATCTCTACCTTTGTGCACCTGGCATTGAACACGTGTTACTTTTACTTAACGAAAGACATTTGAAGTTCTGACACTGCCTAAAGACCCTGAGGGGGGGGGGGCACTCAGTCTTTGAATGTAAGTTCAACTAGAAAACTACAGCCTCCCATTTTTTCTGTTGGGCATAAGCTGACAGCCTCCGCCCCCTCCCCTCCCCCCTTCAGGATATCTTGTTGACAGCTCTCCAAACAAGCATTTATCAGTGAATTTCATGTTTGCACTTTGATATCAGAACTCAATGATTTGTTTGAGAGGCATTTTGAAGGAATTAGATTACAGGCAATAAACTTTTATTCAAGTATGAACTACAAAATTAATGTGTTATTAACAGCCCCCATAAAAGGTGGTTTGATTATTTGACAGTCCCCTTTTTGAGTCAAATTGAGGGTCACAGTTGATACCCATTTCTGGACCGAGCATCCCCCCCGGGCTAAAGTCAACATAAATTCTCCTTCCTACAATGCATGGGGCCAACGTCTTTAGATGACATGGATACATTTTCAAGTGTACAAACTGCGTGTGGACGAATACTATATTTTATAGGAGAGAAAAGTAAAATTGAGAACACGTGGACGAAAGTAAAGTCGTCTTACATGTTCGTGATAAACGGCAATCAAAAGGTTTTTGGACAGAAACTGCGGCTGGTGGCTTAAAGTACCAAATAACCTTTAAGTCGAACCACTTTGAAAACCTACCCCATCAGTCTGTAACGTAAGGCCGCCGTAAATGTGCAGAAACATGTCGTTGGCGTTGAACTGCAGCTTTTAGAACCTAGTTGGGACAGGGTAAGGGGGACCTAAATGGGAGCGAGTGAAGTGAGAGGAGTAAGAGGTAAAACACGACGACTTACACGACTATTGGAGACATTGTGTAACTGCATGGAGGGGTCTCAGAGTTATTATGCTGGCGTTCTGGGAACTACACCTTTGGTGGGTGTTGAACCAGGTTAAACGGGTACAGTTTGTGAATTTCTAATCATTGGCATCATACTCGTAAATCAGTGGTTGCAATAGTTTTACCCCAAATTCCTAAAGCAAAACTGCAAGTCTGTAACTATATATAGTCTGTAAAAGTTACTGGGGTGGTGGTCTGGGTCTGTATCTTCTCTCTAGTGTTCCCAAATAGAATAGCAAATCTTACAAACCAAGAGCACGTCTCAAGTAAGTATCTTACAGACTTGTAAGAGTTTACCAATGTTGCTTATGTCATTGAAAATAGTGTTTATTGTACAATATAATGGAAATTACATGTGTTTAAACCCCAGTACTGCTCATATACTATTTATATATGCCGTAGAATAGGATGATATAAATGTGCATGTTAGAAAAGATGTGAAACACTTGGAATAGCAAGTAAACAAAGTTGTCAGTTAGAAAATGATTTACAGATTCCTAAAATTAATTCAAATCGGTGCCTTTCTGTTTCCTGATGCTCCCATTCCTATCCTTTCAGAAATTGATGTAATAATGCTCCTTACAATTACGCTACCCCAATAAAAGAGTGATATTGTGTTGACCCCATTTCCCTACAGCACCTTTGACAGTTTTTAGAAAAATATAAATGTTAAAAAAAAAATTGTCACAAACCTTTATTTTACCTTTTTCTTATCATTCAACCTCAATAATACTGTTTTGAGACTTCTGACATTTTGTAATTGAAGAAAAATGTTATTTTTCACAATATTCATTTGATCAACAGTCACTTACAGTATCTCTAGAGGTACTGCAAAAAAATCTTGTAACCTTTACCAATTTTGAGGGTATTTACAAGTACAAACTGCTTTTAGGAACACCTTCTGAACTTACATACTTTTTTCCTTGTAAGATTAACAATTGTAGCTATTTGCAGAAATATGACATCCCATTCCTCTAACTTTGAAGGGAGTACATTTCTGAACCTTTTTTTTAGGAACCAAAGAGCAGTTTGTAGACTTGCATCTCCAATTTTACATGTTTTGACCTTTACAGATCCGCATTTTGACTCTAGGAATTCAGGGTTATTCCAGTAGATCTTGGGGGCAATTTATTCCCGGAGCCCTCCACATAACAATACGTTCAAAAACGTATTCAAAATCTTTGTTAAATAAAACTAAATAACTGGTGATCAGTTGGTCATTCAAGGAAATCACATTTGGATTAAACGCGTTACCATGTGTTATCTACTTAGCATAATACTATAGATCACTGCAGCAAATTGCATTTAAAATGCCTTTACCTGTTTTCAAAGATATCATAATAATTCTTATAATTATTGGTCAATTTCAACCATCTTGGTATTGTTATAAATCTTGGAGTATGTAAAATATGAGTCTGGATGAAATTTGTTCCAATTGAACATTCTAAATAATATGGAATGTCTTCCAAAACAGAACTTAAATGACGGTTTCTATTTTCCTTAGGGATATAGATAATAAGCATAGGAGTGTATCTCATTCTCCCTTTTGACTAACAATTGTTACAATATGACGCTTTACCTCAAATCTGAGGTTGAAAACAACTACCAGGCCTTCTTTTTAAGAAAGACAAAAACGAAAGATATTTAGCTTCTAATTGTTTGCAACCATTAATAGTCTTGCAATGAAAACCGCCAAAGTCGTGCGATGGAAACGGGCTTTTGCAATTCTCAGGTTAGCAAAATAGCATCTCTTCAGTATAGCCCGTCAGTCCAGCCCCGTGCCGGATGGTGGCCACTCCCCAGTGTCAAAGGACACTAAGAACCTGTTGGGGGGTTGGTTCTGCCGTGGTCGTGCATCGCGGATCAACGTCCTAATCGTTATGAGTCCTGACCGGCGGGTACCTGAGGCGGTACCTGAATCAGCCATCTGGGCCTCCGCCAACCAACACAATCCCCCTTCACCGGCCGCACGAACAGGAAGTGCTCCCACCAATAGCAGAACACCCAATGCTCCAGTAGCGACTAATAGTGACTTTTCATGCGGGTATAATATTATTTGTATTTAATAACATACGCTGTTATTCGGTATTGCCTGTTCTCTCCATTCCAATACACATTGACTGACTTTATAACCGTTGTACTATTAGGGCTCTTGACCCCTATGTTCGACAGGCATATGACGACTTGTTCATTTGTTTCGACAGAAGGCCAAGTGACATGCGACAGGGGATGTAAAACATATAATGACACGCAACATCAGCCTTGCTTAAACTCAGCATGTAACATAAAAAATATTAATAAGAGAAACCGGCTAGCCGTGGTCGGGGGCAGGCTGCCCGGGCCCGGGGTCTGCCGACAGCCTCCTGTGTTGTGGGCCGTGGGCCGTGGGAGTGGGGCTGAGGGGTCATATATCAAGTCTACAGAGGGAAGATCCGAGTGTAGGCGTAATGGGAATCAAAGTAGCAACGTACATCCATTGACTGGAGACTGCCAAGAAGAAAAAGTGTGCTTTAAGTTGGCCTCTCAGGTCACAAGGTTATATGTGCACATTTAAACTTAACAACTCTCATATGGACCATTGTCAGAAAGTTTGCCTCTTTTCCATGGCAAATTGTAAACTTCAAAATGGGGTTACTTTTTACTAATGCTTGAATTTTTGGGCAAAGGGGGGTACCCAACGATATTTCTTCGACAAAATAGCAAATCAATGTTCTGTCCACCCAGAATTTCCCAGAACAAGGATGAAAAAACCCTGCTCAATTATTAATCTAGGACATTCTATGCTATAAAAACAATAGAAACTTGCTTCGTTTATCTTGGAACCTGTTTGTCATGTTTGAGTGTGTATAAAAAGACATACAAGGGAATGCAACCTCCCTTTATAAAATCTAGAGCACTCATAGCTAAGGACTGCAGGTATTCTTCCCTCCATAGCAATGAGTGTGCTTATTCATTTAGAAAAAGGAACTTCTCATTTATTATATAAATCAGGCATACTGATCAGGTGTCTATTTTAGGGATGGCATAAGTTAAACAGGGGTAGTAGAGGGCAGACAGAGGCAGCAAATACGACCAAGAGGGATAGCAGAGGGCTGACAGGGATGCACCGGATAGGCAGGGGTTGTAGGGGCCCAAGAAACATTCATCAGAGGGGTATTGGACAGGCCCGCACACAGGTTCTGCTGTGGGGGGGGGGGGGGGGGGGGGATGGCGAGGTACCACAAGTGGCACTTTTCCTATATTTTCGATAACTTGAACTTGAAAAGGGGGGTGGCGAGGAGTAAAAGGTGGAACGTTTCAATATTTTTCCTACTATTTTGAGGTGTTTTACATTAAAACGACAGCAATACGGCTTCTTTTTATTATTCACAAGTGCCTTTGGCAAATTTGACAAAATCCAGTTGTAATAAATAGAAATTGGCTCTTCCTTTCAAATCTGTCAACTATGATGACTACATTTAGATTAATTAATCAATTCTCTGATGGATCCATCCCCATGAGGATTAGTAGTCCACAGACATTATGTCTACATAGTGGTTACTGCAAAGACATGTCTGCATGGTGCCTACTGTGCAGATATGTTTTGCTGGTTCCTAGCAGTTCCTCTAGTTCATTACTAGCATGAAAATAACTGGAGGAAAGTTGCAAATCAGCCAATTAGAAGGCTAGTGCTGATGCTGCCACCTAGCTGATTTGGGTGGAGTAACCTGGAGTGGAGTGCACCTCAGCCAATCAGATTGCTGCATTCTGTGGATGCCTAACATTTAGTGTAACATAGACCAACCTGCATATATGTAGTTGATACTGACCTCTTGAGATTAAGCAAAAAGCTTTGACCTTTATCTTTCTGAATAAGAAATTATAAATCTAAACAATCAGGGGAATGCTAATGATGCAATGGACTATTTTATTGACCCTTTAAAGTGTGCTTGTAGTGCACAGATGGGAGAATCAGTTAGGCTCATTCAAGCATCTGTTCAAGCTAGGCAATTTTGGTCAGTTTTTGGGAGACCTTTGCAGACGGCCCACCTCTTGAATACCACACTTCTTCATATAAAGTCTAATCATATCATAATATAGTAAATAGTCCCAACCTTGTAAGGGTCTCAGGAGGTTTTTCAATAGGTTTCAGGGGGAACTGCATGGCTACTCATGTTTGGCCATTTTTTCACTAAAAAGTACAAATGCAGTTCCTGTTACCAAGTTTATCTGATTAGTTTACCCCTTACTTATTTGGCTGATAATGATAGCTTATGATATTTTCCATAATATATCATGATTTTGATCTATTTTGAACAGTGGATTTTCGGTATGCTTATGAATTCTACAGAATTCAGTTTTTTTGAACAATTCTTTTTGCATAATATGTTCATGTTGAAAATGTACATTACTCTATCAAATTGCTCAAAACACACCATTTTCAAACTGTCCTAATCTAAAGCCTATTTTTGATGCCTTCAGACAAAATATGGTGACAGGACACTTAAGGCCGTATTCCACATACCAAAAGTGCGGGCCGCCGATAGTGACCCTATCCATAGCAACGTTCCATACCGGCAGCCTGTCATTTCGGTTCAATTTCAGCGGCCGAAATTGCTGCCTGACTTTTATTTTGGAAAGTTCAAGAAAATTGGAACAGTTGATCTATAATGGCGCCATTGCTTTTAATCGCCCAATGAAGGGGGGGGGGGGACGGGTACCCCAGGCATCATCTCCCATAGCAAATTGATTTATTCTAACAAAAAGAACCATTTATACACGATTAAGTAGTTTGGGTAGGCTTTGTAACATCTTACAATAAACCCTAAACAACAACAGCAAATCGACTATAGGAAATGCTGAATGGCACGTTATTCCACTTTAAGGTTATAATTGTGAAATGAATGTGATTTGTCAACCAAAGATATTTCTGGATACATTTGGAATCATGTTAACCATCAACAACCGTGCTAAGGGCCTAGGGAGGTGATGATTGACGAGGAAAAAGTGATGTTAATTGCTTAAAGGTATACTGCATAAATAATAAGCTTCTCATGAGAGCTTTCTCGCGCTATCTCGACGCCTGAATAGGTCACAATGCATGAGGCCCACCAGGAGTGGCGACGTGGGCCCGGGTGGCTCCAGCAGCACCCCGGGCCTGGTGGGGAGAGAGGGTACTACGGGTGGGATTCCATTAGGATACATTGTCGTATAGAGCATAAACCAAGTATATTAAGTTTTGTAAATATTAAGGAGTTATTTCTGTATTCTAAGGACAACATTAACAGGACAAAATTAATTATGGCAACCGGGCAAATCGTTGATACCCATTACAGAATCGGTATGAGCAGGAATAATTATAAGTTAGTTATCCCAGTCATAAATAAAAAAAGAAATTGCAAATGAATTGGAGCAGATATTAAATTTTCTCCCAAATGCCTGGAATCAAGTTCTGTCATTTTATATATTGTTAACTTTGACCAAGGTATTGCTACCAGTTGCCATTTCCAGCTCCAGTGTTGATTGTCAGTGTATTGTGAGCCAGATCTTCTCAGCAGTTGTCCAGTTGACTTAGCCAAAAGTTTGCTTAAATACTAGTAATATAGATGTTTACCAATTACCACTAGCCAAGGATAAACCAATCTACTATAGAGTAATGCACTATGTCGCGAAAACCATTAACTGTTATGTTAAATAGCCTTAACTATAGCCAGTATAGGCCTTGCTTAACTATAGCCAGGATAGGCCTTTCATTGATAAGGCATTGATGTGAACTGTTCGGTTGTTTATTGCAGACTGAAACAACAGCTCCAGGGAGCTTCCTTTTATACTAAACCCTAGGTCACATGACTTTACATTAAAATGTTTCTCTGGTGGCTCTGGTGGTTGTGGTGGCTCCGGCGACTCTGGTGGTTGTGGTGGTTCTGGCAGCTCTGGTGGTTCCAGCAGCTCTGGTGGTTCCGGCAGCTCTGATGGCAATACCATAACACTATATATATATGTTTAATTCATATTTTTAAATGTGATTGGCTCTGGTGGTTCTGGTGGTTCTGGCAGTTCCAGCGGCTCCGGTGGTTCTGGCGGTCCAGAGGCAATACCGTAACAATATATATGTTTAATTACAAATGGTCGATATAAAGTTTCCATGGCAACCAAATAATACAAGATAGGTAAATTTAGAATATAAAATCTTTAATCCTGTTGATAGAATATCTTGAGCATAACAATCAAATTCCACACAAAAACAATTATCGTCTAAGAGTACATTTTCATAAGATGTGCCCAAATTGTCAAATAACTCTAGGGGATATCATGAACAATAACAAACAATATCTTTCTTTATTGACACTGAGTAGGAAATAACAACTACTTTAAATACTAACAATCTAAATGCCAAGAACTTAATCCACTTGCCTTTTAGGTATATCCTGTATAGTTAACGCAACATTAATTCTCTTTTAAGTATAAGTAGGCTAATCCGGGATAATCTTCCCTTCGTAGGTAGTTGGACACCATAGAGGGAACAACCCAGGGACCAGACAGACCCCTGCACCGACCTCAGCCTGTCGAGATCCGGGTACAGGTGTCCTTTTGTCTCCAGCTTGAAACAACTGGCAGCACAATGGAGCATCATGCATAGCGTCTTTTACTATAAGAAAATACATTCTACGGGTGTTATAAACTATTGTCTCTGTAGTGGCTTTGTTTGAGAAGTTATTCAAACGTTTGTTTTAGTATTCCGTCTGGGCAAGTTGTACCTCGCCCCGTTTACTTGAATACCTTCATCTGAGGCAGTTCCCCGTACGGCACCTGTAGCCGCTTGTAATTAAGGGGAATCAGTGGTTATCCACCTACCATTTTTGTCATCTGCCGCTGTATCACCAACTGGAGACTATAAAGACTATACTGTTATATGATGCTGAGAGGAAATGATGACATGTCCACAATGAAAACACCATTACATTTTGTTCAAATTACCAATTGTACTTTACTCTTAAGGTGCATGTTCATGTTGGCTCTCTTTACCTTTACTATTATGATCGGCTTTAATTACCCAAGCACCAAAGACAACGAGGATATCAGCTTTTAAACGTTATGGACCTTGTTCACATAGGGTCACTTGACCATAGAATCAACATCCAAATTTTGAATATGGCGAAACACAGATGCCTTAATTGGTGATGTAACTATAGCATTAAGAATTAAAACATGATATTTGTATTTCTAAAGACAAATTATGAATTGATCACCACTATGACGACCAGTCATTATCTGGGTACCGTGTGATGTCATCTGCATATTATCTATACCCCCAATGCCTCCGGTAAGGGTCAGCATTGGTCAGTTTGCTTGATGTCCACCTCTTGCCGCATGCTTGACCTTGTGATGACCTTAATCTGGTCAGCAAACGTCTTCTAGTAGGTGGGGGGGGGGGGGGGTGTACAACGAGAGTCCCCCCCGGGCTGGCAGCTGTTGATCAGGTTATGTCTCACACTTAGTTCACACCATCAAAGGACATAATGCGACTAACACCGCTTACCAATGGGGAAATACTATGATATGTGCAAGCATTTAGTGGTTTTTGTTTCTCCTTGATTGCTCTTTGGTTTTATTGTTGTTTTGACGGTTTCTCCTGTTAATCAGTGGAAGGTACATCAAAACAGGAAATTGTCATAACCAAATGTTTGCTCAACCTTGAATACTTGGAGATTCTCTTCGGCAGTTTTTCATACCCTGGAAAAGTAAATAACATCACGAACAAATACCGTTAATGACCCTCTCAACACATCAGCGTTTGTTACCCTTACGTTTTCTATCAATGGATCCCCTTAATAAGTCTTACTGCATTAAGTTGAACAGGGCGAGTGCTCTTTACTTTATTGATGTAAACAATGGTTCTAAATTAAGAGTACCTGCTGTAAACAAGAATTAATGCCCACCCCCTCCCTCAGTGACCCTCAGTGAGGAGGTGTTTTCCCAGAGTCCACAAACCGGGAGTAGTCTCTTCTCGCTGTTGGTCCTGGGCCTAAAGGGGGTATTACACTACGCGACATGAGCTGCGATAGGCCCATGTCGCAGTGAAACCTCACTTACTGACAAATTTCTTTGTTAGCCATGTATAAAATACTCCAAATTGCCAATTCCATAATTTTTTATTTTAACCCTGTGTGAGGACTTTCTGTAATATCATCATATTGCATCGATATGTCGTGTGGTGTAAAAAGGGCCTTAACCGGGCCCTGGGCGTCCCGACCCTTTAGGAGGCCTCTTACCGGAGGTGTTTACGTCTACTTTATGGTAGAAACAATGAGGGAGATTTTAGGGGTTCTACGTTAACACTCTTCATGGCATCTAGCGGGGACATGTTGTTTTCCTGTCTGTTTCATGGTCTCAGTTGTTACAGGGATCGTTGTCCGGCTGTGTGCGGGACGTGCGTGCACACGTGGGGGCAGGCCCCTGGAGGGGTCGATCAGGGGACGTCGATGAGAAGATGAAATTAAACGATGAACACTACTATACGTGGTAAAGGCGATAACTATGGAGATCTCCAGACTTCCAATGTTTGAAATAACCATTTAGTGACTTTGATATTGTCTTAGAGATACAATTTATATGTAGTAGAATAGTAGTAGAATAGCAGAATAAATATACATTGTACGTAAAATTAAAATTGTCAACAATTTAAGAATATTGAAAAGGTTAATGAAGAAAACGCTAAATCGTAATAGCAGATCTACATGGCTATCGCTGATGTTTGTTGCCTGATGACCAAATGTAATGAGGCATTGTTTGGGAATTAGATATTGATATTGCTATTGCTAATCATCTCAAATCATGACATTCCATGTTCAATATCAGACATTGTGTGCCAGTAGCTAATTACATGAGTTGTCGTTGATAAAATGTAATGGGTCTGAGGTTAATCGTACTCAGTACGGGTCTGGGGACCAGTGAGTCGGGATAAGGGGAGGGGGGAGGTGACCCCCTCATCACCCCACCTGTGGTACCTGGTCACAGGTGAGTCCAATCAGTCACAGGTGACGCCCCTCCACACCCATATAGACCCCTCTATACCGCAGACACACGAATATGATAATACCGTCACGCCCCATTGGATAATCGACCTACGAACCCCGGGGCAGTCTGCAAGCTGTCGGGGCACGGGCCCCTCACCCTCGTTTATGGATGTATAATGTGAAGTTTTTATGTAAAAAGGAAATACGGGCCAAGATAATTGCGTTATACCATTAAGTTATACAAATAACACCACCGACATCGTCTTGTCAAGGGATATAAATACCATTGGCCAAACGAAATAAAAATGCATATATCTTTTACAGGCATCATTAGGGAGTGTCGAAGACCCTAAATCGAAGTGAAAGTAAGTCCCACGCTCCATCTACCTCCTGGTCTCTAAAGACAGTGTTTGGATCCACCAAGTGAGCGATCAAGTCCGGGCCGCAAGAGCCTACAGATGGCCTGATCTGAGGGGCCTAAAGTCTGACCTGTGATAGCTCACAGCCCAACCTGTGGGAGCCCACAGCCTGATCGGTGGCAGCTCACAGCCTGACCTGTATGAGCTCACAGCCTGACCTGTGGAAGCTCACAGCCTGACCTGTAGAAGCTCACAGCCTGACCTGTAGGAGCCCACAGCCTGACCTGTGGGAGCCCACATCCCGACCTGTGGGAGCTCACAGCCTGACCTGTGAGAGCCCACAGCCTGACCTGTGGGTGCCTGCAGTCTGACCTGTGGGAGCTCACAGCCTGACCTGTGGGAGCTCACAGCCTGACCTGTGGGTGCCTGCAGCCTGACCTGTGGGTGCCCGCAGCCTGACCTGTGGGAGCCCACAGCCTGACCTGTGGGAGCTCACAGCCTGACCTGTGGGAGCTCACAGCCTGACCTGTGGGAGCTCACAGCCTGACCTGTGGGAGCTCACAGCCTGACCTGTGGGAGCTCACAGCCTGACCTGTGGGAGCTCACAGCCTGACCTGTGGGTGCCTGCAGTCTGACCTGTGGGAGCTCACAGCCTGACCTGTGGGTGCCTGCAGTCTGACCTGTGGGAGCTCACAGCCTGACCTGTGGGTGCCTGCAGTCTGACCTGTGGGAGCTCACAGCCTGACCTGTGGGAGCTCACAGCCTGACCTGTGGGAGCCCCCAGCCTGACCTATGCGCACCTACAATAAAATTAGGCTTTTGGGAGTCACAGTCTCGATAACAGGAGCCAACAGTCTGCATGTATTGTAGGAGCCTACAGTCTGACTTGTTGGAGTTTTCTGATCTTTGAGAATCTACAGCCTACCATGTGAGCCTAGAATATGCCTGTTCTCTGGGAGCCTTCAGCCTACAGCAGTCTGTCCGACCCTGGTGCACTGCCACAGGTGAGTAGAGACAGGCCCGGGGGGCAGACGGAGCTACAGGATTAGACCAGGTGTGTGAAAATGACACTGTGACAGCCCACCTGGAGACGGGAGGTCGGCCCACGGGATCCTGAAGGGGCGGGCCTGGAGGAGGATTACCTGCACTTTCTACCAATTACCGACCTGATCCACTGACTCAGGGGTTCGTGACTCATTGGGTGAGCATGTCAAAAAGTAAATCAACAGGATATGAAATAAGTTATGCTGTATTATTTGGCAGATTTATGCAAGAATGAGTAATATTTCACAAACTACCATACACGTCTAATATAACTACATGACTTCAATTTTACCTAGACCAATGGTAATTTATAAGAATAATAAAATGGACTTAAATACATAAACTGTAATACTTGACGCCTGTCCATTAAGAACGTACATATCAAGGGGGGGAGGAGGGGGTCCTGAAATTTATGACAATATGCGTACATTTTAGTACAAATCCAATGCGTATTTTTGCCTAAGGGGTTGGGAGGTCTGACATCTTTTTTTACATTTACGTACTAAATGGAAGACCCATATCCTTTTTCATTCGCTACTATAAAACCACTGCTTGGCACCCCCCGTATTTATCATTAGGTAGACACTTCCAGGAACCCCGATGCAATGACCTCTGCCACTGTAGATACTGAGAGCAGATACCTCGAATAGAAAATACTAATTATATGCCGCTTTGTGGCGATGCGGTCGGATTCATGTGGGCAGGTACGATCCAAACCAATGAGGTGTGACCATCGGCTGTTTTTTGATCTCGTTATTTTGGGACTAGACTATTTGACGTCGGCCCGCTGTGCAATGAACTGTGACATGATCAGTCGGCGGTCAACCTGAACTTGTCATACCAACACCTGGGTGATACAGCCTGAACCTCGAACAGGCAGACTTCAGAGGGCCCGTCTCCCTGGTCTATAGTCTCTGCTGTAAGTCGGCCTCCCTACCTTACTGGCCCTACAGTACAGTAAGTACGTCCCACACCTACAGGGACATGGACTCCTTCTTCAAGCCATCAGCAGGTAACATTGGGACATTAAGTCACACCTACACATTTTGGAGGGATCCCAACACCCAGGCTCAACCACTGCAGTGGTCAAACTATGTAACTGTTATTGACTCGGTGACTCACTGAAAGGGTGTTTGTTCTGCTAAATACACTGGCAGAACAGGGGCCAAAGCTCCCCAATCTAAAAGGAGAGTGACCAGGAAGGGACCTCACGACTCGCGGGCAGTGGACACGACCCACGGGGTGGGCAGTGGTCAGTGGGTGTACCGGGGGTGACTGGTCACTGCTCTTAGCAGGTGGGCGGCAAGGTGATTCAACTTTTCACATGGTCAAAGCTTGGGTCTGTCTTAATTACTGCCCTTTGCTTGCACCAACGGCAACTGGCTCTTGGTGGGGTTTACTGGCAGTGGTGGGGCGGGGGCCCTCCAATGTATCAATCTACATGCATCGGCCTTCGCTGGGGCGGGGGGGGGGGGGGCACTCTCCTCCTGAGTACATCAACACAATGTACCTCAAGGTTTGAAATAAATATAAAAGGGCAGATTTTCTCTCCCCTTTAGAAAAGAAGTAACTGCTTCCAGAGTGGGAGCACCGTCGAAAAAACTCCATATGTTATGTTGTTTCAGACATCGGTGTTTTAAAGGATGTTTTATCTTAAGATTTGTGTCTCAAAACATGTCAGCTTCTCGGTTTGAAATATATATCACAAACTAGAACCTAAATTACAAAATCTGAAACAGGCTATCTGCAAATGAATCATATGGAGAAGTAGGAGAATTCATATATGAAGGGAATGGAATATGTGCTTCCTATTATAGTACCTAACCATTATACTACATTTTTACTTCATAATGCCTTTCAATGTTTTTTATCATTAACATCTTAATTTTACTAGTTTACAAGAACTATAAATATATTTAAAAAATAATTCTTTGTTCACTGAAAATTGAAGGACCTGCTCGTGTTTAAATATGTTATTAATCTACGTGAAACTTCTTGATCTTATAGACTGGTAATGGTTACACTCTAGATAGGCATAGGCACCCAATTCATTGTAAAGTGCCCCCCCCCCCCTACCCCCACACCTGCCCCCCCCCCCTTCCCTGGTCGTGCCCGGGCCCCTCCACTGTGCACAAGGCCCGACTGGCGGCAAACGGGGCCCTATATAAGGTATCGGGGGGCGCCGGCCGGCCGCCAGTCCACTCCTCCCACCGCCAACCACCCCCGGAACAGCAGGGTCACTGGTCACTCCGCCACTGACCACTGCCTTCACCACTGCCTCCACTCCCAAAGACCTCCGCTCCGGCCCCAAACTTCGCCCGCACCTCCCGCCAACCGTGGGAGGAAGGTAGGTAAGGCTGCGCCAATATGCTCACTGTGTATTGTTTTTATTTTTCAAATATTATTGATTATTTTTTTCTGGCTACTGTTGTCGGCGCGGCCTGGGCCACCGGCGCGCCGTGTCCATGGATCCATGTATCGAGACGTGGATCGAGACGACTGTCAAAGCCGCCGGCCCTGAACCGGCCTGGGACCGGCCCACGCACTCCCCACGGACTATAGAAAACCTGCACCGACAGGAACCACACAGGACATACACAACACTTTGTGGACGATTCTGGAGCCTATTTATTTGACACTTTGTATGCTTTCTTTTGACACTTTGTCAGTATTTGGTGGGATCCAGAAAAGACGTCGCGGCATTCCGATACGTGGTCCCCTCAAGGGCAAAGGGTCACTGGGCCGGTTCCGGCGACAAGGTGGTGCAGCTGAAAAAAAATCAGCACAGACTTATTGTATTTAAAGGCCTGACTCGCTACCACAACACAGTTCTTGCTAGTTTCTACCCATTTCTCGTATAGGCGGCTTGTGTGTTCACCACTTTTGTCTGGAACATTGGCAGGAATAATAGTTGAGCTCAGATCATGGCAAAAAAACAATTTACTTCAAGAAGGGACAGATGAGAATCACGTAGAGCCACTGTATTTAGCTCGTTTTCTTGGTTATAAAGCGAAGCTCTTGTAGACTGCATTTACCCAGCATTATTTGTGGATGATTGGAAGTCTAGTACCCTTTACAGACTAGCCTCAAAATGCGCTCATAATGACAGGAATAATGAGCATTCTGGGGCTAGTCTGTAAGAGCTCTAGGTCTCAGCTAGATTAGAACAATTTCCCCCTTTACTTGTTCAGATCAAACCCTAACACATTCTCTGGAGGGTTAGCAAAGAACATTACTTTGGTAGTTGGGACTTCAGTATTGGTTTGAAAATATTGTAATGTGTCATAGCAGTATCTGAACATTTGGCCCAAGAATTATTCGTCAGGGTGCAAACAGGATTCAAGCTATTCGACTAATAACCAATATTATACGTAGACATAATCATGACACTTGAGCATGGAAAACGTCGTTTGGATCATTTACATTTAATGCACGATCGATTGATTCAATGTTCAATAAATTCCTTGAAAATTTCCATTGTCAAAAGCATAACTAGAATTCGATCGCTGGTCGTCTGCGCCCCTGACTCTGTGGTCCTGTTTAACATTAAGAGTTTCTCCCCGTTTGCCCTGGAGTACCTTGTCGTCTGGAGCGGGCCTGTGTAGGCTGGGGGCCGGGCGGTCAGGGCTGATTGCCCCCAATCCGGTCTGCGACGTCCCCTGTACCTCTGTCAGGTGTGCCCAGTGATGTAACGTGTTTGTCGTCACCAAGGCCCGTCCCAACACGTGGTCACCTCCAGTCAGGGGGGGTGGGGGTTACCGGACCGGGCAGGGAGGGCGCAGGGTCGGAGGCGAGCAAGTAGTATAGGAATAACTGTGTTTGTACAAAAAAAAGCAGTAATGTTTACCGTCATCTTTGGGCCTTTTACCTAGCACTGTACGTTCCATATATCCCTCAGACAATTGTGAGTAAACAGAAAATGAGCTCCAACAGGTCAGATTAAGTTTCATGTCTTCATCAAAATTTAAACTCGCATCAGAACCAAAATCCAATGGGCTTTGCAGCCACATTGCACAGTTTGCCAAAATGACCTGCTATTGCAAGGATTCAAAATGAAAGAGCAAAGAACTCAATGAAACTACAAGATGGCCCACACCAAAGAACCATAGACAAGGTTACCATTAAAGATCCGTCCCCAGTTCCCATCCCCTATTAGTTCCTCCCTCACTGACCGCCCCCCGCTGTCCCACATCCCCTGATCCCCCTCCAGCCCTGATCCCCCGTCACGGTCCGCTGGTCGCCGCGTGCCCCACGCTCCCAGCGTCCGTCGGCCGGAACACGCGGCTGCGCACGCGCACTGCCATCTGTCGCGGCATTAGTAACTGTCCGAAGTAGGTTGAGTAGACACAGGAGTAGATATGTACACTCCCCTACCCCTGCATCCGCACCCCCAGCACAGAGATTATAGACCATTTTATTCCACTCTATCTATAAAGGTTTCGGTAGCCTTCTGAGAAAAGTACGCATGGTCTGGGCACCAAAGCTGTTCATGAAGGTTACAGTTCCAATATTGTACACATCGTTTTGTTTTTGTGAAAGACGTCCTGATCTAACAGCATACTATGTACACTGTTATATTCAAAGCATGGAAACCCTTACTGATGCGTGTAGGGTCGTATATCATATACCCGAAAGCCTAGATAGACAACGTATATTTTTCACCTGTAAAAACTCATTGGGAGTGTTGACGTTGTTTGCTTACAATTTACCTTTACTGACTAGCCCGCACATTTCACTATTAAGGCTAGCTCGCGTACGGTTAACTCCGTTACATAGGTTGGCAAACATTTGTCCGGTGGTGGCGCTGTGTGTAAACGGGCCTATACCCACACAGGTGTGCCGGGGGTGGCTTACCGGGCTGTTGGCCGTCACGGTCGGCTGGACGGACCGCAGGTAGAGCCATTCTCACCTGAGCACCGTGAGAAGTTAGCACCTTGTTCTATGGGACAAGTTAACCGTGACGGGGATCATGGGATGGCATCTGTTAATGAAGTTTTTAAAGGGATAAGATGGCCCGCATGTCACCAAAACCAGGAAGAATAACAAACCTAACAGTTTGATATCTAGAAGATTTATTTTGGTTTAGCACAACTTGAGAACGGTACGTGTAGCCGTGTTACGCACTTGCCTATCTCATTTAGTGTGAAACCACAAAAAATCAAATATAATTCTAAAATCTTAGGTGTTATATTACACTTATCTATCCCAGAACCTCCACACGGAGAAAATGGTATTGTTTGGCATTGCAAATCAAAATGTACTGGACTACAGTGTCCTGGCCAACTAGTGCCCTGTCTGAGAAGTCGCCTTGTGACTATGAAGACCTATCGCAGTGTGCTGTCTGTAAACGACATGTTTAAGTGCTACTTAATTGGACCGAGGTCGGGACTGAGGGGTCTTTACTTGCAGGGTTTCCCGAATAGCAAGAACGGGATGTGATTGGCTCAGCTAATTTAATGTAACCTAATAAAATGCACCCACTTCACCAAATCAATAAGGTCGACGTGTCAGATTCATGATCATTCAAGGATTCTGGGTAGAAGAACAAATCCAATCCGTGAGAATGATCTTTTCTGTAGCGAGCTACTTCAAAGTCTCCCGCCCATTCACCCCCATCCAAATACCACCGTTCTGTTCCCGTAATGGGTTCGGGCCCAGGAGACTTATAAAAAGGCTTAAACTCATTCTCGGTACAACAGCAGGTCGCCCCCGCCATTCCCCTTACCAGACACCTGTTTCACGGAGTGGGAAAAGAGGAAATATAGGATAGTGGTAAACTGTAAAATAAGGGAGGGAAAACAATAATGTGGCAAGAGATGAGGAAAACAGGCTCATGGGGTTAGGGGTGGGGGCAATGAAAAACTTATGGAAAATATAGGTAGAATATTTGGAAAATATAGGTAGAATGTTTGGAAAATATAGGCAGAATGTTTGGGAAATGTTGATAAAAATTGGTTAAAAGAGGGAGAGTTTGTATAAAGGTGGGTTACCGTTAAATGTGGGAGCAGGTCGGGCGGTGCCAGGCGTATTGAGCGGGGGTCGAGCAGGAAGGAGGAAGCAGGCACCCCCCGGTGGGCAGGGGACGCCCTGTAATAACGGTTGTCAAAGCAACCCGACTGTTTGTGATTTGTTCCTGCTAGTTAGCGTCCACAGCAGGTGACCGCATGATTTATATTTCATATTGGAGCACACGGGGGTTTCCCTGACAACTGACCAGGGGCAATGGGCTCAGTGGCAGGAGAAAATAATTCAACTTACGTATTCCCGGGAATTATGTAATTGATTATGGATCTATGGATTTAGAAAATATTTAACTTACATATTCCTGGCAATTATGTAATTGATTATATAGATCTATAGATTTAGAAAAATAATGTACTGCATTTTTTGAATGATGAATTCCATCAGTTACATATATGCAAATTTTATGGCTGGTTCCATTCGGGTCAAACTCCAGCACATTGTGAATCTATTTGACTATGTAAATGAGGATCAGAATTGAAACATTTTTTAAAACCTGCCGATATATCATTCATGGTCTATTGACGTGTCGTGGCGCGGTGATTGAGGCTGACACAGAGCCCCCCCCCCCCTCCCCGCACCAGGAAGGCCCCTCTCCCCGAGCTGCTCCCGGGCGGGCTGAGCAGGTCGATCAGCTCACAATGGCGTCCTGGTAAATCCCGATAACCTGCCGCAATCTGGGCCAGGGGGGAAACGCCGGGAACCTGCTCCCCCAGGCCCCTTCACCAACCCTAGATCTATCCCACCCCCGCCCCGCCCCACCCGCCCCGCAGTACTCAGTCCCTGGGGGGTAGCGCACACCACTTCCCCCTTGGAGTCTTTCCAGCTCGTCCAATCATTTTCCCCATCTTCCTTGGATTGAAAAACAATCTTTTAAACAAAGGTTGAAAATTTGATGACTTGTTGCAAAATACCAGTTGTGAAATCCTGATATCCTTTTGTGCCTTTTGTGCCTAAACCCTGATCCCTCTCCATTTGAGATCACAACAGCAACAACTTCCCTTTCCCGAGCTATAACCCCTCATTTTCCCCTCCCCCTTTCCCCTCCCCTTTTCCCCTACCCCTCCTCTCCCTCCCCTGCCCCGCCCTGGTTTGGATCAACAGATTGTTTACCTGGTTGCTATGACGTTGACCCGGCCCGGCGTGTGCATATTAAAGTCGCCCAAGCCTATAGCATCAACAAAGCCAAGTTACTATGGCAACATTTTTCAGCCTCGCTCGACCGGAGCGGGATATTGACTCGACCTAGTGGTGCGTGCCCCTGCCCTCCCCCTCGGCCTCTCCCCCTCCAGGCGGCCCTTACAGCAGGTATAGCGGCTACTGGAGTAACATTCCGCCATGTACCTCGTCCCCCAAGCCCGGGGCGACGGCACGCCTCAGTCCTAACCCGCGTCCACCCTTTTCAAGTAAGTAAACACAATTTTTTTTTGTTTTATCTTGAAAAAGGAGTGAAATTCCTCCATTTTCTGGCACGTCTTACCGCGCGTCTCGGCCGACGCCCGTTAGAGACGGCCGTAGCGCGCCTCCATTTTTTATGAGAAGAAATTTCCCATGCTTTGCAATTCGTTGCTGTGGAATTCGGGCACTTTAAACTATAGGAATCCCGTAGACATTACTTTACATAGGTTCCACAAGGAACCCAGCCCTAAATGGGTATCAAACCCAGACGGGCTAAAGGCATTGTTCCTTAATACTACATACGAGGTGTTGTTAGGTGCTAAGCGTGTTTTGGTTCCTTTCTGTGCTGCGCGTTGGTGCGGCGGTCCGCACAATGCGGCCCGCAAACCTTGGTTCTGTGCGACTAAGCCTCGACAAACGGCCATATAGCACGGGTTTACGGACGTTACTTATCCCCTATTTAAACGTCTTTTGTGCCGGGCGGCAGTCATAATTAACAGGTTCGAACGTGATCCTCTTAGCTGCAGGACGAGGTAAGATGTTGCTGACGGCTGTAACGTTGTGTGGAGATTACCCTGAACTGTATGGGAATTACCAGAGATTACAGGTTGTTGTATTCATCAAGTTAATGGGTTATTTCAATCCCCTCTGTTGGCGGAACCCAGTCGATTTGCTTGTAATTGGTCAATAAGCGAGATTAAGTTTTGGTCGATACGTTTAGATATTGATCTGTCATCGGTCCTGATACTGTCGGCCCCTGGATACTGCCTAATTCCCTACTGCCTTATCCCTAGATACTGTAGCCTTACGGGATGGCACAGTCCTAGGTATTGCTTCTTTACAGTTACTAGCTTATATGCATTTACAGGACATAGTGTCTAACCGTATACACCGCTTTGTCCTACGATGCATTACCGCCCAAAGACGGTGTTTATTTCTACAACTTAATCGATTTCTTAAACTTGCTCTTATCGGAAACTGCATTTCACATTAATACAGCAGTCCTCAGTTCTTCAGCACTAGCCCGACCATACCTGTTGCTGTATAGCTACGTGATCTGAGTTCTTATACTTCGGTATAAGACCTTTGCAATGTTTCTGATAAGTAACTCCATTGGTTAGCTGCCGGAAGGCATGCATTGAACATTTGGGCAATACTTCATGTATTGGGCATATGGCAACAGATTGTATGGGTAACCTGTGGCAGAATAGTACAGGGGTCCATTAATAGGGGCGCAGGGATACCTCCCTCCCCGGGCCAGCCACCTCGTGGTATACATTGATACGGCCAGGGATCTCGTAGATATTGAGACTTGAGACTTGACACTATCTCTCCGTGTGGGTAGATGGTTACCTCCCTTCACCCTGGTACCATTTAGACCAGCGCGGTGTCAACCGGTAGGGCGGTCATTGTTTTGGTAGGTCTTTTGAAGGCATGGAAAGAGGGGTCGTGTGCAATGAACTGGGAGTTGATACCTTCATGGTTATTCCCGACTAATAATAGCAGGAACTAGGCGGAACGCCCATGAATGATATAGGGGAAGTCCCTAAAGGCCCCTGACTGCCATTAGTGCCAATACCTGCTGGTTTAGATATATACATGTACATGCATTCCTTTGAACATACTTGGCAGAGCGCATCTGTATGAAAGTGGTTTAATTAAAAATAACAAATAGGTTCTTTGATACTTTGCTGCCAAACACCATTCAGAGGCTGTATCCTTAATCAGGGGGAGTCCACACTACCTGGATATAGCCATGCGTGGTCCTGTCGCGCCGGCTACTATTGGCACCCGTGAGCCCAGCTAACACTACAGGTGGGCCCACTCTAAAGACGGACAAGCCGACTCGGGGGGCGGGAAGGGTTTGGGAGTCGCCTAGGTGTGGGCCGACTTGGACCTGTACCAAGTGTAGGTGGGCGCCCAGAGGCCGGTAACAGACCTTGACCTGCGCCCAGACAAACGTATGAATGAAGCGGGAAAACTGGAGTCCTGATACATTAATGGGGATTGGAGTAAGATATCTACTCCGGTCTAATGTCCAAGCAGTACATGGAGTGAAAGTGCCGCTTCCATATACTACTCACTCATCTTTTTAGTGTTACGAATACAGATGTTTTTATGACAAGGCATCATCTCCTATGCCCATTTAGCACTGATAAGTGCAGCTTGTGAATACCTAACCGATGAGGAAACCCATGTCTTTGCGCGTTTCTAACCGTATTTGAGAAATGTAGGAAATCTGCATTAACATCAAACTATGAAGTGGGAATGAGAATGTTTCATATTGAATATCAATGATATTATGTTAACTGAGATAGGTACGTGTACGTGTACGTGACATGGTGCGTCGCTAAAACCCCCCTCAAGGTGAGGCACAGTGGCCGTAAGGGTGGGACGGGCCACTCCATGAAAGGTTACGTGTTTTACCGGGTTGGCCTCCCACCTCCGGTCAATACTGGTCGATGGGGAACCGGTACTTAGCACTGCTGTCTGATAATCGGAACATGAAAACAAACAAGGGATCATTAGTACACGAAGGACACCTAGAGTTTCAACACAAGTCATTATAAATTATTATGATCACGTAATAGTCATGTTAATAGACAATATGTAACATGTATCCACCTCGTCAATTGTCAATGATAATATGATGATTAGGCCTATAAGCCATAGACTATTGTTTTAGCTATAAAAGAATACTATGTCAATGCTAAGAGATAATACACCTCTCTGTGTTCCAGCTGTTCGTGGTCGGTAGGCCGCCCTTCGCCATGAGGGCCTTACTGCCCCTCCTCCCCTGTCAGTCCTAACGTGTCCCTCTCTGTGTTCCAGCTGTCCGTGGTCGGTAGGCCGCCCTTTGCCATGAGGGCCTTACTGCCCCTCCTCTCCTGTCAGTCCTAACGTGTCCCTCTCTGTGTTCCGGCTGTCCGTGGTCGGTAGGCCGCCCTTCGCCATGAGGGCCTTACTGCCCCTCCTCCCCTGTCAGTCCTACGTGTCCCTCTCTGTGTTCCAGCTGTCCGTGGTCGGTAGGCCGCCCTTCGCTATGAGGGCCTTACTGCCCCTCCTCCCCTGTCAGTCCTAACGTGTCCCTCTCTGTGTTCCAGCTGTCCGTGGTCGGTAGGCCGCCCTTCGCTATGAGGGCCTTACTGCCCCTCCCCCTCCCCTGTCAGTCCTAACGTGTCCCTCTCTGTGTTCCAGCTGTCCGTGGTCGGTAGGCCGCCCTTCGCTATGAGGGCCTTACTGCCCCTCCTCCCCTGTCAGTCCTAACGTGTCCCTCTCTGTGTTCCAGCTGTCCGTGGTCGGTAGGCCGCCCTTCGCCATGAGGGCCTTACTGCCCCTCCTCCCCTGTCAGTCCTAACGTGTCCCTCTCTGTGTTCCAGCTGTCCGTGGTCGGTAGGCCGCCCTTCGCCATGAGGGCCTTACTGCCCCTCCTCCCCTGTCAGTCCTAACGTGTCCCTCTCTGTGTTCCAGCTGTCCGTGGTCGGTAGGCCGCCCTTCGCCATGAGGGCCTTACTGCCCCTCCTCCCCTGTCAGTCCTAACGTGTCCCTCTCTGTGTTCCAGCTGTCCGTGGTCGGTAGGCCGCCCTTCGCTATGAGGGCCTTACTGCCCCTCCTCCCCTGTCAGTCCTAACGTGTCCCTCTCTGTGTTCCAGCTGTCCGTGGTCGGTAGGCCGCCCTTCGCTATGAGGGCCTTACTGCCCCTCCTCCCCTGTCAGTCCTAACGTGTCCCTCTCTGTGTTCCAGCTGTCCGTGGTCGGTAGGCCGCCCTCCGCTATGAGGGCCTTACTGCCCCTCCTCCCCTGTCAGTCCTAACGTGTCCCTCTCTGTGTTCCAGCTGTCCGTGGTCGGTAGGCCGCCCTTCGCTATGAGGGCCTTACTGCCCCTCCTCCCCTGTCAGTCCTAACGTGTCCCTCTCTGTGTTCCAGCTGTCCGTGGTCGGTAGGCCGCCCTTCGCCATGAGGGCCTTACTGCCCCTCCCCCTCCCCTGTCAGTCCTAACGTGTCCCTCTCTGTGTTCCAGCTGTCCGTGGTCGGTAGGCCGCCCTTCGCTATGAGGGCCTTACTGCCCCTCCTCCCCTGTCAGTCCTAACGTGTCCCTCTCTGTGTTCCAGCTGTCCGTGGTCGGTAGGCCGCCCTTCGCTATGAGGGCCTTACTGCCCCTCCTCCCCTGTCAGTCCTAACGTGTCCCTCTCTGTGTTCCAGCTGTCCGTGGTCGGTAGGCCGCCCTTCGCCATGAGGGCCTTACTGCCCCTCCTCCCCTGTCAGTCCTAACGTGTCCCTCTCTGTGTTCCAGCTGTCCGTGGTCGGTAGGCCGCCCTTCGCCATGAGGGCCTTACTGCCCCTCCTCCCCTGTCAGTCCTAACGTGTCCCTCTCTGTGTTCCAGCTGTCTGTGGTCGGTAGGCCGCCCTTCGCCATGAGGGCCTTACTGCCCCTCCCCCTCCCCTGTCAGTCCTAACCTGTCCCTCTCTGTGTTCCAGCTGTCCGTGGTCGGTAGGCCGCCCTTCGCTATGAGGGCCTTACTGCCCCTCCTCCCCTGTCAGTCCTAACGTGTCCCTCTCTGTGTTCCAGCTGTCCGTGGTCAGTAGGCCGCCCTTCGCCATGAGGGCCTTACTGCCCCTCCTCGGCTGTCTCCTGGTGGTTGTCACCCCAGTCTACCCCCAGCAGAGTAAGTAGTAGTCTATGGAAATGGGTATTTGTGGATTGTAGGAGTAAAGTACATAACAATATTATTATGAATAAAAACAGATAATACGCTATAGGATATGATGTTGAGGTATATACACTAATCAAAGTGCATTTAGACATTTATAAATTTATCACTATTTGCGACTATATCAAGGTCCCCATAAAACCTTGATAAATGTGTAAGAAATACGTGTGTCCCGCCGCTGTGATTATGGAATATAATTCTGTTTCCATTTTGCAGATTGTCTGCTGGATCTGGTTTTCGTTATCGACAGCTCGGGGTCCATCCGTGACCAGAACGTCAATGGCCAAGAGGACAACTGGGTGTTGATGCGGCGCTTCATGCGCGACTTGGTGCAGTCCTTCAGCGTGCAGGGCAGCACGGGCACGCGCGTCGGGGCCGTGCGCTTCAGCAACCGCGGCGACAACCAGTTCTTCCTCAACACGTACAACTCGCTGCAGGAGGTGGAGAACCACCTGATGAACATGCCTTACCTGGGGGAGAACACCAACACCTCCGGCGGGCTGCGGCTCATGCACACGGAGCAGTTTCTGAGTGGGCGCGGAGACCGGGCCAACGTGCCCAACGTGGCCATCGTGCTCACCGACGGCGAGTCGACCTTCGACAAGGAGCTCACCATACCGGAGGCGGAAGCTGCGCGCGCCAAGGGCATCCAGGTCTTCACGGTGGGCGTGACGAACCGCATCAACGAGGACGAGATTCGCCGCATCTCGTCCCTGCCGCAGGTGAAGGACCAGAACTACTTCACGGCCGACACCTTCCAGGCCCTCAGCACCATCCGCGACATCATCTCCCGGCAGACGTGCGCCGTGTCCGTGTCGACACAGGCCCCGTTCACCCCCGCCCCCGCCATCCCCCTGCCAGGTAACCCGCCACCACCGCCTCTACACGGGTGGAACCATGGCCCCATGCCGCCTTGCTATGCACAGTTTCCACAGTGTTATAAGTGGATGGGTATTTGACCCTGCTCTTTGGTCATCAGTAACGTATTGACCACCAGAATCTGGACGGGAAATATCTGTTGCAAAGCCGGCAAATGTTGGGGGAAGGGGGTTAGTATTATTCTGTCAGTAATTATTCCTAAAACAACATAGTGAATTCGAGCAAGGAAAAGGCTTTGGTAAAGAGTAATCTACATTGATCTCCCCCAATCGGCCGGTAATGTGTATTCATACCGTGACTGTGTAAAGCAAGGTCGTATCGGGTCAGATGAAGTTGTGAAGGTCTTGTATGTTAAAGATTTATTGGTATTTGATTAACGTTTATTACAGTCTTTCTTTTGCTTTACATTTAAGTCTTTTTACGTATATGAAAAGTCAAATAGATAATGTCACTTGCTGCATTAATGTGATTCCTTTATTTATGCGTCATGCATGTTAAGCGTTTCTAACTAAAGTTCTTGTGTTAGTATGTAGCTGTCCATAAAGGGCATTCAATTGGTATGATACCTCATGCTCGTTTCCTTACTTAATTACTGCATCGGAAGAGGAACGCTTCATCATTTTAGTAGTTTGCTTGTAGCTACGATATATTCCTCTTAATTCTTAACATTTGTATTCCCTTTTCAATTCAATATTAGCATATTGATACTTTTCAAAGCATTTCCCTTTTTCAATTTGATTGATTTGAACCATGCGGTGTAACTTGTGATTAACTATTAATCTGTTACTCCGTTACTCCTTTTTCCCTCACCTTCCTTTGAATGGACCGTGCTTTTTATGTTCATAATTCGGTAATATTGGCGACTAAGTGTAGGTAAGTGTTTTTTTTATCTTTTATTTAACCTAACCTTGGCTTGACGTGTCTGTGGTCGCCCCGCCCTCCTCCTTACAGAGTGCACCAACACAGTCAACGACCTGGTCTTCGTCGTCGACAGTTCGGGCTCCATCCGGGACAAGAACCCCCCTGGTGGCCAACCGGACAACTTCGCCCTGATGCAGGCCTTCATCAACGACCTCATCGACTACCTGCCCATCAGCAGCTTCCAGGTACAGGTCGGGCTCGTCGACTACTCCGACTACGCCGCCAGCATCTTCTTCCTCAACTCCTTCAACAACCGCAATGACATCAAGGCATCAGTCAACTCAATGCCCTACTTCGGGGGCGGCACCAACACATCCGGCGGGCTGCGGGTCATGCAGGGCGAACAGTTCCAGGCGTTCCGCGGTGACCGTTTCAACGCGCCCAACTACGCCATCGTCATCACTGACGGAGAGAGCACCATCGACGCCCAGCGCACCATCTCTGACGCCATCTCTGCGCGCGCAGCCGGAACCACCATCTTCGGCATCGGTGTGACCAACAGCGTCCGCGAAAGCGAGCTGCGGCAGATCTCGTCCCAGCCGCAGCGTCTGTTCGAGACGTACTGGCTGGCGCAGACCTTCGCCGAACTGGACCAGATCGCGCAGCAGATCGCCTCCACCATCTGCCGCTTCGTGGCCCCCGTGCCCACCCCGGCGCCCACCGCCGCGCCCATCTTCCCAGGTGCTCTAAGTGACCTTTGTCTCCTGACCCCTGTCCACCTCAGCATGGTGCAGTAAAACAGCACACATTTACAGCCATCTCAATTAACCATCCGATTGGCTTTAATTCGTTTTATAAGAATCAGCTTTTTTTCCTACATGCATTCGCAAGTTACGGTTGGCCTTCTAGTTACTTTTGTCATTAAGAGACTTTCATATACATGTTTTATATATTCGCTACCTATATATACACTGCTCTATCATTTAATCACTGCTATTTATAAATACAACTATGCTGATCTCGCCTTTTCTCTCTCTTTTGCCATAATAGTTATTATCTGTTGTAGTTATCATTTATTATGTCTTTTATGTAAAATAGATGCTTAAGTAGTAAAGACAATTCAGTGATCAGCTGTTACTAATAGTGTTTCATGAGATGAGGAGACTAACCTCATTTGCCCTTTGCCCTGCCTAGGTCCCCCTGGCCCCGTCGGCCCCGTCGGTCCCCAAGGTAGCCCTGGTAACCCAGGCTTCCAGGGCCCCCCTGGACCCCCAGGCAGTGCTGGCAACCCCGGCTTCCAGGGTCCACCCGGAAGTGACGGTCAGCCCGGCTTCCCTGGTTCTCCTGGTAACCAAGGGTTCACTGGACCTCAGGGCCCCCCCGGAGGTCCTGGCTTCCAGGGACCACCCGGCAACAACGGTCTGCCCGGAGGCACTGGAGCAACAGGTAAGGACTTCTTGGTATATCTTTTTGACCAGCCTCTGTTAACACAACTTTTCCAATAGCTATATTTTTTATTCTACACATAGATGCTAAATGGCTGGTAACGTTTGAAAGCAGATTCCCCCTGTAAACCCGTATTTCACAAACCAAAGTAACAGAATGCTGACATTGGGTGAAATTTAAGGTTTCTAGTTTCCTTTTTCTGATGAAATGCTGTTTTCAATTGTAGGTTTCCCAGGAAATCCTGGTATTGGACAGCCTGGCAACCCTGGTACCCCCGGTTTCAATGGCAACACTGGAGCAACTGGTTTCCCCGGCCCTGCTGGCCAGCCTGGCCAGCCTGGTTTCCAGGGTCCCCCTGGTAATTCTGGTCCTGGTGGTTCTCCTGGCCCCACTGGACCACGTGGTCCCTCCGGCTTCCCTGGATCTACTGGAGCCACTGGACAGTCTGGTCAAGCTGGATTCCCTGGCAGCCCGGGTAACCCTGGCCGCTCAGGAGCAACTGGTTTTTCTGGACCCGCTGGTCAGCCCGGACAGCCCGGTAACCCAGGTCAGTTTGGAGTTGTGACCCTTAGGTTTGTTTTATGTCTTAAGCTCAGGACAACATGAGTGATGATTGGGTATTTCTCACTGTTCCTCTCTGAAAGTTGGCTTATTGTAAAGATCTGTTAATGAAGATATGCACTAGGGAAGAAAGTGCAATTAGGATTAAAAATTACGAAATCCCTACACACTATTGATGTTAGCCCTACATAAGTCTTGAGATAAGTATCAATGACGTACAACCAGAGGACATCACCTCCAAGGTGAAGTCAAGGACTAATGTCTTGTCACATACAGCTTGATTAATGTCTCGTCACACCTACTCAGTTGTGTGGGACTTGCGGACTATGACTATTTGAATTCAACTTATTTGAATAAATATTTTCAAAACGTTAATTTAATATTGCTTTTATATTACAATTAGTATAGTTCATTTCGTTTAATGCTGAAGAATGTCTTTATACTTCCAGGACCCAGTGGTCCCCAAGGACAGCAAGGTTTCCCTGGAGCGACTGGATTCCCCGGCCCGTCTGGACCTCGGGGCCAGCCTGGTCTGAATGGACGCACTGGAGGAACTGGTGTCCAAGGTTTCCCAGGAGGCCCAGGATCCACCGGACCTGCTGGACCAGGTGGACGCACAGGTGCTACTGGAAGAGGTGGTCCTGTTGGCGGTCCAGGAGCGACGGGTTTCCCCGGACCTGTTGGACCAATTGGGGGTCCTGGTATCAGGGGTCCCAATGGCAACACTGGAGCTACTGGCAGAGAGGGACCTAGTGGTCGCCCTGGAGCCACAGGTTGGTGGTTTGATTTCCTTGGCTTCTACAGTACAAAATAACTTGCCTTTTTTCAAATATAGGAGTTCAGAGTATTTAGTTTTTTGCCTTTCTTAACATGTATCATCACTTCCTCTGCTTGTATGATCTTTATTTGCTAATGAGTGCACTTCTATAGGGTTTGCTGGCGTCCCCGGCCGAACTGGATCTACTGGTTTCCCCGGCCCAACTGGTCTGACTGGAGCAACTGGAGCCCGTGGTAGCCCTGGACGATCAGGTGCAACTGGTTTCTCTGGCAGGCAAGGTGCAACTGGCTTCCCTGGACCTTTAGGTGGAACTGGTTTCACTGGTACAAGCGGTAAGTAGATGTATTTCATATTTGATTTCATTAAATCTTGATACTTATTTTTGAAAGTAAAGTTTGACAGGAATAATCTTTTGAGAGCAACCCTTTCCCATTCAATATGGCCACCAAAGCATTGTGTATGTACATGTATAATGATCTTGTCTTTCATTGAATATGATTAGTCCTAATGTTTGCTCCAATGGCTTTTCTGCAATATTGTAATGAAGGGCAGGGCCACCAAAGCTATGCAGTCCGAGAATTCGCATTTTATAGAATAAGAGGCATAAAATTGGTGCATATTGGAACCTTCCACCTCCTTCCTCTCATTGGTCAAGTCAGTCCCCTTGGAGCACGGCGTCATGGTTGATAGCCCTTGAATGACGTGTGAGTGTATACTACCGTTATATATGATCATAAACATGGCCCCTTGAGCAACCATGGAAACGGGACCCAGAGACAAGAGACATTTCTTATTTGTATCCAAAATACATGTCTTTTTCATTCCCACAGGTCGAACTGGAGCGACTGGTGCTTTGGGACCTCGTGGTTTCCCAGGACCTGGTGGTCCTGAGGGTCGTCAGGGTAGGACAGGCTCGACCGGTCTCAATGGTCCTCGTGGTCTTCCTGGACCACAGGGCATCGGTCGCACCGGATCTACCGGAGCAACTGGACCCCGTGGGTTCCCAGGAGCAACTGGAGGCACTGGCAGGCAAGGACGCACTGGATCAACTGGATTCCAGGGACCACAGGGCAACCCAGGTATGTTTTCTCTCAACATCAAAATTTCCAATATCTCTGTTCTTTTGTTTTTTGAATCCACTTTATTTTATACTGAACAAGTGCCTTTGAATTTGGCACTAGTCGGCGCCCTTGTAGACTTTCTGGACTATACCATAGGTGGCGATACTTAGAGTTAATTCATTGGCCTCGTGAAATTAAGCAAAAGGTTTGCTCTTTTAAGTATCTAAAAATATACAATGTTTCATCTGTCATTTTCCGGACAATTAGTAACCTTCTAATATGTGTTCAGTCGAGGCAGTTTTTTGGTCACTGTTTGGAGATTCCACAGGGCCCATATTTGATTCCCACAGTTTCTTATATAAAGTCCAAAAGCTAACCAATCTTGTCTTCCCCTGTCACTCACGCAAAGAAAGCAATATCAACTGATCCAAACTTGTATATTCACAGCAATATACGGCCCATTAGCAGATAAATATCATACATTGTGGCAGTATCCACACTGGGCTCTCTTAACCAACTTAAAGAATCACAAGTAAATCTCTATTTGAAACACCGAAAAACTCCAGCAATACTCTATACAATTTAATATGATTGCACACATTTCGCCTATTTCCATTAGTTGCCTTAATTGAAACATAATGAATAGAGAGTAGTTAAGAGAGATTTCCTTTTTACAAAAACTAAATAAGACCACTTCTAAACTTAGAATACCGTTTGTTTCCTTAAACATATTCCCCCCAGTAGCCAGTAAATGCTATTCAACTAAAGAAAGTTGTCCAGCAAAAGATGGCTATGGTTTCTTATGGATCCATGGGAACCTTCTCATCTAGGATTTGGCTCCCTACTGAATAATCGGTTCATAGTTTCAGTGATTGTTAGATAGATTCCATGTAAAAGGGTAGGTACACAGATAATACTGCCTTTACTTTATAAATCTGTTTTCTCTCAGGTCCTTCTGGCCCTCAGGGTCTGCCTGGTCAGCCTGGTATCGCCGGACCTCTCGGTCGCACTGGATCAACAGGATCCACTGGTTTCCCTGGTCCCCAAGGAAATCCTGGACCTGCGGGATTCCCTGGTAGGACTGGATCAACTGGATTCCAGGGCCCCTCTGGACCTCAGGGTAATCCTGGACCTATTGGACCTGGTGGCCGTACTGGTGCAACTGGTTTCGCTGGCCCCTCAGGTCCCCAGGGCCTGCCAGGACAACCCGGACCTCAAGGATTCCAAGGAGCAACTGGCTTCCCTGGAGGTCCAGGCAACTCTGGACCTAGTGGTGAGTCCATTTTCAATATGCTGTTTCATAAAGTTCCTTGTTTTATTTAAAATTAATCTTCTGTATTGAAACCTAGGTGTGCCTATTTGAAACCTGTTTCTTTATTTGAAACTTAGGTCTGCCTGGGCCCCAAGGCTTTGCTGGGAGGACAGGAGCAACTGGTCGCGGTGGACCCCCTGGCCCCTCTGGTCCAGCAGGCCCATCTGGTAACCCGGGCCCCAGTGGACCGAGTGGACAGCCTGGCTTCCAGGGACCAGCTGGTCCTTTGGGTCTGCCTGGCCGCACTGGAGCTACTGGTAAGATTGTTTTACATGTAAATCACACGTTGTATACTCATTCACAAAAAAAACCCAGACAACTGAATAGCTCAATGTGTAACTGCAAAAACACAGATAATGTATAGGAATTTGCTTAAAATCCCACCTTTATCTGGGTTGTAGATCATATCCGAACACGTGACACTGAAGTGGGACTTTGGGTGAACTCTTGGTTTTGTTAAGAATAACGTGAAGCCTGATGAGAATGAATCTTAAGGTGTCCCTTGTCCAGTACCTGTCACTCTCTGATGAGAATAAGGGGAGTGTTCTATGGTGTTCATATTCAGTTCAGTTACTATCCCATTAACTTCTAACAGCAGTTATTGTGCATATTGTGCCCATAAGACATGAACTCACGCTGTATGGTAAAAATTGTGTACAATTGATACAATATTTTAGAGATCCTTTGTCATTTTCAGGCCGCTCTGGTAACCCGGGTAGCCCAGGCCCCTCTGGTCCCTCAGGACAACAAGGGTTCCCAGGTGCCACTGGTTTCCCCGGAGGAAATGGAAGGACTGGAGCAACTGGCCAGCCTGGCGGACCTGGACCATCCGGACCCCAAGGTAGCTTTATCAAGGATTAAACTGTTTTATTCTCGTTCAAATGTATTCTAAGAGAATTATCTGGTTCCTCTTAGAAAAGAAAGTAAGTAAAATGAAATTAATTCAAGATCAAGAGGTTCCTATAAGATGTGTATATTAATTATTTCCCTCTTAACATTTAGAATATTCTGATTATTTTCCAAATAATTTTTCTTACAGGTTTCCAAGGGCCCCCCGGTCCCTCTGGCAGGACCGGAAGTACTGGTATCGGTGGTCCCCGAGGTTTGCCCGGTCCCGCCGGCCCCAGTGGTCCCTCTGGTCAACCCGGCTTCCCCGGCCCTGCTGGGCCCCTGGGTAATCCCGGCTCTGCTGGGCCTGCTGGTTTCCCAGGAAGAACAGGCAAGAGTCTTTTATTACAGTCATGTATTGGTTGAAACAGGAGGATAAAACAATAAACCTATGTAAATCTAATGTAAACATAATGTCAAATGTTCATCAAATGATGTTTCTGTTATCTTCTTGATAAAGTGAGAACTACTTTCTTAAGACTGAGAAACAATTTAAGGCTGATGTCTGGTTGTTGACTAAATAAGGTGTTGTTTAATAACAGGAGCTACTGGTCAGCCTGGACAGCCTGGATTCCAAGGACCTTCTGGACCTTCTGGAAATCCTGGCCCAGCTGGCCCTCTCGGTCGCTCTGGTAACACCGGCGCCACAGGTCAACCTGGACCGCAGGGCTTCCAGGGAAACCCTGGTCCCTCTGGACCCCGAGGACCTGCAGGATTCCAAGGTACTTACTTACATAAGTTAGAAGTGTCATGTAGAAATATTTTATGGAATAGAAATGGTTATTCCTTTTATGCAGAAATGGGATAAGTATGGATTATTGATAATCGTAAGTAGATAAATCAACTAGCTATACTGAATAGCTTCCACATTTGTTCTATGAAGGTTGGTAGCATGGCTTTCGTTAAATGTGTTAATAAAATTATGTCCTGTAACAAGGTTCTCTGGGCTCTTCATGATGAAGGTGTCATGTACATTTCCGGTTTGCCTACCAGTGGGTCTACTGCTACTAGTGTATATGCCTCAAATTTTCTGTATGTATATTAAATACTTTGCATAGGCCAACTAATAGGGATCTGGCAAAAGAATTATACTTGCCATGACTATAAAAGGGACTTCATTCATTTTATTTAGGTGCAACTGGACAACCTGGCCAACAAGGTTTCCAGGGTAACCCTGGACCTGCTGGACCTGGTGGCCGCACTGGAGCAACTGGGCGGGCTGGTTTCCAAGGACCTCCTGGTCCCTCAGGAGAACGCGGTTTCCCTGGCAACCCCGGCCCACAAGGTCCAGTTGCCAGGCCAGGTCAGTCTGGGGCCACTGGTCCCACTGGCCGCACAGGAGCAACTGGAGCACGTGGATTCTCTGGACTCCCCGGTGCCACCGGTCAACCTGGTGTTGCTGGTTTCCCCGGACAGCCTGGTAACCAAGGTCCATCTGGAAGGTCAGGAGCTACCGGACAAGCCGGACAGCCTGGATTCCCTGGATCTCCTGGCGCCCCTGGACAGCAAGGCATTGGACGCACAGGTCTGTACAACTATTATATTTGGTATGGTTGATGCTATCACATATATACACATTCATGTCTGGCATAATATCATTGTTTTTCCGTTATATATTTTTCCATCACAATTATTGCTTACAAATATGCAATGTCTTTTTCTCTGCAGGTGCTACTGGATTCCCTGGAAACCCTGGTAATCAAGGCCCTGTCGGTCCCCCCGGTAACCCTGGATCGAATGGTCAGCCTGGTTTCCCCGGCGGCCCTGGAGGCCCTGGATCCACTGGAGCGACCGGATCCCCCGGAGCTCCCGGCGCAGGCTTCCCTGGTCCCCCTGGTGCCAACGGCCAGCCTGGACCTTCCGGCAACAATGGAGCCCCCGGCTTCCAGGGCCCCCAGGGCCCCCCCGGCAACCAGGGCCCTCAGGGTAACCCCGGGCCCTCCGGACCCCCCGGAACCGGCGGTGGCTCTGGGTGTCCGTTTGTTACTGACGAGTGCAAAGGTAACAATGGTGGTTGTCAGCACCGCTGTGTTGATACCTACGACAGTTACTTCTGTGCCTGCAGGGACGGCTTCCGGGTGCTCAACCCGGCCATCAACTGTCCCGGGGGTAAGTACCACCACACTGTCACCGCTCCACGGGCAGAGATGGGTCACTTCTTGACCCACCCGGACGTTTAGATCATCTTTCTATGCATGTACATTGGAATGTTTATATCACTTCTTAATTTTTGTCAACGTATTTCTCTCTCTGAATATTGTCTTGTAATACTGTAATCAGACAAGTAAGTATCTCACGTTGCGGAGTGTACACAGTTGCCTTACTAATAAGAAACAAATGTAAGTAACACTGGTTTGGCATACTGATGTTCGACGCTATTTAAATCACATTGCATCAAGCCTTGATACAATAATTAATGTGTTAAATTGCTTTCCATCACGTTTTGCTTTCGTATCAAAGAGCTTGGAATGGTAAGAAGTGTCATTCCCAAAGGTTGACGTAATAGGGCTGCCAAAGTAAATTAGAGCTCCTTTTAACAAGAGACTCATAAATCTAGTCAGAAATTCGAAACTAAAGTGTTTTCCCGGAAGGCAGGCATAATTTAATTTTGCTAGCTGGCTCACGTCCTGAACTACTTGAAATGAAGTCGTCTGGTTTAGTCACTTCTGGGCAGGAACACGTCTTACTTATTCCCAGCTCTCTGTTGTCACTGTGCACGTGCTTGTCGCTGACCATGGTGTGTCCTGTTGTCAGTCTCTGTGCCTCCCCCGCCCACCACCACCTGCTCCAACAGCATCCTCGACCTGGTCTTCGTCATCGACTCGTCCGGCTCCATCCGGGACAACAACCCACCTGACGGCTCCTACGACAACTGGACGCTGCTGCTTGACTTCATCGCCAACCTCATCCAGCGCCTCAACGTGGGTCCTGATGCTACCCATGTAGGGCTCGTCGAGTACTCCAACTACGCCAACAGCCTCTTCTTCCTTAACACCTACCGGACGGCGGCCGAGCTGCAGCAGGCTGTGCGCCAGGCACCCTACATCGGGGGCTTCACCAACACATCCGGTGGGCTGCGGGTCGCCACCTTCGAACAGTTCACCCCACAGCGAGGTGACCGCGCCAACGTGCCCAACGTCATCATCGTCATCACTGACGGCAAGTCCAACACTGACCAGGACAGGTGAGGGCAAGGCAACGAGGGAACGATTTGTGTTTTATTTCAATTTAGATAGAGGTCATTTAGGCTTAGATGAAAGAAACTATTCAGAATTCACTTGAGTGTTTTAGTGGGTATGTACATGTATGCACAGCCTTTGGATGCATAGGCTAGTATTTGCTTAATGCAATCATTTTCTGAATCATTCTATTCAACAGACTAGATATTGAAAATCAACCCTTCTCCTAACCCAGAAAACTAACACCTCTCCCCTTCTCTGGCCAGGACCATCTCCGACGCCCAGGTGGCCCAGTCGCGGGGTATCCAGATGTTCAGCGTGGGCGTGACCTCGGCCGTGGAGCTGACCGAGCTGAGGGGGCTGTCCTCCCCGCCCCAGGAGAGGGACCGCAACTACTACGAGTCGGACGACTTCACCCAGCTGGACCGCCTGTCGTCTCAGCTCATCCAGCAGACGTGTACCACCCAGAACCAGGTGGCCCTGGCCGGTGAGTAGGGCATAGGGTGGGGACAGAAGGGCAAACAAGTTGGAATACAATGTTAAAAAAACAGTTGGCAAAGGCTGGTGAGTTGGGAAAGGAGGGTGGAGCACAAGTGATTTCTCCTAGATTGATGTCTAAGGTGTCATTGCTCGCCAGCTGCTGACCGACCTTAACAGAATGTGGCTTATCTTGTCATAGATGATTTTTTATAGATATTTCTCCGTTAACCTTGTGTCAAATTGCTAATAGTGTCCTTATCCTTACCTGTCCCGCTGTTGTCTTATTTATCGTACATTTTGAAATTCCCTTTCATTTAGCCCTCTTTTTGAACTCCCTGTTTTGAGTTACAAGTCTCCTGAAATTGAAACCCTTTTATTCCATTGGATTTTACCTAATAAAATAACCCCCATAGAATACTAATAGCAGTGGGAACCACCCCTGCCGTAGGCTAATAACGTGAGATATTCCCCTAAGGTGTGATTACATGATTGACTCCCTGATAAGTGGTGGTACCTAACTGGCTGTGCTCTGACCCCCGGTACACAGCCGAGTCGTGCCGTAACTCCAAGGCCGACCTGGTCTTCGTCGTCGACTCGTCCGGCTCCATCAGGGACAACAACCCGCCCGATGGCTCCTCCGACAACTGGGCCATCATGCTCAACTTCCTCGCTTCCCTCGTCGACGAGCTCGAGATCTCGTCCAATGACAACCGCGTGGGCCTGGTGCGCTTCTCTGACATCGGGGAGAGCATGTGGTACCTGAACAGTGTGAGCGACCCGACGAGTCTGAAGAACGCCATCCTGGGGCTGGGCTACATCGGCTCCAACACCAACACGTCGGGCGGGCTGCGGGTCATGATGCAGGAGCAGTTTACGGCGGCCCGCGGTGACCGGCCGGACGTGAAGAACATCGCCATCATCCTGACGGACGGCGCCTCCACCTTCGACAAGGAGCGCACCATCCCCGACGCGCAGGCGGCGCGCGCAGCCGGCGTGGAGATCTTCGTCATCGGCGTGACGGACAAGATCAACGAGGACGAGATCCGCCAGATGTCGAGCCCGCCGCAGACCCTGGCCAGGAACTACTTCACGTCGCCCAGCTTCGGCGAGCTGGCCCGCGTCAAGGACATGATCATCGAGGAGACCTGCTCCGCGGCCGTGTCAGGTGAGCTGTTAGAGCAGCTCGGGGCGGGCTATTTAGAGCTACTGTTAGGCCTAGATAAGACTTAGCCACTGGTAGACCTAGCTAAGTGCCAAGTGGCCATTGGTGGCAAACCTATGAAGCATGGACCTACAGTTAAGGATAAGAATATGTAGGAAAATATCTATATTAGCATCTATCTATATAAGTATTACTAATACCTATAATTACAGTTCAGAATCGTTCCCATAAGTAAACGCCCTAGCCCAACATACTATAGCGAATACATACTATAAGGTTAAGCAGGTAGTTAGTACGGAAGGAAGTGATTAAGGAGGGCCTGGGCTCTGAATTCAATTTAGTTCTTCAGTAATCATGTTTGATATCCACTAGGACTTGCGTAAACACACGTAAAAACACATTCAAAATTTTGAAAAATGTATTGAAGACCAAATGTTCAACCTTCATAATTCTCATGAAGTAATGATGTAGCAAAGGGATAGAACGGAGGTTTCTTATGTAGTGCAACGATTAGTATGTTTCTTATGGAACTGCTTCAAGCATTAATCAAGAACTCGACAATTCGATCAAGTTTATGGAGACTTCTGTCCAGGAAAACATGGCATCTAATGGTCAACAACTATGGATGAGAAGGAGACTCTAAGGATGCATGAAGAATTCTATTGCGGATAAGATAAGAGCGGCTTATCTTAAGGACTTCTAACGATCTGACCTCTCTGTCATATAACGACAGACACTTGCATTACAGATTTAAGGTGTAACCGAATCTCTTCTTGTCTGCTTTCAAATACCTAACTGATCAACCCTCCCTTCTTTTCAGGTCTTCGATGTCACCCTCCCTCCCTACCCCCGGTGTGTTTTCTGCTTCCCCAAGTCTTTGAAATACCCAAAAGCTTGTATATCTGCTGATGAGACGCTCCGTCCTTGCAGGCCCCATTTGTCAGGAGTATATATATGCTTGATCCCTGTTCACCTCACCAATAGTCCACATTTTCCTTTCTGAATGTTTGCTTCGTTTGGTTAATAATCCTAATAGTTAATAGTTAGCCTAGGAGCTTGACCATCTACTTTTTTTCATACTGTCTGCCAATAGTTGGTTATAGAATGCTGGCCACTACTTCACTGAATGCCTGTTGCTATTTCACTGAACGATATACAGCTGTTGTAATCACTTCTAGATAAGATATTTCTAATTACTTTAAGATAAGCTCGATTTTACTGTTTAGAGTCAGTGCAATGTTCGGTTAATGTAGAAGCATACAACGCAGTATTGGGTGGTGATGATATCAGCACCAAATACTGAGACGTACGCTTATATCATATTATATCATAATCTCTGTAAACACTTGGTAATTAATATTAACCTGCTACTTTTAAATACGACGAAGTTGCAAAACATCCTAAATGTTGTATCTTTTATATTGATAATCGCTCTGTATGAAGCGACCTAATAGCGTGTATTCCCTTTTACATAAGAAGCTCCACCACGATCGTTGTCCCTTCGGATTGCCCTGTATGTCGTGTCTCACCCTCCCCCTGGTGTTTCCAGTGCCGGTGACGGGCGACAACTTCTACTGCCGCTGGCAGGCCGAGGTCAACGACTACGCCTGTTTCTGCCGCTTCTCCGACTGTGACCGCCGACCCACCAACGGCAGCCAGTGCATCAGTGAGTACGGCTGGAGGGTCAGCCATATTTATCTAACAAACACGGCCCTGAGAGTGCCCAGAATAAGGTTTAGTAATTGGTGTAAAATCCACTTGAAAAAGTACCTCATGGTTTTCAATTTCTCGATTTGTCAATGACATTTTCTGGTACAGCTCATAGCAATATGCATTATTTGATTCAACATGGAAGGCATGAGAGGGCAACTGCATTGACTTACAACAATTCAGAAAGTATTTGATGAATTTTCAAAATTAATATATCGATATATGTGCCTGTAGATATACATCTAAGATCAAGCAATAGTATAACGCCTACTTGTCCGTTCCCTTACAGACGTTAACGAGTGTCAGGACGGCCGTAACGGCGGCTGTGAACAGGACTGCTTCGACTCGGACGGGAGTTACGCCTGCGGCTGTCGCCAGGGCTTCCAGCTGGCCTCGGACCGCTTCTCCTGCGACGGTAAGGGGCCTCCTGGGGGCTGCGGGGAGGGGAGGGGAGGTTATAGCGTAGAGTAGGGGACGGAGCAATACATGAGGGTTACCCAGAGTAGGTTTCATTAATATCGTCCCAAAGCTTTCACTTCATATTTATGTAGAGTTCCATGCTGTGTAAAGGTACATGTGCATAGTGCAAACAACGTCCTGTGATCAGAAAGTAATCCCCCCCCTGTCAAGACGGGATCAGTTTTTGGTGACCACTATAAGACCACCGTGACGTTGCGGTTTGACCAGTTTCTGCCTGACCTCTCACTGATCATAGACATATGATATTGCGTGTCATATAATACATATCGCATACTATGCGATATGTATCTCTATGTACTGCTCCAGGGGGGGCGACCAAAAAACTTTCACGAATCTCAAATCCAATAAATAGTCACGATTCCAAATTTTGGGTTCGTGATAGATTCGTGGTCACGAATCTCATGTATATTTTTTTTTCATTTATTCCATTTTTTCCTTTTCCAAAATATGTCATTATACTCTAATGTTCTTCTCAGACATAAGACAAAGTAATTTAAACACAGATAAATAATTTATAGGGGATATTTTGCATCTTTTAGAAGGTTCGTGAACACTCACAAAGGTTCGTGAATGTTTTTTGGACATGCACAAGGTTCGTGAGACATAAAATTATTATCACGAATATTCGTGAAAGTTTTTTGGTCGCCATACCAGGAGGGAGTTTCTGATCCTACCAGGTGTGCATTGTCGCCAGCTGACAGCAGGTGGCACCACAATCTCTATCCCTTACAGTGTGAAGCTCAATTGCAAACGAAACTAAAATTCACCAAAATTAATAATTCTAAAGATATGATACACTACATGAATTTCCAATCGTCTCACTGTAAGGAAAATTGACAACATGTCAACTTCAATCCCTGCATTCAATTGAAACATACATTCGAATGAATACATGTTTCATGTTTCTGTGTGGTAAAAATACCCGTATACTGTACCGAACCTTGCGGACATTGTCCTTATCTATTATGATGACTGCAAGTACGCTATATATCTAGAGAAGGGAATGTTTCATTGCCTTACACCAAACGGGCTCCTTGTTGATCGTGCGGGTGTTGTTTCAGATACCAACGAGTGCCTGAACCCTAACCGCTGTCCGTTCGGCCAGATCTGCGTCAACACGTACGGCAGTTCCTACTGCATCCAGTCCTCAGGTGGGTAACGTGTGGGGTGAACCTGGCATTACCAGAAGTCTATATAATCGTAAATACTATTGACCTCAGGATAGTAATATTACTACAATGGTAATTCATTACTTAAACAATACGTCGTCTTCATCAATACCTACTTTGTCTTTATGGGATCGTGTTTTTGTGAATTAACATGGTAAGGCCCATTGGCATGATTAGGGAGTTTTAGCAACCCCCAACGCATCCCGTAACGCAAACGCAACGTATCTCTTATTTCTGTTGTAATGACCTGTGCCAAAATTGTGTCTGTTGGGGTACACTTCTTTTCATCTATAATCAATAAATGAATTATTGTCTTTTATATATAAGGGACCAATATTCTGTGATGTTGCTTGAAAGTTTTGAGATACGTTAACGTATTGAGATGCGTTGCGGTTGCTAAAACTCCCTAATATCACCTAGAGACGTGTATTCATATGGCAATCCTTGATTGTAGGCCTTTATCTTTCCTTAGATAATTGTTAGAAAAACTGGCTTAATAATACCCAATACTCACCTGAACTCTGCCCTCCCCTTGCAGTGGCGACCCGGGCCAGCGCCCAGTCGGCGGCCGCCGGCGGGTCGACAGGGGCGGCTAACGGGCTGACCACGTCGTCCGTGGTGCTGGCCGCCGCCCTGGCCGCCGTGCTCGCCGTGCTGGCCACTGTGGCCGTGGTGCTCGGCGTGAGGGCCGTGCGCCGCCGCCGCGCGCAGGCGCAGGAGAAGACGGGCCGGAAGTGGCAGTCGACGAACGGGCGTCTCTTCGCCGACAACGGGTCGCTCAGCTTCATGTCGGCCATGGGCGCCGGAAGTTCGGGAACGCTAGAGACTGTCGACACGATAGAGGATGACGTCACTTCCTCCAGCGTGTCCACCGTGTCCTAATGACTGTTTCCGGTGCGCCGTGCGCAGCTACCTCACTGCGCAGGCGCAGCGCCACCACCAATCAGCACCCATCGACGCGGGATTCTACTTCCGGTTGCGGCGCACGTTAAGGTTTCTTGCCGACAGTGGCGTCGCCATGTGCAGATGCCGAAAGAAGGGCACTGGATACAAACTTACATTGCGCATGCGCATCCCGCACAGTTATACTAGTTTAAAATAAGGAGAATTTTCCGTCTCCACAACTCTTTTTGTACATGGGTTTTGTAAAAAGCCCACTATATATATACCATTCCCTTGATAACAACAGTCTTTGTATCCCTTTTTTGTAGATTTACTCCCATTATATATACATACACATATATCGTTTATTAATATACCACAGCTTCTGAAAATGTATTAGTTATGGAAAATACACATTTTGATATTACAAGAGCGATTTTGCTTGAAGGAGCCCGATGGAACTGCCAAATAAGGATCATACGCAGCTCATGGACAAATCGTGTCCCCAATCAGTGACTTTTTGAATCAAGATGTTTGTGTTTTGTATGTTAGTCATCCCATCGTTTTGCCGTGTCCGCAAACATTCCGCCCTCCTCACTTCTGAGGACTTCGACGTACATTCCATTAGAACGGCATATATATACATATCCCTCCCGGCTTCCTTACATGCAGACACATCTAGTGGACGACGGCCCATATTCTATTGGACGCAGACGATTTCATATCCAAGTTCTGTGAACCATTTTCAACCACAGTGTCTGAAATTTAGGATAATATTATCAAGGACCGATTTTGAACTATTCTTAAGACTTTTCAAAATGCTCATGTGTCTGAATCCAGGTAGGAAGGTGTTTGTTGGTAAGGACGCCGGGCTGTGTCCCTGGCCGTGGTAAGGCCCCGGGCGCGGAGAGAGTGGTGGGTTGGCAGCTTGTTCATACCGTGGACGTTTGTTGACGTTTGTTGTCTGAACTGTTCGTCATATGCATGGTGCATTACAATAAACCATGTTAAATTATAGATCCAAAGGCGTTTGGCTTCATTTATTGTGTCTCAGCATATAATGTTATAATATATTGGGAGCTATAATAATATTGGGAGCTTTGGCTCAGAAGATTCTCGGCGAAATGACTAGAAATATTGAGCTAGAGATAATGAGAATGCAGCTTGAGAATGCAGTTTGAGCAATAAACACTATTTGGTTGAAACGTTTTTGTGTTCTTGTCTAAGGAACACATATTAGAAAGAGTAGAATATACGAAAGATGAAATAATATTGAAGGACAAGAGTACTTAACTTTCTAATAAAATATTCTTATCAAGATGTGCAGCTTGAAAGGTTTTCAGTTGTTTTATCACACTGCCATATAAGGCACCATGTATGGACGGGGCTCCCATGACATGTAAGACATGTTGCTCACAGGCCTATTGGTATTTTTCTCATATCTATATACCTACATTAGGCTTGGTCCTTAATAATTATAGTTAAGTAATTTAATCACTATTTCTCTCAAATAGATTAATTAGGAATCCCTGTAACATCACCATGTTAATAATACAAGAGGCCTTAGATGGGGGTTTTGAACACAAAAACATAGTAAATGTAGCATTGGACCCTCACATGACCCAATCATTTGCTCCAAAGGACTTCAAATCAGAAGGTAGACATTTCTAAAACAAGGTGCTCCCATAGGTGGCCACTATGACAAGCTATCTTATCTATGTTCTTCATTTTGATCATTTATATTATAAGTGTACATACATATAAACATTTAAATTGTAGCTTTATGTTATAGAGCTGATTATTAGGATCATAGATTAGTCCTTTTTCAATTTGAAGCATGACTGTGCAGATTTATAGATATGTTTGTTTAAATAAGTTAAACTGTAAACACAGTGCTAGAATAGATGCAAACGGCCTCATGGTTAAGAAGACAATCTGCAAATGTAAAGATTAAGAGTTCACATCGATACAATATAATACCTATTTTACTATGCTACTTTGAAAAAATATGTTTGTCTGTTATACACAATGGAACATTTTGATAAATTAATGATTGCATAGATATGATTGGGATGCTTTTTTCATGTTTAACCCCAATGAATACTCCTCACAGAATTTCTTAAACTATAAAGACTCAGTTTCTTGTTTTAAAAAAAACACTTGCCTAGACATAGTTGGGATTCTTAAGACCCATGAACCTGGGCAGTCCACCAATACGCCTGCCTTTCAGGAGTTTCGGTAAGGACTTTTTCTATAGTGAACCTATATAAAGTGAAGTACCTCAAAGAATTATTTCAAATTTATCACATCAGGGTGGCACCACCCCATTGAAAAAGATTATATAGCCACTAAACTATTTGTATTACATTCATAGAGGGAGAATGTCTTAACGAGTTTGCGGGAAACCCTTATAAATAAGACCAATCCAGACAATGAGTTGTATTCTGATCAATGAAAGGTTACTGAAGGGGGGAAAGTGGGCACCGAGCAATATCTACCTGGAAGGTACCTGTATGATTAACATTAATATTGCAGAAGGAAGAAGGAGTTATAATTATGCATTTTTCATACAAATCACAAATAGAACTAAGCCATTACTGTTGTCTGCGCGAATCCTATGCATCTGGGGGTCATCAGTGTTTTATTCTTGGAGTCATAACAGGAGTTTTAGTGCCATCTAGAAAGTCCATGCATATGCAATAAATCGAACTACATTGTGCCCCAAGTACATCAAGTCCTCTGTCCGCCCACCCTTGGGTGAGCCAGGCAGACTGGGGACCAAAGGGAACCTTATAACATGGCATTAGGTGTAACTGGTAGGGCACATGTCACCCTGGTTACTTGGAGCCCCACCTCCTGCCTTACCTGTTACCTTTAGTGTACGTAAAGAGGTCAGTCACTGCCTGCTTATGACAAAGTGAATATCTATTTAATTTTATACTGTGTGGACAATAGACCTGTCCACTTTGGGATGTATTGCTGGCATGATATAGAGGTCGGACATAATTGTTTTCTAAGTCAATAAGGTGTTGATAAAAGAGGATTAATTATTATTTTCTCTCAATTAGATAATTACCTTCAACTTAGGTGAACCAAAATAAGGTATGTTTTTGTGATTTTAGGGTTGGACATTGTGAGCAAAGCTGAAGGGCATTAACACTGTTCCCTTTTGCTTTCCAGTCTTCCAGCTACACATTTAACATCATATTGAAAATAAAAGCTTATAAAGTTTAGTTTTGGGTAATAGTACTAGGAAAATTACTGTGAATCAAGTATGATGAACATTTTTCTTAAAATATTGATATCATAGAAATAAGGGGTGGGTTAACTGGGAAAGTGGACAGGTCACCACGAATTGCAAAATATCTATGTATATCATATAAATACGTGTCGGGAACACAGGAAAAAAGGCAATAGACAACATTTAAGCCTCAACGTCATTATAAACCGACTCGTGCTGTCATGTTCTGCGGTTTAATTGGCCAGGGGGGTGGGGGCTTTATGATATCCTGTGTTGATGGATGTTGAATAGTAAAATTGTCATTCGAATATCACTCTATTTTGTTCATTCAGTATTGTGACCCTTTATATATCCTATGGATACACTGCTGTAGGACTGTGTAAGGTAATCTGTTATATATCATAGTAATCTATTAAATGTCATAGGAACATTCTTTTTCGTTTTTTGGACTGGTTTATTAAGGTTGAAACAATTTAGGCAGTTACGTAGCACGAGCCCACATCTGTTCCAGCACATTCTTGTGAGGTATACAGTCAAGTGACGCTTTTCTATGAAGACAAGTGCATGTTATTGGATTACAAAATTATGACAATCCTTTAGACCCCAACCCGACTCTAGCCGCGGGTAGTTTCCCCAATCTGGACATAGCGGTCTGGAAAAACGACCGAAATGTCCATAGTTTCCCAAATATTTGTAGGTTAACACGTAACTCACAAGAGAAATACATAGTACAGACCAAAGGGACACAGAACTATTATTGTTACTGCCCTGGCCTTCACATACCGTTGAGGGCTTTAGGCTGATAAGACATAGGTTTGTACAGACTGGGGCAATAACAAGTATTGCTGAATGTGCCCATGGTCTGTTCTTGATTTATTCTATATCGATTGCACAAACAAATACTGAAATCTTTTATCAACAACACAAAAATTGGCATATTGCTCTCTTGGGCAATAACAGATTTTCCATTTACCGGTTTCTGAGAGGGTAGGATAATGGTGAAGATATAGGGGCTGCAATTCCTTATGTAGAATAATGCTGCATACCAAATTAAAACTCATGTCATGTCTGAAAAGTCTGAGGAAAATAAGCCCTTATTTTAAAGCCCCATACCCACTAGGCGATTTTGTCCTCGTCCCCTGTCAGTATGCTACATTGAAATGAACAGGATTTATTTAGATCAAACATGTATATTTCAATACACCATACTGACAGGCGATCAGGGGAAAATATGATCGCCGAGGCCCAAATCACATCGTGGGAATGGGGCTTTAGTCACAGCTACGTGAGTTCTTAGCCAACATAATTATTTATATTCCTTCTTCCTCTCCATCCTTCAGTCAGTTATTCCAGTAGTTTTTCCAGAGCAAAGGATGGCAAGCACTTATGAGGAGATTTATGTTTATTTGATCCAAGGCTTACTGGTGACAAATATCACTCGAGTAATCACAGCAAGATGGTAACCACTAGACTCAGTACAGCAACATTGCTCCCCTCATACAATCACTAACACTTATCTACAAGTTACCCCTCCACCAAGATCCATTCACATGCAGACCTCCACATAAACACTGCAATGCACATTCTGGCAAAATACATCAACCGATGGCTTTCTACATTTAGATTCTCAATGTACAGGAGCACATGCATTGCCTTACGCTTATTTGGAGTAGATTAGGTCAAGTCACTTGCTAGAAAAAAACATTGCTTCTGTCTGTGCATTATTACATATGATACAGTTGTTTCTCTGTACATAGTAACAGTAATGTAACGAGTATCTATTCTTGATAAATGTAATGTAATTTTCACTGTACAATTAGAACATAACCATAGTTTGATACTCAACCTTCAATAAAAGGTTCGCCGGAGAATCTTGCCTATAACTGAGAGAAAGTATGAAAACACTTCAAAAGGGCTTATTAGACTGACAGGCTCAGGCAGGGCCACGATACGTCGACGTATCTCAAAGCTTCTTGGTTCTGCACAAAATCCCAAGAACCAATTATCCAAAAATTGAATACAATTAAATTGATTACATTTACATTACTTTAAAATTGTTTTTATATATTTGTGCAGAAGGTGATAACATCTGAGATAAGAGATACTTTACGTTTACGTTACGTGATGCGTTGAGTATGCTTAACCTCCCTAATATGAACATTTCCCCTCCCTTGCTAAAAGACATCGGGAATATATTTATCATAGACTTGCAAATGCTTGCTTTCAACAATGTTCCTTTCAATTTTCTACTTTGGTTTAAAGTCAAGTTTAAGTGGCTGGTTAGCCCCGTTGGCATAATAACAGTCTGCCTGTTTAAAGTGTTAGCCTGTAGGACACCGTTTTCACATGAGTGCTGTCTATAGATAACAAGCAATTTGAGATAGTGACACAATCTAAATCATAATACGTTTCACTTTTTTAATTGAGGTCCTACATGTGTTTATATGTATAAACATAAATATTACATACATACACTTATAGGTTTACATGTAAATGCATATATATATATATATATATATATGTAATTATGACATTATAGCTTTGTAAAAATGCAATTTAAGGATAACTTTGATGAATTCAATGCCTATTTCTATGACACCCTTTTTTTGTTCAAAGTTGTCATTCAGTTGTGACTACTCTAGGGTTGTAAGACATACCATAAAGACCTTGTGACAACCTTCCAGGGTTGTCATAGGGTTGTCACTTAGTATCAGTGAGATAAAACTATGACAGCTTAGAAGGATGACAACCCAAAAGTGGTGATTGTGACATGTACGTATGACAACCTTATGACAACCATTTGGGGGCTCCCCGAAGGATTTTTTTTTTTCAGTGTACCACTTCACAGCATTGTAGGATACCCTTGTCACATGTGTTCTGTCTCCCCATCTATATACATGTATTGCAAGATATCTTTGTCACCTTTGTGTTTCTGCTATTCCATAATGTAGCTTTTGTTATGTCTCGCTTGTGTAAAGTTTTCCCTACATATATAGAAAATAAATAAAACAAAAATGCAATCACATTTTACTTGAGGAAGAATTCAGAACATCGGGTGACACCCATATGGGTAATATTTACAGCCTTTCTGTTGAATTATTTTTAAAATGAGACTTCTCTTTGTTGTTATTTTCTGTTGTGAGAAAGTAGAAGTCAGTACAGTCACAATTTGACTATCCGAGAATTAGGCCCATTGCTGAACCCCCTAAGCTGTGTGGGCGTGAGGGTATCCCGTATAGTTGTAGACTTGCAGACAGAGGACCTATTATATGAGCTGTAAGGGCGCAGGGTTTCGGGTGGTCCGACGTGCACTGACTACACTTACGCTTCATCCTCAGTAGATTTTATCGAACACGTATAATAACATTAGCATTTGGCGATGTACATTTTCGTTAAACCATAAAGGAAGAAAGTGTAGAGATGGGTGAAGGGCAAGGTATTTTCATTCGATTCCAGATCATTGTTTTTGTATAAGCTTATATACACAGGTAGGCACATCCTATGAATTATAAGTGGACAAACGAGGAAAATATCAAAAAGTGATGCAATTTCTGGCTGTGTATATTTCTATGAATTGATGGACAGACATGTTGAGTAAGGGAGCAACACAAGGCAGGTGAATAGAACAAAAACACAGTAAGGAATTGCAATTTTCTTTGACCATGTAGTTCCGACTAACTTGCTCATAGAATACCACTTGAAGCTTCTTTTTGAATCATGTCCCTTTAGTTTGGTTACCTGTATTAAAAAATCAATAATTGTTCACCTCCCCTATCCTTATCTATCCTTATCTGTTCCTATCCTTAGATCCACAGACTCCCCTTTATCTGTCCCCATCCATACAACCCCCTCCATTCTGGTGACACAAAGGTAGGGTATTGGATTAGTAATAGATTTGATCATCCAGGAGCAAGGTTGAAATAACCCAGAGCTCCAGAACTACTGAGTCTGGTACTTCAAACCATATACAAAAACAACCCTCCCCTCCCTTATATATCCCTTGTATTATTGTAAATACTTCCTCCCCCGCCCCATTCCATTTTTATGCCCCCCCTCCCCCCCCCCCCCCTCTTGATGTCGGACAGTTCAAAGACAGTGAGACAAACAGGGCCTACAGTCCCAGCTTCCAGCCTCCCCCTGCTCCTTGTCCTTCCTGTGCTCTCCCCGTCTCTATCACGCTACCTGTAAAACCACAGACGGCCGACTTGACGCCTGATTGGTTGAACATTACATGCATCCCATAATAGCAGATAATGCCTGTATGTAGGCATAGTCCTTGCACTGTCCACAGGAGTCTGTTTGGTCACAATCATGCAGAAAATGGTGTGTCCAATATCAATACTGGGCCAGTCTTTCAGATCTACTTCTCACGAGAATGTTCAGTGCATTTCAAGGTATTGCAAAGCTTCAACATAATGTTCTTACTGTCATATGTTTGAAGGAAATGACAAAACAAACTTTGGATGAAAATACTACAAGAATAACATAAACATGTCAAAGTTACACCCAATTCTCATCTAGAGAATATTAAAGCCCACCATACTAGAAAACATAATATAATACATTAACTATAGACAGTATCCCTGACCGTCACCACCTTGGCTGTGGTGCGGGGGTAGCTAACCCGGGTTCTGGGAGCTACCTGTGTGACTGATGCTGTGATAAGGTAGGGTTGGTTCTTAAAGTCCCCTGATGAGGGTACGTGCAGACATTCGTTCTGATTTATATGTAAGTGGGGAGGCTTGCCGCCGGCAGGTAGTCTGCGGTACCTTTGTCTCCCTAGAGTTATACTTATTTAGGCTGACAAGGACTACAAGAGGAAAACAAGCATTTCGACATTTGCCTTACATCAACACGAGAGCAAACAAACAAAAAACAATACAAAACAAAAATAAAACAGCTAGGAAGCTACCCCAATCGTATTTCACCTCTTCACACTGATGCCATCGACCTTGACTAGATAACCATTTGATACATACAGTACATTCCAAGGGCGGATCCAGGAATTTGAAAAAAGAGGTGGGGGGGGGGGGGGGGGAATGCTATAGCAAGAGAGAAAAAAAGATTTCACGCGTTAATAAAGGCGACGACTCCCCAATAATTTCCCATGCAGCTTTCTATATGTATGCACAACGAGTATAGACTTGTGTCTCTACTCGTTGGTATGCATAAGAAGCTGGGAGGACAGGGGTAACTTGATCATACTATAATCCTAATCTGGGTCCACACAACAGTGGATGGCCATAGATTATGGAGGAGCCGAGGGATGACCTAAATCAGATTGATCATCAGAAACTAACATTAGTCCACTCTACCATTGGCCGACTGGGCGCAGCAGGTCTACAGGGGTCCCTCCAGGAGGCGCAGGTGCCACACTTGTCATACCTGTAATCACCACTCAGGTAGGCAGGTAAGGGTACCTGTCCACTAAACCTCCCCGTCTGCCCTAGCCACTTTCAAAGGAATGCGCCTGTCTCAAAATATATTTGGAAACTCCACTCTCAAAGAAATAGATAATTAAATATACCGTTTCAAAATATGCTACTAGTTACACTTTAAAATCTGAAATATAGAACTTATAACTAGTAATGTTGAAACATAAAAGAAAAATTACCTGTATGTTTTAGCTTCTAATCTACATTATGCAAACTGCTATTGTTATCTAATAGTTTATAGGTGAATTTTAACTGATGTATCAGCTTTAACTTCAGTCTCAGAGGCATAAAGGCGTTTATCAAGGTGTCATTGATAATGCCATTATTTTGCCAACCTTTTCATTAATCAAGCAGGTGGAAAAAATCATCCAAATTAGATACCTACCATTGGCAGGCATGGTGAGGAATGCTAACTTGTTGTTGAGGGCGGTTCCAGAAGGAAGTCCTACAGGATGCACATGCTCTACCATTGACGTACAGCCTACTGTCACGTAACCAATGCAACAAATAGGAGGAGCTTACAGGAAACCAATAATTTACGGGAAATCTGAGAGTAAGGGAAAGGTATAGGTAATGGTTTAAGGCCCAGCGACGTCGGAATCTGGTATGGTAACAGGTAGGGAGTGGAGATGTTTTCAGAAAAACCAAACACCGCTATCCCTGGATTCCTAATGTAAAACTGCAAGTATGTAACTGTAGTCTGTAAAAGCTACTGGGGTGGTGGTCTGTATCTTCTCTCTAGTGTTCCCAAATAATATAGCAAAACTTACAAACCAGGAGCACATCTCAAGTAAGTATCTTACAGACTTGGAATGTCTTACCAATGTTGCTAATGTCATTGAAAATAGTGTTTATAGTATAATATAATGGAAATTACATGTGTTTAAACCTCAGTACTGCTTATATAATAATTATGTATGCTGTAGAGTAGGATGATATAAAGGTGCATGTTAGAAAAGATGTGAAACACTTGGAATAGCAAGTAAACAAAGTTGTAAGCTAGAAAATGATTTACAGATTCCTAAATATAGATCAGTGTGTTTTTGTATCCTGATGTTCCCATTCCTATCCTTTCAGAAATTTTATGTAATAATGCTCCTTACAAATACACTATCCCAATAAAAGAGTGATATTGTGTTGGTCTCATTTCCCTATGGCACTCTTGACAGAAACTGTTTTGAACTCGAGACTTCTGACATTTTGTAATTCAAGAAAATTGCTATACTCATATGATCAATGTTCAGTCATTCACAGTACCTCTAGAGTACTGAAAAAAATGCTTGTAACCTGTACAAATTTTGAGCATATAAAATTTACAAGTACAAACTGCTTTTAGGAACACCTTCTGAGCTTTCATACTTGTTTTCATTGTAAGATTAACACGTGTAGTTATTTGCAGATATATGAAATCACATTCCTGTAAAGGCTGTATTACACTTTGCGTTTTTTTTTATTTGCGTTGGGTTGTTTTAATTCGCGTTTTTGCCAACGGGAATAACATCACGAATCAGGATTCCCAACGTGATGTATAATCTAGAAAAAAGTGCCCATTCGAGTTGGGCACTAGATTCACATTTTCTTCACGTTCGGTAAGCAATCACATTTATATTTAAGTTATTTTTCAAACATATTAGTTAAGATTATATAAAAAAAAATTTGGGTGCCTTGCTTTAGGGAATAGATATAGAAAAAAGGATTCGCCTTGGGATTCGCCTTGGTTTGCGTCGAGCACCCAGTTCATGTAGGGATTTTCAAACATGTTTGTAAAATAACGCGAATCAGATGCGTTGGGCTATGGGACCCAACGCGAACGTGACCTGACGCAAATTGTAATATGGCCTTAACTTTGAATTAAGTACATTTCTGAACCCTCTTTGGGAACCAAAATCCAGTTTGCAGACTTGCATCTTCAACTTACATGTTTTTGCCCTTTACAGAACAACATTTTGACTTTAGGAATTTAGGGTATGCGAATAGAAGGGCAAGGTTACTGTGAATATTAGATTAGGAGTGTTAAAGCTGTACTCTGAGTCGTCGTCATACACCTGGAATACTCTATCATTTCCACTGCATTTTATTAATAAATTATAAACATTTTTTACAAAAAAAAGGAAATTACACAGCCATTTTGCATTTTGCTGGACACCTTATATAGATACCACACAGGGCAGACAACTCTGAAACAATGCATCTAGGTCAAACAACCTAGCAAATACCACTTATGAAAAATGAAAGAATTCATTGTAAACAGACAGTTTGAACAGGCCATGTATATTTGTGGTTTTCTAACTATGTGAAGGCACAGATTACTTGAACCCACAGTTGTCCCCTAACGGCGGGGCTCCGGGGCGGGCTGCGGGCAGCTGCCGGTAGGGGCGCCCTGGTCGTGGAATGTCGGGGCGACACCCAACACCCTGTACATGCCCTCCTATTGTCTCAGACACACACTGCTGGAGTTCTTCTGCCCTACCACCCAGAGACGGGCAAACCGCGCTGTGGTAGCACCCCCATGTCATTTTCCTGTTGTCTTGATACTGGCAGAAATGCCTTGTGGTGGATCCCAGAGTTCTGTTTTCAGGGTTTGGGGGAGGGGGTGGGGGTGGGGATAGGGGCGGGAGGTCAATCGTGTCATTTTTCTTTATTCTAGGTACAGCCTATATTTATATCTACATCTCCCCATAATATATGTTTGGTGGACCAAAAAGAATTTCACCTGAAACAAGCTAGCTATAGGTATAATAGATTAAAAAACAGTAAATTACCCGTCTATTATATGGCAGGACAGGAAAGGGCGGGGTATAGGGTGCCTGGAGTCCTTGCTATATAATATAAATCGAACAAAATCGAAATTTTGTTGAATTAACAAAATCTAAGGACAAGAACTCGAAAACTGTAATACCTTCATAACATATTATCTAACAATTCCCCAACCTTTCGAAAACAAATCTTTACAGTATCCTAAGACTTACTTCAGACCAACCAACGTCTCAGGTCTTTTAGCCCCTGACATATTTCCCTAATTTGGCGTGTCACGGCGACTCGCTTCACTGGGCGGTAGACGCGGGGCGGAAATCGGTGAGGCGGAACGCGGCAGACGACATCCGACCCTCCTTTAAAAGCGCGGGAAACCCGGCGGGACGCGCCAGTCGACGTGGGACGTCCTCCGCTCTCCTCCTGCCACAAACTCACTTTTCTCAGCATCATGAAGTGACGATTCTGAAGCGCTTTTCGTCTTCATGTACTGACAGAAAGAAAGATAAGAGTGATACCTTTCGCTGATGATCAGCCTAGAACTTGGAAGTGAACACAGCTAACGCCGTCCAACTCTTCTCTTTACCTCTGCTGTGCAAGGAACATGGTAAGTTTAGATTCATCAATTTGCTTTTAATGCTTTCTTAACGGCTTAGGTATAGGACACATTTCATAACTTTATATAAGAAATAGCATTAAGGCAGAAAACATTGCCAGACTACTTTATGGTACAACTTCAACGAAAATCCGCGTTTTTATTTGACAGAACTGGTTACCAAAGTGAATAGCGTGAGGTAATAAAAAAGAACATTCTTGCTTAGTGTGATAAATTCTGGATATTCCTCACATCAAATAAACCTAGCTATGACAGAATCTGTTAAAACATTTTATTTCTTAAAATGCATGTTATTTGGACAGAGAGTTCGATTGAAATAATTGTAAGTGACCCAACTGTATTCCATCAGCTTACAAAGACAGTATTCTGGCACTTCCCAATACCTCTGCATAGGAGCGCTCAGGAACGAATCCCGGTGGTAAGGAACATCCAGATTTTTTTGACGACCACTAAAACACTTACATGATCAAACATTGAGATGGCAAATTGATTTGGTAATTCATACAAACATCATCAGGACGACAGCAGACATTCTTTGGGTCGGTAATCCGGGAACTTTGGCATGGGTGGCGCTGCTGTAGCAGCCATCATTGGTGAATGTAATAAGCCCATAAGCCCAATGGTTAAGAATCAGACTGTGGGCTCTGGGAGGTAACCCTGAGTACCAATAATAAAGTCTGTAAATGTATGATATTGTTTAAATGATTATGATTAGAGTCATGTAAAATTTGGTAAATCATTGCAAGCTTTTGTGCATTTTTATTGCTTTTGTGGTTCCCCCCTTCCTGTCCATAGGCTTATCACTGGTCGTTAGGGGGTTGTTGTCACCCACAATGGCCACCTGATAAGGGTCCTGTTCTTAGCAACAGCCGATACCGACCTCATGCAGTTTCCCTTTTTTACGACTGATTGACGGGGCACGGGTTTTGATGCAGCTACAGGCATTGATTGGATGCTTGATCAGTAAGCTTCGAGGTGATTTTTTTTTCATTCTCGAAATAATAATCATAACTTACCATCAATGTTTTACATTTTCTTCTGCCTTTGACCAAACAGAACAATGTATGCTACATACCAGTCGACAGCCTTTTGTTAGGAGAAGTCGTCCCCCTAGGCCTAGTGGCCGTAAAGGATTCTGGGACACCCCTCTCACCGACCGGTCCGCCCTTTTCGTTTAGGGAGATGGCGGTTTTATTAGGATGCACCTATAGTTTATTACAAACTAAATCTGAAGGTGCTCTTGACTCGAGGTAACCCATCCAGCCGGCAAACGGCCGTCATGTTCAAGAACACCGGTAGTTTTATGACCGTCCCTGAAGAGAGGGGGCGGTCCCAAGTGTAGACACCCTAGGAATTCCTGGGGAGGGGGCTGGGGGATTTCATGCCTCCTATGGACCTTAGTAAAACAGTAGCTCAGTGAAAACCCCAATTCTTTTCTTTAAATGCAATCGCACCGCGGGAAAGATCTAGAATTTATTCAAGCTTACTGTAGATTTCTTTGGTTTTTCTATTTTCTATGCCACTTCTGTTTGTTCTATGCTGCTGTATTAGTAATTTACCTTCTGTTTTTCGAAAACATCATGTTTTCTAAAAAGAGGAAACAATTAAGTTGCCAATCAATAACGTTTGGGAAAGGAAAGTCTAGTACTAATGAATTAGTAAATGCTAGATATTTCTATCGATGGCACTGCCTATAATTATGGTATGAAGGCCATATCCCTACCAGAGCCAGCCACACACCAGTCTTCACATGAGGGGCAGGTGGTGCTGTGTTGATGGGTGCCCCCCCCCCCCCACCAACTTTGGCCAATTATCAATTTTATCAATCAGAAATTCTACATGACGGTGCCCCCCTCCTTTTAAAAATCTCTAGATCCGTCCCAGATCAGTAAAATAATTATCATTATGATCCTGGCGAAATTAAAGGCTGGTCCCAAACTGGAGGACACTAAATCTCCACAGTGTCAACAGGTCAAGGGGGCCTGCGCCTGCCCCATTCATTCCTTTTGTGGAAGTAATTGTTTGCGCATGCCCAAGCTTTTTAAGTAGGAATTGTGGCCCTGAAGTGGAAGGAATGGTTGGTAGTATTCGCCCAAGTTGGGGGTTAAATCATATATATAGAGGTACATAAGAGTTGTGTATGTCTCTGGTTAAATGGTAGCAGGGCAGTATCTATAATATATGGTTGTTTGGTTGGTTTTATGTACAGTGCGACTCACTTGCTAAAAAATAAAATGCTGTTTAGGGACCCGTGAATGCCAGTATCTGCTGCACTATCACCTCAGTGCTTCAGGCTCAGCCTAGTCTGGTCATCACCTTTGTGAACCAAGAGTACTCAACAAACGCTGATCCACGTGCCTCCTAGAAATATGACATGGACATTGTAACGCAACCAATATAAATAAGCCTATATCTGATGATTTTCTACACAGCAACTTTCATGTATAATATATATTGAAGAAAAGCGCGCACATGTACATATCCGTATTCATGTGATCTTATTGTGGTAGTCGATAGTAAATGTCGAGAAAGGTACACGACCGACAGGTCTCCATCGGCACCTGTTGACAGCACGTCCCTAATGTACCACTGCCGATACCATTATCTTACTGGCGATTAATCTAGTTATTGAACAATAATTCTAAGGGTCGTCACAACTATAGTTCCGGAATCACTATAAAGGCTATATTCCGCAGTGTGTCATGAAGCATTTGCATTTGATTTAGGTGCCAGCACAAGTAGTTTAAGATAACATCATGTTGGCATCTGCAACACGAGCAACCCATAGAAAATGCATAGAGACGTTTTTGCATTGTTACAATCGTTCAATTGTTCAACATGGCTGATATGAAGTGTATCTCCTGATCCGACCCTTCCCTGCCCACTACCCCCTTGGGCCCTTCATGGCCGTCCCCCACCACAAAGACGGCACACAGACGGCACAGACGGCACAGACGGCCGACAAGAGCCTTCTCCATGTGCTTGGAGACATGGTTTCCATGAATCTGTCAATGTCCGAGGGAACCCCAGCAGAAAATTGGGCCGAATCACGTCACAAGGTGGGCGCGGCCACGGCTGACTAGAGCCGGGGAGGGGGAGGCGGGGGGGGGGGGGGGGGTGACGGCTGACCGGGCACACACACTCCCACCTGTCTCTGAGGGCTCCTAACATGATCAGAGAGAGGCCGCCGGGGGGGGGGGGGGGCACCTGGCGAAACAATGGGGGTCTGTCGGGGGCAGGGTGCAATGGACCGTGCAGGAGGTACTCCTATATATATGTATCTTCCAGAACTGTACATGTTGGATGGGATGTATGAGGGACACTGGGCGGGAGGGGACTTTATGAACCACTGATGTCTTCCATGTATACCTTCATAGAGGATCATTATGGAAGGAACATCATTTTGAAGTATTGGAGATACCCTTCAAATAACATTTCTTAACCCGACCTACCTGAATTTCAAAAGATGAAGTACTTGAACATATTGTTTAGAATGAAAAATTTAACAATGTCCTTTATAAAATATCAAGTCTATTTTAATATTATGTCCTTTATAATATATCAAGTCTATTTTGATATTATATAGATCCATAAGTTTATGATTTCGAAAACTTACTTGATCAAAAATTGAAGCTGTTAAGCCTTAATTAGACTTATTGTGAACCTTCAAGAAATATGTCAGCGGCAGAATTATATACAAGTAATGAGCCTCATCGTTTCAAAGACTATTCAGCATCGAAAAACATGAATTGCAAGGGTGCCGAAGGTGGTTGGTTGACACCATGTTTTTCTGTTCCCATAATAATAGAACAAGGAGGTAAGTGTTCAAAACGAGGTTCTGGGTCACGTGGTCCTCCTGGGTGCCCGCATGGCCCGCTATAGGTCAGGTGGGCAAATAGCTATAGGGGACCTAAAACTAGTTTTCCTTGACCATCTTTACTAATTTTAGAATAACCTTTCTTGTAATGTGGCTACAATATTGAATAATTTATCATTTGAAAGCTAAGACTTTACTTGTTTTAGGATTGCAATAGTTGATTAGCCTGAATGGGATGTTTTCCTTCCATAGAACTAAATGGAACCTAAGATTTTAAAGAAGGTTGCTGAAAATGTTGAACATTCAATGTTAAGGGCTATAGAAATATTTCTTAATCATTCCAACTGTTTATACAACCTCTGTTCTCAAAAAGGGTATGTTACCATGATTATTTTGATATGTCATATGCTATCATAATCAGGACCAACCAAAAGTTATTCAGTTTTGAATGCTAAGAATAAAAATTCTGAAAACCACTTTTTTGGCTCAGTTACCAGCCATATCATAACATTGAGTTACACTCTAAAATGCAAATTTGGTTTTACTGTTCTCTACACATGCATATAAAAGTTACATTTGTATGTAGTATTGTGAATATCAAGTAACTATGTTAATCAGATACACTAGAATGATCCATTTAGCTGGTAATGTTGAAACAAAGAATCATAAGATATGAGGTCAGTGAAACAATTATCTATTATACTAAATCTTGAAACTGTCTGAGGGTGTCATGGCAGTCTTAGGCTCAATTTAATGTGGATTTTCAGGATTTTATTGCAAAATTGTTCAAAATTATCAATTTATAAAGGTGAACAGACGTGATTTTGCATGTGGAAATATTAGATACTATTCTAGGTATGATTTTATGTATTGTGTTACATATAAATGCTAATAAACTAAGGAATATGTCCAAATAATGGTCAAAAATGGTTATTCTAAAGCAAAACTAGGCTAGAAATACCCCTAGAATATGTATTTTTGGGTTTCTTTTGCACATGAGGTGCCTGTTTGTATATTATATTTTTCTGATTATTTTAAGGGAAACTGTTATTTTATCACATCTTTTATGTTAATTTGATATGTTATGACACCATTAAGTCAATGATTAGACTATATGGAAGAAACTGTTGGAATCCATAAGTGGGCCGTGTGCAAATTTGCCTCCATGGAACACATGCTAGAATGAGACCATTTGGGTGCATACTTCGCCTTCTATCTATGAATGAAATAAGCACACCAAGATGTTGATAAATAATTAAATGTAACACTAATCTTCACCTAATTTTTGTCTAGATTTATTTTTTCTTATTTAGATAGATAAAGGCCAAATCTTTTTGCTTAATTTCAAGAGGTCAGTATCAACGTTACACTGAATGTTAGCCATCCACAGAATGCAGCAATCTGATTCTCCATGTTACTCCATCCAAATCTGCTAGGTGGCAGCACCAGTATTAGCCTGTATAGTAGCCACTGTGCAGAAATATGTCTGTGCAGTAACCACTATGTACATTATATATATATATGGTCCATTCTCACGAAACGTGCCCAATTCACGACAAAATAGGGGGAAAAAAAATATTTTTTTCAGAATGAAATAATTTTTGGTCAATATATTCTTAGTGTATTGGAGTATCTATATATGTAATTGGGAACGTTAATATTAATTATTTTTTAATTTATGCACATATAAATATCAGGACCCCCACGGACGATGACAACGCCCCCACGGACGATGACAAGCCCCCACGGACGATGACAACGCCCCCACGGACTATGACAATGCCCCCACGGACTATGACAATGCCCCCACGGACTATGACAATGCCCCCACAGACTATGACAATGCCCCCACGGACTATGACAGCCCCCACGGACTATGACAGACTATTTAACACTAAGAGATGTCAATATGTAATAAGATTAGGCTAAATCTTTATGATCAAAAGCAAAATATGTATTCCATATTTAATCAGTATAATAATTCAACATCTACTACCAAATTTTTTGTATAGGACTATGAAATATATGCCCCCACGGACTATGACAATGCCCCCACGGACTATGACAGCCCCCACGGACTATGGTAGACTATTAAACACTAAGAGATGTCAATATGTAATAAGATTAGGCTAAATCTTTATGATCAAAAGCAAAATATGTAGCCTTCCATATTTAATCAGTATAATAATTCAACATTATCTACTACCAAATTTTTTGTATAGGACTATGAAATATATGCCCCCACGGACTATGACAATGCCCCCACGGACTATGACAGCCCCCACGGACTATGACAGACTATTAAACACTAAGAGATGTCAATATGTAATAAGATTAGGCTAAATCTTTATGATCAAAAGCAAAATATGTAGCCTTCCATATTTAATCAGTATAATAATTCAACATTATCTACTACCAAATTTTTTGTATAGGACTATGAAATATATGCCCCCACGGACTATGACAATGCCCCCACGGACTATGACAGCTCCCACGAACTATGACAGTCTATTAAACACTAAAATATGTTAATATGTAATAAGATTAGGCTAAATCTTTATGATCAATTGCAAAGTATGTATCCTTCCGTATTTAATCAGTATAATAATTCAGCATTATCTACTACCAAACTTTTTGTATAACACTATAAAATATATGCCCCCACGAACTATGACAGTGCCCCCACGAACTATGACAGCCCCCACGAATTATGACAGGTCAATAAATATCCCAATAACATCAGAAAATATAGCCTAATATTTATTTATTTTCAACCAGAAATGTACACATTAATACGTACTAACCTATGGTAAAATATAATTAAGTGCCACCTAAAAAGTTTTGAAATATAGCCCTAAGATCTAATACACAAAAAGTACACCACATCATAATTACTCAATTTTTCATATTTTTCAACATATTTCTTTAAATTTTGAGAGACTATGTGCAAAAGGGGAGTCCATAATGCAGATATTGTATGTACGGATGGACATACACCAAAAAAAATGAAATAATATTTACATTTCTTTCTGATATAGCTCAATAACATGAAATCCGCCAATTGGGCACGTTTCGTGAGAATCGACCATATGCATATATATATATATACAAATATATATATATATATTTATCTGTAGACTAGCAATCCTTATGAGGATGGATCTATCCGTGAATTCATTTATTAATCTCAATGTAGTCATCACATCTAACAAATTTGAAAGGGAGAGTTTATTTCTATTACAACCATCTTTTGTCAAATTTGCCGAAGGCGCTTGTATTAAGAAAAAGAAACCACAAAATTAATAATTAGCCAAGTCCCCTATTTGCCCACCTGGCTTATAGGGGGCGCCTGTGGGGTGAGTGGGTCACAACTGGGACATTTCGTTACTTAACAGGGCTCGGACAGGTAAATCACCTCCCACATGGAAAGGGACAAGTCGTAAAGCTCTATCTCTATTACTTAATCGTCAAAGATGTCTTGAACCTTTAGACAAAGATGGGGAATGTGCAGAAGAAATAGATGAACAAGGTGTTGCTTTGAATAAGTTGTTCCTTTCTCGTTCCAGGCTCCCGTCCTCGTTTTTCTGGCCCTTGCATCATGTAAGTATGAGACCCTACAGCATGATTTGTTTAACTTCTTAAATTACTAGATGGCCATTGTAGCATATAGGTTTCCCTTGGGGCGTTTCGGCGCTCGGAAACTAAGCCGAAATCGACATAGAATATGTCTTAATAATGTGCTATACAAATAGCTGTAACATAATATATGTTTGGTTCGACTTTGGGGCACCATTGAATAATGATCCCTTCAGAGTCGACTACGTTCAACAACTTTTCGCTCCTCACCAGCGGCCATCCCTCTGATAGCCCCCTGTTGTGGCCTAAAACCTTTAATTTACCCCTCATCAGCCACCAGTGGAGGTACAATCTTTCGGGGGACACAAAGTTCAAGGTCAGATGACGTCGTCCCAGTAGAGAGTCCTCCTTGTCACCCGCGGAACTCATTCATGACTTTAAGTCCCGTCTTGGACGCGCCTCTCCGTAGTAGCCTATACCATGTACATCATCAAATATCTCCCCCTCTCCCTTTGTCAAAAGTAACCATCAGCACAGGGATGTTTGCATATTTTCCAAAATATTTTACCCGGAACCCCTTGAAGCTCACGTACTTAGGCCCTTAAAGGATATACCCCAGTGATGGAGCTTTGAGGAAAGCGTCATTGCCTTCCTTACTGAAGCTCTGATTGTAATGTGTATCATAACATTGAGAAACAAAGTCACTTTTACTTCAAGATATCCGTATGAATATATCAGACCCCGGGGCCCATGCACCCCACCAGCGTCCAACACCCTTTTACGACCACTGTGATTCCCCAGGGGTGGCCGCATAAGGGGGACTTCTAGATGTGATATTTCTATATGATAGTAACGACAAATGCAGCCTCCCTTATCATCCTGATGATATGTAATCCTCTACACCTGCCCGTTGTCTTTGCAGTGCTCCAAGGTGCAGCGGGCCAGACCGGAGGTAAGTGAAGAGACGCAGCTTTCTAGATACTATACAAAAAGACACGCTCATTGACAATTAGCTTGCAATTTGTGTGCAACATTGTTTGTCTATTTCTAAACATCCCTTTTTAAAGAAACCACAGGATATCAAACCAATACAAGGTACCTTTTACTGCTAGCTTGAGTATTCAAGTAGTAATAGATTATACACAGTGTGTAATACTCTAGTTCAGAGTAAATAATTGGCCACGTGGCATTGAATGGGACAATGTTCACATAAATCCATTCAGTTTTATCAACACAATCAAATTTAACTTTAAGGTCCCACTCAACATCCGTATGCTAAAGTTTGACTGGGACATAGTTTGTGCTGGTTGTTCTTTGTTAGATCTATTTGCTCATTGTCATACATATAAAAGTGCTCGCAGTTGATTTTGCCAATGAGTTTCCTTCGTTTGACGAGGGGAGGGTATGAATATGTTTTAAACTAATACCCTTTACAGACTGGCCTCAAAATGTGCTTATAATGACAGTTCTATACAGGCAGAATGCGCATTTTGAGCCCAGTCTGTAAAGGGTAATATATATATATATATATATATATATATATAACAGGTCGTAAAAGGAACTAGGCCGGGAACATAACATATTGGGCCCAGTGACGCGGAACCACACACTGGATCTGTGGTGGCGCTTTTCTTTTCATATTTTTGCTTATAACTTGTTTAATATTCATTGAATTAACATACAAGATGCGAGTAAATGTAGCGGAGAACCTTTAAAAGTTTATTCATGTGTCAAATATTCAATTTCTAGAATGTTTTGACTCTTTAGGATTTAATGAAAAATAAAAGTAAATCATTTCCATAAGGTTCAGGCTTGTCCAATCCGACCAATGGTGTTACTCAGAGTGATCCATAATAATCAAGTAAAAAACAGTAATAAAGCATAGTTTTACAATGACAAATTTAATGCATATCAACAGCCATTAGCCAAGAAAAGTTGGCACGTGGGGAGTAAATATTAGGTAAGATATTACGGATAGAAAATGAAGATTTTTAACATGGGAGCCTATGGGCAGAAAAAACTTTTTGTTTTCATTAAATCATTAAAAATTGAAAACATCAATATTTTCAAAATCTGATTAATGGCTCTGATGGGCAAGGTTCAGAACTTCATTTGACTCACTCACTGTTCATAATTCTATTATAACACTATTAAAGAAGTTGTAAGCAGAAATACACAAAAAACACCCGTGGTTTATGTCAGATACAGAACTCGTGTGTGGCAGTACTTGATATACTCACTCGGCTAGCTCCTCGTGAATATATCGCGTACAGCCCCACATTCGTTCTATATCTACCACATAGTACATGTCTGTATTATACCCTTTACAGACTAGGCTCACAATGTTGAGGCCAGTCTGTAAGGGGTATTAGCGTATACCATCCTTACCCCACGTTCCCTCATTGCGCCCCCTTCCAGCTGCGTCCGGCCCCTGCATGGCCGACGTGGTCTTCATCATCGACCACTCGGGCTCCATCAGGGACGCCAACGTGGCCGGCGAGCCCGACAACTGGATGGTGCTGCTCGACTTCGTCAAAAGCATCATCTTGGCGCTGGACGTGGGGCTGGACCGCACCCGTGTAGGCATGGTGACCTTCTCTAACGACGCCGAGCTCATCTTCACCCTCAACGCGTTCAGCACAACAGACCGCATGTTGGATGCCATTGACAAGATCAACTACGGCGGTGGCTGGACCAACACCACTGGCGGCTTTCGGGTGGCCAACCAGCAGGTGGGTGTGGTGTGTGGTGTAGTGGGGAGGTCAATACATCTTTCAGGGTGGCCAACCAGCAAGTAGGTATGGTGTGTGGTGTAGTGGGGAGGTCTATATGTCCTTCAGGGTGGCCAACCAGCAGGTGGGTGTGGTGTGTGGTGTGTGGTGTAGTGGGGAGGTTTAGACGTCCCTCAGGCTGGCCAACCAAAAGGTGGGTATGGTGGGTGGTGTAGTGGGGAGGTCTATACGGCCCTCAGGGTGGCCAACCAGCAGGTGGGTGTGGTGTGTGGTGTGTGGTGTAGTGGGGAGGTTTAGATGTCCCTCAGGCTGGCCAACCAGCAGGTAGGTATGGCGGGTGGTGTAGTGGGGAGGTCTATATGTCCTTCAGGGTGGCCAACCAGCAGGTGTGTGTGGTGTGTGGTGTAGTGGGGAGGTCTATATGTCCCTCAGGGTGGCCAACCAGCAGGTGGGTATGGTGTGTGGTGTGTGGTGTAGTGGGGAGGTCTATACGTCCTTCAGGGTGGCCAACCAGCAGGTGTGTGTGGAGTGTGGTGGGTGGTGTAGTGGGGAGGTCTATACGTCCTTCAGGGTGGCCAACCAGCAGGTGTGTGTGGAGTGTGGTGGGTGGTGTAGTGGGGAGGTCTATACGTCCTTCAGGGTGGCCAACCAGCAGGTGGGTGTGGTGTGTGGTGTGTGGTGTAGTGGGGAGGTTTAGACGTCCCTCAGGCTGGCCAACCAGCAGGTAGGTATGGTGGGTGGTGTAGTGGGGAGGTCTATATGTCCTTCAGAGTGGCCAACCAGCAGGTGTGTGTGGAGTGTGGTGGGTGGTGTAGTGGGGAGGTCTATACGTCCTTCAGGGTGGCCAACCAGCAGGTGTGTGTGGAGTGTGGTGGGTGGTGTAGTGGGGAGGTCTATACGTCCTTCAGGGTGGCCAACCAGCAGGTGGGTGTGGTGTGTGGTGTGTGGTGTGTGGTGTAGTGGGGAGGTCTATACGTCCTTCAGGGTGGCCAACCAGCAGGTGGGTGTGGTGTGTGGTGTGTGGTGTAGTGGGGAGGTTTAGACATCCCTCAGGCTGGCCAACCAGCAGGTAGGTATGGTGTGTGGTGTGTGGTGTAGTGGGGAGGTCTATACGTCCTTCAGGGTGGCCAACCAGCAGGTGGGTGTGATGTGTGGTGTGTGGTGTAGTGGGGGGGTCTATACAGCCCTCAGGGTGGCCAACCAGCAGGTGGGTGTGGTGTGTGGTGTAGTGGGGAGGTCTATACGGCTCTCAGGGTGGCCAACCAGCAGGTGGGTGTGGTGTGTGATGTAGTGGGGAGGTCTATAAGTCCTTCAGGGTGGCCAACCAGCAGGTGGGTGTGGTGTGTGGTGTGTGGTGTAGTGGGGAGGTCTATACGTCCCTCAGGGTGGCCAACCAGCAGGTGGGTGTGGTGTGTGATGTAGTGGGGAGGTCTATACGTCCCTCAGGGTGGCCAACCAGCAGGTGGGTGTGGTGTGTGGTGTAGTGGGGAGGTCTATATGTCCTTCAGGGTGGCCAACCAGCAGGTAGGTATGGTGGGTGGTGTAGTGGGGAGGTCTATACGTCCCTCAGGGTGGCCAACCAGCAGGTGGGTGTGGTGTGTGGTGCAGTGGGGAGGTCTATATGTCCCTCAGGGTGGCCAACCAGCAGGTGGGTGTGGTGTGTGGTGTAGTGGGGAGGTCTATATGTCCTTCAGGGTGGCCAACCAGCAGGTGGGTGTGGTGTGTGGTGTGTGGTGGGTGGTGTAGTGGGAGGTCTATACGTCCTTCAGGGTGGCCAACCAGCAGGTAGGTATGGTGGGTGGTGTAGTGGGGAGGTCTATACGTCCCTCAGGGTGGCCAACCAGCAGGTGGGTGTGGTGTGTGGTGTAGTGGGGAGGTCTATATGTCCTTCAGGGTGGCCAACCAGCAGGTGGGTGTGGTGTGTGGTGTGTGGTGGGTGGTGTAGTGGGAGGTCTATACGTCCTTCAGGGTGGCCAACCAGCAGGTCGGTGTGGTGTGTGGTGTGTGGTGGGTGGTGTAGTGGGAGGTCTATATGTCCTTCAGGGTGGCCAACCAGCAGGTAGGTATGGTGGGTGATGTAGTGGGGAGGTCTATACGTCCCTCAGGGTGGCCAACCAGCAGGTGGGTGTGGTGTGTGGTGTAGTGGGGAGGTCTATATGTCCCTCAGGGTGGCCAACCAGCAGGTGGGTGTGGTGTGTGGTGTAGTGGGGAGGTCTATATGTCCTTCAGGGTGGCCAACCAGCAGGTGGGTGTGGTGTGTGGTGTAGTGGGGAGGTCTATATGTCCCTCAGGGTGGCCAACCAGCAGGTGGGTGTGGTGTGTGGTGTAGTGGGGAGGTCTATACGTCCTTCAGGGTGGCCAACCAGCAGGTGTGTGTGGTGTGTGGTGTAGTGGGGAGGTCTATATGTCCCTCAGGGTGGCCAGGATGATGATGATGAGAATTCCAAAATAAGTATTTCGAAATAATTGACAAAGAGCAACAATAGTTATAGCACACATAACATAATCATTACCAAATATTACTCCTTGTGATAATTATTTTCGCGATATAACCGTGAAACCTTTAGGATATTGTATTGACCTTTGTCAATGCCTATCAGACGGGGTTTGATCCACGATACTGTCCATATTAAAACGTGTATGGTTGTCATTGTAGGTGTTCACGACGGCGGGCGGGGATCGCGAACCGGTGCAGGACATCATCATCCTCATCACGGACGGCAAGCCCAACAGGGACGCCGACCAGCTCATGGACGAGGTGAGGGCCAAGTGCAGGGCATGTGGGGGGTTGTAGTTTTAATGTAAGAAACACCAAACTTAGCTCATGGTTTGCATATACCTTTTTCAATTTCACTGTTGCATCTCGATTTTAAAAATGGCCACAACGCCTTGTCTCTTTGGTCGTGTTAGAACATGGGTATGATGCCGTATAAACCAGCCTATGTGTCTCCTATCTAGGCCTTTGGGTCTATATTCTGCCTACATGTTACCGTTCAGACTCTGTGTATCATTATCTACCCTCTCCCAGATCTCTTGCCTACTCCCCGGGCAAAGGCTGTATTCCACTTGGTTAAGTCTGTATCCCACTTGGCGATTTTGACAACTGAGAATTGGCTAATTCCTAAACTTCCATTAGAAATATTAAGGAAACCCATGCACGCTCTATATTCTTGGGAAGGAAATTCAAAATTATTTCTAATCATAACAATAACAGCATGATTAAAAGTAGGCATTCTTCCTACTGTTGATTTTCAAACCCGTGAGTAAAATCGGGTAACACGTTCGCCGTCGCTGCAGGTGGACCTGACCAAGAACTTCCACAACATCCGCATCCTGGTGATCGGGATCACCAACGCCGTGGACGAGGCCCAGCTGCGGGCCATCGCCACGGCCCCCGACGAGGAGCACTACTTCCACGTGCAGGACTTCACCGCGCTGTCCGGGCTGCTCCAGGTCATCATCATCGAGGCCTGCGCCGTGGAGGGCCCCGGTGAGCACACCTACTGGTCCTAGTGTCTCCGGCCGGCAGGCCCATCTATAGTTGTAATTCACATAAAGGGCGGCCGACGCAATGTTTCTTAATGGGAGATTAGTTCAAATATAGATTCTGACAATCTTATAGTTAAGTAATATGACATTGGTTAGTACAAGGGGTTTATTCAGTTGGGTGATCACTTCTTATTTAGTCTTTAGAGATAGGATTATAAAAATGGAAATGTCAAAGACAAGTTGCACATCTAAGCGTGAAATTGAATTACTATTCAGAAGACAATCGCCCCGTGTCTCGTCACAGTGTGGATCACCGGCTTCGGAACACTGCACTTTAAAATATGACTGATTTTGTTGGTTGAAAGACATATTCCATGGTTTTCTTGCTCAGAACTAAGTCTATTCCCTTGCAGGCCCGGCGCCTACCCCGGGTCCCTCTGGGCCTGGCCAACCTGGACCCCCCGGTCCTGCAGGTACGTATGGACGGCCACAGACCAGGCTTTTATAGCTGTATAAATGATAAGGAAACTATGAAACCATAACTGTGTTCTTTTCTTGATTACGCATTCTTCTTGTAATAGAACGCCAACGAAAATAATCAGCTGGCATTTGAAAACATAACGATCAGATTTAGTACTCATCAAATGTAATCCTTAGTCACGGTGTCAGCATTAAGCTGTATATAACTGTAGTCAACATCTGCCAAAATAATGACCTGTGTGACTTTTGTGTTGACCGCTATCAACTTAGTGTTGACCACTATGACCTTTGTGTTGACCACTATGACCTTTGTGGTGATCGCTATGACCTTTGTGCTGACCTGCATGACCTTGGTGTTGACCTGTTTGACTTTGGTGTTGACCCTGTGAACTTGGTATTGACCACTATGACCTTGGTATTGACCTGTATGACCTTGATGTTTACCTGTATGACCTTGGTGTTGACCGCTCTGACCTTGGTGTTGACCCCTATGACCTTGGCCTTGCAGGCGCGCTGGGACCCCGAGGCAGCCCCGGTTCTCCTGGGGCCCCCGGGACACCAGGCTCCATGGGAAACCCAGGTGAGGCCTGAAAGGGACATTCATACCAAGTTCCTGAATTTCTATTCTTATATTTTTTGAAGAAATAAATTGCATAGTTTGCAAGTACCCATAGAAACGAATTAGTTGAAACAAAGTAACAATGATGTAACGAAAATGATAATTGGAATAAAGTCCCTATAGTTTTTAAGAAATGTCAGAAACGTCAGAAATGTATTAACCAATACTGTATACCCACTCACTTCCTCAGGTTCGCCCGGCCGGCCCGGCGACCCCGGATCCCCCGGAACCCCTGGGAATCCTGGACAACCAGGCCCGGCAGGAGCAACCGGCACGTCGGGACCGCGGGGTCCTGCAGGTCCAGGGGGACCACCGGGACCGAGAGGACCCACCGGCTTCCAGGGACCACCAGGAACCAAGGGGGACCGAGGTCAGTTTGTTTTATTTATCATTATTATAGGCGTTTTAAGTGCTTTTAGACCTTCAGCTGCTGTTGGTTTAAGTACAGGAGCATATATGAATACGACTTTCAAATACGAACGAAAATGTAAATATGTTATTGACTGTTGAATCTTTATTTGATGCCACTCTCCTAATTAAAATGCAGGATTGGTTCAGTGTCCCACACCAGGTGGCAGCACCTGCCCTCCCTTCTCCTTCATCTGTCTTCCGGCCTGCCTCAATATTATGGCAGGGCACCAAATGAAAACTTTTAATGGTTACATCTAATGCATTTTAATACCCTTAGCTTATTTGCATAAACAGTTTGATTATTTTGCGACTGTGAACGTTATGTTAGTTGTGCGTTAACGGTAACAATGTAAGAGAACATGTAAAATGATATAGAGATATAAGTTATTGAGTTAAGCCTATATACTCCATCAATTAGCCTATATCTACCCCTACGACAGCTGTATACCACTGCATGCTGAATATTACCATAGAGAACAAGTATGAATATTTGAAGGACTGGATGCTTCTGCACGTCAAATACTTTAACAGGATGAGGCCCCTATACAACATTTACCCACATGTTTGTGACACAAATCTGCCTTGTCAGTAACCCATGTCTTGGTGCCACCATGCCGGGTGTGTGTGTGTGGGGGGGGGGGGGGGGGGGGGGCTTTGGTGTAGTTTGGTGGAACTACCTTATTCCCTGTAGGGTGAGGGAAGTCATGCATGTTTTACATTAAAAAAAAGGCTTCACAGAAACATCTTCAGATTGCCTGATCTTAAAGTTCTCAATAGAGTCGATTGACATTAGAAAGCGTTTCTGGGAATAAAAAAACACACCAAACAAACAACAGAACAAACATTTGGGGGTCTTTCATATATAATCAAACAGGAACAACGATATGTGAGTTTACGTTTCATAACTTACGATCACCTTTTCGCCTTTCTTATGGACTGGTTTCATTATGCAACCGCATTTTCAAACTGCTGTACAGTTTCTCTAAGCACAAATAAAACCTACGTAGCCACAGATATTATGCAACAATTAAGCCACCGGTTTCTTGCATAATATTTAACTTTTCAGAAGGTTTTATTTTAACTTTTGAATTAATTTCAAAATTTCAGTCTAAAGATGAGGCTCAGCGTACCGGAATGAATGGAATCTTTTAATATTCTTCCCAACTATTTATGTATTAAAATCATTTTCCTTACAAATAATTCTCGATAAAAACTGTTAATCTGTCTACCACGTAGTGAGAGTGTTGTTCTCAACCATGGCCACCAGGTGGTATCGCCTGTACACAGCTAACGCTCACTCTCCTCACTTGAACAATACAAAGAGGATCACTGTATGTGCCAAATGATCCAAATTCTGAAGTGAAAATTGGCTTATCAAATTTACATTTTACAACAAGGAAATCTTATGATCAAAGCGTTACCCATACTGATATACTGATTGTAAATATTTTTTAAAGAAAATAAGAAGTCACATTCAAATAGTTCGCAAAGTACCTACCATATCAGGACTGAACACCCTCTCCATCCATCCAAAGCCGAAGCGGGCAGCTGTACTTCTGCAAGTTTCTGTTGATGCGCGTTACCTGTTTCTATCACGTTTTATCATAACTCCCATTTAAATAGCCCCATTTATGCCACGGTACATTTCATTCCTAGTCAGTGTATGCCTGTTTTTGCATTTTCTGTTTAACCATTCCTCATGATGTATCCTGTTGTGCCGCCCAGGGCCGGCTGGACCTGCGGGTTTCCCCGGACCGGCCGGGGCCACCGGGGCCTCGGGACCGACGGGCTTCACCGGGCCGCAGGGCTTCTCGGGCCGGGACGGGGGCACCGGGGCGCCGGGCCGCGTCGGACCACCGGGGTCCCGAGGTAGGGGCTTCACCATGGAACTTATACTTATTCACCTACTGATGAAGTTGGCTGATCATTGATGCCAATAATACTAACATGAACCAATAAATAATAGTACAACAATCTTTTCACCCACGCAGTTTGATTAAATTTCATTTAACTGATAAAGACATGTGCACCAACTATCTTCCGCATACTTATTTATATTCTGTTGCTCCGCTTTGGGTCCGTTTTATTTACACATTTTTCAATGGAGCAAAGAGCCAAAGTTTACACATTTTTCCCTTGGAGCCAATAATCAAAGCATATCTGATTGTATAATACTTTTGGACTAATACTGTCTGTGTTAGTATTTGTTGTTGTTTACTTCACAATGCCAACCTTAATTTCCTTCTTGTTTAAGCATTCCCCTTTGTCCGTTTCTGCATATTGTACAAGTACTAACGTCCCTTGCCCTCACTTTGCTGCAGGTAATGACGGTCGTCCCGGGTCGGGTGGACCCCCCGGGCCCGCGGGCAGGGCGGGGCAATCGGGGGCCACCGGGCCGTCGGGACCGCGGGGCTTCCCCGGGGCCTCCGGGCAACCGGGACAACCTGGACAACCGGGCAGGACCGGCGGTACCGGGTCCAGCGGGCAACCAGGACCACCCGGTGAGTGTCGCCACCGATATGGGTGGTTATTTGTGAGTTATTCTACTTAAACAAAGCATCTCACAGCTTCATGACCAAGTCGGGTTTGTTATACAATAAAATTCGCTTATAAGGAGTGCCTTGGGACGAACGTGATTTGTTCCTTATAAACGGGAAACGTTATAGACGGAAAGGAAACATCATGAACATAAGAATGGTTTTTTGTTCTGAGAAAATCGGCCAATTTCTAAGGGGAATATGATTAAAAATGAACAACCTTCAGGTCATTTAGTAACGTATGTGACATGATAGTAGTATACTGAAACGGGAATTTGGGACAGGGTATGTGCAAAGGACCACGTTACTTATTCAACTGATTCAATGTCAGACACGCCTTGCATGTTTCTAACTTAAACATGTATAGGTTATTCAATATGTACACTACAGTATTGTATGTATGTTATCTTTATATGCACAGCAAGGTTTCTTTGTCACCTATTTTAATAAAGACAACCTTACAAATGTAACATACTTGTATACGTAAGCTACACGCAATTATTCAATTGGGGTTTCTTTATCTATTTAAGAATTTGAACAATGCACAACCTAAAATATCGTGAGTTTGTCCTGATATAGCTGTAAAATTGCCGGGTAGACCTTAAACTCCAACAATCATCATCGTAATATCACCAGATTATATTATGTTGGGTTTGCTGTGGTTTGGTGATTCAGACTATTACAATACCTTCAATAATGTGGTCAGTTTCAGCTCACAAATCTGGATTGAACAGTGAAGACCAAAAGATTGATAATTGTCGCCGTTGATCATTGCACACATACTATTGGTACTCTATTTCACAATTCCCTCCCCCTCTCCCTTGCAGGTGCCCAGGGGTCGCCGGGCCCCTCCGGTCCCACAGGTTTCCCCGGTCCGGCTGGTCGGAATGGAGGGACTGGTCACACTGGGCAGTCGGGTTTCCCGGGGCCAGCAGGGTCCACGGGGCAGCCAGGGGCCACCGGACTACCAGGTCAACCAGGCAGCCAGGGGCCCCGGGGGATGTCAGGTAGGTCTCTGACAGCAGGTGATAAAGGCAACAGTGGTGTTTGACTACCTGCATTATGCGTATATAAAGATAATGTTTGAAATATAGACATTGACATCATACAGGCTAAATTCATATTTGGATGGGCTCTAAAATTGACGACGCCCAGATCACAGGCCACTTTTTTCATAGAGTTGTATTTTCGCCCTTTTGTACCTCTGATACATATAAAAGTATCCCAAAACTCACAGAGGAAAACTTATCCTTCTGAATATTCAAAGCCAAATTTGCAAAAGCTGACTTATGTTGCCTTGCTTAGATACACAATGATAAATTATACAAAAGCTGAAACATAATATATAACCAACTAATATGTTCTAACAGAGTAAAAGATCTTAAAATGTACTTCCTTTGACAGGTGGTACCGGCTCCCCGGGGCAGGCAGGACCCAGGGGTTTCCCTGGTAACCCTGGCCCCACTGGCCAGCAGGGGGGCACGGGAGCTACTGGTCAGAGGGGACGCGATGGTCAGCCGGGGTCGGCCGGGAATCCGGGGGCACAAGGATTTTCAGGACCACCTGGTACATCAGGGTCCACCGGTAAGTGATGACTCAAACAAACTGGTCTTGGTGAATGTTAGTCAATTACATGTTATAGCCTGCCCAAGTGGATAGAAGATATGTATTGATGGGTCAGACTTTTTCAATGTTATACACAAATAGAAACATTGGACTTATGTATTGTATTTTAATTTATATTGTATATGATAAAAACTTACATTACCTTTGCACAAGTTATACAGCTTTACATTAGGCTATGCGCTATATATACGCACTTGAGTGTTGAGAGTATATAATAAACCGTAGGTGTTATATAATTTTGTCTTTGATAGAAATGAATATATATTCATAAGCATGAAAATAAGATGAATAGAAAACACCGGTATATTCCTACATTAATTTTTGTTTATCAATTTGATGAAAACATGCCAATCAGAAAGGCTTAAACGTTTCATGTTAAATTAGTTCGAGAACTCACATATTTGAAGATTACACTAAAAAGTGTTTATAAAAATACATTTTATTACTTGGTTTGATCATCGACATCTTGAGTGCTATTAGAGTATGTTTATGCTGATAGTCATTCAAGCATTCTCTATCCTCTCCTTCAGGTGCCACTGGTCCTGCAGGCCAGCCTGGTAGAACGGGACCTCAGGGCAGTAGTGGTCGGACCGGGGCCACGGGGGCCAGTGGTCGGCCGGGGCCGGCAGGGGGGCCGGGACCACAGGGTCAACAGGGGCCGTCGGGGGCCACTGGCAGACCCGGCCAGTCGGGCAACTCAGGGCGGGACGGACGACCAGGGTCCGCAGGCCCTGCAGGCAGGACAGGTGAGGACGAGCATCGAGTATTTCAACATTATATTGTCCAAATAACTTGTATCTTACATAAATTTAAGCTTGGCATTCCAACGGCTTTAAAAAAAAGATAGTACATGGTGAACAACACAATATTCTATTATGTAACTGCGTTAACACACTGTCACATAATTATATGTTACTTTTGTAATCCTTCTTTCTTTCTTTGATAACCATACATGTACATTTACATCCATAACCAAATGAAATAACCTGGTAACCAGGGCAACCCTGATGCTTATTACAAAAACAAAACCATGACAATAGAAGAAGGCAAATAGTCAGAATATATATAACACCTTAACTATGTCAATAAGCACACCGTGTTATAACAGTCAGTAAAGGAACCTAATCTTGTTCACGTCAGGCGGATTCCTCCAAACTTTCCTTGGTCCACTAACTGCAGTTTTGATGAGGACCTCGTTCATAGTGCCATGAGTGGCGGAATTAAAGGCTATATTCCACGATGCGTTTAGTGGCACTTGCGTTGCCTCTAATTAAGAAACGCAAGTAAAATACCAACATGTTGTTATCTGAACGCAAATAATAACGCAAGTAAACCCGGTTTTTACTTACGCATCGTGGAATATACCTTGCTAGGTGACGCAAGATGACGCTATGTGGCGCCAGGTGACGCTATGTGGCGCCAGGTGACGCTATGTGGCGCTAGGTGACGCTATGTGGCGCTAGATGGGCCTGCTGTTGGACGGTGTATTACCTGTGTTTGACATGAGGGGGAGCCGCTGTTCTGTTCACATCCTCAAACATCGTCACAGCACTGTTGGAGGCCCCACCGACGTTTATCATACACCTGCATCTTGGTCTGTCCATCAATAAAAAAGTGCCAAATGTATTTGCGCTTAATAACCTGATTGACAATAGTGGTTCAAACGTATATGTGTGTAATATGAGTCTTTGATGCCAGGGTCATTGATGGGCAGCTGCCTTGGGGCTTGTGGTTGGGGGGGGGGGGGGAGTAATCCGGGTACTTAATGGCCCTTTTGGAAGAAGGTAAATTTAAAAAAAACCATAAAATCTTTGTAAGCAAGGCGAAAGGGTATATAAGAAATGTGGGTATTCCTTCTAAAGGATGAACGAGACAGATGCTTCTCTTCAGAGACAAAGAAAAAGCTCAAAAAGGAGAACTGTGATATTATCTAAATATAGGGGGCCATTCGGATGTCGAGTGCAAGATCTAATACATGTAGGTTAATATTTAGCTTCTTAAATACGTTCGCACAATCCATTACCAGTAGCTGTCACTCAAACGGCCTCCATACGTAATCTTAATTCGTGATTACCCGCAATTACAATAATTATATTTCATCATCGACAATAATTGCAATGTTGTTAAGTATTATTCAACCCGATATACCCCGAGGGAGTTTGTTTACTGGCCGCCGTAAATATGGCTTATTTCCTGTTCTGGGTACACATGTGTTATAATCAATTATAAGGTTTAGCAAGTAGTTTGGGATGAACCTAGCTGTTGATAAGATTTATATATGATAGATCTATTTTATGGCTTTTTGCTTTTTTAATCAAATCTTAAATTTCCAAAAGGCGATTGTTATTGATATCTTTGGACTGATTCTTTTCCTTCAATTTACGTAACTAAAGAACAATTATCCGAATACTATAAATTATAAGTTAATAAGATTAAACTATTTCCAAACTAACTGCATGCTCATTACATGGATATGGGGTATCAACTGAGCCAGATCTATCTTGGTGTAAGTTATGTAGACACAAGATGGCTGGCTTACCCTAACCACAGTTTAAATGCCGTTATTAAGTTGATTACTCGGTTCGTTTCCAGGGGCGACGGGACAGGCGGGTCGCCCAGGGACAGGCGGGTCGGCGGGCCTCACCGGGGCCACAGGTAAGGTATACCACTGAGGGTAAACCACCTACAGGTGGGGGTCTCCAATTCTGGGATAAACTCTGAGGTGGGACGTTCCACTTCTGGGATGACTCAGTTGGGACCTTCATGATAAACTACTGGGGCGGGTCCACCATATCTAGGATTCTATGTCTAAGAAATCTCTCCATATTAAGTTTCATGGAAAGTCTAATCTCAGCGTCTAAAAATGTCATTTTTAATTCAATTGGATGGAATGAGAAGGGTTCACCTGAGTTTAGGAAATTTGAACATTAGTATATACCTGCTAAACACAATACCTAGGCCTATGGTTGATGCCCCTTTCTTCTGTATACTTCGAGAATGGATGGCCAATATTTGAAGTTTCCAGAGACTACAGTAGTTAATACAATTTTCTTCTGCATACTTATAGAATGGAATGCTGCAGAGTTTGAAATTTCCAGACTCCTAGACCTAGGATTAATGCCTTTTTTACTGCATACTTTTAGAACTGAATGTCCACTTACTTCTCACTATATTAAAGGCTCCTTTCTTTTGCATGCATTGTGCAAAACAAAGCTGTTGTGAAATACATACATTTTTAATTTGCTTTCCTTTTCTAAATCTATAATGTCTTAAACCTGTTCTGATCCTCAATGGAGTTGGGCTATGACTAAAAGTCCCTGTAAATACCCTGACTTATAATGGACCCTTGTACTTGGTGCAGGCCGACCGGGTCCCCCTGGCCAGGACGGGCGGCCGGGCAGTCCGGGAGCCCCGGGACAGAACATCTTACGTAAGTAGCCAGTAACACTGTATGATTATGTAGTATTCCAAGAAAGGGTGACTTTAAAAGTAATCGAAAAGACCTTTTGTTTAAACAGCCATAACCTCGTGGATAAGTAAGATATAGTACTCGTTTACATACCAAAGGATTCAGAATAAATTGAAAAAATCTATTCAGATCCATTTTAAGAAAATGTCATGGAATTAGAAGGTTCTAATTATAAGCAAAATAAACACCATAATGAAGTGATAGTTTCCATTTTGAGGTTCTGAATGTATATTTTGTCAAAGGTGAAGATAAGCATATAATATATTAGGGATATCTGTCAGAACATTATTGTGACAAAGGTGTGTAACTATTAGGTGTTCTTATAATTTGTCAGCCAAATATTTGAAAACTGAAAATTGTCACAAAAAAATCCTCAAATGAAATGATATTCAGAGATTCCCTAAAGTGATTTACCTCTGGATTCGGTTGCAAAATGTGCCAGAGTATATGATGAATATAAAGTATCTCATTAAGTCAACAACCAGAAGAAGCTTAAAAAGGTAACCTAATTTAATGCTTTGAGAACTAACTACTGTGGGTATGCAAAGACCTATTGAGCATAATTTTAAATGGACTAATATCAATATATCAGATATGACAATTTCCTAATGTCCAGGATTTGCTACTTCAAACAGATTTTGAATAAAGAGTATTTTACTCAACAAATCTCTAATTTGTAGACCATCGAAATCAATAGAAAAGTCCAACGGCTTACCTCCCTCTTTAGGTTGTATGAATGTGGCCTACAAGCCTTGACTTGTGTGCAACATTTCATGAATATATATGCATTGAGTAAAACTGGCAAAGAAATTCAACGTTTCAATGTAAGCCAATAGAAATAGAGTTGGGTTACGTAATTTGTTTGTATGTCTAAAATGAGGTGGTGCTGGCAAAACATACATAGTCGGGATACTCTTATGGATGCAAGCCAATGCTTATACGGCCTTTTCAAAGATCTCACGTCTAAAACGTAGTCAGCCGTTTTTCCAATTAACCGTATAAAAGCCGTATAGGTTAGGGCAGCCATTGTGAAGTATATAAACAAGCTAATCGATTTTATGTGGAAGTAATTCACAAAGTAGTCATAGTTGATGCTTTGGTTTTAGTGGGGCTTTGACTATACATATTGTTCCAAATGTGTGGACTTGGTTTGTTAAACGCTATATAACGTAATACATCCCAATTTTTTACAACCCAAAAATACCAAACAATAAGGCAAAGCAGTTTTTAAAAATGGTGTCACAAGTTTAAAGAGTACAATCTTTTGATCAAGGCCTCTATTGAGTGTCACTGCATGTCATCTACAACTCCTGACATACACCTGTATCTGTTTATTTAATTTTTAATTCGGTCATTATATTCTGTTATATTAACCTTGCATCTTTGTGTGGTCAGTGCTCAACGAGTGTGTGTCTGGTAACGGCGGCTGCTCCCACCAGTGCGTGGACACCTTCGACAGCTACTACTGCATGTGTAACACGGGGTACCAGATCATGCCCATCTACGACACGTCCTGCCAAGGTGAGAGAATGGGACGGGTAATAATCATACTTTAACACAAGGATTTGTTGACAGACATCACCGGGAGATGACTTAAGAATGAATCTTACATTGAGAAATCTTTCTTCCTTATTCTAAGCTCCATTTCATTGATGTAAGAAAAATGTAGAGAATTTTTAGTAAAACCCTTTCATTGCTATGACCTGTTTATGATCTATGTATCTTCTTATTTTAAGATCAACTAAAATGTGATCTTTGGGGTTTGAATCTTTGTTAACTCTCCCAGCATATCTATGCATGCTTTAACTCTATATTGACCCTGAAAATCCGATGGAGAGAACTATTTCCTCTCACTTGAGGAGAGTGGATGGGGGGGGGGGGCATAATGATATAACAGATACAACAAAGAAAACAGTCATTACAATAGTTTTTCAAGAAATGCTAAAGAAAGTTCTCAAACTTTCTTGAAAATCTTGGAAGTACCTCCAATTTTTTAAGATTTCTTTTGAAAGACCCTCCCCGGATGTATATCATGGGCGACTAGGGCGCATTTTTTGTAATGGTTTGTATTATTTGTCACAAATCTGTGTCTTGTGATTAGTAGAAATATGTCACCAAAATATCAACACCTGCTATCTGTCTTTGAAACTATCTAGCCATGACATCACCTATGGATGTGGCAGACAGAATAGGTAATGATAAGGCACTTATCATAACACTCTCTTTGTGACCAATTATTGGGATCAATAAAAGTAATATGGGTCAGGGGTGTCGCCTGCTAAAGCAGACATCACACATTAAAACCACAGTAATTCGTAATTAATGAATGATAAATGAATGTTGAAAATCTTTGCTTTCAAAGCAAATCCCTGAAAACCTTAAATGTGTCCTACGTTTGGTCTACAATTCATACAACATTTATGACATAGACCTTTAACTTCTCCTCCCAGGGCAAGTTATCCATAATGTCCTAATTAGTTAAAAAGTCCCAGTGACCTCAGGTCGTAAACATTAGTGGCAGCCTAGCGTGTCCTCCCAACACTGTAATTAATACCACCAATTACTCACGTTTAAATGTAATTGAAGACTGTATAACACGACAGGAACAGAACCACCAGACTATCGGAGGCTCCGGTTGTTGAAATAACCTTTACAGATTTTACAAGATTATTACCAAATATTGTAAATTTTTAAAGGAACCATCAATCAGATAATACCGGCAGTATCATAGGATTTTGCTACCTCATTTATTGGTCCTGAAATTTTCCTAATACGAGCTGTCCGTAATTTACTTTAACATACCGCAAATTGGTGGTATTACATCTATGGAGAATAACATAACAATAATGTTGTCAATGAGAGTAGGAGGTCTTCGAGTTAGTACGGATGCACATTTTCAAAAATGTCAGACCCCAAACCCCCCCTTCAGCAAAAATATGCAGCTTCAAAGTTTCTGACCCCTCCCCCTCCCCTGCTTGATGGTATGTACTTGGTGGAAGCCACAACCATGAATGTCCATCCCCATCTCATTAACAATAAATTGCACTGAGGTCAAAATTAGCCTCATGCATGAAGCAGTTAGGAAATAATTGTTAGATATGGCTAGACTGCTTCTGAGCAGAGGTCGTAGGTGAAAGGTCCTTCCCACTAGACGGTAGACTGAAATGGTTGCTATTCTATTATATTCTATGATTAGCTTTGCCTATTGTATAGTAGATAGAGGGAGTGGGCAGCTAGAAAGGAAATAAAATTAATGGAGGGAGGTTAGACCTACAGAAAGTTGAAGGAAATAATTATCACCAAACTATGTTACAAATTTAGCAAATAACCGTAAAGGAACCACTATGATAATTTGTAAGTGAGCGGCAATCAGAAGTGAAATGGTGACATCTGCTTTATAAACAGGTGTGAAATGGTCAGATGGTGTTTATATTAGGGACCACTAGGAAAAGATGGGCTGAGTGGTAGAACAGACATAAAGCCATATGGAGGTATGATTAGTTCCAGTGGGAACATCTTAATGTTGGTAGCATTGCTGGTGACCATATTTCTAGTTGGATCGTACCTGTTCTGTGGGCTAGAATACATGTAGGGTCATCAGGCATTGGGAGTATCATTGTTAACATCAGGCTGGATAAGGAAAGGCTACTCAAAGTCTACTAGAAAGGGGAAACTGTGCTTGAGTGGGATAGATGTTGGGTACAATTGATAGTTGAATACCATCTGTGAACAATCTGGCCTAACGGTCTGATGGCCCCCTGTGGCAAAGGCTTGTGCTCTAGCTTTAGTTACCTTGGATGTATATGCACAATAAAACATCATTGTACCTCTGCTAGTAAATCCATTCATTTAGACTTAGATGAGGAGAACTCTACCCTAGCCTGGTCGACTAACTTGATACATGAAATCAGACTTTACCTAGTATTTATTAGAACCAACAGTAACATGGGCAGTAAGTAACAATGAAACACCAAAAGCTAGCATCTCCATTTGTGACGTCTGATGGCCAAACTCCTAACACTTAAGTAAACCACATCATTGTTCAAAACTCAAATGTACCACTATTAATGTAATATTCATCCATTATATGTTTGCATTCAAATTTCTCTATTCATGTAACTAATCGATCCGATGTATAGCTGGTCAAGCTGTAAGCAATTTGCAGACAAAGTCACTGAATTTAAACTTGTTACAAAAAAGATAAAGCTAACTCAAAAAGAGTATCAGAAAACTTCTGTTAAGTGTCTAGGGTTTGCCTTTACTCATTACAGTTGTAATCTCAGAGCCTTTTCAGTAACGTCCTGCCGTCAGGGTCATCTGTTCATATTGGGTTATACTGAAGGTTGACCTTTTTTACTCTTCACAAGTGACAAGATATGTCTTTGTAAGAGGATATCATCTGGTTATATTGAGTTATACTGAGTCGTTACTTTTACCCCCATCAGCTAACAACATTCGGTGCATCTTCCTGTCGGTGGGCATCATCTGTTTCTGCACGGACACAACCCCTGCCCGACCCCTCAACAGCACCGACTGCGGCAGTAAGTCCAAGTTGACAGCTGTGAAACAATCTAGTAATGACAATGAGAAAAAGCTCAAAGTGAGAACACTGGAGTCGGAAAGAATTCTTGTTAACCAATAACATTTCTGGTAACAAGACAGTTATCACAAAGGGACACGGCAACTCTCCCAACCACGAATAGCTTAATTATAAGTGTACCTGCAGACTAGTCTAAATCAAGATGCAATCTGGGAAATATGTAGGCAAGTCACTAGGCTTAAGTATAGAAATTTTCAAAAATCATGGCATAACTTTGGTTTAAGATAATAGAAAACTAGCAATGACAATTTTTTCCATTTCATACCTATAGATATTCAATATTTTTTCAAGTTGGGCTGAAAATTCATTCATTTCGCATAGAAATAAAGCAAATATTTGTTAAATTTCTATGTTTTTTCCTGAGTTTTTGTCTACAAAATCAGTCAAAAATTAACCGCAGGTGCCTAAAATACAGTAAACCAGCTATCCTTGGCATGGAGAATTACCACATCGTGATTGTTTAAATAGACTAACCAGTAACTATAATGATAAAAGAATAGATGATATAATACATAACAACATTCTAATGAAACAACAAGTCTTTCTGTCTCTATCTACCACTTGTAACATTCCCCATATTCATAGTGATCATTTGTTTACGACCTTTGGGGACCGGAAGTGACAATTTGAGAACTGTACACCTGTGAGTCTGTGTAATTGCTACATGCTATATGATTACCCCTAAATGGCCTGATTAAACCCACGACTTCAAATTACATCATCATTGCATTGGCCTGCACCTAATTATCGATGCTAGGTATTTTAATTCCTGTTGTTATTGGGCCTTACATGATCTATTTCCATACATTATGGAGTCTCCCTGTCACTGTACTAAACCACCCCTGGTTTTCAGACATCAACGAGTGCCTCCTGTTTAACGGCGGTTGTAAGCAGACGTGTAACGACATCGCCGGCAGCTTCTACTGCAGCTGTGGCGACGGCTTCCAGCTGGCCCCCGACGGCCGCGACTGTGACGGTAAGACCTTGGGTGCCGACAAAAAAAAAGGGCTGGTTTTAAACGCCCATGATGGAAAATTCTACCCAGAAAACATCCACGAAACTTCGTGGACATTAACATTCAGTGAGAAATCACATTAAAACCATTCATGATAAAACATATTATGTGCATTCATATATGAATATATTTTATTCTTTAACCGAAATTGAGGGGAAAAAAATTAAAAAAAATCCACGGAAATGAACGGGGGTTAATGAAGCTGTCCGTCTTGAGATAATGTCCATAATTACCTGGCAATTAAAATGCCGGCAAAGCTTCAGTCAAACTCTGCAGTCCGGTCACATTTAGAAACTGCATATATACATCTGAAATCAACAATCTTCGTCCTCATAAATGTTATCCGAGTCAACTGTCAATAATTATTTTCAATTTGGTCTAATATTTGAGCGTTGCCTGCAACACTGAACCTTGATGAACAAGAAAGCACATAGTGGCCAGTGTACATAGGTGCCTGGATTTATAACAATATCATCAAATCATTTACTATGACCTGCAGGGCAAAAAAGGACTGAAAAACTTGAAATATCTGGTCCTTCTACCTGTCTTAAAAACGTAGCGCTGTTAATAATGTTATGATAAAAATAAAAGTGGTACATGTATATTTAAATTTAGTAATTTTTTTATCATTCATTACCAAAATTGTTTGTCAGGCACAAGTATTTATTACAGAAATGGGAGTAGAATCTGACAAAGACGGTACAAGTTTTCAAAATATGGGCATCCTTCCATGTGACATTGCTAATGAATATGATAATTAATGGGAACAAAGGGAGAAAAATATAAAATGCGTTCAAATGATAAATGGCCACAAATGACATGCAAAATATGTTTAGAAAATTAAAAAAGTCATCAATCATGTACTCCCCCACTAGTAAACTTTTGTGATTGACATAAAAAAAAACTTACTACAAACCATTGGAAAGTAGAACTCAAAATGGAACTGAAAAACAAAACCAGTCCTTTCTTGCCCTGCAGACCTATAGTCCAATGTTTCGGTTACCCCTGAGAGGTGCCTGGTAATAATTGTCATTGGACCCAGTCTCCTATCTAACCCGCCTGACAGGAATACCGATGACAGCACATTAATTAGTCTACGGTTGATGGATTGCCATATTGATCACGAGGTTTCCGTGAACATCCCCGGCCAGTGTTGAGACACTTTACCGTGAAGGTCCCGGTGAATGTGGCCGTCAGAAATCACCAATTAGGGACGAGTACGAAGGGGGGGAGGGGGGGGGGGGGCGTCGGACAGATTCAGGTGAGCTGTGGAGAGGACTAACTGTCCTGGTTGTCCAATTATACACCGACACAGTAACACTGTACAGATATATGGGGTTATTAGGCTAGTGCATTTAGGGCTCTAAATAAATCACCTACATATGACCGAAGACACACACCCCGTATGAGGGCTAAAGAGTCATCCTCTGTCAGCCCACGTCACCCACAAGCCGTGACGAAATGGCCTCAGTGACACAGTTATGACTTCTACTACATCAATGTAGTGTATAGAACCTTCCAATTTAAAGGGGATTGAATGAGAACATAATTACAGACGTTGTGCAGATGACGTCACAATTCACAGGAAGGGTCTGGGTGCCACATTGGTGAACATATTAAAGGTCATATTTTCACAATACTAAATAGTCTAGGGCATTATCTTCTGTTGAATTTATCTAATATAATGACACTAAATCACAGAAAAGACATATCATTATTCAGAATTCATATATTTTAGATGTATCTATTAGCCACGTGGTCACAAAAACCAAAATGGTGATCACCAAAATGTGGTCACCAAAACCAAAATGTGGTCACGTGACCACGGCTGCACAAAGTCTATAAGAGACGTTGATTCAATGTTTTCCTAATCAAATAGGCTAGTATAGTAGTATGCAATCTGCTTCAAGTTGGTTACATTCCTCTTTGGTTTACTTGGTAGCGCTGTGCCCGCCGCAGTGTGAAGTCGCCTGCAGTATGTCAGTTCTCGTCATTGTCAGGGATCTGAAGGGCCTAAGGACGGACCCGGCTATTAACCCATATATATATATATATGTATATATATATATATATATATATATATACATATATACATATATACATATACATATATATACATATATATATGTATATATATGTATATATATATATATATATACAGGTGTGTTGAGTGTCTTGTGGTCTGGAGCCCTGCCCGCCGGGAGGAGGGGAGGGGGGCGACAGACGCTGAGAGACGTCCAGGAGCACCTGGAGTGGTGTCCGGGGGGGGGGGGGGATCCACACGTCATCCGGGCATTCACTGTTAGCTCGGAGACATTTTGGTCACTGTGGTCACTATCTACACTGTGGTCACTAGATAGTCCTCCCAGCTTTATCGTACCTCTCGTAGTGCTCAGTAACACAGTAGCTCGGACGGAAACCGAGCACAGAAACACAGTTTTATTCCTTAGGAAATTAAAGGGCGTCAAAAGCAATGTTGTGTCAAAATATGACATAATTTTGCAAACTGAAATAACTATGAAAATATTTTCTAAGAGTCTAACTTTAGCCATTGGTAAAGTATAAATCATAATAACTAACTATGACTTCACTTGAAATCCATAAAACTTATGTGATTCATGCCTTAAGTCAGCAATTTTTGTAAACAAATTAATTTTGGTGGGTTACCAAAATTGACTATGGACAAGTTTTTTGGTATCTTAATGTAGTTTAAGTCTGTATTCAGATTCTATATTTTACCATAGGCCTGAGTTATTGCAATATAATATTTTTCAATAGTTAACAGAATTTACAAAATGTTGACCCTATATTGCTTTTGGCTTCCTTTAAGGAAAACTTGTTTTTATGGTATTATAGGTGGGAAACTCGCACTATGTCCTAGGTGCAGTATATGGGTGTGTGAGGGCGTTATATTGTGTGTGAAATAGCTGGTCGGCATCCCCTGTTGTGGCCCTTCGGTGATGGCCCCAGGTCCTCATGTACCTGTGCACTGTATAGCCAATCAAGGCGAGGCGGCTTCATGTCATATATAATGTGCCTTTTCACTACATCACAGTGAGGGAGGGGGCCCACCCAGCTGCCGGGAGGGGGGTTTACGAGCCGGCACAGAGGCTGAATGCCTTGGCCCGTTTTGCCCCGGAGGGTCCCTATAGTGTGTTTGGACGGACGGGGCACGTTGAGACATGCATGTAGTCGGGGCCCTGGTACACCTAACCACCACTCACCTGGGGATTTATGGCAGTGAACCCGGCTGAACTAGGGCCAGGCATAACATATTGGCATATAATGGAGAGAATACGTTTTTCAGTACGGAGACTGGTAAACAACCATATTCTCTCCAATCCACAGGTCCTCAGAATTGGTGTGAATTACCTTTGATCCTTTTTTGGGCAAAGGACATGGGCTGAATCGTAGATTTTATGTATTGGACCTTGTTATTGAGCTAGATGGTACCTTTTTGGCATGTGAGAAGCGTGTACTGACAATCTGAGAACCGACGTGTTGTTACATTGATCCCTCAGCTGCTGACCCAGGGTGACCTGAATAACAGAGGTACCCAGGCAAGCAACAACATAACGAGCACATCCTGCGACGTACCTTTTTGGTTAGTTGTTAAATCTGCCCAATTGTCACATAACAGTTATGTTATTTAAGATTCTATAGTATACCAATACCGTTCTTGTCATATGTATGTGCCTTTTTAAGTGCTTTATGGCCTACTCTCCCTGAAGTGATAGGAATAATACCGAAACATGTCAGCATCATGTTATCGTGATCATTTGACACAGTCATCATTGCACTATATTCATGATCTAGGAATCAAAATGTTCACGTCATGATATATTTGTAAATTACTTTAGTCGTGCCGTTAAACCATTGCCTTCTTTGCGTTGCCCAATACCAGTAGCGAAAAGTTCAAGGCCATAAATAGCATGTGCGCCTTTTCAAGTGCTTTATGATCTACTGTGCTTAAAGGAATACGAATAATAACGAAACACTTCATAGATATATTATCATGATCATTTGGCACATTTATCATTGCAGTATATATTTGATCTGGGATCCAACATGTTCAGGTCATAATATATCTGTAACTTACGTTACGTGTGACGTTAAACCATTGCCCTCTATGCACTGCCTAATACTGTGTTAAAAGACCGGTAGCGAGAAGTTCAAGGCCATAAATATTGGTTCAATGTCTCGACCTTCTTATGACTCGGTTTCTCACCAAGGTTAAGTACAAATAAAAACTTACACTCTCCCATTTCTTAGCCTTGAATGTTCTTCACAACGGTAACTTTCTTCTCGTTCGATAAAATACTTTCCTGATGGAGAAAAATACTAGCAATAAATAAATTACAGATTACTCCAGGTCATGACCCGGAAATATGGTGCACAGTTTGCACTGGGTCAATAGACTTACCAGACTAAAGGAATAGAGATTTCGAAAAATGCAACGGTAGGTTTTAAGATTGGTTTTGAGAATTCCTCGGTTGGATTTTCGATATTTTCGATATCAATTAGTTTAATTTAAAGTGTGCTCATCATTCTACATGTCCTACCTGACAGTTTTGCCAAAGGCATTTGTCTATGCATTCTCCTGGTGGTTTACCACCAGGTAGCGATACTGCAATAGCTGTCTCAGGAATCAAAGGTGATCACCTCAATGAAAGGCAATATTAAAAACTACATGTAATGGCATTGGACTATCATTTGGACTATTGTTCGGATGATCAAATAAAGAAGAACCTTAAAGCCCCATACCCACTAGGCGATTTTAACAGAGTTGGACGATTCTCTGGTGCTAAAATCGGCGGACTCTACTAGAAGAGTCGGCCGACTTTGGGGACAACTCAGATCAAACCTGCACATTTCAATATACTATACTAACAGGGGATTATAGGAGTCGGCGGATTGTGCCCGTTTCCCGTTGTCCGTCGCCAGAAAAATCGCCTAGTGGGTATGGGGCTTAAGGGTGGATTCCACAAGGCAAAAAAAACGTAGGAAAAGTACAACAACAGTCGGCAACAGCCTTTCTGAATTGTTGCTGTTGTGTTGCCCATAAAAATTACAATGCTCAATCAAACATGGTAAATCTAATGGAAGCACTTCAACACAGCAATGATATCTTTTGATATCAGGTGGGCAATTGTGCAATTCTCTTGTGTTTCCTTGTTGCCACGTTAGGGGTCGTCCTCGGATGGGTCGTAGGGCAACCCTCTGGCGTCCAATGCAGTGGTTCTTCTTAATCAGTATCTCTTGTTGGTGTGTGTATGTCATTGTTGTTAAACCAAAACTACACTTGTATCGTTACATCTCTTTTGATATCGGGAATTGCCTCAATTCCCACCTATGATTTCTCTACTAACGTACCTAACACCGTAATATATAAACACTGTCCTTCCCCGTCAGACCTGGACGAGTGTCTGGGGCAGAACGTGTGCGGCTACCTGGACGTCAACTCGTGCGTCAACACCTACGGCAGCTACTACTGCATCCCCCACGAGAGTGAGTATATGCCTCCGCGACGGGGGCCAACTTTGTTAACAGTAACAGATATTATTGAAAATAGTCCAGTTTACATAAGGAATAGTCAAAACTCGAAATGAAGAAAGTGAACCATGAGGACGCTTGTCTCTGGGCCATCAAATTATACTTTTGTATTTTGTCGTAATTTATCACTCCCTCAACGAGTAATCAGCTATATACTCCTCTTGAGAAAACATGTTTTACTTCGCTTAACGTTCTTGGAGATAGTATTGTGCAGTCTGCCTCGGTTTTTCCCTTTGCTTCTAAGTATGTATTCCCTCTTTTGATACCGACTTAATTGAAAATCAATCTGAGCGATAGTAAATACAATGGAAAGTAAAGACAGTTAGAAACAGCGTTGACCGTACATACACATATAATGTAGTTCAAGTATTTATTATGTTTATTACCCTGATTAAATGCTTCTAATTCTTACTTTGCACCTTTGCTTCCGCCTTCCTCAATGCTATCCCTCACTCCTGGCTTACCCCTGCTTGACCTTGGTTTGACCTTAAAACGTCATTGATCCTGGTGAATCATTGACCTTGGATTGACCTTGTGCTGGCTCTCCCCTTGACCTGTGGTGACGTGCATTAAGGGCGGGGCTTCTCCTTGGCTGCAGGTATCGCCAGCCGCCAGACGGGCGACAGCAGCCTCCTGGAGGGCGGCGACACGGTGGGCCGGGCCACCTCCACCGGGAACACCCTGCTCCTGGCGGGCCTGGTGGCCGCCGTCATGACGGTGGCCGTGGTGCTCGTCGGCTACCTGGGGCGGCGACTGGTCACCAAGCTGCGGCGGGGGCGGGCCGAGGACGGCGCGGGCATCAGCGGCCACACCCCGCGCTTCTTGGACACGTCCTCCTGGGGCTTCAGCACCGTGCGGTCCAAGCTGTCGGCCCCGCAGCCCCCCTCACAGACCGGGCTGGACACAGCGTCCGTGTTCGACGACGCCCTGAGCACCGTGTCGGCCAGCGACACCTCCTCCGTCAGCGGGGTCTAGGCCGGACCCGTCACTCACGGAAGGAGGGACACAGTAAAATAAATCCTTAATCAAGTTTTAATATTAAAGAAGCGTTATTGCTGCACACAAACAAAGGGGAAATGCACACCCCTGCACCCTGCCATGGTCGCTATTGTACACGTTCTATCGTGTTTTGTTTATGGAATATCTTGGTCAATAGAATTGTTTCGTTCTCCATCTGTGGACACTCAGATTACTGAAACGCACATATAACAAAATACAACGCACAGAAAAAGGTGATTATCAGATCTTAAAGATATGCCCAAAATGTATATGAGCGTGGCACTAGCCGTATATGATAACTACCAAGTCTCCGAACACAATCAGAAATCCCTGCAGAATGTGCCCGTCTCCTACATTATTACCCTACTTCTTCTAAAATGATGTCCTTTCGCATGTTGCTGCCTACATACTGAACTTTCTTCAGGTCTTACCAAAAACCAGCGAAATGGGTCATAACAAGCCTGTCCATTTGGTTGCTCTTTTGTTAAACTACTTTCAAAAGGACCTGTGGGAACCAGCAAATTGGGTTATGACCCCATTTCTTAGTTCCAGCCTCATCCTCCATGGTGTAGTGGTTAAGACCCTCACCTCCAAACCGAAAGATTGTGGATTCGAATCTTGGCGAAGCCACTTGTTATAGTTAAAGAATGATTTAGACTGCTCCCTTGGCCTTCATGGAGTATAAGGAGGCCTTTAAAAACACAATAGCGTACATGTTTGTCTAGAACACTTGCAAGTGACAGGAAGTGCACAGATTGTGAAATATATATATACATCTTACAAAGAGGTCTATGGTTTGACAAAAATGTGCGTGTAAAAGCAGTATTGCAAAATATATGTGAATTTGTCTATTCCTGTCACCGGTACCATCAATACTTATATCAGTTAAAGCTTCACGGAAATGGTTTATACCAAAACCACTCATTGATCATAGAGAAAAAGATGTTCTACGCCACCACGTATCTCCTGCTTATATCTACGCACCAGATTCATTAATCATTAGGAGATATCATACTCATTTTAGCTTGTTCATTATCAACCCTGCAACAAATAACTCACTGTTATTTCGTACTTTGTACTGCACTTGGAAAACCGGCTATTGAGTGAAAATGTCTGAGGGAATACAAGACTTATGCTATGAAATAGTCGTATTTTTGTAGGGGTAGTTCTAGTTTTTTGATAATAGTGACTTCCTGATTATTTAAATCATTAGAATAGAACTGAGATTATCAAATATCAAATACAACTAACACAAGTAGATCATAGATCTAGACTAACTGTATATTATTTAGAATCTGACTTCACACATACAATTCCTATGTGTGATAAATCTTTATATTTATGTAGTTCTAGAAAGAGCTATTGTAGTTTGACTTTTTGATCATGTTATGATACGGATACATCATTAAACATTGCTATCGAAGAATACCAAAAAGATAGTCATTTGTCGTTCTTTATTCAACAAATACGAGCCATTCCACTGACCTTTGATGGAGAAAAATGTCCTTTGCCGTAGCCTTAGTATTACATGTATAAAAGAAGTCTGCGCAAATCTACTACTTTACCTTAGTTGGTTGGGGTTCAATGCATGAGGTCCAACTTCATTGAGTGCATACCATCAAATCAACACTTAAAGCAAATCAAAACCAATCCAACTACCTAAAAACATACTAATTCTGATAGTATTTATATAGTGGGTTGCATTCTGTAAATATGGTTTACATAACTTCTATCGTTTGGAAGACATTTTCTATCCCATAAATACACCATATTCCAGAACAAAATTATTAAAGTGAATAAAGCATTTTAATTATACATTACTAAAGAAACAGGGCCCCTCAAATGGATTAGTACATGAGTGCTCCCCTGCCATCAATGGACTGGTCCTGAGTTAATTGGAATGTGCACTGAGCCAGAACTGGGTCAAGTGAAATGTACATGGTTGACAACAATACCATGTACATCTCACTGATAGGGTCTGACACTATGGCCACACTCACAATAGTTGAATTGTTGGACCATTACAAATATAATCTCATCCTAAAGCTACTTACAATTGAAACTTCTTCCTATAATCTCTATAGAAATGAACATAATCAAATAGGAACCAAATCATATTTAATTTACTGGAAACCTTAGGGAAACACATCATGGAATAAAACCTGAAAATGTACATAGTATGAATTGGGTATATTTGGTTGGTGGTCATTTGTCGTTCTTTATTCAACAAATACGAGCCATTCCACTGACCTTTGATGGAGAAAAATGTCCTTTGCCGTAGCCTTAGTATTACATGTATAAAAGAAGTCTGCGCAAATCTACTACTTTACCTTAGTTGGTTGGGGTTCAATGCATGAGGTCCAACTTCATTGAGTGCATACCATCAAATCAACACTTAAAGCAAATCAAAACCAATCCAACTACCTAAAAACATACTAATTCTGATAGTATTTATATAGTGGGTTGCATTCTGTAAATATGGTTTACATAACTTCTATCGTTTGGAAGACATTTTCTATCCCATAAATACACCATATTCCAGAACAAAATTATTAAAGTGAATAAAGCATTTTAATTATACATTACTAAAGAAACAGGGCCCCTCAAATGGATTAGTACATGAGTGCTCCCCTGCCATCAATGGACTGGTCCTGAGTTAATTGGAATGTGCACTGAGCCAGAACTGGGTCAAGTGAAATGTACATGGTTGACAACAATACCATGTACATCTCACTGATAGGGTCTGACACTATGGCCACACTCACAATAGTTGAATTGTTGGACCATTACAAATATAATCTCATCCTAAAGCTACTTACAATTGAAACTTCTTCCTATAATCTCTATAGAAATGAACATAATCAAATAGGAACCAAATCATATTTAATTTACTGGAAACCTTAGGGAAACACATCATGGAATAAAACCTGAAAATGTACATAGTATGAATTGGGTATATTTGGTTGGTGGGGGGGAATCCTATGATAGTTATGTCATTAGATCTTGTTGTAAACAAGTTAGAAGATGTGTGGACCCACATTAATAAGGTAAACACAAAAACTAAAGCTATTTTAACAATGTTTAAGCTAAATTTCAAAACCTATATTTTAACATAAGCTTTAATTAGACTCAGAGAATGTATTTCATCCGTTACTAGAACTTACACCACTTTGACATTAAATCTGGCAACATTAGTTTTGGGTTGCTCTAAGTGATTTAGTTTTTCATGTTCTATTTTGGGGTATAAATTAGCAGCCGAGGTATGAGCCATTGAGTACTAATCTTTCATACATGGCAAGGATGACGTCAATGAATAGCAGCTTTCGCGTCACCTCCTGACACGCGGACGAATCACCATCTGAGCTGGCGGTCCAGCGGTGCAGGGTCAATTCTAAAATGACAGCGTAGAAAAAGCTTGATGGCAAAATGTGCATTCTTCATGACATTGATATGTTTCCATTATCAAACATGTAATGTAAGTTAGCTAAAACCGTTGAATCAAAATTGCCATCTATGACCTTTAAAGCATCTTGTAGATTTTGGGCTCACAGTGTAAGTGGGGGTGGGGGTGACTGTGCGATCGTGTATCAACATGTGTCGACGAAGCCGTGGGAACATAGGAATGCTGAATCAATACTCAAGGTTTGATTGGACACTTCCATTAAATGATGCCAATGCCCAGCAACAAGGAAGATCCGGCCAAAAGTATAACTGATCACTTAGTTTGAACCAGTATCTTTCTAAGCGGTGCACATTTCCAAGGCTTGTTGGTCGCATTGCAATTTGGGCACGCCTGTTTTCGACTAGAAATTGTATTTTTGAATTTTTCAGATCTTTTCGTACTCTTTTCTGATTGTTCAAGACTGTTACGAGCTACAACCACACAATTAGAACAGCATCAGCGACTGATTACAAGCGACCTTGCCAAATGATGGGTTTTGCTGCTGCCAGGAGAATTACGTAAACAATTGAGTTCGACAACAAGTGAGGTGGCAATACCAAGAGGCTAATCCTTCGTACTATTTCTGACCAGGGAACGATTGGCTGTTGAACTCTTGTTATGAAGTCCTTAGCCGGGGCAGGTCTAGGCCCATGTTTTGGTTGCATTCGAAATGAATATTGACTGACATACTCTACGAATATCTATCAAATCACAGACATTCTTTCTAATATCCTTAAGATACAAAACTTGATTTACTGGGAATCGTGTTACATTAGCTTAATAATACTGATAAGGTCAGGTCCCACGGTCTTATTAATATGTTACACCATCCACGATATTAACGAACGACCTTCAGACGTATTATATATCTGCTTTTATAACGTACTCGAACACGGCGATCTCGAGGTCGTGCAGGGGTTCCCCCTTGATGGCCAAAGCGACGTATTGCACTTTAAGTTTTCTTATACACTTACTAAAGCTAGTCAAATTACCTTTGGGCATCCCGTAACGCAAATGCACCGTATCTCTTATTTCTGCTGTAATTAAAGATTGATGCGAAAATTACATCATTACATTAGAAGTACATATCTCTTCCAATGGTATAAATAAATATATGTTTGCTTTTCATGAATCGTCTACTGGTAGCCTGTGATGTGGCTAGAAAGTTTTGAGATATGTTAACGTATCGAGATATGTATAGTGCTAAAACTCCCTAATTATGTGTTCTGACATTTGTCCTGTAAGGCGCCCACTTCAATTCCAGGAAGTCTTTTACTCACCCGTGAACACTGTTATGCCTACATAATACTACAAGTGGTGCCCACATGGGGACTTGCCAACAGCCCCCGGCGGTACAGGTAACTGAGCGTGCTCACTTAAATCTTCTTGATAATTACATTAACGATTTGCTGGGTTTAAGTTAGGGGCAAATCCAGGGGTTGGGACTTGGGAGTCCTGAGCCTTCCCTTTTGTTGAGGAGTAGGTATGCACGGAGAGGAAATCCTACCCAAGTTCACATGCATGGGGAAATTTATAGATAGTACATGTCATATACATCCCTTTTCTCTCTCTCGAAACCTTAGATGCCCCTTTTTATTTCTGTCAGTACTCTGTAACCTAATACCCTGTTTCAAACCGATTGGTAAAACTGTTGGTAAAATCGTTAGTAAAATCGTCTGTCAAATCATTTGATGATCGTTTGGTGGAAACAGAAAGGTGTTCAATAAATCGATGCTGAAGAATGATTTTTTTTCTAAAAAAGAAGTCGTATGTATTTGTCTGTTGAAAAGATCGTTCAATTTTAATCTAGTCTTTTGGGTGGAAACAGGGCATAATGCGTCTTCTGCGCCATGAACTTAAGCCGCGTCCCCACTTGGGCGTTAACCCTTTTGAAACAGAGCGACGAATTGCATACAATGGCACAAGTCGCTATTGATTTAAAGGTTTAAAACTAGTCTCCCAGCTACTAGAAACTTCATCGCCCAAGTGGGGACGCGGCTTTAGTAACCTGCACATCCTTGACATTGGTCAATAGGATCTGATTTAAGACTTAAGTTTTAACTTTATTTTTAGAATACCTATGGAACACAAATAATCTAGTTTTTTTCATATTTACATTTTAAGCATTTACCTCATAAAATACTTAGAAAATTGGAGAATTATAAGTACCAAGACACTGAATGTAAACAAACTTTGTAGAGTTACAAAAAACTCAATATGGCAGGTTTGGGCAATTCTAGTGCTTTGGTAGCAGGGCGAAATAGCGCGAGGAATTAGTGTACTGTAACCTATGTTATCGCATATCGTTAGTTTCACGACTGAGGGTACCGAGCCCGCACACAGCTCACATCTAATCTCCATAACTCTCCTCTAGACACAAAGAGCCGTCCTTCACATTACAGACGCTTTCGTGTGATCCTACTAATGCTTTGATCTATACTCTCACCACGTTACATATAATTACATGTATATCTATTGTAAGCCATCTGCCGGGCCGGGAGGAAACTTTGACATGTTGTTTTAATGTCAACAATAGTTAGAGGGGTTATTTTATTGTACATCTCTGAAATTCCTGTGCATCGTTAACCGTATGCAGTCGGTAGTTGAACGCTGTTCAGAGAAACCTATTTATATGTGGTCCTAACTGTGTTTTTGTACAGGAGACCTGTCGGGTATTTGTAATAGTAGGTTTAAGGTTATGTTTGTGGGAGGAGAAAGACGCGAACCGGTTTGCTACATATAGGCCCTACTTGGGGTATTCAGGGCCTCACTCTTACACAAGGCAGGCGCGGTACAAATGTAAAATAGGACCGATTACATATAAACTGTACTACCTGCTATTCAAGGAGGACGACCCATTCAGAGGTGCGACTGTAATTCTCTACTGTAAGAAGTAACTACTGTAAATTTACAGCAAAAGTTGCTGGCAGCAAAGGTTCCAGCAACTTTTGCTGTAAATTTACAGCACTCTTTGTACTGTAAATTTACAGTATAATGTACTGTTGATTTCATACAGCAAAATATGCTGTAAATTTACAGCAGGCAAAGTGCTGTAAATTTATAGCAAAAGTTGCTGGCAGCAAAGGTTCCAGCAATTTTTGCTGTAAATTTACAGTACTTGCTGTATTTTTACAGTATGCTAAAACAAACATTTTCCCACCTTATCTTTATTAATTTCCTTTCCAAAATCCAACTCAACATTGGAGAAAGGCTCAATTCCAACCTCAAACCAATGTATTTAGGATGAGGGATGTATTTATGCTAAGAGTATTAGCAAATACATGCATGGAATGGTGTTACAATGAAGAACTCCCAACTAACACATGCCTATGAAGGCAATTTGCTACCAAAAAGGTGTCTCAATCAGACAATTATCTCTGTATCTTGAAATTATTAAGACAGAGTATGGATATCTATTATGTGATATACTAGATTAGTATTTGGATCTCTTTATCATATTTAATTTTAATTGAATATAAATAATTCATCTTGAAATATAGATTTAAGATAAAAACTGCCAAAGTTTTACTGATGATAAGCATCTGCCCCACCTGGTTGAGAATAAATTTACATGAAAAAGTACTGTAAAATTACAAAGTTGCTGTATTCAAGTAAAATTACAGTACCAATACTGTAATTTTACAGTGAATATTGCTGTAGAATTTCCAACAGAAAAAAGTGCTGTAAATTTATTGCAAGACCTGCTGTAAATTAACACCAACTTTTTACAGTGTCCCCATGGCTCTATTTCGTCGTTTCGATTAACCTTCTGATATCATCATTTGCCATAGTTTCATTAAGGTGTATATACCAATTCACCGACCCTATTTATGAAAAAATGTCATTCAAATGCCGCAAAACTACCAAAATATCCCAGAAACGATTAAAAAACACAACAAAAATAGATTTTCTGGTCGAACATAGGTGTTCCCATTCAGCAATGTTTTAGAAAAATATTTTGGTGACAGAGGCGAGGGAGAAAAATTCCTTCAAAAGTATTGTTAATTATAAACAGGTAGTGGCTATCAAGTTGGGACGTGTGCTATTTTGTTGGAAATTCACACATTTTTACCACAAGAGGTCATCGAGCAATGAAAGTGAAAGCAGACACAGCAGAGACACCATATAGATGTTGTCAATTATAGAAAATTCATAACACTTTATGAAATCCATTATTGTATAATAAGTTATTACATTCTATACTCCAAAAGCTAATATTGATCCAGATACTGTAAAGCCTGTGATAATTAACATTGTAACGTCTTGAAGAACAGACCATGTTTGAAGGCGACAAATAAAAAAAGAGAAGGAGACCCAATTTATTCTGGGCCGACTCCTTTAAGGTCCGATGACCACCGGCGAACTGACCACCCGACCCGCCAGGGCCCGTCACGGGGAGGGGGCGCCACCAGCGGACACTCTCCTATACTATAAGATGTCTGGCCCTGGTCCTGTGTGGGTATAGATCACGGGGAAGACATTTAAGGCCATATTCCACTATGCGTTCGCGGCTAGCGGCCACCCAAGAAAACAGTAGCAAACGTCAGAAAACGCCGCAAACGCAAACGTGTTTGCGTTTGCGGTAAACGCGTTTGCGTTTGCGGTAGGGTATATTCCACTTGCTTGTGGCCAGCAGACACTAGCAAACGGCTGCAAACGCGTTTTCGGCGGCCGCAAACGCGTTTTCGGCGGCTGAAAACGCGTTTGCGGTAGCGTCCAGCAAGATGGAATATGGGTGTTTTCGGCCTGCGTTTGCGGCCTGCGTTTGCGGCCTGCGTTTGCGTCACCTCCTCAGGGATACCAACATGTTGGTATCTGGGCCGCAAACTGCTTGCGGCTACCTGAAATAGCGGCCGCAAGTACCCCCGAACGCAAGGTGGAATATGGCCTTTAGGCATGATCTACCCTCGTCATTGGAAACTCAAAATACTCTTGAATTAAAGTCCTAAGCTGTCTAATTCTCAACTATTCAGTACAAACATAATAATTTCTGTTTTTATCACATTTCAAATGCTCAGAAAATGTTAACATGTCTATTGATTGCTATTTGCTGCAAATAATCTAATCTAGGTCCAGGTACTCATTCCTCCAGTAGATTCTACCTTATACCACTTGATCCACACATCCCCTCCACCACCAGACTCTATCCTAGACCACTAGGTCCACACGCCCACTCCCCCAGCACTTGGTAAAGACTATCATATAGTCCTACGTCCCCTCCCCCAGCAGACTCTTCTCTAGGTAAAGTTGGTCAAGACATTTCCTTCCCCAGCAGACTCTACCCTATAGTCCTACGTCCGCACATCCCCTCCCCCAACAGACTCTACTCTAGGTATAGTACTTGGTCAAGACATTCTTCCCATGTGGACTCTCTCCTATACTACTCGGTCCAAAGGTCCCCTTCCCCAGACACCCGCTCCCCCACGGGCGGCGTGTGCCCAGCATGGTGAACGACATCTTATACAACTTGGCCGCAGCTTTTGTTTGTCAGGGCCACAAAAAAAGTTGAGTGTCCTAAAAAGCATCCCTGAGCTCTAGGAAATGTCAACATAGACAAGTTAAAAACGGGGCCTGGTGGGCCCGAGTCTGGTCGGTGGTAAACACACGGGTAGACCCGGGTATAGAGTCATGTCACTGGGCGGGTTGTGGCACCAGAATAAACAGACACGTTACATACATTAGCACGGCAGACTAACGTGGTTACCCTCTTGGGGATACCTTCGTTTGATTGGCGGAGGTCCCAGAGTGGATACCCAAAAAATTGGTTTCTACCCACGGGTCGCCGAAACTCATTGAGATGCTCCACTGACGCCCATCATCTTATGTAAACACTTTGATTTAATTATCTAATTTATCTAAGCAGTTGGAATGGGCATAATTGTGTTGATAAGGAGCGATATGATCAGTAGTATTTAAGTTTTAAGATACGGGACCAACTCCATAGAATACATATTTTGGAATGTCTGTACAAATTTAGTAAAATCATGAAGAAAATGAATATGGATGATTTTGTGTTCCGATAAGGGATGAGATTGAATTGGGGAATTGACGAAAATGTATTGTGTCATACTGTTTTCTATTTATAGTAAAATGTATTGTGTCATGTCAATTTCTATTAATAGCATATTTCAGCTTATGTATACGTTACAGTTGTGATAGTTATTTTTATGACTTTCCAAAAACTTTCGGAAGAGCTTTTGTACGAGACGGATATTGGACATTAATAAACAAAAAAATCACTTCATTCAATGGATAACCCCAAATTCAACTATCCTTCAAACGTCTCTTTTATTCCCGAAATCCTCAAATATCCTCAGATATAAATCGAATGGATATAAATTCAGGTACCGTGAATGTATTCATATATTAATATATCATTCAAATATCTAATCCGAAGTAAGGAGCATTATCCAACATTCTTAATCTGACCATTAGTTCAGGTACACCAAAATAGAGGCTCCAGAGTAATCGAAATAATTATATGCAAATATACAGTGCTTTCGCTGCCTCATCGATTCCAATTTATTGAATGTTTGTTGAATGGAACATATTATTACAGTGAATTACAATGATCCTCCATTGCCCGTAAATTCTTTCTTCAGGTAGGGTGTCTGGAATAGAAACACATTCCAATGTTCGGCAATGTAGGCCTTCTATTCAAAATACCCTAATGTACCAGGGCCAACTGCAGCTGGTTTCTGTGCTGGCCATGCAGGGATTATGCGGCATTTTCCTATTCAAAGTTATTCATTTATTCTTTCCTTTCACGGCAATGCCATTACTTCTGGTTCATATCAAAGTGGTTCTTAATCCTTAATAAACGACAAAGTGCTTCTTTTTAAAACCTTCATAAAAGATATATCTCATGATTTCCATTCCGACAAAACATACCTCTTAACCGTCTGGCAATGCTCCATTTGCATATATATATATATATATATATATATATATATGTAATATATATATATATAATATATATATATAACCCTCAGCTCAAGTTTTTCTTTGGACAAATTGAAAAGTAAAAGTAAAAGTAGACTAAACAAGTATATTCTGCCCTGCCCGGTACCCTAGCCCCGTCTGGTCACAACGTCTCCTCCCGGCGGCCACTGGAGCGCACCCTGCTGACAGACGTTAAGCCCTATTCCCACGAGGTGATTTTTTAACCGACCAGGGCTATAATTGTCCGATTCTACCTCGATAATCGGCCGAATTTTGTTGGGATTCGCATGAGTGGACGGCACATCGCCGTAGTTGCATGTATGGGTAAAAGCTTAAAGCCGAATACACACATGTAGATTGTTACTGTCGGGACTGTCGGGACTGTCGGGACTGATCGGCCCCAAATTCGGTCAATTCTACCCAAACAAACCGATTTCCACGCCGATTCAGAGAACCCACGTGGTGACAGGACACTTACCCCCATGGACACTCACCCCCTAGACACTTACCCCCTAAGACACTTGCCCCCTAGGACACTTACAGGCAAAATTTCACAAACGACCTTTTTTTTGTCTAGGGCAGGAAGGGGACAGAGTTCGCATTCACCCTAGTGGGGTCTGTTAACAACATTTTCGTTACGGAGCGGATAAAAGCACCAAATTTTGCATGAGGCACCTCTGAGGCATAACTATTAAATCTAGAAGGGGAGCCACCTTCAAATACCTAAATGAAATTTGGAGAAATTTTGAATTATTTTGGAATCCAGCGGTCATTGTCAAAGGTATCATGCTAATAAATTCAGCCATTTTGAAATCTGCGGTATTGTTTTGGACGAATATTTTTAGTTATTGAGCCCTCTAGGTTACAAACAACTGATATTGGAACCATTTCTACTTGTCTAGATACTTAAACAGCTGAAAATCATGCTATTCCCCAATATTGGTCAGCCATCTTGGATTTTGGATATCCGCATTGACTTCAAATGTAAATAATTGAATACCCTGACCCACAATATCCTAATTTTGACACCAACTGTGTCTCTTTAGTCATTTTAGAAGCTGAGATATAAGATTGTTTATAGCAAAAGGCGGCCATATTGGTTTTTTGGCCCCCACATCTGTCCTATCAATATTGCAAGGTGGCTACCCTTCCAGATTTGATAGTTATGCCTCAGAGGTGCCTTATACCAAATTTGGTGCTTTTATCCGCCGAGTAATGATTTCACTATAAAATGATCTTAACATACCCCACTACCCTAGCTTAAGCCCCATACTTTTTGACCAAGTCGGCCGTCTGGTCGGCGCAAAAAGCAGCTGATTCTACCAGAACAACAACTGATTTTAACAGAGATTCGCGTCAAACATGATCATTTTAATATTGTCTATTGATTGGTGATGTGCATCAGCGCAACAACTTAACTGATTTTTTTACTTGTACTCGACCGATTTGTTTACCGATATAACCCTTACATAATAAGTCTGGTTGTCCACATTATACCCTATCATAAAGTATTCAAAGGTGAGCATGTTCTCCTTAGGTCTCAGGCGATTATTGATGCAAACAGTATATCCATTATCAAGTGTTGAGTCCTAGTTGAGGCAGACCTAGCATTAACCCACGACCATTCCCCCTTTGACACCGATACTATGTCAATCTATTTCCTCGATGGCCGACTTCTAGGTCGGGACCAATGCTCCGCCTCAGAATGCAGACATATTCCCTTTCAATATTTCAATAGGCCTAAAAACGGCGAGCATCACGGGGGCTAAGCGGGGTCTTAGCCCTAGCTCTTAGTCACAGCAGGTATATCGGTGACCCTTAACATTCTACAAGGGGCTGGCCAGGTTTGCCCGTGTCACAGGGCTGTTTGCTGAACCCCTCAGAGCCCCGACTACCCGGCACGGTCTCCGGGCCGCACTCACAAGGGTGACTTGATTCAGTCCGCGACTGATCGGGCTAAAATAGACCAATTTTACCCAAAATGGCTGGCCGATTTTCTTTTCAAAGTTTCTCACTAAACAAGGTATTAAGCCCATCCTAACTCATACCAACAAAAAAGCTTACCTTGAAATATCATCAAAATTGTTTCTGTGCTTATTCCCTGAAGAGAGTTGCACAATACAAAATAAATCTAGACAATTTGGTTGACAGATTGCTCCTAATATTTCTAAAATGTGACCTTAAATTTTGGACTTTTCCCCTTAGGAACCAATGGTAAAGCCTGTCTGTCAAAACTATAATGTCCGTGCCTATTTTGCCCTGAAATACAGTATTTTGATTGGCTGGCAAACCTGCAAACATTTCAACTGATAAGATTGAAGAAATAATGATGTTTTAAAAGTACTTTGGGATATCGAAAAACTCAATTCTTGCTTATTTAAGTGATCCCAAGTTTTGTAGACAAGGATGGCATCTATGTCTATTTTTTCCAACCCTTGTCCGACCCCAGGATATACCCAAAGTGGGATGGGCTTGTTTCAGTACCTGGATACTGACTGGAGAGCACTCAAAAGCACAATCAGTGAAGTCCAAATCGCCCTCCTGGGTTTGGCTCGTTCAAACACTGCGATTGTCGCCTTTAGAACAGGGCTGACTTGTCACAGCATTTTGTCACGATTCCTTTCCTAAACCTCAAGACAAAATCTTTTACATTATAAACCTATACCAAGAGTATAATATGTTCCCATAATTTCGTTCTTGTCGGCGGAACTGTCAGAAATTGCGTTGTGAAGCAGGCTTCATATACCGACGTCATGTTTGGGTGAACCGCCGCAGCCACAGGGGATCATTCCCGGTCACCCCTGCTCAGCGAATCAGCAACTCCAGAATGCGCCGACTGCCTTTCGTCGGGGAGTTTCGGGTATTCTACTCCCCGTTATTCATCTAGCAATTAACTTGCTTTAAGACATACCTAAACATGCCTATTAAAACAATTTAACTCTAAAATTAACTTAACCGCGACAATGATCTCCAAATTCCTTGTCCCCGTTTCGTACACCCTATTTCCCTCGGAATGTGTACGTATAGCAAACGCCAGTGTATGCATACCAACAAATCATAGTCCTTACATCCTATAGGCATTTAAGATAGTTGGTAAGACATCGATGAATGACACCTGTGGAAGAAAGTGACTGTCTACACCGTGTTCAGTTTGGTGTCAGAAGATGCTATACCATGTCGTAGTTCTTTCTGAATTAGAGTGATTCAGCTCTTAAAGCGACCCCACATCTATATGCGGGACTAAGGTATAGGCTATTCATGGTGGCTGAAGCTTGCTTAGGTGGCATGGCTTGTTTTTTTTTCAATTTCAACAATTACTGGATATAGTGATTGAAAGATAAAATTACCAGATAGTGTCTATGTTGATCAAAATGTAAGCCATGGAAACTGCATTTTGATTCTTAATTTTCTGAATCCATAAAGATTTTACTCTGTGTACTTATTGATAGAAATGACATTCCTCTAATGAAGTTCTTATAATGGTTAAAGTCTACGATTCCCATACCTCTATATATTGAAAATCAATACAGTGGCATATATTACTTTCATGGATTTCTATTCCCATAGTATTGGTCTAGCCTCACAAATCATCTCAAGGCTATATGTTGGCTCATTCAGAAACCTGTTAGACGGTCCTTATAATTAATTCTGTGACTTGGGATGTTGATCTCGGGATGTTTCTCTTTAGTCATTTGAATTTCCACATTCTGTCACCTTTGAACACTTCAGTGCTTTTGATTGCATTTGAGGGATGAGCTCAATTAATCTCCATAAACTACGGGTTATTCCAGGTGAGACGTTGTGAGACAAACCATCCATCCGTCTCACTCATATTGAGCCGGGCTCTTCAGGCGGTGGTCCGTATGGTGCGCTATGACTGATCTGACATGCTTCAAGGGACCCATCCAGGGTAGGCCCCCTCCCCACCCACACGGCCACGCCTCACACCGCACCCCAACCCCTCCCCCCAACCCCCCACCCCAGATGTTCAATGTGAGGAGGGGTTATTAGACCGACCTAAATAGAGGCCGTGATAGATCGCTACTAGTGGAATAAAACCGGTCAGACCTGACTTGTACCTTGACAGGGTTGGAATCACGTGCCTTTCTAGTCCCACATTCCATCATAGAAATTCATGGGAAGGATTCAGGGTTTCCCTCCAGTGATTATCCAGTTAAGAATCTGACGTCACAGAACGTTCCAATAATGTCGCAGAACGTCATTAAAACGTCGCAGAACGTGACGCACCTTGGCAGGGCAGGGATTGAGGGACCCAGCTAGTCTCTGCGATTCTGTTCTTGATTGGTTACACAACATAAGGCTCACTAGTACTAGATGCTACATTCCTTAATCCACGGCTCTGTATTGCACATTTAAGACATGGTCTTTAAATCCAGGTTCCCACTTCGCCTACTAAACACTGCGATTAGGGATATCTGATGGCGGCCAAAAGGAAATATCAAGGTGCCTTTGTATGATTAGCCAGAGACACTTTCATATGATCGTCGAGAGGCCATTTAAAGCAAACCACAACGCAAATCAGTTATATATTGTCAAATAAAATTTTCAGTGAACTTTGTTTGTTGACAAACCATGTATGATCATGCTTCATCTGATAACAGAATGGTATGCAAAATTCTATTCAAAAACAGATTTAGACTGTCATGAATACTCATTTTCTGACTTGTTTTGGTCTGTTGTGTGGTCCACACAAATACCTAGATTGTTTACCCAAAAACTGATGATGTCATCAAAATGTCATTTCCGGAATCCCCCCTGCATTTTCACTCTGCTAGCAGAGACTCTAATGAGTATTATTTTTGGTGGAGAATGATGTGGGAATTGAGAGGAGGCAAACATGGATGAGCCTGGCTTAGTACAGAAAGGAAAGGGGAGGAATTGACCTATTGACCCTGAAGATGACATCACTGATTATGGGGCAGCTGGGTCACATGGGGGGATTCCCCAACAAGTTGATTGCAGACCAGAAAACAAAAATAAACAGATCCTCTTTCCAAGGATCATAATTATCAGACTTCTAGCCACCAATATTTGATTTTAACTGGCAATATGATTTATATGAGTGTAGTTGAAGATGTCAGGATCTATTTTGAAAATTTAAAAAATTTAATTTTTTTTGATAATTTTGCATTGTGGTTTGCTTTAAGTCGCCACCAATGTTGTAATGAATCTATTTGGCGAAGATGGAACTACGCTTTAAAACACATTCATGTGTCTGTATCAATGACACTGAGGTAAACCACAGAAAGTGGCAGCCGCCCGTCAGTGATGTAAGCTCAATAAGGATGATCTGTTGGACTGGGGTTAGGGATCGGCACAAATGCACATGATAGTGCAGGTTTTACATGAATGTGTAATGTGATACCTACACTCGTACAGGCGGATGACAGAACAGTAAACTACGCTGATTAATCATGTGTTCCCCATAACTTATATCTGTGGGTGGTCTTTAGATGTAAATAGTCTTGTCCGGGAGACATACCAACGTGATAGATTTTTAGCACCTCTTAAATTGAACAAAATGAACAGTTGAACTGCCTAAAATCATTCAGGTAATATATCATCGCCAATTGCAAATGGGACTTGTTCAGAATCTAAATTGGTAGGGTTTAGGCGGCTAGTGGGTGTGATAACATGGATAAGCCTACAGTAGTGTACAATAGTTAAGATCATACTCCCTCTGACGGCCATACCAACGGAGACCTGAACTTAAACAGCCAACAATCAACATGTTAAAAGTACCATTTCCAAAGTCAGCGGGAGAGCCATATAGTGTCAATCCACTTATATAGCAAATACGTTTATCCATTTTACGCTTTTGTATGCGTCTTCCTTTCGCTATCATGCGATCGGTCAAGGGATTTCTAAAACAAAATACGGTTTCTATAGTGTTTTCTCATACTCGCACACCATAAAGAAAGTGAGACAATTTGGCAGCTATTGGAACTATTTTGCTGAAGGAGAGTGACGGAATTAGTTGCCACTGGCTAGGAATAGTTACTTGAAACAGCATAGAAATTACTAATCAGAGGTCCATTTCGACATTGCTAAACTTTTATTTTGTATGTAATTGTATGTAATTGCAAATAGTGTGGGTACTGCCCAAAAACTATTTTGCGTAAATCTGTTGATCACTGATATCCCACAGGTAGGTTCGCAGGTTCAGACCTGGATAAGAGAGGAAGCTGAACTTGTACTCTTTTCAGTAAAAGAATTCCCTTGGCCACTATACGAAAAGGCAGATCTGTTTCTGACTGACCTTGTTACCTCCAACACACATAATGTACTATCCAAAGAAACACATGCACGAACACACATATACATATACACATACAGAAAATCGAGACGTGAGTGTGAGTTTGCCGTATCTGAGTAGTTTCTAATTGTCTGATACACGCTCGGAAGAGTCGGCTAATTTCATGTCTCTGTTGATCTTCAATTCTTTAAGTTTAAGTCGTTATAACGGTGATGTTCTGCATGCATCCTTTGGTCTTTTTCTTCCTCTCCATCATGTCATATGAGAGTAACATAATCCAAAATAGTAGTTTGGTATTTTGATAAAACTACTGATAAGAATACAGTCGTAAGAATGTACGGACTTGAAACAAATTAATGAGAACTTATAAGTCTTTGGGATACACTAATTAGGTGAAGTCAATTAAGACCAAACCTCAGAAGTTCCTAAGAGGGGTGGTTTCAAGGTTGGAATGTGGCAGAACAGGTTTGTCGGTATAGGTGTGTTACAGATGCGAGTCAGAGTAAATATCACAGAAAAGCTACATTCTGGGACGATATATGATCATTTGAAGCTATTCTGGCTATTCTGGGTATTTTAAACATACATAACCGAATCTCTAATTCGTGCGACTTCACCGCGACATCGTCATATCGCAGATCATAACGCATAGCATAAAAATCCTAATAATCGCCAGTTGACAATGAATCACCTTGCAAATATATGCCATGTATGAAATGAAACCTGGTAAAATTCCCTATTACTATATTAGGTGAAGTCAGTATAGTTCTTTACTATAGATATAATCAATACTTTTTGGAGACTTTAGCAATTTTTTAAAGGAAATTCCTGGTGAAATAGAGTAGCTCATGTATAGGAACTCTGCATACATGGCGTAAATGGTTAAAAGTGGGGGTAGTTGTCCAAATCGGGATGAAAAAGGTGAGATAATTTCGTGGTGTATGTGCTGATATCGACACAGGGCGTCATTGGGTTTAAGTGGGTTTAATGTAAGGTCGTCAACTAAGCTTCGTTCTTACCGTGTTGCCCTTCACGCCCTTCACCTCCAGGACGATACTCAAAGCTCATAGTGCATAAAGGGCGAATAATCATGTGACATCTGAGGGGTGCATAGCTCCGAACTGAACATTACAGCCGGTGCCACTTTAACCTCATGAAAAAGGTTTGTATTTGATCTTATAGTGCTTGGATTGAATAGTGCCTATAGGTGGGGTTACATTTCAGGTACGAATCAGATATGGACTGGCATTGCCCCACAGCCAAACCTTTTATGGTAATTACCACGACTGCCAATTCAATAAAAACCCACTCTTTATACACACCTTGCTGACAGGTATGCTGACATATTGACTCCTCTCAATTAACCAGACAATTTACGGCTCACCGTGTCGCTGATGCACGACACGATAAGCTCAGGATTCCCTTCTACCCAAAGGTTACTGTATCACATCGACTTTTTGGGGGTTTAGATTACCGATCTACGGTCTTTTTCCCTTGTAAAAAGTACGCTTAGGTTAGCTTAAACCTGTCAACATGTCACTTTCAAACCACAATTACCCAGAGTATGTTGAGTTTTTCAAACAATTCTATTGTGTACAGGGGAGGGGTAACAATACACGATATTGTGTCACTTTTTTAAAACTTTATTGTTTTTTTTTTCTGATCTGCGTTCCAATGCCTTTTGAATTAGCCCCTTTAGGAAGAGATGAGCATATTAATTCCCTGCGACAATATGAAAAGGAAGAACTACGTGATAACCCCTCGAAACTTAGTCAATAATTTCTGTGGATCATGCCCCCTTCATGGATGTGGTTTAATAAAATGTATTACCTTTATAATTAAGTGTTTTTATTTAATACAAACACCTCTGGTCGTTATGGTAAGTTATACATAGACACTAGTTATTGTTCATCCTTTGACCTTTCTTCTTGAGCACCTTATACTGATAAGGGTTCCAATAAACGGTAGGCTTAACATTCAGGTCTCGTCGCTCTTGTCACGGAGAGCCCCACAAGCCACGTCTCGACACACATCTTATCATTTAAGTCTCCCCTCATTTGCTTTAAGCGAAGGGCTAACTAGTTGCCTCCATATTTAGAAGAAACTCACCTATCGTATTCCGTGAGGGTCGTCTACTATTGTGGTAGCACTATCGGAGGGACAATGTACGGATTCATTGGGATTATTCAGGCCCGGGTGTAGATCCTTAAATAGGCCCAAGGAATAGACTGGGTCCTGATCCCCTGAGGACCATCCCACCCAGGGGCAGGCTACTGGTTCAACTGGTTCCTGCTGACGTTTAAAGTCTTCTGGAAAAGCCAAACTACTTGTGTCGAAAATAGAAATAGCGATGTACAAAAGGCTGTCTTTGTAGATGCGTCTCTGGGTTGTGTACCCCAAAACAGTTATTTTTAGCATCACTGACTGTTAAAAGCCGACATTTGCCCATTAACCTGCAGGTCAACAGGCTTTCACGCTCCGGTAACCTGTCATCAGGAAAGGCCATGGGCTATTCTTCATGATACATTAGTCTACTTACACAGGGCAACAATGAAAGAAGACAATAAGATTCATAGTGCGTTGTGGCAAATTTAACTTAAATCATAAGAGCTCGAAAATCTTTGCCAAAGACAATTATGCATATTATGATCATATGCATCAGTTCTTCTTTAAAATGAGAAATAAAGTACATAGAGAAAAAAGTATATAGAGAACTTAGTCAGCACTTAGTCTGCACTATTTCTTTAGGAGTCACCTCACAAAGAGACCGCCCCATTAGTGGTCATTTGATTTTGTTTTATACACTATGACTTTTATTTAATAAACCTCCCCGTATTGATATAATGGTTATCACCTGATCATCGCCAAAATGCAGTGAAGTGAGTGTGTTTGCACAATAAAACTAATAGACACCGCCCTCTAATGCTGTACTTCATTCGGGGATTATATCAATAGAAAACATTTCTAGGAAGACAAAAGGCGACCCTTTTATGGGTTTGGACAAATGTATACTATTGTTGTAAATCCCACACTGTCCCTTTGCTGCCCCCGACCAGAAGGTAGTGGGATGAGGCCCTGCAGATGTTATCTCTGACCAGGGGCGCCGCACGTCTGTTCAAGGCCGCTGTGACCGTGTGCAGAGATTCAATAAGGTCTACTGACCTGGACGCGTCATGTCTTTGATTCATGCTATCAGTTATTGAAATCACCTCTCCCATCTATTGGGGCCAATAAGTGGGACCCATGGGAAACACATCGCTAGACGATTCCCACCCTCCATTTGTATTACATGCTCATTTATATTAAATAGTGATAGCTGTTCGAACATGATGATAAAATTCAAGTAGGAAGGTAGATTTCTTAACACTTTAGATCCCACAGATTGCAGTCATAAATGTCTTGATTTCCCGAGGATTTCGCTGGATTTTCCCCTTGAATTCCCAAAATTCCTTGTAGTTGAGAAAGTTCAAAGACTGACTCAATCGTTTCAATGAATGTAATATAAATAGAGGTTTTTCCTTTGGATAAGAAGTTAAATCACCTTTAAACGATGTATTGGTCAATGCTGTATGTTGAATATTTATGAAAGTGTTCTCTGTGGAAAAATAATTGGAAAGTTCCCGTTTTTCCTATCAGCCACGGCCGGATTGGCACGTACACCCTTAGGCAGCTATGACCGTATTGGGGGCATGTCTATGGCACTTATCTTGTGAGGATATATATATATATATACATGTACATAACTATAACGTAATGCAGTTTACAAATAGTACTAGTGTTTGATTCCGGAATATGAATTACACCAGGACATGAACGTAGTCTGAATTCAAAGCTCCCCCCCCCCCCCCGTCTAAATAAAAAAAGAAAGAAAATAAACATGCTATGTATTGTATAATGGCTTGAAAGTATTTCTAAAGAAACGCACAGTAACTGCTGTTTTTCATCCCCTTTTTCCATTGCATACCCTTGAGTGTGTAGGGTGAATATGCTATAGGTAAGAGGCAGGTGGGGGGCCGTCTGACGTTAATACTGCTCTGATTGATGGCTGTGGGGAGATGGGTGTGAGCTTAACGGGCCTTTTTGACAAAATACATCTAGAGGGAAAAAGGTTAGCTCGCTGTACACTGATCAATGAAGGCTTGCCTCAACTTAAGTGTACTCATTAGTTATTAAATGTCTGAAAATGCAACCATTGTTTAGATGCTTTTGTTTTGAAGGCATGACTAAACCTAAAGACCTTTAAACAATTTGCCCAATTTCAGTTAAAATAAAGGTACATCCCTGACTCCCTGGGTACCAGATGTACAACTATATGAATAGCTCCTTGTTAGTACCATAAATAGAGCCGGCCCAAAATGATAAGAGTAAAGGGGGAGCAAAGCTATAGTCATGTCTTTGGGATGGGTATACGAGGACGCAATTTAGGGTTTTGCTGAGGTGTTACTTGAGATGACAAGACGCCTCACGCAGATATTGGGCTTATGACCCGGGACTGATAATGGTTAGGTAATGATTGCACCTAGTTACCTCTTTGCATCATGTCCCTGGGATCACTAGATTCAGAAACATGAAAGTGATCATCTACTCCCCTTTTCCTTGTGAACAGGAGGGGTGCCATTATCACAGGAGTGCTACCATTGTGTCCCGAGGTAATTGTGCCTGTGGGGACGGTGTGTGCGTGTTGGTGGGGAGAGGTGTATATACGTGTGCATGACAGCGTGTTAGTCATGCTACACATCATACATGTTTGTAAGCCGTCTCAGAAGGTAAACAGGTTCTGCCCAATTTGATGATCGGTATGGAGATTTCTAAGACTTATCTACGAAACTTTAAGATAACATGAACAAGCTTAAGAATTAGACTATAATGGTTGGTGCAAAACATATATCCATTACCAACAAAGCAATGTTCAATACTAGATGATTATTTGCATAGTGTTAACATGTTATTCTAGATGCACAGTTCGATCATGCCTTTTCAGTATGGGGTTATGAAGACACCGTGGATTTACAGCACTAATTTTCATGGAAGCTGCACATTATTTCTCTGAAGATAAGTTTGGTAAGGCCTCTGTAATCAAACCTGCTGCCTGTTTCCATCTTCTGTTGAGGTTATTTTTCGATCAAGAGACTTGAAGATTTCGAAAAGTGTTGTCAGAAATTATTGATAGCGTTATGATGAAAGTGTATTAAATATGTAGTGGCAAACAGATCTTAACTAACCCTGTGTGACTTTCAAAAAGAAAATTTAAGATTTCTCTGATGGCCGCCTTGTAAAGAACATCCCGAACAAATTGGTCAATCATCTATGGACCGTCTGTAAACCTCTGGGACGTACCCAACTCTCAAGTCCTTTGATGTTCTACAGAATTTAGTTGGAAATCCATTAGATTTGGAGCTAGAGCTTTGACAATCTCCCTGTGTCCTACTGATTTGTAAACGTCAGAGGAGCCGTGAATACCATCTCTCCGCGCAGGCCCCGCTCTGCTATAAGATGTACAGGTGATAGTTGTGTCTACAAAAGCTCTATAGACATCCTGAAAGCCGTGTGTATGAGGGCATATCCAAGAGAAAATGAAAAATGTAAAACAACACGGTCTGGTGACCAGGTACCCAATCAACTGTCCGGGAGAGCACAGTACAAACATTGCCAGTAGGGTCCTTAACTAGTACTTTTTGTGCCGCCTCAAAAGGGGATGGTAAATCTTGTAACAAGCTGAAATTATCTTCACCGACAAATGCAAGATATTCAACGATAATCTCTTGTTTTTGGGTCGTATGGAATGACTTTTGCGACTGGCAAGGACAATTTCAAAATTATCTCCTGCCCTAATCTTATTTTGCTGTGTGATCTTTGAACTACAACATTTTTACCCGATTGCCAGAGCTGTTTCAATGATTTACCATCATTACATTTGTAGGTTTCATATGAATAACACCTTTCCCATATCCCAAAATGATATGGTAGCAGCAGAAACTACATTAAATGACAAAATCACTAAGAACGTCATCCTGATTTATACCCAATCAGTGGCCTCTGACTACATTTGGGACCTAGCTTGTAAACATTGTTTTTTTAGCGGTTTGTACTTTTCTTGTTGAAAATATGATACTCTGCCCGGGCGTGCATTGCATATAGAAGTGTCCCTGTGGTTTATTTACCTTTTAAAAACGTTCCCTGGATCCCCTTTTTTGCTCTTCAGCCTAAGCGGCATAATCAGGCCTGTTGCACAATAACTATCTTAACAACGATGGGTAGCAAATTAAAGATACATTTAGTATCAACCTAACGCGTTATTATCAACATTTTCACCCTCAAAATAAACATATTTAGAATGCTGTAAATGTACTGTAATCTTTACAGAAAAGAGTCCTGCGGTACCCCTTCATATATCAATTTACAGAATTCATTTTGATACAGTAAAAAAAAAATATAAACGGCATTGTTGTTACAATAAGTTATTGTGAAAAGATCCTCTGGTCTAACCAATAACTTGACACTATGCTAATAGTTGTATGTGTATTTTCATTTGATCACAAATCATGAAAATTGCCTTCCTTACAAGTAAACATCGCTCCTGTGGGTGTATAAATGTGCGAATATATAAAATGTACAAAATGTTCGCAATTTGCATGCGTGTAGGACTCTGGAGGAGATGTAGTTACGATTTCAAGTCATAATATCTACTGAGAATCAATGTTCAAAAGCGTTAAGTGAGAAATCCGTTCTAAGGTGATGAATTCTTAAATCAAAAATAATTCAAATCTCGTATATCATGTTTAAGTACGGTGGGACTTAACAAACTTATTTCTGGTGTGGCCCGTGACCATGGTTGTTTGTCTATATCTAGGTTCGATGGGAAGTATTTTGATAAACATTGTCAATTCATTTATGTCCAATAACTTGTTACTTGTTATTTCTATATTTCTTTAATGTACGGCATCACTAAATATTATACAATAATTGTTTGTTCTCATACTCATTATTATGTCATTAGGCGATTTTAAGTCAAGTGGTGGACGAAAGCATGGCCTGGCCACCCTCTCAGCTCTGACGCAGTTCATGTTATGGATTTCCTCCTATGTTCTTATTTCCTTTCAAAAAAGTGATAATTGATTTCAATTCTTCTTGCTTTTCTATTTTTCTCTTAATGATTTTGTTGCATTGCTCTTTCCTCCATTGTCTTTCAGTAATTTCCCCCCAGTTCAGTCAGCCCACAGTAAAGCAGAAGATTGAAATGTCAGGCATGGACAAGTGTGGTTGACTGACGGTGTCAAGGACGCCACCTGTCTAAAAATATAAACTATCTGTACTATGAAAGCAACAAAACCTATCTCATATAAAACATCCCGAACTGACTTAACCAATGATAGAGGAGGCTTCAGTACTACTGTTTGGTCAAAAATAAGTACAATACTTAATACCCCAGAAACGACTCTTCCTTAACAACTAGTCATATCTACAAAATGATGCCAATAGTATTTAGAGTGTTGGCAACCTGGCAAAAGGACTTTCCCACTGGAAGCCTGTACAATCCTAATTCTCCCGAGCCGCTCCGCAGATTCACAGAATTAGCTGAATATATCATGTGTGTTTCTGTTCCAATCGCTTAAACTTAGTTAGGTGCTTTTCATCTTTGAAAACAACTAAGAACAATCACGAGAGAAGATTTCTGGGCATCTTCTACTGGTTCTGTTTGACGTCGAAATAATTATATTGAAACAATTTTCACAATAAAAAGGATTAAGATCTTCAGGAGGAATCTAGCGCAACCGGTAACTTACGTTAATTGTCTCATTATAGAAGTCCCTTTTTTAAACTTCCTGGATCATTACCAAATAATTATCCCTATCTAAAACACATAGATAACGATATATAATTCATGTAACAATAAGCCCATCCCACTTGGTGTATGTCTCTCGGTTGGACAAGGATTGGACAGAATAATTATGTAAGTCACCACAGTCTCTGCAAGTTTGGGCATTAATGTGAAAGAAGTATATTTTTTCTACATCCCTAAGTACTTCTCAAAATGATGATTTCTTAAACCTTACTGACATTACAGGTTTGCCAGCCAACGCTGTATTTCAGGGCAAAACAGGGTTGGGCATTAAGTTGGTCTGACAGGCTTTAACATTGGTTCCTATAGAAATACTAGACTGTATTTTAACTTAAGAGCCAACCTGTAAACTGTTATGGTTAATAATGTCTTATAGAACTGACTTTGGGGAATAGGGCAATTTTGATAACATTTCATATGGTTAACTTTAATGTTGATGTTAGCGTGCACCTGGGCTAGTTCATTTATTAAACAGGTAACCATGTAAGGTAGTCCCTTTAATAAATATCGTTGTTATGTCAGGATCATTAGTTAGTATAGTTATAGGGAACACAAATGATTTTCCTATAATCCTATGGATATATAGAAAAATCGGGTCAAATAATAAAAACAAAAAGATCAAATAAGAGTGCGATTGCCGTGTCCCAGTTTTTGCTGGCCTTTGTTTTGTTATTGTTGACCTTGGTGTCCAACATTCTAGGTTGGCTTTAAGGAGACGTTCAAACACGGGTTTGTAGACAGACGGCCGCAAGTAGGCACAGCGGACCGGCAGTGGGGGTCCGTATGGGGCGCCACGTCTCACCTTGTAACAAACGTTTCTTTCCGTTTGGGTAGACTCTATTGATATTTCCAATAGACCTGTCCACTTTGGGATGTATTGCTGGCATGATACTGAGGTTGAACATAATTACAGTTTTTGCAAAGTCAGGCACTGACAGAAATCTGAGTGAATGAGTTAGTACTTGTGTCTTCTGAGTCAATAAGGTGTCGATAAATGAGGATGAATTATTATTTTCTCTCAATTAGGTAATAACCTCCATTTTAGGTGAACCAAAATAAGGTACGTTTTTGTTATTTTCGGGTTGGACATTGTGAGCAAAGCTGAAGGGCTTTAACACTGTTCCCTATGGGAAAATGCCATTTTCGCTTTCCAGTCCTACAGCTGCATATCTAACATCATATTGAAAGTAAAAGCTTATAGTTAAGTTTTGGGTAATAGTACTAGGAAAATTACTCTGAATCAAGCATGATGAACATTTTTCTAAAAATGTTGATATTATAGAAATAAGGGCTAGCTGGCAAAGTGGACAGGTCTATTGCCCAGTAAGTATGCACTTTACCCCCTTTTCTTGTTTTCACTGCAGAAAGTAAACGTTATAGAGATAAGCAACATGCGTTTGTTCATGCAGTTTGCCCTTGATGGAATGGCGAGAAAATTTGGTCTTCACTTGGCTATCCAGCAAAACAAAAACATTGAAATCTTACCACTGTCCAAGTAAGCTTGACGCCCCATATCAGTGTGTGGGTGTAAAAAGGAAGTATAGCCCGATGCCAGAAGATTCCAATGCCACAAAAGGAAAGGACCCAGTTGCGACGTAACAGCATTGTACTGCGGTCATATTTTTTATCAATCTTGTTGCATATAAAAAGCACCTAAACGCTAATTATAGGCGGTGAGGTTGGGACCTAGCCAAATTACAACATCATCATGATGTTATGTTTTAGTGATGTTAAAATAGAACCAAAACAGAAAAATATAATAACATTAAGTTTGGTTGAAGAAACAAAACCGGAATGTTGTAAAAGCATTGAAGTGTGAATAGACAGCGGTATCTTGCTGAGATGTGATGGGAAACCATAAAATAATCTACGAGAACCAGAACAGAACATTTCTGCAACATGATAACTATATCCATGGTTGGTTGGGAAGTGACAGTCATACCTTTTTTCATAGAGTGGCTTCAGTGACCACCGTCTGACCCATCTGTGTTGTGGTGGTTCCCTGAGACCACCGTCTGACCCATCTGTGTTGTGGTGGTTCCCTGAGACCACCGTCTGACCCATCTGTTTTGTGGTGGTTCCCTGAGACCACCGTCTGACCCATCTGTGTTGTGGTGGTTCCCTGTGACCACCGTCTGACCCATCTGTGTTGTGGTGGTTCCCTGAGACCACCGTCTGACCCATCTGTTTTGTGGTGGTTCCCTGAGACCACCGTCTGACCCATCTGTGTTGTGGTGGTTCCCTGAGACCACCGTCTGACCCATCTGTTTTGTGGTGGTTCCCTGTGACCACCGTCAGACCCGTCTGTGTTGTGGTGGTTCCCTGAGACCACCGTCTGACCCATCTGTTTTGTGGTGGTTCCCTGTGACCACCGTCAGACCCGTCTGTGTTGTGGTGGTTCCCTGAGACTACTATCTGACCCATCTGTGTTGTGGTGGTTCCCTGTGACCACCGTCAGACCTATCTGTGTTGTGGTGGTTCCCTGAGACTACTATCTGACCCATCTGTGTTGTGGTGGTTCCCTGTGACCACCGTCAGACCCGTCTGTGTTGTGGTGGTTCCCTGAGACTACTATCTGACCCATCTGTGTTGTGGTGGTTCCCTGTGACCACCTTCTGACCCATCTGTGTTGTGGTGGTTCCCTGTGACCACCGTCTGACCCATCTGTGTTGTGGTGGTTCCCTGGGACCACCGTCTGACCCATCTGTGTTGTGGTGGTTCCCTGGGACCACCGTCTGACCCATCTGTGTTGTGGTGGTTCCCTGGGACCACCGTCTGACCCATCTGTGTTGTGGTGGTTCCCTGGGACCACCGTCTGACCCATCTGTGTTGTGGTGGTTCCCTGTGACCACCTTCTGACCCATCTGTGTTGTGGTGGTTCCCTGTGACCACCGTCTGACCCATCTGTGTTGTGGTGGTCCCCTGTGACCACCGTCAGACCCGTCTGTGTTGTGGTGGTTCCCTGAGACTACTATCTGACCCGTCTGTGTTGTGGTGGTTCCCTGAGACCACCGTCTGACCCGTCTGTGTTGTGGTGGTTCCCTGTGACCACCATCTGACCCATCTGTGTTGTGGTGGTTCCCTGTGACCACCGTCTGACCCATCTGTGTTGTGGTGGTTCCCTGTGACCACCGTCTGACCCATCTGTGTTGTGGTGGTTCCCTGTGACCACCATCTGACCCATCTGTGTTGTGGTGGTTTCCTGAGACCACCGTCTGACCCCTCTGTGTTGTGGTGGTTCCCGTGACCAAGGGAACCACCGTCTGACCCATCTGTGTTGTGGTGGTTCCCTGTGACAAGAAAGAGTCAGTCTGAAAAAAAGAGAGACAGGAACTGTTTTTCGTTTATTTCAATCAGATCTTAAGTATACAAGGTAATCAATTACATATTGACTTTCATACATGTCTTGGAAATAGACATATTCAAAAGCCAGGTCCACATGGCTAAGATCTATCAAAGTAGGTTTATTAATAACAATATTTTCACAGAATACAACATTTAGTTAACAAGAACTTTTTTGTCTGTTGTGCTGTGTGAAATGATTCTTACGTATTATCACAAACATTCACTTGAAATCCTTTATCACATTGAAAGACAAATCCCTACCAACTCAACTTATAAATAAAGTGGTGAAGCTAAATACAGCTATATTAACTGAACACACCCAAGGATAAATGTCTTTGTGAAAGAAATGTAGTGATATCGTCAAACGATCATAGAAGATAAAATTCAAATTAGAACACTACCATAAAGGGTCTATTTTCGCAATATCCTCAAACCATAGTTAAAATATCACAGTGAGATACTTGGTAGCAATCTCAATAAGAAGTCTGTTTGAAATATCCTAAAAAGGTCATGATGAGAGCATTAGCACAACAGGTATGACTCAGAGAAAGAAGTACTAAGTGAGTGGGTTCGCACTCACTGCCCACTGACATACCACAGACCCCTGTATGTGCCCGCCTCCCCCGGGCCGGGCGGGGCAGCCACCAGGGGGCACAGGGGGCGGCAAGGGTCGTGATATATATATATATATATATATATATATATATATATATATATATATATATATATAGTATTTAAAGTGTACTTCTTGGTATGACGGAAAGACTAAGACATAATCGAAAGATCAAGGAAGCCTCTAAAGAACTTTTATACATATTTGGATATCTATTTTTGTCTCTTCTCATTTTTTGTCTTTTTTTTCCATTCCATTTCAAGTGATTCAGGACAAAACAAATATTTTGTGACACCATGTTCAAGAACACAGATTTTTTAAACTTTGGTCGAAGATTTGCCGTACCTGTTAATAAGGATGCAGTTTCGGAAACAACATGAAAAATATATACTGAAACATGTGAAATCGCCTAAACTCTCGTTTTTTTTCGGAGGAAAGCACACTATAAGTTATTCATTCTTGCATTGACCATCCTCCTTGATTGTTTAAAAAAACTCCTAAATTGACATAATTGTCTTTTTGTACGACCCTCCCTTCATCATTTCACACTTATGTAGATCTCAGTCTTTGCTTGTTCTGGATTTGGTCTACATTGTTGTCCTTGTTCAGGAGTCCGTCCCGTTTCTTCTTCCTGTTCTTAATGTTATCCCCTCTTTTTTGTTTTTGTCTTTTAGTGCTCCATCCCTCATTCTGTCCTTGAATCATATTTCATCCAGTACGTACTATTTATGCTGTTTCCTGTTTGCTTCAACCAGTGAGGTGTGAGAAACACCCAGGTGAGGTGTGATGGACGCCCAGGTGAGGTGTGAGAGACACCCAGGTGAGGTGTGATGGACGCCTAGGTGAGGTGTCAGGGACGCCCAGGTGAGGTGTGAGGGACGTACAGTTGAGGGGTGAGGGACATTCCGGTAAGGGGTGAGGGACGCCCAGGTGAGGGGTGAGAGATGCCCAGGTGACGTGTGAGGGACGCCCAGGCGTGGGGTGAGGGACGCCCAGGTGAGGGGTGAGAGATGCCCAGGTGAGGTGTGATGGACACCCAGGCGAGGGGTGAGAGACACCCAGGTGAGGGGTAAGGGATGCCCAGGTGAGGTGTGAGGGACGCCCAGGTGAGGTGTGAGGGACACCCAGGTGAGGTGTGAGGGACGCCCAGGTGAGGTGTGAGGGATGCCCAGGTGAGGTGTGAGGGATGCCCAGGTGAGGTGTGAGGGATGCCCAGGTGTGGGGTGAGGGACGCCCAGGTGTGGGGTGAGGGACGCCCAGGTGAGGTGTGAGAGACACCCAGGTGAGGTGTGAGGGACGCCCAGGTGAGGTGTGAGGGATGCCCAGGTGTGGGGTGAGGGACGCCCAGGTGAGGTGTGAGGGACGCCCAGGTGTAAGGGGGCGTTAGGGAGAATGGATAAATAATAGATCCTGAGACTACTTTGTGCGACAATACTTTATCTTACCACACACGGTTATCGTTTATATTGAAAGCCTATGCTGTCTACTGCATGGTATGTCAATCATATCTTGCAGTATCTATATCTGTGAAAAAGAAAATCTTAATTTTGACACAATTAGGGGTAATAAAAAATGAAGCCTTGTATTTCCTTTTTTCAATGGAAATCCTCAAACTTTAATTGTGATGTCACATCGTGACTAAACAGGGAACCCCATTCATCCATTTGAGGGAATCCCCCATCTTAGAATATATAATAGTAAGGAATATGTACTTTAAAACCAAATATTGCCAATTACAGGATATTGTTGGCAATGACATTCATTAACCTCAATCATTCATACACAAAGAAAGCCTGAATTATATCTAGGAGGAATACCTATCATTAGGACATTGCACGATGAGTATTGAAAAGCATAGAAGTTGGGGAATTTCCAAATCAATGTTTCTCTCCTTTATGACTCGATTATACTTCAATGTTTTCCCTTTATTCCTTTTGTGATGGGGGTAAAATACTCAAGTCGTCTACAAATGAAGATTTGCAAATGTATGTGCAATGGCCCTTTAAGCTTGGTTGGCAAGACAATTCATTACTTAACAAAGCAATAATTACACAGTGTGAGTAGCAGAGTACATACCAAAGGGCGGAAGAATAACAGGACTGGTAACCCTGACATACCTAAAAACCACAGAGACGTATTTATGTGCATAATAATGGCCTCATGCCAAGGTTTAGATGCCTACTTAGGGCCCGGCTTGTGGAGGTTTGGCACCACATGGGTGTTTGTCCTGGGAGCCTTTAGTAGGTGGCCATAGATCATTGCAGCAAATTGCGATCATAAACAAGTTACCTTCATCTTCTTCAAAGAAATCCTCATATTTCTTACAATTCTTCGTCAACTCCAATTATTATGGTATTGTTCTGAAGTTCTGAATATGTAGAATATGGATGTAGATAATATGTGTTCTAACTGAGTATTCCAAATGTTAGGAATGTTTGGAATGTCTTCTGAAATTTGCTGAATTTTGTATTTTTCCTGACTTACAACAAATTAATTCTGTATAGAATTTTCAATTTTTCATTTCATCTCAATTTGATCAAAACTTGGGTTTGAGCATTAAATTTGGAATCTAATGATGTGTCGTTGACCTATATGCATTTATTATTTAGTATATGAGAACAGTTAGAGGGCCGAGGTGAAATTATGAAATAATACCGTTTTGTGCAGGTTCTTTACCAATATGCCTTCTGGGAACAGAGCAGCAATTTGAATTCCATCATAGAATTGTATTTTCCTACTCATCCTTTATACATATTATACGCACACTTATCTGTAAGTATACCATTGACAGGTTTTCTAAAGGGAAGGTATACAAAATATTGTAGGAATTTTATTAGATATGAAGGTCAGATGCTAAGATTGCCTTTATATTCTATGAAATCTTCACAAATACTAGTCCATAGTTCCCTGAATCAAGTTTTGGAATAGAAAATATCAGTTTTGAAATATGGTAATTTTTACATAATTACAAGGTGTATAGTCAGTCAGGTTTTGTATGTATTCCAAGGATCATTTATCACTTAAAAGAGCAGAAAATGCTCCAAAATAATTGAAACTCAAACGAAAGTTCCTTAGTACAATTCCCACATAATGTATGCCAATAATTAATGATACTTGTTTGTATCACAGTTCATAAACTTGGAAAAGCTTAATATGTCCATTGATTGTTATTTGCTGCAATAATCTATAGGGGGTAGGCAGGGACAATGTTTGTTGTCCCCGTCTACATGGCCGTCTTCAGTCTGCGGGACGTGAATGACATGGCCTCATTGCCTACTAACAGGCTATTTATAGAAACCATTGACCCAGTAACTCATCTATGGAGTACTATGGCTTATTTCATTTCATTGAGAACAATAAGAATGGGAGAACATGCCCTGGCTCGTAATTGGACTGTTTTGGCGAATAGATTACTCTATATCACAATATATTGACCTAAAGTTTTATTTCTTTTCAAAGAGCGATAGGTAGCAAAACGCCTAAATAGACATATATGGACATGTACGTTTTAGACCTAGATATAGGATTTCCTTCGCAACTGAATCTGTAACCTTTAATGTGCTGTCCGACGTCTCAGAAACTTTCCCTAATTTATTTATATGTATATAATAGTATAGTGGCGGACTGTATATGGGTCAAAATACCGGAAAATGTACAATTGGGTCTAAGAGGGATGATTTTCAAAATTCAGGAAGTTAGAAAAAACATCTTTATATCTCACAAGAATACATATTTTTGTATCTGAAAAACCCAATTATACTGGGAATATCCTATGCTTTTTAGTTTTTTTCAGCCCTTAAAAATATCGTTTATCAATTTACAAACATCCGTGACCAAAACTGATCGTATTCCTAGTTCATTATCATTTAAAGGTCCACCTGCATTATCTATGCTTTTTCTATCATTTAGACATTTATCTACAATCATATAAAATATCAGGTCAAAGGACACAACACTTTTTATACAGTGGGTTTTTGAAAATTAAATATAACCAGGTTAAACATTTTCTTTCCTTTAAGTTTGTTACTTTTAACCAAAAGAGGTAAAGGCAAACATTTCCATGAAATATTAACTGTCCTAATATATTCCTGTTTCATTTCAACATCAGCCAGTTCTATCAGAGCATTTTTTGGACAGTTATTTCAGATAAATGAACAGTGAGTTTTGATCACGAATGTTTGTTTTTTTGGTCACGAACGTTTGTTTCCAGATGAAAATTGTCTATCATATGTTATATTTCATAATGATTCCTTTTTAAACAGTATTTACTATTCATGTAATGACTATATATTGTGAAAAGTAGCTTAGATTGGCAAATACCTGAAGATAAATATAAAATAAAACATTTCATTTTCATCACGAACATTTGTTGCATAGCTTTTATTGATAAAACATACATGTTGATCACTAAGTATATGATTTTAAGTTATCTTTTTTGTTACTTCTATCAATATTTGATAATATAGTATAGTGTTTTTTGTTATAAAGGGTTCCCCTAAGCCCAGGAAAAACAGTCAACATGCAAAACAAACGTTCGTGACTAAAACTTAAAAAAAAAAAAAAATCTTTTTCAATGAAAATTTGTACAACAAGAAAGATCTATCACATGTGCATCTTTCTGGAAAAGAATTGGAACATTCATCAAATATTGAATTATTTATTTCTAGCAAATATGCTAAAAAACATTCGTGATCAAAATGAAAATCAACATATACACACATAGTACTCAAATCTATTAAAGACAAATGATGTATTTTGCAAAAAGCATTGTATCATGAATACTTATCAGCCTTCGTATCAATGATATCACTTAAAATATATTCAGCATGTTAGTTAGACAAGTCAGCACAAACATCCGTGACCAAAACTTAAGAGCAATGGTATTTTACGTTTTTTCAGTCATAGGTAATGATGTTATATATGATAGGAATACTGAAATAATAATTGATATAGGAAATGACCTAAAACTTAAGATTATTATGTTTTATTAAATTACATTGTTTTGATCACGGACGTTTGTTTTGATCACGGACGTTTGTGTAGATAGTTCTATTTTCATATATATTAATAAATTGACTTTGAAGATTAATTTGTTGTTTCTTTTCCATGAGTCTGTGCCCTAATACACCCATCAACTTCATATTATTCACTACAATACTGAATTTAAGAAATTGCAAATAAAAATGTAAATCAAACATTCGTGATCAAACTCAGTATAAAATCATATAAGTTGACTTTAAATTTCAGCACATATGACAGAGATTTTAATTTTTATGGTGAATGTTTATTTACCCTATGCCTTCATTTTGGTACCATATGTTTTTAGCTGGTGTAGTTTTTACCCCTAATCATGATATCCTAAAATAATGGTCACGGATGTTTGTTTTTGATACTATGCCTTTTACCATGTGCAATAGGAAATGAAATGTTTATCCAAAATAACCAAATTTTTTTGTATAAAATCTAGACTATCTTACCTTTAATCTACGGTTATTTTATCTAAAATCCATATATAAATTTCTGATATGCAGTAGTTTACATTTTCACAATTGTAGAAAAACCCTAATTTTTACAGTTTTTTGTACTTCAATGTCTTACAACACCCATATTAACCAGAAGAATATAAGTGAAATACACATATTATGTAAGGTTAGGGTGTTTTCTATTGATTGATACCATGTAATTTCATGTGAGATGGATATATCAGATCCAGCAACATATAGAACCACAAAAACCCCTAAAATCAGCAATTGTACATTTACCGGTACAATGACCCATATACATAATAGTTATATATTATATATATGTTTGTTTGTTTGTGGGCGTGTATGTAAGAACTGTGTGTTTGAATATTGATGCTTATATATATGTTCTTCTTATACAGTCAGAATGTTGTTCTACATGAAAAGGTTCGGTAGGGCTCCTACATCAAGTGCCACACTCACGAAATGATTTATCGGCAATTACTGGCGTGCCCGCAATGCACCAGTGGCCTTGAACACCCTTGGGTAGGGATCCATGCAAAATTACATAGTGAATCTCTGAAATTATGTCAGCTGCGCCACAACGACTTCCTACAGCTCCCTATGCCATAGCCTATGGGATGCAATTTTCAGTCTCAACAGGGATTCCAAGAACTGGTTCTCCCTCTTAACACACTTTATATTTTTGCACAAAAACGTTTGCCACCCAGAGGACGCCTATTTTAATGGAGATCAGAGACCGACGGCACGCATCAGCAGTCAATATTTGTTTTTCTTACAGGGAATAAAAACAAACTAGGTCGCTTTAAGTTCGAGATCTTTACAATGCATTATTTCACGGGATTTAGTGCATTGCGGTATGCCGAATGGAGACTTTTGGCGAAGCCCAGCCAGAGGTGTGACGTTATGATAACGTTGCAGCAACGTTTTGGGTTGGTTCTTGTAACATTCTTTTGATGAATCCCAATAACTTTGTGCGACCTACTGCTGTGAAGTTGCATTGTGACGTTATTATATTCTTCAACCTAAACAGAATGTTCTTATAATCTTGTGCTTTGGTTCTGTCCTAACCTCACCAAAAATTAATGTTATGATAATGTTCTATTTTGGTGAGGTTTCAACCTCACCATTAATAACATAATTGTTGCATCCCATTTTAGTAAGTAACAAACTGACTCAAAAAGTATGGTTGCATAACGTTTCTGTTACGTCACAAGCTGGCTGGCTGGGAGTAGTATAATAATAGACTGGTAATCCGGAGGTCCCTGGTTTGGTTCTTGGCTCAGCTTCACAGTTTGCATAACGTTTAAACCTGAATAATCCACAAGTGGGCCAATACCTTTCCCACAAAATGATGACATGGGTAGGATGATGTCCATTGATATGACCACGGACCTACACTGTTACGTTGTTCCCATTAAGATAGTGATGTATTGCAATTTCTCCAAGTGGATGGGGTAAACAACCAGCCGAGTGTGGCGGTGTGTGTGTGTGCTGGGGTGTGCCGTCACTGGCCTGGGTGTGGCTGACACCCCCCCCCCCCCCCCCGGAGGGCAGTGGGGGACTGCCTCCAAGGGGCGGGCTGAGCACTTCCTTCTACAGGTCTCGGGCGGCAGAATAAATTCTCCCCCAAAACTGCGACATTTTAATCATAATAATGGAACCAGAATCAGTTGGGGTCGCAAATATAGAGCTGCCCGGGCAGCGGGGCAGGCCGGGAGGACTGCGCATGCGCACCAGGGACTTCTAGCAACTCCAACGCATTCTGTAACGCAAACTCAACGTATCTCTTATCTCTGCTGTTATGCAAAATGCCAAAATTTGGCCATAAGAGATACATTTCTTATCTCTTGTCATTAACTACATGTTTGTCTTTAATAAATCTTGTACTTGTAGCTCATTATGTGGCCTGAAGGTTCTGAGATACGTCAACGCATCGAAATGCTTGCCATGGTTGCCAAAACTCCCTGACGTCGTGGTGTCTTTCGTCAATTTCGGGCATCCAACCGAAGAATATCCAATTTAGTTTCATTTCTATGAAAGGTACAATGCATTCTTGACTCTTCTTTTATTCTTAGGGGTAGAATCACATGGTGGATCACATGGCCTAATGAAACTAAAGGTAACAAGTACGAAAAGGGTCACCAGCGTATACAATTGTGTGACAAACGTCGTTTTTGTTGGACTGTCACTATTGTTCAGAGATGAAAACTGAATGTATCTGAATTATAGCCATATTCTTGCTTTATTGCCCAAGTGATGATAATTATCATAGGTTTACATAGAGCAGAAGCTCATATCAATGTGCTATGCTTCATGGAAATTCAAAGCCTTTGAGTCGGCAAACAACCACAAATTGTCCCAAAGGTGTTTTTCCGGAAGAAAAAAAAACGATTATTAATAGTTTGAGAGGAGACGGATAGCAAATTTAATATGACGCCAATGCAAACAGCCATGACAGTGTTTTTACAGGGTTGTTTTACGACCGGCATTCTTGCGAGTGAATTAGTAACAAGGATCATAAAAAGGTAACCCCAACTACTTCCCTTACAAAAGCAGTTTTTATGGGGAGGTACATAACATTGCAGTAGATGTAGCACTTAAAATCATTCATACGATAGATAAAAATGAAATTGAAATGAGAATTGCGTATATATCTAGATACTGGTGATTGAATGATTTCTTTTCATGGCAGTATTATGCCTCATATCTCCCGTATTGTGTGTCATTGTAACTGACCAGTCAGACGTCCCAGGGGCCAGGTGGCATGTCTGCACGTCAATTATCACCTCACAATCAAAATGCGTCTTTTTAAGTCCCTGAATAAGATTCAGGTGTAACCTCCCGCTGGGTGTCATGCAATTTCGGAGGGACCCCAAAGACAAACCATCGGTATGGAACTATAGTACAATACCCGAAAGGTAAGAGGCCCTATCTGCTTTTAATATTAACTCCAGGGGCCCTCTGAAAAAAAGTGAAAATAAATCATTTAAGGCCTTTCAGGGAAGATCCTGGGCTGGTCAAGCTGGTCTTGACCCCTGGCCTGCCTTTTTGTGGGGACTTAAATGTTTCACAATCACAGGCCAGAGACGGATATATAATACAGTCTGGACAGTTCTCTTTGTGGGATAGTTGAATGGCGTGAGACCTCCGGTGGTTAATCTTACCTTCCCAGAACACCAACATGATTATTGCATTATCCCTTCATCGGCACGATTTACATTGCACTCAAACTCAAGAGGGAAACAATCGCTTTTCTCTGACATATATATGTGTCTATATAGGCTATATGCAAACACACATATTACAACCGGAAGGTATACACAAAAGTGCCATAGTATCAATACATTCTCCGTGTCACCTCTGGTGACGGAATACACCCAAGTCTTTCCACGCTCATCTGCACTCCCGACACAGGATGAAGCAATTAAACTGCTGAGCAATAATGTGACCGATAAAAATACTGAAGCAATGCTAATGAGGCAGTATGAACGAGCACAGGGACCCCTGTGGCCGAGGAGACCTTGCATAAGGACCTAGTCCAGTTGTACAGGTGTGTGTGTGTGTATATATAGCTCGGCACAAAGCGGCCCCCCGTCTGGCCCCACAATAGCCACACGGTAGCCGTCTTTTATCTGGGACCAGCATTATGCAAAACTGGCAATCCTTAATCGAAGTGAATAAAAACACCTGGGGAAATTCGTTCCGTGGAAACATTAGAGGGTGATTATTGGACAGAACTTAATTTTTACAATATATATACAATAGAGTATAGACTATATAATTAATACATTTTTAACACACACACCCGACACCGAATCGAAAATTTCACTGTCACATTGCCCTTTACATCGTGAGTGTAATTTCACAGATGGTAAACACATCCCTTGTAGTTTAGTAACACATTCCCTTGCAACAATGAAAATAGGTAAAGATATTTTTTATTTTATAATGCAAGTCAAGCACCTGTAATTTGTGAAGTAATTGACAAATTGTATTACAACAAATTATGAATACATGTGCCATAGATAATGAGATCTTGAAACACACAATTTCCCCTAGTAACTAAGCAGTATTTACGCTGGAAATGAACGTTACAAGAGTACGTTACAAGAGCATTCTATTCCTAATTATCTGTTACTATCAGCAATCGTAGATTCTGTTGCAAATGTCAATATTCATTTTTCTGGAACTCAGTGGTAAACCCCAAAACGGACTCTAACACAAGGTGACAGTGAAAATTGTTTATTTGTACTAATGTTTGTAATTTAAAACACAGAAATACAAGCAAAATGTTGAGATATATGATACAGAAATAAGCTACAGGTGCCTGAGCAGCTGTAAGGAATTGATGTAACTTTTTCAGATATTACAGGTAACATTTTAAAAAGTCATGTATTAGGAATGTGTTATTCACTTTACAATGTAATTTTATGAAACCTTGACTCTTTCTGGATGACGTGACATCATTTTCTCGTATTTGTAACTTTAAGGAATGAGAAATGTGCAAAGCATGATTTTCCCCCCGGATATGTAACTTTTACACTCTTGTACACTCATGTGAGTTATTTGCTGCCTGTTGGTGCTGCTGCCCCAAACCCGTCTGCCCAGTCTGACCCTCCCAAGCTGACCGATCGGGGCCCGGGCTGGAAATAGCCAGGACTTAAAGTGAAAGTAGACGCCTGTGGAGTATGGACAGGTCAGTACTCGTAACGGGAATAGCACAAAGGACATTGTGGGTTATTTATGCAGTTTGAAATTAGATATTTGTGAAACGTCGGGAATGATTGGGTAACAAGTGGTCGTAGCATTTCAGAATACTATTTTATTGTTATGAGTTGGTCAGGTGTGGTCTGCATACAACATACTGGATTATTATTTCATAAATTTCAACGTGTCATTCACATTTACGTCTCATTCACAAATACGTGAAATTGAAACAGCCTAAATTATATCCCATCCCTGTGGTACCCCATGGATGATTACGAGTCTCAGGCGTTCTTGTATTTGCAATTGTTTTGTTTGCTTTCTGACCAGACTAATCTAAAAGCCGCGACTGTTCTGTTTTCTATAATGTGATTGTGAACGACGCATGAGCAAATGACGAGCAATGCCAAGATACAGGTAATATTATGTGATGGGGATTGTGGTTGAAATTGTACCCTTGACATAAGGTCGGGCATTAAGATAATGGAAAGGATACGATCAGTTTATGTGGTAAGAAGACATAACTTTAAATGAAAAGTTTCTGTTTCATTTCATTCACAACATTTATGTTATGATTAATGATAGTAAGGACGAGAATGGGCATTCTTTGTTCATTTATTAATGTAATTCATCTTTCGACTTAATGATAGGCAGGGGAATGAACCATCATTCACTTGGGGTAAGTACGTTGCATGCAGCATTGCAGTTGTAATTATTATGCAATGAGGTAACCTTGGGAGTCAGTTGGCAGAGGAAAGACATAGTAACTTTTTGCAGACAAAGTGTGGCAGGATTCATCTACTGCTAGTATTCTTCTACTGCCCGCATGAACACTGCGGTGGGTTCGAGCCTCAGATAGTCTCAATGCATGTTGTGTCAATCATGCCAGTCATAATTGTAATAGGTAGCAAACTAAATATATATCCCTCTCATCTTGTACCTCACAAAGATTCATACCTAAAATAACTCGTCCCTACTCTGTGGAGGGAGTACCTGTCCAGGTTTGACCAAGGTTCGGTGCAGCCGACCTGTAGAATCAGCTGTGATCGTGCCCGGTGCATGAATCCGGGCAGAAGGTTAATCCTTCCACAAAAGCCTTGTTTTTCAGCTGTGTCTCAAAGGTTTCTTTTCACCAATTGAACATGGTTGGGACTCTGCATTTGAAAGAATACAATCCGTCTAAAATTTGTGTTTGCTCTTCCACATTCTGTCAAACATTCCAAGTACCCACTTGGACCAGCAGCTAGCTGCAGTCTTAACCCTTTCCATTTTTGGTCGATTAGAGCTTTTTAAGTGGCAATGATCGACCAGAGGAGAAAGGGTTTAGGCTGACAAAAGTTGGTCGGTGGCGTTCTTTGGCCCAGGGGGACCTGGTTTAAGCCGTTCGGAGAATGATCATTGAATAAGGGTCTGTGCCACCGGTAAGTCCCACAGGTCAGGTTGTAATCAAAACCGGACTGTAGAGCCTTCAGTTTGGTTCACACAATAAGACTTTAGGGGACAATTATGGGTGACAGTGATTTGCTACACACTGCGACCACATTTCTCCCGATGAAGTTTAACCCTGGCCTCTGGTGTTGGAGAGGGGTAGGTTTACCAGCACACTGCAGAGGCTTTGTGTCAACATCAACCCAGAAAGTTCTTAAATGGGAGTGGGTTCTAGAATTGTATACACTTAAACACACTAAAATCAGCAGTGTAACATGTGACATCTTACATGGTGGAAGTGGGGATTGTAGAGTGGTTGGAAGGGAGTTTGGGTGAGGTGGCAGAGTGCATGGCATATGTCTACATTTACATATCAAAGTACTTAGAGGCATACTGTACGGACCCTAGGTCTGCTCAAGCAAAAATATGACATTGTTATAACATTATTAAAACGTTCTGTTTAGTTATGCTTTGGTTCTTGTTATGTTATTTTGGCACCCAAAATCATCTTTAGAACCTAACATTGCAATGTCACACTGTGACATTATTGTAGGATTCTTGTAATGTTCTTTCACATTATAATAATTTTATTAAAACATTCTTTATAAGTAAGGTCTCAACTTCACTAAAATATGATGTTATTTTAACATACTTTTTTGGTAAATCTCAACTTCACCTAAAATTATGTAACTGTTACATGAAAATTGGGCAGGTTAGACTAACCGAAATAGTATGGTTGCAGAACGTGCCTGTTATGCTGCTGCTTGCCTGGGTGTACACTCAATTTTTGGGCCATCCCTGAATGATGTCATACTTTATTGTCACCATTTAAACCACCTCTCGTTTAATTTTTGCAATAAGAGTTATAGGAGATTGGAATCCCCCATATGATTGGTGCCAATTGTTGAATTTAGAATTTCACAAGTGGCAGACAGTGTACCCTGGTGATGGATTGTTTTGCAATTGAAATTCTAATAGTGCTTCAACATTAATGTTCTAATCGTAAATCAATACAAAAAAGGATAGATATTGATTTGAATATCAAATATCTAGAAAAGGTTAGAATAAAAGCATTGAATCGACATTAAAACCATCAATATGCATGTATGGATAACTCAACTATGAATGAATATCAATTGCCACTATTTTGAATCAATATTTGAAAATCGCCATTAGATCAGAATCTAGAAATGTTTAATTGCTGGTTCAAACCATTTTAAATATTAATTTTGATCAACGTTGAGTTTACTGTATATGATATATCACTAGGTGTTCTGTGATGGATCCAGTTAAAGGATCATGTGTGTTACACAGCTTTCTTGATGGTAAATATCTAAACCAGACAATCGCTTTTGTTTTTTCCCTGTTGGTTTCTCTAGTAGAAATGATAGTCAGCTACCTGTTGCCTCATGGACTATGGGGTATTGTTTGGCAAAGCATTCTTTCCCAACTTACACTCGTCCTTGCTTGTACTGCTATATCTCGCCTGCTCATAGAATACACCGAATTAACCATCTCACGACCCTGGAACCTGCAAGTTTCCGGCCCCCTTCTGAGACGGTTCTAAGGGCGTCGGGGGTGGGGGGAGGTGAGTGTCATACCCCGACCCCCCTCCCCGCCCCTGGAGACACATCCACCCAACCACAGCACGCGCCGCCCGGACCACAGGAGGAATGCCGCCCACCACAGCATCGTGGAGGTTGGGGGGGGGGGGCAGGGGTGCCGGGTATGCGCTGCGGCTCTACCTCATATTACACTCTGCAGTTTGTGCAATGCAAAGATAACAGTCACCAAACGTAACTAGCCTGTACTCCCAATGGGGTACAAATCATACAGAGAGGCAATGTTTAAAGAGAACAATGGATTAAGAATGTAAAGAGGGACAATCCTGACTTGACATGCTCCCATTTACTTGCGTATGTTTTGCGTCTGGTGAAACCCAATTGCCGGTAAGACTAGGAGGCAGTCCATAGATGATACCAGCATGTCTCTGTCGGCGTGTTAAACTAGAGGAGAAGGATCAGAACATTCCTTATCTCTTGAAACGTTTATTTCAGCTTAATGTAAGTGTGATTAATCTGTTAGCATGAGCTTTAAAGCCTTGTAATTCTAGTGGCATGAATTTTAGGGGATCAGATAGGGTACAAATTATATGTCAAGGTCTTGCTCACTAAATTATATGTCAAGGTCTTGTTCGTTCACTAATTATCATTGTATATCTGTAATTATTCAAGTAACGGTAGAGAATAGTGAGTGTTCTCCTTTTGGAATGAGTCTTTATGTCATAGCATGAAAGTAAGAATTGTGCACAGAGTATGAGTAGTCCAGTATGAAAGAAATGGTACTGGAAATGCCGACGGTTGGTGCTTCAAGTATCCATCCTTCTGCTGTGGTATTAGACATTCTTCCTGTGGTCAATGACAGGGTTATCAAAGGCCTAGTGCCACTGGCCATTGTATGTGGTGTCCTGCCTATGGGACACTGCATATATAAAGAAATGCTTAATAATAAAAAAAGAACACCTGCCTTGGAAAAAGTGTAGGGGTATGGTCTCTACCTTCTCATAGATTTGATCATCCAGGATCAAGGGTGAAATATCCCAGTGCTCCAGGACCACCGTGGTTCAAACCAACAAACAACAACAAAATAAATGGTTCCTGCATGGTACTCAACATGTTCACACCATCTTCCTCCTTGGTTAGAACTGCTGCAGAACCTAGATGATGTAGAGATAACTATGCACGACGTATGAGAAACATGCCTATACAGTATAGTCAGGCCGATTATCACCAGTTGGTTGGATAGAGACACATGTCTCAGAGCAATGTATGCATATTAATTGCAAAGGCAACAATTCAAGGGGTAAACTTTAGCTATGTGGTAAAGACTGGAAATTTGAAAATTGTAATTATTTAGGTGTCATTATAGATGACAAATTAAGTTTCAACCAACATGTTGATAACATTGTAAACCGCTTAAATAGAAAATGATATATGCTAGGTAATACCAGATGTTTCATGGATGACGATAATTATGTATAAGCAACTGATTTTACCAATAATGGAGTACGTTGGGATACTTATTGATAGTGCCTCAGTATCAAAGATTAAAAAACTTGACAGATTACCGATAAGGGTTATAACTTATATTCTCAAACAATCTAAGATGGAGGTTGAGGATAATTTAAATGAAATCCATATCATACTGAAAATGACTTCACTTGAAGAAAGAAGAAGACGAAAATTACTGCAAATTATGTTACTTTATAAACTGAAAAATCAATACACAGACATTAATAGACCAGATGAGGCACTGCGAAACAAGGACAGAATAAAATTTCATAAGAAATTCACACGCAGTGAGAAGGTAATGAGAATATTGTAGAGGTTGTCTCTTATGGGACAGTGTCCCAAGGACAGTACAACTAATTGACAATGAGATACAATTCAAGGATGAAATCAAGAAACTAAAGCTCATAAATTTGAATTGGAGATGAATACAATAATTATTATGGGGGACTTTTCCCTGATAATACTTTGTGTTTACTCACTTGCAACTATACCGTATAGATAGAATATATTGTACTAATTGTAAGGGATCATTCCCTAACAATAACAGTACTATTTAATATCTAGCCAGTTTAGTTGATGACTTGTTGACAGCAATAAGGATGTGAATCATGGGGGCCATTCCAGAGAAATTTTGCGATAATTGTCGCAAGTAAAAGCACGTCCATAAAATTTTCACGATACTCGAAAAATTATTGCCAAGGCCTCATGGCAGTTTCATGATGATAATTTCAAAATATCACAATTTTAAAAATATATTTTTTCCCAAAGAGCAACATATGAAAATATATGTACGTGATCAAGGAATGATGCTATGTAGTTTGATTTTTATTGACACGAAAATTGGACGGGGGGGGGGGGGGGGGATCGAGAAAGAAAAAATCCGTATGGCGAAAATATTTGTTGGTATCGTATCTTATCCTGAACGCAATTATTGCAATATTTTATGGAATGCTATCATTGTATTTAAACACCCTTTATGAGGGGATATTTCCCTGCTTATTTAGGGTGACAATACTGATGGATGTATATATACCCTGATTTAATGTTATCATAACGATACATACAAACGAATTTATTCTTTATGGAATAGGAATTGTGCGATTATGTATACCATGGCTGTATATTTTGTATAATTCATAATCATGTATTATTCTCATTTTCATTTTTCTATTATTGTGATAATAGAAAAATGAAAACTTCGACTACTGTAGGAAGAGCACTGTAAAGTGATATAGTTTGACCCATTAATAAAATGTTAGGGCTGAGAGAGTAATTCTCCTGGAATATTAACAATCCTATGCCGCAGAAATCTCTCCATCCACCCTGATACACATTGCCATTTAATCACTGCTGCGCTCCTTAGTAGTACATAGAATATGATCTTAATAAAATCAGGATAAAGGTGTCCTTTACACAAACACTTTAACTGGGGTTTAGAAAGGCGACCGGAGGTCAGGATGCAGTAAGATGCATGCCGTGACGGGAGACATGATGCCGTGTTTGAGGAGCCCACAGTGGTGTAACCCCGTGTTGACTCACCCCCTCCTGCTCCCTGTTGACAGAGGTGTCTATGATGCGGCCCAGGTATGTGACGGCCTCCACCCCAATAAAAGGGTACTAAGGAGACTAGGGGTCTGAGACTCACAGGCCTTAGATTGGGTAGGTTTTATGACCGATTGGATCTAAACCAAATTGTATTCATGACGTTGTTTTTTGTGCTCTCACCACAATTAGTAATTAATGTTGCTCATTTAAGTCTCAGATGAGTAATGATACTAATGATATATGGAAATACATTATACCTGGCGTACGTTTCTATATCAGAAAGAGCCTCAACATAAAGGATGTCCCTTTTACCGGGCGCGATTCACACTGGCAGAATACTCACAATAGCAATTGACTGTAATTCCTATATAACGATAATCGAAAACATAGAATCGTAGGTCTGAAACATCACCATCTCAAAGTCAAAATATTTCATTTGAGAAATTGGACGTAAATACAGAGAACATAGTCAGTTCTAAACATTGTATTTCGTGTCAATCTGTTTGTAGCGCCAAGACGAAATTAGTACCAGTTCTAAAAAGGTACATTTCCGGTATATTTTACCCATTTGAGAAATTGGGATTGTTGAGAACATTTACAGCAAATGACTTAATTCCGTTTCACATCAATCAACAGCTGACGTAATAACAAAACATTGGCTTTCTCACTTTGTAGCACATGATCTCTAACAGTCTGCAGAGAAGGTCAGCAGATAAGGTGGGGTGGGCCCTTTGTTCTTACCTTACACATGCATGCAAAGGATAGTGCGTCATGTATGCAGAGCGAAAGTCTGTATGTTGCTGTATCACACTTCTTTGGACAGCAAGATAATTATGTCTTTCAAATTGTATAGATTAAGGGTACGTTTCACACTAGGGGAATCATAAATGCATTTCTCACATCTCAAAAAATTAAGATACAATGTTTTTAACAATCAATAATCTTAACTCAAATAACATATAGAAACCAATAGAAACATAAGATCATAAAGTCTGAAACTCAACAATGAAAAATCGAAATATCTTAACTAAAAATACGATCTTAAAGTTATGACCAGTGTGAAACACCTCCTTAGTTCATAATATTTTGAGTTGAAAATAATTAATCCTGCCTCAAAATGTACTACCACAACAATTCCAGCAGGTTAACTTGTATGTTCTAGCTCAATGGTACACAAATAGACACAAGCGGTCAGTCCTCTGGAATCGGATGTTTATGTGGGATACAACACTTACTATTCCAAAGAAAATGTGACCTCAAAGATTATGTCTCAAGCACCAGTACTTGGCTCTCGTTTTAGACTCAAAACCCGGCAAATCTGTAAGGTTTTGGTGGCATTAACATTGTTATGGGTGTGGCCTGAGCAGACATTGCGGAGTAGCCTCATGGTGTCGTCGGTGGGAGGACGGGAAGCATGCTCCACATGCAGGGATAACCACACACACCTCAATCTCACACACAGAACTATAATACATGTAAAAACTAGGCTCCTACAGCATAGAAAACGCAATCACTCAGGGGACGACCCTCGCGTGCGGTATGATCATTTTGGTACATTTTCGGGATGTTTTTTGGCACATAATATACTTGAGGTCATGCTCCAAACAACACAAGTGCGGTGACCCAAGAGGAGCCAAAGGTTTAGGTCTTCTGATGGAATTGTACGGTAGGATTGTCCTTTGCCCACCGCATTATTCTCGGTCGTAGGAGCACATCCCCTTTATCTACCACTATGTAGCAAACATGAAGCAAAACGTGGTTTTAGACAAAGAAGTGTACCTGTAACGGGCAGGAGCTGCATGACATGAAATGTACAATACATTCAGATTTCAGCAAATCTGATTCTGGCCCATTGCGATTTGTCAAAAGGTCCCCTATCTACACTGCCTCACGACTGGCTTACACATTCCGTGATCTTAACTTTGCCTGAAAAATACCAAAGTTTCCGGGAAGTTGAACTTTGGTATTTTCAGGCAAGGTTATGCTGGTTCCGCCAGTGCCAACAGAATGGTACAGACATACAATATCACTGTGTCCTTCATCATCATCACTTGTCTCAAAGGGATACGACCTTGTGGTTACAGGAGGTGTAATGTCTTTTCACTGCAAGTTCGTGACACCATCACCTTTTACCGTTTGACCTTTGAAACGAGAAATTATCATTACAATGTATACACATCACTACTGTATATCTAATTAATAATCATAATCAAACTCTCATTTGTTTGGAGATGTGGATAAACATATGGACGCAATTGTAATATATTAAGTTGCGGATGGAGATGAGGGAGGACAGGAGCAATCCTACTCCTCCCAGGGTAAATAAAAATGTTTAAAAGAAGACACCAAAAGTAAATTCTAAAAAACTAGAAGGATATACTCATTTGCAATATGATATAATCTTGGACATATTAACGTATCGATTCTCAATGATATAAGTATGAGGAATTACGCATATATATAAAGGAAATTAAACGTGACTTACAGCTATATTCAATGGTATGAGCAATTCTACATCTAAAAAGATTAGATCTATTGGGTGTTAAGCGGGACTTGCAACCAGCAGATGAGACACGATTATTGTACTTTATGTTTACCTCTAAATAATAGGAATAGGAGTAAATCTGAAATTATTGTCAATTTTGAGGCCTTATTGGGTTAAAACTAAGTGACTTAGACAACCAATTTCAGTCTTCTATCCCATAGATCTTCCAGAGTGTCATAGTTTGTCATTTGTGTTCCTATCTTGTATATTAAGAAAGATACAGCCCAAATACTGTTCAATTTGAAATAATATAAATTCTGAGTAGTTTCCATGGAAACCAGTCATTCTGCTGCAGTCCATGGTTTTATAAAAAGGGAAACATACTCTTTGGATGAGATAGGTAAACTTAAGAGAAACTTTAATTATGACCAACTTTGGTGTTATTTTTGGTTACAATGATAACCAAGAAGACTAACTTCATTCTTCTATCCCACGGAAATATAGCAAATTGTTGGTTTCCATGGAAATCACACACAAGATCAGGTTATTCTGAAATCAAAAGGATCTTACTCTTCAAAATAGAACCATTTAGTTTTCTCAATATTTCCCTATAATTTATTTATATTTAAAAGTCTAAGGGGTTCCAGACACCGAGGAACTCCCTCCCCGCTGGCTACGCCAATGCCGAAATGCCACCTTAGCCACAAAAAGCAGGCCTTAGTGGATGTGAAGTGGGCTTTAGTGGGTGTGAAGCGGGCCAACAGTGACGTAGGGTATGCAGGATGTGAGTACTATCATGTCGTGCACCTCGGTGACCGTAGCAGTCCATGCAAACAGTTCACCGACTCAGCCACAGACCACACAATCCATGCATGCCAGGGCAACATGCAATATACCGTCTTTTAGCCTAGACATACAACAACACATGAAAACACACTCCAAAAAGAAGTAGCTGAAAAGAACGAATATAACAGGAAAAAAGAATGTTTAATTTCTTGGAAAATAAAGATTGTAGAAAGCCTCCTTTGTTCCTTTAGCCAAAGAATTGTCTTTCAAATTGCTAATAGATACAGTGTCAAAACAAGAGCATGCAAAAAGGTCATTTGTAGAATTATGATTTGGCGAAAACATCATAGGACATAAAAAGGTGAATGGTGAGAAGGCAACATCACGTGATATGTATCAGGTATGGTGGGAACAGACAGGCACAGGGACGTGCAAGAGGCAATTAGAAAACAACAAAAAGGCAGTGGGACATATTTCACAGCTTGGCCATACAGAGCAGATCGGCCGAGAATAAACAAAATTCACAGCTAGCCCTTGTTAAACAAATGAGTTGCTCAAATTCATTAAGACAAGAAACAAACATTGTTGAATAGTGTTATGAGAGGGATGTTTTTTTTAATCCCATTGGAGATTCCCACCATGATTCAAGCATGGACAGAATATAGAACTTATGAGTTCTAACTGATAATCAAAGTTAATTTTTTTTCATCATAGACCATCTCTGCATGTATACTGACATCATTTGCACATTTTATAATACAGCTCCACCCAGTAGATACTGGTGGCCAGTCTAATGATAAAGAAAGAGACAATGACTACCAATGACAAATCTCCTTATTCAAAAATAATATAACAATGAAATCACAACACAACAACCAACATCCTAAAATTCTCCTTCTGAAACTTCTGAGATATGACTCACATGTGAGTCATGTACCTTACAGGGGGATATTATCTCACAGGTGAGTTGTACCTTACAGGGGGGTCATATCTCACAGGTGAGTTGTACCTTACAGGGGGGTCATATCTCACAGGTGAGTTGTACCTTACAGGGGGATATTATCTCACAGGTGAGTTGTACCTTACAGGGGGGTCATATCTCACAGGTGAGTTGTACCTTACAGGGGGATATTATCTCACAGGTGAGTTGTACCTTACAGGGGGATATTATCTCACAGGTGAGTTGTACCTTACAGGGGGGTCATATCTCATAGGTGAGTTGTACCTTACAGGGGGATATTATCTCACAGGTGAGTTGTACCTTACAGGGGGGTCATATCTCACAGGTGAGTTGTACCTTACAGGGGGATATTATCTCACAGGTGAGTTGTACCTTACAGGGGGGTCATATCTCACAGGTGAGTTGTACCTTACAGGGGGATATTATCTCACAGGTGAGTTGTACCTTACAGGGGGATATTATCTCACAGGTGAGTTGTACCTTACAGGGGGGTCATATCTCACAGGTGAGTTGTACCTCACAGGGGGGTCATATCTCACAGGTGAGTTGTACCTTACAGGGGGATATTATCTCACAGGTGAGTTGTACCTTACAGGGGGGTCATATCTCACAGGTGAGTTGTACCTCACAGGGGGGTCATACCTCACAGGTGAGTTGTACCTTACAGGGGGATATTATCTCACAGGTGAGTTGTACCTTACAGGGGGGTCATATCTCATAGGTGAGTTGTACCTTACAGGGGGGTCATATCTCACAGGTGAGTTGTACCTTACAGGGGGGGTCATATCTCACAGGTAAGTTGTACCTTACAGGGGGTCATATCTCACAGGTGAGTTGTACCTTACAGGGGGGGTCATATCTCATAGATGGGTCATATCTCACAGGTGAGTTGTACCTTACAGGTGAGTCTGTCCTCCTGGGTCGTGACTGGAGGAGGTGACCAGGTGTAGGAGGAGGGGAGGACACCTCCCAAACCGACACCACCAAACAGACCCTGAACCACAGCCCATGTAAGGGACTCAGCAGATAGGTGTGGGAGTCTACAGGACCTCAGGAGAGAGTCGTGGCTACAGGCTCAACAGACACAGACCCATTCTGGTGGGGGCGGGGGTCCTTTTTTCTTATTATTAAAGCAATCTTCAGAGTTTACACACTAGTCTTCCTCACTAGGTCAAGTTAAAAAAAAACAGGTTACAAAGTGACACACCTGCAGACGGGGGAGTCGAGTTTTTAAAAAGGGACACATCGGAATTCAGGTCTCGGGATACGACAGCAGCTGGCAGCTAGCTGTAGACAAGTGACTCTGCCAAATGGTTATTTGATTTTCTCTATACATGTGCATTGTGTCAATTCCCTAAATTGATTATTATTCCTTCCACTATGCTCGGTTATAACTTGACACATTGTAAAAGCAGGGGTGTGCAGACCTTGAATATTTGTCGCAACACCAGCCGTCAAATTCGCACATCTCAGTAAAAAAAATCGCACATAATTATTTGTATAACATTTTCACTTTTCCATATAGCCTAAGCGAGCGTTTGCACGCCCAAAGAAGCGATGTGCCGATAACGTCTTGAAATCATCCTGCTGAGTTGATCTGTGATATCACTGCACTTCTTCTCAGAGAAAAAGAATATTTCTAAAGAAGCTGGTTAAAACCACCAATAAACAAAACTTCCTAGTGACATACAACAGCTTAAGGCCTGACGAAATTACTAAACATATCTTTTTTCTTTTTTATTATGGCGTGGTTAAGCGTTTCAGCGAACCTATTTTACTTCCGCGACAGTGGATCCACCCTTCCAATTTCCCTCGCCATCCAGCCACAACAAAGACTTCAGGAAGGACAGTAGTACCTGCGGCCCCCCGTACGTCACGCCGTGCACCGTCCACCCACCTCACACTGCCCACCACTACACACCCACTGAGTCACTGTGGGCTCCGCAAGGCCGAGAAGAAACATCCTTTCTAATTGGGTTCCAAATTTGTTTTGCTATGCATGTTTGATTGTGTTGATGCATTGTCGACGGTGGCTAGAGTAAAAAACAGTTTGTTTCCGTCATGAAGATGTTTATTGGTTGTATCAATTAGCTGGTCAAAACATTCGTGACAGTATTCTTTCCCATAACCGTATAGAAAAAGAAAATCCCAGAAAGATCGATTGCATATTGACAATATCACCTTATGACGTATTGGCACATTACATCATACTTTAAGTGCATGTTCCCTGAACAATAGGATCTTAATGACTTAAAACGATGAAAAACCTAAAGTGTTTCCATATGACTGAATCAGATAGTGTGCTACAGACAACATGCCAAGCCTTTAAATTGTTGATCAAGTGCACTGACCATAGTGAAAACATAATTGTAGCTATCGCCCCAAGGCAAAACCTAAAAATAATTCACCTTTTTAGTCCTTGGAGTGAAGTCCGACACAAACAGTTTACACAGGGGGGCGGGTGGGCCAAGAAGGGCTTAGCCTCGTTTTGACACCGGGAGGAAAAGGTCAAATGACTTGCAGGGGTCAGACTGTACCCACCCAGCAGACAGGGGTCACGGCAGTCACACACTTCCGGCGTGCACATGACACCATTGGTGGATCCTTTTGTGAGTGGTGGCTGAGAAAGGCAACGATCGGGCCCCGGTCAGACACAGACCCTCTCTGGGCCCTGGTCAGACACAGACCACTCTCTGGGCCCGGTCAGACACGGACCCCTCTCTGGGCCCCGGTCACACACAGACCCCTCTCTGGGCCCCAGACCCCTCTCTGGGCCCCAGACCCCTCTCTGGGCCCCAGACCCCTCTCTAGGCCCCAGTCACACACTGACCCCTCTCTGGGCCCCGGTCACACACAGACCCCTCTCTGGGCCCCAGACCCCTCTCTGGGCCCCAGACCCCTCTCTGGGCCCCAGACCCCTCTCTGGGCCCCGGTCACACACAGACCCCTCTCTGGGCCCCAGACCCCTCTCTGGGCCCAGGTCAGACACAGACCCCTCTCTATGCCCCAGACCCCTCTCTGGGCCCCGGTCAGACACGGACCCCTCTCTGGGACCCGATCAGACATGGACCCCTCTCTGGGCCCCGGTCAGACATGGACCCCTCTCTGGGCCCCGGTCAGACATGGACTCCTCTCTGGACCTCAGTCAGACACAGACCCCTCTCTGGACCTCCGTCAGACATGGACCCCTCTCTGGGCCCCGGTCAGACATGGACCCCTCTCTGGGCCCCAGTCAGACATGGACCCCTCTCTGGGCCCCAGTCAGACATGGACCCCTCTCTGGGCCTCAGTCAGACACGGACCCCTCTCTGGACCTCCGTCAGACATGGACCCCTCTCTGGGCCCCGGTCAGACATGGACCCCTCTCTGGGCCCCGGTCAGACATGGACCCCTCTCTGGGCCCCAGTCAGACATGGACCCCTCTCTGGGCCTCAGTCAGACACAGACCCCTCTCTGGGCCTCAGTCAGACATGGACCCCTCTCTGCATGGCCCCGGTCAGACACGGACCCCTCTCTGGGCCTCAGTCAGACACGGACCCCTCTCTGGGCCCTGGTCAGACACGGACGCCTCTCTGGGCCCTGGTCAGGCACTGACCCCTCTCGGGGCCCTGGTACAGACCACCTCTCTGGGCTAGCCAAGTTGGCCCTGTCTTCAACTTTACTGTTAGAAATGGTCATGCCACAGTCACAGCACCATCTTCCATATCACCCCTTTGCACGGAGAAGCAAACTGCCACTGTTAGATTTCGAAGCATTGTTGGCTCCTACTGGAGGTATACTTAATCACCATCTAGTCTTTTTTTGAGGCGTTTAGAGCCCTGCACCAGGCTTTGGGTTATGAAGGTAAACGAAGAGCTGCACGCACGATATATTGTGTGTTTTAGAGACAAAGGTGGGAAGTCCCCTCTAGCTACAGCCAAGTCCCCGAGTGTGTCGGCCGCCCACTGCCTGAACCAACACTTACCTGACTCGGGTCAGAACCAGGAATGATAACTCACACTAAACACTTCATGGAATGTTAGAATACGGGATATCTGACCATCCTCACTGGTCCCTAGTGCTAGGCAAAACGATTATGAAACCAGCAGGAAAAATGTGAGGCTTATGGCGATTTTAAAAGTGTGGTTGGCGTCAAATGTAATATGTGACTTACATGATCTCATGAATATTAATTAGAATTGCCTCCATATGCTAATATGATAACAGTAACGTTGTAAGTCGGAAATCTCACTATTCTAGGTACACATTGTTAAGAGAGACGACATTAAGTGTAAGAGTAGGTCAGTTTATAGAATTGCCATGTTAGGAAAAGTAGCAATTAGTAGGGAAACTCTAGAAGTGGTAATGTAAACACTTAATTTGTTGAAATATCCGTTAACTTCAATTTATCAAATCGTTGCACTACTCCGCCAATAGAAAAGTACAGGTCGTATATATAAGCCAAAGTGAGCTAAAACTAGGATTTTAAGGAGACGAGAAGATGTTAGGCATCATTAAATTGCAGTAGAGAGTTGAGGAGCATTATTAATGATATGCTCGTCAGTAAGTCCGACCCACATTGGATATATTCCAGGGTTGGACAAAGGTTGGACAAAATAACCATATCAGCTATGCTTATCTCATAGAGTTGGGGTTGTTGAAAAAAACAATAATTCAATTTTCTATATCCTCAAGTACAGCTTAAACAATCAACTGATAAACACTGTTTGTCATTGAGAAACACTATTTATTGAAATAAACTTTGATATCAAGTGATAAACAAAGAAAAATGTGATAAACACTGTTTATCAAAGGGTAAACATTGTTTTTCAAATGAGCACAGTTTTCAAATAATAAATGGTTCTTATTAATTTTGATTGAGACACCCCATCATTCTTCCAGCAGATATCCCAAATAGTCATAGATGCCTGTTGTAAAACACGTGTGTTTGGAGATCAAAGTTCAGAACCTGATACCTGTCATAATCATTATGATTTTACATTGTCATGCCCTAAACAAGCAAAACGTTCTCTGGAAAGGAGTGGCATGGCAAAACTGTAAAATACACACATTACAATGGGTACACCATGGGAACCCACTACCTGCTATGTTGGTCCCACTGTGCCACCAAACCTATTTGGCTCCACTGCTCTAGATGTTGGGATGAGCAACAGGCACAGTCCAGTCTTACTAGCCATCCGATTGGTTATAAACCTGCATTTAATGTAGAGTTAACCAAAATCTGACGAACTGAGCGGAGGCCTGCACCTGCAGTCATAGCGAAGCCATGTCCCTGTGGCGTGATGGGGGTTCCCTGCCAATGAAAGTTCCTAGTCACATTTGACTGGTTGGCTACATGTAGCCATGGCCTAACTTGGACAGGTAACCCTCCACAGACTGAGGAGTAGGGACGAGTTAGCCATTTAGGTATGAATCCTAGTGAAGTAAAAGATGTAAGAGATATATATTTAGTTTGCTACCCATTACAACTTTGATTGGCATCCTTGACATGATATGCATTTAGACTATTTGAGGAAGGGATCCACCCTAGTGTGCAAGGAAACACAGTTTATGAGGAACTGCTGTCATGTTACATCCCCCTAATGAGAGACCAATAAATTGGCATAACTACATGCCAGTTGTTGTTAAAGCCAGACAGACACCAGCCTAGTCACATGCCTACAATGACAATTTTATTTAAAAAAAACACTTTTTATCAACTGAAAAACACTGTTTATCAAAATTTACTGTGATATCAAGTGATAAGCACAGTTGATTTTGATAAACAGTGTTTTTCAGTTGATAAACAATGTTTTTCAAATGAAAAACAGTGTTTATCAAAATTTACTGTGATATCAAGTGATAAGCACAGTTGCTTTTGATAAACAGTGTTTTTCAGTTGATAAACACTGTTTATCATTTGATAAACAGTGTTTATCATTTGATAAACACTGTTTATCATTTGATAAACAGTGTTTATCAAAAGTAACTCTGTAATCAGCTGATAAGCACAGTTTATTTTGATAAACACTGTTTATCAAGTGATAAACACTGTTTTTCGGTTGATAAACACTGTTTATCAAACGAAAAAACAGTGTTTATCAAAAGTAACTCTGTAATCAGCTGATAAGCACAGTTTATTTTGATTTTATTTTATCACTGTTTTCAAGTGATAAACACTGTTTTTCGGTTGATAAACACTGTTTATCAAACGAAAAACAGTGTTTATCAAAGTTTACCCATTCGGCTTGCCATAGGCGTCACCGAGTTTATGAAATATGTAATAGTACTCTGCTGGTGAATGATTGCTTATTGAGTGGAGAACTAGCTCAGTAAAATCAATGATAAAATAACCCTATGTGTATCAATAAGGAACAAATAATAATAATAATGAGACCTGACACAATGTACACCTTTTCTTGATCAATTAAACATAAAAAATTCAGTCGAAGACAGAGTCAGGGAGAGACTGGGGGACAGACTCTTCTAACGTACGAATGAGTGAAAAGACAGTGAACGTGAAGATGAAACGTGTCATTCAACAAGTTTGAGTTTTACAAGAAAATCAGATCAACAATGTCTCGATCTACAAAATGCTGTTCAGAAAATAAAGACAAGTGTATCAGTTTCTATGTGTATCTATAATACTTTTCCAACATGATCACGCAATATCGATAGTAGTTCAAACATTCTTATTTACACACAGAGAGTGGGAACTCCATATAATTTGCATTAAGGGGAGGTCACTGTTTCTTTAACCCAAAACTCGTCAACACGTCGAGCACTCGCCTAAAAGCTGCATCTTGTCCAACTTCATAATATAGAAAACACCGACTTGACCAGATTGACATGTTGTTGTTGGCTGTGGCCTTATTGGAGTAATAAATCCGGAGCTACTTGACCGTTGCCAACTCACGAGTATGTGGCTGGGGTGTTTGAAAATGTCCACAAGGTAAATACATGAGAAACACTTTTACAGGGTCAATTTGTTTAACTGTGGTTTTAATTTGGGCCAAATTTCCTATTGCCCGATACATTGGAATTAAGAGGAAAATATATTATGCTTAAAAGACATGTTTCTGTTGAGGCAGTATTATAGGAAAACATACAGAGTTTGACAGTACAACCCTGAATATGAGGTGGGTGTTGAAAAATTACTGCCCGAGGCCGTTCGGCCTTGGGCTGTAATTTTTCTGACATCCCACCATGTATACAGGGTTTTGCTGTCAATCGAGGTAAGTTTTCTTATATAATATACCATATTTTATGTGTTATACAGAAAATAAAAAGGAAATTACAAGTGGAGCAAAGTGGGCAGTATCCCAATGTATTGATAATGCACACACTTTGACTGGTATCAAGCAGATTTCCCTGAAATTCATTTTTTTCTCTTAAATTAGGACTCTATCACTACCTCCAATTAATCAGACTGCATTATTTTACCTGACATTAAAATAATAATTATGTAAATCCATTCAGAATTCACAAAATAAAGAGAAAAGCATTTTACACAGTAAAGCAAGGTGGGCAGTTTACACAAATACTGCCCACTGTGCCAATACACCAAAAATACTGAATGGCAGTGTCCAGTTAGTATTCGTAATGTATTTCGGCATTGGTATATATAATATAGTGTGCTCCCGCCGCAAGCCGGCCTGTCCAGGGGCCTGCCGGCCCGCACCCAAACAGCAGTGGGTTCAAGGACAGTTCAAATTGAATTGATTCAATGCGCTAAAAGACTGTACTGTAGGACGGCCATACTTACCCGTTAGGTTAAGTATCACTTACATATGATGCGTGTGTATATAATTAGGACATCGAAACATAACTATAATTGTAGCTCCAACCAACAATGGAAATTATCTTTCCATGAAGGCATATTCTGCTTCTAAGATTCTAAATTGGGTTTACACGCAATAGAGCTGATAAGACTATTCGTAATGATGACCAGTTATCGTACAGGAGATGGTCAGTATAAATCTACCCATTATTGTCCGATTGTGGATCAACCTGGTTTTATTAGCCGGGGTCCCAGGTGACACCTTTAAATGCAAAGGGCCTTAGTCGTTCTCCTCTAGTACTCCTCTGAACATTCACCAGGTATTCACACAAACAGTAACGGGGTATTTTCGGCTCTGCATTGAACGCTTAACACCGGGTGGTAACCGCCCTCCCCCACCCCCTCCCCCACCCGATCCCCCACCCCCTCCCCTAAGATTCTGATACAAAATAAGACCTGAAGCACTTCAGTAACAGGTAGCCGGTAGCTGGTGTCTCGCCTCGGGCAGGGCGCCTAAATGCCCTTTTCGGAGGCAGATAGCAGGTTCAGGCGCAGGTTTAGGAGCGGTGTTTAGGCTAAGTCGCTAGACCCAAGTAGCGGTGGTCAAAAGGCCAACAACCTTTTTCAGGGGCCACTTCCCAGAGATTTATAATGCGAACATTCCCACCGCCAATAAAGTCACATGCATTCTACCATGTGCTTTTGGGTAACCTTATGATCATGAAATAAGCCCATCCCAGTTTTCTCAAAAGTTTAAGTTTACCATGAACTATTATTACCAGTGCTACTTGGGTTGATTTCCGAAAGAAGGCGGCATAAAATAAAATGAACAATGACAATTTGGTTAATAGACTCTTAAATAATCTGAAACGTAGCTAAATATAATAGCATTTTACCCTGCAGATGTAGTAACCAATGCTAAAGCCTGCCAGCCAAACCCATAATGTCTAACCTTTTAATGCTTTGAAACACTGCTTTTTGATTGGCTGGCAAACATGTAAATCTGTCAATTGATCAGTTATAAGCAGTCATAATGTTTTAGCAGTACCTGGAAACAAAAGCCACACCTACTCCAGTGTTGAGACTGGTATGGCTCATATACATGATGCATTTTGTAGTAGACAAGAAATGACATTCATATCGCTAACACTAATAACTAAAAAAAGGTTGCTTTGATACAGTTTAGAAAAGTAAAATAGACACTAGGGAATTAGAACCAATATTCACTATGCTCAAGCCAGAGGACTAACTAGTTGAGCTTTCTTAGATTACAATGTAGTTCACAGTGTAATACTCAGCACCAATGAGTATAAGACCGACTCTGACACTGTAGATTTATGCTTCAAAGTGATCTTCTAAAGTGTTTTCCATAACCTTGTTGACAGTGCCAATAGTTCAAGTGACCACAGTAGTATAGATGTCCGCATATTTGCCTCATACATGAGAGGTAGTAAGTTCAAATCCCAAACGTGTCAAAGTTCATCTTTAAATGCAAATACATCTTATTATCACCTGTGTCATAAACTCGAAAGTTACTACCATAAGCACGTTCGTCCTAATAAAAGAAACGTCTAAGCACCATGAATGTTTAAGCAGATGAGATATTAATTCCTAAACATGCATGTGGTGAAAGCTAAGTACTTTCTTCCTAAGCAGCAAACATTTTATAATCATTAATATTATTTCTGTCAACACAATAACAAGTCCGAGAACGTTTTACCAACAAAATTAGACAACTTTCTTTTTCAATTCCTGTCGTAGCTGCGATGAAGCTATAGGAGTTTCTTGGGCAGAACATGGGAATGATACGAATATCGGATGAGATATAAGTATAGTTAACTTTTTCTAAAATAAACATTACTGTCTCTATGTGGAATTCTGCAAACAAATAATTAGGGGTTTTAACACGTAATATTCTACCAACTTCATATGCAAAAGAGCATGGACAATGAATGCCCCTTTACAGTAAATGTTTTACTGGTATATGTGCCTCAGATAAGTGATTTGACACTTTATAGGCAATGTCAGCAAAAACTCTCCTCCCAGCTGAAAAGGCGTAATGTACACGGGGTCTAGGCGCCCAGAGAACAGACGGAACACAACCGCGGCTCCTCAGGGGAGGTGGCGAACAAATATTACTCCTTTTTCATAACTCCCGACACTTGCTCGGCGGGTGTATGAGGTCAAGGTTTTAGCTGCATTTTGTCTTACGTCTCAAGGAAGTGCGGATAGAAGGGAGGTGAAAGCCGATATGTTGTCCCAGGAGAGGAGGAGGAGCTTATCCCTGTCCTAAGCCGAGTATCGAGATCCCCGGTGTGTCTAATGGTGTATTACACACAGCACTTTGGACATTGAGATTATATCCAAAATGTCATGAACTCTGAAAGGTGAGAAAAACAACAGAAGTTTTCTAGATTATTTCAAGAGCTGAAAATTCATCCTTTGGAATAAATTCTATGAGCCTTAGGGATCCAACCTTGTTGTTTTAATCATTAAGACATTCTATAGACGTTGTGCAGGTGACTTTATATTGTGCAACATCTGAGGACCACTATATTGGTGATCATTCAATCATAATTAACAATCCTCATCCTTTAGAAATGAGAAATTGTGAATTCATGTCATAGCCATGTGGTCATGATCACCACATGGTGATCACCAAAAGTGATCTTGAGACCACATATTCGCAAGGTCCATAAAACATAGGTGATGAGAATCACTGAATAAATGCAGAAAACACAATGAGATTACCTTTCTGTTCTCTGGATTAGCTATAGTTCACTTCACATGTGCATCAAAGATAAGAACTTTGATTGGGAACTTCACTCTCAATTCAGTTTGATTACACCACTTCAATCCACTATACTGTATATGTATAGTTTTCTTGTGGGTAGTGCCACTCTAACAGTGTTATAAAATTGGAAAGGTTCAATCAATCGTACATTTATATGTGAATAGGTATCAGGTAGACTTGGCCCCGACAACCACCGTCACCGTCCAAAACGCCCCGCTGACCCTTGACCCCTCACATTGACCAATCACAGGAGGGCAGGTCGCTACTCCTAATTCGAAATCTATTTTCAGATGGCCCTTCAAGCCGTTTGCATAGCTTTCAATAACAAAGAAAATGGGTTTGCATATAGACCAAAAGGGGGCTCGGTGTTTACATCCAAAGTAGGATTGTCCTGTGGCGTGTGCCGATTGGTATTCATCAAATACCTCAAAACCCTGCCGACGAACAGAAGCAAAACAGGGGCATGAAACAAATCATTGACGGGCATTATTCATAACTCTGCTGGGTAAAGTCGGACAGAGAGTGTGTTCAAATCTTCACCATTGTGGGGCTAAGCCTGCCAAATAAGTCACCTTTACTGCCTTATTGAGACTGGCTGCAGGGCCACCTCCTGTGCAGAATAAAGCTGGACATGCCAAACTACCAGAAGGACATGCCAACTTTTAGAAACTTGATTAGCGTTTCACAAAGCTCATTAAAGTTCTTTCCAAGTTTAGTTCACAAAATACAATAACATCCAGCGTAATACTTTCTGTAGAGGGGTCCTGGGTAACATGTGGCTTAAAACCCTAAATGCAACCTAAGGGAAACATCGCTTTGCTTGGTCCATAAAAACCAACCCAGGATTGTCCAGAAATGCTGCATTATGAATGTCTGACAGTTGTTACTCGGTTAATTGGCTGTACATGATATTATCCATTAGCATCAGTCCTGGATATGATACCTACAACAGTTGACATGATTTGTTTACAATGGAATACCCACTTTCAGTAAGACCTATTCGGGGCAAAAGGGAAATCACAGGTGAAGAAAGCCATCATAGTACGGTGGGACATTTCAGCAAAGACTATACACTTGCATACCATAATAGGGCCTATAGGGTAACAGCCAACGTGCTTGGAGGGCATCTTTGAAATTGTCCGTGGTTGATTTCAATCAATGGTACAGAAATTGGTTATTGAATATGATATTCATTTATTGTAAGAGATCAGCATCAGCACACTAACCAAAGTAAACCCTGAACGGGAACCAAACGTTTTTATAAATATATGCATCTTGTTTCATCCTTGATATTACACTATGATATAATGACATCACATTTAAGGTTATCATATTCTAAAGCTGACTTCTACACTTCAATGTCTCAATATGAACATTAAACAATGTAACGAAGTCAAATTCCTTCAACTAACAGTTTGATCAGATCCCTCTAGAAAAAAGTAAAGGGTAAAGGAAGATTCAGTACATTCTTAGAATGTTTGCCCTTATTGCCATTCATATATACAATGAAATTCACGCAACTTATCCTTACTTATAACTAGTAACGTCGTTTGTTTTTTTTAAATTTCTTCTCTGCATGAATTGTGAAAATGCTTTGAGAATAAGTAAGTAACCCAGCCACCCTGCAATGTAACAGAAAAGTTCTGCAACCATACCTTTTTTAGTCAGTTTGTTACTTACTAAGATGGCAAGTAACAATTACGTTATTGATGGTTACAGCAGTACGCCATTGGGAGCCATCAAAATAATGTTACAATAACCAATACAGAAGGTTGCTGCAACATCATAATAACGTGACATGTTTGACTGGGAAGTACCTCTGCAGCGATCCTGTTGTAATCCGTGACTTTTTTTTAAATTATATGTAAAAGAGTGTTTTATTATGTGGCTGACCGTGCAGCCTGGCTGGGCCCGGCTGCAGCCCCACATCGCCCCTGGCAGCTGGTAGGGCTATTAGGCACGGTGATTACCCGGGCCTAAAGTTGACAATATCCCGGCCTACCTTATAACAACCCAGCCTACAGTTGACAATACCCAAAAGCCACGTCCTTTGCACCACCTTGATCTACATATAGAGCATATATACAGGGGGAGAACCGGTCCTGGCCACCCCGGACTGACCACTATGGGTATGCACCGAACGGGCTGCTTGACCACTTAGTGACCAATAACCAGCTACTGCCCACTGTAACAGATTATATACTATAGCGGGTATTCCTGTGCTCACTCCATTCCAGTGTATATTTAACCTCATATTATTTTTTGTAATTATGCTGTAGCTGAAAATGTCTCAGCTTTAGTACACAGATTTCTTTTATGAGCATTTGTCTGTTAAAAGAATAACATTGAAGTAGAGTCCAGGCAGAAGTCTCATCGGAATAAAAAAAACAACATTGATATCTTGCCTCAATAGAAAATGGTGAAAAAAATGATGCTAGTGAATCCCAACCCTCACTAAAATCCTGATTCCATGTTGCATAATCCATCCTGCTCCGTTTTCAAATACATCCAAACATTAAATTAAAGCTGAACACGAAAAGTAAAGCAATACAACAGAATAAGGATTCAGAGGCCAAATGTAAAGAGAAAGCGCTGCATGATGCGATTTGATTAAGGAATTTGGATGTGGCTTGTTTGGGTAAATCGGGCTCGGGTCTGCTAACCCGGGCGGCCAGTATTCAAGAGACAGGGTTGTATTTAGACCGCGCCGAGTTATTATTGTCTCCGACAGAAAGGCGTCGGGTGGGAGGGGGTGCATCTTAGGGGAATTAGGAGGGATGGGGAGGTATTTTACATTGGTGGGTTGGACGTGTTACAGGGGGCCAGAGGGGTAGAGGGGGAGGGGGTTCAAATGCACGGTTGGGGGCATGAGGGTAGTAGAACAAAGCTTATGGGAGTTGGGTAATGAAAGGGGGTAGAGGAAGGGAGGGGGTGTGGGGGTCCTCTGATTGTTGGGGGAGGGGGTGGAGGGCTGGAGAGGGCTGGAGAGGGCTGGAGGACGTGCAGCACGGTGGGAGGGGGGCAGGGGGCAGGGGGGGCAGGGGGGTCCTGGAGGCCGTGGAGGGGAACGGCGGGCGGCGCTGGTGAGCGGCGGGCGGCGGGCTCTCAGGTATATAAGGCGCTGCCAAGCAAAGCCAAGCCGAGAACCGGTTTGAGAGCGAAGGCGTTGAGACCAACGCACGGCTCAAGCCCGAGAGAGTTCTCCCGACCGGCCAGCGGACCCACGGTAGCTTAACCAGGGAGCATTAACTTTCACAGCTCACCACCTGGAGGATCCTTAACTTAACTTCGACGCCAGCCGCCGCACCTCCGCCATGGGAGGCCCTAGGACGGCCAACAAGCACTTTCCGGTGAGTTGTCAACCTTTTAATACTCTATGTGCTGCAAAATGGGGTATATACTAATCGTCCGAGATAAAAAAGTAATTCTACATAAGGCGTTTTTTTTGCGTGGGGCAACTGAGAAATTTTAACACTGGGGTCTGTGGGGAGCTGTAGACAATACAGAGATGGCACCGGAAGCGCGCTAACCTAAATAAGTTCCTTTTTAAAAAAAACGGGATTATGGTTTTTCTCCTTTGCTGGTGGGTAGTCATATTTCACCGCCGCTGCTCACGAACTGGAACCAGAAAAAATTAAAACGTCCGACTGCAGCGTCAATTAAAACCGATAAAAGAAAGTAAAACGGGTAAGAAATAGGGACGTCCCATCCAGGCAGCAAAGACGTGCTTGGCTTTAAAAAAAACAAACAGTTTGCTCTGCGGGGAAATTAACAAATCCATGATAAAAACAGACACTGTGGGGCCACCAGAATGTCTCAGATAGAGGGAGGGCTGTACTCAAAATCAGGAGAGAACTGTGGTCCTAACTCTATCAGAAGAAATACATGGAAAATTTATAAACAGGAGGGCAAACAAGGAAAGCGATTCCAGGTCGTTTTTATTCAGGCGAATTTCAGCATACGCTACCAATAGTCTTTTAGCAGGATATCCCTGTACTTTACCAGTGCCCTATATACACTGGGCCAAGGCCTTGGTCTCAAAGAAGGAATAGATCTCCAACTTGGGGAATGCACTTGTTTGATGTGTGTACAGTATGCTGGGACGATCGGCAGGTTCAGAACAGGTGATAGAGCCGGGTAAACACGGGCCCTTCTCGGCAAACACCGCCCCGCACCCCGCCCCCTCCCCGCCAGGTGGGGCCACCTAACTCCTGGGTCTGGTAGAGCAGGGGGCGCTAAGAGGGATTGTAATTTGGGCCTGGCGAAGGGCGCGTGCGAAGGGCACCGGGGAAGGGCAATGCCCTTAAGGGCGTTGGGGGCGCTGGGTGCAGGGTCTGCGCCATGGGGTGTGGAGTGTTGTTTTTTAGACAAAGAGAAAGCTGTGAAGGCATTCCTTTTTTTCTACTCGCTGTTACTCCCTTTTGCCATCAGGGTCTGGGACCACATGGGTAGAGATTCAGAGACCTGTGCTCCCAGTGAATGGTTTAATTCGGGCACAATGACCAGCGGAGGGCTGTCTCGGCTTCTGACACACGGCCAAACAACTCGGTGGGGAACCTTGACTGCTAAGAAGCTGGCATTGCCACTGTGGGCTGGGCACGGCAGGGGTGCGGGGTGGGGGAGAGGGGTGGGGGAGAGATACAGGGGACGTTGACTTTCACGTCACATAGGCCGTCAGCAGGGGTCCATGTGTATACCCCACCGCCCCAGCCGACCCATCTTTCTACCTCTTTTTATTTGCTCATGTCCCGACCAGGGGAATTCGTTCAGTTCCTCAGCCCAGTTAGGCCGTTTCTCCGGCTATGACCCTCCCTCCCTAAACTAGACGAATCTCATATACCTCTTTCCTTACGTAGTTTTTCCTTTGCAAATGTATGGGCGAATCATCTCAGTAAAAGCCCCATCAATCGTTGTAGATGATTTTTCATTTCGATCTGAGATATTAAACTTTTGCGGTTTATCACAGACTTATAAATGTATAGTTTTCTAGTCTTAATACTCATTTTTCATGCTTGCGATGTTAAGATCGCAGTGCCGAATTGACTACAGTGAATGGAGCTCGAGGGGAGTTTCTGAACCTGCAGTTGTGGCAATTGTAGTTGTTTCAGTCTTCTCCGAGGTAAATCCCCTGCCGTGCTGTAGTCGCCGAGGATTGTTGGAGGATATTACATTAGATCCTCTATACAAATATCGGTGCGCTAAGACTGAGGTGACAGAGGAGTAAGGAGAGCCTTAGTAAAGCCTGAGAGACGCGCCCTCCCAAAGCCCACTCCCTGCTCCGGAGAGAAAGGTTGGCGTCTAGGCATGTAGCCTTTGAAATAACATTCTTGCATTAAGAAGGGGAAAATGATTAATAATACTTTATTAAAACACACCTGACCCTTGCAGTGCCCACTTGGTGCATCAGGGCACCGTGCCGGCTGTTTACGAGTTTTATTTTTAGTGGATGTGCGCGCATGCGCACGTGAGAAATGCCCCTGGGGCAGGGCCGTATTGGGCGTCTGCCCCTAGCAACCGCCCAGGGTAGGCCCGATATAGCCCTTCCACATTGAGCCTTGTTGCTAAAACAGTACAGGAACAGTAGCCGGTTCAGGGACTAGGCACGCCACTACTGTGGAGGGACAGGGCGACTTGGTGCGACTACCGGCGACCGGGGAGAGAGATCCCAGCCACAGGGAATTAAGGAGAGGTGCGGCTACATTGAAAGTTAGCCCAAGCCCTTCACGTACCTTATAATGTAATAGCATGGAGTTTTTACTGGTTTTCGCACTGCAATAAAAAATAATGTAGGGTGGGACTTAAAAGAACATACGAACGATCTGGTCTAATAACGCCGTCTTTATCTACTATTGAAAAGGGAGTTGTATACTACTCCTGTCCCTTTGGGCTGTCGTTTTTACCGCCATACAAGTCATAGATAACTGTGACATCTCCTGCGGGCCGGTTTACAGCTAGACGTAGTCGCTGAGTAGAAGAACAAACAGGGATCGGATCCCTAAATACTCGCGTCAACGCGTTGAGACCAATGTTACCGAGGGTTTAGGGACGGGAAGGACCATGAAAGAGAAAATAGTGTGCCTTACTTTGTTTCACCCAGGGTCAACGTATCCGGCAATGTCCCCGGAAAAAAGGATCGTTATTCATTTCCTTCATCCCTTCTTGTTACTTTGCCTGTGGTTAGAGTAAGAAGTAGCCCCCAGCGAGGGACCCCCTGACTGTTTTAGAGACACACCCTATACACGGGGCGTCCCCAGAACCGACCTTCTTCTAAGAACCCTAAAGGTAAATCATAAATGTAAAATACCTGAAGGAAACATTTTAAGAGATCTTTTTAAACCGATGCTTCCCCTAGCAAGTTAAATCACGTTCAATCTCTTCTCACAACACTGCGCCAGTGATTAAAAGGCTGAAAAGGCCCAAAGGCGGGCCGTTTTTCTGCTCGCTTCGGTGGTGGTGGGGGCGGTGGGGGCTGGTTCAGCCCCCCCTCCCCCTCCGCCCTGTTTCCCCAGCAGCCCCAGATACTCCCACACAATCAGGCCTTATTTGTTTCACCTTTCCGTCGCTTCCCGTTATGGCCAAGTACATGGTAATGTTCCGTCTTTAAATGTGGACCAGTGCCAAAGGAAAGGATAACTACGTGAAAGGTGGACCTGGCAGTGTGCCGACCTGCCCGGCGTTACTCACGGACGTACGCCCCGCTACAATGCCCAACAATGAGCAGGCTCCATGATGCATTAACAACAAGCATATTTCCACCCAAAAACAATTTTCTTAAACTTTTTTTTAACTATCTGCTTCATGTAAATACACGTTTTCCCATGGCACAAGTGGAATCTCTTGTTTAAAAACAAAGACATTGAATTCTGGCTTAAAAGTTACAGTGGAAGTATGTTTTATAGATGGGGTTGATGATAGGATTTGACAAGCAATGCTGTAAACAGGATTTAAGTTCATAGACACCCAATTTAGTTTTACATGACCTCTCTTGGGAAGGACGACTAGGTTTAGGGCGGGTCCTACACCATTGACGACTCTCGCGTTACATCAGGGTCAAACTAGTGTAGGTAGTTGAAAAACGGATCTTGGATTTGGGACAGGCCATGCATCAAACGCCCCCAAAGTTCTGTAGAAAATGAGTATAGGTCCATTCGCTATAGCTAACATTAATTTCCCCTTAGATCCATTGTAATACGGGTATTTTTTTCATCATCTACAATGAAAATAAAAGATTTAAAGATATAGTATGACTTACTATAGACTTGCCAATCTCTATTGTGATGAATTTTCAAATGAAAATTAACATGTTTTATGCTTGTTGCATGGATGTTGTAAAGCTTAGCGTGAGACGACCACAGCCAAAGGAACCCCCCCCCCCCCCCGACACACACGCCCCCCCCCCCCCCCCGGCCCGACCTACAGGTGTTGGCCTGGTCGTCAGGGCGTTCAGGCCGTCATTGTCACCTTCGGAGCCTTCCATTTAGTACATACATATATAATTCTATGTATGCACATTTTCAAAAATCTCAAACTGCCCATTCCCCCCATGGACAAAAATACGCATTAGATTTGTACTAGAACATCACGCACATTTTAAAAAATTGTGGACCCCCTCCCCCCTTAATACGTACATATACTTAATGAAAGGCCCCTCCCTGTCTACCGGTGAGCGGGGTCAGGGGGTTTCTTCCCCTCGGCCTATGCCAAGCCTATTTTGGAGTGCGAAATGAGTGGACCTGTTACGGCAGGAAGTGCCAGCAGGTTGGACAGGCCGGAAGGGGAGGTTGCCAACTAGCACCAGGTACCTGGGTGACTATTGTTGTCGAGGTGGCAGACGTCCTGAGGTCGGGGATCACCTGGGTGAAAGGACCCTTCCGACTGACTCTTTGATGGCTCTGTAGCTGATGCTGACCGCTTGCACTCTGTGGTCAAGCCCTGAACTAAGAATGGAGAATAGCCCTGCAACCAAGTATGTGTAGCTAAAGTGACAACACCCACAAAAGGTGGAAAATAGGAACACCATGTAATCATAAGCCAAGACCAGCTGAACTATCTCACCTAACAATGTGCTGATACTAAGCAGAATTCTTTTCTTGGTCTTTGCACATGAGTTGGTGGAATGTACATAGGCCTACATGTAATATGATATTCCGCCGTTAATAGAGAAAGTGGGACGGGCAGCAAAATAAAATAAAAAGGAAAAGAAAAGAAAAAAGAATAAGGCTATGGCACTCGAATAGGAAAGCAAACGAAGCAGTTTTTGTCATACATAGACATCGCGATATGGAGTGAAGTGTGAGGTCACGGTCGGCTGGTCAGGGCGTTGTGGTGGCCGGGACTTCCTGGAAGTTCTCTCCGCATGGCTACAACCATCAGTTGTTACCGCCGTGGGAACCGGGAGCTGGGGCGGGGGGAGGGGGTAGGGCGTCAAGGTGGGGCTGACCACAGACCTAAGTGCGTTAAGTGTGGGGGGGGGGGGGAGGGGGGGGGGAGGGGGTCAGGATAAGAGGGTATTCACTACACCACATGAACTGCGATATGACGATATAAGGGGCCTATAAAAAATGCATCCCAGAGAAATATATTGGTTAAAAAATGGCAGTTTGGATCATCTGACATATGCGTAACATATTATTTTAAATTTATCTGTAATACGTGCAATTTCCTTATGACATCGTCACATCGCAGACCAAGTCGTATAGTGGAAATGTCCATGGCAAGGCGTCCAGACATACACAGGAAGACCGCTTTGGTGCAGGCATCAAGTCATTTATGAATGTATCCCAATAGGACACATAGTTAACATGTAAAGGGAGCATGGTGCGGTAGGTGGGTCGGGGACGACCTCCAGGGGGGAATGCACGTACCTGACCCCTGGCGGGCAGGTAGCGTACTAACCCCGGGAGCTGGGTGACTGATCGAGGCGCACCTGGCGGAGAAGGCCGAGGGCACTGTCCTCTCACCCGTGGTCTGTGCACTTTAAACAGGCTTTCGGTTCACAGAACCTTCGCACGACAATCATCATTTCACTTATGCTAGTATATGAAAAGTTCATTCAGATGGTATATAGTTATATACCGAATACGGTGATGCAGGGTCTGATGGTATTTGATTAGAATGTTTCCATTTTAAACATTGTAATATCATAAGAGAATTCTTATTTAGAAATGCCTGAGTATTCTTGACTTTTGCCTGGTTGGGGATTAACAGGGATTCGGGGACTTGAGGAGAGATAGCAGTGGCGGATTTAGGGAGGGGGACGGGTTCACCCTTTTTATTGTTGCCAAATTCAGACTTTTTTAATGTAAAATTTTTTGGGAAAGGGGGCGTCCCCCCACCTTCTTTTTATATTAGCGCGCCCCCACCTTTTCAAAAAAAGGATCTACTACTGGGTAGAGAGGATGGGGGTGGGAGGGATGAAGGGCTATGCATGACAGGAAACCATTTCTGGGGTTGGTATGAAGGGAAGGGGTGGTTGTTAGTGACGTGAGGCGTGTAGTGAAGGCAGCATACATTCTGTTTGTGACAAGTGGCAATGCTAAAGGTGGGTTGGGACGGCTTGGGGGTAGGTTATTATAGCAGGTACGGCACAACACCCCCCCCCCCAACCACATCAATGAGAACGCGTACTGAAATACCCTTCAGAATCCTTACTTACCCGCAACACTACGCACTGAGGCAAACAGACCGCCCTCCCCCCGAACTGTCTGGGATGCGGCCACTATTCCAGACATAATGCACATTTTTGTGGTAAATAAAAAAACACAAACTTCAATGTTTGTTCTCTCCACATGTATCCCTCCGCCCTTTCCCATGGCTAATCCGATTATGTATGTAACAGTTGGTGACACTGATTACTTTAGCTGGAAATCCATGTAGTCGATTCAGCTGGTGTAATTACAGGTGGCTCGCCCCGCCCCCTGCTGAGAGGCTCACTGCAGGTTCCCGGGTCTTACGTCACCTAAGCTTGTAATAACGGAGTTTCGGTCAATGCAAGGCTCGGGAGCCTGTCTTTGTACTCACGACAAAGTATGGGCTATTTGTGGCACCGTCAACTGGTCAAACGGGTCGACGGTCAGTCCGACTCCACCCACCCTCCCCACACCCTCCCCACACCACTCCACACCCTCCTGGGCACGATCTGTGCTCATGCAGTTAGCGTCCGACTCCACAGACCCACCCTACACCCTCCCGACTCCCTACACCCTCCCCATACCCTCCGCACACCTCTCCACACCCTCCTATCCTACACCTCCCTACACCTCCCCAGCCCCTCCCCAAACCTCCCCTACAGCCATTACCATATTAAACAATTGGGGAATTGACCCTACCTGTTGATAATCGCCGATTACAATATCGGGATATCTTCGATGGAACATCCGATAACAATGGCTTACTCATAGATCAAGGGCAGTGCGATTACTCTGTTGGTCCTGTAGGGCTGTATTGCACTATAACCCCGTCTCATACCACGACATAGACAATTGGAATGTATTGTCTATGATATTTGCATTGGCCAACTCTGATTTCCCTCTTAAGCACTCTCGTCTGAGTAGGCGTTGTAGTACCTGGTGCTCGCGTCGCTGATCTCTCTGCTCGAGGAAAGCATCATCGAGTGCCAGCAACCACCAGCTATCTGTAGTTCCCGGAAAATGATCCCTATGGTGGCGTTTCAGAGACAGTGTCCGCTTTACGATGATTGAGAAATCACGTGAAACTTCAAAGGTGCACCGCCTGAACAAATCTCCTGCTGACGGCAACACGATCTGTGCTCATGCAGTTAGCGTCAAAGAGTATGTTACGATTACAACCATCCGCCCCGCTGCTCAAGCAAATCGCCGTACTAATTAAGCAGAAAAAAAGACGAAGAGCAACCCCAAGCCATTTTGTTGTGCATATCCGTGTTCAGAGGGATATGTTTTTATACCCAAAGTTGGCAAGTTGCCCCAGGCTACCTGCGTTAAGCGCTGGGAAGCGCTAGGTGGGCGCTGCGGGTGTCGTTAGAGAAATCACAAAATCTATTTAGTTAGATACAAGGCGGTTCACCGTTCTGTAACATAGCCAACGGTTAATTTCCTGATATTTTGATTTTGGCGAAAAGTGGTTCTCTGTCTAATTGCGTTAAACATGCAAGAACAGAGAGTAATGACTAAGGTTAAATTCGAGGCCTTGATTAAACAGAGAACACTCTCCGTATCACTGCATGGCCCTTGAGATGTATTAGGATATGGAAAACCTGAACATGATTCGTTACCATTTCCCATGTGTCATCTGTATATATATATACTCATTTCATAACTATTGTTACAAAATATCACAACGTTCAACTGGAAGTCCATGTGTACACTAAACACGAAGTTTACAATAACGACTTTAAAATGAAGTGTGTGTGCGCGTGCGCGCGCATATTCCCTCGCAACAACTTGCCCATTATCTGAGATATGTATGATCATAATTATTTCTATTATTTCTAAAAATAGAATGCTCAATATGTTATATCTGCAAGTTGAAGTCTGTGTCCTCCAACCAATGTCATATCTATATTGGTTCATATGAGAAGGTTCTAAGAGAAATAATCCAATACACGTCCTCCTAATTCAGATCCTTATTCCCTACTGAAGAGTACAATTACATGTATACATGCCCACTAATCATTTAACTGTGCGTGCCTTAGCGCCTGCTACCTTAAACATGATTGTAGTGACATGAGCTAGACCTATTATAGAGGTGTATGAGAGCAATATATTTAAATAGTATTGATTTTATAATGATATATAAGAATGAACATAGGTATGTGATATGGTGATATGTCAAATCTTTATAATCATTACACAGACTGCATCAACTAATTCCAACATGTTCTGTTCTTGCAGATGCTGGCCTCAGCAGCGGTGATCGCCCTCTGCCTCATCGGTAAATCCGTCCATCCTGCCCTTCAGTGAAATATGTTTGACTTATGAATGTACCATGAAGTAATCATAGTTAACTGAGATAAACCAACAGATTCCCAATTCTGAAATATGTTTAATTTTTTAAATCGCGTTACCGTGTTCAAATAACAGGCGCTCAGCGCTAGTATCCACAAAAATAACCTAAGTCGTTTATGGTTTACTTACTGAAAGGTGTAACTTGAATATATATACATATATATATATATCTATATACATATGATTATACTTAAGGGCAGTTCATGTGTTCACGTCCTCCATGTATGTGCCCTTACAGCTCAGGCCGAGGCACAGTGCGCCGCTAACCTGAACCTCGTCTTCGTGGTGGATGCCTCCGGGAGCATCCAGGACCAGCCCGATGGCACCCGCTCCCCCGTCAACTGGAACGCCCTGCTCAACTTCGTCATCCGGGTGGGCGAGGACCTGAACGGCCGCATCGGCAACTACAATGTGGGCCAGGTGGTCTTCAGCCAGACGTCCTCCGTCGTCATGCAGCTGCAGCCCTTCAACAGGAACACCTTCGCCGGCCAGGTGCGGAACACGCCCTACGAGGGCAGCAACACCAACATCGCCGCCGGCCTGCGCCTGGGCTACGGCCTCTTCACGAACAGCGGGTCCAACGTGGAGAACATCCTGGTGCTGCTGACTGACGGCATCGCCACCCGCGAGACACAGTCGACGCAGACGGAGGCGGCCAACGCCCGCCGCGTGGCCGACGTCTTCGCCGTGGGCATCACGGACAGCGTCAACCGCGCGGAGCTCGAGGGCATCGTCGGCGGCAGTGCTAACCGCAACAGGATTCTCAGCGTGGACGACTTCTCCCAACTGGAGGCCAACATCCAGACCCTCATCAACATCATCTGCGCCGGCCCCGCCACGCCGGCCCCGGCCCCTGTCGGTGAGTGCCTTAACAACGACTGGCACCAATCTAGTTGGAGTTTAGAGAGTGGAGGGTTTGTCAATTGAATGTAGCCCAATCAGGCAGTCCTAAGTACTTTGACTAATATCCGTCCTTTTGTGGGCCATGCAAAATCTTGATTCTATTTCCTAAGCAAATATAAGTACATCACACGTTTTTGGAATACATTGCCACAAAAATATATGACATGGGGGGTCCTTTACTATGGAAAAAGAAAGGCATTTAAAAATAGCACACTTCGATTTCACTTGAGCTCCAATTTTGCTCAAACTTTTCTTCCAATGCCAAATTAAGACAATCTTGTCCACGATACAATGTGCATAGTAGCTAGACTGTACTAACACATGGACATCGATACATTATCCTCAAAACCCTAGGCCTGTTACCTAAGCTACATTCTCCTGGCCCACATAACTTAGTGAATTAAGACGTTACTATTTATTGTGATTGACACTAAAGTAGGGATAAATGCACATTAGTGATCACCGATATGCAATCACAAATCGTAGTCTTAGCGAACTGACTAACTGTAGGTCTAAAGCCCCGGCTCCACTGCCCGACATGTAGAGTTCTATATATATCATTATGCATTAAATGAAGGACAGTCGAGTCGCAGTCTGTGGGATGGTAGGGTTTGTTGCTTAGACCAGACTGTCCCAGGCTCTGGCGCCTCTTTAGGATGCGACAATTGAGTTGAGTTGGACAGTGGGGCCGGGGCCTAAGAGTGTATGATACTTCCTAACACGTCACTTATATTCCGCATAAGATATCCCTGAATACAGGGCTTTGTATGTATTTCGTCGTTCAGCATTGTTTCATCCTTTTTATCCGTCAGCAAATATACAAACACTATATATATATATATACAAAATTAATGAAATTTTCGAAATTCTGATTGACTTTAAATTACATGATAACTGTAATAGTTTGCTGCCATGGCTGGCTGCTGTGTCCTCAGTTCTGAACCATATCTGCTTTGTATTCGCTGCATCGTGTATCATTACTAGTAGAATTGCTTTCGAAAAGTCAAACCTTTGAATGCTTTTGGCGTGAACCCGAGCATAGCTACCCTCGCTTACGTTTCAAGTACTGTATACCTGCTGAGTCTAGGAAGATGAAAAACTGCTGACTCATCACTTTTTCTCCACAATGTTGCCAGGGACGTTCCTCTTAATCATTTTTGTTTCTAGTGTGTCCGCTAAGTTCGGCTGCAGAAATTGCATTTTTGGTCGATAGTTCTGGATCTATTGGCCAAGCCAATTGGGAAGTCCTGAGGACTTTCTTGAGAAACGTTGTTAGTCGACTCAGCATTGGACGAAATGATATTCGAATCGGCATCGTCGTATTTAGCACCACAGCCAGCCGCCAGTTCCGGTTGTCCCAAACGGTTGACCAGACCAACGTGCTGGCAGCCATCGACGCCATGCCCTACCAGAACGGCTTCACCAACCTGGCGGACGCCTTCCGGGTGGCCCGCACGGAGGTGTTCCCCGAGGCGAGGACCGGGGTGGGCAGGCTCGCCCTCCTCATCACCGACGGCATACCGACGAGAGAACAAAGCCAAACAGAACCAGAGGCCACCCTCCTCAAAAACACGGGCGTCATCATAGAGGCCATTGGCATCACGGACTCTGTGGACATTCCGCAGCTGCGCCGGATCGCCACCAACAGCAACAATGTGCGCACGGTGGGTAACTTTGGCGATCTGGAGAGCATCTTGGCGGCAGTCACTCGAGACGTGTCCTGCCCTACAAGTAAGTTGCCCGTCGGACACATCCCCTCCCTGCCGCTTCTCCCCCTAACGCCAAGCTTTGCATGTTCAACCTAGGCCTATAAAGGTCATAATTCTTAAGCAGAAGCTAAGTTTACAGATACTGTCCCTGCAACCTACCGCTGGGTCCCTTCCAAAGGGACTTTAAAGGCTTTGCACGTGGAAACCTGAAGTATCGCCCAGATACCTTGCAGCTTGCGCCCCGAACACGCGCTCCCCATTGCCCCATCACTATACTTGTGCTTGTCATCTTTTGCACGAAACGCTTTCACGTCACACTGGACCAAACTTTAGCGAAACTGTTCATAATGATTGCAAACTGGATGTAAGCTCCCAACTGCTTTCTTGTTAGAAGGTTTAGAAAACAGTGATAAGGAAAACAGGAATATCTTCTCAGATAGATAGCCTCAGAGCTGCAGCAAAAATATGCTTTAATGCGCACGGCCACGCCAATTAGTGCTAAATTCAATTACATGCTTTACATTAGCTGCTATTCAGTGCTTATCGAAAACTGTAAAAAGAAAAAAAAAGAAAAAAAAAGGATACATGCATAGAATGATTTGCATAATCAAATGAAAAGAAAGCTACACCTCACATCACCATGTATCTTCATTTTGATATTATGGTGACACTCAGTTAATGAAAAGAGCTACGCTATGCGCTTCAGTCGTCCAACATTTTCCAGCTAGCTATGAAATAGTCTCACTGAGGCTTTGAACCCGTGAGAGCACTGACTGGGGGTTTAGCCTCCACAGACACCGTGTCAATGAGCACGCACCAACATACGTTACCTCCCCACCCAGCTTTGATCACGCCACGTTGGCAGCCTACGTCTACCTCTTCTGCATTTGTCAGCAAGAACCATGCTATCCCGGTAGATCCCCCACGATCTGTCAACCCGAGTCGATGTGGTCTGTCACACCTCTGCTCCCACCATGCCGCGTGCCCGCTTCGTGTCCCGGCCTGTAGAGGCCCTCACACCACCTGGGGCCTGGTCGTCTGGGCCCCGTCCTCCACACAGGTCACAAGGACAAGAGCAGCTCGCCGTCACAACTGTATTCACTACGCGCAAAGGAGTGGTGGTTAACTCTTACTCACGGAGTCAGCCGAGGACAGGGGACTCAACAGAACTACACAACGTCGGGAAAATGGTGTTCGACTGGTTGGTTTGATGCACACTCTAATACTCGACAATGAAGAACGATGGCAGAGATGAATGGCAAGACGCTGAGCTATGCGAAATTTCATTAGAGATGAACGAATGGAGTGTCCCTGACACATTTGTAGAACAAAATGAATTGCAGAGAAAAGACTCTAATCTTCTTCAAAACGTATATTCCTTACAAAGCAATAGAGAGAATATCAACCAGTCTTCTTGTTGTTTATGTTGACAATAACTTGCTTTACGATTTATCACTTTTATTTTTCTATGTTTCTTTCAGCACATACCCACATTGACAGCATGCTTAATTTGAAGAAAACACTAGCTGACACAGTTTTGTTTTGGTTTCACTCAAAGCCCATTCAAGACGACTGATTATTTCTAGCAAGGCCTATCGACAGGAAGCATCATGATATACTCATCTAAGTGTAATCCTGCATTTATTCTTCCAGTTTGTACTTCAACGGTTCTAGAACTGGTTTTTCTGGTCGACGGTTCTGGCTCTATCAATGATTTGGGTGATAACTGGACGGTGCTGAAGGCCTTCGTGGCGGAACTCATAGAGAGTCTAGACGTGGGGCCCGACGCCGCCCGGGTCGCCGTCATCGTCTTTGCCGACCGGGCCACCCTCGAGTTTAAACTCGACGAGTACACCAACAAGACGAGCCTGCTGCAGGCCGTGGGCCGGATCGTCTACCCACAGGGTCTCACCAACATCGCCGACGCTTTTCGCATAGCAAGAGAGCAGGTTTTGGTCGATGCCCGTCAGAATGTGAGGAAGTTGGTGATCCTGATTACTGACGGAATGCCCACGGTCGAACAAAACCAAACTATTCCAGAGGCGGACCGCCTGAAAAGGCAGGACGTGACAATAGAGGCCATCGGTATCACAAACATGATAGAGTACGAGTTACTGGAGAGGATAGCCTCCAATGCAAGTAATGTCAGAATGGTAGAGGACTTTAGCGGGCTCTCTTCCGTGGTGGAAGAAATAGTCAGAGGGTTTTGTCCGCCAAGTAAGTGAAGGAACATACAAGCAAATTAAATGCTTTGCTTTTGAGCTCATTATCCACGTTTTTATGTCAAACAGTCGAGATATATACAATGTCTATGACAGAGGAAACCGCAGCAAGGCCAAGCACCTCTACTGCCTACAAAGCAAGCCTCCTAATTTCAGTTCCATCATAAGCACCACTGTTTCTATGAATAGTAAATTAAACAACGACACCGCTGCGTAGCACCAATTTCATTTTAGCAATGCCAGCACACGCTTCAGAAGACCACATGATACATATGTGTGTGTACTGGATACGCGCCTCAGGTAAAGGTGTCTTTTTCTATGCATGGTTCATGCACTAGTTTATATGGATTTGGGATGTGCTTTTCTATCTACTGCCATTTTGCCATGGTAGTATTGCTTGATCTCCATCTGCTGCAATATCAAACCTGCTGTATGTATATAAAACGATATCGATCGTGAAGTCCATGCATGATTAACACATTGTATATATTTCCAACTCATGTATTAATTTACTCCGTGATCCCTAAATCTATTAAATGCAAAGACATTATATACAGGATATGTATTCGTTCTCTACAGTAGTATGGTCAAACTGCTGGAGATGACTGTTAAAGTAAATGTACGATTTCCGACGCTCTAAAAGTTCGTTTAACTTCTTACATAGTTTTGTTAAACATCATCAACGAAATGAAATCATTCTGATAAAAAAAATATCAAAAAGTATTTAGGAAAGCAATAGTCTTTTTCCAAAAATCAGTGGTAAATGGACGGAGACCATGTAACAGAACTTAAAAACGTTTCTTACAATAGATTTTTCAGTTTGACATCAGCTATTATTTCATCCAATGATTCGGGTTGTTGAGCATTATCATGTCATAGTTAACGGGGCGAGTTCCGACCCATGATAATGAAAACGTTACAGCCTGGACTTGCCCCTAAAACCGGCCGGCCGGCCATTGGTGTTTTCAGTCTGCACCGTGACCCAGGACATCACCTTCGTGCTGGACAACTCCTTCTCGCTGGCCCAGCAGTGGTCCTCCATCACCGCCTTCACCGAGCAGTTCGTCAGGAGCTCCCGCATCTCCACCTTCGACATCCACTTCGCCATCGTCATCTTTGACGGGTCTGCCGAGCTGAGGATCAACCTGGACCAGTACCGGGACGTCAACGAGCTCATCACCGTCATCCGCCAGCTGCCCGCACCCCGCGCCGAGAACGACCGCCTCGCCGACGCCCTCAACATCTGCAACCAGCAGGTGTACACCCGCACAGGAGGCGACCGCTCCAACGTGCAGGACACCATCGTCATCTTCACCGACGGCCAGTCCACGCGCAACAGGAGGAACGAGATCGCCGCCGCCAACAGCCTCAAGCAGAGGGGCGTGCGCATCTTCGTCGTGTACTCGGGCAACCCCGACGCTGAGATCTTCCAGGTGTCTTCCAACAACCAGGTGATCGCCCTGTCCGCCTTCAACCAGCTGTCGGCCAGCCTCAACAGGATCGCGTCGGCCGTGTGCAGCGTGGCCGCCACCCCGACCCCGGCCCCACCAGGTGAGCAGGGCAGCAGAGTGGGGGAAGCAGGGGGGGGGGGGGGGCAGTAGGGGGCAGTAGGGGGGCGGGGGCAGCAAGAGGGGTCTTGTTTTTACCCAACTGAGTTTTAAAAACATATGCCCTATTGCTGACATACAACATTAATTTTTTATATTGACATTATGTTACAATTAGTATCTTAAGGCTAATTACATTTCATATTGTATTCATTGCATGCCCATGAACACTAATATAGACTATTAGACGACAAACCTAAGCTATACCAACCTAATTCAATTTAGAGTTATAATAGATAACGACCGACTCCTTAACTATAAAGAAGTTAGGAAAAGCTAAAATGGCACGATGAAAGGCAAACTAACAAAACAAATTCTACTTAAATTATGTTAGAGACAACAGAATTTCGCTGTTAACCGAAACCGGAACCGGAATAATGAACTTTGATGTATTAACTTGTTTTACCAATTAAGTCATGAACAGAAAATGCATATATGACGTTATTTTTCTGAGTCTACTTTTACCGATTTATATACCTCAGTACCTGGTAATAACCTCTTTTCGTATTGCAGTCGTAGGCCCCGGATTCCCCGGGCCCCCCGGCGCTACCGGCCTCCCCGGCGGCCCCGGCGGCCCCGGCCCCGTCGGCGCCCCCGGATCTCCCGGACAGTCCATCCCCGGCTCGCCCGGAGGCCCCGGCGCTACTGGAGTACCTGGATTCCAGGGTTCCCCAGGTGTGTAGCTAAAGTCAAATAGTATGTGAGACAACGACAATAGCGCCCGTTACAATCCGACAAAAAATGATTTTCTAAAGCTGTTACTCAGCATTTGGTATATATATTATCATATTAACCTGTTACCAGTTTTCACGTGTAAAAGCAACATATTAACAGAGATACATTTTCAAATATTCTTTTTTTTGTCACGTATATATGCATTGACTCGTCTGTCCCTTTCCGCACAGGCTCCCCCGGTGGCCCCGGAGGCCCTGGAGCCCCTGGAGCGACTGGATTCCCCGGAAGCAACGGATTCCCCGGAGGCCCTGGCCCGCAGGGAGCTACCGGTGTATCAGGTGAGCAAACCAACATGACATTTAGGTATTATACCTCTCGAAATATGTATACGAAGGGTGTGAATTCAAAGAGTTCAAGATATTTCGCATATCTCCAATGTAGAAAAAAAAAAGCTGAAAAAAGGGACCACTTAAGATACACATGCTACTACTCATCATTATTCACTTTGAATAACCCCCCTAAGCCAGTGTCCAAAAGATAACACACATTTCATCTGGGTACAAATCTAAAAGACGAGCTGTACATATTGTCGTTTCTAGGTGGCCCCGGCCAGCCTGGCGGCCCTGGCTTCCCCGGACCTGCTGGAGCAACTGGTCAGCCTGGTCAGCCCGGTGGCCCAGGAAGGAACGGCAACCCCGGAAATGACGGTCGTCCCGGCGGCCCTGGAGCCCAAGGAGCCACTGGACAGCAGGGATCACGCGGATTCCCCGGCGGACCTGGTGAGTTTCTGAGAACTTGATATTGATTATTATATACATTGATTGTTTTGTGTTTGTTTAAAATGTTGATATAAACAACGAGATAAAGGAATTATCAATGGGCCTTGTTTTTGTTAGCTTTAAAGTTGTTTTTGTTAGGCTCTATATAACGGTTCTGACTTGTCCTGCAGGTGGTCCTGGAGCCCCCGGAAACACTGGAGCCACTGGTTTCCAAGGCCCTGCCGGTCGGCCCGGCGCCACTGGCTTCCAAGGAGCCCCTGGCCAGCCCGGAGGCACCGGATCTGCCGGAGCCCGCGGATTCCCCGGAGATAGAGGTAACATTCTACAGTCAGCTCTACAAATCTATATTGAAATTTTCTCACATGAGTTTCGATTATGTGAAATTTGAAATCTGATCTACAAATGGACGTAAGATAATAATTCAAATCTGTGTTAAGTTTTTCGGAAAAAAAACTTAGATTTTAAAATACCTAATAACTGGAACTTAATATATGCAACTCTTCTCCGTATAGAAACCAACATGCTGCCTGTGATTTAAATGATACGCCCTTCTTTTGTCCTCAGGACCTTCAGGAAACCCCGGCCCCTCTGGACTCCCCGGCGGCCCCGGAGCCCCCGGAGCTACTGGACAGTCCGGCCCTGCTGGTTTCCCCGGCGGCACTGGAGGACCAGGTAAGATAATCTGCTTGTATATTTTGGCTTATACAACTTGATTGCTATATTTACCATGTATTTGTCAGTTATTTGGATCATTATGATTACTTCAGCTTCAATAAAATCTTATCATTTGAAATAGGATTTAAACTTTAGAAATTTCACCTTGTTACTTGTTGCTTGTCAGGTGCCCCTGGCCCAATTGGTGGACCCGGCAGGACTGGACCCAGCGGACCCAGTGGACTTCCCGGTGCCCCCGGAGGTACCGGTGGCCCTGGACCTCGTGGATTCTCTGGACCTCCTGGCCCCGGTGGAGCCCCTGGCGGTACTGGTGGCCCTGGAGCCCCCGGTGTGTCTGGACCTCGTGGCTTCCCTGGATCAGCTGGACCCCCCGGCGTTGGTGGTGCGACTGGCTTCACTGGACCCCGTGGATTCTCTGGTAAGTGTATTTGGGTTATAGGTTAAGATACAATGATGTGATTCACTATTTGAATCCTGTAGGTCATACCAGAATTTGTAGTTTAGGAGTTTGTAAATGCATGTTCTGTATTTTTCTCCTTGGAACCTCCACATAAGTTAATATTTGAGATATTCAGTATCTCCTCTTTCACATTATAAACAACTCTTGCCCTCATGATTTTATCTTTGTGTACATATTATGTGATGATTACCACTCAACCCAAATCCTTCCCTTTCAGGACCCCCTGGACCCGGAGGCCCTCAGGGTAACCCCGGTCTGCCCGGACAGGGTGGCAGGACTGGAGCCACTGGACAATCTGGCTTCCCTGGACCTCAGGGAGGTACTGGCGGCCCTGGAGGCCCCGGTGGCCCTGGACAACCTGGACCTCAGGGACTTTCTGGACCTCGTGGGCTTCCCGGTAGCCCTGGAGGCCCTGGACCTTCTGGACAGCCTGGTGCTACTGGTAAAGTCAACAAAATATAGATTCCTCCTAGTCTACATTCTTATTTACAATAATAGTAATGGCAGATTAGACAAAGTATGCTCTGAACTTTTACATTTTACAGTTTTCATCACTAGACCGTCACAGTGTAATGCAGTACTTAATCTCTTCCATCTAGCCAGTAGTTTTTCTCTATGTTCTGAGGTGTGCATCGTGCCTAATCAATACTAATTATAGTTGCAATCTCATCTACCAGCGCACCTAGTCTGAAATTATACTTTTTGCCAACAGGTTTCCCCGGACCCCAAGGCCCTGCTGGTGCAACTGGTTTCGCTGGAGGCCCTGGACGCCAAGGACCCCCTGGACCCTCTGGACCCTCTGGGTTCCCTGGCAGGAGTGGAGCTACTGGTGAGACAATAACTAGCCATACCTGATCAGCCTTAGGTTGTAATGCAGTGATTTAGACAGATATCTTCACGTAAGGTAAAAGAATGGATTGTATCATGAAGTGGGTACAGTGGTTTCCTCAGCATTCCATCCTTTTAAAACCTTATGTATATCATGATTTAATTCTCTCAAATAATTTTGCCCTAAGATGAATTATGCTAGTTCAGTATATTATACTTGTTCGGTAAAACCGTAATGGGCTGCATGTTAAAGATGCCACAACAGCAATTTTCCTAAATTTAGGATCAATAAAATGGCCGTACTGATTATGGGTGCAAATCTGCTTAGTGTGGGACCTGGCAAATGAGAATCAAATATATAACTCAGCCCAAAGTTTCCTATTCACATTGGTCAGTGAAGTGTCAATGGGTATATGGTTAACGTGCTGTCTTCTCTTCGCCCTTAGGTCAGCCCGGTGGACCTGGCCGCACTGGACCTGAGGGACGCCCCGGACCTGGAGGACCTCAGGGTCTGCCTGGAGGCCCTGGCCGCACTGGAGCTACCGGTGGTCCTGGTATGTGCTTTTATTTTTGTTTATCAGTTTCTTAATGAGTGCATACTTAGGAAAATCGTAGAAACAACACTTTCACAGTAATACAATGTCCTCATTTTGTTCAAGAGTAGTACTTCAGGTGGCCATCCGCAATTTTAACATTATTGTCTACTCCTTGAATGATTTAGGAATCAAGGAAGAAATGTCTATTTCCTCAGTAAATCATTGTAGTTCCTCATAAATACCCTTCTTAAGAATATTCATATGGATATTAACAATTATTCTTATTTCTAGGATTCCCTGGAGGCCCCGGCAATGCTGGTGCCACTGGCCAACCTGGAACCCCTGGTTTCCCCGGCTCTGTAGGAGCAACTGGACAGTCCGGAAACCCCGGCACCCCCGGTTTCCCCGGTGAGTAAAGAAATAGCCAAACACCATGATATAAGAAATACTGCAGCTAAAGGATGGGTCCGTGTTTAAAGTAGGAGTACTGTGGCAGTTATAACATACAAATGTAAAGACAGAACACTCTGGCCAAGTTTGCACGATATAACGTACAAATGTATGTGGGAGAAAACTATCCCATCTCTTTATAAGACTATTCTTCAACAAGTTCCCAGTCTCATGGATAATTAGGCATATCTAACATGGACTGTGGATAAATGAAGGTTTTTAGAAATACTCAGCCCACACATATTTCCGACCTCATGTGTGACTTGCCTCATCTTTACAGGTAGCCCTGGACGTTCTGGAGCTACTGGCTTCCCTGGAAATCCTGGACAGCCTGGCAACCCTGGCTCTGATGGAAGGCCTGGAAATGAGGGCCGCCCTGGCTCACCTGGAGTAGGATTCCCTGGAAGGACTGGTGCTACTGGTTCCCCAGGAGGCCCTGGTTTCCCCGGAACTTCTGGCCGTACTGGTGCTCCTGGACAGCCTGGTAGCCCTGGAACCCCTGGATTCCCTGGATCCGCTGGCGCCACTGGTGCCCCTGGGGGCCCTGGGTTCCCTGGATCCCCTGGGTTAGCTGGACGTACTGGAGCAAATGGACAACCTGGTAGGATATTGATTGAGTATTTTCTTCCTATATTGATCATGAAAACTGATTCTGACAATTTTATGCATATCTTTTATTAACTATGGATCAATTCTATCACATCTTTCAACATATTTGCTGAATTTGCTTTGAGAAATCTAAAATCATTTTCCTTTTTTTAGGATTCCCTGGTAGCCCAGGAGGCACTGGTGGACCTGGTGGACCTGGAAATGATGGACGCCCTGGAACTCCTGGATTCCCTGGAGCTGCTGGACGCACTGGAGCTGCTGGACAACCTGGAACCCCTGGCTTCCCTGGAAGCGCTGGTTAGTAACTCTACCACCACTCATGCACAACCTTTTATTTCATTGTTGTAAATCCAAAGTATCTTTTCATGACTACATCCATCATGCACTTTATATGGTCTCATGAACAATAATTTGGTAAATAATAGGCTCAAAATGACATACGATGTGGTGCATATAGATATCTACATTGGAGAAATGATAGGAAAGGTGAATACTAGCATCACGTGCCTAGCTGCACATTTGATGTAATGCCGTTTTCAGTCAGTACCACATGTTCACATGTATACATGTATTAAAGCCTATAATTTCTTCGACCACCATGAGTAACTAAATCATTTTACTACCCAACAGAGACATAGATTTGCAACTAATTCATACAGCCATGCTGTTTGAATGGAAAAAGGCCTCAAAATCAAATATCATTAACAAAATGAAATTACAGGTGCAACTGGACAACCTGGATCACCTGGACAACCTGGATCTCCTGGATCTCCTGGATTCCCTGGAGCTGCTGGTCGCACTGGAGCTGCTGGACAACCTGGAACCCCTGGATTCCCGGGAAGTGCTGGTCGATCTGGAGCTACTGGAGCCCCTGGTTTCCCTGGAGGCCCAGGAAATGATGGCCGCCCTGGAAATGATGGCCGCCCTGGAGGCCCCGGTGCCACTGGCCAGCCTGGATTCCCTGGTGTTGTAGGAAGGACTGGAGCTGCTGGACAACCTGGAACCCCTGGATTCCCCGGTGGCCCTGGAGCTACTGGACAACCTGGATCACCAGGTAGACATAATGACATATTAACAAGTTTGAAAAGTATAAATAAAGACTTAATTTTTGGTTTTGATAGACATATTGTGATATGGCAGTAGAAAGCATGATGTGATTGATTGTTTTTGGTACATAGGTCAGCCTGGAAACCCTGGTCGCAATGGAAACACTGGAGCAAATGGTTTCCCTGGAGGCCCTGGACCTGCTGGTCGCCCTGGAACCCCTGGCAACGCTGGAGCAACTGGAGCCCCGGGTCAGCCTGGATTCCCTGGATCTGCTGGACGCACTGGAGCTGCTGGACAACCTGGCACCCCAGGATTCCCTGGTGGTCCTGGATCAACTGGACCCGCTGGACCTCCTGGTGGGTAATCAACATCCAAATTAAATAATTTGTCTGTTAACCTTTCCTGAGTCTACCTACCATATCCTATCTCCTACCACGATAGATAAGATATTTTAAATAACTATATAACAGCTTGATAGTTATACTTACTTTTCTCGTTTCATTGTCTCACAAGAACTTTGTATTTTCTTTTAATATAGGAGGCCCTGGCTTCCCTGGATCAGCTGGACGTACTGGAGCTGCTGGAACCCCTGGATTCCCTGGCTCTGCTGGAGCTACTGGACAACCTGGAACCCCTGGATTCCCTGGTGGTACTGGAGGCCCAGGTGCACCTGGACGCCCTGGAAATGATGGACGCCCTGGAACTCCTGGTTTTGCTGGAAGAACTGGTGCTACTGGATCACCTGGTGGCCCTGGACAGCCTGGTAAATAATTAGTCTTATGTCACTGAAAAGATTATTCTAGAGACTTAGTTAAGACAGATTCACCATACAAGTAGTATCTTTAAGAGAACCTGTTCGTTTTATATATTGATATTTCTATCAACTTCTAAGTGTTCCTGAATTATGTTACCTATCAAATCAGGTACCCCTGGCTTCCCTGGAGGGACTGGTGGCCCTGGTGGCCCTGGAAACCCTGGCCCTGGTGGACGCCCTGGAAATGATGGTCGCCCTGGAGCCCCAGGAGGCACTGGTGGCCCTGGAGCCCCAGGCTTCCCAGGATCTGCTGGTAGAACTGGAGCAGCTGGAACACCTGGACAACCTGGATTCCCTGGATCTGCAGGAGCCACTGGACCTTCTGGCACACCTGGTAAATTATCGTTTCTTGTGCATCATCATTGGCAAAAGAAACATAAGCTCCGTCCAGAAATAACATAAGATACATTTTATCAATGCATGACATGCAGAATATAAGACTTAATGACATTAACTTATCTCTGTCCTTTCACTGAGAATTTCTACCATTATATGATAAACACAAAAAACCTTTGATACAATGAAATGCATGACGAGATATAGCTAAAACAAATAAGACATAAGTCCGACTCGTGCACTCATATTGAGGTTTCTAATAAGTCAGAATAAGGTAGAAGTTTGTAATAGTCTACTTTGCAATATATAGCCATGTGAATGTCATTTATTATCAGGATTCCCTGGATCACCTGGCCGCACTGGAGCCCCTGGCAACTCAGGTCGCCCTGGCAATGACGGCCGCCCAGGATCCCCAGGCCTCCCTGGTTCTGCTGGACGCACAGGTAGGTGTAAGACACTTTGAAGAGGGACTATTAAGTTTTGTTTAAAGCACATTGACCAACAGTACAGAAAATGAGTAGAGCAAAGATTTTCTACAAATCAAATGTTACTGAAGATATTAGTTTCCCCCTAAAACGTTCGAATGAAACATTATTCAAAATCTTTATCCTTTTTATCCCATTTTCATTGAAAGGTGTGATAATATTTAGGAGGTACATAACATAAAGTATGAATTTAAGGTGCGAATGGACAACCTGGATTCCCTGGATCTGCTGGTGCAACTGGTGCCCCTGGCTTCCCTGGAGGCACTGGAGGCCCTGGAGGCCCTGGAACCCCTGGTAGACCTGGATCGCCTGGTACCCCTGGTTTCCCTGGCGCTGCTGGACGCACAGGAGCAGCTGGACAACCTGGATCCCCAGGAACCCCTGGTTTCCCAGGACCTAGTGGAAATACTGGAGCTCCTGGATCCCCTGGTAGCCCAGGTTTCCCTGGAAGCGCTGGAGCAACTGGACAGCCAGGTAAGATTGATTTCAGTGATTCAGAAAAATCTTTATAGATCGATGATGTCCAAAGTTTTTTTCTTTTAAGCCACTGAAATTCTATTATGAGCGGATTTTTTTTAATCAAAATTAACTCAATGAAATTCTAACTTAAGCTTCTCAAGATGTAATTGCTAAATCATTCCAACCAAAAGTAGCAAATGGTGATGAGTATGATATTATAGTATAGTCAAAACTGCAAGGTATTCAGGATCCTCTGAGAAGTGTGGATGCTCGCTTAATGTCTAAATAACTTTACTTTTGAAATCCACATTTAAATATTAACATCAAATTTATCTTTGATATCTTTGTAATGCAATCGCTTTGTTTGTTTAATTAGGAACACCTGGTTTCCCTGGATCTGCTGGTCGTACTGGAGCTGCTGGACAACCTGGAAACCCTGGTACCCCTGGGTTCCCTGGATCTGCTGGAGCTACTGGACAACCAGGTAAAATCATATCTGTACTTTTACATTTTCTTACTGTATTTCTCCATCCACAAGGGTGTAATATTTATGGTTCAAATGCTTAGTTTATACTTTATAGAATGATATAACTGTAAGAATGTTTTTCTGTTTCAAAGTTATGGTCGCATGAGATAATTTCTTTTTTTACCTTTAGTTTTTGAACAATAATTTGCCAGTTACTATCAGTTATTGAAATCTTGAAGATATTCTTATGGAGAGAAACGTGTCTGAATTTTGACATTGGTCTTTAATCTCTTTTTTTAAATGAAGATTGAAAATAATTCATTTTAAAGTTACCTGTTTTGGGCAAAAAATCAAAACTTGAGACAGAAATAAAAGAAAAATTGAGACAGTGTCAATCATCAACCTATTTCTCTACAGCAAAATTATACTTTCTATTCAGACCCTAGGAACCTTATAGACTGGTTTTGGAACATATCTGTCACTCTTTTTTAAGAGTAAGTAAATTAGATTCTATCAACTCTACTATAAATGCATCAATATCTTCTCTAATTCAGGTTCCCCTGGACGCCCTGGCAATGATGGACGACCTGGCAACGCAGGAGCAACGGGCCAGCCTGGATTCCCTGGATCTTCTGGCCGTACTGGTGCAGCTGGACAACCTGGATCACCAGGATCACCTGGATTCCCTGGAGCTGCTGGCCGTACTGGTGCAGCTGGACAACCTGGATCACCAGGAACACCTGGATTCCCTGGATCAGCTGGTGCAACTGGACAACCCGGTATGTACATAAAGATATCTTAACTTCTTTAAAGCTCACCCGAAAAGAAATGTTTCAAAATTTCCACAGCCTCTTAAACTATCCTATCAATATATGATTTATAGCAGGACAGGGTGTTACGTCACCTTTGCACTCAAAGAGAGAGTGTATGGTGTAATTAAACAAGTGTGAAGCCAGTCTAACACTTTAAGTGCGAATCTTGGGGAGGCAAGTATGGGCAGGTCTGGTGACGTCACCTGAGGCATAGGACTACCACTATAACCAATGGACCAAATGAAACTACTTGATACTTAATCAATATTTGACAGAGACACACATAATTTTCAGAATACAAGGTAATATATGTATTCTGGTGCCATGAATTTTTGCTGAATTTTCCAAGCAGTAGTTTTCATGTTATGAATTTTGAAACATGATCTACAGCCACTCACCCATAAGGCCTGATGCCTCCTCTGACGTCATAGGCCATTGTTTACATTGGCTAGCATGGTGTACACTATTGGCGAACCAGAGCAAACTGACCAACTTTAATTAACCGTTTTTCATGTATTTTCTTCAACTTCATACACAATGATAACATGTACACAGGTACATATTGGAGTGCTTAAAAGTGTCTTTTCGCATCTACTTTAAAGTCATGAATAAAACTTAATGAAATATTCGAGTCACATGATTTGAAATATATCATGAGCATAGAAGGCTAAAGGGATTCTTTTACATATGGGATTGTCCACTGATTAAGCATGTAACCTGACATGCTTTCTAGACCCCCAACACCCCTTAAGCATATAATACACAATTGGAATGCAGTAAAGCCTTTGAGCACCCCTCTGCACATGGAATTATATATATGTAATCAATGGATGGCCCACATTACAGGTAGCATAATCAGATTAATTTTTAAGTATGTATTCTCTTCATGTGTCATCTTGGTTTTATGTTTTCCATAATATGACTATTTCAGGTGCACCTGGAGGCCCTGGACGCAATGGACAACCTGGATCTCCTGGAACCCCTGGATTCCCTGGCCCTGCTGGACGCACTGGAGCTGCTGGAACCCCTGGATCTCCTGGAAGCCCTGGATTCCCTGGAGCTGCTGGAAGGACTGGTGCTGCTGGACAACCTGGAACCCCTGGATTCCCTGGATCTGTTGGAGCAACTGGTGCAGCTGGTCAACCTGGATTCCCTGGTGGCACTGGAGGCCCTGGAGCCCCTGGATTCCAAGGAAGGACTGGAGCCCCTGGTTAGTTTTCATCTAGGAAAAATAAATCTATTGGCAAATAGGCTTTCAATAAAAACCGTAATTTAACATTTCTCATTTGATTCGAGCATTCAATGGACAGTCATTTTGTAGAAGTTGATTTGTAATTAATGACATTGTCAGTGACATTGTCAGTGTGATGGTATAATATAATAAATCTGTAAAACAGCAGGATTATTCACTTCAGTCAATTTGTCCATATGATAGCAGCCAATGCATATCCAGAAATGTTGTTGGTATCATAATATGGCTTTCTTCTAAATAGGCAACCCTGGAACTCCTGGCTTCCCTGGAGGCCCTGGACCTGCTGGAGCTACTGGTCAACCTGGCTTCCCTGGAGGCCCTGGACCTGCTGGAGCTACTGGTCAACCTGGCTTCCCTGGAGGCCCTGGACCTGCTGGAGCAACTGGCCAACCTGGTGGCCCTGGATTCCCTGGATCTGCTGGACGCACTGGAGCTGCTGGACAACCTGGATCACCTGGATCCCCTGGATTCCCTGGCCCTGCTGGATCGACTGGTGCCCCTGGAGGTCCTGGGTCTCCTGGATCCCCTGGATTCCCTGGAGCTGCTGGAAGGACTGGTGCTGCCGGACAACCTGGAACACCAGGATTCCCTGGATCAGCTGGAGCCACTGGACAACCTGGATCACCTGGTTAGTTAGGACTATACATTTTCTTATCTCAGCTCATTATGCTTTTTTTTCTATGGTCAAATCAGCTTTTGCTACCCAGAAAAATGTGTAACTATGGCTATGATAGCTATGATAAGTATTATGATTGATCCATGACAAGTACTAAACTAACCACCATTTTGCAGGAAGTCCTGGATTCCCTGGAGCTGCTGGCCGTACTGGAGCAGCTGGACAACCTGGATCCCCAGGATCACCTGGATTCCCTGGATCTGCTGGTGCAACTGGACAACCAGGTAACTTCAAAGCACCAGTACCTTTAAAACATGACCATCTGTAGTATTGTGCACATTAATTAGAAAATGAAATTAGAATGTCAATGAAGTAATTTGGGAAAGAAAGTGATTACATCAGTTATATTTGAGAATGAAGTAAAGTTATTTGTTGCCATAAACAAATCGGCTGCTAACAGGCACCACAAATAGGTCTTTTTGTAGATTTTTTTAATGTTTTGGATGCTTTTAGGCCTACTTCAATTCCTTTAAGTTCCTCTTTCACATCATAAATCCGGATTGTGAAGCAAAAACTAATGAATGAAACTTGTTTTCAGGAACCCCTGGCTTCCCTGGAGGCCCTGGCCCTGCTGGAGCAACTGGCCAACCTGGTTTCCCTGGATCTGCTGGACGCACTGGAGCTGCTGGACAACCTGGGTCTCCTGGATCCCCTGGATTCCCTGGCCCTGCTGGATCCACTGGTGCCCCTGGAGGTCCTGGGTCTCCTGGTGGCCCTGGATTCCCTGGAGCTGCTGGAAGGACTGGAGCTGCTGGAGCCCCTGGACAACCTGGATTCCCTGGATCAGCTGGAGCCACTGGACAACCTGGATCACCTGGTTAGTTATGTTAATATATAAGTTCATAGGCAAGTGTTTTTTTATGTCCAAATCAGCTTTCTCTGTTTATATGATTATGAATGGTTTTATGATTAATCCATGACAAGCACTAAACCAGCCACATTTTACAGGAAGCCCCGGATTCCCTGGAGCTGCTGGCCGTACTGGTGCAGCTGGAGCACCTGGTCAACCAGGATCACCTGGATTCCCTGGATCTGCTGGAGCCACTGGACAACCAGGTAAAATCAGTGCATTATTCTGCAGCTGCGATGGCAGTTATGTATACATCAATTGATTTTCTGTTAAAGATGGTTAGAAACATACCGAAGGGAGCTTAGTAGTCATTACTTAACAGCAATAAAAATAATTTGAATTTGGTTATTGGAAATGATAGATAATAGTTTAGTATTCCAACATCATGGACATTATTTATGGTTATACAATACAAAGATGAATTCATACAAACATATTTCACTAAATGTAATGACACAGACATGACTTTATCTCATGCAATGATATTCTTTCTCTGTGTGTAGGAGGTCCTGGTGGTCCTGGTTTCCCTGGATCTGCTGGTGCAACTGGACAACCTGGAACCCCTGGATTCCCAGGTGGCCCAGGACCTGCTGGAGCTACTGGTCAGTCTGGTTTCCCTGGAGGTCCTGGACCTGCTGGTGCTACTGGACAACCTGGATTCCCTGGAGCTTCTGGACGTACTGGAGCTGCTGGAGCACCTGGTGGCCCTGGATTCCCTGGATCTGCTGGAGCTACAGGTAATTCAAATGAAGCAAATTACTGGACTCCACAAGATAGGAAGTCAAGTAATTCATAATTATGAGTGAAGAAGAAATAAAATTCAAGTGGTTGTTTCACTATGGTTCAGGGGTGATTGAATCTGGCATCTTTGCAACAAAGCTCTCTACCTTTTCCAGGTCAGCCTGGCAGACCTGGTAACAATGGACTTCCCGGTGGACCTGGAGGACCTGGAGCGCAGGGAGCTACTGGATTCGCTGGATCTCCCGGACGTCCTGGAAATGATGGACGCCCAGGTGGTCCTGGGGCCCAGGGAGCAACTGGTTCACCTGGCTTTGGAGGACCCCCTGGAGCCACCGGATCACCTGGTTTTGGTGGCCCCCCCGGAGCTACTGGTCTACCCGGATCTGCTGGAAGGCCTGGTAACAATGGAAACCCTGGTGAGTATTGAAACACCGTCATTAACATAACATGCTTTAGTATCAGCAATGGTTCATGGGGTTGGCTTTGAATCTAACGAGAAATGAAACATTCTTAAACTTCCCATATACCTATGCAATTTTAACCTTGGGATACAAAATGTTACCCTTTCCATTCTTACATTATGGTAGGGGTGAAGGCAAAACCCACTCAAGCCACACTGTTCCTCATGCAAAGGTTTAACCTCTTCTAACTTGAATGTAATTTCATAAAGGAAAAGGACTGGGTTGTACTTGAATATTTTTTAAAGATGTATAACCTTTTTCTCCTATAAGGTTCTCCTGGATTCCCTGGAGCTGCTGGCCGCACTGGAGCTGCTGGACAACCTGGCGCACCTGGTAGCCCTGGACTCCAAGGTCCACCCGGAGGAAACGGCTTCCCCGGACAGGCTGGAAGCACTGGTACGCCCATTTGATACTTGAACATCCAACAATAAACGTTGCAAGATTGATCTGAATACATCCAACCATCTGCCTGTCTGCATTCTGATTTGACGAGAGATTATGGTAGCTTTATTAGAAATATATGACAGGACAGTTTACAGAAAACCTTAGCTTGCTTTATAGTTAGGTAAGATGTTTGAACCAATAAACAACAAGTCTATTTCTGCCTATAGATTTATCCATTCTAACAACTCATTCTGTATGTTTAAAGTGTATTTAACTCGTTACAGGACCTTCCGGACCCCGTGGTTTCCCTGGTAACGCTGGTAGTCCTGGTGGCCCTGGTGGCCCTGGAGCCACTGGCCCCCCTGGAGCAGGTACGGTTTGCTGAGTGTTAAACGCACACCATCAATACCTAAAGATACTTATGGCTGATATTCGCTTTGAATTTAGGAAATAATTTTAACCTGTAAATTCCATGTACAGAAGTCATTGGGACTACTACACAGTATATTGTAAGGTGGGAAGGTGGGGATTCTCAATTTGTCCTTTCCCAGTATAATCCTAACTACATATTCTCTTCTTTTCCACGCAGGTTTCCCTGGACCCCAAGGACCCCAAGGACCCCCCGGAGCTCCTGGAGCCCCAGGATCAGGCGGTGTTTGTAAGTACAATAGCATCATTGCAAACCACCATTATGACGAAAATGCTTATAGACGTCAATACAGAAATAGAGAGTAATATCACAATCACCAATTGAGGGTGTGTTCTTTCGAATTTCATTCACAGAACTATAATGGAACGGTTAGACAAAACTGCGCACGACTCTAAATCGAAAATTAAAAATCTGTGAACACACATATATTGAAACAAAATAGAAAGATGAGCCGCATCTTTGCCCCTATTTCACTTTAGTACTTCTTATCGTCTACACCCACTAACCCAATGTTCTCTGTGCAGCTGGCGTTAACGAGTGTGCCAACAACAACGGCGGCTGCTCCCAGCGCTGTAACGACATCTACAACAGCTACTACTGCAGCTGTAACGACGGCTACAGGATCCTGAACCAAGGCTTCAGCTGCCCACGTAAGTCAGATAAATCTGATAGCTATGGTTCTTTGGGTCCTCACATTAAATACGACAATGGTATCAGACCCAGGTAGGCGTTCTAGTAGAAAAGTGCTAATACATTATACATAATACATACGTTATAATTATAAGTACTTCCTTCAAATGACAAACATTGAACCAATCCACCATTGGCCCCTTGCAGAACAGCCGTACAGTAAACTTACGTGTGCAACAACGATAACGACGTTGCCCTTTTGATCAATTCGAATTCTGTAAATTGTTATGTGATGTGAGGCTTAATATCAACATGAGCTAAGATTTGTTACAATCGAATTGTTACAATTGGTGGACAGCAATGGGCCACAGGGGATGTAACATAACATTTACATAAGAAGCCATGTTAAGCCGGAAGCACGAGATAGACATGACATTGTATGCATGTCGTTAGTATGTACCCTGTGTTAATAACGCGCCGTTCCCCGTACCCTTACAGAACGTTTCGGCCGTAAGAAGCGCGACCTGTCGGCCGTGTCCGTCTTCGCCCCCGAGGACGCCGCCGTCCTCGTCAGGAACAAGCGTCAAACACGTAAGTTAACGTCCCCGCACAACTCAACAAACAGGATTTTGTTTCAGACACAGTCTTAGCGATAGTTCACGTTAGTTGGAATCGGTAGTATTTGGTTCGAATAAGTAGAGATCACTTGCAATTTATTAAAACTGTTGTGCTCATCAGAAATGTTTGACAGGTTTAGAAATTGGCAGTTACTGGAAATGGAGTCACTAGACCTGTTAGCTGTTCTAATTGAAGTAATCGGTGGTTGAAATAAGATGTGGTATGTATTTGAATAAAACAGATGGGTATTCACGTCTTTTATAACCTAAGTATCAGATGTTTATGTAAGAGGTGTAACCCTAGATATTGTGTAAGGAACAGAGGAAAGGTACCATACGAAATACGTTTCTTAATGATGTTGTTGTTGCCATTAAGACTACTTGTTGTACAATGATAGCACTTGCTGCACACGGTAAATACCAGTGATTGTTGTCTCTGTCATACAGAATGCTCAGGGCTCCTCGACCTAGTTTTCGTTGTTGACAGTTCAGGAAGCATCAATGAAAATGACCCTAGAAACTGGGAAAGGGTGAAAGCGTTTATAGTTGATATCATAAGGAGCTTCAACATCGGACGAAGTGCGGTGCGTGTTGGTCTAGTACTCTACTCATCAGACGTGGAAAGCTCTTTCTATTTGAGCACGTACTCTACCTTAAACGAAATAACCAACAGGGTGCTGAACCTGCCTTACAAGGACCAACAGACCAACACGGCCGGCGCACTGCAGGAAATGGCACGCAACCAGTTTGTAGCTTCCCGTGGTGACCGGCCTGAGGCCCCCAACGTGGCCATCGTCATCACTGACGGGCGGGCCGACGACTCGCAGAGGGCCATCCAGGAGGCCCTGGTCGCCCGGGCAGCAGGCATCAAGATCATCAGTGTGGGCGTGACACAACAGGTGGACCAGAACGAGATCAGGGCCATCTCCAGCCAGCCGCAGCAGCAGGACCGGGACTGGTTCCTGTCGACGGACTTCTTCTCCTTACAACAAATTGTGGTTGGAGTCAGCACCAGTGCCTGCGTACCGGGAGGAGGAGGAGGAGGAGGACCTGCTGGTGAGACTTGGTTTGAAGTGTGGACCGTATCTGGACTGCAACCTCTGCTTACCTATCGACCTACCTGTCGTCCTATGCCAACCTACCTATCTTCCCTTCCCTCTTCCTTCCTTGACTCCCCATTGATGATATGGCTCCTTTTTCATTTCACGATGTATATCAGATACTGACATATTTTTGTGATGTTGAGTCTTTAAAGTCGAGATGTGCCCTCTGAAAGATTGATCTCATAAAGATGTAAATACTTTTTCATCTGGATTTATTGGCCTGAAATGATTATTTAGAAGTAAATGTCTCTTTTTCCTATCAAAAACCGAAATTCTATCGGATGCAATTGAAATAATTGAATGGAACTTACACATAAACATGTAGAAAGAGCAAAGTAACTTCCATTAAGCAGTATTACTTTTATTCACAATCCTTTTGTTAAATTTAGGCACCTCCTAAAACAGTGAAACTGCATAGAGTGATTTTTATGAGTAATATGTAAATCTAAATAAATAATTTTAAAGGATATACAAAATTGTGATTAACAACAAGTTGGTTGCCTCTGTCAAACAGGGTGTGGAGGACTGCGTGACGTCGTGTTTGTTGTTGATAGTTCGGGGACTATCAATGAGAACGACCCTGGGAACTGGAATAGGGTCAGGATGTTTGTCAATGAAATCATCAGAAGATTCAGCATTGGAGAGAATGCTGGCCAAGTTGGCCTCGTGCTCTATTCCACAGACGTGGAAAGCTCATTTTACCTCAACACTTTCTCAAATATAAACGAGATATCCAATCGAGTTCTTAACCTGCCTTACAAAGACCAACAGACTAATACGGCAGGCGCACTTCGAGAAATGGCACAAAACCAGTTTGTTTCTTTCCGTGGTGACCGTCCACGGGCGCCGAACATTGCCATTGTCATAACTGATGGGCGGGCTGACGACTCACAGAGGGCCATTCAGGAGGCAGTGGCAGCGAGGGCAGCAGGAATAAGGATCATTAGTGTGGGGGTAACACAGCAGGTAGATCAAAATGAAATCAGGCAGATTTCCAGTGAGCCACAGGTAATGAACCGAGACTGGTTCCTGTCGAGAGACTTCACCACGCTGCAGAGCATAGTGGACGCCGTGAGCCGCAGTGCGTGTGGCACAGGAGGAGGAGGAGGAGGGACCCCGCCCCCCGGTGAGCCTTACATTACACCCCAGACGGCTTGTAGGTCTCCCTCCACGGCTTCACTTGACCCATCCATTAGATATGCAAACCTGTCATCACATATTGTACCTTTGCATCATCTTTACCCTTCCAGCCATGGGTGCCCATCACAAAGCAGTAGTTGTCTGTCCTTTGTCGTCAAAGAAATGCAATGTTACATAATGCTTAAGAGTGGCAAATTGCCACCAGAATACTAACATTTCAAAGTAGAGCTTTTGATACACACATCTGAATATATGTATGTATTGACTAGCCATTTATGACAATGTTTCCCACTTATCCGAACAGTGAAAGCCAACCGATGTTCACTTAACAGAACCATACTAGGTCGAACTCTTACGGACTTGGAGTTTATGTGTAAGTCTGTGAAAAGGCCATGAAAGAATAATGGAATTAATAATTATTCTAATGAAACACCAAGAATCATGATTTGACCCACCCAAGAGACAGAAAAGACGAAGATAGGGAATATAACAATATTTCCGTGAAACACTTCAGTACATCCCAGGAATGGTTCGCAGGGAAAAACTGGAAATTGGAAGAATGACGACACCTACAACAAGGAAATCAACTTCGGAGCTAATAAGTAATAGGAGCTCTATCTTCCAGGCCTATACAATAGCAACATTCTCTTCCGTTCTCCCCACTTACCTTTCCTCTGTATCCTCTGTATCAGCCGAATTAGTTCAATACCTAGTTTTTTCCTATTGCCCTTTCTCAGACAACCTCACTGTTGTATCCCTGTGGTTTACTACCTTCTGTGCCAGCTGTCCTTTCCTCCAGCTGTTTGACTTCCTCACTGTTACTATGTATCCTTGTCTCAAGTAAACTTTGTAGTGAAATGCCATTTAACAGTCAATGTTTGCGTTGTAAACACTGTTTTCAAATTTTGTTTAAAAAACAATAACACCCTACGTTGTCTCCCTGTCTAACTGTTTTCCCTAGAGTCGTGTCTTGTTGTCTACCCATATCATTCTGCGTGGTACTATTTGGCCTCAAATCAGCTTTAATTCTAAGTTCATAAAACACAGACTTTGATTTACTGGGGAATATGACAAAATTAAAAGTATACATGGGATGAATCAATAACATCGAATGAATTGACATGTGATCATTCGTACCGATGAATATCCGGTTCCTATTCAAAAGAATGTATCAAGTATTTACAGTTCATGAAATTCTCAGATGCAGAATGGTATAGTATGTGTAACCCCGAAACCCTACCTCTGTAGACTGTTGTGGTTTCCTTTAGGGAGGTGCATGGAAAGAGCAGATATAGTGTTTGTGGTAGACGCATCCGGCTCCATCGGCCAGACCAACTGGGAAATTACCATAGGCGTCATCCAGCAGATTGTCGACCTTGTCGACATCGGCCCCACTGCCGTGCACATCGGCTTTGTCCGCTTTAACCAGGTGGCCAGCACCCAGTTCCGGCTGGACCGATACAACACCGCCCAGGACATAAGGGCGGCCATCAGCCGTGTGCAGTACACGGGAGGAAACACCAACTTGGCAGCTGGCTTACGACAGGCGCGCCAAGACCTCTTCCAGCCAGGCAGGGGCGACCGGCCTGATGCGCCTAACATAGTGATCGTATTGACGGACGGGATGCCGGACAGGGAGCAGGGGAACACGGACAACGAGGCCAACCTGCTGAAGGGGCCCCCGGCCAGCGCCGAGATCATCTCAGTGGGCGTGACTGGCAACGTGGACGAGGCCCAACTCCGACGTATCGCCAGCAGTCCCCAGGCCACGCTGTTCGTCAACGACTTTGCCGGGCTGCAGCGGCAGGTGGAGAGAATAGTGGAACTGACCTGTATAGTGATCGATGAAGGTACTGCCGACAGGACCAGACAGATACTGACAAACGGCCTGCAGCACTTGACAACGGGTGTGCGACAGAAAACACCGCCATGCTTTCAGCTTCTCACTCCGCGCTTTCCAACAGCAAAATGCGCACTTTCACGTTTTTCACAGCCAATCGTGTTTTTTTTCCAGAAACAACTGCTATTGCATGAGTGTCAATTCTCCACCTTGCATCAGCTTATGCTTTAGTTCCTCACTTGATGTATGATACAGTTGAAAATGCATGTGTTTTGATAATGTTTTGTTGCAGAAACACTAATTCCTGCAATGCTTCTCCCCTTGTTTGCTTCCTTGTGTGCCAGAAATATGCATGTCACAATTACCTGTGCTTTCTGCGCTTCGCTGAGAGTAGAATCCATGGCTAAGCATTGTACCTATGCAACTTACTGCAGTGAACATCTCGCTTATAACTACTTTTTATGAATTAATACGAGATATTCTGACCTCTTAATGATTGAAAGAACTAATGCATTTGTCAAGTTTGCTGATACTTACTTTTATTCGCCAAACGACGTTCTTTATATATTATTATTATTTCTATTTTGGATAGATTTCAAGAGAGAGTATTATAATAATTATTGAATAATCTATTCAAGTGGCATCATACAATCCTAAGAATAAGAAGTACGTACCATTCACCAAACTCTTTGAAATAATATCATGCTTTAACGTGACCTTGCTGCTGGACCTTGTTTTCATGGCCATCTTGTTCCTCTTCCAGTCCCCAGCAACCTGTTCTGCCGTGAGACCACCGAGGGCCTCGTCTGCTTCTGTCTCAGCGTCAACCCCATCGTGCCCGTCAACGGGTCGCAGTGCGTCGGTAAGTCCCTGACCGCCGCCATGCCTCCTCCAGGGGCTCACAGCGGGTCACATTACCTTTACCTCATGTGTACCCTTTCTGCTATATCGTAATCTCCTACAGCATCCTTTTGCATTGGAACCAGTCAAGTAAATTATGTTTAATGAACAATATCTAAACAGTAATAATATCTTAAACTTTGCGTATATGAGAAGTCATACCTCTTGCTCCAACGACTAAGCTGTTCTGTATATAATGACCTATGTATGTGACCTATCAACAAGTAGTCTTCACGCCTCACCTTTGTTCCCGCAGACATAAACGAGTGTGAGGAGAACAACGGCGGATGTGACGATATCTGCGACAACTTCCAGGGCAGCTTCTCCTGCCGCTGCAGGACCGGCTTCAGGCTGGGCGCCAACAGGAAGGAGTGCGAAGGTACGGAAAGGGGGGGTGGGAGTCAGGATGGCAGGGGGTGGGAGTTAGGATGGCAGGGGGTGGGAGTTAGGATGGCAGGTCGCCTTCTATCACTGTGTATTAGCACCGATATCATACTTACATTAAAGCCGTTACGCTTAGGTGATTTCTAATATTTGAGGATGCTATTATGCTTTTAATAACTGAAAGAATATTACTTTTACTACCGTGCTTTAACAAGTAATCTCCTGGGCGGCACACATAATTCAGCGCTATAAATTCACAGCACATAGAGGGATAGTAAATGCAATGAAATGAACATTTCGCCTATATTATATACATGCTGCTTTCATTAGTTTTGGGTATCCGTTACATTACCAATGCTTACTAATTGCTATGTGTTTCCTCGTCCCATAGACGTTAACGAGTGCACCCAGGACCCCAACATCTGCGGCGGCTTCGGCTCCTGCGTCAACACGTGGGGAGGTTACTACTGCGTGCAGGGAGTCACCCGCGGTAGGTCTCACTTTAGTATGCCTCCTACTGAGGAACATTTGCCGTATCCCATTAAAGCTGTACAACGAGGATATTTCTATTTGAAATTACATCTTTTGTAAAAAGTTATGATACTGTTCTAAATTTAAATGTTATATGATTGCTTTTTACATAGGTTACACTACACAAACACACACGTGAAGCTATCTATATGTATGGAAACGTTCCAGTACAATAATGTTGATAAACATGTATTTAAATAATCAAATACAAACCAACCAGAACCCCATATGCGCCATATCTAAATAAGATGTCTTTTCTCTTGCAGACCAAGGAGCCCAGGCGCTGGTATCCAGCGTTGCCGGTTCCGTCGGAGTGGGCTCTGCGGGAACCATCGCGGCCATCTGCCTGTCGGCCCTGAACGTGATCATCCTGGTGGGAGTGGCCATTAAGTGTACCCGTGACAGGCGGGGCGCCAAGTCCTTCAACGCGCCCTCCGCCCCCAAGGGAGCCACCAACGGGGCCTTCCGCGCCGAGCAGGGCACCGTCAAGAGCTTCAACTCACTCTCCTCCAAGTTCGGAGCGCCGTCCATGTCTTCAGTCAGTGAGGGCGACGACGAGTCGATCCACTCTTTCTCCACCACCTCCTAGTTCCCTACTCACCCCCTCCCCTCCCCCCATTCCCCCCTGCCGACGGGCCGGGCGCGGGCCCCGGACAGGGGCACCGGCCCCGACCCGTTAGCTTGGTGTTTGTTTTCCTGTCTCCCACCTTTCGTTTTGTTTTTACCTAGACAGAATTCCAGTCAATTTTATATATATTTGTATATCTTGAAGGAAATTGATAAAAAGGGGAATATATATAGTTATATTTTTATCACAAGACTGAGTGTCGCAATCCCCGGGGCGATGTTGGAAAGTCAGTATTATTAGAAGTGGTCCCAGAGTTTATATTATATATATTTGTACTATGACGCTAAGAAATCCTCAGTTCATTTTGGGCATCCAGAGTTCTCATTTAATGTGGTACTAACCCTCCCTTCTTGTTTTACCAGTACATGGGTTCTTAGCTTGTCGAGCAGCGAACGCACATATTGCCGTCACACATATAGCAGGCGGGCAGGGAGGAGTTGTTGGCACAGACTCAGTGTCAGCCTCTCATCGTACAGTGATGTCATTTACTAGCATTGTACCTAACACTCATAACATAGATTTCTCTACAGTGTATACTTTGTAATCATTGTTAGTGTGTCCATCGCGAGAGAGAAGAACATGTGGATGTACAATTGGAGATATAGTGTATAGAACATACTTTTACTACGCGGAAGAATCCGGTGAAAACGTTATAAAAACGTCAAACGTCGTGATGTATCATACTCACATTGGGCTTTCAATGTTACATTCCAGTGTTTTGATAATAAACATAAATAATACCATAATGTACGTGTTTGTCTTTAAATATTAAAGAAATCAAATGACAGTTAATGGAGAGACTACTTTTCGCCTTTTAAGTTCATTATGCCAACAATGGATATTGTCCCAGATAATTCGAAACGTAGGAAGGGCTGCCTTCGCAGACTTTCAGATCATCTCACGAAATCCACAATCTAAAAAATGATGTTTTAGGCATACACGTTGGACATTTTCCGCAGTTTCTATGTCGCAGAAAAGGAGATTTCTGAATTAATCTTTGAGCTTCTCATTTAGGGGTCTTTGTGGTCAGGTGAGAATAGGTTCCAAATCCATTAGGTTGACTCTCCCCGCCCTTGTCATTTGAGGGACGCTTACAATACACAAAACTATATACACCTTTTCCATGAACCTGCGCAGTGGACCCTCCCTAAAAATTTTGTTCCCAACTATTCCCATTGAACTCCATATCCCAATCGCTTGATTCGGGCCATTCCGGTAGCAGGGCGCAATACTATTGAAAAGGTGTATACCCTGCAGTACGCGCCGTGTATGAGTAGTATATGGAAATGGGGAATTGGACTATTGGGCCTGAATACTTTGAGGTGGTCGAACAGTACTTGAACGTTAGTAGCAATGTAGCGTCACATACAAAGCCATGTTCCCCGGCAATTATGGAGACCAGAAACAACTTTTGAAATAGTGTCACTTACATTGGCAATGATGATATTCTTTATCTCACAGGAATGTATTCGATAGAACAAACTGTGTCATGAGATCTCTATTTCCATGAAATACTAGTACATTCTCCTGTTTTCACCCACCGAGGCGAATGGCGAGCTGTACTCACCATGTGTAAGGGTAAATATACAGTCAGTTAGCGAGGATAAAAAGGTTACTGACGGTACAGTAATATCATCCTAAGATTTGCCAAGCTTTTAATATTAATCCCCTAATAGCAGAAGACCGCCTACCAATATAAAGCCAATATAAAACAGCATTAGGCCTATGTATGAATCAAGTGGGTCATATCTCATAGGTGGTACTGAATAGATGGACCATATGATAATATGCGATTGTCTGATATTCGGATTGCTCAGTATATATAATATGATTAAGTTAATCAAGATGTGTCAATGACCAATAGCCCTATTGAACCCATCTGAGTTAATCAGATTCATTAAGCCAAGTAACAGAAAAGCATTACATCAAGGATGGTTTTTCCATTTCAATGGTGATTCTCATCATGGCCCAAACATTCAAAAAGCATAAATGATTTATGAATTGTAATATATAAAGATACTTGCATTTTGACATTATAAGATCCTCTCTGTGTATGTTGACATCATTTGCACAGCATTTTATAAAACAGCTCCACCCAGTTGATACCGGTGGTCAGTCAAATGATTAACAAAGAGACATTGACTACCAAGATTCTTCATTGACTTCCAATGTCGAGTACGTCTCCTTGTTGAAAACTATTATGACATTGACGATACAACACAATACCCAACATCTTTAATTTGTTCCTTTGATTTTATTTTTTCTGTTTTTCAAATTATTTTCACCTACTTGGGTCATATTCCACAGTTGGGCTGTACCTTACAGGGGGATCCTATTCCACAGGTGGGTCATATCTTAGAGGGGGTCATATACACATACCTGATACTAGAATAAGATCATTATCTATTATGTTTCAAGAAGCAAAGAGGCATTCTGGCTTGAGGGCAATAAAAACTTCTTTCCTTGGAAATCCTGATATGTAAAGTAATGAGACTTGCGTCTACCATGCACAATTCTATTAACCTTGGGCGAAGAACGCCCTGGGCGAACTGGCTTTATATGCGACGTCGTACATTAAGTGACATGGCTGAGATTGTACACAAGAAGTTGTATGCATACACGACGTCGCCTGAATTAGTTGTACTACGCACGCGACGAGAACCAAAACCATTTAAAAATTAACATTTGCGTATACTACTAGCGTACAACATAGACAACATCACACTGTCGTTTTAATAGTGGAGGCTAATCAAGGCACATTGTCCATGTATGGTGTACAATGGAGGTACCATACTCCCGAATGCCCATCTCTACACCAATCCGCCTCTACATCGCCCATTACCATGTAAGCGATAGGTTAGAATGTCACCTAGAGTGAATCATATGAAAAAGATGTGACCGTCAAGCAATTCATATTTCCATGTATTACCAACGTGTCGCCTGTATAGTAGAAACAATTTACACGACATTTTGAAACAAATCTAGGTGGCCCATTTCCCATTTCTATATACTACTAACATGTCGCGTGTATGGCTCATATAATTCGTGCAATATTGTCGAGCTCAGCATATAGTGGTGCTTGTTGAGGCCACGTCGCGCGTATAGGTAGTAGTGTGTTACTTCACCCATTTTATAACTCTGATGTCAATCCATTGAGAAGATCGTCCTATCACCCTTGTTTGAATCGCCTACATAAGCGGCGTCGCGTCTGGGATGTCGTTTATACTAAAGAGAGTGTATCAAGAACGTCACCAGTACTACTTATATTAGCTGTATTCACTTTTATACTACTTATTATTAGCTGTAGTGTATAAAATTAAGACAATTTACACGATATTGTCGCATTGATAATCGAGCCTACTGAGACGACATCGCCCATATTATATAGCATTAGTATGAAAGCGACAAGTTCAGAATATCACCTGTCACAGTGGATCATATGAAAATTACGTGACCATCTAACGATTCCCAATTCCATGTACTACTAACGTGTCGCTTGTATGACAGAATCAACTCACGCGACATCGTCGCTTGTATTGTGAAAGGAATCTATGAAGGCCCCTTCGCGCTTGCAGTCATGGTGCATACGTTCTGTTGCGACCCTGGTACTTTGCAAATCCAGGCGCAAACGATAATACAAACGCCAGGTCTGCAAGCGACCAGATCAAACGTGATTGATGACTCATTTGAGTTCCAACCCGTATAGGTGGCACAATGTAGACGACGAGTACCAAATTCCCATTTATATGTACTACTAGCATGTCGCGTGTAGAGCTCATCGAAGAGCTGGTTGAGGTCACGTCGCGTGTATAGGCAGTAGGGTGTTACTTTACCCTTTTTATAATTCTGATGTAATCCATTGAGAAGATCGTCATGAGTGTACCCCTCTGTTGATGTGAGGACTGTTTGTCCTTAAAGAATATGTTCCTGCGAGGGAACTGACTCGTGGTAACCGACACCAAAACAAAAACTATACCAACCAAGTAAAATCAAACCTAAACTTAAAAATTGACCGCAAATTGACTAAAATGTGATCATCAATATTGAAATAGCTCAGTTTAAATAGTCAAGTCCGAGTTGATCTCATTAGTTCAGCTTGAAATATATGCAAAGATGAAAGGTTTTCATCTGCAGCCAATGCTGTGGAAGTTATAGGTATTAGACGGGTAATATTCAGGAGTAGACTGTTGAACTGATAGTTGACGTCAGTTGACACAAGGTGGTGTTAGGGTAGCAGGAGTCCAGCCGCTGGTGGCGCTGGAGTAGACGTAAGCTGAAGGGGGGGGGGAGGCTTAACCAATTCTTCAAATATTTCGAACTTCTTGTTTATACTCCTTTAGCGTTTAATGTACAAGGACATTGTTCAAATGTACAAGTACATTGTTCAAACGTGTATGACTACATTAAGTTCACAATAAGCAAGGCTTCTAGCCTCAGATTGTTCACAAGGTATTGAGGGTATTGAGGCCTGATGCATGCAAAACAAGATCACCAGCAGCTTGCTTTTGGCTAAACAGATCTAGAAAGATCAAAATTAGGTTCACAAATGTCAAACTAATTCCAAGTTTCAACTGAGATCTGATTTCAAGACTACACCACTGTAAAATCAGGATGCGGTCTCAGCAGCCCCAGTCTGTTAAGTTTACTTAAGCTTGTTGTGTTGCCCCCCCCCCCCCCCCAGTAATCTGTAGTTACATCCAAGTCCTTTAAGTGCTCAAACTATCATGCAAGAGGTATCTAGGTCGTAAAGGACTATCCCTTAATGTGTGAACCTGTCCACCAGGGGAGGCTGGAGTGACACGCGCTGCGCCCACCAGGTGTCTCCACCGGATCCCCTCCGAAGTGGAGGGGGGGGGGGGGTGTTCTGGGTGAAGTGGTGGAGGCTTCAAGAGGTGACGTGATACAAGCGTGTCTCTGACTCTCATACAGCAAACCCCTTGTTTTGTCTTTTGTCAAAAGACCATGCAATAGCGTGTTGTTGTGTTTTTAGTTACCTTTGTTTAACAGAGATGAAGAATTCTCAGATATGTTTCACCTCACCTGAATGTATAGGACATGGAGGCAAACTCTCAAAACTGTTACTGTGGTCAACGTTATTCCACTACCCTTGTATTGTTTGAACATTTGTGTTTGAATGGGGAGTGATCGGAAGGGGCGTGGCTATACGCGCGACTATCACGTACGCGGCCGTCGCGCTTATATAATTTCTTATACACGCGGGCACAAAGTCCGCACATGTACATCTCCTTATATACGCAGACATAAACAAAGGTGGCACATTAAGGACTTTTAAGACACATGTACAGAAATTAGATGAAATATAGAAATAAAAAAAAAGAAAAAGGGGGTTCGGGGGCTTAGCCCCCGATTAACAAATAATATAACGATGTGAAATGGAGGTACATCCGCGTGTATTACCATTCCTATATACGCGGGCATAACCCCGAGTGTATGGACCAATCAGTGTGCGCGGACATCACGGTCCCGCGCATATTAGCCTGACTGTACGCGGACCTGGCAGCCACGTATACAAGTAATTCCGTATGCGCGGTCTTCTGACGTTATGCCCGCGTGTATAACTCCAGCCGATTGGAAGGGCGGCTAAAACCAAAGAATATTTACTTACATATAAAATGCAAAGAAAAAAGCCTGTAATGTCAGGTCCAATTACCTTTGGATCACTCTGCACGGGTTCTAAGCAGCCGACTATCTATTCAGCCCGTGGCGGATGCGCAACGGTTGTCTAGGATTTGTGAAAACTAATTTGAAAATAATCAGCGGAACATAATAACTTACATCGACCAAGGACAATTATTGTTGATGTATTTACCGATGTGAATCCAAGCATGACGCAGCATGTCGCGTTGTTAGAAGTCCTCTTCACATTCTTTCGACACACCCCTCCTACTATACCCCTTTCCCCACCTCCCCACATTACCTGTTCCTTTAAATGTTACACGTTTCCCTTTCATGAACAGTCCCCAATTCAATAAGGGCAGACAGTCATTATATTTAGCAATTTTATTGCTATCTTGACGAATATGTTGTAGTAATAGCAATAAACAGTTGAAAGGATAAATTGAAACAAACGTTGAAATTGTAACAAAGTAACACAACTGTGAACATGTAAATGAAAGTATATATAAGTCCACACTGGATGTCCATATCTTCATCGTCAAGTCTAATGGCCTAGTAGCCTGTGGCCTATAAATTTATGTTTTGATAAGTTATAGTTGGGTGGTGGGTGGTAAATTCACGTTCAATGTCTGCCAATGACTATTTGACTGGCGCGGATTTCAGGTCACGTGTTTACAGTGCAGTCTGCCAGAGAATTACCCCTAGTTTTCAATTATGCCCAAATTGGTTTAGAAATTATCTTATGGGTCGTACGTAGGTTACAATAGGAAATGACATATCATCAATAGTAAAAGTAGACTGTGGAGTCTATCAAGGTAGCTGGTTAGGGCCATTCTTATTTATTATATATATTAATGATATATATAAGATGATGGGTGATAATTACTGTTACATGTATGCTGATGATATGATGGTAGTGTGTTTGGGACAAACCCAGAGAAAAGCTGTTAGGGGAAGTGTGCATCAACTCGAACAGATGTGGATATGGTGTGAAAAGAACAAAATATCATTGAATAAGGGGAGGACAAAACACATAATAATTATTATAAGTATCTCGCAAGGCAATTAGAAAGAATACTTGTATTTTATTGTGAGACAACTTTATTGTTAATAATGTGGACCAGTATAATTACTTCGGAATGTATATCGATACATTTTTGGCATTTGAAAACCAGATCGATAGTGTACTTCAAAAGTAAAAAACAGACTAATAACTTTGAGTATAATTTATAGATAAAAGAATGGCGTTACTGTTATATAAACAGATGGCATTACCATTGCCTGACTACTCATCTATATTGTTTGAATCGAGTACTATAAAAGGTATTATATGGTTACAACCATTACAGAACCGGGCGATAGAAATAATAGATGTGAAACATGAGTATATCTCAACAGAGAATATGTCTGATATGCACGCCCGGGTATATGAATTAGGATTACATAATATTATGTTAGATGAAAGGCGAAGAAGCATTATTTTTGAAAATGATGCATGAAGTCAGTAGGAAAAAGGAAATGTGAAAGGGAAACCTGTGGTTATAATTAAGAGAAATAGTGATGAAATTAGCTTTACAATGTCTTACAATGTCTTAGATGTATTCTATTTGTTGAGTAAGGGCCTGCTTTACATGGTTATTGTGTAATGCAGACTTTGGATTTGATAAAGACCGAACAGATATTGGAATGATCAATTAAACCTTGATCTGGAAAGGAAATATATTAAGAAAAGATTTGTCTCACATAATTACAATTGCATCATGAGGCATAGGTCTAATACTCCTATGTATTTTTTCATATGTTAAGTTAATTTGCTATATTCTGTTCTTTAAACCATGTTATTCCTTCTTGGCCTCCCTCTTTGTCAAGCCTATAACTCCCATTAACCCTTCATAATGAACTTCTGATACAATGGACATTCGGATATAAGGGACAGTTGCCTCTGGCCCAAGGTGTCCCAAGGTGTCCCTTATATCCGAAGTGCACTGTATTACCAGTACCCTCTTACCTACCCCTCTGTCCGGGACTCCCTTTAATCAATTTTGTTATTCCATATACATTTTAAAAATGACAACATAGGATCCAACGCTCTAGAAATATCAGTTCGGGCGAATTAGTAGCTAATTCTGATTCCTAATTGGTTAAAAATCATCTCACACGGGATTGTGAAATAATATGTGCTGGTCTGAGGGCCCTACCACTCCTTAACTCAGTGCAGTGCCCGCCCCCTGCCTATAAGGAAGAGGACCGTCAAGACTCCTGCCTCGGTAAAGTCCCTCAATCAGATACGGTACAATCTCAAAGAGGGAGTGAAATGGTAACTACAAGGTCGGCGTCGGACGAACCTTCGCACATGCGTGTTATCCTATTGAGCAACTAAACCTGAAAGACTCCTTTTCATTTCTTTTTTTCGTATTCTTATTCTTGTTTCACCATTTCAACACACACATATATATACAAGGTGGGAATCGTGGTTTTTGTGATCGTATGCGGTCAAAGGTTAAACTTCATTGGTGTAGGGTCTTTACTTCTTGATACTACAGTAAGATACTGTCAACACGTGATGTATCGAGAGGCTGCAATACACAGTAACCTACTCCCAATGAACGGCTCCATCCACCATGTCCTCCACTACCTCACTTACAAAGTGTACCACATGCAAACTTCATTTTGTATACAATCACTGAACCAAATTTACCCCAGCCCCTGGCTTTTTAAAGGACTTGTCCTGGCTGTAACGAGTTTAGAGATAAATGATTTACGCTGAAATTAATACACTGACATAGAAAGCCATGAACTATGATGGGTTAAATATCCATTATAGTAAGGGTATTGTTTAAGTTCTGTGTTTGCCCAGGATATTAGCTAGCTCCCATCTCCGCTGGACTGCGTGGTCCCATACATAATATAGTTCCGTATTATGAAAAGACATAACACTCGCATGAAAGGATGTTCTTTATTAATATCAAGTGTGTATGCATACTCATGACAAGATCTCTCGATGACAATGACCAATCTAAAGGGTAGGATCCACTCAACCACACTCAGCAAACACTCCAGCCAACTATTCAGTCTATCAGCTTCTATTCCAATTCCAGGAACAAGCTTCTAGTACTAACCTTTCCATGATGTTAAACTAACAACAGCTAACAGCGCTCTCTCTAGTGCTGCACGCACAGCACCTTATATAGGGGTGTAATAACATACATCACCTGACTCCTCCCTTCTACGTCACCTTTGACAAAGAGAAATTACTTTAGCCCTGACTCTCAGTGTAAACACTAGAATGGCTAAACTTAAGTACGGACTGACCATCTGCATCAGTACAGCCATTCGTTCCATAATTATGATCTAAGATCCTATTCAAGATAGGGGATTTGTGCCACAATCTATGTCACAAAATGGATATAGATAAGAATCGGATAGTTTGTTAGTGCAATTAGGAAAGTGGACTTTGAAATAATGAGTACTGCCAATCGGTGCATGTCCAACAGGGAAAAGATTCACAAGTATGTATCTGAGAGTTCTCCGTTAACACTTTCACACCGCCAACTGTATTATGTCTGGCATGGCATCACCCGTAGCTTTAACAGCTATTCTCTGGGATATAGTGAAAGGGTTAATTAACGTCACTACTGCATCAATTCTAATGAGAGAAATGGGGTGCTTTCTTCTGCGTGAATTGGTTTCGTAAAACAACTAGTGGGCCTATAGCTCTTTTTCCAGAGCATGGCGCTGTGCTGGCGATATATCATGTCAGAACCAAAGTTAGCAATGTTACAGATGGCAGAAGACTTCAAAGTTTAGAATACAGGTACGACCGAAGAAAACGATTCATATGAATGTCACTGGGAAGGTTTGAGGTGAAGGAGGTAGCGCGTGGCAGAGGGCTTCAGTGGCTGGGATGGGGGGGGGGGTGCGAGTGGAGGATCACAAGGGTTAGGCAAACAACATTATAGACACAAAACGAACATAGCGGCTTTCTTCAACATAAACTGACAATTGCCAAGTTGAATCAAGGGCATCAAATATCTTTCTTATGAGGCTATATGCGTTGAAGGTTCTCTTATCTTCATAACTCTGTGGTAGACCTGACTTACTGATGTGACCCATCTGTGTGAGAAGGCAGTCCTGGAGGGGGGGGGGGGGAGGTGACAGAGTCAGGGGTAGAGGGATCAAGCATGACATACCGGGACAGGTCGGAAGAGAAGGGTAGCAGGCGGCAGGCTGCGGGGGGGGGGGGGGGGTGGGGTGGGGGGTGGGGGGGTGGGGGGGTGACTCCCTCCTCATAAGGTGAGGCCACGTGCAGCCAGGGGGAACGACCTGCTGGGGTCACGGAGGGGGGGGGGGCGTGTTATTAGGTCTCTGGGTCGGCGGGGAGGACTGGTAGGGTAAGGAGGTGGGGCAGGGGAAGTATATGCCTTACCCTGAGAGGGACCAGATACAGGGCCCTGAGTGGGGCGGGGGGGGGGGGGCAGGTAACAGTGGGAGATGGGGGTGAAGGTACGTGCACACGGCAGTCTCACGTAGCAATAAAACAAACCGCAGAAACCCATTCTAACTCCATTCAAACCACTCCTTTCTCCCGTCCCACCTCAACCTCAAAGGTAACTATGTAGAAAGGGGGGGGGGGCACTCTGGGTTAACTTAAGGAGTTATCAACCAGTCAACTGTAAATGTAGTCACAGAGGACGGACAGCTGCCTAAATATGTACAGAGTAATTAATGTAATTGAAACGAGCAATGCAGTTCACGATGCATTTCCTTATTGGTAATGCTGTCAGGCGAAGTGTAGTACATAAGTTTCTGGTGGATCTAAAATTAGGAGCCATAATGAAACTGGTATCAATATTGAATGTTTATGACATTGGTCGATCAACACATGAATATATTTTGAATGTCTCAATTCATGATGGTCAAGTTTGGTACTGTTATCAATAAGGATAATGTATTTCCAAATTTCTGCCACTTTTGGCGGTCATCTTGAAAAAGGCATCCATATTGAAAATATCTGAAAAGTGTGTGGACCAAAATGTGTTTAGAATATACAGGACTATCGTTTGGCCCAGTTTGGTGATGGTTAACTGCTCAATTCTCACATGCCTTTAAACCACATTAAAATAGGTCAGACATCTTGAAAACGGTGGCCATATTGAAAAGATACGGAATAGTTCCATAGCTAATTTCACTAAGTGGATCAGAATCAATAGTCAAAATTCAATAGGTTTAGGCAATATTCAATAAGTCTAGGCAAATTTAATTACAGATCTGATCAACCAATCACTATAATTATATGTGAAATACGACCCATAAAACCTGGTTGACTAGTGAGGAAAGGAAGCTTCTGGTCAGTTATAGAATACCGGTTTCCAAATCCAATTTCTGCAGTCCTCTGGTCCCCTCTTTTTGAAATTTGAACAATGATAATTAAACATATCCCCATACATAATGCTACATAACCAAACCCAGCTAACGGCTGGGAGTCTGGATCTTTAATATGCGCCAACTCATCAGGGGGTGATGAGTACCCCCCCCCCCCTTCTTAAGTCTCACCCCCCCCCCCCCTACCCCTACCCGGGCCGGCGGGAGGGAGGCAGTGGGGTAGTCAGCAGTGCGTTGACAGGCGCCTCACACACCACACAGAGACACCACTAACCACCCCAAGGTGCAGCAGGACAGGCAAACCGGTTTCCTACCTGTGGTACCTGTGGTTACAGCGGGGTGGGAGCACCTTAACCCCCTCCCCCACCACCACCCCCCTCCCCCCTCCAGGGGGGCGCTCCCCTCGGCCTCCACCAGTGCCAGGCACCTGTCAGTCTGTGCCGGAGTCCCTCTGGTTACACAGGAGCCGCCTCACCTCAGCCTTGTTTCGGCGGCATGCAGCCGGCCTAGGACTTACTACCTGTGGATCGTTGCCTCCTCCTGGAGCCTGCTCCTCCTGTGGGGGACCGCTACTACCGAGGGGCGATGGCTGGGTACGCCGGCCGAGGAGTTCAGGTAGGCGCCACCTCAACTTACCTGGGGGTTCGGGGTGTCTTGTTGGAGACACGAGCCGCGACTATCAAGGACTGGAGGATATAACATGTTGTAAGAGTTGTAATTGCAAGGGGCTAGTGCTACAGGATTACGACGGGATGTGTATGAGAATTAGGGAATGTGGAGAACACTATGGGAGCTTTGACAGATAACAGGGAAAAGGGAGCAGCTTCTACTGCAGGGGCCAGTGTTTCATGACAGGGGAGTGTGTAAGAGGAGTAGTAAGGAAAGACTTAAAACATGAGCTCGGACAGATAATAGGGGGAAGGGGCAATTGCAGGGATGAGTGTTACAGCCAGACCAGCACAGTGGAGCGAGGCCGAGGAAAAGGGAATATTGAAAGAGTAAAGGGCGATAAGATAAGGATTGACTCAGGGCAGGGTATAGAGGTAATGCAGGGATAGAAGACCGAGGACCAGGGAGTAGAACCAGCAGAGGAAATAATCGGTTTGAGGACACCGCCAGCTAGTTAATTATTGTACAATGCATTTAGACACATGTAATTACCCCATATTTATATAATATCATAATGATTAATGGTCAGATGATATTAAGACTTCAAAATGTGTGTTATTGCCCATCTAAGGAAACGCGCTTTAACCATGCTCTAAAAGTCTATGCAATTTATGCAGAATCCAATACTGTCACTGAGGTCTCTATTACCAAGTCATAGCGAAGGTCACCAGCTGTATGCATGTAGGCCAGCGTTCTGCTGAATGGCCGTTCTCAGACATCCCGAGTTCCCAGTAGCCACAGCCGCCAGCCGTGTGTCCTCCGTGCGTCCTCCACTCCTGTGGTCGGGAGGTGTGGTTACTGGACGTTAGCCCTCGGTGAGGTCTGCTGTGGGTGGGAGACGTCGTGACCCCGCCGACAACAAAGATGAGGACAGCTGCTTGATGTCCGGGGTCGGGGCTGTAGACAGGGGCACTTCCTGAAGGCCTGATTCACGCCTTATGACAAGGCCACTCACACAGCCAATGGTGAGGGAATAGATGAGGGCCAGTGGTGCAGGTTGAGACAAGGGGATTTAGACGGGACTGTTATACAGGAACTGCGGGGGATATGTTAAAGATATTGCAAGGTACATGTATCAAAATAATAAACCTTTATTGAATTGAAGTCATTAGAGCCACAATTTTATAACTATGTTTGATTGTACAAATTACAAATATCCTAAGCCTGTGGACAGATCACCAGGCGTGCCAAATCAAATGCTAAATACCTGTGCAATCTTGACGAGGTATCCCCGGATTAACATCAAGGGGTCCCTTACCCATGCCCCAGGTATAGGACGTGTAGTGGGGGCTCCGGGGCACCTAACGGTACACATGGACAGCCAAAGGCCACAGGGTAAATGGCCTCACCTTTTCAAGGTAGAAATATGTGAAAACTCTGCCGTTGGGAGATGCCTCCTGGTCGCGTGCCTGTCAGTGGTTTTATATATGAAGTGGACATGTTGCCAAGAAGGAGATGCCCTCACAGCCCGTTTATAAAGGGAGATAATAACTCGATTTTAACTACCCACCACCTCTATTATGATACATAATGTGAAGCACATCAAAGGGTAGTATGAGGGAAGGGTAATAGCCTATACACATCACATCTCTAAATAAATCTTGTCCACTGGTAAGTTGGCATGTTGTTCCTAAGCGTGCCAACCACAAGTACAATCCTTATGATCCAAATACATGAAAAGAAAAGAAATTGAACTACATGTATGGTAAGAAAACAACATGTATATAAGACGACTTTCCTAAGGCGCTCCCCACCTATCTCCAAGGTAATACGGACAGGTGTGGACACTAACGGTTTTTACGGCCATGTTTCCCCTGTCTGTGGAAGCTGTAGGACAGTGTGAAGGGAGGGAGGGCCTCCAGGGGGCCGGGCCTCAGGGGTCGGTCAACTGACCACGGCCGGCACCACACACCTCCTACGGGGTCAGGGGACAGCATGTCAACAGTCCATCATCTGCTACTAGCTTGAAATCACAAGGAATTAAAAGACTGTCCAAGACTCCAGGTGTCTACAAGCCTAGGCAGTGAACGACTGTACTGCACAGCTGGTGCTGATATGTAAATAGTATGTGTATGAGGTATCTTAAGATATAGGGCATGTCTCACTGACTCGCTAGGTGAAGAAATATAAAGACATATTTTAAACACAGCTCATGTGCGACTTAGGATGTGCCCGGTACATGTCCTGACAGGTCTATGTGGAGTAAGCACAGCTACAGATTCAGCTAAGATAAGACTACATTAAGGCAATATATTAATGAGAATATTTCCCCCCGGCCACTCAATGGGAAAAGCATCATACCGGTAGACAGCAGGGTCAATTATTTGTCGTCACCGGGAGATGTGGTGATACACCTGGGGAGGGGTTCTGTAGGCTGGAATATGGAGGACTGCTCCTGATACAGACTTATAGGCAGTTAATGTTTATAAACTATATAAGTCTTGTAGCATGGGTCCAGAACTACTATATAATTATATGTCCATTATGTGACGACTATCAATTGCTTCCCCTATGCAGTATAAGGAGTAAAAGATATGACGATTTACTTTGATTAATTCTTAACTTCCCGGTGTTGGTTTACGTCACGCCCATTCTAATGGTAAGGTACGTGTCATCTGACTTTAAGTCCATATATTCTTTACACCCGAGGTAGCCTCCCTGTCATCTACACTTTGGTTTGAAATGTTACTGTTGCATTCCTGAGTAACTGTGAAAATTAGAGAAAATGATCTCAGAATGATTACATTAAGTGCTATGATGCTAGGCACCACACATGTTTTTTTTTTCAATAGGGTGAACTGATTTGAAAATGGAAATGGAAAGCAATGTTTAGTTGAAGGAATTCGGACATCTATTTTATTCTATTGATTTTGTACGACTAAAATATGTTGCCTGTCATCCGTCACTAGTTCATTTTGCGCATTATCACCATAAAGTGCGCAAATACGGGCCCATGGTAAGAGCTATAATATGATATCAAACAGGTATAGGCCTATATAAGATTTCAAGTACCTGCAAAATCAAATTATGTCATGAAAAAAGGCTAATTTTGTTCAGAAGGAATGCGGCCATTGATGCTGACCCAATTTCTTGCCCTTTGATAAAAAAGAAAACAAATAATTCATAGGCTTAATCATCCGATATCAAAATCACCTGTTTGCCATTGATTCAAATCCAGGAACCTCAAGAACCAAATGATTTAAGATGATATCAATCCTAAGCATAAAATTATCAATAAGATATCATTTTAAAAAATCCCCTGTGAATCTCCTTTTGCTTCTGACTTCTTAAGCAGGCGTCTAGATCTTCTCGTGCCCGAAATAAATAGGTCCCCCGCTGCCAGAAGCGTTACGCCAACATAATAGAAAAATCATGACCTTTGCATAATAGAAAATCCTAGACGATTGTGAGTGGACTACTAGGCAACGCTTTGATAGTGAGTCATGGGTATGGATTATCGGCGTCCTAACGAGCCGGGATTATCATTTATTCATGTTCACGCTTCCCCTGCTTGGCGATTAGGTGAGAGGTGGCCCGGCCCAAAAACACCACATGATGGCCTACATGGCACGGCCTTCTCGGCGTGGTCAGGTGGGTGGGGGTGGTGCAGGAGGGGGGATCATGTCCTGTGTAATCCCATGGTAAACAGGTGCTATGTAGGGGCGACTTTTATTATAACTATGTGTGAGACAGTAAAAAGTGGACATGATTCTTGTATAGTCAACACAAGTGCAGATGTAGACTTTATTGTGTGACTTGTAATTATGTCGTGTTGGAACAAACTTAATATTAACGCAGTCACAGTCTGGACTATTCTCTCTTGAAATTAAGCCCATATTTCAATGAAAAGGGCCGTTTTTTCGTAAGGAGTTTTACGTGATCATATCACGTCCGGTTTGATAATGCATATGCATATGACCGCAATTTTGGATGTAAACATGCTTATGATTTCAAAAATCAGCACATCCCCAAACATGTGCAGCCGTCGATCGAAAGAGACCCCCCCAATGCTCCCTCAATTATCCCACCATGTTTTGTTCACCTCATTCCATTATTCTTGATTATTATTCTTTTCTTACTAACTAGATAGTGCACAGAATTTGATGGTGAGGGTTAAGATTAGATGAACAAATAATATGTCCTTGTCATTTCTAATTTACATTTTCTCTTCATTGACATGATTAGACAATCGATGAGATGTGATGAGATAAGTAAGAGCAACAATCTAATTTACGTTATCTACATTACAGGTTAACAACAGGGAGTACGCGTGTAAATAGGTGTTTTCAGGCTATAGATAGTATAATTGGAAGAGTTCTATCAGATGAATCTTAACAGAATACGGAGGGGCGAATACTGGAAAAGATACCTAGACATTAGAGCAAAGGAGAATGATCGCAACCCTCATTGAGGCTATGAGGACCCATGCTATACGTGCTGGTTAGGTGGTCGACATTCTCCGTCGGGTAGAATCTGTTTGATACAGTAGAGAGAAGGTAAACCCCTTTAAAGGGGCTTGGATGGTAGCTATCAGTAACTATGTTTTCATGTTATAGGAAGCAAGAAGCAAAGAGGTGCCCATTGGCATTTTTGTGAACCAGTAGAGCAGTAAAAGGCAGCTCTCCCCGCCGTTCCTCAATGTCCACAGCTGAGTGCTCAGGCTTTTGTCGGACGACCACAAAAACTCAGGAAATGATTCGGAAAGGGCACTGAATAGAATAAAGTAGTTCACCTTCACTTTCTAGAAAAATGTCGCACACGACTCCCCGATAAAAAAAACCTCTGTTGGCACGCCTGTTCTCTGGGTATACTCTGCCTCGTGTCACTGTGTGGGCGCTGGGAGGCCCCTAAAAGGGCCTTAAGAGGGACCCTTTTCCCCGCCAGGTCCGAGTGGGCGGCCGTCCCTTGCACGGACCGCCCCACTCCCACGCCTCCTGCTGGGGGGGCGGGCGGGGGGGGGGGGGGGTCAGGACACTGTATTTGTAACACTGTTTACTTGTTGTGACTATCAGTTGTTGGTTTGTCAACTTTGGAAACCTGACTTTGTCACGAGGCTGGAGATAGAAGTGTTCAGTGAGGTGAGATGGCAGTGGGGAAGGTTCCAATCCCCACTGACAATACTCCTGGAATCACCGAGTCTCCACATTCATGTGGTTTTCCCTCATATGATCCACGACTGAACTCACGTCTGTTTTCCTATACACATATAACAATTTTACATATCTCCTTCTTGTGTCGTTATTTCCTTGACATGAATACAATTGACTTGAATACCTTTCCTGCATGGTTAGGTCGACCTCTGAACTCTTTCACACGTTTCCCACTGTCTTTTTCAGGGAAATGTGAAGGTTTAGTCTGCAGGGACTATGACATAATGCCCTAAAACAGTAGTCGATGTCAAGAAGTATTTCCGGTCAGATTCTATTCATGTTTTTTTCTATATGTTTATTACTTCCTTCCTTCCTTCTTTCTTACTTTCATTCCTTCCTATCTTCTTTCTTTCTTACCGCTTCACTTACCTCATATCCTTCTCACCTGTTGTAACCTTCCCTTTTTCTTACCTTCACATTATTCTCAGTGTCCCTATTTTCTCAATGTCCCAGTTTCCCCCTCAATATATTGCCCCTTGCTGTTCAATGTTACCCCTGATAACCCCCCCCCCCCCGTCCCCCTGTTGACCCAATTCTCCATCTCCCCCTCTGATCCTGTCCTCCAGTCACCTGTTGCAGGCCTAGTGCCCCGAACGCCTCCCGCTGTGTGATAGTAATGCCTTCTGATACTAAACAATCTGTTTCTTACGTTTCAGAGTTTGTCAAATATTGCATGTATGCCAATTAGATATGCAGGGGCGGATCTAGAGATTTTCAAAAGGGAAGGGGGCGCCGAATTTGAAAAGTTTCCACCGGACCATCCAGATTCGAAAATTTTACATTAAAAAGTTATCATTTGGGCAAAATGCCCCCCCCCCCACCTTTAAATCCTTCACTGATATGCATTGCTGTCTGACATGTAGGTGGAAGTGTGTTAAATCGACCATGGCTGTAGTCTGATATTTTGTCAAGATCTTAAGTTCAAACTGCTTAGATCTGAGAACAATCATCATAAAGAAACCTCAAACTCGTCATAACTAGTAGGTATAGGTAATGGATTCGTAGAACTAGCTCAGCCTTCCCTCCCATTTTCTATTTCTTCTCTATTCTCCCTTTAGGGGATGTTTAGATCTTTAACAGTTAATATAAGGGCTGGCCTCATTCAGGTTGCGCTGAACCACTGATTCATTAGACATTTCCACAGAAAAAGATGCAATCTATGGTTTATGAGATAGACAGAGGACGATAAAACACCAACCCGACGGCCCGGTCATCAGAGGAGGGTAGACTGAGGTCGGCCTGTCCCAACTACTGAACCGTGACGTAGGTTTAGGCCACAGCTGAAGAGGGGGGTTGAAAATGAACAGTAGATTTACATAATTATATTGATCAAGGGTATTTTCATTTTTCCATGTTTAATGTCAGGATAAGCAGCAATTGGCGAAAATTCCATTGGATTATCCTCCATTAGAATGTTGCAGCTGCAGGTGTTTGATAGAACAGCATGTTGGGCTTTCAAGTCATTTTGGGTAGTCCTTCAGTAAGGAAAAATTAATGATGATCGGTAGTCACTGATGCAGAGGGTTATAGTGAACACGTTATATCCCTTATTTCATTTTGTGCGCTTATATGAACTTTTACACCAGAATCCAGGCATCTTAGCCTGCCCAAATGTGATGTACTATATCAGAATAAACAGTGGCCTTTGAATAGGTTTTCCTCACAAGGTTTGTCAAGGGCCTGAGGGCAGGGTCAACACGGCCGCCTGAAGGCTGATACCCCTGAGATACCAAGGGTTGATCACAAAACTTGTGTTAAGCTTAGAGCTAGGACTAACTGAACAGTAGACCTATTTTCTACTGGTGAAATATCTTTGTGTCTTACCCTCTTTGGTTATCACCCTTCATTCCCCATTGCTTTAAATCACAATTATATTGGGATGTGGGAAAGATCAGCTTTACCCAAAAGGTGTTCAGGGTGGCCTCCACACCAGGCTGGGTCTGTCAGTCCCATGTCCCCAGAAGGTAGGTCAATGTGCACGGAAGTCGGTATGTGTGGAGAAGTGACTTTATTGTAGGACTACTCAGCTCACTGCCTTTCTTCAGCCTGTGAGAAAACGCCAACCCCCAACAGGCCATGGTCTGTCACAGGACACATTATGACTGTTTGTACATTGTACCACTCACTGATATATGTCGGGTACAGACGGCCTCCCTCAGAGGCCACCAGCCGTGACCCCCTACTGCCACTCGTTATTAACTCGTTATGAGCGGGACCACCGCCCGTTACAGCCCAACGCACCGCCACGGCCTATACAGAAATGTATATCCATTTGAAGCAGGTTTCTCTCACCAAAAGAGAAGACAATGCAGACATAACAAAACTTTCATAATCATATCTCCTTGCACAACAGACTCTATAGATGTCAATATACTTTCTAAAACTTCTTCCCAAGTTTTCCGAGGAACGGGAAGTAAGATGAATATAATTCTAGTTTGTAGGTCAAGGTGGAATAATCGATTATTAATAATCAGTGATTATAACAAAATGAATATCTTTTATTTTCTGGGACGATTTCATCGGCTATTGGAGAATCCTGTCCCATATGGCCTGGGGAGAGGGTACCCAGCCAATGTCTCTCTCCTTTTATCGTCATTGATCTTGTTTACTTTACAACTGCGCATAGAGATTTGTATGAATTGCATTGGTTCAGACTTAACGGCTGGGAGCGGATTGGTGATTTTGTATTTCAACTTGAAGAACTTATCACAATCATGTGACCATTCGGTTGGGACATTAGACACCCCTCCCTAAAGAGGTAATTATTATTATTTACAAGTGGCTTTGCCAGGATTCGAATCCACAACCTTTGGGTTTGGAGGTGAGGGTCATAACCACTACACCATGGAGGATGAGGCTGGAACTAAGAAATGGGGTCATGACCCAATTCTCTGGTTCCCACAGGTCCTTTTGAAAGCAGTTTAACAAAACAGCAACCAGATGGACAGGTTGGTCATTTCGCTGGTTCTTGGTAAGACCTGAAGAAAGTTAAGTATGTAGGCAGCAACATGCGAAAGGACATGATTTTAGAAGAAGTAGAGTAATCACTTGATCTATCCACCACCAAGATACGGAATAATTGGATCATCCAATTTTCCCATTTCCTCTGTAATGTGCGAGAATCATAACCAGCAAACAGAAAGCAACATCAACCTACAAAACGAAAATCAGACTAGATTATCCCTTTTGACCCCACGGATTGCATCATGAATTGCTGTATTTCCCCAGGATTTCCTTGGATTTCCCTCCGAAATTCCCATAATTCCTTGTACCTGAAGAAGTTCAAATGCCTCCCAATCCCTACTGTTTTAAGTTATAATCAGTTGGTTTTTAGCATCAGATATGAAATCAAATAAGCTTTAAAACGATATATTGGTCGCTTTTGTATGTTGGCAACTTCTTGAATCACTCTCACTGGAAAAATTTGGAAAATTTACGGGAAAATGTCCGTTTTTCCGGGCGGCTACGGCCGGATTGGGGAGGAGAGCCACGGGCGGCTACGGCCGGATTGGGGACTAAAGGGTTATGAAGCCTGTCTGAAAAGATCTTTTCTTTTGTGAATAATGTAGGATAGATCGACTCTATATCCGCTGCGCCAAATATGCTTGCAAGACAAAAATACTGCTTAGTAATAGACATAACAAAATAGTCCAAATACAATATACCCCTATATATTGCTGCCGGGATCAAGAGGCACGTACACTCAAATAGATGCACCTACAATATGACGAGGTGATCATTGTTCAGGCCCGGGGTGGTCACGAACCTGTCTTATTGTTCAAAAACCTTTTTCAGCCTTGGTTATGAGCCACAGACAGTCGTCCACCCGAGGCGACTCATACCCAGTGTCTCACTCTGTTTAAAAGGCCCGCAACCACCACAATGGATACCACTGGAAACGGAGTTGTGATTTTGGTTATTGAATTAAAGCAAAGTTCAGTAATACATAGTCATAACAAATTATTCTGGGAGTACAGAACCGTGAATGGTACAATGATTAACGACTACTTTACTATACTAAATATAGTGACCAACATGGCAAGGCAGTAAAAATGGTCCTTAAGTGGTCCGTTTATGCTTACGTTTTCTAGTTCTAGGAATAAAAATAGGAGAATTCACTGATGATTGTGGTTCAGGGTCGTGCATGGAGAAAAACATACATTATGAAACAGTTTAGCTAAGCCATTGTTGTATAGAACTAAACCTCGGGGCTAAGAGTGTTACTCTTCTTACTCAGGTGAAGAGTGAATCAGGGCAGCGTTAGGCAGTGTATATGTAATCATATGTAAGGCACAAGACTCGACAGAGTGCTACTCACTGTCAATGGTTAATTAAACATCCTGTAAAGATTGGTACTGGAAGCTAGGTTCTGTTATGGAATAGAAACAGATAGATTGGTAGGCAGGCAGGAGCGTTGGCTGGGTGTGGTTGAGCAGACACTACCCTTTGGATTGTTCATTGTCAACCGGAGTTCTTGCGACTGGTATTGCACATTCCTTCCACATTTTCACAAGTTTTATGTCCTTCATAATGCGGAACTATGTTATAGATTGGACTTGCAGTCTGGACTGCCAATAGAGCTAGTTAATATCTATAGAAACGAATTGTAAGCAATGCATAAATAGTAACCCAACATTAAATGGATATTAAACCTCTATATTTCACTCCAATCTAGATTGCTGTGAAATATGAAAGTCAAGAAGTGCATTGCTCACGAAAGCTTTAATATAATGGTGTTAGATTACTTACAGTATTATTTCTTAAATGACTTTCTACTGTTGGAGTTAGTTTTAGCACAATCATTTATATGAGAAACTTTCCAGTGTGCGGTGGATGCATACATTTTTTCCAAAAATTGTTATTTTAGCATGCAGTTTCACACCATACACATAAGTATCCACAGAATCACATCTGTGAGAATTATTTGAATAGTGAATTAGGAGTAGATATTTTAAATGATCCTTATCCCTGCTGTGACTATGCTATAATTCATACTTATATCAAACCAATGAGCTGTTTTATATATAACCTGCTGGGTTTTTCCTGCCAGTGGATGTTTTGAGGTGGGCTAGCCTACATTTCCTTTCTCGAATAATATATAATATTTTATACAAGAAAAACTGTTCAATAGTCATCAGTAAATCAAAATGCATAAAACGTGGAAAGTTCTTTTTACATTGTCGATGGAAAAAAGAGAGGTCCAGACGAGTTATGCAGACAGGATATGAAAAGCTCTTCACTGATTATCAAATCATTTCCTTTCGAAGGTTTTTTTTCTGATTTATAGTAACCCTTTCAGTTAGCAATCATAGTCCGTGATGCATGTCCTTTTTTAAACGGTATACTTCTCAGCGTTGAATGTCGACCCCTAAAATGAGAGGGGAACATGATATTTCTATATGTAGTCCTATCTAACGGGGAGGGAGGGAAAGAACATTCACGGTATATAACCTTGAGGTACGTTCACCTGAAAGAGGCCTGGCGGGTTGGGCCGGGTCTGCAGGGACCGAATCATAACCACATACCCAGCTAAGCTGCGACGTAACAGAACTGTTCTGCGACCATACTTTTTTGGTCAGTGTGTTACTTACTAAAATGGCATGTAGCAGTAACGTTATTCAATGGTGAGGTCTCAACCTAACCAAACCAGAATGTTGTAATAACATTCTGTTCTAGTAAGGTCTCGACCTGACATAATCAAAATGTTAAAATAACGTTCTGCTCTGGTGAGGTCTCAACCTAACCAAATCAGAATGTTGTAATAACATTCTGTTCTAGTAAGATCTCAATGTGACTTAATCAGAATGTTATAATAACGTTCTGCTCTGGTGAGGTTTCAACCTAAGCAAATCAGAACATTATAATAATGGTTGAGACCTAACCATAATGTTAAGGTCTCCTATATAAGTATATATATATATATATATATATATATATATATATATATATATATATAGGAGACCGTCAGTTAAGTTTTATTGTGGTTTTTCTAGCAATATTTTTTCTAACAATATGACAATAATAACTGAATGGTCCATGATAACTTAGAGATAAAATAGGTTACCCTTTCTTGTATTCAATATGGAATATGGTCAATAAATAAGAAACATTTGGAAAACGAAAGCCTGAACCCTGTGGGGATAGAACCCTGGACCCCTCGCACAGAAAGCAGGGAACATACCACTGAGCTACTGAGGATTGCACTGGTTGGTAGGGTCAAGCCATTGCATTTATGCTAGTACTTCTACTATTGCTACAATTACTGCTATGAGTCCATGCCTACATATATTTAGTTATATCTAGACATATGAATTATACAAACTATGTATGTATACATACATACATGCATACATACAAAGTTAGTACAATTACTACTTTGCTTATGTCCATGTCATACATACATCTAGACATATATATTATGCCTAACTGTATAATGTATGTATGTATGTATACATACATAAAGTTATGCATACTATAATGTCTAGATATCACTCCTATCAGATTACCTGAATATGTATGACATGGACTAATCTAGTAGTTATTGTAGTAATAGTAATAGTACTAGCATAAATGCAATGGCTTGACCCTACCAACCAGCGCAATCCTTAGTAGCTCAGTGGTATGTTCCCTGCTTTGTGTGTGAGAGGTCCAGGGTTCTATCCCCACAGGGGTCAGAAATTCCTTTTCTAAATGTTTCTTATTTATTGACCACATTCCAACTTGAATACAAGAAAGGGTTACCCATTTTATCTTTAAGTTATCAAAGACTATTCAGTTATTTAGAAATAGAAGATTCAATGAAATCCTAGGTATAGATCATGAATCAAGTCCAATGAATAAAAGATATCACTCATATTGTTTGAAAAACAACAATAAAACTTACCATGACTGAAGGATGTATCCAGAACATTCTATAACGTTTTAATAACGTCACAGTGTGACGTCGCAATGGGAGGTTGCAGCAACGTTATTGGGAGCCATCAAAATAACGTAACAAGACCCAAACCAGAACCAAACAGAACGTTGCTGCAACGTTATAATAACGTCATGTGCTTGCCTGGGATAACTTGACAAGATAACCTGTCGCCCCTAAACCCTGCGGTATGTCGGTCACGCGCTGCTGAATGCGGCCCAAACTAGACTTCAGAAGGGAGCTGTATAATCTGTAGATATATAATTCAGACCTAAACAAATATCGAACTATTGCCATTTTTTCGGATATTCCTAATAATATATCTTTCCTGGTTGGATTAGAAAGGAAACCGGTGTGTCTAGCCAAAGTACACTGACGGCTTCCTACAAATATCGAGTGATGGCACTGAATAACACGTGCTGGGTATTCTAAAAAGAAAGTGTACATTTACCGAGCAACAAACATATCAACTACACCCCACTGTGCTGAGGTATTAAGGTAGGGAGCAGTATGGGGCGCCATCAGTGCAATCTCAGAGAGATCCGTTTGTGTCCTTCACGACAGTGGGTCATTGCATTTGGTGAGCAGTAGCGTAGCCTGGGGGGGGGGGGGGGGTCCTGTGTGTCTGGAGCCCCCCTTGACTTTACAAAATATAAGCAAAATATGACCCGCAATTTTACTTGGAACCACCTTTCATTTTATGGCTGGCTAGGCCGCTGGTGAGGCACTCTTCCCGTCAGCCTTCAGTTCTATCGCATGCAATCGGTTGTATATTAGAATATATTATATTGAAAACAGTATGGTACGTATCTACTTCTGCCATTGGACGTAGCAACGAGATAACAAGACCAGACAGGTGTTTACGAAAATATAGAACCGTATTTTGAGAGCAAAGAGAATTTTTTAGTTCTGAAGACGCCATTGTTTGGATTTGGCGCCTCATAGTAGGGACGTAGTGTTAAACATGGAGGCTATGTACATGTTGGGTCACAGTCAATGGGCGGCTGTGAGCGGTGTGTGTGCAGGGCAAACAGGGGGCGACCACGGCCCACAGGAGGCTGTATCTGACCCACTGAGGGGGGCAAACAGGGGCAGACCACGGCCCCCAGGAGGCTGTATCTGACCCACTGAGGGGGGCAAACAGGGGCAGACCACGGCCCTCAGGAGGCTGTATCTGACCCACTGAGGGGGGGGCAAACAGGGGCAGACCACGGCCCTCAGGAGGCTGTATCTGACCCACTGAGGGGGGCAAACAGGGGCAGACCACGGCCCCCAGGAGGCTGTATCTGACCCACTGAGGGGGGCAAACAGGGGCAGACCACGGCCCCCAGGAGGCTGTATCTCCCCTGACCCACTGAGGGGGGCAAACAGGGGCAGACCACGGCCCACAGGAGGCTGTTTCTGACCCACTGAGGGGGGCAAACAGGGGCAGACCACGGCCTACGGGAGGCTGTATCTGACCCATTGAGGGGGGCAAACAGGGGCAGACCACGGCCCACGGGAGGCTGTTTCTGACCCACTGAGGGGGGCAAACAGGGGCAGACCACGGCCCGCGGGAGGCTGTATCTGACCCACTGAGGGGGGCAAACAGGGGCAGACCACGGCCCACGGGAGGCTATATCTGACCCACGGAGGGGGGCAAACAGGGGCAGACCACGGCCCATGGGAGGCTGTATCTCCCCTGACCCACTGAGGGGGGCAAACAGGGGCAGACCACGGCCCACGGGAGGCTGTTTCTGACCCACTGAGGGGGGCAAACAGGGGCAGACCACGGCCCGCGGGAGGCTGTATCTGACCCACTGAGGGGGGCAAACAGGGGCAGAGCCCGGCCCATGGGAGGCTGTATCTGACACACTGAGGGGGGCAAACAGGGGCAGACCACGGCCCACAGGAGGCCGTATCTGACACACCGAGGGGGGCAAACAGGGGCAGACCACGGCCCACGGGAGGCTGTATCTCCCATGACCCACTGAGCTCCCACATTCTGCACCAACATGGGGGTCAGAGAGGGAACAGAGTACCAATTGAGGGTCAAAGTATCTGCTGATTTGATAGACTTTCATATTATATTGTGTTGGTGTCTTTTTTTGGGGTTGCTGAATCAGAATTCCGAAAGTAAATATACCCTCTTTATGGAACATCCATTGGACAATGTTCTATCTTTGAGGAATGTGATATGTATAACATAATTACTAAGATCAAGAGGGAAACCATGCAAACTTAAATCGGTTATAGAAATATTAACTTTTATTGACACCACTAGGATCCTTATCGTTTGTAATGTTAGGCATTAGATTGTTATCCAAAATCAAAAGCATGATCTACATTAAGGCATGAATAACTGCTATTTACAGCCGGAAAAAAAACACACACACGTATATACATTCATACATAATGTATATATAAAAGGAATCTTGTGCATCTTATGTTAAGACAACATATATCATCTAGAATGCCTTTTTCTGATTTACATCTTTATCAAATAACCGGCAGCCATGCTTATCAGTATTGCGCAATCCGATAAGACTGAGAGGAAACCAGAAAAAGGCTGCAGTGCAAAACCTCTTCCCCCGTCGTCTCAGCTGGGGCTAGCTCACGGTTGGCTGGTCAGAGGCGCCTCCCTATACTAACGGTGGGATCCCCAAACCGCAGGCACCGCCCCTAGGGACACACGCGTGCCTGGAAACACTCTCCCCGATAACAATGGTCTCTCACCTGGGGACAGACCCATAGACATACATAACATGACAGAACCGACCCACGGCACACCGTCCTCCCACAGCCTATTGCCAAATATGACAGCCCAGGTATTTTACCAGAAATGTAAAGAATTTGAACAGTCATGTATCGACGAAATATAAATCAGCAAGACCTTAATATTTTTCAGCCCAAATGTACTGTATCTTTTTTCAAATATCTGCAAAGTTGATATGTGAGCGTACAAGATTATACGAAAGAAATATCAAACATCCCCTGTGTTACATGCTGTTTCATTATGCCCGTTTTAAAGTTAACACAATTTGAGCTGACTCCTTGCCGAATTAGAATTTGAGAGGAATATAAAAGTATAACCTGGGCTTTACCATTTTGGATAGTTATATATGTTGATTGTCACCTATAGTAAAACCGTTACATAAAATTAATATTCAGGTCTAATAGCTTTTTTGGCACTATTAGAGTCGGTAATAAACCACCATAATGATGTACAGAAAACTTGAAACATAAGACAGTACCTGGGCCATTTGCCATCCGTCCTTTGAGATCCAACACAAAAGAAACCATTCATTAGCCATTAACAAAAGTCCTATTTTTCGGGAAATACATATATATATCTCACTTCAGAAACCAGGAAAACGTTTAGCATTCAGGCGACTGTAAGTCAGGTAGGTTCCGGAGAAGTGTAACTTACATGGCAAAGGGCCAGGCCTGCACGCCTGACTGCGTCCGGGAGGAAAGTGACGAAAAACGAGGGGCTTTATGTGCTCTGTCAGAGGACATCATGTTAACTGGGGGCGGCGCGAATTAACAGCCAGTCCTACATCGGTCTGACACTTGAAATGAAAAGAAGAGGAGAGGGAAACATGGCAATCTTGCAAACCGATACACTTATACAACCACCGCTCCGCTTGTAGCGTACATGTGTGTTATTTGGTTAGATCTGTCAAAATTGGTATGTGGTGTAGGGGAGGCAATGCCAACTCTATTTCCCAACTGTACTCATATCAAGGTATATTCTGGATGGGATTCGGCTCAAATATAACACTTTCTCCCCTGTGTATAAAGCTGACCGTTGCTTTATGTGTAACATAACCTTTTTTCCAAAGCTATCAAACACTTGCCGTCAAGACAATTGGGTATCTTTTATGGCTGTGTAAAACACTCAGCATGTCTGCCAGGTGCAGGGGAAAAGCTAGGCCAGTGGAATGTACACTGTACACAATCCTGCGGCTGACAATGCCTGACGAGGCGTTGACCCGTCTGTTGGAGGTGGTTTTGGTGGTTTTAGGTTTTACTCCCTAACCAGGCCCTCCCCACCCCGAGCAGGGCCTGTGACCTTTCCGGGCCCAAGGACAGCAGGCCCCACATACCGGGACAGGTAGGTCTATAGGTGGGAGAGGGGGACAGGGAATTAATCACTGAGTCCTCTGTCGTAGGGCTGGGAGGAGCTGGGACGAGAAAGAGGCGATAGAAATTTGAACAAAGACTTAACCAGGTTAACCTCGGGACAAAATGGTTAGGGACGAACGGGAGGGGCTTTCTAAAGGATTAATGAAGCTTATGAAAATGAGGGCTACGAGGGGCGGGGACATGAGCATAATTATATGTTTCAATCAGATATGTGAAAAATATGAATGAGTCCAGAGAAGCTCAGGTTTCCACGTCACAAGTGGTCCTCAGGCCACTAACCGCTGCTGGATCTCTTCCTGGGATCATAACTGGGGCGTGTAGGATCAATTCATTATGAACCATAACATTTTTCATTCATACTTTACTACCAAAAGTTCCCAGAAAATGAGAGGGGGGGCACATAGTGTAGTGCAGAAAGTGGGAGGGGCAACATAATTAGAATGTACACGCAAAGTTGAAGTGCACCATAATGTGACCAATTATGGTGCAATGTGGAAAGTGAGTGGTCATAATATGATAGAGTGCAGTCTTGGAAGTGGGAAAGCCACCAACAAGTTGAGAAGTACTATAAAGAGTACTCTGGAAAGTGGTATGGTAACACAATTACGGTACAGCGCATCACGTGGGAGGGGCACCAAATGTTGTAGTGCAGGAAGACAAGCTTGATAAGTCTGAAACTACACCAGAAGGTCACCTCAGTCTGTCAGTAAACTGCTGTGGCCAATCTGTGATATACCTACATGATACATAGACATAACATTTCTTTTCATTAGAAATGATATTTTTAACATTATTGACTCTTACAATTAAATTGAATGAATAACTTATAAGATCAACCAAAAAGGCATATCAGGGGCGGATCCAGAGGGGGTCCAGGGGGTCCTGACATCCCCCCCCCCCCTTTTGGTGGACCCCTAAACTATAAAAAGAGGGGGAAATGCCCCCCGTGTATGTGCAATCGCATGCGGTTTTAGTACTTAGCCTTTATGCTGACCCCCTCCTTTCGAAAATCCTGTATCCGCCCCTGCATATTATAGTGTAATGAGGGGTTGGCCAATTTGAGTCAAGTTGACAGGATATAGCCCTGTGTCCATGGACATTAATTTTGTGACTGTCAAAAGAAACCACAATAGTTGACCATATCTTTCTCTTAAACCTAAATCTAATTGGGGAAGAGTGCATGCACTGTTCAGATGTTGGCCTGCACAGGACAGACCGTGCCCACATTGACGGTTGGCTCTCATCTCCCACACAACCTGCTGATTCTCAATGGCCACCTAGCCTTTTGCAGATCTCACACCCAGGTCCCGTATTCTCCTCAATGGGTGATACCGTGCCATTCTGAAGGGGAAGAGGCCTTGGCGTGCCGAGCCCGTCCCCTGGATGTCCTCCCCACCTCTCCACGTACCCCTGGCACACCTATACCCCTACCAGGCCTTGCTGCCCTTACACAGCCTGTCAGCTGGACCACTGCCAGGTTGTGTAATAAATGTTTGTACATAGTGAGTCTTGTGTCACCTAGGGATACCCTAAGTAGTACACGTATTGCCTACCCCGTTAACCCCTATCAACCCTTAACCCAGTTAGACAGCTGGAACTGAATCAACCTAACAAAGCTGTTGCCCATGGTCTACTGGTGCTGTTCAGGCTTTCTGTGACATGCTAACTCTGCTTTGTGAGTTTTATGTCTGTCTGTCTGTATGGTATACATACAGATACTCGGGAATAGACATCCAAACTGTCTATGAAATAGGCACAATGGTGTACTGACTTGACACAGTTGATTAGGACAAAATCTTTAAAGAGGTGCAGTAGGCATGATTGTGTATAAAATCTTGGGTTAAAAGGGCGTAGCTTTAGATTTACATCTGATTCAAATGAATCAACCCTTTCAATATGGAGCCGTACGATTTTTCAAGATACTTGATATGCGTCAGTAAGATTCTAAAGGTAGTAATCTTGGTCATGGCAGGTCAAAGTGAAACATTGTGAAAAGGGATATGCTTGGTTGTTTTCAGAAAGCTCGAAACCATGATTCCATCATGGTTGGTGGTTCTCTGGTAGAAGGTAAATTTATATCGTTTAAAGAAACAGATGCGTTTCCGCAGACCGGAAATCGCCTTTTACGATAACAACCGGAAACAAATTATAACTCTCCCCACTAAGAAAAGCATATATCCCATGCACATTTAACCTGCAGACTAACCTAGATCATGGGGCAGGCTGGAAAAGGTATTGGTGAAAATGTGCATAATCATGGCATTATCCTTGGTGTAACGTGAGAGAAAATTTGCCACGAGTAATTTCTCAGTTTAGGTTTGTTCTAATTATCCCCTTTATCTTTTAGTTGGTTTGCAAATTCATACATGATAGATTGGTATAAAGCAAATGTTTGCAAATTTTCTAATTTCCTGCGGTTTGTTTGTTGGTTTTTTTATCCTCAAAAAATAACCTGCATCTGCTTAGATTAAAATTAGCTATCTGTGGTAGGGAGAATTGTGTGCATAATTCCTGAAGTCTCGCCAGATCCTTCAGTGAAATGTATACAACCGGGAATGTCCACGTGCATGATTGGAACCATTCGTTTCTCCCTCGAATTTGTAAGTTTTGATCGAGGGACAGTTCCCCTACAGGGCGTATCTGACACGGAACCCTCTGCATTACCAAATCAGTGTTTGCAGTGTACAATTATGGCCTCTTTCACTCACTTCGATTATGGAGATCTTTTTGCTACATGATGTTCTTTATAAGCTGCATTGACTGTATTACCTGATGCATTAATTAAGACCTGCCCAACCTTAATGACCAACCCAATGTGAGCTAAGCTGATGGCCGCTCGTACTAATATAAAGCCTCTGAGGACAACAAGGTCGTCCCTATTCCAGGTCAGGGTAATATCCTCCCTTGTGGAGTACCTATCTGTAAGAGGGACAGAGCAGGAAATAAGGGAGAGGGCCGTCTGTCTTGTTATGTGTCGGTAAATTGTCGGTTCCGCCCCGATTATTCCATGTCACTTAGTCCCATCCCACCTATTAACACTTTGCCTGTAAATAAAGTACCGTGTGTGTTGTTGACGAGATAATTAACCCGCAGCAACTTCCAAATGAATTTTAAAACAGAAAAAGCAAGGAGAGGTATTTCCTCCGAAGATTCCTGAACAGCTCGTTTTCATTCTCTTTGGTGATATATGTGACGCGCAGACACAGGCACTAGTTGGTTTAAAAGGGCACCGTCTCGTAATGAGGAATTAGACTTGGATTCACCTGCCTGTTTGAGCTGCTGTATTTACAACATTTCTAAGTGGAAATATAGAGTAAAAGTTCACCTGAGCCTCTTATTCTTGATTAGAATAACGGATAATGTATAATAAAGTTTTTATGAAAGCAGGTTTCCATATTACTAAAAGCAAGCCGTAAAACGCAAAGCAACCAAGGAATAGCAATATGAATTGACATCCCGGGGGGTGAAGTGTTTTCAGAAAGAACAAATTTACCCCCCAAAAAGGAGGAATGGAGTTATCTTCTCCATACTAGCTACAAACAGTTATATATAATCCAACTCTTATCTCAAGGTACGAATGACTAATAAAGTGAATTACTAAACCAAGGAGAACGAGGCCCTCTGCGTTACGCCCTGCTGGGTTTGATGAAGGCTCTCTAATTGAGTTCACCTGGCCAGGTGAAGTGCCATGACTAAAAACTACTTCTAGATCGTAGCACCGTGAAGGTTCATGTTGACAGTCATGTGACCAGAACGCCCCCCCCCCCCCCCCCCACATACCTTCTCGTATGAGGGGGTTGGCTCCCACACTATCTCCCTTCATACAGCGACCTTTGGTGATCTTTGATGACCTTCTTTGTCTTATGTTAACTGTAAGGTCGATATGGGTTGACGGGGAGTTAATATCTACCAAATGACGGCTTTCAAATAAAAGCGTCCAATTTCTTGTAAACTTAATGACACAATGCAGAAAGTTTTCTATATATGATAAGTATTTTCACTCTGTTAACTTACTACGTGCATTGTACACAATCTTAGAATGAAGCAGGCAGTTAATGAATGAATAGGGACTATAAGATAACCTCCCGTACCGTAGGGAATTGAATGTCAAGGGCTTTGTATTATGTATACTATCAGTTGCAAAGGCTTTTTGTTCCAACTTGTGTATCATTGATATCGTTTAAAGATTCTGCCCAATTAGAAAAGGTATCCAGTAATATCAAGTAGATTAGTGGCATTGGCTGCTTTGCTTTGATTGTGTAACATTCCTGTCGAAACTGTCCTCCTGGCAGCATGGAGTGTCGATCCACTAGTACTTTATTACAGGAATTTCACAGGCAATCGGAAGAGTCTTGTTTGAGGCAGCCTTAGATTTTCTTAGAACTGCGCAGAGCCAACTTTCTGTATGCTTATGAACCTTTAGATGACACTCTGGCACTTAGGCATTTCAATTGGCATTGTGTGACTCTTTTAATGTCAAAAACTGAACATTCAGTATCTTTTGGCTGTGTGCACTTTATATTCGTGAAGTTAAATTGGTTATGTATCCATTACATAGTATAATATAAATAATATATCCAAAATGTTGTTATATGATTGTTCACAGAATGTATTGATTCCGACCTGCAGTTGCACAAAATATAGGAAATCCGCTACCCAAGGTAGGGATAAGTGTAGGTATTTTCCCCTGTCTAGTTGTGGGACTCGAGACATTACATGTTTTCTTAATGTCACCTGAGTTCGAGAGTGTTCGCTCCATGATGGGATGGGCCCCCACGTGGCAGTTCGGTGGGTAAACATTATTACGGGTGACATGACGGAAACTGGGTCAAGCAGGAAAGGTTGTGTAGCATCCTCATTAAAAAGGGTATCTACACACACAAATCAATGTAACCCTCGACCGTGGAGACATTTCTCCTCATGCTGTAACCTTGGCATGTTGCATATTCGTCTGGCGAGATTTAAATCCTATTTAAATCCGTTTCCTGCTGCACATTATCCATAAATCCCATCCTACGGTTAGATATGTTTGGATGAATACCCATGGATTTAAATTGGGGTAAAGTGGATGTGGCTCGGACGAAGCCTGGATTAAAGAGCCAGTGTTCGGCCTAGTCCGGGTCATAGGGGTTAGGGGGGAGCCATGTGGTGGTATGCCACCCACATCAATGATTTGTCAAAGCAATGCAACGTGGCATTATAAAAACTAATGTCTATTGATGAAGCATGAATCGATTTTTATAAGAATACATCTGCATTTTACATAAATGAATCGATGCAACAAAGAGAATTATATAACCCTAATGTCAAAACATTCAAGCCAGCAGTTTCTGGATCAATGTACAAACATGCATCAAATCCGTTTTGTTATGCTGGTCTGCCATGTATCAATATTGTGTAGCTACATCCGTGCGATGCCTATAATCTTATATGCAGAACTCATGTACTGGTTAATATTGTACTCGAATGCAGGGTAATTCGCTTAAAAAGTAGATAAATGTATCTAAACAATTGTCACATTTAGGAGCTGTTTTGGCAGTAACCTAGGCAACCCGTGGGTGTGAACCGTCTACTCTAGGCGGGCAGCTGCATTGTCTTGACAACCGTCTATTTATGGCCTTAATTATTCAAAAAGTCCTTGTTTATCATTATTCTGCCCGTCTCTGTGTTGGCAACAATCCCTGTCGGTGTTTCCACATGTCGGTTCGATATATAAAGTTGTGGGGCACGTTCGGGAAAACCTTTATTTACAAGTAGTATAGTGAGTTTTTTTTACAGATTGTATGGTTCGCTGCTTTTAATGTACAGCCATTATCTGCGATTATGTGCTCCGGCAGATAGGTGTCATTAAATGGGGGTTTGGTGTAGGATCAAGTACCTGGACATGCTTCAGCGCACAAAGATGTGTATATCACATTCTTTCCAATAGGCTTGCAAACATCTGGACGTAGATAGGAACCTATGTTACAATGTACCAAGGTTTTACGCCAGAAGAAATGGCTCCGTTTACCATTGATAATTTTGTTTAAATCTTAGACATGAAGTTGAACATGACATTTACCTGTAGTTCGAGAATACAACAGCAGCTATTGTTTTTTCCCCTCTTTTTTATTATTGAGTCATGGCTCTATAGCTTTATTGAATCAAGTGCTATTCCAAGATCATATCAATCTTCCTCCTAATCCATAGCAAATAGTGTTGGTAACCGATGAAATGAGTGTCCTGACCCCGCAATCCCCGGACCTACCTTCAGCTCCTCCGGTGTGCAGGTCGCCTTATAAAGCCCGTGACCCACGATGCGACAAAACTCCAACCGATTTTCTTCTCACGCATTTTTCACATATTTAGCAATATTTTCTAGGGTAAACATTCCTTTGGCACCATAAAAGTCGAGGGATAGTAAATAATGAATACCATATCATGCAAAAATAGTCGTAATTCACCAAACACATTTCAAAAATCGCGTGGTGGATCATCAGCATTAGATACCACCGTGGTAAGGCTTGTGTGATCAGTGGGCCCCCGTGTCAGGTGTGACCAGGTGAGGCAGGGCTGTTACTGGGGTGAGGCGGGCCTGTTACCGGGGTGAGGCGGGCCTGTTACCGGGGTGAGGCGGGCCTGTTACCGGGTTGAGGGGGGCCTGTTACCGGGGTGAGGGGGGCCTGTTACCGGGGTGAGGCGGGCCTGTTACCAGGGTGAGGCGGGCCTGTTACCGGGGTGAGGCAGGGCTGTTACCAGGGTGAGGCGGGCCTGTTACTGGGGTGAGGCTGTCCTGTTACCGGGGTGAGGCGGGCCTGTTACCGGGGTGAGGCAGGGCTGTTACCGGGGTGAGGCAGGCCTGTTACCAGTGGAGGCGGGCCTGTTACTGGGGTGAGGCGGGCCTGTTACTGGGGTGAGGTGGGCCTGTTACCGGGGTGAGGCGGGCCTGTTACTGGGGTGAGGGGGGCCTGTTACCGGGGTGAGGCGGGCCTGTTACCAGGGTGAGGCGGGCCTGTTACCGGGGTGAGGCGGGCCTGTTACCGGGGTGAGGCGGGCCTGTTACCGGGGTGAGGGGGGCCTGTTACCAGGGTGAAGTGGGCCCGTTACCAGGGTGAGGTGGGCCTGTTACCGGGGTGAGGTGGGCCTGTTACCGGGGTGAGGGGGGCCTGTTACCATGGTGAGGTGGGCCTGTTACTGGGGTGAGGTGGGCCTGTATGCTGCACACAGGGGACGTCAGGGCTGGGGTCAGGCTGTCGGTTAGGGGTCAGGTTCAGAGGTCAGGGGTCACAGGTAGGGTGAACCACAACAAGAGTCTACACATGACATACACAACAAGTACAAGTGTGGTGTCTGGTGTTAAGGTGTGCGAGGTGAATAACAATTAAAAAACACACACTCATCTACCTCTATTTATCTTATTAGCCCTGCGAGGATGTTCTTATTCTGTAAGTGGCCCAGTCATTTCAATGGCATTTAAAATGGAGCAGGTCATTCTTATAATTATGTATCTTTAAAAACTCTTACCTTGGATCCAGGAAGTGCTACCATGCGTACTGTACGTGATATACACACTCCATTACTGGGTAAACTATGGCCGACCTTTTAGGTCAGTCGTACAGCGGGGTAGGGCGGGTACCAGCTTTAGGCCCTCAGCCCTAGGGGGGAATAGGAGAGGAGTGTCAAGGGTGTCACACAAAAAGGGGGATGGGTAACCTGATATACAGGAGGTTACCTGGTCACTGTCAAAGGGGTGCATTTTACAGGGCATTTCACACCTTTGTTTCGTACTAGATCACGATAAAAAGATCCCAGCCTGAGCCTTGACACCACCCTGAGGTGTTGTTTACTCGGTTAAACTAAATAAGAAAAGCAGTATTATAAATGTAGATTTGCAATACATCATAGTGACCTTAAGAGTTGACGATGCCATTATAACTGAGATGCACTGAACCTTATAGAGCTAAATCAGTGTTGAATAGTGCATGGACATACCAACAATAGGTTTTAATTTCTACACAATTTATTTCTCCGTCGTACACCTGTTTTGATGAAAGACTGAACCTTCCCTTCAAAATATCTGTTAAAAGACATAGTCTATATCATGAAAATGAAGACAGGTATCTCTCCATCAATACGACTTGTTTAACGCACACAAAGGAAGACGCCAGAGGCTCAGGAAGTTTGGGGTTGTATGTTGACAGGAAAAGGCCAATTTGGTCACCTCCTACCCCAGAGAATGGTCAGGAATGAGCCAACTTCATTCTCATCTGAATATCTGACTGGACTGAGGAGGAGGCAGACAGTTTGGGTGACATTATCTCTCAGAACGTTACTTTGTTGTAGCATAGCAACACAGAAGGCTTGTAAGGAGCTACTCGTATAGTTCGCACCCCCTCATGTTGGCGATCGTTCTAGAAACTGAGTTCAACCACATGGTGGCGCACCCCGCCATGCTTGTGACGTCTAGAACGTTCTAATAATGTTTCAGAACGTCAAGTATTTCCTTCACTGGGACAGGCTTGCAGGTGGAATACAATCATAACCCAACATAATGGTTTTTAGATTGTAGCTCAATTTTGTGATACTTTGACCTGCAACAAAGGAACCTTTGTAATTCAGAAGGTATTAGATAATTCCTCATTGACCTATTGTAATAATAATGCCATTGGGGACTGCTTCGTCTATGCATGATGACATTGGGCAACACGAACGTAGCCCAGATTGACATCAGCCTAACCCAGAACCTGCTGTAAATAAGCTCCGTTTCATAACTAACCACCTGCCTTGTCAACCCTACATGCCAGCAGAATTTTTAATCTGAGAGGTATAAAAAACATCTGGTATATTTGGACTCTTCATATAATGATATATGTATATATACAAAGCTCCAGATATGTTATCCAGATTGGGGCCTACGTACTGTTAAGCCCGGGGAATGGTATCAGGAAGCTCCAGCATTGACCTCTCATTATCAATCACGTTTTCTGCACGGTTATTATATTAGTATTGGATCTCTATAGCAGAATAACTCTCCTGTGAGAACTTCTGGGATGATAGACATGTTTGTAGGGAAGTGCATGTATTGTCAACAGAAACTGTGGTCAACAATTAGAACCACCCTCCCACATCTTTATGGGGCTTCGGCACGCAAGTCTTCCCGAGGGGGCTAAGCAGCAGCCAAATCCGTCCTTGTCCATAAATGACGTTTATTGTTTACCATTTAGATCACTGTAATCCCAGACCTCGAAGTCCATGCTGTCACTCCCGCCCTTTGTAGTGGGGATGGACCCAGGATATACAACCAAAAGGCCTGATAAAAACTAAGGTAAACACTGACTCTGTGGTTGTGACCTAGGAGGCGTTGTGGGTCTTCAAACAGTGTGAAGTGGATTCTAGGAAGAAAAATAAGCACAAACATATCTTGCGTGATCATACTACGACTATTTATAGAGTGGTAGAGAAACGTAAACATAACATAAGTACCTTGTTTTATCAAAGTGAATCAACAGAACGAGTTCTGAACGTCTTCGAAAGGGCCAATGTGTGGCATGTAGACCACTGACACTGAATAGAAATAGAGCATGGCAGCCTCTCCCCACTCATAATTATACGTCTAGATTCGGTCTCCCTTTCATCTAGTCTATCAGCCTCTTGTCTATTAATAATGCTGATAGACCAGTCGCAATGACTGGAGTGATAGCTGCAGTGAAACAATTAGAGAAATGATAGTAGGAATCGTCAAAAATCAAAGATCCACTACTGTGACTTGAGAACCGGTTGCCTCAATGTGGCCTCTATATACTACTCAATTTCATTGGGAACTTATTATTTTAGTGAATTTCTAGAAAAGGAGCATCGAGAAAAACGTGATAAGTGCAAAACATGAATGTGATGCACCTTACTTTCTATTACTCTCTAATTCTAAACTGTACCTGCTGCTAGATGAATTGTCACATCATTTTAATCATGTAGAAACTGATAAGGCCTGAGATTATAACCCCGAGCATCAACAACATAAAATATTGTCAATTCTTCCTTTTAGTTGAGGTTAAATTAGATGAGGCGGTTATCACTGAGAAACAAGCTAGCTGCAATGCCGCTGGACATCTAAATGCTTCACCCAACATTGACCCTACCATGCACTAACGTTTCAGTAGCCCCACCCTTCAGAGTGTAGCTTTTGGTGTAGACACAGATACATTGTACCCCTTTCCTCGACACCCTCCACCACTCACGGTGAATCCCAGAGACAGGCGTCTAAAGGCGACCACCACAGACGAGGAATCTCCGTACTTGAAAGGAACAATGTTGATTATGATATATGTAAATACCTATTTATCACTGTCACCTTAGCCTTCCCCTCCACACTTCCCATGACCTTTACATTTCGTCCCCTACGCACTATCACCGACCCTCACACACTTCCCTACATGTCCCAATGCACTATCCACTACCTTCACGCACTTCCTACATCCCCTACACACTATCTTTGTCCCTCCAACGGTTTCCCCATCCCTACACACTACCCACGACCCTCACACACTTCCCACATCCCCTACACATTATCCTTGACCCTCACCAACTTCTTCATTCCCTACACACTACCCATGACCCTCACACTTCTTACTTCTCCTATGCACTAACCACAACTCTCCATACTTCGTGTGTCCATGTGCACTACCCTCGACCCTCACACGTTTCCTATTCCCCTATGCAATACCCACGACCCCACATACTTGGGACACGCTTGCAGGTGGAATACCATCATAACCCAACACAAGGGTTTTAGATTGTGTCTTATTGTTGTGGTACTTTGACCTGCAATGAAAGAACCTTTGTAATTCAATAGGTTTTAGATCATTCCTCATTGACCTTTTGTAATAATAATGCCAATGGGGACCGCTTGATTTGATGACATTAGGCAACACGGACGTAGCCCCAATTGCCATTAGCCTAATCCAGAAAACTTCTTCATTCCCTACGCCCTACCCACGACCCTCACACTTCCTACTTCTCCTATGCACTGATATCAGATATCTACCCTTAATACGCTCACATTCCTGATGGAATCTGGCGCCAATACATCAGGCATTGCCTTATTTTATGGGGCTCCCGTCGACAAAATCTAGAATAAAAGTGGTTTTATCTCAAAGTACCTGTATAAGCTCCACGCCAGGTTTTAAGTGTGTTTTACTGCCTGCCGAGTGTCGTGATTGGTTAGGGGGGTGGGTCAAAAGACCTTCCAGAAAAAGGGCACTGAGGTAAGTGGTTAGGGCCAGTCGTGACCTAAGTACAGGCCTGCCTGGTCATCAGTGGTTTCACACCAGACCATTTGGCATTGTGGTACTGGTAGTTGTGTGTCCACTGAAAAGGAAAATCCGGCTACCACCTGCTAAGACGATGACTGTGTGACTATTATTACCGAAATACATAGAACCAACTTGAAGACTACATTCTAACGTCTTGGCACATTTATTTCTATGTTATAGTGTATCTGGGAAAAGGTACCTATTGGTAATTAATCAGGTCAAAAAATTACATGAATGATAGGGAAATGTGTCTGCATGTTTCTTGTTGTAGAGAACCTACTCTTTCAAATGCTGCAAATCATTTTAATATATTCCTGATAGAACCTGAGATAGGCATATATAAACCTCCCCATCTTTTGTACATTGAGTTTTTTCACATATTTTTCAGCATTGATGTAACACAGAGCTAATTTCTGCCAGATACTGCTAGATTTGGCCCAAATTGAGCATAATGGCCTGTATTGTAAGTAAGATTGTGTAGGAACAAAATACATGTATCATAGAACGATAAAAGAAAGAGTGGAAGAATCCCCAGGACTTTAGGAACATTACAAAACATAACTTTTAGCTGCATGTAAAGTAATTATTTCACAGGGTGGCCAAATGTCAATAGGTACCTTTTCCCAAATATACTCCCTACTTTTCGGTTTTGGTCAGACCAAAACCGAAAAGTATTCTTTTGAAATGTGGAAATTAGGATTTAGAGCTTGATTTGAAAAGAAAACATTTTCATTATCCTGGAGACATAAGGAGCCTTTCCGTCATATGCCCGATCATGCTACATTCACTTGGTTAGAAATAGCATATAGTATCATGATAACCCTGTAGTTGTGAGAGGCGGTGACCCGTGCCCGCCCCCACCCACCACGTGAGGTGCCGGCCAAAGAATACCCCCAGGACAATGGCGACGTTTCCTCTTCCGGCATAGCGGTCGTCGTGGGGCTGGGCGGAGGTGGGGGGGGGGGGGATTGGGGAGGGGGTTGAGGAGAGAACCTTCTGGGAGCTGCAGGTGGTGGAGAACTGGTTCTCCTGTAGTGTACAGGACCACACCTAACCGCCTTACCTGGGTACGGCATGGCCCACCCGAGGTGCATTATGTGAGAGCCCCCCAAGGGATCAAGGGTAGGGATCGACATTCTCTACAGGTATTCTTTGGACAAGCATAATATCTTTATTTAGACAAGGTCTGAAAGGGTTTACATGAGATGCACTGGAAAATCTGTCATTAGTTAGGGCTAAGCTCCTACTTGGCGGTATCTAGATGATTCGTTTGCGAAATCATACAAAAAGCTGTCCTTTTTGTCAGAGAATGTAATCACGGAGCTGAATTTGTGCCACTTGCGTTGGTTATATTCGAGAAATGGGCCGCAGGTCATTGTACTACAGGATGGTCACACACCAGGAAACACTAAGAGTAATTAAAGGAGAACCCTAATTAGCCCTAGTTCTCAGACAACCCTTACCGCATTGTGATCACTGAATATAACACATGTAATTACAATAATTTTAATGATGCTACGAGGGTTTCAATGAGCCCATCCCAGTTAACATCAGCGTTGCAGTCTAACAGGAAACATAATTAAGATTCCCTCCTGACTCATTCCCCGAATGTGGTTGAAGAATACAAAATTAATTATAACTATACCGAAATATTTTGACAAATTAGTGCTTGTGCAACTAGCTATATAATATGGACACGAAGCATAAAAGCCAAAATGATTTTTTCAGCATGCCTTGAAGAGGGGTATCCAAACAAGCAAATCTCTGTTTCAAAAATCAATAGTTGCAAATGGTATGCACCATTTGAAAGAGGACTGTGAATTACAATATATACTTTCTCTGTTTAGGTCACTTTTTCCAAAGATTATCCCATTATTTTCGAGTTCATTTTCCTGGAACATTCTCAGGCATCTTCCTGATCTCCCTGAAGTTCCTATAAGAATGTTAATGATCATTGACTGTTTGTGGACATTATTCTTCATAATATGCTCATATATGTGATGTCAGAAAAGGTTTGTTTTGACAAAATTTAATAACAGAGACTGAACAATATACGTAGGCCAACTATACTGAGAGTCAGACTTCAAATTGGCGAATCGTACCAGTCTCTTACCCACCCATGAAATCTTTGTTCAGAATTGGAAATACTTTTGTAAACCACCATGCATAAAAACACTGTCAGAAAAAGTCTGAAAGAAGGTAATATATGAATACAACGTCCGACTCGTGACACCCGCCGGTTTTTATGCTCTAATGATAGAAAAATAATAAAACTGATGTATTTCCTTGAGAGTAGAGATGCAATTGCATGGATGGCTGCAAGCTCTATAGGCATGTTTTTGAGTGTGTTTTTTTCAATTAATCCTAAATAATTTCTTAGGAGACTGAGCTTTGGCAGATTGCAGGGTGTGACATGAAGGCTGTCAATTAAATTTATATATATATATATATATATATATATATATATATATATGATATAAACACACAAAAGGAGCAGTGTGAGCAAAGAATGATCCAATAGCAGTTTCCTTATGAATAATTATATACTTTCAGAGTCATATGTACATGTATTGCATCATGGCCAGGAGTCCAGCCCTATAATTCTTCCTACACCGTGCATGGCACAGGTGGGTCTATCACATACCTCTCATGGTCAGGGCACTAACCTGCCATGGCCCAATTACCATGTGGGCCACAGGTCAGGCAGCAGACCATGGCAGGGGTGGCCGCAGAGACCACTTCCACTATGTGTGGGAGGGACACAGTTTCTGGACCAACCACAATTAAATGGTGTCGTGACTGGACTGATAGTTTCTAGAAGGCCAACTATTAAAAGCCCACCATTATATGTTTTGGCTTTTTTTCCTCTCCAACAAAAATGTAATTTCCAAGATACTTTATATTCTAAATCATGTGCGCTTCATGACATATTCTCCATTCATTCCTTTTACCAGAATTAAACCTCATAAAGGACCAATAATTCCAATACCTTACCCTTGATTATTCAATTCGTCTTCCATCCCTTTATATCTTGTTGCAGAAATGCCCCCTTACTTGATTTGCATGTGTTTCTTGGCTATCTACCTGGTTTGCCATATATCAGAAATAGTAAATTCAGACCAGGCTGGTATATCATAGAAATCCCTCTACCCCCTCCCTGCCACTTCCCATTGTCCCCGAAACCAGTTTCCCATGTAACGTACGTATACGTAGAGGACATGGCTTTCTTATAACGCTCCCTCATTTAGACTTATTTTTAGCTGCTAGTGCACATGACTGAAACTTGATATCTGAGTAAAAATGCAAGCCGTATAATCATATACATTCTATTTTGTTCTTATTTCATAACGACATATTTTCAGAGATGAGATATTTTCTGTGCAGTTTAACGAATGTGATTCCTGTCACCTGCTCTTTGCTCTACATAAGACCTGGTCAGGCGCCGACGCCTATTAGACATCCCCTGAGGAGGGCCATTCGGGGAAGTCGGAGAGGCCTGGAAAGTGATGGCTGTGGGGGTTAGTTGGGACACACCCGACCTACCAGGTGCCTTGGTCACAAGGTCCTTAAAATAAACTGGGGTATTTTTAAACATTGCCAACACTGACTATATGTCTAACTTCCTGGCCATATGGACATACAAGAAATATATGAATTTGCAGTCAGAAAGATAATGCATAACAATGTTATCTTGATTCAGGCAATACGATATCCTACAATGATGTATACCTTCCTGCATTATAGTAATTACCACATTCATTGTTTAACAACATAATTAACAACATACATAATATATTGAAGCATCTCTAACTCTGAAGTTAAATGGTTCAGGAAGTATGATATTTACTATTTGAAATCATATTATTTCTTATAATGTTTTGATTTGGTGTAATGTGAAGACGGTTCCCTTTAATATTCTTAGTAGTTTGGGCAGACCATGGGTGGGGAATGAACAAATTGTTGGCAGAACTACATGTTGGTAAGGTAGTTAGCAAGACCAATTTGCCAAGGCATGTAAATAACATAGTACTCTACTTTAAGCTGGTGGTGATAATTAGGATCGATGGCAGGGATATCCCCCTAAACAGCCCGTCTTGGTGCAGGTGTCGAAGTTAGCAAGGTGCATTTTATATCTGACAAAAATAAGTTATTAAATCTCCAATGTCACCCATACTTTTCTGTTACGTATTCAATTAATATCTAAAGCAATCATAAAAGCTCTCTCCCATTTACATTTCTTTATGGACTCCTTGTAGGTAGTGATCCAAGTACTTATATACCTATTACCAAAAGAACGCTATTCTGGATTCACTATACACATATCCCGAAATAGATGAGTGGAAATACAGGCTGCTGCAAGTGTTGGGAGTAAGAGCCCTGTTTTTGCGACCAATGCTCTATATCTTGTATATATTCCACGTAGCAGCTTTGGCTTATTTTTCATGGGAGGTTGTCAGGAGGAATAAATACATTCCTCTTTTATTCTCAAAGGAATGTATTGTGAGTTACCAGTCCTCAGTAGCCAACGACCAGCTCATAACCAAATAGGCAGAGACCGAGCCGTTTGTTTACAGTTTTAGCCCCGCTCCCGCCAAACGACAGTATACAAACTACCATGAACGACTTTCGAAGATTCACTAATCTTTTGTGGCCGTTAATGTAATCAGTAAGAGGAAGCACTTAATTAGTGGCTTAGATGACTGCAAACGACCATAAACGACCACTAACGACCTCAAACCTAAAAAATTGTATGAACCACAAAATATCTAACTGTTACATATTTTAGAGGACTAAATCCAACGATTTCTCACAAAACCAATTAAAGGCAATTAAAGATATTGTTCCCTGTTAATACAGCTGGGTTGAAAAATCGTCCGGATACCTAGTATTCGGTCGTTTATCGGAAACAACCAGTCGGTCATTTAAGAAAGACAAAAGTGACGGATGATATATTTCTTTTCTAATCACTCGCAGTCGTTACTAGCCATGAACGTCCAAAGTCGGTCAGTGGCAACCAGGCTTTAGAGACGAGGTGTTCCAGAGATACCCCTGGACAGAAAACCAGGATGTTCGAGCGTTTTTGTTAACTTATACTGCGACAATAACCGCGTCAGTGAAAGAGAGGAGATTCAGCAGCACCAAACTTACACAGGTCTTTACTAGAGAAACCAGACGGCTAATAGAAAAAGGAACAACACGACCTAAAGAAAGCTTTCTGTAAAAAAAGACTATCTTCCAGTCAAAGCGATACATGATCAAACCAAAAAGCTCGATTACACAGGGACACTTTGCTGAGGTAAGAATGAAGTGTCTTATTCACACGCGAGTAGGAATTCCATCTTTTTTCTCAGCGAAATCAAAGAAGGAGACGATCCAAACAAAACGACGTGGTTAACAATAGGCCACGTAGTACGTTTTCATCGTGTAGCCTCCCCCCCCCTTTTCCCCTCCCCCTGCCATCAGACACGTAGATCAAAGGGGGTCCTCAGTGTGGGGGTCTCTACAACATCCCCGGTGGGACGTGCCTCACTACAACATCCTATACTGCAACATCCCACAATGAAACACCCTAAACTGCAACACCTCCCACTGCGGCACCTTATACTACAATATCTCACACTACAACATCCCACACTGCAACACTCTACACTGCAACATCCTGCATTGCAACATCCCATCCTACAACATTACATATTGCAACATCTCACACTGCAACATCTCACACTGCAACATCTCACACTGCAGCATCCCACACTGTGACACCCCACACTCTAACATTCCACAATGCAACACCCCACACTGCAATGTCCCAGACTATAACATCACCCACCACACTGTTGAAACCTCACCAAATCAGGACATCATTACAACTTTATTTTCTGGTGTTTAGGACAAAACTAAAACAGAACATTATAAGAACATTCTGTTTAGGTTAAAGAACCAGAATGTTACAATAATGTTGCAGAGAAGATTAATGTCAGAGCAGTATGCTGCAGCAACATTATTGGGATCCATCAAATAACGTAACAAGAACCAAACCAGAACCAAGCTAGAACGTTGCTGCAACATTATAATAATGTCACATGTTTGGCTGTGTATAGACTTGATAAACTCCTACATGGATGGACAATTTCCTGAAAGAGGTTATGCCTTATTCTTGTTCCTTCAAATTGATAATGTACTTCCTCTTCATTTCTGTCTACCCAAGCAACATCTCTCTTTTTGAAAACACGGCATTCCTAGAATTCCAGAAGCCATTCACTGAAGTGCTGATATGCAAATTCACTGGTTGCTATCATATAACCCTCAGCACAACTGGTTGAACCACACATTTGCTGGGTCCCAGTGAGGTGAATACCTAAAGGCTTATTTGTCCTGTGTCAATTCTGTGTTACACCTTTGAGAAAATGTTCGTAGAAGTAAGAGAATATCTTTATCCCGAGATTAGAAAAGTTATTGTTAGATATTATGTTAGATATCTTCGATCTTGACTGCAGAATTTCTTTCTCTCTCTTTATTCTAGTGACTTCACCTGGTTACATGATCTACCCGCCATCAGTTTCCCAGCCACGTTGTTACATAACAGAAACATCTCACAACCATGCTTTTTTAGTCAATCTGTTACTCACTAAGTTGGCATGTAACAATTACGTTATTGATGGTGAGGTTGAAACCTCACCAAATTAGAAGGTTATTATAACATTATGATTATTTTGGTGAGGTTAGAATGAAACCAAAACAGAAGGTTATAAGAACATTCTGTTTAGGTTGAAGAACATGACTTGATTTTAGCTGTTGACTTCTGACCATGGGGATTCCGATCCCACAGTTTTACGCCATGGTTCATTGGACCTTTCAGAAGTTTTGTATAATTATCTGATGTGCCAGACCTTAAACTTTACCTTTTTCTAGCTTCATAAAGAAATTGTTGGGCGTGGTTTTTCTATCACTTTACTATAATTGCTCGAACACCTGTTCGAGAATTCATACACCTTTTGAAGGTCCTCTGTATGCAGATTACCATAACAGTCTAACACTCTGACTGCCTTCTTTTCCATTAGACGGATCTTATTGGGGGCTACTTTCTGTCAGGAAATCTGCATACAGCTGTATCATGACCTGTTTATAGATTGTGCACACAATGCCACTATAAACATGATTCTTCAATCTTCCAAAAATCGTTGATTTAATCAAGAATGCTCATCCGTTGAGAAATGATGAAATGACAGTGTATTGTCAATAATTATGGAGGCCCCTATAGGAATGGACCAGAAAACACAATGCAATCGGCGATTGGCCTATGTGATTTTTTATCAAATATTTTTGAACTTCTACATTTGAATGAGGTCATTGGTATTTACGGAAGGCCAGGATTAATGCTTCTCCTGGTCCAACCGAAGAACTCATGTCACCAGAGTGACAGACAGAAGATGCAGCAGACACAGAAATTGTCTTACGTATGTGAAATAGATATTGTGTATTTTCTCAAGCAACTATGAGGAATTAGTTGCTGATACATACCTTCAGGTACAATAAAGAAAACTCTATTTTTCCTGTAGCCCTGTGATAATTATTGACCCGTGAAAGTCTCAAGCCTTTCATGGTGTACCTGTAATGTGATATGTATTTGAGGACGAGGAGGCCCGGTATGGTATGTCCCATGTGGTATACAGTGAGTGTGTATTGACTTTAAACTCTTCTCCACTTTCAGGGCCCGCTGCTGCTCGCCCTGGTTGGACTCCTTTTTCTGGGTGAGTACTCTTTTACAAGGTGTACACTTCATAACAGTTTATCAGATGTCAATGTAGTACAAATTATGTAACTGAGTGGAGTGTTATGTTGAGGCCGTAGGAGGCAGAGCTGGGGACGGTTTGGGAGAGATCCAGAATACAAACTGGTAAAAAGTAATTCTTCACCAGGACGTATGATGAGTGGGGAGCAGTCATTGACAACCAGTTAACATTCTGACTTATCCCACCGCCCTCATGTTTTGTTTTAGCATGTGTCACGCCATTCAATTCATAAACCGTAGGGTATTCTTTTTGGGATGCCGTAAAGATAACCCATTGACAATCCGCGAGCCTTTAGTCACTCATAGATCATCAAGATGGCATGCTGTTCCCTTTCAATCCAAAATAAAGATTCATGCCGAGTTATTTAAAAAATGTGTTTTACACAGTAAACCTTAATTCTGAGATCAGCATACCCTTTTCGGACATTGTCAGTATCCTCTGGTTACATACTACTTCTAAAATGGTGTCCTTCTTTTGCATGAAGCAGTCTACACACTGAACATACTTCAGATCATACCAAGAACCAACTCTTATCAGCCAGTTCATGTAGTTGCTGATTGTTAAACTAGTTTTGGAAGGACCTGTCGGAACCAGCAAATTAGGTCATGACCACATTATTTAGTTCCACTCCCATTCCCTATATGGCTACATGGTATAGTGGTTAGCAGCCCTGCCTCCAGACCGCTATATTGGAGGATTGAATCCTGAAGGTATTTCGTCCCTGACAGTGCTTTTTATTGCTTGGCGAAGCTACTTATGAATATAAAAGAGGGAACACTAGGTCACTGTTCATGATTTAACTCACTGGTCATGAGTTAAATCACTTACAAGTAAATATGACATTGTAATGAATTAATTAGCAACTTTTAATGTGTGTAGTGAATGCTGAGAAGTTGCAAGTGAGTAAGGTGTTATGCCATGTGGGTCTTCCAGACGGGTAAATAAAACAAGGGAAAGGTTACCTGTAAAACCCCCTGCACTAAGGAAGAGGGGGGGGGGGGAAACAATGAGGTGAAGGACAATGCTCAACTGACATACAGAAATAATTTTCTCTAGATAACCAGACAGCATGTCTGGCGGAACTCTATTCAGATTCGTATAACCCAATTATTCATTTATAATTGACCCAATTATTCTTAAATACCATAATTTGAGTTAGGTAACTATGATTTGTCATCTGTATCTGTCACGCACAAGATTCCAACAGGGTGCATGAAACGACTGGAATGTCGGGAATGTCTCGCCCTGAGATGGTACGGATCACATCAGTTCAGGCCTTTACTCATACGTCCATGTTCCGTTTGGTTGACTTTTTATTCATATAATTATAACACTAGTTATTTAATTATAGCCCCAGTTATTATGAAATATCCTAGTACAGGTGTCAAGGAATTTCCTCTTAGGTGAGACAAGTGTAATCTTTACCTTTTTTGTTTCAATGCAATCAGTGGTATGGAAAAAACAAAATCTATTTCGGCCCTTCTTTTATAAACTCTAAAAGTGAGAAAGTGAACAAGCCACTCTGGTCATTGGGGCAATTGCACCTGAGATTTTTTTTAGAACAAATGGCATTCGAAACCCAGAAGTCTGACCTACAGAATAGTTAGTTGTTTTTTCTTGATATCATTTTTGTTTTTTAATTTACTAATTACATAAAGCTCAACTATGACTCAACCATGGACAAATCAACCTATGTTCTAAACTTGATGATTTATAACAAACAAGTGGCTTCACCAGGCTGGCAATGACAAACTCTGGCAATGACAAACTCTTCCACAATTCGAATCCACAACCTTTGGGTTTGGAGGTGGGGGTCCTAACCACTACACCATGAAGCCACATAGAGGATGAGAGTGGAACTAAGTATAAAGAGGTTATGGCCCAATTTGCTGGCTCCCACAGGTCCTTTAATAAGCAGTTTAACAAAATAGCAACCAGATGGACAGGCTGGTAGTAGCCTATTTCACTGGTTCTTGGTATTACTTGAAGTAAGTTCAGTGTGTAGATTATATGCAAAGGGATATCATTTCAAAAGTAGTAGGGTAATCATGTTCGATGCTGTTATGCCCCTAAACTTTCATTATATGTCCTTTAGGCAATTATTTGGCAGAACTCTTGTAGTCTAAGGTCGCATGATTCCCTTTACTAGTAGTCAAATAACCAGTTGTCTTTTTACTCAACTTCAGGCAAGATCAAGCTTGGTCCCGAGCATAGAATAATCCGAAATGACCTTAAATAGACTGTATAATATTGAGAACCTTATCCAACTGTTGTTCAATAGTCCGAAGCAAGTCATGGCAGAAAAGACTACCCAAGACAAAACCATGGTGTAACTGTAAGAACCAGACCTGAGGTTTAAGGGTCAAAATCAAAACCCGAAAGGTAAATAGGATGGGTATTAAAGCCCCATACCCACTAGGTGATTTTACAGGCGACGGGCAATGGACAACTGGGAGAATCAGCTGATTCTTATGATTGACTGTGAGTATGGTATATTGAAATGTGAATGTTTGATCTGAATCAGTGCTAAAATCGGCTGATTATTGGGGTATAATCGGCCGAATTTTGCACCAATCGGTCGGCCAACTTGGTCAAAATCGCCTAGTGGGTATGGCCCTTAAAGGTTTTTCGAAGACAGGCTCAAACATATATTATTCTTTGATTCCAATATGTTTAATAGCATCCTAAGAAAGATCCCTTGCTGCATTTAAAGACAAGGCTCCAATGGAAATCCAAGCTTCTGGATGGTTTGGTCAAGAAAGCGGCCCTTCAGTGTTAACTCTTTCTAACCACGGCGACCAATGGCACCTAAAAAGCTTTGGTCGTTGAGGATTTAAGGAGTTAACACTGGAATGCCGCCAAAGAGCATGGTTTGCAACTCTGTGGAAACCCACCCCCATCGCATGTCCTTTTAAGCCCTGTTTCCACCTGGCGATTTTACTACCAATTTCAGAAATCGGCAATGGGAATATCATGAACATATTATCTACCATTAGAAAAGGTTTTAATTCTCTTTCATATGGTATGTAAGATACATAATCCTTTGACATATTACCAGTTATGAATTACCAACAAATCGGTAGCTAAATCAGCTGGTAGAAACAGGGCTTTACCTGCTGTCCTCACTCTCATCTGTCCCCTTGCAGTCCGGGAGACCCAGGCACAGACCTGTCCCGCCCAGGCCCGGGTGGTCTTCGCCGTGGACACTACGGGCGTCCCTGACAACACCAACAACCAGGCCAACTTCAACCTGTACAGACGCTTCCTACAGGACCTGGCGCAGGAGCTGCTGCGGCGGGGGTCGGGGCTGTCCGTGGCCCTCACCGCCTACGGCAGCAACGTCAGGCCCCTCTTTAACTTCGACTCGGACCTGAACCGGGTGCGGACGGGCATCGACGGCCTGCCCTTCCTGGGCGGGGACACCAACACGCCGGCCGGCCTCACCTCGGCCCGCCAGGTCATCTCGGGGGCGCAGGCCGGCTCCCCGGCCTCCAACTTCATCGTGCTCTTCACCGACGGCCGCGTCTCCTCCCGCTACTCGGGCCAGCTGCGGGCGGCCGTGGACGCGGCCCGCCAGGTGGCCACCGTCATCGCCGTGGGCATCTCTTCGGACACGGGCCTGGTGACGGAGCTGCGGGGCATCTCCTCCACCCAGGCCCGCACCCTCACCTTCCCCAACTACAACAGCCTGCAGGGGTCGGCGGCCGTCACCCAGGTGGCAGACCGCGTGTGTGCGGCCACCACCGGCCCGCCAGGACCCACTCCAGGTAGATATAGACCTTCTTTTTGAGTCTGCGCAGTCCCCCACTCAGACAAGCTGATGGGGTATAGGGAAAACTGGGTCAGTTTATAGGTTTGCGATTTTAACTGCCTTGGGGTGCCAACCTCCATGAGGAAATATGTAAATGACTATAGTAGTTTAACTTAATAAATCAGTTGCAGTTTTGGCAGCCTTCAAAAGAATGTAACCAGAACAAAGAGATAACATTCCCGTGGCATTACAATAACGTTGCATCTTCTTGGCTGGGTAAATATATGTATCAAGCTATCAAGATATCGATTAGATCGACACAAACAAAGGTTAAGAATAATATTGGTTGCCCCCCCCCCCTTCTTATGGTTCTATTGTTTGTTCATGTGAAATGTAGCAACGAGGAGCAAGGTACCATTCTGAGTCTCTGGTTACCAGCCATGCTGGGGGCCAGTAGTAGAGGACGTTTCTGGCATGGTGCAACACTAACGTATTGGCTGTACCCAGCGACAAAGAAAAGTACCTCTCCTTCTCATTTTAACACATTTTCATCAATGGAAGGTTTATTTTCTGATAGCATGGCTGAAGACAAAAAATGAGTAATTACACTTGGCAAGGTGGCCAGACATGAAGGGGCACATGTATAAATGTGCTTAAAAATATATATCTGGAGCAAATGTTTTCTCAGTAACTCTGATAAAAGCTGATCTACATGGTTAAGTATTGTGACAACATAACAGACGTAAGGAGGCTCCAGTGAGGTACATGATGGAGGTTATTGCCATGGGTATTGTCATGACTGAGAGCTGCCTCCCTCTCCTGACACTCAGTTTGTTGTTGTTGTCATCAGACCCATGTCTTCTGTCATTCATGTCACATGTCAGTGGTTTTCAAGTGGCGGGTGCCAAGTTGAACAGTACCATTTTCATGTGCACCTGCCAAGACTTATCCATACACGAAATCTGTGCTGAAAATTGTACAAAGTAATTGGCCCTTTTCTTTTGGATGCAGATAAAAGGTTTGGACATAGTTTACACTTAGCGGGTATTGACAACTGATGCGAGGTGTATTGTGAAAAGCTTGATGAATTATACTTGTATGGATAGATAGGGAAACTATGGTGGAGACTAAATACAATGTACACATATATAACTGTGACCTCAGGGATCAGGTTTTAAGATGGATGCTGCCTCAGACTCATTTTCCAATCTGATGGTTTCTAATGTTGACCTCCAGGGATTTGAGCCCAAGTACCCAGATCCCCAGTGTACTGATGGGGGCCCTGAACACTCCATTTGGGGCACGCATCTGGGACATAAGGAACCATTTCAAAACTTTAACGTTTTCTGCCACCTCATGGCTGTCTATATAACTATCTTCTCCTATATATACTTTCAACCTTAATGTCACTTGCAAAGAAAATAGTCATTTGTTCTGTTGATGTACGACATTTAATGTAAAAGGAATTATATATCATTAAACCAAAACAGCTTTTTCCATGCATGTCATATTGAAAGAAACACAAAAAGAACTGTTTCTTGTTGATCAAATCTATATTAAAGCGCCTCCCCATGTTTAGTGTTGAATTTGATGTTGACAATAAACCTGCACTTGCAGTTTTGGCATTACCCAGACAGTCGATTTGCTAGATGTGCTTAGATATAGAATACCAAAACCACAAACCGTGACCATATAGCGCTATTTCTTGAACTAGCGCTTTCACGATGGTGCCCTGGTTTGGCCATTCTACTCAGTGGCCCAGGTCCTTGGCATCTAAAAGTTAACCGTAAAAACTACCCTTGTTGGCTCGGTTCTAGCCAGATAGAATATGATGAATGGGCTCCCAGGGGTAGGTTGCAGGAATAGGGCCGACGTGGGCGGGGTACGTGGTAGTTTATTTATACAAGGTGAGGCGAAATGAGCACAAGGGATGGCTGGGACCTTAACAGAAGTATGTGTCCCTTCTGTATTACTTTATGATAAAGAAGCATAATTGGGATATGACATGAGATTTGGTAACCTAGTAGGAGTTTTACGTATTATCAATAGCCCTAAACCACCTTTAACAGAGTAAATGGGCCTGATATAGCTGAAATACTGCTGCTAAATAGGCGACTCCAACAATCTTCATATACTCAAAATTAGATGTTTAGGGTTCTTCCCACACTAGTCTACTATTTTCTATGATGGGTCACAATTATTTAACTTATGTTTCTCAAAACTGATCTGGCTCTATTCGAATCAGTGGCTACCAGAAGATGACAATAGAAGTTACATTGTACGTCTATCGGTTGGTAATACAGCAATTATGGTGGTACTATTTGACAGCTAAACAGCCACCATCACAGTGGCATTGTCTGTCAGCTGGTACAGCCATTGACGCGATGTCATTGTCTATCAGCCGATACAGCCACTGTCACAGTGTCATTGTTCTTACCTGACACAGTCACTGTCACAGTGTCATTGTCTATCACTTGATACAACCACTGTCACAGTGTCATTGTCTATCAGCTGATTCAACCACTGTCCCAGTATTATTGTCTTACAGCTGATCTAACACTCTCACATTGTTATTGTTCATCAGCTCTTACAACTTCAGCCACAGCTTCATTGCTTATCAGTTGATATGATTACAGTCAGAGTAATTCTTTCTGTCAGATATATATATATATATATATATATACGTATTCATATATATAAACATTCCTAGTGCTATTATGATTGTCGGTAATGGCGGCGGAGTGAGTGGACGTGTGTGGGAAGGCTCGTGGAGAAAATACCTTGTCCAGCCCAATATCGTACATCAATTGAAATGATCAAGTGATTATTACAACATTGTATTCATGTAGATCAAAAAACCACCATTTAATACACTTTGATAATCTACGTTCCACCTGATTTGGTGTCGAAAAGGAAGAAATCCATTGTTGTTGTTCAAATTTCCCGCCACCTCGAGGACTGTACGCATTATTGCCCGATGTCAGTATCAACGCGTAGCAAAGTAAACGAGCAGGATATAAATCCCAACATGCCACCATTGAATGAAACTATGGAACAAAAAATCGACAGGCTTCTCCTACAGATCCCTGAACTTGCCTCTAAAGAAGATATCCAAGAGGTAAATGACAAGGTAAAGCTACTTCCCAAAATCCAGAAGCAGTTCAAAGAGTTCAAAAAGAGTTTTGACAGTATCCAGGCAGAAGTTAAAGATAACAATGCCCAGATAAGTGACCTCAGGAAAAGAGTAATCTGTCTCGAAGCCGAAAAACCTCAACCTAAAAACCACATTGTCTAACGTCCAGAATCTCACAACTGATGTTTCCAAAACATGTGACCTGTCGGTCAAATCTGAAGTGGAAAAACACATTAAAAGACAAGACCTGAAAAAGCAACTGATCATTGAAGGAGTAAAAGAAAAAGATGACGACCCTACACTTCCAGTTCTAGTCTCCCAGATCCTGTTTGATACAGGAGTCAGAATCGATAACAATGACGTAGAAAACTCCTACCGACTTGGGAAGAAGACCAACAACTACAGAGCCAGGCCTATTGTTATAGTTTTTAACAAAACCGCAAAGCGAAATGAGGTCTACAAAAGCAGGAACGAAATTAAGAATAACCCAGCCTGTGAGAATATTTGGATCAATGAAAGGCTCAATGATGAGCAAAAAAAGGAGAGAGCAGAACTACGAGCTCTAGTCGACCTAGCTGTGTACAAAGGAAAGGAAGCAAGAGCTGTGGGTGACTTAGCAATCATATCTGGAATCAAGTATTCCCACTGCGATATCCATAAAATGCCCCCTGGCATCACACTAGCAAATGCATTCACCCGAGAAGACGACAATTTTATTTTCTTTCACTCAGAACATAGTTGGGCTTCTAACTTCAGCCCACACATCTTTGACCACGAAGGTCATACTTTCTCCAACACTGAACAGGCCATCAACTTCAACAAAGCACACTTGAACCAAAACCCTGAAGTAGCACAAGAAATCCTGAGATGTACCAACCCGAGAAAATCGAAGGCCCTAGCAAAAGGAGTCACCCCTTCACCTGCTTGGTCGCTTAACGACGAAGAAGAACACGTAGCGAAGATTACACACATCAAATACAAAAATCCTGCCCTCAGAAAGAAACTACTGGATACCGGGGACAAAACACTAGTAGAGGGTACTCTCGACAAAAGGTGGGCGGCTGCTGCCACTCTGCGCTCCCCTGATGTTATTAAATCCAGGAAAACCGGGAAAAAAGAATGGAAGGGCAATAACAAGTTCGGGGAAATCCTGATAAAAGAACGAAACAACATTCGTCAAACCATCATCGAGGAGACTGCAAAACAACCTACAGCACCAGCAACACCAGACCTAACTGCAGCCACACCAACACAAAGGGAACAGGAGTAAACAAACCACCCGAAACACCGCTTCGAGAAGGGGAGGAGGGTGAGATACAGCTGTAAACGCGCCCTTTACCACCTATAAACCACGAAAACCAGGTTAGATATAGCTGACATAATATAACCCAATATACCACACCTACTACACGGCTATCTGATAAAAATTCACCCTAAAACTTCCCCGTTCGTTATCCAGTCCGCCATGACACTTTGTCTCACCGGAAGTGAGGCCTAAAATCCAAACGAGGCCACGACCTAATTTGCACGACCTAATTTGGATCCCTTCCGGCCCCATTTCTCCACCATCTTGCTTGTTGCTTGTCTAGACCCTCAAATACACCCTCCTTTTACGCCAAATTCCTGTTGACTATCGCCGTGACAACCCACGAACTTACCATGAAGGATGTCGCACTATTTGGCGATTCCAGGCTATGCTACATTGAACAGTGGATAGTTAAGGCGAACAACACCACTGCCACTATAGAAATACACCCTCTTCCTGGTGCGGGAGTACGTGGAACTGTTTCGGCAGCGTTCCAACATGCTATGTCGAGGCCGCACGACTTGATTTTCATCGTTACGGGGGTATGTGACCTGACACGCTGGGACCCAGGAACCCACCGTTATTTTTTTCCCTACACTACCACAGAGGAGCTTGTCGACCATATGGCGACCTTCTTTCAGGAAGCGGCAGACGCTTTTCACTCAGCTTTTCCTCACACCTCAATCTCCTTCGGCCACATGACGGGCATGGAGCTTGCCCGCTACCCCTGGACCGCCGACCCGGACCCAGCCCACCAAGAAATCTTAAACGCCGCAATCCCCCAGATAAACGGATTTATCTCTACATTAAATCAAAAAAGCAGCCTGCCCACGATCTGGACAGGTCGACAAGTTCACCGCACTAGAGGCCCAAACCACTATGTCCACTATTACGGACTCCTCTCGGACGGACTTCACCCCACCACCAACCTACTAAAAGGATGGGCCACAGCCATAGTTACGGCGGCATGGAAGTGCACTTAGACCTCACCCAAAACCAATCCCTGAATGACAGTATCATATAAACCAGCTCCTCTTATTCTATTTTTCATAACAGTTTAACCAGTGTGCGTAGGACTTGATCCTTTACTATTAGACCTAAGTGTTGGACAGGATTCCTTTGCAGCTTTTGCAGGACCTGTCCCCTTTGCTAAGTCTCTAAAATGTTTATCCAAGTCCTGCTAACTTTAAAATTTTAACTATATACCAACACTGGATATATGCACACGATACTCCTTCAGCTACTGTGATTTAATAACATGCTAATTTAAATGTGATACTCAAGGATCATGTTATCACTTATTGCCATTTAAATGTGATACTCACGGCCCACGCTACCACCTACTGCCATGACGACAAACTAACTCAAGGCCTTTTTTCTTAACACAGCCCTTGAGAAAGGCAGAAGATTATTTCTTAGCATATTAAGTAGTATATCCAAGATTCTACTAGAGACTTCACGGGAACAAATCTGAACGAACTGTGATTATCTTTGTATATGCCAATAAGGGCATTACTCTTGATCTCATGATAACTGACATTACACGATATGATCCAGAGTCTTCCTGTCAGACTGAATCGAACTGACATATCTTGACAGTCTAATTGTTCATCTTTAAAACATAAGAGTGTTTGTCCAGTACTAACTGGTATTTTTCCTTCTCTTTCATATTAAGTTTTCCGGCATCTAAATGCCGGAAAATTCACCCCTGTTCATCTTTTCTCACCCAGGTTCATACAAATCAGAAATCATGACTAGTGTACAAATCTCTCCTGCAAAATGTAACCTATTGACCAACAGATTGTTATTTGTACCAATATGATGTGTTCAAAAGGTATTAGACTTGGTTTTTGGAACATAAGGAGTTTATGGAACAAAAGGAATGATTTTCAAAACAAAATCCAAACTAGCTGCTTGGATATTTTGGGTGTCTCTGAAACCTGGCTAAATCCAAACCTCGATGACAACCTCCTAAACATGGAAGGTTATAGCTTTTTTAGACAAGATAGGAGGGTCTTGACTGAACAAGGTTATCCTAAAAGGAGCGGAGGGTTGATGCTGTATTACAAACCCAACCTTAATGTACATTTATGTACGGACCCCACGTTATCGATCTCTAACACTGATATTGAAATGCAAGTTGTAAAATTAATACAGCCTTTTACCCGCTCGAGCTATATCTTTAACATCTACCGGCCGCCAACCGGTAATATTGAAAATTTTGTTGAGGCACTATCGATGGCCCTTGATTCACTACAGCCTGTAAACAAATTGGATATTTTTATTGCAGGGGACTTTAATGTTGACTATAAGAAATCACGACAAAAAAACACTAAAGTTCTGAAGCATTTTGGCAATAGATTCTCCTTAAAACAGCATATTTCGGCTCCGACCAGGCCCCTATATGGTGATAGCATTATAGATTTACTTTTTTCAAACAGTGACCGAGTTCAACATACTGAAATCATACCATGGAACCTTAGTGATCATGTTCCTATTGCATTTCATATTAAGAAATCTAAACTTGCCTATAATAAAACAAACTTAACCGGTCGTTCTTACAAAAAGTTCCAAGAAGAAAGCTTCGTAGAACAGATGGGTGACCTCCGTGCCTTACTGATAAATATAAACGATGTAAACCAATACTGGGATATCTTGTATAAATTTGTCCTCAATGTCTTAAACAAAATGGTACCGGTTAAGTCATTTGTTTTTAAAAACACTAAGCCTAGGTGGCTTAGCAATGACCTGATTGAGTTTATGAAGGACCGAGACCGATTATTACCTAGGGCTTCAAGGTCAAAAAAGGAAGACGACAAAATAGCAGCCCGAAAAATTAGAAATTTAGTGAACAGACTGGTTAAAGAAGCCAAATCCGATTTTGTTAAAGAGCAACTTAGAGGAAATGAACAAGATCCTAGGAAATTTTGGGAAAATATTCAAGACATTTTCCCATATAAGAATTCAACCGGCACAATTTGCTTTCAAGGCCAGGATGGCGACAACTTGTCTGCTTTTGACACAGCCACGTTAATTAATGACTTCTTTTCTACTATAGGAGAAAAGCTTGCTGATGATATTAAATTAAACAACCAACTACCCAAATTACAAAACTTTGATCCCCCTGACAAACTAGATGATGATTTTCACCTTGTTCCTATTGACCTTGAAGTCCTAGAAAAGTATGCCACTAAAATAAAAGTGTATAAGTCCAGTGGCCTGAAATTGATCTCATCAAGAATATGGAAGGTAATCTACAAGCGTCTCCCAGATATTATTTCTAAATTATACAATATTATTATCACTAGCTGTACTTTTCCGAGTGCCTGGAAGGTGGCCTCGGTTGTCCCGATTCCAAAGAAATCTAAAACAAGAGAACTGGGCGATCTTAGGCCTATATCTCTGCTGCCTTTGCCAGGCAAAATTTTCGAACATTGTTTGCATGACCAGCTAATGCCAGCCTTAGAACAAAACAAAATCTTTTCAAAATTTCAAAATGGTTTTCGTAAACAACACTCTACAATACAAACTACTTTTGATTTTATTACAGATATCTCAAACAATGTCAATAACTCAATTGATACATTAGCAATATACATAGACTTCAAGAAAGCGTTCGACACGGTTAACCACGAAATTTTACTGTATAAACTAGAGAAGTATGGGCTGGGCATGCAGACCGTCCAATTATTTAAAAGTTACCTGTCTGATCGAAAGCAAAGTACTACTGTTAACGGAGTGGAATCTGCAACGAAAACATTCAGAGTTCCCCGAGGCAGTGTCTGGGGTCCGATGTTCTTCATCATCTATCTTAATGACATTGTTGACCACCTCAAGGAATGTAAATTTATGATCTATGCTGACGACATTGTAATATATACGGGCCTAGATGAAACGCAGAGTGGCGGGGAAAAACTCCAAACCAACCTAAACAGAATTGAAGCTTGGTGTCAACAAAATAAGCTGACCATAAATGCTAATAAGACTAAAATACAATTGTTTCCTGGAACCAATGCCAGTGAATCTGCTGACTACTTCACTCAAAATCAACTTTGTATATACAACACCCCATTGCAGATAGAACATACCTTCACGTATCTAGGGATTGTTATCGACTCTAAACTATCCATGCTTCCCCAATTTAACAATGTGTGTAAACATGTTACCCATAAACTTGGATGTTTTAGGTTGGTTTGGAAAAGTCTCACTACCACTGCTGCACTCTCTATAAGTAAGGCCATTTTCATATAAATTATTGATTATGGGAACTGTTTACTAACAAACCTCCCACAAAAAGAATCTAACGATCTCCAAATACTCCAAAATGATATAATACGTACTACACACGAAATTAGAAATCCGCGAGATGTACAGGTAGATGTGTTACATGCTATGTCTAATGTCAAACTTGTGAAAGATCATCGGACTATACAGCTCTTAACCTGTATCAAAAACCGTGTTGAGGGTAAAAAATGCTTATTGTACCCTGACGATGCTCGCACCAGACAACATGATGGATTAACAATCAAACTACCTAAGCCCAAAAACACATATCAAAAAATGTCCTTTCTATATCGGTGCCCAGATTTGGAATTCTCTACCATTACATGTTAGGAAAATAGAAGGCAAATTAGCCTTTAAAAGGGAGATTGATAAGAGAATTCGTGAAAATATTTTGTAAACAACCTTCCCTGAGTAATAAAACTGCTCGTGAAAATTTGTGATCTGAGCAACATACTCCCCATGTCTGACTACTTTAATATGGTTTTAATTTGAGATCCTTTGCAGAATGTTGCAGGATTAAGTATGCTTCACAAATACAACTATGATAATCTGTAAATAATTTATAACACTGTAGTTGAGTGTTGAAGAAATCTCACTGAATCAGCTGTAATCCTTTGTGTTTCGAATACTAGCATGGCTATTTTTGTAAATTGTTTATCTCATTAAAATCACCGGCACTTCATCTCATCTCATACTGCACTTTTGTTGTTATAATTTACTGTCAAACCGAACAATAATAATGTACCAAGCGAGATATTTTCTACTCTGCTCCATATAAACCAAAATATTGTACAACATATGCTGGAGCATGAGGGAGAACAGGCTTTTGGCCTGAGATTGTTTTTCCAGTTGAAATAAACCGTTTAAAAAAAAAAACCGATGGCGTGTTAATTATCTTACATGTCACTTCACTTCACTCGAGACATGTGGCTGGTTCTGGGAAAATAAGTGACATGAGTAATGTGAAGTAAATAATAAACGGCAGAGATAGATCATGATACCTGTTATTTACCTCCCAGCCTTATCCCACGCCCCTCCCCCGCAGTCCCTGCCCCGTACCCCTGGCCCTCTACCCCAGCCCCTCCCATGAGGGGGTGTGGGGTCGTGACTACTCAGGCCTATACAATAGCAACATTCTTTTCCGTTCTCCCCACTTACCTTATCCTCTGTAACAACCGATTAGATTCAATACCATGTTTTTTCCTACTGCCTTTTCTCAGACAACCTCACTGTAGTATCCCTGTGATTTACCTTCTGTGCCAGCTGTCCTTTCCTCCAGCTGTTTGACCTCATCACTGTTACTATGTATCCTTGTCTCAAGTAAACTTTGTAGTGAAATGTCATTTAACAGTCAATGTTTGCGTTGTAAACACTATTTTCAAATTTTGTTTAAAAAACAATAACACCCTACGTTGTCTCCCTGTCTAACTGTTTTCCCTAGAGTCGTGTCTTGTTGTCTACCCATATCATTCTGCATGGTACTATTTGGCCTCAAATCAGCTTTAATTCTAAGTTCATAAAACACAGACTTTGATTAACTGGGGAATATGACAAAATTAAAAGTATACATGGGATGAATCAATAACATCGATTGAATTGACATTTGATCATTCGTACTGATGAATATCCGGTTCCTATTTAAAAGAATGTATCAAGTATTTACAGTTCATGAAATCCTCAGATGCAGAATGGTATAGTATGTGTAACCCCGAAACCCTACCTCTGTAGACTGTTGTGGTTTCCTTTAGGGAGTTGCATGGAAAGAGCAGATATAGTGTTTGTGGTGGACGCCTCTGGCTCCATCGGCCAGACCAACTGGGAAATCACCATAGGCGTCATCCAGCAGGTTGTCGACCTTGTCGACATCGGCCCCGACGCCGTGCACATCGGCTTTGTCCGCTTTAACCAGGCGGCCAGCACCCAGTTCCGGCTGGACAGGTACACCACCGCCCAGGACATAAGGGCGGCCATCAGCCGTGTGCAGTATACCGGAGGAAACACCAACTTGGCAGCTGGCTTACGACAGGCGCGCCAAGACCTCTTCCAGCCAGGCAGGGGCGACCGGCCCGATGCGCCCAACATAGTGATCGTGTTGACGGACGGGATGCCGGACAGGGAGCAGGGGAACACAGACAACGAGGCCAACCTGCTGAAGGGGCCGCCGACCAGCGCCGAGATCATCTCGGTGGGCGTGACTGGTAACGTAGACGAGGCTCAACTCCGACGGATCGCCAGCAGTCCCCAGGCCACGCTGTTCGTCGACGACTTTGCCGGGCTGCAGCGGCAGGTGGAGAGAATAGTGGAACTGACCTGTATAGTGATCGATGAAGGTACTGCCGACAGGACCAGACAGATACTGACAAACGGCCTGCAGCACTTGACAATGGGTGTGCGACAGAAAACACCGCCATGCTTTCAGCTTCTCACTCCACGCTTTCCAACAGCAAAATGCGCACTTTCACGTTTTTCATCAGCTCTTACAATTTCAGCCACAGCTTCATTGCTCATCAGTTGATACGATTACAGTCAGAGTAATTCTTTCTGTCAGATATATATATATATATATATATTTATTTATATATTATATAAACATTCCTAGTGTTATTATAATGTATATAGACCCTATATATCCTATATATCCTATATATAGGCCTATATATGTATATATACCGATGGCGTGTTAAGTATGTTATGTGTCACTTCGCTCGAAACATGTGGCTGGTTCAGAGAAAATAAGTGACATAAGTAATGTGAAGTAAATAATAAATGGCAGAGATAGATCATGATACCTGTCATTTACCTGCCAGCCTTACCCCCACGCACCTCCCCCACTGTCCCTGCCCCATACTCCTGGCCCTCTACCCCGGCCCCTCCCATGAGGGATGTGGGGTCGTGACTACTCAGGCACCACATTGGTTTGTATGACCCATAAACATTAGCCACCACCTGGACATATATGTCCCTGCTCTAGATTACAGGTGGGCGAAATGACAAATATTTATCATAAGAACTAGCTGCACGAATTGTAGCTTTTGTACTAGAACCATAGATGCTACCATGTTGGTTATCTGCTCTATGTAGGTCTATCAGTCTCGGTCAGGTGTGCCGGTCAGTGTGAGTCGTAACAAAGAACATTCCCTGGCTACATTCAGATGCTATGTATATTCTTCAATGTGTATTATTTGTCAATTATACAACCAGAAATGACTGCCTCACTTGTTGAACCAAATGTTAGGAGCCATGATTAAGTAGACACATCAAATCCATGCATTCAGAATTGAAAGTTATCAATAACCATCTCTCTATAATACCCGCTTTATTTATGTACATGCTTGCTTAGCTGGATGCAAGTGAAAAACGGCTTCTAAGCCGATCTTGCCTTGTAACATTATCAAATGTACGTTTCCAGGGTAAATAAAAGACTTAAAACAAAGAAAAATATTCTATAAGAAAGTTACAGATTTCACTTCATCTTCCACACCCAGTAATACCACCTTCTCTTGCCCTACCCCCAGGCCCGCCGGGTCCGGTGACGGCGGCGCCCCCTACCCGCGCCCCGCCCGGCATCCTGTGTAACTCGGCCAGCGACATCGTCTTCGTGGCCGACTCCTCCGGCAGCGTGGTCGACGAGGGCTTCTGGGAGCAGCTGCTCGACTTCACGGCGCGCGTGGCCAACAGGGTCATGGTGGCCACCACCGGCTCTCGGGTAGGCACCGCCTCCAGGCTTCTAACCTCCAAGGGTCTCAAAGTGCCCACATCCCCTGTTAGTTTAAAGAAACACTCCCTGTCCCTTGTATAGTTTTGCAAAAATACAATTTCCTGTGCGCAATATTAAAAAAAATACATACAGGTCCACATAAGATGGTCTCTATCAAAAGGATAAGTAATTAAATATCAAGTCTTCAATTCAAATCAAAAGATAGATGTGTGTGACGTAGATATATGCAAGATCACCTGACCGACTAGAAATCATGTGCCAGTCATAGTTTGGCCATGAGGCCTCATCAAGGTCTATATAGATTGGGTAATACTCTTTGAGCGTCACATATGTCGGGGATATCAGCACCTCAAGTGGCTTTGGTCACAGATCATCAGTGGGCCTCTGCTTTTAAATCCAAAGTGGTACTCAGAGTAACAAGAAATAAGGTCACACAATTTTTAATGTCAGAACATAATGATATCGGTTTGCTTTCTATGGATAGGTTTATCACCTTCCCGATAGCTTAATCAAGAGTATTATAAGTGGTTTCCTAATTTAGGTTTACTTGTATGTATCTCAGAATACATGTATTTCATTGAATAGGAGCAAGAGACAATTTTGTTGTGCAATAATGAATGATTGGAATGTCTAACCGTTTTGTCTTTCAGCATAGCCCAAAATGTTTTTATTCATTTTAAACCTTAAACTATATGCAAATGAGGTGTTCTAATGGTAACCTTGAAACTCCACAACTTTACATCATTTTACATGCGGTGGTTTAATGGAAACTTCACAATTTAATATCTTTCTGACATTCTATCGACTAGGAATCACTCTGTAACATCTGTTTTATTCATATATAAACATTTCAAGCTAACATCTATTCCAATACATTAATTACAAACGTCGTCAATGTCTTTGGCTTATTGGCACTATTCAAACATTTCCAATGGGGACGTGGTCTTTACATTGACATGGACTCTACGGAACTTTGGCATTTACCTTACTTTACAATAACTTGTCTGTCCTGTCCCGCTCAGACTGTTGCAACTCTAAGCAATTGCCACTGCACAAAATGTGACCTAAACTTTGAAATACGTTAACTGAGTCATTACTGTATTAGGTCCGACCTTTAGAAGACGGTCAGACCGTTCAAAAAGTGAAATCCAGAACTTTGGAGGCCAATAAATACAAACCATCAGATTCTTTCGTAACACATTTGTTATGGTACAGCTATACCCTAAAGGAGACATGATAACAGTATCATGAATATAGCACACAAGTACACGTTCAAGTATGGCCCATCTCTCAATGTCAATGCTTTATGAAGTTACCTCATCAAAGGTCACGTCTTAGTGTAGTGTCCTGAGCGTTTGAATTGCCTTTTTATGTCATGACTACATCAATTATCTCATCCACAGGACCTGAACTGTCCTCTTTTTGTCTATTTAACAATAACTGAAAATGCTCTGCTTCCTTTTATTAAACCTTTCAAGCTGTCGACTCAGGTAGGGTTCGGAGGCCGTCAGGCGGAGGGCGGTCCGTCAGGGGTGTGCTGTGTGTAGACATAGACACAGATTGCATGAGTGTGTTTGTGGTGTCTTCATGTTTAGTTTCATGTGTGTTTTCAGTGAACCCTGTTACTTTTTTCTGCCAAATGTCTGCCATAAGTAGAAATAAGAAAACGACCTCTGATAAAGCAAAGCAAGGAAACACGATTCCTTTATGTCTTGGCGACAACTCGGGAAACATGTAACTGGAATTATCACAATTGACAGCAAGACAGAAACATTTTTTCTAATTTTCTGATCAGAATAGCTTTGTGACAACTTTCATTGTAAAACCGACAGCCACAGACACATTGTTCCCTTAAAGGATTGCTAGGCTCTGTCAGTGATCACTAAATGATGGCATGTTCATTTCTCCTCCCATATAATTCATATGAAAGACAAAATATTTGTCAGCAAGAGCAAGTTTATTTGCCATACTGTAACCCTTAACTCACCATAATTTGACCAAGACGTATAAATTACTACTCGTGGCAGTCGTCTGTTTTACCGGATGCTTCAGTTGCTTTTTGTTTCTTTGATGATTTCTTTGATTTTTGGTTTGGGTGTATTGTTTTCAGAGTGTCTTACGTAAATAGATCATGCCTTATAAGTACAAGGTTTATAATATTGCAATCAGTACTGACAATAGAGTCTCCTTGGGTTGAGATGGTGGCTGCCGCGACTCTGTATTTCAGGTGACAAAGGCAAAGACCTCTTCCAGCCTTCTTCCTTCCCCTAACAAAGACGTCCACTAGATTAACATTTAGTCATTGGTGTAACGTTTCATTATCAAATACCTCTACAATTTTGTTCTATGGCCATCAATTTTGCATTATTAGAAGAATACCTACATTTAAGCACATTTCCAATAATATACATATAATCTTAAAAACAAACTGCGCTTCGCCAAAACAAAACATGCTCAATCTCATGCAATTCACTGGCTTGCTACAAAGATTCACTCTCTCAAATACATCCTTGCTTCGGCACATAGCATGCAGTTTTACTCACATAGGATCAAGGTCTGATTTCCTCGTCTTGCCTCTGTCGGACTAGGTGTCCCTCGTGAAGTTCAGTGACAACGGGGTGCTGGAGTTTAACCTTGACCGGTACCTGACCAACACGGAGGCTGACCGCGCCATCCGAGCAGCGAACTACCTCGGGGGTCGGACCAACCTGGCCGCTGGACTGCGGACGGCCTACGAGCAGGTGCTGCTGTCCCCGGCCAACCGGCCCAACGTGCCCGACACCGTCATCCTCATCACCGACGCCAGGGCCAACGAGGACGAATCACTGATCGACCCCAACGCCGCCCTGTAAGGCCACCCTCTTTCAAATAGAGTAATCAAAATAGCAATTGAACAAAAATTAGAATCTTGGTGAATATTTGAAATATACCTCTAAAACAAGTGTGGAGGTAGTAGGATGGATAATGTATCCAACAGCCGATTTTGCTCCCGATTTCAGAAATCAGCAGTGGGAATATTTTTTAATCATGAACATGTTACATACCATTAGAAAGGGATTTTAATTCTCTTTCAAATGGTATGTAAGATATATAATCCTTCGCCATATTACCAGTTAAAAGTGATAAATTACCAACAAATCAGTAGTAAAATTGGCTGTTGGAAACAGGGCTTTACCCAACATCGACGAGTTGCAATGTGCACCCCCTTCTATTGGATGCTGTCCCTATTTGGTGCTTCAACCAATTACCATCCTTATAATAGCGTCTCCTTACTGACCCCGCTTTCCCTGTCCCTGTTTCAGAATCCGTGATTTCGGGGCCACCATTGTCGGGGTGGGCATCACGGACGAGGTGCGGGCCGAGGTGCTGCGCCGACTGGCCAACTACCGGTCGGACGTGTTCACGGTGGCCGACTTCAACGACCTGGGCGACCAGATCGTCATGAGGCTGGTGGGCATCATCTGCGACATCGCCAACGCCCAGCCAGGTGAGGGACCAAGGGGGGCGGCCACAGCTTTAGTCGCTGGCATTGAAATAGAGTCTATAGTATGAGCTGGGCTTAGTGCAATGCTTCATATCTAAAGCAATAAAATGAATAAAAAATCAAGACACATTTGGTTCTTGGATAGTATCTATGGTAAAAACTGTCTATAGTTTTTAAGATACTTTTATTTACTAAACTGGCCGCTGACCACCATATGCATAGTCTTACCATATCGTTCAAGGCAAAGCCAATGCCAATGTCAAGTTACCTAGGACAGTCCCTTCTTTACCTAATCAGCTAATCTAATTTAGAAGTGGATCGAGTTATGTGCCTCTTGTTATAAAATGCAAGAGAAAGGTAGGAGAAGTTGATGTTTGTGGCCAGTCGGAGGGGGGAGGGGGGTGCTTGGTCTTAAAATGGGTACCAACTGTGGTCGGACCCTCAAGGGGCTGTAGATGTTAATTGCCAATTCGGCTGAAGAGGGGGAACTGGCAAATGATCAAACCACCAATTATTAGAGATGTCAATATTAGTCAATATCTAATACTAGGTAAAAAGTCAATTTTATTTCATCCGATTGCTTTATAATGACTCTTGGGCAAGTAATAGCATTCTAAAATCAGATTGTGACCAAGGAATTTGTTGATAGCTGCTCTTTTTCAGGAGCTGTCAATGGGCTTTCCTGGAAAAGGGGAGCTGTCCAGTATGGTAGTTTTCATGCGGGCTATAAAATCACCAAAGTGGAGGGAGGGGGGCTGTGGTTGGTATTTACCTTCATAACAATTATACTGAGTGCTCCCCCCGGAGGGGTCGTGGATGATAATAACATCGATAAACTTTGTTAATGGATCCCCTTATAACCCACAATATCACGTGACTGAACACGTATCACCTTCAACGAGAAAATGATACTGGAAATATTGCTAAAACAGGTTTTATCATATGATGTAGGACCAGCCACTCACCCTAGCTCATCCCCCTCTTTCAAATGTTATTGACATTAGACATGCTGGTCATGTCGCATCTAAGTCAAGATACAGACAATGTCTGGTGGGGGAGTGAGGGTGTCAGTTGTCTCGGCAGGGTTCACGGAGTATGGGGTTACCCTATGAGGCAATGGGAGGTCAGGGGACCCACACACAGAGTGTGGGGTTGCCCCATTAAGGGACCCACACATGGAGTATGGGATTGCCCTGGTTGGCAGGGGAGGTCGGGGGACCCACACATGGAGTATGGGGTTGCCGTGTTAGGCAATAGAAGGTCAGGGGACCCACACAAGGAGTATGGGGTTGTCGTGTTAGGTAGTGGGAGGTCAGGGGACCCACACATGGAGTATGGGGTTGCCCTGGTTGGCAGGGGAGGTCGGGGGACCCACACAAGGAGTATGGGGTTGCCGTGTTAGGCAATAGAAGGTCAGGGGACCCACACAAGGAGTATGGGGTTGTCGTGTTAGGCAATAGAAGGTCAGGGGACCCACACATGGAGTATGGGGTTGCCGTGTTAGGCAATAGAAGGTCAGGGGACCCACACAAGGAGTATGGGGTTGTCGTGTTAGGCAATAGAAGGTCAGGGGACCCACACATGGAGTATGGGGTTACCCTGTTAGGCAATAGAAGGTCAGGGGACCCACACAAGGAGTATGGGGTTGCCGTGTTAGGCAATAGAAGGTCAGGGGACCCACACAAGGAGTATGGGGTTGCCGTGTTAGGCAATAGAAGGTCAGGGGACCCACACAAGGAGTATGGGGTTGTCGTGTTAGGCAATAGAAGGTCAGGGGACCCACACATGGAGTATGGGGTTACCCTGTTAGGCAATAGAAGGTCAGGGGACCCACACAAGGAGTATGGGGTTGCCGTGTTAGGCAATAGAAGGTCAGGGGACCCACACATGGAGTATGGGGTTGCCCTGGTTGGCAGGGGAGGTCGGGGGACCCACACAAGGAGTATGGGGTTGCCGTGTTTGGCAATAGAAGGTCAGGGGACCCACACATGGAGTATGGGGTTGCCGTGTTAGGCAATAGAAGGTCAGGGGACCCACACAAGGAGTATGGGGTTGTCGTGTTAGGCAATAGAAGGTCAGGGGACCCACACATGGAGTATGGGGTTACCCTGTTAGGCAATAGAAGGTCAGGGGACCCACACAAGGAGTATGGGGTTGCCGTGTTAGGCAATAGAAGGTCAGGGGACCCACACAAGGAGTATGGGGTTGCCGTGTTAGGCAATAGAAGGTCAGGGGACCCACACAAGGAGTATGGGGTTGCCGTGTTAGGCAATAGAAGGTCAGGGGACCAACACAAGGAGTATGGGGTTGCCGTGTTAGGCAATAGAAGGTCAGGGGACCCACACAAGGAGTATGGGGTTGCTGTGTTAGGCAATAGAAGGTCAGGGGACCCACAGATGGAGTTTGGGGTTGCCCTGGTTGGCAATGGGAGGTCAGGGGACCCACACATGGAGTATGGGGTTGCCGTGTTAGGCAATAGAAGGTCAGGGGACCCACAGATGGAGTATGGGGTTGCCCTGGTTGGCAGGGGAGGTCAGGAGTCCTTCACATGAAATATTGGGTTAGCCCATTCGGCAAGAGGAGGTCAGGGTCCTTGCGCACAGAGTAGGCATGTTGCAATTAGTTATCTTTCCGCAGCCTGAATGCACTTCATATATAATGTAAGTCAGTCATGTACATGCCCATCTTGAGAGTGTCTTTACATAGAGATTGTAAATGATCTATGAGTATATTTTTGGTGTAACTTGGTATTTATATTTGGTATACCTTGAAGTCATATAGTATTCCAGAAAAGCACTATTGACCTTTAAACCTTGGACGTCATCTTTAAATTCAGTCTGACAAGCCCTTCAACGTTTTTTTTATTTATTTTAAGTGAAATGCCAATATTTTCCACTATCATCATGTTGCGTTTTATCTGCTCCAGGAAACATCGGCCCGCCAGGCCCCCAAGGTTCCCCTGGTCCTCCTGGTGCGCCAGGACTGCCCGGGGCCACGGGACCTGCCGGAGGAGGCCCCCCGGGACCCCCAGGGGGCCCGGGAGGACCTGGGGACCGAGGACCTCCAGGTAAGGCACACTCTATGTCTCCTTAACAGTAAAGATGTATTCAACCTAATGCTATCGCATAAACTATGGTGCTACCAAAAGAAATATGGTGCCACCAAAAGAATATAATTATATGCCACCAAAAGAAGTATATATCAGTGATGTGTTTTTGCAGTGGCACAGTGTGTCTTTTTTTATGCCCCACAATCACTTGTAGTGAGAATGTGGTGTTCACATCTTATGCAGCCTTTTATAATATTGAGCCTTAATTGTTTTTTATCAATATTGTGAACTCTACTTAGTATAAATGGGCCTCACTACCCCCTGTTCTCCCTTTCCACCCCAAATCTTGTTATCATTTATGTCTCACTACCCCCTGTTCTCCCCTTTCTCCCTGCAGGCAGACCCGGATCGCCCGGTAACCCGGGTGCCCGAGGAGTGGTTGGACCGCCGGGTAATACTGGTAACAATGGCAACCCTGGAGCACCAGGAGGCCCAGGTTCAAGAGGTAAGTACACTGCTCTTTGCTTCTGCCTATAAATTGTATTTACAATTGTAGTCTATGTGATGATGATATTGATGATCATGATAATTGGATCAATAATTAAGGTTGATTTAAACTGGGTTTCCACGGGGCTAATAAACCCAGGCGAATAGTGCTATTCGCCAGCTGACCAGTCTTAACCCTTCCCATCAGCGGCAAATACAGCTTATTTGGAGCAGTATTCGCCGCATTTAGAAAGGGTTAACACTGATTGCTGCTGAATAGATGCAAATTATTCGCCTTGTGGAAACCAGACTTTACAGTTAAATTATGGTCTACTGCTAAAGATAATGATTTACAGAAGGTAAAATGCTGTTATTGCCCTTCCCTTCCAGGTGGGCCCGGTGCCCCAGGTGGGCCCGGAGTAGTGGGCCCGTCAGGACGGCCCGGAGGACCAGGAGGACCCGGACAGAGGGGACAGACGGGCCGTCCAGGGACCCCAGGACCGCCGGGGACCCCAGGGACAGGGGGTCAGGTGGGAGCCACCGGACTATTCGGCAACCCCGGCAACCAAGGTAAGCCGCCACCACTACATAGACCCTTTACGGGTTAGAAGAAAGAAGCCCCTTTTTCCTTTATGATGTAATCACTTAATTGAACATACTGTATATATTCATATAATTATGGTCTTGTTATATAAAGGTAAAGTTATCTTATTTAGCTCAATAACATACTTGATAGGTGTCATCCTATCCGTAATTAGCCCCAGGGGGTTCAGGTTCAGTCTTAATGAAAAACTGACCACATATCGGTCATAATAGAGACTGGAAAGACTTAAGTTTTCTTTCTCCTGCCTATAAACACTATGACATACAGGCAAAACAGGGGAATCTATTTGCACTCATCTGATTGGATATTGGACTCAAGAAAGTTGAGTTGAGTTTAAAACTCTGTCACATAGAGACAGGGTCGTAAAACTGCTTGAGACTGAAGACTATCCAATCTTATTGCTTGTCACATATTGAGACTAGGTTTTAACATCTCAAGATTAGAGACCAGACGGATCAGTCTTGAGACAACCTAAACTCCAGGTTAACCCTATGTCACATATGAAGACTATCATCATCAGAGACCCAACCCAACTCAACTGTTGAGTTGAGTTCTGTCTCTGTGCGACCCGGCCGTTAGGGACCACCCCTCAGGGCATCTGGTTACCGCCCTGTATCATGGTGAAGGTCAATCTTGGAGGTGATAATAGGGGAGGGTGACAAAACAGGTAGACTTATATTCAATTGTATTTTTAGCATTTATCTGATCAGGAGACAGATAAAGAAAAAAACCTGTCCGACCAGATTCTCCTTGTTTCCCAAGGGTAATTGCCCCTTTAGATATCATACATCAAAGCCAAGCTGTTTTTATGACCTGTCAACTAAAAACAATTGGTTATGGTGACACATAGCTTTTTGTCAATTAGATGAACAACCACATGGGTTACCATGGTAGTTTTCTCTGTGAAATGATCTACGTTAGATGTCTGTCTGCAAAAGTAAACAGGGAAAATACATTGTAATGATATCGAAATACAGACCATGAATTGACCAGTCAAAATGTTTTCCTCACCTGCATTTGTTCAGAGTGAGATAGTTGTGAAGGGTTGCAAACGCTTTCCTGTTAAAATACATCGTGGGAAAACTGTAATCACGAGAGGATCTAACGTTCTAATTAGGTGCCACGTCAAACAACCGTGCAATTGGTCTCACCTAGAGATTGTGGCACAATGCGCGACGGTGGAACAAAAACATACAGAATTGTGAGCCCTGTCCCACAATGGTCTTCAGGGACAGGTCCTTGACTTCAGGATAATACTCACTGCTTAAAATCCCCAAATCGTCAAGATATCTTAGCGCTTGAAACCCGCCAGTCCAACAATAATTGATTGGCTTTACTTCAGACCAATCTTTTTCTAAAAAGACGTAATTTCGTTGAAAGACAGTGTAGACACCGTTTTCATTCCTAGTACTACTAGAGTTCATCCAACTACATGATTTTTTAATCTTGAAGTTAATGTTCGAGTTGACTAAGTTGTACTTCTTCCCACAAGGTGGCGTGGTCCGGAAACGCACCTATTCATAAAAGATCGCTCCTTCGTGTGCTGCTGGAATTTCCCCAGTAACGTTTTTGTCAAATCTGCACAACGTTAAAGACTGGTCGGACACAGTGTCATTAATGAAAAACGTAAACAACATCACAGAAAAAAGGCACATCTCTTATAACCAGCCGTTCCGTGTTTCGTGCTCCTAAAACATGCACAATACTTTCCCACAGCGCCTTCCGTGCTGTCCGGAAGATCACCAGAAAACCCACTTTTTGGTGTGTGCCGCATGTTTGAAGAATTTCCTCAAAAGCCTTTTTACCCGATTCAAGCAGAAAAAGGTCGGACAAGTCAGCTTTATAACTTTCACAATGTCTGACTGTGACCGTCACGGGAGTCTAGGTTCAACGAGGCCTCATGCCCATACTCAAAGGACGCGCCACACTGTCCAACTAACACAAGTAGATACTGTTGTGCTTCATAGACCAACATTATTGAACAGCGAACAAAAACTGTATACCAGGCCATAGGTTAGGACCCAGTGATTGTGGCAGGTATCATTATAGATACCTGGATATATCATACCTCATTTAACCCATGCTAAAACAAAAAAGAGAAAAAAATCATCCGTGCACCTCCACCACCCCAACAAACCTGATGTTCCAGTTCTAAATCTTCAACTCGTATCAGTATCTTCCAGTCGAGTGTGGCCGGGGTTTGATTTAAGGAGACGTCAAAGCCAATTTGTTTGAATCACTTTTTCTTAGAAATATGTTTTCTTAACATCGTGATTGTGAACCCTTCTTGAAATGTACCTTCCAACTTGACAGTAATTACTGGGTGGTATTTATCATTGGTTTGTCAGTTTGACAGTAATTATTGAGTCAGTCTCTTATCTTCAAATAACGTTTTTACTGTGTCTGGCGGTTAACTATTGGGATCCCGACCTCACATCCTATGAAGTCGAGAACATAATAGGATGTTTTTAAGGACAGATATGTTCTAATTGACGTATCATACAATATGGTACCAAGCGGTGACCCAGACATCTAAACGAATGAATCAAACTGGTGATCCACGATGCGACAAATCACCAAACGATTCTCTTCTCATGCATTTTTCTTTAAATTATTTTTGGGGGTATAATATCATTTCTGTGATTAAAAATAGTGCATAACTACATGTTCAATAACATATTTTCGTAGGATAACAATTATTTGACATATTTATCTATTTACAAATTGGTCAGAATCAGACCAAAATCGCCCAAGTCGATCACCCTCCTTAGAGTTGATACATTGAACATGGTCTCTGAAGTCTTGTGATGTGAGGCTAATATAAGAAGCTGGCCGTGACCTGGAGGTGTCCCTGATATCACACTCCACACCTCCCGGTCGGCGTGTCGTCCAGGCACGGTCTGTGGGTGGGAGGTGTGACAATAAGCATTGGTCGGACGCCATGCTCCATGGTGTGGCCGTTCTCCCAGCCTCAGAGGCAGGCCCACTGAGGCCCATCGGGTCACTCTTTGTGTGTGCTCCTCTTGGCATCAGTCCTGATATGGTCTTATAAACATGAGGCCTTGTCAAAGAGGAATCTCCTAGAAAGGTGTTCAAGGCCTGGTTTCCACCAGCCGATTTTGACCACCGATTATTGGTAATTTCTTATTTTTAACCAGCAATATGATAAAAGACCATACCACCTACATACCATTTCGAAGAGGATTAAAAACTATTTCTTATGGTGTATGATATGTTCATGATTAACCAATATTCCCTCTGCCAATTTTTGAAATGGGGAGTAAGATCGGCTGGTGGAAACAGTCCCTTACCTGGGTAATGTAGTTACAATAGAACAATATTGACACACACGTTGCACACATGAGAATTATTAAGGGCCAACTGTGGAAGTATTGTACCTTACCCTGACAGGGTAAAACCAGCTTGTTTACACAAATAAATATATATTGAAACTGATGTTTCAATGGTTACATGCTCTCATGATTATCAAAGAGGCAGAATAAACTGAGAAGTAAAGCCTGTCAGGTCTATTAAAGGGCCTTGACGTAAAGAGTGTACAATGATAAATAGGAGAAATAGGATAGATTTCAATTAGAAAATAATGACTGGACTCAACTCTTCACGCATCAGGACATACTGCCATGCCGCAGGCCATGTTAGCTTACAGCTTTGTATTCAACGGGTAAAACGGCAATACTATCAGCAGGGTGTTCAAAGTGAACATTGTTTCGGAAATGAGGAGCCTGGGGACTTGAGTATTTACCTTATAACCCTAATTAGGAACGTTTCCGGAGGGAGGCATGTGGTTGAGACCATATATACCCGACGACAGGGTGCGGATTGGGAAACACTCTCACTATTGTCTATTCTTCTTGGACTAGACAACCAACTCAACATTATTTTCTAAGCTAACAGTTTTATTCATGTTTTTTTCATACTTTTATTGGCAATATAACTCACAACCCCTACATGCCTTGAATATGAGTGCTGTGTGTATAGGGTAATGTTAGGGCTGGGGGACGAGATGTGGGTACTGTTGTACCTTCGGTGGATTCCAGTCAGGCATCATGGTTGGCACGCCGGACGTGCTCCTGTAAACTGACACTTAACATGGACTGAAGGGGTTTTAGCATTAAAAAAGCTGGACAGAGTTTCTTTGTATAATTTACTATGCATAATTAGATTATAGAATTTATTTTGATTTCTAATTCGTCAACCATGAAGATTCTATTTTTAAATCCAACGCCTTTGATTATCTTTATGACTTGACAAGGCCTAAAACAAATAGAAAATACATGGACAACCTCACGTTACATGTTAAACATGCGGAGGGTGCTTTTTGAATCAGTGGAGGTGGGGAATACATGCTTCTATACCTGTGCGTGCTACAACTCTTTAAACTTGTTGACAAAGCTGCAAAGTTCTTAGATAAATGGGCAATTATTGAAAGCAAAAAGAAAAGAAATCAAAACTAGATCATAAAGCTTAACCTTCCCCTGACAAATGCAACAAATTATCGTCATGATTATAGGGGTTGCAGCAAAGGTTGACGGATAAGGGGTTGTGGCAGGGGCAGGAGAGGTCAAATGGCACAAGGGCTTAATTTGTTTTCATCCTCAAAATAAGCCCATCCAACTTTGGGTATATTCTGGGGTTGGACAAGGGTTGGTCAAAATAGACACACATACCATCCTTGTCTCCAAGACTTGAGATAACTAAGATAAGCAAGTATTGTGTTTTTCCATATCCCCAAGTACAGCTTAAACATTATAATTTCTTAAGTTTTATCATTTGACAGATTTGCAGGTTTGCCAGCCAATCAAAATGCTGTATTTCAGGGTAAAATAGGGTTGGACATTATACGTTGGACTTACAGGCTTTACCATTGGTTCCTATGGGGAAAAGTCCAAATTGTAAGGACACATTTTAGAAATTTAAGGAGGAAATCTGCCAACAAAATTGCTTTGTTTTGTATTTTATTGTGCAACTATCTTCAAGGAATAAGCACAGAAGCGATTTTGATAATATTTCATGGTAAACTTGATTGTTGGTATAAACTGAGTTGGGCTTATTGTTGGGAAAAAACATAATCTCGCCATGTGGTTGTGATCCACCTTATGGCGGGCGTCCTAGTTCGCCGACGGCCCTCTAGCCAGCGGCGGGCCTGACCCTTAGATCATACACAGACATCAAATATTTGGCCGGACAGGGGCTCTGGGAACTGAACCTCAGCAGCGCTCACCTTGGCCCACTTTCTCATGCCCCAAACCCTGCGCCCCGGCCCTCCGAGCGGGGACTGGAGGAGCCTGTGTGTGTGGGGGGGGGGATGCTTCATGCGTGCAAATGACAATAACCAGCCACGTTGTAGTACTTATACTTAACCCTAGCATTGTATTTCCGGAACCCCTACAACCTGCCCTCACTTTTCGGTATTGTGGGGCCGCCAAAAGTCAACTTTCATTACTATTATAGTATAACACAAGAAGAAACTTATGGTATATCAGTAAATCGTCCTTTACATTAGAACTCAGATAAGGATGCGAGCCAAAGGTAGTATTTGCTATGTCCTCCCACCCTATCAAGTTATGAGATCGAAAACGTGAACCATGCATAGCAGATGTGTCATGATATTTGATGTATGAACAGTCTTTTTGCTGTTCATCTAGTATTTCTTTTTTTTCATTAGTCCTCTTCCGTTGGAAGAACACGAACCAGGTGTATGTGAAGTTGAGGAAAATAAAATAAATAAACAAAATAAAAAAAACTAGTGTACATAACAGGTTTACCCCCGACCTTCCTATATTATCTTATATGGTCTTTGGCACGGGTCCTATGTTTTGGGGAGGGGTTCGATTGTAGAGTGGGGGGGGGGGGGGTCTCGGTGGGGGTGGAAGGAGGGCACGAGGCCAAGAAGCAGTGGGCGGTTTATTTGGCCCAAATACCTGGCCGTCCCATCTCCGCCTCACTGTTGTCACACACAGCACACATCGTAATTGAGACACAACTAAATGAGCCGTATGTGGATAATTAACATAATGACAAAAGACAATCCAATTAAACTCCAAACAACATCGACGTAGCTGGAAGGACATGTATTAATAAGTGAACTTACTGATAAAAAAATATCAGGAAGGGAAACTCGTGCACAATTTTATGCACGTATTATTTGTAATTGTAATATGAGTAGGCATAGGTACTGTGGCAGCCAACTGATCTACGTTTTACGTTAGAAAAATATGTCTATTTTCTAGATAATTATGATACGTAGGAGCGGCTCCAGAGTCAGTGTTCCCCATCTAAAAATGAAATAAAAGCACACCAGGTCTCCTAATCTTAGGATTCTACAATATTCTCTCCCCGGGGGGGGGGGGCAATTGCCCCTTTTGCACCCCCCCCCCCTTGAATCCGCTATTTATTTTCATTATTATTGTCAGTGCCTGGTTTTACTTTATAGCTTTCTGAATAGAGGTATTGCATAATATGCTACATTTTTACGATATGCCGCCTGAGGGTGTATCACGATTCTGGGTGTTTGATTTATACCCTGTATAACTGAGGTGGACGTGTAGGTGCAGTAAAACACCCTGAGGAGATGGTATCAGACAGGGGGTGTCAGCTGGGGTGGGGGGGGGGGGGCTTTCTGTGGGGTAGTACCTTACTGTGAGGCTGAACTCACTGATACTGCAAGTATTCAAGGAATGTCTTTGACAAACCCCATAACTTTAGCAACTGTGATGGTGTTATAAGTCAATTGTCTTAGATTTATTTTTATTGAGCCTTTTTTTATCTCGCAAATAATTATATGTATAATTTCTTTAATGTATGTTGTGTTCTTCAGTTAGCTGTATGTTGTGCTCTTCAGTCAGCTGTATAGGCAACAGTGATCTGTGATGGGAGAAATATTGGCATTACCTTTTATGTACAGTTACAATCCAATACATCCGATATTGACCCCCCAACACTGCAATCGATTCTTGTGTAGGAGGATTTTGGGGTCTACTCATAAGGTCTTTTTTAAAGGATTTTATTTAGTAATATACATCAGGGTTTCCCCTTGGTTTCAGTGATATTACAGTAATGAAATTATGATATAATGGATATACAAATGGATATGTACATATAGAATTAGTTGAAATAGTAAGATGTCAGATATGATTAAATAATAACCATTCTTACAATAAAGAAGAGTCAATTACAATGCAGTAAGACAACATATACATGATGATTTGTTCTAATCATACTGCTCAACTCAGTAATATAAACTGAGTGTTGTACTTCAAAATCAAGTGAGTCCCATAAAAAAAAGTTCCTTTATAGAAGGAGCTATTTTGATAAGTCGTAGTTGTCTTAGCAGGTACAAGAAATCTTTTCTGTTGACAACAACAGAAAAACACAGTAATCAAGATATGGCAAAATAGTCTACTTGAATATGGCTATGCTGGTTGCAATATAAATATATCTCCTAAGTTTTGATAATTGGAATATCCTGTTACTTCCCTCACGCCTTACATTTTTAAAGGTGCATTCAGCTGATAGGTCATGTTCAATTGTACCAAGATACAGGTAATGGTCAACATACATTATTTTGCTGTTACCCGCATTAAAAGCGGGCAGGGCACTACGTCTGATTCATCGTTATCTTACAGCTCAAGCAATGTGCGTAGTATTGGATTCAGGCATAATGTTCTGATACAATGTCATTTGTATGATTCTAATTGACCCCTCCTTGGTGTGTTGCAGGTCGGCCCGGTAACCCCGGAACTCCCGGGTCCATCGGCCTCCCCGGGCTGAACGGTAACATAGGGGCCACGGGCGCCCCCGGCACCCCCGGCAACGCGGGCACCCCTGGAGGGCGGGGACCCCCCGGAGGGCTCGGACGACCAGGTAAGGGCGGGAGACTTATAACTGATTTTGTCGTTTAATGAATATCTTTTAAAACATACATTGGAACCACTGTTTTCCCTGTGTCTTAATAGTTAATAAGCCCATTAACCGTTGGCCAAAGGTAAGTTTGCATTATGATAAACTTTTACGTCATTCATCATATGAAACTATATGAAAACTCAAAACCTTATAGTAATTAAGACAACATCTTTTTACATCGGTGCTATATAGAAACACATACGAACCGTCAAAACGTAATGTTGCACAAACTGCATTCAATCAAATACCTGTGGTCTGTGCTCTACAAGAGTTACTCAGAATTTGGTCCAACATGTTGTACATGAGTCAATCACAGTTGGGTCCAATATATTGTACATGAACTGCTCCCAGTTTGGTCCAACATGGTGTACACGAGTCACCCACAGTTTGGTCCAACATGTTGTACACGAGTCACTCACAGTTGGGTCCGATGTGTTGCAGGTCAGACAGGTGCGGTAGGAAACCCGGGCTCCCCCGGACGGCCCGGAACTCCCGGGTCACGGGGAGTCCCTGGAACTGATGGCCGCACTGGGGTACGCGGAGGACCAGGTAAGGGCGTTGTTGATAAACAAAATAATATATGAGATATGATAGCAAACAAGATATCATCGGGGAAACAATCTGATATTGTCTAAAATTGTTCGATTTTCTAAGCTTAAACTTTCCAACATTTGATTTGATAGAACCCTCCATGATCATGAGATCATTTACTGTTAATCGAGACTAAAATTCTGTTCGGTTTCTAATTAATGTCTCCGATGACTATAATGTTTCCCTATATGCAATATATTTCTGACCAAACCTGCTCCAACTCGCCCACAGGCCGACCAGGACAGCCGGGGCCTCTGGGTCAGTCAGGACCCCGCGGGCCCCCAGGAGGACCGGGTGGACCAGGGATACCAGGGGCGACTGGACAACCTGGTTTCCCAGGCAGGAACGGAGGACCCGGAGCACCGGGGGCCACAGGTAAGGGGCCTGGTTGTAGTGGGGGATGGGTCTGGGGGGACTGGGTGCACAGAGCACCAGGAGTCACAGGTGGGAGCCATGAGCAGCTCCCGCCGTGAGTTCGTTCAGGGGTATCTGGTAGGATCCATAGGATTAACATGATATAAGCGAAGGTAAGGGTGCAGAGTAGCTCATGGTAGGGACTTGGGTCTTATACCAGCTTACTTAAGCTTTACCTTGTATGATAGAATATTATATACCAATGCCAAAATACATGATGAATACTAACTGGACACTGCCATTCAGTATTTTTGGTGTATTGGCACAGTGGGCAGTATTCATGTATACTGCCCACCTTGCTTTACTGTGTAAAATGTTTTTCTCCTTATTTTGTGAATTCTGAATGGATTTGCATGATTATTTTTTTAATTTCAGGTAAAATAATGCAGTTAAATTAAATGGAGATAGTGATAGAATCCTAATTTAAGAGAAAATAATGAATATTAGGGAAAACTGCTTGACACCAGTCAAATGGTGTGCATAATCAATACATTGGAATACTGCCCACTTTGCTCCACTGGTAATTTCCTTTCTCTTTTGCTTATAACTTACAAAATATGGTATATAATATAAGGAAAACTTACCTCGGTTGACAGTACAACCCTGAATACTCGGTGGGATGTCAGAAAAATTACTGCCCTCAGCCTAACGGCCTCGGGCAGTAATTTTTCGACACCCACCTCGTATTCAGGGTTGTACTGTCAACCTCTGTATGTTTTCCTATAGTTATGACAAGGTTTCCAAGCACGTGAAAAGACATTGAACCAATCTGCATATTGTATAAATTTAAAAGTGGCATTCGAAATGTTGAATATTCTGCCTAAGCGCTGTTACTGGCTTTTTCCATCGTCAACTGAACCCAGCTAACTTCTAGTTATGTGTTCCCTTGCCCAGGTCCTGCTGGAGGCCCCGGGAGACAAGGTGGATTAGGTAGGCCTGGAGGACCAGGACCAGTAGGAGCCACCGGACCAGGCGGTCGGCCCGGACCACTTGGGGCTACAGGTGGGTGACCTATACATACTGTTATATGACACTGTACTGACCCACAGGTGCTGACCAGTACTGACCATTACACCCTGATTTTCTTCAATATATACAATACTGACAGTTATATTACGATACTACGAATGGATTCCAACAGAGATAGGAACCCAGTATCGACTATTCTATGATATTAAAGTAACTGTGAGTATACCTACAAGCAGATGATAATAAAGATAATTTCAACACCATAAATGTAATCGACCACTGGGGTATTGGAAATATAACCCCTTTCTGGATACGCCCTAGATATGATTTTGAAACATAAATGTATATCTGAAGTTTCATTTCCAACAATTTGATAACCTAAATTGCTCAAGTTATGCATACTCGATCAGTTTCAAGCACTGTATCTGTACTGTCCGTTTGCAGGTCCGGCTGGAGGCCCTGGTGGGCCCGGAGCGCAGGGGGCCCGAGGAGCGTCAGGAGGACCTGGAGGGCCTGGAGTACAGGGCCCCACCGGAGGGCCAGGACGGCAGGGACAGCCAGGTAAGGGGCACCAGGGGCCGTGTGGCACATAATGTGGCGAACCATAGCATAGTATTGTATGACAGATAGAACATTAATACGATGTCTGACATTAGTATGTATCTAATAATACTTATTTGTGAGAGATAACCAAGATTATCAATCAAAAATAAAGGGAAGTCATTAATGTAGGCACATTGCCCACTGCATGGCAAACAGAATATTGTATATATGCCATGATTCGATTACAAAGAGACGTGATGCAATCAGTCATCAAACCAGCGAATGTGCATTACTTCATGGCTGTGTAACAGTTGTAGAATGTACCTTGGAGACTTTGAATGCGCAGTTGGTGGTCATATGGCTGGCGACATATCAGCTTCAAGTGATTACATCTACATTTTATCCAACAAATGGTACAATTTCGCAGTAAACGATGATAAGTGGTACACCAGGTTAACGTGAGGTCGGCCCCTGTTTGGTTAAACCTGCCCACTGTGGACCCGTCCCTCGTACTTTATGATGACCCAATAAGTGGTGGGTCACACCTCAGGGACCTGCCAACCAGACCGTGACCACAGGGCCCCATACCCCACTCAACTACCACCCCCGTTAGGGGGGATCCTCGGTACAACAATGCCGAAATAATGGTGTACAAACAGCACTCATGTCACTAGTAGGCACATGTAACGTTACAACCAAAGCACTGACAGGCACAAACAAAATATGGTAATATTTGATGGTTCGAGAACCCCTCTTTCCATATCCATTCGGCGTTGTTAGGACGCTATCCCACAAATTGACAATACCCTACAAATATGTGTGAGTTTGAGGGATAGCATCACCACAAGATGCTATCCCACAAACAGTTATTAATTCACGAATATTTGAGGGATAGCATCTGCAATTACACTGATAATACAATTATGTCAATCACCAACAATTATGTTAACCAAGTGAAATCATTGAAAATTGCATCTTGAAATTATGTCCGTTAAAATAGTTCACCCAAGATTATTTGGGGCGATGTCATTTGGGGATATTTTGGGGTCATTTGGGCTACCATCAGTCCAGCCAATGGTATTTAGACGATGTCAGCAATGGTGATGCAATAGTTGACATCATATGGGGTGATCATGCCATCTAGCGGGTTATATTATTTTGGTCAAGAATTTTAGGTGATGTCATATTTGGTTACATCGTTTTGGCAACAATTATCTTTGGCAAAAGTTATCTTTGACAATATCAATTTTTATTACATCATTTTGTTACCCTTTTGATTCCCCCTGAACCGTTTTGTTCATACTTAACCCATGTTCACCACTTTTGATCTTGATCTGTTCCAACTAATATTGAACAATAATTATAGTATGGCCCACAGTTAGTGCTTTTTGATCTTTTGAAATGTGAGATTGCATTTGTTTATGGGATAGTGTCTTGAGGTAGATACTATCCCCCAAATACTGAATCTTGTGGGATACTATCCATTTGTGGGATAGATGTTTATCAAGACATACCTCTTTCGTGAAAATAGATTATCTTCTGTTTTTGTGATTAACAAAAAAAAGACCCTAAGAATGGACCTTCTATAATCTTGTATCCGCCCCTGGTTAATATTGACTAAACTATAAAAAGAAATATACCACTCCATATAGATATTTTTAGAAAGGGATTTGAATGAAAATCAAAACTAAAGACCGTTGCCTGTGTGTGATTTTAATTATTCTACGGTTATGATTGATGTGCAACATCTGGTCAAACCATTGTCAATCATCTGCTAAATCTCTGTGAATATTTCTCTTGCAGGAGCTTCTGGATCGCCCGGAGGCCCAGGTAACCCTGGTCAGAGGGGCTTCACCGGGGCGCCCGGAGGACCGGGCCGGGACGGCTTCCCAGGACAGGCCGGGGCCACAGGTAGGGAGATCATCTCTTATCATGATAAGGTCTTAGATCGACTTGGGGAGACCCTCTGTTTCTATTTATAGAATATCTACTGATAAGGTCATAGATCCAATGTTGGAGAAACGCTCTTTGAAGTACTACTAGGATTTGTCCTTATAAGGTTACAGAGTCACAGTTAAGGCGACCCTATAGATGATACCATTAATCAAATTACACCTGAGGGGTCATTTACAAAAAACACTCTGACAGCTTTTTGTTGCAATTCATTTTTACAGAATGTGTCTTTGAGTCAATTCTACATTCATTGGTAGTTTTCTTTCTGTTAGTAACATGTTATAACTACACTTCCGATATGATATTAAGTGACATTAAATCATTAGTTCCTCTCTGGTTCACCTGTTTGTTATTTATTCTTTATACCACTCTGATTCCTTCTGCCTCCCTGTGTGTTTCAGGAGCCCCAGGGCGGGCCGGGTTCCCGGGTACCCCGGGACAGTCAGGAGCCCCCGGAGGACCGGGCAGGCCGGGAGGACCAGGGGGGTCGGGGGCACCGGGACCTGCAGGAGCAACAGGTGAGTGTCTGAACCTACAACTTGATAAGACATTAAGAATAATATACTACTGTTTGACTGGCGAAAGGTATAATTTCCACAGTAATCCATAAATGTACAAGTCCTTTAATGTCATTTGAATTATTTCAGAATTCCAAATGGAAAAATCCACCTGTTTTATTGCATTTTTAGATAACATACAATTTTACTAAGGATGAGACACCGAAGTGGGCCACCTTATGGGAAATCAATGAACGTTTTGTTATATTCTGTGAAGGGGGTCACTGGTTGTCAAATCTTGCTTTTTATCTGTCACAAGAACTATCATGACCACAAGTGAATACCGGATGCGCTTGGAGGACTATACACGACCATATGACATGTATCCGTTAACAATGTCTACACCTGTACCTGAAATATATAAACTGTGACCCGGGGAGTGGTGTAATGGGGGCAGGTGTCTGTGGTGGAGATACACTCCAGCGAGCTCCATTACAACCAGGGTTAAACGCCTTAATCTCTACCCTAATCACTGCCCCTTGTGTCATAGTACTACAACCAGTTCTCCTACACATATCTAGGCTACATTCTAAACCCGAAAATACGTTCATAACATATCCTCATAGGACAAAATAAATCGCTGATATTGTAATATACAAGTGTACAAGATAAAATCGGAAGGAATCGTGTGGGTTAGAGATTTGATACTGCTCTACTTTTGATGTCCATATCCAATTATGTTCCAAATTATCTTCTATTCAGTCACTTGCCATCATCCATCCTAACTCTTTCAATATTGTATCTTATTTTCATAGAAGTCAAAAATGAACAACTGATTGTGAAGCTATCAGTATTTTTTACGAACGATTTTTATTCTTTTTTTAGAAGCTAGGATAGAGTTGTCTAACAATAAAAACCGTATTAAGAGAGAAAAGAAACGCATGTAACTATTATGATTGACTTGAGTACTGATTACCTGGAGTGAGATGCTATTAGGTCCCCAAATTGCCAGATATCCGGGGTGAATGACAGCCCTGTGTTGATGTAGGTTGTAGGGCTCTGCCAGAAACCTCATTGCAGGGTATAATATACATTTCCTAGCAATCCCTCCGTTAATAACAGCCACCTCTGACGAGCATTAATGATCATAATCATGTAGATCAGACATCATTAATTAGTGATAAGGGATTAATTGGTGAAATAAATCAGACCTTAATTTGTGACCCACACTAAACGTGTTCACTTCTGGGTTACTCCCGACCAGCTCAGGGGGTTATGATTCGGCGAAATAGGGCGGCCCCGCCGTATTCAGTTATAGTTAGTATTGAAAATCAGCTGTCATATTCGCATGAAAACAATCTCCATTAAAATTGTAAAGCAAATATTTTATAGGTATTAGGTGCCTAGTGCCAACATCCAGAATGGTTGGGAATCTGACAGGTTGGGGTACCCAGTGAAAACAACAAAAATGATGGGAAATCTGGCAGCTATTTTTAAGATTGAATTCTTAAATATGAACAACTTTATGAGGCATTGGTCTGTTTTGCCTTCACCAATTACAAACCGAACTGTTCAGACTGAGGGTGGAGACCCGTTTCAGAGCAGGTGTTAGTTAGTCAACACTGGGTCAGGGTGTTTTGGTGTCATGGCCACTGAACCATAACCACCACGCCTGACCGGCTCCAGGGGGTGATCGGTGACCTACTTCTGCACAATGCGGGATCCAACCCCCCTTAACGGGGATCGACCACAGTCAGCCCCCCCCCCCCCCCCCAACATACCCAGCCCCAAGTTGGTGCTGTCTGAATGGGGCTTGTCCCTATGTATAACCATATCTGGTTATTCCACATGAATTGTAAAATGGGGTTTAGTTAACAAGATTGCTTGTGAAGATCTATTCTTGGGCCATAACCATTAGTGTTCAGGAAGGAAATAGACAATCAATCTAAACATATGGTTCATGATGAGCCTGGACATACACCTAATGTACAAGACGTGGGTAAGGCTTGGACGTGCAACATGTAGGTCATAGCAATATACTAAACGTGTAAAGATAAAACACACGTGTAAAGATAAAACACAAAAAGCAATAATTATTATAGTTAGCCTCATAGATTCATTTAAAAATGCAACATTCAACGACAAAGTTACATAGCTAAGCATACCTTGATATTCCAATCTTACTAAGCATACATAATTATGCATGCAGTACCAATGAGTTCCTTTCAAATGGGGTCATTTAAGGTATACCCTTACCATTGTGGAGATTAAAGATTGAGTATGACATGCTTCAAATCGTTACACTCTAAATACATTAGGCCAACGTAGAAGGTTATAAAAAGAATGCAGTGACCATATGATCAGTCTTAAAGCAACTGTGAAATTGTACATGCACTAAGCATGTGTGAATGTGTGTATGAGTGTGTCTTTTTTGTCTTTTGGGGAATTTTATGTCGTAATAACAAGCAAGGTTAACCTTTCTCTTCGTTTTCAGTATTATTACACAAGGAAAAAAGTTTAAGCATGTTACGGTTGTATGGTGAATGTGGCTGTATGTACGGAGGTAAATACGGTCGTGGGGTATGCAGTTGCTAACCTCCCCCCCCCCGACCTAGCCCCATAAGGTGTCATGTTACCTAGGCCTGACGGGCTCTCCCTGTTCAGGTGGCGGCATGTATTTTTAATAACCCTCCTCACATCATGATTAATGCCCGTTTTCAGAGACAGGTGGCGTGACGGTCGCCTGGGGTCAGATCGGGTTGTGGTCCCTAGGGAAAGTGGAATAAAAACTGGGGGAAATTATTTCAAACTCAACCCACCTTCACCACCCAAACAGCTAAGCCTTTGTGTGAATTGATTTGTTTCCACGCAACAATTGGTTTGTTGCTTAATCAATATTGCTTGTGAAGGAGTAAAATGCGTCATGTTCCCGGTCAGAGGATTGATTTTCCAAAGATTTAGCCTATCGATTATAACGAGAGGAAATCATTCCACAAATACTGCTAACCATGTGTGGAAGAGTAAATCACAGGGTTTTGTCATATGATCTTTGTTCTATTTGCCCTGTTGCAAACCTTCCCAGGCAGCTGCCGCTTGTTCGAATCATAAAAGCCTAGATTGAACAGGGCGTCAATGTCCTTTGTTGATTTATATATGTGCATCGTGACGGTGGACTGAACAACCAATCAACGTTATGACATAGGGAATTTGTCAGAGTCGAGATGGAACTTGGCAGCCTCTAACAGCCGACTTAATGTGGATAAAGGTGACATGGGACAGGGTCTGTTAGTTCACTCGGGTTGAGACTCGGAAACCTTCTCCCTCACGTTAAGGTTCCGTCTGTGCATCATGTACTCTTCGAGTGGTTTTTTCCTCCTATCCTGATCACTCTAGAACTTTGGTATTACTTTGTGATCACTTTGTCATTGTGATCACGGTGTATGACATGCCTCAATGAAAAAGGTCGGCAGATATAAGTAGAGTCTTCTATGATGTTCCCTCTTACAATTTAATTAGCCTTCACAACTATAAAATCTAAGCATTTGATAAAGGTACCCAAGGTAACTCTTTTATGACTTACAGAAATGCGTTTGGCGGGGTGGTGGTGTTCCAAAGAGACAGCCTCAATGCATATGGTCCAAGTTTAATTCTGTTTAAATGACCCTATGGTAGGCTTGGATTTCCAATAAAACTAAATAATTGACCGCATCCCACTCTTATATATATATATATATATATATATATATATATATATTATATATTGCCGTTTGGTATGTCTCCCTAATTGTAAAATGTTCATTAAAAACGAACAGCTGCATTAGGCATGAAGAAGTAAAGGGAGCATTTTGCGATGTTAACACTACAGACACACTCATCGATATTGACAGTCCAGGTGTTTGTTGAGTTCCTTCTATAAAGATGCAATATGTTTCAGCAAGGATAATCTCATTGTTTCACTGTGCTTCATGCTCTGTCCGTCTGTTTCAGGCATTGCTGGGTCGCCGGGAACCCCCGGGTTCCCTGGAGGACAGGGGGCGACAGGAGCACCAGGAGCCAACGGCCAGGTGGGCGCCCGCGGACGGCCAGGAGGCCCAGGTGAGACAGTCACATACCTTTATTTGGATCAACTGGTGTTTTAGACCATGTGCAGATGTCCACTTGGTAAACATCTAACATCTATACACTTGGTAAACATCTATATTCTATAAGGACAAATCATGACTTAATAAAGGTAGTTTTAGGTACCATTGGCATATAGCAGACTAAACATATATAAACTGCAACTAAAGCTGATATTGAATTGATTATTTTAGTTTATGCCATTATATTTATAGACCCTTTACTGGTTGAAAAGCACCATGTCACAAGAATACATTGGCTCGAATGGTTAATAATAATACATCATTTTTCATAAGATAATTCTGTCCTATTTATTTGGACAGCTATAATCACGAAAGAGATATACAATTATCAGACCTTGACGACATTGTCGTGATATTGAGGCGTGCAGTCTACATCCATCCTCCCCTTAATCCAATAGAATAGGGTCACCCATACGATTTATATGTGTGGAAATTGTGCCCCTGCAACTTCTATTGCAGACAGAGCCATTTATAACTCTGTATTGTTCATCATTCTGCCTACCCCTGGACGGTGTTCAATGGGACTATCCGGGGCACAGCTTGATCTGAGTGTGAGATATGTGTGGGCTGTGCTACCACCCCCGTAGTATGGCCACATGTCGTTCATCATGTCGGTTAGAACGCCCTTCTCATCACAGCCCTCAAGGCGGCATGACACCACACGACTTGAGCTGTGAATGTGTGATATGACGATGTCACAGAGATGTCACATGTGTGAAGGCGGGTTTCCACAGGACGGTTTTGGTTTAGAAAAACCGACGACTGCAAACGACTGTAAAGAATTGTGATTATTAGCAAGTGGTCGTATGTTTTGATCTCTTATGAATTAATGAGTTGTTGTTTCCTCTGAACGATTTTATCAAAGGCTACCACCAATTACTTAATCTTTGGACGTCGTCCATGGTCGTAAGCTAATAGTCGTTCGGTGGAAACAGGGCTTTAGAGATAAAATCCTTTGGTACACATACATAATGTAAGATACTTGAAATTTGCCAATTTTGAGCCATTACATTACTCCTGCGTGTGAATTGTATGTCACCATATCGGCTCAAAGTCGTGTGGTGTGATAGGGCCTTCAGACGTCTGGGGCGGGGGTAGCAGACCGGTAAACTGTCTACAGGTCTGGGAGTGGAACCTGTATGGGACCACAGACAAACATTCTCTACCAAGGCGCCCCCGCCATACGTCCCTACCAGGGGTGTACTGATCGCGTTCAATGGGGCCAAACTTACCAACTACCGTAAAAACAACTTGATAAAAATGGAGATGATTTGACTAGTTTATTGAGCCTACGCATTATTAATGGTGTTACCTCTTAAGAAATATTCTGTTTTTGGCATAACAAATACTATCTATTGAAATTCAAAGTTCTATGTATATTTCATGTCTTTTCCGGAGGAAAAAAACGATATTCCCTACAATTTTCGGTAAATTAATCTAAAAAGAAGAGAGAAAAAGATACACACAGTGATTTTTTAGGGTAAGGCTGCATAAACAAACAGTTAACTGTGACCACGGTAAAATCGTCTGAGGCCACAGGCCCATAGGCCAGAGTGTTGGTGATTGCCGTGAGCAGGGCCCAGAGTGTCCCTTCCTGGAAGCCGTCTTCGGGCAGATAGTCGGCCGTAAAAAGGTCCACCTAAAACAGAGGCCTAGCGGAAATAAGCACAGCAATTTATTTACAGCGCCACTTCTGTCTTTTTAGCTTATCTAGTTTTTCCCTCTATTACGTTTTCTTTATTCGGTGTAACAAGTTATCTTGACTTCCATCGGTGCAAGGGAAATATTAACCTGTTTGATGTCTTTTTGAGTCCCTGTCTAGCATGACACACATAGGCAAATGGTCTGACTATACATTATATCACATGAAAGTTCGTCAGACCGTAACGATGGTCCATGAATCTATACTGATATGAACAGTTGTATGAACAGTTTTAGCTACCAAATTAAACATACAGAAATGGCTTTATAATGGGTAGAGACACATAGAAATTGTAAAAGTTTGGCAGCTACAACGCACGAATATCTTAGTGAATGACAGAAGTGATGGCTACGTGTAAATACAATCTATATTTGTGAGCATTCGATGATGATATTTACGTAGGTCTAAGGTGGACATACCCAAAGAGTATGACTGATATGTTTGGCAATAGAGAGGTTATCCTGGCGCTAATGAAAAGCTGAAGAACAGTTTAATGGTAAAGTTTTGACGTGTTCCCAACCTTTGCCAAGTTCACTGTGGCATGTTTTTGGCAACCGTGACCTTGACCTAGACATCCTGTGGTCAGGTCGAGCTAGAGGTCAGGGTAGGTCAACCCTAACCACAAGAAAACAACGAAACGAACCTGACGGTATATCATTTCTACGGGCATACAAGGGGAAAAGAACAACAACTTGTCTGTAATAAACGTGAGAAAGTTCTCGGCTTTTCTGCATAACTTGTTCTCTTTCTTTTATGTTTATCTTTTGGAGGGGAATAAATCATCTGTCTTTTTCTACTTCGGTTATAATAACGAGATCATTCCAGGAACGTCAGAAGACAACTGAACAAAAACGGAAAATTATAATAATGTGATTGAATCAAGTCTCCTTTGTTTTGAATCGTATTGTGGAGGAGTACAATATTCTTATTATATAAAAAGCTCACCACCCTAATGTATCTAATTTATTAGCTACCTGGTTTAATGATTGACATAGCTGAGTCTTGGCTACACATTATAGTCAGGATTCTGGCAGTCTCGTTACTATAGCTGATTCATCTAAATAATTTCCTATGACTCTCAAACAACGTCTGCTAATGGAAGTTTATCAAACTTCCGTTTCATAATGATTATACTGTGACACTAACAGTGACGTGTTGGATCTCCGTTGGGATCCAATCAAGTTTGTAAATCCATAAGAAAAAACAAAGAGGAAAAAAGTCTAAAGTCTATAGAAATTTATTTATTTTTAAGGTCTGAATAAAATACCTAAAGAATTGAAAAAGAAAAAAAAAGGATCACTGAAACTTCTGGCCAGTATCCGTTAAGGACGATTTGCAGAAAATTCAAATGAGTAGAATTGTTATTAGACATTAAAGAGGCCATTGAATAATTAGTTTAAGACTTACACCAGGTTGGAACCAGAAACCGGAAGTACGTATAGTTAAAAACGGGAAAGAGTCATGCTTAGTGCCCTTCTCGTTCAATTTTGTTTTAAAATATGGAGAAATCGTTATCAATTGGCTGATTTTTCTGTGTTTAGGAATCCCCGGCTCAGTCGGAGCAACTGGTGCAGCAGGGAGCCCGGGAGGACCGGGCAGACAAGGACCACTGGGGGCCTCCGGGGCGCCGGGCAACCCCGGGCGGAACGGGGGACCAGGTCAGATCATATGGTGTTGTCATAAAGATGTGGTGTAATAGATTAATATAATATGTCCTATTTCTTATCAATGGTAGAATTATATTTTAGGTAAGAAACATTCAATTTGATTTAATGTCAAATCTTACTGTTACAATAACAGCCACAGGATAATTTAAATCAGTTTGACATACGAGAAACATTGTTGTATTCATTATAAGCTAAGGATAATGTAGACAGTATCTGTTGAGAAAACAAAGACATTTTCTGTCCTATCAATAGTTATAAAAACTATCAAGCTCCTTCAAAGAATCCCTTCAATCAGAGTCAAGAAAACCTTTGCCAGAGAGTTCGTCTCAGTCAAATATTGCCAACATTTTTAAGTTGATGTGCGTGTGATGTGTGATAAATCTGAATTGAAAACTCAACTAATGATTTCCATCTGTATAGTGCCACTGCTGTATGCATTTTGGGCAAGGGACATAATGTCTGAGCTTAAACTTCTCTTAAGCTTGAGCCATATAGAGTAGAGAGTGTGACCTATGTATTGTTGTGCAGGAGCTCCCGGGGCTACAGGAGGCCCGGGGAGGCAGGGAACCCCCGGTCAGCAAGGACCTGCCGGAGCATCGGGAGTACCGGGACGACCAGGAGGACCTGGAGTACCAGGTAAGCCAGGGACACCTGTCTAAGGCATCCTGTAGATGGCAGTATGTATAAGGCAGTATGATTAAGGTAACCTTATTAGGCAACCTGTATGAGGCAAACTGTATGAGGCAACCTGTACGAGGCAACCTGTATAAGGCAACCTGTAGATGACAGTATGTATAAGGCAGACTGTACGCAGTAGTATGCATAAGGCAGCATGAAAAAGAAAAGAATTGTTAGTTTCACTGAAAATTCTGTCCAGTATCCGTCAAAGATGATTTGCAGACATTTCAAATGAGGCAGCATGAATAAGGCAACCTTATTAGGCAGCCTATATTAGTATGAGGTAGCCTGTATAAGGCAGTCTGTATAAGACAGTCTGTTTTAGGCAGTATGTAGCATGATCTGGTAATATGGTGTATAGTTTATCCAATTCTGCTAATTCATTATTCATGTCAGTGAATTGTTTCAAGCCTGAAACTTTTCAACGTATTTCCCATAATATTCCCTTTTTTTGTTATGGTGATCTGATAATGAAACAATAACAAAACACTTGTGCCTCGTCGAATTTCAAAATATGTCTCAAGATAATTCTATTCTACATGTTTCTTCTACATTATAATATGTACTTTTCCCCCTGCAGGAGGCCCAGGAGGGCCAGGTGCCACCGGTCGACAAGGGGGCCCGGGTTTCCCTGGGCCGCTGGGGGCGACGGGCCTCTCAGGGTCTCCGGGACGTGACGGGGGACCAGGACGGCCCGGGGGGCCGGGGCCCACAGGTGCATCGGGTGAGTACCGGGGGTAGGGGAGGACGGGGTGTAGGCACTGTGTAGGGGGGCCGGGGCCCACAGGAGCATCGGGTGAGTACGGGGGGACGGGAGGACTGGGGGACAGGGGGACGGGGTGTAGGGGGTCGGGGCCCACAGGAGCATCAGGTGAGTACGGGGGGACGGGAGGACTGGGGGACAGGGGGACGGGGTGTAGGGGGTCGGGGCCCACAGGAGCATCAGGTGAGTACGGGGGGACGGGAGGACTGGGGGACAGGGGGACGGGGTGTAGGGGGTCGGGGCCCACAGGAGCATCAGGTGAGTACCGGGGGTAGGGGAGGACGGGGTGTAGGCACTGTGTAGGGCGTCGGGGCCCACAGGAGCATCGGGTGAGTACGGGGGGACGGGAGGACTGGGGGACAGGGGGACGGGGTGTAGGGGGGCCGGGGCCCACAGGTGCATCGGGTGAGTACGGGGGGACGGGAGGACTGGGGGACAGGGGGACGGGGTGTAGGGGGGTCGGGGCCCACAGGAGCATCGGGTGAGTACGGGGGGACGGGAGGACTGGGGGACAGGGGGACGGGGTGTAGGGGGGCCGGGGCCCACAGGTGCATCGGGTGAGTACGGGGGGACGGGAGGACTGGGGGACAGGGGGACGGGGTGTAGGGGGGTCGGGGCCCACAGGAGCATTGGGTGAGTACGGGGGGACGGGAGGACGGGGTGTAGGCACTGTGTAGGCCAGACAGGTGTTTATTACGGCAGATCAAGGTATGGCAACGAGTATAAGATAGATTTGTTATGATATTATGTATACTTCGGTAACACATCCTTATTCTAGGCTATTCATTTCTAGAAGTTTGGCTATTTATTATAACCAGATAAGAAACAGCAAAGTTGAGAGGGAGAAGGTTGTCTGCCCAGGTAACTGCTATGACTAAACATGGTGGTACTTTACCTGAGCCAGGTACTATCAGACAGATGGCAACACTATCCTCCCTCGCCCTTCATAGTTTATATCACTAGGAAACATTTTTAGTTTGACACATAGACAGGTACTATTGGGTAATACATTCTTTATTCAAAGTTATATGTCTGTCATGAAGGAATACTTCTTTTCTCATCTATTTTGACTAATCTTACAGGGCAAGTTCTTCCCTAGATTACCATAGCTAATCTATATTCCATGCAGTGACTTCGATGTATTTATTTCTCAGGTATGATTTTTACTTAGGAGCATTTTTCATTAGCGTGAATTCTGACAGATGTTGAGAAAAACATGTTAATCGTGTATTGAAAATGCTCATGCCCGACCTGCATTTTGATCGATACATATCGTCAGTACTTTTTGGTGGCTGTATTCACTGTATGTGGAGCATGGCAGGAGAAGGTGCTAAATAAAGACATCCTTCCCCGCCCAGCGAACGGCCCTCACCATGGGAATGGGGACTCTCCTTATGTTAAGTGGTGAAGTGGTGAAGACCAACTCCCATTGAAAATATGAAAATGAAATATCAATGGGACATTTCAACAGTGTATTTAATTTTCCAAGGTATACATAAAAAGCTTGCAAATGTCTAGATCATAGCATTAGAGAGGGAACTATATATCCGTCAATCTATCTATCTACATACATACGTATATTTATATAAAGCTATATGGTTGTTATGGTCACCGGATTATAGCTGATCACTAACCATGATAAATATAGCTGATCTTTATAAAAATAGGTTTTTTGATCCCTTGCTGATTTCTCCTTGTGCCCCCTCAGGTCCGTCGGGCTTCCCAGGAGGACTAGGAGACCGGGGGCTGCCCGGGGGGCCGGGGGCCACGGGCCGACCGGGTGAGTACACGCACTATAGTATAACAAAGAAAGGGTTCCCTTCTTATTATAAAAAGAACATGCGATCTTGTTATTTGGGATTTTGCTATATGGTGTACCTAATTGCAGGTATGGAGGGGGGTTTAGAAATGTTCGATGGTCAGGTTTTTGATTTGCATCTATTGGGAGACATGCGTCCATTACTTTGGGAACAATTAAATGGTAATATCCACCTTAATCAGGTGTTACTGCAAAATTACCTTGCTGATTTGTTATTGGCATGATAACTTAGCAATGTTACCATATAAAATGGGTAAATCATCTTTTAACTGTTCAAAACTATATGCTAAAGTAACCTACGTATCTCTTCCAATTGATATAAAGTCAAAAGCTTAACCCTAGAGCACCCTATACTACTAGTTTGGTTATTTTAATCAGGCTACAACTCAATAGCATTTAATTAATAGCGAGTTGCCATTTATAACAAAGAAAGTATAAAAAGAAATGCGATTTTGTTATTTGAGATTTCGCAATATGGTGTACCTAATTGCATGTATGGAGTAGGGGGGGTTAAGAAGTGTTCGATGGTCAGGTTTTTGGCCTTGCATCAATTGATAGAGATACTCCCTTACTTTGGGAACAATGGCATGGTAATATCCTCACCTTTATCAGGTGTTACTGTTAAAATACCTTGCTGATTTGTTATTAGCATGATGATTTAGCAATATCACCATTTACAATGGGTACACCAGCTTGTAGCTGTTAAAAAATATATCCTAAAGTAACCTACGTATCTCTCCAAATTGATGAAAAGTCAAACTCTGACTCTGGAGCACCCTATACTACTAGTTTGGTTATTTTAACCAGGCTACAACTCAAAGTCATTTAAAGTAACGTTAATTCATAGCAAGTCGCCATTTATAGAATGTTCTACATACATAGACATGGGAATAATTGTTCTAATAAAACTGAGATCTAGAATAGTAATTATATGGTTCAATGAATGAATGATTTGGTTTCTATGAAAGTAGTATGATTGCTGTACAAACACAGTGCACTTATTCCAGTTTCTATATGCATATTTCTTATATCTTATATCTTGAAAATGAACATGGACTGATGAAAAGTGAAAAAAGATAGCAATAATGCGTTGTGTGTTATGCAGGATCCCCTGGGGGTAATGGGGCCCCTGGAGCGACGGGCCCTACAGGGTTCCCCGGAAACCCGGGAGCAAGAGGGTCCCCCGGTGGACCAGGACGTCCAGGGCTGACGGGAAGAAGAGGAAACCCGGGATCACCGGGAGGCCCAGGTACGTCACGGACAGTAACAACTGTTTATGAATAGATAAGGACAATAGGTAAAGGAAGGGGTATTTTCCTTTTGTTCTTTTTTTCATGGAGATCATGCAACATGTGATACAAACATTATGCAAAAAGTTACATAATTTGATCAAAATTTAGAAAATTGTTGAACTAATTCAAGTTTCTGTTCATGCTCGCTGTCCAATTAAATATATTGAAGCTGAGACCAGAAGCCAAAGCTAACTGTTGCTGTGTATGTGGCAGTCGGTTTAAATAGTTCTTTTTCATTGTTGTTTTTATCAAATATCTGCGTTTTCGGACATAAGGAAGTGTAACATTATGAAGAACAGAAGGAAAGTAAAAGACATAAAGAAATGAAAAATGAAATTCCGATATTCAGACGGTGTTTTTCTAGCGTTCTAAGATGAGTAAAGTTCATCATATGCATGTTTATACCTGAAGCGGTAGTTGCGTCCTCCTATACACCTTTCCCACGACCCTGCGCAGTCCCTCACCTTGCCTACCTTTTGGGGCTTTTGGTAACTAGGTCACTTTACTTCATATGGGTTAACTATAGGAAAAGCCCTAAAAAGGTGTTTCATTTGTACTCCACCAGGGGGCACCACTTTAATGAAAAATATGTATACTTGTCCCTCCAGGTTTGATTGGTGTTACTGGAGGCCGAGGGCTCCCAGGAGGCCCCGGTCGTCCTGGTAACCCAGGTCTGCCAGGGTCGGCTGGAGCGACGGGAGTGGCGGGTGGTCCAGGTAGGCCTGGAGGACCCGGCCAGGCGGGAGACAGGGGTCCGACCGGGCCGCCCGGAGGACGGGGGGTACCGGGCACTCCCGGAGGGCCAGGAGGACCAGGAGCAACAGGACCACCAGGTAATATCATAATAACATGTTTTTACTATTATTACATTGTATTTGTGTCATAGTATATTGTATATCAACCTATATTACAGTAGGTCTACTTTGGTTTTCAATACTTTCACCTGATTTACGCCCTCCTTATTTGTATTAGGCCTACCTTCTAAGATACTCGGATCATGATGACCAATTTTAGAATTAAATATATTGAAATGCACTAAATAACAAGCAAGAAGTTATAAAAGGACAAATTTAAGGAGAGAAAGAAGAGAAAGTATGAGCTTTATCTTTAATGCCATGGAATATCAGATATTTCCTCGTAAACATGTTAATCATATTTTAAATTTTTAAAAAGAACTCCTAACTTTTAAGAAAAGAACTCCTACCTTCTTTCATTGTGGGGGTGATTGTTTGATATATTTCACACATTTAACCGGACCCCTTCATGTTTAAGGTACCCCTGGTCGTAACGGAGCCACAGGCCCATCCGGCCCGGCTGGGTTGCCCGGAGGACCTGGGAGGAACGGGTCGCCCGGAGGTCCCGGTCAGCCCGGCGCTACAGGTAGGACATGGGTCTTTACCTCCTGGGCCAGACCTGTAGCTTAATTTTGAGCATCTAATAAAGTAGTTGTACAGCTCCATTAATTCAAAACAAAACTAGTATTTAATGGTTATATAACTGTCCATATTATTGCTGATTCAGCCATAACTCGACTTCGCTCTAGTGCTCATCACCGTAAGTTGCGTTCTCTCTCTCTTAACTGTTGCCTTGCTGATTGGTTGATGTATGTTTTCCCCTCAGGAAGGCCCGGGTTCAGCGGTCCGCTGGGGGCGACGGGCCCTGGAGGCGGCCCTGGAGGCCCTGGACGTGACGGGTCGCCCGGACGGCCCGGTCTGCCCGGACGGACGGGGGCGTCAGGTGGGTAACAGGCTGACCGCTGGGCCAGCCTCAGCCCCTTTGTTATTATTTTTGTTAATGTATAACCAAAAGGGGACTGCATGCCCAACTCTATAGCCGTGTCATATAGAATAGGCCTACATTGTATAGAGATGGGGACCAGTATTCTTCAATATATAAATGTATGCTGCAATTAATCAGAACGAAAATCTGACTATTGTATTTGTGCCTGTAGGGTAATATCTCCGTCACATCCAACTGGGGCTAGATGTGTGGAAAAAAAAAACAGCTGGTTTAATTCATGATCAAGTTTTGTGGTTTTTTTTATTCTTCTCTCAATTTGTTAATAAACCATAATAAATGCTGAGATTGCGGTTCCCTACTCCTTGTGAATATATATATAGAAGTTACCGGTAATTGATGAGACAATACACCTTTTATTCTCCCTCTATACACATCTTTTTTTCTGTTCGTGATATCTGTGAGTAAGAAACATAAAAGGTAATATCTCACCTCCAACAATTAACATTTTAGCAAAGAACTAATTCGAGAGATTCAAGATATTAGATTGGACTCGAGTGGTCGAATCTTTGCTGTATTTGTCTTCCAACTGCTGCCATGTTGTTTCTGCCTGTAGGTACCCCTGGTCGGCCCGGTATAGGGGGTCCTCCTGGCCGGGAGGGGGCGACGGGCCCCCAGGGACCCGGCGGAGAGCGAGGACCACCGGGCTTCAACGGAAGACCAGGTAGGTGGCGCCACATGTGTCGTACCATATGGATCATACATGAGGTTTAATTACATAGGCTTTTATGATAGTTTTTCTATCAAACTTTCAGTTATTATAGGTTATTTTATTTGTCGTTTATTTCTGCATAGTAGTAGTAGTAGTAGTAGTAGTAGTAGTAGTAGTAGTATAGTAGTAGTAGTAGCAGCAGTCGTCACTTTGGTGCAGGCGCACCCTGTTCCCATCAGTAGGCACACCCAGTGTACGACGATCCCTCTGGGCACGTCTACACTGTTGGACCATGTGTACATTATCGTTGATATGACCATACCTGTTGTTTTCAGGCACACCGGGGACGGGGGGTCAGGTCGGCCGCCCTGGAGGGCCCGGTTCCCCCGGCCCGCGCGGGTCGCCGGGAGTCCCGGGGGGTAACGGCCTGCCCGGAGGACCAGGAGCACCAGGTAAGGGATCAACACTGCCAAGAAGGCGGCATATACCCATATTATATATTTTGTCAAATGAATAGCTCTACTGGTAACAAACATCAAGGTTTCCCTTGGTTTTCAGTTTGATACATCTAGATTTTTAATGTTGTACAAACTTGATACGTTTATGAAGACAGTGCAAACAAAATAACGAGATGCACATCCAATATAACAGATGGTTAATCAAGCAAGTTCTGGTATTCCTTGGTGCAGTTGGCTTTTCAAATAGCAAAAGACTGTTTGCATTTTTAAAGTAGGTATTATTTAAACGATGCAATTTCCTACGACTTAGTAAGATACCAACCAATATGATCTCTGACTTTGTTCGTTACAGGAGGCACTGGAGCGACGGGTCCGCCGGGACCGAGTGGTTTGGGGGGTGGGCCCGGGTCGCCCGGACCCCCCGGGGCCACCGGAGTGCCCGGGAGGAACGGCGGACCGGGTGAGTCGGCTGTCTACTTAGAATCCTCTGGGAGCGTTTTAATTAAGTGCTAAAAATGAACTATTTAAGTCTTCCAAATAGAGGTTTGTGTTTCTTCTTCAATTTATTGTTAATAGGAGTGTTGCTAACGTATATCGGAAGAAACCTAATATATTTTTTTCACTAATCTCTGTTCTTTTTGTCATTAATTGAAATATATATTGAAACTACTGATTTGGCATATTGAATATAAAAATGCCAGAGTAGCTTACTTTGTAAAGATTATAAATACTTGCTATCTTGAAATTGATAGAAAATCATTGTTGACAGTAAAATATATGAATTCACCGAATAAAATGTCTATTTCCTCTCCCAATTACAGGCCTCCCCGGCCAGGCAGGAGCGACAGGCGTACCGGGCAGGCCGGGCGGGCCGGGAGGGCCGGGCTCCAGGGGCTTCCCCGGGGGGATAGGGGCCACCGGAGCACGGGGAGCCAGCGGTGAGTGGTTAGGGTTAGACGTTTCTATCAGGGAGTATAGCCTGGACTTTGTTCACGGGGGTGACAAGCAGCGAAGGCCCTCAAGCCCATGGTCATTATAGCATCCAAGTATGTAGACCATGGAAATAAAGGACGACATAAAAGGCATTATTTTATTCAAATTAAGTTCAGCATTACTTCATCGGAATTTGAGGTACATATCATATATATACATTTATATATACATACTTTATAATATATCATAGGCCTATATAATGTGTAAATATTGACTATATCAATGTGTTATATAAACTAGGTTGGGAGCATTGGAGCTGCCACCTACTGGCTAGTCTCTGTACCCACTTCTGTTTGTCTGTTACCATGGCCAACTCCCTCCAATTTCTGGTGCACCGCCGTGGACTTCAGAGGCTCAGTCTAATTGCTTCTCCATATTCATTGATTATCATAATACATGAATAAAAAACACGATTGAAAATTTGATACTCTAATTATTACCATCAATAATACACTCGCTATTTGTTGTATCTTATATATTACCTGTTTTAACACTGAGATGACTTTTGATACCCATAATTGATATTCCGTAGCTTGATTGTTGGAATCACAAGTATCTTCCAATTCTGACAAGTTTAACTTAATTCCAATTATGATAAGTGATTCTTCTGACACAATTATAATTGTATTGTGTCTCATCCCGCCTTTCAGGAGCCGCGGGCCGCCCAGGAGGACCAGGGCTCCCCGGGGCCACTGGAGCACGAGGCAGTCCTGGGTTCGCGGGACCAGCCGGGGCCACAGGACCACTGGGTGAACGGGGCTTCCCCGGTGGACCGGGTCTACAAGGGGCAACGGGCCGACCGGGCAACCCCGGGAACAGAGGGGCCAGCGGGCCCAGTGGAGGGCCAGGATTTCAGGGGGCCACAGGTAAGCACATCTTGTCTTTCACAGATATGATGATGTTCTAAACAGCCTCATCTGCCATAGTTGTTCTGGCAGACGTAATGTATGATTATAAAATTTCAATTGTGGTTAAAATCTTGATATCGATGGTATACATCTAAACAATAGAAATTGATGCATTTTGATTTAATTCTGACACAGTCTAATCCTGAACAAAGATAATAACCAGAAGAATACAATGCCACATTTCTGCCCATTTCAGGTTTGCCTGGTGGCCCTGGGCGGCGGGGAGAGTCGGGAGCCCCCGGACGGCCAGGTACACCCGGGTTCACGGGGACGGAGGGACCCATGGGACAGCCAGGGATCCTCGGCAGGCCCGGCAACCCGGGAAACCCCGGATCTAGTGGACTACGAGGACTGACAGGTGCCCCTGGCCGACCGGGCGGCCCTGGAGGACCGGGAGTGGCGGGGCCCAGAGGCCAGCCGGGATCACCGGGTCAGCCAGGGGCCACTGGAGGAAGAGGACGGGGTGGACCAACAGGTGAGGATGCTTTTTTCAGTTATCAGTGCATTTTATAGTACATGGAACCAGTATTATCTCAATAAGGGCTATTAGTTTTTGTCCAAAATCAGGTTACGTAGCACGTGTATTGATATTGATTATCATCAATTCATTGTCTAGTAATGGCGGAATCTCTATAGCATAATTATGACTCTATATTAAATGTTTCACAGTAAAGCATCACTTTTTTATTAGCTCATATTTGAATGGAATTATCAAACAATTTACATGAGCTATGTTTTGGTCCTTTCCACAAACGTAACGTTAACATACGTGCATGTTCATCCATTGAGTAACGCTGAATCAAATGTACCTCTTAGAACATACATTCTGTATGTATTATGTAGCTGTAATAAAGTTAATCGATGTGTACGAAGGTGGACCATCAGATCCAATAACGTATGACAGTACATTGGCTCGGACAGCTCGCGTTTACTCGAAGTGGTACAAATAGTATAAGAGAGTAAGTAGTATAGGGAAATGCGTATTGTTGGCAGGTCCACTTTACCACCATACATGGCTGTACACACAGAGAAGGTACATGGGCCTCTCGCGCTGCGTTCTTCCGTCACATTTTTCTACATTGGCTGTAAACCTTTGTTCCCTAGGAGCCAATGGAGCGCCCGGATTCCCCGGGTCGACGGGAACCCCCGGGCGGCCGGGTACCGCGGGGGCGACGGGCCCGGGCGGCCGACCCGGCGGGCCAGGAGCACAAGGTATACTAAAAGAAATACAATTACTAATTTCTCTGAATATCTGTTTTGAAGCTATCCTGGTCTTGCTTTAATCCTTATGTTTGGGGAATTGTAATGTATAAACAAAGTTAAGTACGCCTAACTATATACCTTTATCATAAAAAAGAATGGATTTTTAGTCTTTAAAGTTATCATCATGCATACTGATTGAAAAGAACTGACACTCGTGCATGGTAAACGTATAGCATTTAAAAATACTGTCTGTCCTATATTCATCTCAAAAGAAGAAACTTCTGTGTTCCATTAAAACAACGCCCTCCGATCCTTTTATTTATCCACAACTTGTTTATTTAGGAGCAACCGGCTTCAACGGAAACCCAGGAACCCCCGGCAGCCCCGGCCGGCCCGGGGTTCAGGGTCCCCCGGGAGGGAACGGTCGTCCAGGGGGCCCGGGACCCGCCGGGGCCACCGGAACACCCGGTAAGTGCCAGACTCTGAACCACGGACAGTCAGAAGAATATTTGGTTTCAATCATTATCAGAATATATCAATTTGCATCGCATAAGTAATAGTCTACTTATACAGCTATTAAAGGGCGAGGTAGGAACGTACATTATCTGCAGTACATATTAAAGCCGTTACACATTTGTACTGTAAGGAATACACTTCAAAGAATATGCTTTTCACATCACTTAAAAGACATATCTATTTGAATCAACAGTGAATGCGTAACTTTTAGAAAATATTCCTTCATATAATAAGGCAAATCCGCCATCTACTCATGATACAATTGAACTTGTTGTACCAATTACTTGTAAATAACGATCGTCTTCCTTCCTTACAGGTCCCTCGGGCCGTCCCGGTGGACCGGGCGCGACTGGTGGACCTGGTCGACCAGGGCCGCAGGGGGCGCGGGGTCAGTCAGGGGCTCCCGGTGGACCAGGTGTTAGAGGTAAGTGACTTATAGTAGATGCAGTCTGTGCTACATGGTTTATCGCAGTAGTTAACCAAGAATAAATATTCCTTAAATTTATGTTGTGTAGTAGATACTTATGCCCGTGTCCTCTTCTCACATTGCTGTCTTTTTGTTGTTGTTTTTTATCATCCTTGAAAATAAACCCCAAATTAACATGAAGCCATCATTTTGTATGATTGAACAAAAGCCAAGACCCTGTAACTTGCGTTCTCTATTCCCCAGGTTCTACAGGCGGCCCCGGGCGCCCCGGCCCCCAGGGGCTGAGGGGTGGACCCGGTGGTCCCGGGCTGCTGGGGGCCACAGGTCCAGCCGGTGGACCGGGCGTACCCGGCAGTCCGGGACGGGCAGGCGCGCCAGGGTCAATCGGAGCTAGAGGTAAGTGACCGGCATCAATAAGGTATCCACTCTGCCATGATGTGTCTCATTTTGAATGAAATTATTCCGCATTTTTTCATAGAAGAGAACTGAGACGTTTGGAAAAGGCAAAAGAACTGCCTTTTACGTATTACTATAATTCTATTCTCGTTTCTTACATTATACTTATAAAAGAAAAAAACGTGGGTTTTTCCATGAGCTTAGTTTACTTCCGCAGTAGTATTGTGTAGTTAAGTGGTGAGTATCCGTATTTTGGCAGACGTATCTCACATCTGAATCAAAGTCTAAAATTTCAAATAACGCCTATAAGGAAAATAGGCAATGAAGAAAAAACAATACTGAAATTTGAGAGTGTAACCCTCGGCCGTAGCATCAGGGCCATCCTCCACGTGGCGGTAAACTGATGGTGATGTTGTTGTTGTCCTCCAGGGCCGGCCGGATCCCCAGGAGGGCCGGGCATACCGGGCGGTACGGGCCCTGCAGGGGCTCCGGGGTCGCCGGGGCAGCAGGGACAGCGGGGCCTGACGGGACGAGGGGGGCCCACCGGGGCGACAGGTAGGTGCTGCCTCAGCAGATAAAGTCACTTGGTGAATGTAGGGGCATTGTATTCTTCTGGTTATAAACCTACTGAAAAATGGCATTGAATCTATTTACAGTGCCTGTAATTGCATCGTTAGGTCAAAGAATTTCAATGTAGATTATATATTTCGCTTTATGCATATGTAATGTTATCAAATATCACAGGCAGTTTCAGTGAATGTTAATCTTTCCTAATGGTATTGTAAACAACAGTAATTTCAATCTATCTTTATATGCATACGGGTTAATATTTGACAGTTTTTCTATTAACTGCCCTCTGTGTGTCCACAGGTCGGTCTGGCCCTGACGGTCGGCTCGGCGGTCCGGGAAACCCTGGCCCTGACGGCCAGCAGGGGCCGAGCGGGTCTCCAGGCAGGCCCGGAGGACCCGGCCCACCAGGTGAGTTCTTTACCGTACCTGAACGACACATGTTTTAAACTTCTCATTAATATACAAGCTCAATGAATACTATAAAAATGTATGGCGTTAGAAAACTTTGTATAGATAAGATAAGCATTAGGATAGCAGTGTTCCAAAGCCTTTTATCACCATTACCGAAGTCATTTTTATATAACTTTTACACATTTCCTGCATCTAAAAGGTGCCACTGGCGTGCCGGGCAGAGCTGGACAACCTGGACGACAAGGGTCTCCCGGGAGGCCTGGAGGTGCCGGAGAGACGGGAGTCCCCGGAGGGCCGGGCGCACCAGGCACCCTGGGCAGTCCCGGAGCACAAGGGGCCACCGGTGTACCGGGCCGTCCGGGTGGACCGGGCAGGAACGGGATACCGGGCAGTCCGGGCAGTCCAGGACAGGTCGGAGCGACAGGACGGAACGGGCAGCCGGGCAACCGGGGCGCCACCGGATCGGGGGGACCACCAGGTGAAAACATTGTATTCAGAAAATACGTTATAACTTAGGGAAAGGCTGTTGTAAATCCAGTACTGCTTTCACAACTCTGGGGGGAGAGTTGCATATGAGAACAATATATCTAGTCATCAATACCTCCCGTGTTACCATTTAATGAAAATTGTTATATCCATATTACAATATTTTGAGCAAGGATATAGAGAATGCAACGTAGTGGCATGTAAAGAATATAATCTAGGGAGCAATTAAATTTTGACGCCACTTTTCAGATTTTAAGTTAACTATGGATTTTATCTAAAATGTTAAACTTGAATCGTCATTGCTTGTATGTTAATATGGCTTTAACCCTACACCTTGTATTCCTATATCCTGCCGCAGGTGTAAACGGACCCCCCGGGAGCCCGGGTCAGAGGGGTGCTACCGGCACCGCGGGCATTCCCGGGTCGGCGGGAGGCATGGGCTTCCCCGGCAACCCTGGAGCAACAGGTAAGGAACACTAGAAACATGTTTCATTGGCAACCTTGAATCTATTGTTTACGACAAATTAAAAAGAGAAAAGCCATTACACTTTCACAGTATGGTGTAGCTGAGGTGTGGTCCGTTAAGATAATATACGAAAGAAGACGGTGGAGTAAAATTATTATTATTATTATTTTTTCATAATAAGCATCAGAATCACCTCTGTTTTTCAGCGTATTATATGGTGAACATATTTATAATAATGGAGAGGAATGAATATAAGTCTTATTATAAATTTTCTTTTATTTATTTATTGAGTAAATCACTTCAGGGTTGTAATTTGTTAGATATGAGAAATCGTAGTATTTCCAAAGTGGGGCCTTTTGGTATCCAGGGCAGAAATAGTGGTATTTTTCCTCTAAGTTTGTTGGAGCAGCAATTCATAGCAAAATCAGATGACCCTATGTATATAATCGAGCCATTATCATATGAGGGTTACCATAATTATATGGAAGCGGCGGGTGGGCAAGCTTACGTCCGTTAAGGGTGGGCGCAAAGGCAGGATTGGCGGGAGGATCTGTTATGCTACAGGGCTGGTGTGTTTGTTAGTTGCCCTGGGGCAACTGTCAATAGGTTTGGGATATTGTCCATGAGACCTGTGGTTGATGGTTCCTAATGATCCGCCATTGGAGACGCCCTAAACGGCTGTCCTCTTTTAAAGAGAGCGGTCCGAAATGACAGTTTAGGCGTAGTAGTACCACAAAGAGTAGTCCTGGTGACAAATTGAATGGGGTTGTCAAGGAACAATCACTTCTTGGGGGAAAAAACGTTATCAAAATAATTGTGTGAGTTACCGTTCATTTGATTATTAGCTTGAATATTGTATTGATTAATCAAGAATATGGCCTCTTCCCAATTGTCCTTTCCAGTTTACCTATACATACTTACCGGCACATTTAGAAGTGTTAGGTATCATTTGAAATTTGAATCCAATAATGGGAAATCATCCCATCAGGTTATATTTCATATTTGTCCTGCAATAACGGGATGTTTTTGTCTGTTTCAGGGCCTTCCGGCTCCCCTGGGTCGCAGGGCGCCATGGGCTCCCCTGGCAGGCCGGGCGGCCCCGGCCGTCAGGGCCCGCCTGGAAACTCGGGCCCGGATGGGTCACCAGGAGCCCGGGGAGTGCCCGGGGGACCTGGAGGACCAGGGAGTGCGGGCGCCACCGGGAGGCCAGGATTCGCCGGCGCAGCAGGAATCCCCGGACTATCCGGAGCACGCGGACCGACAGGAGCACCAGGCTCTCCAGGCCGGCCGGGAGCAGCAGGAGCCTCTGGAGCACGGGGTAGGCTCTGAAACTTCATATAGTATTATGTGTTTGTAACAGTCCCAGTACCCTGACCGTCCCTGTTGGTGGCTAAATTAGATCCACGTTGACACATCGTTAAACAATTTTACGTTTTAAATATACCTAAATATAATATGAGCAATTAGAGAAAGCAGAATGATTTTATAAACGTTGACAGGGTGTATATACGAGAACAGTTATCGTGTTATATAGATTGGTTTATATAAGTATTAACTAACCGAAGAGGGCGCCACTGTAGAGCCCCAATTTACCACCAGGGCCTGACTGGTCAATCATTACTGCTTTCACCCTCATGGTGGTCAGACTGTCTGATTTGTTGGTGAAGAGTAATAATTTTTTCTTTTTTGTTAATAAATGGCAGACTTTGGTCCGCGTATTTCAGCCATCTTTGTGTTTGTCTCATATCATTTCATGTTATGTTCTATTATGTTCGAACAGGTTAATACATAAGTTGAAAATCTTGAAATTTGAAACTTGCTCCGGACGCGGTGACGCCATAGGTTTAACATTGGAAATCCGCGTCCACACGGTGTGAGACAAGTATTACACTTTTTGACATCAAATAACTGTAAAGAGGACCTGAGAACGTCCTTAAACAAAATACTTAGATCCTTTTAGGTAGAGCACTACTCATCTCTTCTTGTGAATTGTTATTTCAGGTACTAACGGCTTTCCTGGAGGCCTGGGCGGCACTGGAGCCCCGGGCCCCAGCGGACCCCCGGGATCCGCGGGAGTAAGGGGCACTAACGGCGCGCCGGGCCAGACAGGTACGTCGACACCTTTTCTGATACCTGTGTTAAACATTAATGTGTAATATATTTTCGGTTAGAAAGAGAAGACAGCTTAATGCGGTTAAATGGAATAAGTCTAAAACCTGGTCCTGGCAGTGGTTAGAGTCAGTCTGTTGGTCTTCAGATAACTTTATCTCACCTAATCTCCCCAAAGCCACACGGCGTAAATGATGTTATCGACGTTAACTCGTGTGTTTGATCCCATCCCGTCCCTTGCCTTACCAGGTGCCCGCGGAGTGGACGGGTTCCCCGGCCGGCAAGGAGAGACAGGCCCGCGGGGTACGGCCGGCTCACCCGGGGGGGCAGGGACGCCCGGATCCCCCGGAAGAACCGGCCCAAGGGGACCTGACGGTGAGCAGAGTTGTCACAGACATCTTACTTGAAACCCTCCCATTGGTCATTGAATACTGGAATAACTAGTTGAGCCTAGATTGCAAAAATCTAAGCTCAAGCTAGATTTAATTGTTGATGCAAATCTTAATTACAAATATATTACACTTTACTTTTCATTTTGCAACAGAGAATGAATAATCTCAACAAATTGCACGATTCTCTTAAACTGATTATCATCAGCATGAAATGACAGCCCCTCTTCCTTGTAGAAGTAATATATTCTTATGTCAAAGAAAAATATCGTGTATACCAATACTCTACACCTGATTGATGTATTAGCAAAATGAAATTGATGTTGTGAATGATTACGTAATAAGTATATTATTTTATTGTTAATTTAAACATTATATAATATGTATATACGTCAATATGAAGATAGTCTTGTTACTTCAAACGTCATCATTCAAATTTATATTTCTCAAAACAAGTGTTGATGAATATTACTAATACTAATTGTGTTTAACTTCTGGTGCTGTAGGTCCAAGTGGGTCTCCAGGCACTCCCGGTCAGCCCGGAGAGAACGGTCAGCGGGGGACGTCCGGACAGCCCGGACAGCCGGGGCCTCCAGGGTCCGCGGGGGTCAGAGGTCAGTGCTCGCCCAACAGGGGGATTTAGGGCGTAATAATGATATTGGCTTTTCTTAATATGTTTATTGAATATCTTTAGACAGGTCTGTTCTTTTATATATTAAAAGTGAAAACGGTTCATGGTAGTTCATATATCTCGATGATAAGGTTTTCTTGAATACATGATTGGCATTGAAAAATATGTTATTGATGAAATATGTGTATATAGAATTATGTAAATATAATGATGATATTGGAGTAAGAGACCAGACAGCCCTTGCATTTAACTATTTCTGGTGAAAAGTGACGGCACCACTGGTATTTGATTCCATTGGAGATATAAATGGAATGCATTGGTTTTACGGTTTCTCTACTTCGATTCAGTCTTTATGAATTTATATTAAAAAGATTACCAGAAATCTACTCTTCAGCTTTATGCTACTTTAGTATGGTATTGTCAATACTCAAATTCAAAACAATCTATAGAGCATTTAGCCCTGCGTCGCTGCAGACTTATTTTCGCTTTCTGCCACCTGTGTTCTCGGGCGGATCTCATTTTAGATTAGTGCTACTAGGAGTACTAGCTGTAACTTCTATGTACATATATATGTCCCTCATTTTGCTTGTAGGTCCCCAAGGTAACCCAGGAGCGCCCGGATTCCCGGGTTCACCTGGACGGCCAGGAGGAGCAGGAGGTAGGAGGAAATACTACAGATTTGTATTGGGGTTACGATGAAGAAGGGTTTTTATATTCTTATCGTTTTTATTGCGTATTTCATCATTACTCTAATTTCAAAACTGAACCACAGTCAAATTTAATTACAGCTGTAGGTGATACGATCTGAACCAAAGACGGATTATTCATTGCAATATGCTATTTCTCATTCGTACCTCTACAATTTTCCAGAAAAATAAACACTCAGTGTTGTTGTAAATTTATCATGCAGTCATTACCACTAGAGTTTGAGTTTTTTATATTCTTCATAAAAAAAATTTCATCTAGAGTTTTTGATGCTAGAATGTCCGGTCCAATTGGCCTCGTTCGATACCTCTATAATCCTGGTTGCTGACTATAAGATGACTATAAGATGACCTCTCTTTTCTTCTTCTCCCCCTCCAGCTCCTGGAGTGTCGGGCGCGCCGGGCGGGCCTGGAGCCCCGGGCGGCCCTGGTCGGCCCGGTCAGCTGGGAGGCCCAGGTCAGAGTGGGCCCATGGGGGGTCGCGGGGTGGTCGGCTTACGTGGGGGGGCCGGACCCCCCGGAGGACGCGGCCAGGACGGACCCACCGGACCACCCGGAGTACAAGGACCACCAGGCACGTGCAGGGCTTTTTACACTTTGAGCTATGGTTTACACTAGACTGACAATGACAAGGAGGTCACGATAGTACCTCCACAGCTATGTGAGGTAATGTATAGTGTGTAATGTGTAGTGTAATTATGTATATTATATATCAAATCTTTTATATTGTAGTGTAATTATGTATACTATATAATCATATAATTGTTGGATTGTATGTTATTATACAATAATGTAATATTATAATTATAATTTATGTAAAATATAAAATTATGTATTATTTATGCGGTACAACGCTGAAAGTGAGAAATACTTGACAGATTTGACATAAGCAACTGGCCGGGCACTTCCGGTTGTGTTAGCAGTGGTTAATCGTCTCTCACCACTCCAGCCCATCGGGTGATCAGTACCTTGACTCATTGACTCCCTCCTTCTCTCCCTTCCAGGCCTGCCCGGACGTAACGGTAACCCTGGAGGTAGTGGTGTGCTCGGGCCGAGAGGACCCCCAGGACGGCCGGCCAATGACGCCCCGCCCGGCCAGCCCGGACCGCCCGGACAGACGGGTACGTGACACCACCATCACTAAGAACAGAAGATAGATGACACAGAACATAATCATAATGTTAAACCATTACATAAACACCCTTCATAAGAACATAACATAGTATGTACGGAAAGTGTCGTCTTTTTAAAGGGGATAATCCACGATGCGATTATGGACCGATTTCGAAAATCGGTTTGTGAAGAGATGGTTATTCCTGATTTATCATACTTTTTTTTAAAAATCCTAATCACAGACATGAATTTTAGACCAGAAAGAAAGTATTATTCGAAACAAACAAATAGAAATCGAGCGGCGTTTTGTCGCATCACGGATCATAGGATTTAGGCGTTAGAGTACATGTACTACTTATTACATGTATAGAGAAATCCATAGAAGTAGTATATGGAAATGAACCCATGTCGCGGGCTATATAACCGATTTCGACCGATAAGGAACAGTGTGCAATAAATAAATGCGTTTTCATTGTCATAAGATATTCAGTTATTAAAACATCACAAATCCATTCTATATGCAGGCCCTCGCGGACCGCCCGGTTTCAACCCAGGCCGACCCGGCGCTAACGGCTTCCCTGGCCCCTCGGGCCGGACAGGGGCCACGGGCCGACCGGGACCCGACGGACCACGTAAGTACATGGGTCATATACTACATAGGTCATATACTACAGGCTACAATTCGAACAGTGTTGAACACAAGCCTGATTCTTTGATTTTGCAATGTACACTGATGTCATGGATACTGTCACAAATTCTATTCGCAAGAAACCATCTATAAATGTACAATAGGCCTATTTGCATTATTCAAATCTGTAAACTACCATTTGTGACATCCTATGCAATAAAATTATCTACACGTATCGGTATTACATGCGATGTTAAAATGACAAAGGAGTGTTTTATACAATCTAAAAGAATAGAGTTCTCATGAACATAAGATTTTCAATCGAATCGTAAGAACAACGATCAGCCATCTTGTTGTCTCAGAGAATTCTTGGCATTACAGATCAATCTTTTACCGTTTCCCACCTGTCAGAGTGGGGTCTGACTCACAGTACATGTACTCACTGTTTTGTCTTCCAGTCGGTGTGGGGCCCGCTGGACGTCCCGGAGCCCCCGGTCCGGGCACAGGCGGTAAGTAACCAGGGAGCACATGTACTAGGATTGACAACGCATTATAGATAATGCGTATTTCATTGATATTAACCGATAGACCTGTACCTGATTTTATTAACATCTTTACCTCCAATAAAAGGTAAGACCTATAAACTTAAGCCTGGTGTCACCAGCTGATTTGACCGCCGAACATTTGGTAATTTATTACTTTGATTTGCCTATATATATATGACAAGAGATTATATATCTTGCATACCGTTTTAAAAGGCATTTAAAACCCTTTCTAATGGTATGCCACATGTTCATAATTAACCAATATTACCACTGCCGATTTTTGAAATCGGTAAAATCAGCCGGTGAAAACACGGCTTTTGAGCAAACACGGAATTAAGATCACTCTCAGAGAAGTTGTTGCTGTAGCACATGTACATTTTTCAAGATATCCAAAATGAGTGTGTCATAAACGTAGGTTGTATACAGCAGTGGATGGAGACCCATATCTCCTTACTTAACCCGTGTTGCCTGCTGTTTCAGCAACCGTTAACGAGTGTCTGATGAACAACGGGGGCTGTGCCCAGCAGTGTATCGACACGTACAACTCGTACTACTGCGGCTGTCGGCCCGGCTACATCATCCTCAACGACAACATACCCTTCTGTCCAGGTACGGGATATCGGTGAAAGAGGCTACTATCATAGTATGAATCTAAAGCCATTTAACTTGAGCACAGGCGGTAATCTTTTCACTGAGAATGGATAAACCATTGTTTTGCAAATCGGTAAAAGTGATACGCTGTAATCCATTTCTTGTGTTTTTGATATCATGTTAGTAGTAAAATGTACTTCAAAGAGAAAAGCTATCTTTAGTATGAGTATGCACTACTTTCCTTGGTGCCTTGGAACGCACACCTGGACACTTGAATACAATGTATATCATCGGTGCGTCTTTTCATGATTGCTTGTTACATTATATGAAATATATATATATAATTTGCATAATTACATTTGGTTAAATGTAATTGACCTTAATCTGTTTCCCTTGTTCCAGATGTGAGTAAGCGGCGCCGGAGGCGGTCCCTGCCCTCCGCCCCCCAGGCCCTGTCCCGGCGGCGGCGCCAGGCCCCGGGCCCCGTGTGTCGACAGGTGCTCGACGTGGTCTTTGTCGTCGACAGCTCCGGCTCCATCCGCGACTACAACGAGCAGGACAACTGGAACCTCACCAAGAACTTCTTGGAGAGACTCGTCGACAGCCTGGACGTGGGTCCCAACAATGTAAGGCGGCAGTTTGTGATCGGACCTTAAGGTGTAATTATGTTATGGTGCATTCGGTGGCATAATAAAATACAGGTGGCACCACCCAGCGTTTGGCCTCTCACACATGTACACCATAGCACCATAGGCAGTCAAACACTGTGACCCGTTGAGGGGGGGGGGGGCAGGTTGGACCAGGTGTTTTCATTGATGCTGCATACGCTGAATAGTCCTTTATAAAAGGATATGATAAGGATTATGTTGATCTGTTTGACACGTGGTCGTAATTGTTACAATATTTTGTGTAAATTCTATCTGCTGTCATTACCTACTATGCTGTATATGATTTTTTCCTTTTGTAATGAACTGAAAAACAGAGGCAACTCTGATGTTTGTTACTGAATAAAATGTATGCACACACAAAAATTGACCCTGAACTTTTATAACGGATCTAACAATAAGCTCTAACTCTCCGACCTTACTTTGGCCCCCAGGTGCGCATCGGGCTGGTGGTCTTCTCAGACGACGCCTACAACGAGTTCTTCCTGCGGGACACGACCAGTAAACAGGCGGTCATCGAGAAGATCAGGGCCCTGCGCTTCAGGGACGGCCGGACGGACACGGCCTACGGACTGAACCTGGCGAGGAACGAGCAGTTCAAGGTACGCACGGGGCACCATGGGGGGAGGGGGGAGGGGGCCAGCCTAGAGCCCCATACCCACTAGGACACCTTGGACCTCGGCAATCGTATTTGGCCCTGATTGCCTGTCAGTATGAGATATTGAAATGTGCATGTTTGATCTGAATCGCCGGGAAAATCACCAGACGATTTATCAGACACATTCATTTCAATGCACCATACTGACAGGCGTTCAGTGGAAAATACAATCGCTGAGGTCCAAAGTGTCACAGTGAGTATGGGGCTTTAGAAGAGCCTCTGTCGCATGTCTTTGTCGCTTAGTTGTCCCAATGTCGCGTGAGGAATTTGTGATATGTCCTTATCAACTGTCACTTTTTTTCTTCACCCAATGTTATGTCACTGGTGAACCATGTCAGGTGTCACATTGGAGAACTGTCTCTGTCCATGTGTGTAAAGGAGTGGGGCGCGGATTGGGGGGGGGGGACCTTTAGTACATTTCTAGTGAGTATATTAGGCCTATTTGCTAAAGGCAGGAGGGAGGGGGGGGGCTAGAAATAAGGTGAAAATGTGAGTAACTGATAGCCCCTACACTGTTAGGAAGTGGAATAAAAATCTGAAAGCATAGTTTATACGCTGTATCTAAAATCACAAAGAGATCTTTTTTTATATATTTGATTTAACTTCACCAACCACAAATCCATTGCATATGGTTCTTACTTTGCGCTCTTGTCTCGTTTCATCAGATCAACAGGGGAGACCGGCCCTTCGCCCCTAACATCGCCATCGTGCTGACGGACGGCGAGTCGAACGACAACAAGACCCGCACCATCCCCGAGGCCGAGCTGCTGCGGGAGAACGGCGTGACGGTGTTCGCGGTGGGCGTGACGGCCTTCGTCAACGTGACGGAGCTGAGTCTGATCGCGTCCTTCGACCCGGTGAACCAGACCCGCCGCTTCCTGCTCACCCCCGACTTCATCACGCTCCAGTCCCTCGTCACCGACCTGCAGCAGGAGTTCTGCGACACGCCGCCCTCGGGTATATATATACAGTACAGACCATGGGGGCACAAAGCAATTGTTATTGTCCTGGTCTGCACATATTATCGAGGGCTTAAGCCTGGGACATAAGTGTGGAAAGTAGGGCAATAATAGTTGCTGAGTGTGCCCGTGGTCAGTACTTGATTTATTCTATATCAATTACACAGATAATATTGATTTTTTTCCTGACAATGCAAAATTGGGTATAAGATTCTCAGACGGGAATTATTGCCCTCTGGGGCAATAACTGATCTTTTATTCACCAGTTTTTGAGAGGGCAGGACAGTGGTGAAGGTATAGGGGCTGCCATCCTGATATATGATAAATTAAATGGACAGCGTGAATGGTCAGATCGAGTAGGGCAATGGGGAAACGTGACCTTCGCGGAATAGGTTGTATTCCACTAGCCGATTTTACTCCCAACTTCAGAAACCGTCTCTGGGAATATTGGTTAATCAATAACATGATACACATCATTGAAACGGTTTTTTTATTCTCATTCAAATGATATGTAGGATGTATGGTCTTTTGTAGTATTACCGGTAAGAAGTCATAAATCACCAAATTATACTACTACTCAGAAACGCCTTGTGGAATACAGGCTTTAGTTTTGTTTTGCTTTATTATTTAAAGGGCGATAACGTTTTCAAAGAGGACAGTATTCGATAAATATGAAAGAGAAGCAATTCCCAAAGGTCTAGATCCAGTAGGGAAACACAACCGATTAAAGTTCCATGAACACGTTGTAATTTCCAAAGTGGTGTAAACGTGGTCCACATTTGACAGAATAGTCAATCCCTTGCAAGGTATTGCAAGGTATTGTAACCATTCCCCAGCCTTGAGGGTAAATATTACAATAGAAAATCACCCACTCACCCACTCACCCACTCACCCACTCACCCACTCACCCACTCACCCGTATCCCCTTTCAGCGTGTATGGAGACCATCGACCTGCTGATCCTGCTCGACGTGTCCGAGTCGTTCGGCTCCAACTTCGGCCTGGTACGGCAGTTCCTGATCGACGTGCTGTCCCAGTACCAGATCGGGCCGTCCCAGACCAACGTGGGCCTCATCGTCTTCACCGACAGCGCCACCCTCTTATTCAGCCTCACCCGCCACCTCAGCCTGAACGCCCTGCGACAGGCCATCGACGGCCTCCAGGTAGGACCCGCGAGGCACACGCCCTTTGTAACATCTCCTAATTAGATAATGACTTTGGGCACTTCCAGTTGTATAAAGAGTAACGATGGTGTTTTGTTAGGCCTATATCTGTGGGTGTACAGAAGGCGTTATCGAAACGTAATAGTATTTTTAGACAATCAAAAGTAAAGACATCCAGTAGTTCCTTTATCGTTGAAAATATATATTATATATACTTATTTGTAAGAATGTGCTCATTCAGAAATTGCATTTCCATCGCATCCATAGAGAAAGATATAGGAAATGTTTCAATTAATACCTCTCAGGGCGCCCTCTAAATACGTTAAACATGTTAATGTCTGCCATCACACTGTCCGTCCTTACCGAGTTACGGACAAAGACGTCTTCGGACCTGGAGGTGGACCACCCCGACACCTCGGGCCTACCATATATAGCCCTTGGCCTCGTCATAGAAGGCGAATTTCCTTAAATTGCATGCTTCTACTTGCTTATATGTATATTTGTAACTATTGATGACCCCAAGATTAAAATCAAATTGTTCTCCGTACATTTATTTAGAATGCTATTTTAGAATGAATTATTACAGAAGAGTATCAACAGATCCCGGTTTTGTAAAAATTTAGAAGACATACACTATCATTTCTATTGTGGACAATGCAGTATTTTCACCACACTACTCCCGTTTTGATACAAAGAAAACAGATGGACTTGCTACAATTGAAATATGATGCGGTATTTAACAACCATGGTCCTAAATAGAGCAAACACATTTCAATAAATTTATATGATGATATTATGTTACCAAACTGGATATTCTATAACTGAGTAATATAGTGGAAGAATTTCCAAGTGTTTACACGTTTTAACTAGATTAAATCACAGATTATTAGTAGTGTTTTTCGTTTCGATAGTTCACTGTTTTATTAAGGGACGTGAAGTGCAGCTCTGCCATTCGTCCCGTGCACGGAGCGGGCGGTACTCTCCCTCTGTACTCCGGGACACCCTTACTGCACACTCACAACTCTTGAGGTGTAATAAAGGCACGACATATTCACTGTCAACACTTTAAAGGATCAACCCCTGTTTCTTTTATTCTCTGTCGAGTAGGATGCGGATTTCAATGTAAGTCACTCTGTGCTTGTTGTGAGCCTACACTGGACAATTGAGGAACTGGGTGACGTCACACTGTTGGTGGTCTCTAGTTGTAGTGTTCGTAACGTGTCCAACCCCTCCCTCGTGCATGCAGAGAGGGCACCCTGCTTTACCAGCTCCCTACACGCCACCTCATCGCAGCACAGAACAACTGTACAAGATTGTTAAGTCTGAAGAAGAAAAATATACAATTAAAGCGCAATGAGGCTACGATGGGGCAATGGACGGTTCAAAACACATCCTTGCCACGTTGGAGTGTTACTTTATCCCTTCGAATTTATATCATCATATATCTGCGATGTATTTTCAATAAGATGTAATACGTACAGCCAATGAGGCTGCGATGAGGTGGCAGTGAGGCTACGATGAGGCTGTGGTGAGGCCAGGTGGGGGCGGGCCGCAGCCCTGTGGTCTAGTCGTAGCGGGCGGGTGTCAGATCGTTCAGTCTAGTTCCCTGATTCCTGCTTACCCCGGGCACCAACCACCACATGAAACCTTCAGATTGCTTGTTATCCCATTTTGAAAGTTTAATCCAAGTTCATTACATGTTAAATTCAAATCCATATGATCGCATTCAATCATTTCAACGAAATTATAGTTTTCATATGTTCCGAACATGACCTACTGAAGGCTGCACAATGTTTTCTTTCTGTTAGAAAGCAATCCAAAGGTATCATACAAGGTTGGGTCCCAACTATTTTCTTTTCTTATGTTTATTTCTTAGTGATCATGCGATTAATGCCACTAAATTGTTGACCTTTGTCCCATTTAAAACATGCATCCTTATTTGGTAATATTCATACTTATGAACGTGGATCAATAACCTAGTCATTAATTAAGGAAGTGAGCAAAAAATGGTATTTGCCGCATGATTGCTTCTGTCTTTTGGTTCCAGTATAGTTAGAACTCTTTTATTTCTGTATTGGGATCCCATAGATGATTAGAATAGATCTACCCGTTTTAGTATAAAACATTCACAGGCACACCTTTAATTTGCCTAAGAGTTTTGCGACAAAAAGAATCTATCGGCGAAAATATATAATTGGAAAGCATTTATCCATAAATAATTAAAGATAGATCTAGGGTCTGCTATTCAAACAGTTTGGACTAATTCAAAAAGGATTTATTTCAAAAAAAACAGTTGTGACCAACTTTAGGTCAATAACTACGACTGGGAAGTAAAAACAAACTTAGGCAACTTTTTCTTGTGTCAGTGGATGTCCTATTTTCCTTTAAGTTGTATGGGTGTAACTGTCAAACTTCTACTAACCGTTGTTTTGTTACCCTATTCTGTTTAAATGACAATTCAGCCATATGTCAGACCCCTTATATTTTGCTCAGATCTAGCCGTTTACACTAAGGGCCGACCATCAGAGCAGCCACCATAACATACAAAGTCAGATTTTTTGTTTCTAGAACAACTAAATGATCTGTTCAGGCTTGGATAATACACTAGGGAATAGATCAGTCTGACATAACACTGAATTGGAGCCAAGAAGTGTCCTTATCTAGCCTTTATTTCAGATCTGCTCTACCAGCATGGCTGTTATCAGTGCACCTATCGTATCTTTCTTTTCCTCTCACAACCAGCATGTTTACTCATGTTTTAAGCAGTCGGCATTCGGCGGCCCTCAAACGTCGGGGCTTCAACTATCAGCGAGCTAAGCCTTGCTTTATGAATATCATTCCTAAAGATTTTTCTCAGAATTTTGATAAGCTTTTTGCCTATCTTTTGAAGGCCAGAGCCCGCTTTTAAGTCACCTATTTTTTGCCTCTCCCTATATTCATGTTTACGTAATTATAAACATAGAGAGGAAAATAACTTGCTCCCAGTGACGCCTTTATGCGTCACTACCCGATCCCCGCTTCTCCCCAGCAAGGCTTAAACATACGCATAATAAAGCTGTAGTCTATCAGTGATATCTCCGGGGAACGCGTTACGTAACGACCACAAGGAGCCTTAACTTAACTCGACCTATTGACGCCATGTCCTCATAGTGAGTCCCTTAGCTGGCTGATGAGGTTATTCCTGTACGTCCCGATGTGACTAACTGCTGTCTCCTCGTGCCCAGACCCTGGACCGTAATCTGCGGGGTAACGGCGCCAACATGGCCGACGCCCTGCGGGTGGCCGGCGACCACTTCGCCACCCGCGGCCGGCAGGGCGTGTCCAGCGTGCTCCTGCTCGTCACCTACTCCACCCAACGACCAGAGGCCGACGCCGTCAGACTCATCGCCGACCAGTCCATGAGGAACAAGGAGAACGGCATCTACCAGGTGGGCCAATGAAGGAACACGGTGTGCCATGTGTCTGAATAGTTGTCCCCTCATGTTGCCTTTACCTTCATGTTACATTGACACATTGACAGGGATGTTTGTGGTAACAGAGTTTCCCATATAGTGTCGTTGTACGTCATAATCGTCGTTTGTTCATCATGTATGTTGAATGGATTTTCAGATTCAGTTAAGATCGGGTTAAGTCTTCAGTTTACATGTCCCTATTTCCCTCCGTAAGTCAGAAGTTTACATGTCTCTATTTCCCTCTGTAAGTCACAAGTTTACATGTCTCTATTTCCTTCTGTAAATCATCAGTTTACATGTCCCTATTCCCCTGTGTGAATCATCAGTTTACATGTCTCTATTTCCTTCTGTAAATCATCAGTTTACATGTCCCTATTACCCTCTGTGAATCATCAGTTTACATGACCCTATTCCCCTCTGTGAATCATCAGTTAACATGACCCTATTCCCCTCTGTGAATCATCAGTTAACATGACCCTATTCCCCTCTGTGAATCATCAGTGAACATGACCCTATTCCCCTCTGTGAATCATCAGTTAACATAACCCTATTCCCCTCTGTGAATCATCAGTTAACATGTCCCTATTCCCCTCTGTGAATCATCAGTTAACATGACCCTATTCCCCTCTGTGAATCATCAGTTTACATGTCCCTATTCCCCTCTGTGAATCATCAGTTAACATGACCCTATTCCCCTCTGTGAATCATCAGTTAACATGCCCCTATTCCCCTCTGTGAATCATCAGTTTACATGTCCCTATTCCCCTCTGTGAATCATCAGTTAACATGCCCCTATTCCCCTCTGTGAATCATCAGTTAACATGACCCTATTCCCCTCTGTGAATCATCAGTTTACATGACCCTATTCCCCTCTGTGAATCATCAGTTAACATGACCCTATTCCCTTCTGTGAATCATCAGTTAACATGACCCTATTCCCCTCTGTGAATCATCAGTTTACATGTCCCTATTCCCCTCTGTGAATCATCAGTTAACATGACCCTATTCCCCTCTGTGAATCATCAGTTTACATGACCCTATTCCCCTCTGTGAATCATCAGTTAACATGACCCTATTCCCCTCTGTGAATCATCAGTTTACATGTCCCTATTCCCCTCTGTGAATCATCAGTTTACATGACCCTATTCCCCTCTGTGAATCATCAGTTAACATGTCCCTATTCCCCTCTGTGAATCATCAGTTAACATGACCCTATTCCCCTCTGTGAATCATCAGTTAACATGACCCTATTCCCCTCTGTGAATCATCAGTTTACATGACCCTATTCCCCTCTGTGAATCATCAGTTTACATGACCCTATTCCCCTCTGTGAATCATCAGTTAACATGACCCTATTCCCCTCTGTGAATCATCAGTGAACATGTCTCTATTTCCCTCTGTGAATCATCAGTTTACATGACCCTATTCCCCTCTGTAAATCATCAGTTAACATGTCCCTATTCCCCTCTGTGAATCATCAGTTTACATGACCCTATTCCCCTCTGTGAATCATCAGTTAACATGACCCTATTCCCTTCTGTGAGTTTGACAAGTCATCATTTTACATATCCCCCTATTTTACCAGGTGGTGGTGGCCATCGGTGACCGGGTGAGTGAGGCCCAGCTCCTGACGATCGTGTCCTTCGAGAACCTGCTCATCCGCTCGCCCAACTTTAACCTGCTCAGGGACTTCAACGGCCGCACCCTGGTCGCCACCTGCCGGGTGTCGCGTGAGTTACCGAGCTCTTTACCTGACTCATAGAGTGGCTATTACCATAGACAAATAGAAGACTCTTACGTCACTCTATGATATGACTTATATGTTGAGCAATTTCCCAATTCATATAGAGTGTATTCTCAACTTGTTTGATACAATAACATATATTAAATTCGTTGTCTTGGGAGCTTATGATATCCAGTTTCTCTACAAAGAGATTGTTGTAAAATCTCTGCACATGTATTATTTTACTATTATTTGATAAAATTGTAGCTGTAAGATAGATATTATCAAAATAGATATTATACTTTACTTTTAATTAAAGTATGTTAGTGTTAAGGATGTTTAGTTCTATTCTGAATCACTTTATGCATTTCTTGTAATTCTAATTGTGTTGATATCTATAATTACTGGTAGAACTTGAAAACTAGTATATACTAATGTTCAAGCCAGAATAAAGAAATTTAAATAAAAACATATATATTGACTGATCTGTATACAATACATATGTTTGGTTAAAATAGATAATGTCACATGTGGCCCTCGTCATTTTCAGTAAACCGTAACGTGCACTGTATCAATACGCTGGACGGCGTCATCTGTTTCTGTATCACCGTGTCCCCCCTGCGCTCCGTCAACGGGTCCGCCTGCCAAGGTAAAGTCTTTTCACACACACAACATGATCACTGGAGGGGTGTTAAGGGGTGTTTAGGTATACAGTCAAAAACCCAGGTCAACAACATTATGACAGCGTTGGCTGTCGGCCTTCTGACAGTCTGGGCAGGTATCCTGATGTTCCCGACAGTCCTCTGACGGTCACGACAATGTTTCCACTATCTGTTGTAATTTGGGGTTCATATATCATATTTCTAAAGTACTCTCTCACATCTCTTTCAATATCGTCCCAATTTCAAAATGTGTAAACTAGGTTTTATTCAGGTTCAAACAGTTGAATAGATCCCCATTGTTACATTACATGAAGTGCTCAAGAACAAGAATATACAAACGGATTCCAAGAGAAGTGCAGGCAAGACATTCCCTCTAATGTAAATTGTATTTCTCTTTTAACTGATAGGACACTATTGCTCCATTATCTGATTATTTGATAATTTCAGCCGTGCTGATCTTTCAACCACACCCCTTATCTTCTTAGCTATACTAATATTCCCTTGAGATAAGTCACATTTTTCCATCCAAACAATTTCCATATGATTCCCGGCAAGTGAAATGATATGAGATGGTGATGGGCAATACCGGGTTAATATGGATAGCATAATGTTATCCCATTATAAAGGCATTGCTTTCCAGTTTTTTTTAAAATTATGATAAGGCTCATTCATTTTTCATTTAGTTTAGACAAAAACTCTTCTTTGGAGTTGTATTGATCACCTCTAGAAGCAGATTGTTTTAAGGCGCTGCCTGTACGCGCCAATCGCCGAAATTCGTTTCACAACCTAAGCGAAACCATCGCGTGGATTTACTCTATTTACGCGCGACATGGTAGAAGTGTATGGAAATAGGAATTTATAGATGGTTTGATTGTTATCGTGTACATAGTTGGTCTTATTCAGGCGATGTCGTGTACATACCATACCTGGTACCGATATTAAATGTATGATGTCGCGTACATAGACGGTTCGGCATAGGCAACGATTTTTTTTTTTTTTTTTTATTTATTAACCACATTCATCGATACAAATGATCTTCCATGTAGGTATTATAACAAATTACACAGTTCAGTTAGGTTAAACTATATATATATGGCAACTAACAATACATCAGTAATTCTTCACAGTCAAGAAGGTTTAAATACAATGCATTATGGCATCTCTCCATCTGATTGGCCTGTACACGGACACACCAGTACATACATTACAGTATGGTGACCATACACATGCAATACGACAATGTTTGTTCATAGTAGCTGGTACGGTGACCAACTGTCCTCACACAAAACAAAACAGCCAGCACAGTGACCATTGGCATGTATCATGACATGTCAGCGTACTGGCCATTTCACGCTGGTCATATTTAATTAGTACTAGGACATGTCACACAAAGTCAGACATTGATATAATGTGATCCGTTTACTTTCCAATATCACAGGTTCTTAGGTAGGGCAATATAATGTCAGTGGGGCAAGGATGTCAACATACAGATGATTGAATGAATCAAAAGGCTTTCACATTCAGCATGAGTTTATGCATGAATATATTGTAGGTCAACAAGTCAATTGGATTTAGTGATATGATAACAGGGATTTGAATATGTATGAGATTATACATATCCGTTCTATGTTATACAATGCTTAATAACTGCTATACAATTAAGCGATAGTATATTTTATATTTATGTATAGATACAACCATATTTATTATAGCATAATAGTAGTACACAGAAATGGTAATTTGGTACTTGTTGCAAACATTGTACTGCCTATATATTTAATATATGCGTGACGTTGCCTCAATAGGCTTCACTTTTTACGCAAAGTATCACATAAATTGATGAAGTTGTATATGCGTCAATTATACCATCTATGCCATCCAGATTCAGTGTATAACTCACGCTACATGTCATGTGTATAATAGAAACAATACATTCGACATGTTAGTAGTATATGGAAATGGGACCCTAGTGGCTTTCGCCTAAACAGTTTGTATTATGCACGCGACGCCGTGTATATAACAATACGCGACGCCGCCCATATAGCAGGTTCTTTGTTTTAAGGATCATCCTCAGCACTGCAATTAAGGTTGTAAACCTGGGTTCGTTTATGTAGTTTATGACCCCAAAATTACATAATTTAAGCAGCTAAATAAGTTTAATCTCACTTACCGTCTGGCACTGGTGGCCTCCATTCTTCTTTATCATTAATTCTAGTAGAGGTTGTATATTTGGAGTGTTAGCTTGATTTAGTGTTCCGTTGAGATTTATAAGTGTCTCTAACAGAAATCCCGGTAATGGAAATACAGAACAACTAGAATTTGTTTTACAATTATCAGAGATGTGTGCTCATGAACATTGTCTTTCCTCCCTTCATTGTCATTAATTTTCCCCTTTCTTTCCTTTGACCAGATGTCAATGAATGTGCGACCAACAACGGCGGGTGTTCGTCCATCTGTACCAACATGGTGGGCAGCTTCAGGTGTTCGTGTCCGCGGGGCTTCGAGCTGCACCCCGACGGGCTGCAGTGTAACGGTGAGTAGGCCCATAAGCCCATCAGTACTGTACCCCGCGACACATGAAAGAGGAAGGCAGGCTTGGGAGAAGTTAAATTTTATTATTTTATAATAAAAAGTGTGATAATATATGTAATTAATAGATGATAAAAGTTGTAAGGATAAAATTAAGAGTTAAAATATGAATAAGATATGTTTGTGATGAAGGATATTGATATGGGTGGGAGGGAGGAAATTTGTGAGAGAGGTGGAATGTTGGTGTGGTTGGTAGGATTGTTGGAGGTGGAGTGAGAGAGAGAATGGTTGTAGTTTGTTGAGGTGGGGAGTGGGGACCCCTAGTGAGGGGTGATTTAATTAGAAGAGTGTATGGTAGTGTCACCTGGTGACAGCAATGATCAATCCTGCCAAATTAAATAGCATGATTAGACAATTATATATTCCACTTGACGATTTTTCTGGAGATTCAGGAAGATCGGCGGTGGGAATTAAGGCTTAAATATAGGCATGTTATGTATCCCTAGAAAGGTTTTTATAATATCTTTCAAATAGTACATACGGTGTATGGTTCCATGCCATATTCCCAGAGAAAATCAAATAGATGCAAAATAATCACTATCTGAATCAGTGTGTTGCTACAAGCTTTATAGTGTCAGAGTGTTTGGAATTTAACTAGTGTAATAAAACGATGACATGCGCCATATATAGATATAGGGTAAGAGCCATGCTAACCATCAAGACATAAAAAAGACGTTATGTTACTATCTTTGATTAAACTGGGTAACACCTCTTCTAGCAATTTCCACCAATGCAATATATAATTTCAATGATAGAAGGACAACATACACACGGACAAAGAGAACATGTCCGTCAACTTGCAAATGTATGTGCGGAAAGGGGGCAAACTGGGAAATTGCCCCCCCCCCCCATAGACCCAGGGGACAAAGTATTTGCATCTTAAAGTTAGAAGATCTGTGTAACTATGGTGTTTTTATTTTTCATTTTTATAGCAGGGGTCATGGTTTGCCCCCTCCCCTCTTAGAGCACTGGCTCTGGATCCGCCCCTGCCTTGTTCGTTTGAGCCTCCCCAGAATTGATTGTGTTTGTTGGTTTCAGACATCAATGAGTGCGTTAACCCGACCCGGTGCCCATCAGGCACGGCCTGTATCAACACCTGGGGCAGCGCCTACTGCGTCCAGAGTGTGCTTAGAAGTAAGTTACTATCCTGCTGTCCTAGACATTTATAGGACATTATCCAGTATATCCCTGACTTCCCTACCCAATGCAAGAAAGCATGCAAATACAATTATTTCCATTTCAGAATCATAACACTTTATGTTTCAAGCGGAATTGAACAATTTGATAGTCAATAATTGTACAACTATGACTTGAAAATGTACAAATTCCAATAAATCGCACTAAAACGATAAGGTTTACACTCATCTAAACAGAATACTCATTACATTATTCTGTATTTCATTATTGGGTTAATTTCATAAGGATGAAGCATGTTCTACATATATAGGCACCTCTAGATCTTTGCAAACCTTCTAGTGACGTTAGAGGAGGACCGGATACTCCATTTCCGATTTGAGGTTAGGTAAAATAAGAAATAAAAAGGAAATCCCTAAAACAATGTGTGATTCTTGCCTCCTTAGGTAACGCGCTGCAGCTGAGTGCAGCGGGCGCGGCAGTAACGTCGGCGGGGGTGAACAGTAACCTGGCCATCGCCGTCACCATCATCGCCGCCAACGCCCTCTGCCTGCTGGTCGTGGCCGTCGTCTACGTCAGGCGACGACGTAACGCCAAGCCCGACGCCCGGCGTCTGATCGCCCCGAGCAGTGGGGCGTCATCCATCAGCGGCTCAGTGTCCAAACTCACCGCCAGGTTCCTGAACGCCAACAGGAGCGCCTCCTCCAGGGCGCCCCCAGAGGACGCCATATCCGTCGGGTCGTCGGTGGCCGAGGAGGTGCCGCGGGGCGCGCTATAGAAGGCCGCCTCTAACTTTACCCTGTATATATTGACACTTACGTATTTTATTGACCAACTAATAAGTGCTGCTTTTTTGATACATCGGTTTACTTGTTATTGGATGTTGTTCATTGGATGTGTATACATGTAAGCATGTCATTCTGGGTCCTCCGAGCCGCGCCTGAGATACGCACAGTGAAATATTGTAGTGTGATACCTGAAACTTGGCAATCTTTGGGCACTATTGCCAAACATCCGACAAATAAAGTTTAGTCCATCCTGCTATTTGCCAAGTAAATGGAAGATTCCATCTAATGTTAAACTGAATGACACCAAGCAAATGAATCAAATGTTTCTGAATGAATACCTAACGTAGCATTGTTGTAGTGAGAAGTAAGTTAGCACATACTCTAAACATTCCAGCATGCCTTACTGCCAAAAGGAGACTACAGAAGTTTTACATGACACTTACTTTATTTCTTGGTATGCTCCCTTGACACAAGGAAATTGTTGGTATTAACATTGAGATCTTTAGGATTTTACAATTCTAAAACTTGTAAGGGATATTTATTTCTTTATCAATGGCGTTGGTTTTGTCATAACTTCAAGATAAGATTGAGTATTCGAAATTCTATTCCGTATTTTTTGCAGACTGACCTTATGCATAGGAAAAGACATGATAGAAATAATTAAAAATCAAAATTGCTGTTTTATTCTTTCCTAGATTTACAACATTACCACAGTGGGGAATAACTGCTGAAAAGTTCTTACAATATTTTTCTTTTGGAAATGACATTTTGTAAAATAATTACATCAATAAAGTAAAAAAAAACCTCATAAACCTACAGCTATGAAATGGTATCAGAGACCACCAAACGTGAAGATCATTGTTCATACAGCATTATATGCATATAATACATAAAAACATACCCTAAAAGACTAATCATTACACCATGAGAATTGTATGTATCTTTGAAATTGCATGATCAAACCTTTACATTCCCAGCATCATAAGGAGGAGATTTGCAAAAGTGTATTACTGGTGTAATATTCCACTGTTGCTTATTTGTTTTAAGTAGAATTGTTCTGTTATTGTAGATAAAGAAGATAAGTTTAAAATACGCAACATGTTTTTATATAGATAAAACTTAAGGCGCATGATTCTGAAAATGTTGACTGCAGTCCTCTCAAGTATTTGTATGGTTATACATGCCTAGTCTGCCCCTTCTTGCAACAGAGACTCTATAGAGGCCTCAGAGGGATGGCAGCTTATAATAAATGGTCTTAGATCTTAAATGGCTCCTTTTTGCTACAATAGTATACATCCATTTTATCCTTTCCATGTACTGCTCTACAGATTTATTGATCCGACAAGTTACCAGGAGGCATCACGAAGAATACCTGCTTTTCAGTAATTCCATAGGTCTCATGCATAAACCTATTGGTCAATGCGTAGTTAACGTTTTTGTTCCATAACAATTGTGACTTAAAGAAGATAGAAAGTTCAATAACATAGAACTGACATGAAAATAAGGAAATGTGATTGACTAAAATACGTAAAGGTAACGAGATAAAACGTTTGGCGACAAGCAGAAAAAGCAGGTAACTAGTTAATAGAAACAGTACTGGTAAGGCTGATAGATTGTATGCTTTTCATATACAGATTCTCATTGCATGTTTATCAGAATCAAGTAATTCTATGTGATTTCTCATCTTGTCTTATACCACTATCTGTTTGAAGGACACCTCAGAGTTTAATTTTGGTAAACCGTGAAATTTGTAAAAGGGTTTGGGGGTTTATTCAATCATGTTGGTTTGCTGGTTTGTATCATGGGAGGTAAGGTTGAATATCAGACATAAAATTCGGAGTTTTTGTCTCATGTGATTTATTGAAATTAGATCAGGTTTAAAGTAAGCAAAGTGGATTATGAAATAAGCTGTCTTCTAAAAGCCTATAGCTACTCCTTCGGTCACCCTTTAATCCTATATGATATAACGAATGTGAAATTGGGAAATGAAGGAAGTATGAACATATGTATATGTAAAGGAAATAAAGTTTGCCCTTGTTAACAATAACTATCAGAATGTGTTTTTTATCATTTTTAACTCAACTTGTAGTTACACAATTTCAATATAAACGTAATATTCGGTGATTATGACTAGCCTATATCATGTTTCTGCAATAAAACCTAGAACTGCAGCGAGTCCCCTGGACCATGTTTTGACCTGGAGCGTTAACCGGTATTCGGAGAATTGTGATTTCATACCTGTTTAGGGTATGATGATTCATTGGCGACACCTGCAGGGTTTCAGGCTTAGTTGATACTCCCTTCTACCTGTATCCCCCGTGATACAGGTGGACGCGTGTCTTACCGGAATAGGGGCCGCTGATGGAGTGTCCGCTTATGCTGGTCGAGTCGCCCCTGATGATGACCCGGTAGACAATATAACAGAAATCGAAGCAGCAAACATAGTAGTGGCCCTCCATACTTTTATTACAGACCGTGACGCTGGCTCTCATGTATTGGTACAATGTGATAATATTGCAGCTGTACAGGCCCTCGTCCATGGTAGGGCGAGGAACCCCATCCTGGCTGAGTGTGCCAGAGCCGTCTGGATGGTGCAGGCCCTGTTTAACTTTAAATTGACATTTGCCCACATTCCAGGCGAGCATAATGTCGTCGCAGATGCCCTCAGCCGGGCTCACATCTCACCCCACCACTACGGACTAGCTGATTACCTTGTCGAGTCCCAACAACTGCATATAGTTGACCCTTGCACTTATGTCCTGTCCTTTCTTGTTCCGGGCATTCGTTGTAGATCCGGAGTTCAACTTGCTGGCGACCAGTGCCGAGACACGACAGACGCAGGCGCGGGCCCCGGGGACACAGGCAGCTCATCGAGCGGTCGTGAAGGAACTGGTGACCTTCTGCTATCGGTACTCCATGGAACCAACGGCCATGTCGGCGGAGGACGTATGCATGTGGATCGAGGAGATGGCGATGGCGGGTGCGGCTCCAGGGACCATCCGGAACAAGATCTCCAACGCCCGGGTGTTCGTCAGGCTGGCGGACGGGGCGCTCCAGGGCTTCGATCATGTACGAGTGGCGCGAGCGATGGACGCCATACTCAGACAGAAGGATCGGGCCCCTCGCGCCAAGGAGCCGGTACCACCCACCTTGTTGCGGCAGGTGCTGCGCCACCTCCCGGACTCTCAGGACTGCCACATGGTGAGGGCCGCTCTCCTGTTCATGTTCTACGGCGCTATGCGCCAATCAGAGGTGGCGCCTCCCACAGTCGGAGCCTTCGACCCTCTAAGGCACCTGACAAAGGCCGATGTCGTAGTCAGCGATGTCCTGAAGATCAATCTAAAAGCGGCCAAGAACTTACAAAAATTCGACCAGCGAAGGGTCATTACCCTGTACCCGTCTGGCGACCAGTGCACGTGCCCTATACACGCGGCGACCCTAGTCGCCCAGCTGACAGTAGACTACCCGCCGACGGCCCCGTTTCTGGTGTTTACCGCCACCGGACGTCCGATGCCTACGTCCCATCTGCGGGCCGTTTGGAAGAGAGCGGTTACAGACTTAGGCGCCGATCCAAAGACTTATTCACTACATAGCCTGCGTAAGGCGGCGGCTACTACCGCCTATGGCGCCGGCTGCTCTGAACTTGAAGTCCAGCGACATGGAGGCTGGTCCTCAGCAGCCCATAGGGCTTATATTCGCACATCAGGCGCTCAGAAGATCAATGACATTCTATCCGCTTCTCTCAACCCATCATAAATTATACTTTTAATTTTCTTTTCTTCTTCCACCCACCCATCCCTATTCCAAATTCTTCCAACTATGCGGTTTGGCCACTTATATATATATATTTATATACTTCACTTATTTATACTTTTACTCAACTTTTATACACAACAATCTTATCATATTTTAATTACCAAAATAAAATTTTAATAAATATTTTATTTTGTGGCCAACCAGCGTTCACTGTGTCCTTACTTCCTTCGGTTGCTCGCTAATGGTGATTTCATACCTGTTTAGGGTATGATGATTCATTGGCGACACCTGCAGGGTTTCAGGCTTAGTTGATACTCCCTTCTACAGTCGGCGCTGCTGTGCATACTCCCCTTGCGCATGCGTGACCTTTCCTGCTCCTGCACCTACACACACTCGGTCACTTTGCCTCCGTCTGCCGACCCCTCCACTTCACCTCAACCCACCCGCCCACACCTTTCTTTATATATATATATTCTTATAATCTTCATACTATTTATTATTCACTTATATATATATATTTATATACTTCACTTATTTATACTTTTACTCAACTTTTATACACAACAATCTTATCATATTTTAATTACCAAAATAAAATTTTAATAAATATTTTATTTTGTGGCCAACCAGCGTTCACTGTGTCCTTACTTCCTTCGGTTGCTCGCTAATGAAGTATAAATAGGACCCTATCATACACCAAACCATAACATTTGATGTGTTCACTACATGGTTACTAAGGCTCGCTACACAAGAAAATTACAAGTACATGTATGCATCCTCCGACATCTGTCTTTGAATTTGAAATTCGACGTATTTTCGGAAATTGGTAATTTATGAAAATAAATAAATAAATAAAATGAGATTCTTGCCATCCTTCCCGTTGAGTCACCCATAAAGAACAAGTAACACAACCTGAACCACTTTTTATCGATAGTGTGTAAGCTTAAAAGATTCTGTGCTTGGTTGCCGAACTAGGAAAACTACAGTATCACCCCATTTCATATACTACTAGCACATCGCATGGATTAAACGGTTCGGACTAAGCAGTCCATCCGCGCGATCCTGTTGTGTTAACTATGAAATATACAATGCCAACGTCGTCCAGGGCCTTTTGCAAGTGGCTGCAAATAGGCCAGGCTTACACTTTACTTTTACTGCCTTGATTTTCGTGATTAAAAATATTTGAAGATGTTGCAAGTGGTGGCCAGAATCATTACATGCAAGTTTGTCAAACCCACCCCTTCACGATACCTGCTTATTGCCTTTAAGATAAAAAAATAATAGAAGAATGAGAAGAAACTGCACTGAGGTACAGTGCAAAAAGAACTAGAATAGACTATATAGACACTAATAATAAAATATTGTAAACTTGTTTGTATTGGCAAGAATATTATAGTAAAACGTGTAACGCTGATACGTGTGCTAGGCGCCAGGCGGCACCATCGTTTAGTGGCATAGTTAGAGTATGTGGAGAATGGTGAAGTCCCCAGGCGTAGGGACTGAAGCGGGGCTGACGCACGTCCTGCAGGTACGCACAGGTACGACGAATGACGATGGAGACCTGTAAGGGTACGTTATGAACCAAAACATCTAGCTAAAAGATACTGAGGACAGCAGGCTTCGCCGTCAACATTAGTTTATATGATAGTTAGAAGTAGAACTAGTTTATATAAGTAAGAATGGGCAGTATGAGAGATAAGTAAGACATCGTTAAGTATTAGTGTAAATGAGTATAGCGACAAGCCTTTTGGCTGTCGCTATATAAGCGGTATGAGACTTGAGACAGACGAGCAGACCAAGATAGAGTTCGATCAGAACACATGGAGCAATAGTCTGACATACGGATCACACGGGTAGTGTTAAGATGGTAGTAACCACAACGATTAGGTGATAGTAAGGATTGGGACAGCTTGGGCTTAGCCTTACAGACTGAGTACTGGATGTGACGGAGATCCTACCAATGGTCTCCGTTACCGGTAGACGGGAGGTGACTCTCTCAACAGTGTTGGAGCGTATATACCTTGTGAAAGGGGAAGCTTAACCATAGCTATACCTGGTTGGATTGTTACTGATGTGTTAGAATTGTGAAATGAAAGGAAAGACCTGTATGGATGGAGAACTGTATACTTGTACCTTCGGAATATTGTCATGGATGTAATAAACTGACCTCTTGCCAAGCGCGTGTTCTTTGTATAGGTTTGAGCCCCTTTACTTAGAATCTCTACCACTAAGAACTGAACTATGGTCCAGGATAACATCTATCTGGACAAAGCTAGCTATTTCGACGATTAATCATTAAGAACTCCCCTTTATCTTAGTACAACACACCTTATTAACATCTTCGAATAAACGACATATAATTGATAAGCAATGAAACATCACGCAGTCGAATAATGAATAAACGAATTGGTACAGGATATGAACAAATACGAACTTTAATAATGATACTCCCCTATAAATAAACGAAGACAAATAACAACCAGTCTAGCTCAAAACTATGCAAATATATTCAATAGTAAAAGGCCTCATACATTCAGAGGTTTATCAGTAAAATTAATTCAGAATGAAGAACGCTCTTAAAGAATTAACAATCATTCAATGAGGTTAACCCTAACTATTCTACCAGGTAGCGCCACTGAGTACATTTCTGTTTTTGACACTTATGGAGCACTAGTGACATCTATTGAATAAATCTTTGTCGACATTGAGGAATTTCCCACTAGGTGTCCGTCGGAATTGTGCTTGTGAAGCCACCTAGTGGTACCTGCAGAGGCCAGAAGAATAGATTCTGGAAGACATAGTATTTGATATTCCGGAGACATGAATGGTAGGCTCGTGTAGTTTCCGCCTGAGTCTACTTCTAAATTTCAATGGCCCCCTCTTATCAATTTGTTTCCATTATATTGATTATTTGAGTCATATTCTAAAACCAACCTAATAAACAAATTTCAGGAATTTGAGACTATTTCAATTGCTTTGGTATAGGACCTCAGTAAGCCATTGCCTCCGCTGATGTTAAAGAAAAAGAGAAATTCCAGATTGGTACAAGCCAATCAATTCTGCCAGTTGTCAGTATTTCAATTCAATCGCGGATTTAGGTCATGCCCGAAGGGCAGGGGAAAATTTCAGAATGCCCCCCCCCCCCTCCTTTTTGAAAATTCCTGAATCCGCCCCTGCAATTACACTAAATGCCTATAGACCTAGATGTGTTTGTTCTTAACAGTAGCAGAAAGAGTGCCATTATTTATGGGTGACTCTTAATCATTTCTTCATTATCAGCTGTTTCAAAGTTGGTGTGCAAGTCTGAGTGCCATTATTTAGCTAAATGATCAAAACAATACGATATTTCATTCATTAAACAGGGAACGATAGGCTGCAATTCCAGCGATACAAGAGGATGTACTCGTATTGGTGATCATGGCTGTCGAATTCCAGGGGCAATGCAGTAGCCTTAGGGTTTCCATCTTGATAATGTTTTATGTTTAACGCGCCAAAGTTAGATCACCAATTGCTATACACATAACACGCTTTGTTGCTTACACGTATAACTCTGTTATAGAATAGTTCATATTCAGCCGATATAATTATGTCATCTAATGTACAGCAAATTCCTTTTAAGATTACCAAACAATGGCGTTTCTACTTTGCATGTTTATTTCAGTTTTCGTATAGACCATCATACTATACCAGCCATACCAGTTAGTTGAAATGTCGTCTTTTACATACGTATTTGGGTAGGGACTGAATGTTTTTACTGGAAGATCTTTAGAAATGCACTGAATCTCTTATCAATACAATGTCATATTGCTGTCAATTTGAAATCGAAATCTTACATTGTACAATTTAAGGCATGCTTTCAAAAGCATAGAGTATGAGCAATCTAGCAATAAACCTGGCCTTCGAGTTAAGTTGAGACCGCCAGTCTTGGCTTGTGCAAGTACGACGGATTCAAATACCCCCTACAGACCAGTGCCAAAACGTGCAATATGCCTATATTGAACTGTGAGCGCATCGTGAAACTGCACATGCCATTAATATAACCCACAACTATTGCGTCGAGTCTTATATCTTAAGCGATAATCAAGGATTCAACCGTCACGTCGTAAAGGGGGAGTGCCAATTGTTTACTTAAATATATATATTATGTATATGAATTTATAAATGAATGAGTCCTAACCTATAGGTAGGTGTAAATCTTGTAATACGTCTAGACGGGTGCCTTAAGGGGTTACGACTGTCCGGTCGTGTAAGGGTTAGTCGGAAACCGTTGACGTGCCTTAATTATATATTGAGGCAGACAGTTGCTACATACAGTTCTATGGGTCCGCCGATAGCATTACATTATGGTTCTATTTAACGAAATAAGGCAGAAGATCGTGGGTGACGATGTCATTTTTATTTCCATTTCAAACGAACATGTACAAATACAAGTGTGTATAGCAGAAATAACAATTTGGTAATGACTGAGTACTTACCTTATACTCCTGGGAGAGTTCGACATTGGAAAGGTTCGTGATTATCAAGTCACAGCTTTCCAGTATCTTTGTCAGAGGCAGTTTAATTCTATTGGATGGACAAAACAAATGCCTTTCTCGTTAATGGGTTGCCCTTATGTTAAAATAAGTACCTAACAAACATATTTGTATAACAACACATGCAGGTTCCGCCAATATTAATATCAGTAAATCACACATATGCATTTTACCTCATTATTTTATTTTTTATTTCATTACTTTCAAAGGGGGGATGAATATATAATACATAAAACATATCACATGTATAGAGACTACAAGGAAACTTGATATGTATTATTAACATAACTTTTAAAACGACCGCGACTCCCATATATACACTCAGTGCTGACCCCTATTATTTAGACGGTTAAATCCTAGATGGGTGACACCGTAACGACAGGTGTCACTAGTGCCTTTCGGTGATAAGAGTCGGGCATAGTATCTCGTTAGATTGGATGGAAAGAGTTCAAGCACATACACTTAAAATAGTTTGTCAAGGAAAGAATTCATACCCTTAGGTAAACCAAAAGATGTTATTATTCATTGCAATAGGCTGCTATTTAGGTACAGTTTGATCAAGTGTACAATACAACCTCTGAATGTGCATGATTCATATATGCGCTTCTGGTTCTCGTTTCCATTCTGAAAGTGCTGCGAAATGTAAGTTTTAAAACACAAGCAGAACGTTTCCAGAAGCAGATCTAGGATTTTGATAAGGGATAATAGTTATAAAATATATACCGTTTTGTCCATACCTTACAATGCTAATTAATATAAACGTTGAAATACAAAGAGAGATTTGTACTCCAATCCCCTCCTCCTCCCAAAGTCTCATCTAAATAGGCTACTTTTATCAACAAAACGTCAAGAAGAAGTTATGCATTTTGGTCCACAATTGCATGAACAGTTAACATTATAATCCTCATAGTCATCCATTTACCAATTTGACATCATAAAGAAACGTATGAACAGCAAGGTCATGTAATAATTTCTAAACCGTCTGAAAGATACGACACGTCTGCTGTCAGCCAAGAAATATATATATCTATAAAAAAAAAAAACTGCCGAGAGCTTGTGGCGCCCCCTGGTGTGAGCGGCGGTCGGCAGTCCTGTGAGTAGTACATGAAAGGGGGTCCGGCGACGGGCGGGCGGGGCACGGAGAGGTGTGCAGGCACATTTAGGATTTCACAGGGCATTGTCAGTCAAACCTCACAGAATGCCCCCAGAAATCCCAGATATACGTGCTAAGTGGTCGACCGGCGGCGGGCATGGAGTCGGTGGTGTTGAGCTGTTGAGAGGTGGTAGGGGAATGAAGATAGTGGTTGATGAAGTCATTAGGTCGGGTAGAGAACAACTGCTAAATTGCTTAGCTCATTTCGTTTTAATTTAAAGACAACAAGAAAAGAAAAACTTTAATTCACAGAGAGGAAACTTCTATGACCGCAATGTAGCCGCACTGTGAAACCTGTACAAAAACCGGTTAACTTTATTCATTGCTACTCCATCACCAAACCGATAAGGTACATCAACCATAAACACTTTGTTCAACCAATGACAGATAACAACTGGGTATTACGTATTTTGACGACTGTACACGCTTTTGTGGTCGACGATAACACTTCATATCCGTACCAAACTAGTTTTTACCGCCGCTAACCAGAGGCCGATGTGTTACGAGGTAACCTCCGGGCGGTGTATGGGGCCCCCTAAAGCCCCCCGTCTCTCCCCGGCTTATCCCGGGTGGGGCCGCACCGACCGACGTATTATCCACGGGGAGTGAGTATTATCCGGCTAACTTATCCTGTTAACTGATCCCGACATCATCCTGATCGACCCCTCGCCGCCTGGTGGCCGATTAGGGTACTAAGCCCGCCGCTGACCTCGCTTCCGCTGGTCACGTGGCCACCTGCAAGCAGACGAGAATTGGTCAATATTTGAAGGTCAAGGTTACTGCAATCAGGTAATGAGGCGAATTGGAAAATGATATAGAAATGCCGCGTGTATGGTTGTTGCGTGAATTGGATATATATATATATATATATATATATATTCATATGTATATTCATATATATATATATGTAGCCATATATATATTCATATATATATATATATATATAGCCTTCTCCATACTGGTAGATTATAAGTAATGTATTTCATTATGATAAAACAATTCTGTCACGAGAAAGGTTTGCTATAATGCTAAATGAATATATGTATAGAATGCCCTATTGCAAAGCGCGGAAGGTCCAATATGCATGCACCTATATGCAATAAAGTATTGATAAAAGGGACATGAGCGTTAGATCCGAGGAAACACGGGAAAATATGAGGTTGACTATATCAGAGGCAACATTATTGTAGCAATTTATAGCTAGCAAAAAGGAAGTAAACCCCAACCAAACTGCTTACACGGGATAACAAGACAATAATTATAAGTACATAATTATATCACATGTAAAGTGTAAAATGGAATGGAATACCTCGTCCATTGAAACACAATAATTTTGACACTTTCCCGAATTGTAGGTAGCCTAACTGCAATTATTGCAGTTATAAAGCTACCTACAATTCGGGAAAGTGTCCAATATCACATATTGATATAGAAGATATGGACTTGTACGCAATAACATAACGTTCATGGAGCTATATCACTATTCAGGCTGGTTATATCCGCCTCCCTCTGCTCCCTCCCCCCGTGCACTCCGGGTGTTGTGCACCCCACATACTGTGGCCGTGTCGTGCACCCCGCGTCCTGTGGCCGTGACCCAGGTCCCCGGTATGGGGTGATTCCCCGACCAGACCGCACTGACTCAGGCAGGCCCGGGGCCTCCTGGAGTATAAGCCAGGGTGTTTATGTTCATCTTCTTTGTGTCTGTTGTGTGTGTGTGTGTGTGTGTGTGTGTGTGTGTGTGTGTGTGTGTGTGTGTGTGTGTGTGTGTGTGTGTCTGTGTGTGTGTGTCTGTGTGTGTCTGTGTCTGTGCCTGTGCCTGTGTCTGTGCGTGTCTGTCTGTGTCTGTGTCAGTGTCTGTGTGTCTGTGTCTGTGTATGTGTCAGTGTATGTGTCTGTCTGTGTGGGTGTTTTGCTAGTTTTTTTTGTTATAATATTCGGAGGCAGATTCGAAATACTGGATTTCAATGTCAAAATTTGGGAAACAAAGAAAGGCCTGTATGTAATAATTCCTTCTCCTTCTTCTCATCAGATTGTCGATGAACATACCAGTTATATACCGGTTATGTTGAACTGGCTTCCAATGTAGTTCCGGTCGGTTTCAATGTACTTCCGGTTTCACCCACTGTGTGAATTCTGACCCCAGTTTGTCATCATAACAGAAGGCGTGTATTCTGAGCTATACAGGTAAAAACAGCCTCTGCCAGCTGGGCACGTGAAATACCAAAGACGAGTAGTAAACCATTCAGGTTAGGATACAAGTAGTCATCATTATAGAATTGACAACTAGCGTGTAAGTTTCCTTCGCAGCTTATGTTTATAGATGCAGGGGCAGATCTAGGGGACGGTCGGGGTGTCGATGAGAAAATGGGTTCAAGTTATACTATAAAGTCGAAAAATATATTAATGAGGTTTTTTATCATCTCACAATATGCTGTGTACATTTTTATTGACAACTGGTATTACCTACTATGCTGTATATAAGTCACCTTTTTTTCAGAGTGATGAACTGAAAAACAGAGGCAACTCTGATGTTGTTACTAAATAAAATGTATGCACAAAAACAATCTCACATTCCCTCTCAGTGTCTTCTTGGGATATATCGCATTGACAGTAACTTCAATTCAGTTGTTTCAGCAAGAGGGCCTTGTGTTTATGCCATAAATTCATCAGGCTTTCTTCTTAAATACATATGGGGCACCTCTACAGCCCGAAACATATCATTCTACTTGAGGGAATGCATGTAAATATATTTGAAATAAAGTAGGGTTAGTTCTGGTAGCTCGGTTACCATAACACAGGTCCCCTTACACTCAGTGCTACCGTTCTGACACTGACACTGAAGCACCTGCTCCATGGGACGCGAGCATGGTCGTAGATTGTACTCCTAGAGTAGTCCACAGATACTGCTGACTGTAGGTGTGTGTGTGGAAAACCCTCTAAAATGAATGGTATCTGGGTACCCCTTTAAAAGAGGCCGTGAATGCCGAGAATCAATTGGTTTGTGTATATTCGCCTTTCTGACATACGTCTCCGGTGGTTCTTTACTGGCATGTTGTTGATTACATCAATTCAGATGGGTTTTTGGTGACCACAACAACGAATACCCCAAACATCAGTTCGGGTACCAGGTGGGAAGAAAACATGGCGATATCAGATGCTATGGACTACGCTAACAAGAATATAGCGCCCCTTTTGAATTCAATCTATTTCAAGAAGATAATTATGATCACCATTTAGCACTGTTTACGTGTTATCATAAACTATTGACGGTCAATTACTGATAACAATATTGTTGCCTAATTCGAAAGACAGTTATAGACGTATTGTCACTTTCTCATACTATCATACCTCTCTACTCCTCTGGCTGAGATTTAGACTATCGATTTATCCAATAACGTAAGACATACGCTTTCCCCTGTAGATGATCCCTCTACGCACAAGGTGAGTAATGGTGGAGTCCCTCCGGCCGTGCACTCTGTGCTGATTCATGTCGAGCACAGTGAAGGTTACCAGTTCGATTAGATGCGCCAGCCGACGTCTGGCATGCGTCTGTTTTCCAATAATGCACCGCGCGGTCTACCGTTTAGCATTAGTTTCCGCATCCGGCCGGCGCACCCCAACAGGGCCACACAGGGTGGACCGCTGGACGCGCTGACCGCTGGGCTGTGGTATAACGCTCCTCCAGGAGACGACTGTTTCCTCCAGTGGCCACCCCTCCCCCCCCCCCTCACCCAGGTCGCACCCACCACCTGTTACTGAGTGAAGGTGGAGTTACGAGCCGGGGGGGGGGGGGTGATTCTGATATTCTATTGTGATTTGTACTCATATCAGGATATTGCAATGTCATTGAGTTGTAGAGTATTATATCCGGGCCGCTGTTACTAGGCCGGGGCGCTGGGAACTAGGTATATCCATCGGTGTCGTAAGTTCCAAACCGTGCCTCTGATTCCTGGCATACTACACTTATGGCCTAATAACCGGTTGAATGATGACCACACTATCCGACGGGGATCAGTGGTCCTCAGCGATGCACATGCCCCCCCATTGTATGCACAAATCACCTTTTGATATTCAAGAATTGAGTAAGCCCATCAGAAAATGACCACAACTAAACTCCATATTCATTCAAGGATCTGCAAGAAGCACGAGTCGGTTTAGGCTATTGTTTCTATACCGCCATGGTCTATTTGAGTAGCAAAGTAATGATTTCACTTGGACCATGGATTATGATAGGGCACCTCCATGGATCTATCACCTGGAGTTGTTCTGAACGTCCAACAGATATATCTTGCCATTCTTTGCTCAAATGTCCCTTTCTCATTCAGACTGCAAGGCAATGAAGATGACCAACTGCAGGAGCAGCAATTAATGGTTCAAAATGTCATATCTTATTCCATTCTGATTCAGATTGCCACGCAAAGTATTCAAATACAGGGCAATGACCAACAGCAGTATCAACAATAGGCCTATGAATCACAAAACCGCCTATGATGTCCAATTTCACAGCTAGAACAATTGAATCTCAGTAGACGATTACGCGTGCACTCGGCATTGTCTTTCTATGGAACACATTACGGGAAAACATGAGAAGACGAATATTTCAAAGGACACATTTCAAAATTGTGGCTGTGCTTATTCCATGAGGACAGTTACATAATACAACATTTATCAAAACAATTTAGTTGACAAATTGCTCTTATATTTGTAAAATGCAGCTTTAGACAGTGGCCTTTTTCTCAAAGAAACAAATGTTAAAGCCTGTCCAGCCAACCTATAATGTCCAACCCTATTTTGCCATGAAATACAACATTTTGATCTGCCTTCAAACCTGTAAATTGATAAAATCTAAGAAATCATTATGTTTTAGCAGTGCTTGGGGATATAGGAAAATGTGATTCTACCTTATTAGAAGATAAGTATGGCTTACGATGGTAATTTTGTCCGATCCTAGTCCAACTCCGGGATATTCCCAATGTGGGATGGGCTTATTGCCTGAACATCCAACAGGACTATACATCCAATTATTTCCGGTAGCAGAGTACGAACTATTTATCCCGTCATGACACCAGTGGCACCAATGCTCGCAATCCCTTTACATGTGGTACATATTTAATCATTAAAAGTGATTAAGTGCCATCTATTTAGACTTGGTGGACCGGCCCTCGGTACGTGTGGTTACCTCGTGGTTACGTCCCACAAGGTAACCGTTAAAACAAAGACGGACCCAACGACCTCACACCGGAAGTACCCGCAGGTCACGTGCACAGCAGTGCCCCCAGGCGGAGTGACCGCACACTACGTGCCCGCTGGCGGCCATCTTTTTGTCCGTGTTGACGGTTGATATTTAAAAGCAGAGAGAATCCCGAGTACCTATAGGACATATAGGTATGGGTCGGTGTTCCTCGAAAGTTATACAATACGAACGTGTATACATGTTTCATTCTACTTTCTAGAGGTGAAAAGAATGCACTAAAATAATGTTCAACTAAGAATAATTAGTACAACTCTACTAGCAATTCTGAGTACTGAAATTATGTGGCAAAGTGTGTGCCAAATACCTGCACCTTAAAAGAAACAGCCCCATGAAACGCTCCGTATCGGGACACCGGATATATATAGGTCTTCCAGCCTTTTGACATATAGGCCTACAGTGAGAAATTAGAAGGCATATTTATGCAATACCTTCTTCTATTTTAGGTGAAGTTCAATGCTAAAGAAAAATTGCACTTTTAGGTAATGTATCAATTTTCGAGTCTGTTGCATTGGGCCATGAACAAGGTGTTTACAATGTCTGTCAAGCTCACATACACATACAAAAACATCAAGACAAGTGCAATTCGATTAAGACTGTAGGCCTTAGTCGTTGAAGAAATAACCATCGATTACATGGAATATAGACCTATTGGGGTCCATAGATGGCAGTCTGGAGGTACTTCGAGAGAAATTTGACTGCAAAGCATTATAACATAATGCAGAACATGGTTGACAATAAGATCCAGATCCCAATGTTAATACACACGCCCCTCGCGTAGAACCTAAGGTGAGTCGGGAAGTAAAGCTTGTAGGTGAAGAATCTTCGGTGAATACAGACTATCATAATTGATTATAAGTGTACCTGTTGGTACCAGCAACATTGGTGTTGACCGACGACAACACTTTTAAAAGATGCTGGTTGGCAAACGTGAAAAGTTCACCGCATAACATCTTGATAGCGCCTCTTCCTTTTGTTTTTGCTAAGAAAAATGAAGCTGTTTTGAATGTAAATTCGGCCAAAAGGTGGTTTGAAAATGCAACACCGCCACCCCCTCCCCATTTCAAAAGACAAGGTCCACCTCTGGTGACAGTCTCTGTTGCTAACCGACTGGGTCTTGAACCGTTGGAGCAATGCCGGGTAAATAACCTCTTCTTCAGATGAAATAAAGTATCGAAAACTTAAAATCTAAAAACAAATAAAGATTGCCATAACTTATGAGGCAAGGCCAGGATACAGGCCTTGACTAACTGTGAATCAGGAAAGGTTAATACTAGCATTTAGCACGTTTCTCCTAACTGTCCCCGTTTCATGTCCCAGACAGGGTTCCACCTGGCAGACACGTTATTATTTGGACATAAACTTAGGCGTTCAGACAGGAATGTATTCAATGCCAACTTGTGTGTTTTACTTCATGTAAGAAGTCACAACTCTTTACAAATTGGGGAATTGGTCGGCAAGCACTGGAGGCAGGACCACGACTTTATGTCAATTGCTAGCTGAAGGAATTATGGAATTCGGCATGATAGGACGTATAGGTACCAGCTACACCCACCCCGGACCACCATCTGAACATTTGTTGATCCTACATACATGTGGTTGTTAGAATTGACAGCTGAATGAGTATCAAATTATGCAGGAAAATATAGCCGAAAGATGAGTGCAAAATCGCGTTTTAGAGTTTGCCAAGTGGTACTGTGTGTAATCTAATACTCTTTACAAATTGTAATCTAATACAGATAGTCACTTCTTATGGAAGCACCGGACCGTCACACTAAAACCCACCAAACAATAATGATAATTATTATTATTTTCTGAGAATCCATCTCCCTGGTGTAAAGAGAGTATTCAGAAAGATTCTGATCAATCTTACGGTATAACCGTACACTAACCTGTAGACGCTCACCTGGTTAAAGTGTGTAATGATACTCGTGTATTTTCACTATGGTTCCATCTCCAGTCGGTCCAAGCATCACAAAATCTATACGTGCATCCGTTTGCATGTACTCCCCATCTGAGACATCTCCGTCGTCAAAGATATAGTCCTTAATAAAGGTATATCCAGAAGTGAAAATATGCTGTTTCAAGCTGGTCATCAGAAATAGACACCATGAAAGTGTCAGCTACTCCAGTGTTGTCTTTTCCATCTATTCACATGCAGCAACCATGTGCAAGTTAATAATATGACAAGCTAGTACTTGGGACCTGTCCCCCTGAGACGGTGACGGTGTTCTGATAGCGTCCCCCCTCTGACAGTCAGTCTTATAGGCCTGCAGTACGTGCACCCGGCCACTCCCCGCACCCCTACCCCTGGGGGAGGGGGGGGGGCACTGACTCTCTGAAGGTTACTACCAACTGCCAAACTACCACCCTTACCTACCTTTTGTGACTGACCGCTCCTGAAATTTGGTTGACCGCCCCTTATTTTTAGAGTATGCAGATCACCACCCTAAAAAATTCAGAGGGTCTCAATACCTTGAAATAGATCAAAAATCACCCAAATTGCCAAGGAAAATTTCTTATAGAATTAGCATACGTTCTGTGTGTGAAATAATGCTAAGTTTGACTTACTGCCTATGATTGCTTTATAGAGGTAGTTTACAACCCCCCCTTTTTGTGTGTGTGTGTCATAAAAATGGCTGACTGCCCCTCAATTTTGACGTTCACTGCCCCCACTTCGTGAGTCTGTTTGGCACTGGGTACCCTGTTGAGACCCAAGTACCCCCCGGGCCCTACCCCCACCTCTCAGGGTGCCCACTCAGGTAGGGCTAACCACCCTCTGCCCCTGCACTCAGCGAGGACAAGTCATCATTGTTCCTAGGTTGCGTCACTCTGAAAATGACCATGGAAGGTCATTATTTTCTCATATCAAATGACAATCATTGAAATAAAAACAGCTACAGCCAAGTGCTGAGCTCTTTGACTGTCAAGCCATATGGTAAAATTATTTTGTACTTTTTGACACCAGAATTGACCTCTGATTAAGACATTGCCTAAGATAGACTAAGAAAAAGATAGATGGAGAAAAAAACAAGTTGTCCAAAGTCCTTATGGTGTCCCTGTTGAACTTATTCCCACACATTGGAAATGTTTTTAACATTTAGATAAATACTTAATTGTAGACTCAGAGAAAGCTATGCACAGCCGAGCATGACTGAGTATAGTTTTATAGTAAACAAGCGATTTTAAACAAAGGCCACCAAAGGTATTTGATATGTCTCACGTAACAGATAAATCGTAGGCTTACTCATCATACCCAAATAACTAAACTGAATTCATATTTGAGTATGAACGACATTATGACTACGGCCTTACAGTTCTTCATAAGGACTTAATTGTTTTTCCTTGCGCGTAATGTTCCGGCTGAAGGTCATGGTACTAATATTGGTGCATTCAATTTTCCTTCTCTGACCACTGTGGTTACCGCGCGATTCGTGATATTTGTGCATCAAGTGCAGATATTCCACCTGACCACTATGGCTAGTGCTAATTCCGCCATCATTGTGTGTTGTCAACCTCTGCTTCGTGTTCTGTCAAGAGTGGATGTAACCAGAACTAGTGAACTAGGTAACCTTACTTTCCTGCGCTGTTCTTGTGCAATTTGATTGTTTGTTTTCTTTGAGGTTAATATTTTAGTATGAAGTTAGATTAGACTTGGTACCGTTATTTTTCTTACGGGTAAGAGGAGAAATTACTGCGTCTCGAAGACGTCAGCTTGCTGCGTTTTGAAAAGTGAATGCAATCTTACAACCATGGGAAGATAATGCATTCCCACGTAAAGATGATAATAAAACACTTGTGGACAAAAAATAAAGTCACTCACCCTATGATTATTGACTACCATTTCCTAACGCTTGAGGGAAGGTGGTTGTCAATGAAGAGGGTTATAGATATTATGCTTTCCAAAAACAGTTACTTTTAAATAATCATAATATAGCTACATGTATTAAAGTATGATCATGCATGTATGTAGTGTGTGTGTGTGTGTGTGTGTGTGTGAGTGCTGTGGGTGTGTGTGTAAGAGTAGAGGTGTGTGCTCGTGTGTGGATGAATGTGTATTTGTGCGCATATCACCAACGGCTGTCAATGATTCTTTAATGACCATTTTTCCGCTTCAAATTCCTATTTCTCCCCTGTCCCTGTCGGTTATCTGTCCTGACAGGACGCTCCAGCCGGCCGGATACGGCCTGTTGTTGATCTGATCCGATACCCAGACACCGTGTGGTGTTGGTCTACGGCCAGGTGCCACCAGCCCTGGTTAACCACCCAGGGCACGAGTAGGGGCTGGAGAAAGGCCCGGGTAGACGGGGGCAAACCGCCGGGTGGCCAGGGACTTCCCCTCCTCCACGGCAGATACACAATACCATGTTATGATGTATATAGCTTAACGCTATTCCTCGTCATTTGAAAACGGGGATTGCATCGCGTATCAACTATCAGTATATACAATGTGTTTGTAATGGCGTTAAGTAATAAATGCCAGGTTACCTTTCTATTTTTTTTCTGTGTTTAACTTGATGATATATGTGATTACTATGTTTGATTACATTCATTCAGAAATTCCTTTCATGCATTTCTGGAAAAAAGTGGAAAAAAGGTATTCTTCCAATTACTACCTTGTTGTCGTTAGCCCCGGGAGAAATTAAGATACGGAGAAAATAATTCTTTATACAACACAAACAGAATTTCCCCGAAACATGCCACTTTCTTCGCATGGTCGCCTACAGTAACTGCGGTCTTGAATCAACTGAACAAGTATTTATTTAGCCGATGGGATAGTTTCAGTTAATGGTCTGAAACTATAGACTAAATTACAGGGTCAGCCTATCAGAAGAAAATACAGGAGCTGACAGGTTTAGAAACATTCTTTGAAGCCTATTGTCAAAAGGTCAGACTTTTGGAGACGCACAGTGATCAAGCTAAATAGCACAGGCTTTATATTATGACAATACTAATTTCATACGTCTGTTGTAAAGATCTTGTGCAACATTTGAATAATATTTCAATACAAACGTTATGAATAAAAAAAAAAACTGCCTCGATTACATGAAGCAGTGGCGGATCCAGTTTTTGGAAAGGTGGCGGTCACGCTAATAGAAAGGGGGTCGCCCCCTAATTTTCAGAATTTTATATTTGAAAAAAAATCTAAATTTGCCCAAAAAAGGTGGGGAGGGGGGCCGCGCAACCCTCTTATTCCACCACTGTGAAATGCAACATTTTCAATATATCTCTGAGTGGAATGCGATGCACCGTTGATTATCATCGAATTGATCATTTTCTACTGAAATGATATTTATCACTGTCTTTTCCATGTCAAGGTTAAGAGATAAAAGTGGTTGCAATATGGCTATATATCTGATGAAAGTTACACCGAAATATAGGGGGGAAATATTCCAATTTTGCCCAAGAAATATTCCAAGTTTGGCCGGCGTCTGAACGACTGCGTGGACGTGCTCTCCCGGCTATTATCACCGGCTGCTTTTGTACTCTCCAGTTTTCTATCTGTCCTGAAGTTGAGTTGTTTTTTTTTAGCATTATTGCGCACAGACATGACCGGTTGTTACTGGTTACGAATCCTTCTTCAACGGGTCGCGGCTCCTCGCCAATGGCGGAAGTTTAAAAGCGAAAAGCCTTCTGCTCGCGTCGACCCTCTTTCAGTGAATCATGTCTCTCCGTGTTATGTACATATCGACCTCTCCGACATGTTGTGGCGGGCCAAAAGTCGGCTGCTCTGCGGTGCCGTGATTCACCGGGCGCAGACGACATTTCTCCTCCAGAAGGCCGCTGGCGTCGGCAGGTCGCCGGGTGCGCGTCCCAAACCACAGGGCCATTTTCACCAGCAGGTCGTCGACTAGTGGTAGAGGTATATAGGGAGGGGGCCTCCTGTGGGCCAGGGAATGGAGGAGGGCGGATGTAAAACTAACCACTGGTTGAACCAGTGCAAAACGTCTTTGTGTCCGAAACCTGCAGGAAATTTCTGGGCAGTGAGAGTGGGGAAGCGAGTCAGCGACCTGGTATGGTGAGGTCGTTTTCCCACGGTTATTTTCTGTATCTTTGTATGTTTTTAAACATTGTTTTAAAGCTGTGAGGATTCGGAGGGAGGGGGCTGTGGGTCCTGTTGCATGCCGTGCGCGCACGACCGAGGCCGCCATGATGATAACCAGTCGGTGTGTACCGGCGAATATTGCGCGACCTCATCTCAGGTCAAACTTCACCCGACTCTCCGAAGACGACCTCGCCCCTTCATTACACAGGGCTTGATTATAGAAACGCTGTATCTTATCTTTTACATCCTGGTGAAATGTATACATAAGCGAAGCGCAGAGGCGTAGCTCGGCTGAAATAGAAATGCCTCTCACCTCTCGAAATATCCCGTTTGAGTGAAACTGTTCAATCCAGCAGCGGTTGGAGCCTTGCCTCCTACTTCCCAGCCCCTGACACATGTCTCGGGCAGTGGCTACCTCTCCTGCCTCCTCCAGGGGAAACGCCTCAGTTTGTGGTGTTTGGACCACGGAGACTCACGTACCACCAGCAGACGAGATGTTGGGGCTTTTGGCGCGCCGACTTTACGCGCTAGGCCCGCTGGTAGTTCCGGTCGACGCAGTCTCGTTGTACTATGTACTATGGGATCTGGGGTCTCCCACTCCCCCCCAACCACCACCACCCCCGGGTCTAGGGGGCCCCCCGTTCACAGCTGACCAATCACAGCCCTGCTCCTGAGGGTTTCTAATGGAATGCCTTTTTCTGATTGGCTGGGGACAAAATAAGGAGGCGGGGTTTAAGTCAGAGAGAGGCTCTGAAGGCATCTGCCCACCTTGCTCTTCCTCCCACACATTCACCCCCCCTGACCCTCACCCCTCCTATCTTCCCTCCCTCCCCCGTAGAAAAAAATCGCATCTAGCTATCGAAACAAGAACGATGTACCAGACTGGTTCTCAGCCTAAATAGCATGTAGCCCAGCCCCTATCACCGTACGTGGGGAACCAGCGAAGGAGCAGGTCGACTGATCCAACACCCCCTCCCCACCTTGCAGGGACGCCTTGTCAAAAAAATATAGATAGAAATAAATACAAATATAAAGCAGATCACCTAAGCCAATTCAAAAGCTGGAGGATATATCAGGCATTACTCTGTGATATATGACAAAAACACAACAAAAGCCTCCATCCCCTCCCCGTTCAAAACAACTTAGTGTCCCCCACAGGTATTTCCTATGTTCATAAAAATATTGCAAATGTAGATGCTGTTTTCCAGAGTGACCAGTGATCCCGTTTCACCGCCGGCACATGCGTTGGCCTACATGCAAACGCTTAGAATGGCGAGAATGGGATGGGGGGGGGGGGGGGGAAGCTGGGGGGAGGGGGGGAGCTGGGGGAGTGATGGCGAATTGATCCTGTTTTCGCATGAAAAATCTAAGAAAAACGTATGTCGCATGTCTTTGTCGCCAATTAAGCAAAATATATCGTATTTCAGAAATAGCCATGTCGCCCTGAGACTGTCATTTCGGTTTCAAAAAGAAAAACTGTCATATATGTCACCCCATGGCTTCTCAAATCTGATTTTCTTGCAATATTACTAATGTAAGAGCTACGGAAGCGGCGCCATCGAATTGCGGCTTAAGAAACGCATATTTAGGGGCTTGGGGCCATAGTTGATTTGAAAGGGAGGTCACCAATAAAGTACATATGGGAAGGAGGAAAGCACAAGGGAGGATTTTGTTTATTCATTTATCTATTTTTTCCAATCTTAAATACATAAGTTCTTCCTTGGCATTTTGGTGAAACACGAAATGAAAGGAATGAATGAGATGATAATCCTATATATTCTTACTTACACATCTGATGCTTTATCACTTAGTAATTGTTTATCAACTATTAACTTGTTCTATATGTCTACATCTCTATAGTAACAACTATTTTGTATTGGACCCGCCCCTGGCGAGAATGTATTTGTTATTGTTATTAATTGATTTATTCTTGGGTCTTTTGGTGTCCCAGACAGCGGACCGAGGGCGCCAGCTGGCCACACCTCTGTCGGTCGCTGATTTTCTTCAAATAAAAGATCTACGGAAGCAGCATCGGAAATGTTTCCTGATATTCTCTGGGTGTCAGCATCCCCCCACACCCACACCCACGCCCACACCTGCCGTTCGTACCAGATCAGAAACCACTGGGAGCATTGGGGGATAAGATTGGACCATGGAGAGTAACAATATTCCCCACGGTTGGACGCGCTCCTCCCCTCTTTCTGGCAAGTTAGCTATGCTTAAACTATCAGCCTGAAATTATATCATAATTCCATAGAGTGAGGTAATTTAAATTTTTATTTGGTATAAAAATGGAAGGTTGATGGGTCCACAAAACACAACGAGACCCAAACACCAACGTCCCTATCTATTGGTAACCCCTGCCATATGTATGATAGTACTAAGAATGTGAAGCGAGAAAAGAAAGGACTACCGAATGAAAAAAAAGAAATCAGCAGTTAGAGAACACACATTTTAGTGAATGCTTTCGAGAAAGAATAACATGATGCAAAGAAATACGCTAAGATTATAAGGGGGGGGAGCGTTCGGTTTGACATGAGGTCCATGAGTTTGGCATTGCCTTTCGGAATTTCAGAGGCTAAATCAGGGAATGTTCTAAGGGACCTGGGGGAATATTTAAACATGCAAAATAGATTTTAGAAATGTCTATGGTGAGAAGAACAGTCAAAGAAAAATAAATGTAAAGTTGAAAAAATCATCATCCTGGGTCTCTTTTGTTGGGTCGGATGCTGATAGATATACAAATGAGGATAAAGGAGATAGACAGGGAAAGGAATGAGGAAGACTGGAGTGTGTTGTTCAATTTTCGACTTTCCCTTGTGTTTGAGGTTTGTCGACCGGGTAGTTTGTGGTGTGTCCGGTGGGGCGAGCTCTGTGGACTATATACAGGGGATCTCAGATAGTCCACAGCACCCCCCGACCCCCAGGCGACCTGAGGGGCCTGGGATCTGACCACATGTATGTATATTATATGAAATCATGAGGCAAAGTTAAATATGACTATACAACGTGACATTTGGACCATTGAACACTCTATAGGCGGCAGTAGAGTCCCACAACACTAGGTATATAGCCAAGGCGGTCGGGCATAATACCGCAAGCCTGGCTGGTTTAAACCTTATATACGATCAATTTTATTCCGATAAATGTTACAACAGAAGCGGAAGAAAAAATGCCTATGTGTCGCAAAGTTGGAAAGAATACCGTCAAATGAAATCTAGTGGGCTAGAAAAATGCGTGAAAGGTCCAGAAAGGTCAAAAAATTGCCAAGGCCAAAGAATCATTCTGTACCAGGCTGTATATACATAGTTTACACCTTCGATTCTTTTAGTTTTAGTTCTCGACGATATGGTTTTAAAGACAGAAACAACGTCGGAACCTAATTAGGATGTTTTCAATAGAATAATTATGTTAGAGTTCATAAACGACAATTCTCCCTGCTATGCTAATTCTTCATATCTCTGATTATATTATGGCATATTCTTGGTTAGTTGTCGACAAGTTTCTCAACAAAGCAAACACATTGGCCTTTTATAATGTCAAACCTAGCATTTTATGTTTCATCTTATCCCCCCCCCCCCCCACACACACACACCTTTTTGGGCAAATTTTAGACTTTTTTAATGTAAAATTCGGCCAAAATTAATTAAGGAAGATTTTTTCCAATAGCGCCCCCCCCCCCTTTTTTTTCAAAACCCTGGATCCGCCACTGTGATACATGTATTTATAATCGGGTATAACTGTAGTATTGGCAATATTTGACAGTTATATCGTTAATACTGCTGGTGCATATGATACAAGAAAGTTAGCTAGCCATTGTAAGGTGAATTGAAGTCCTCGAAAAATGCCAAGCAGATATTGCTGATTTTACCGGACTTTTCTACGTACTTCTTTTTCAGAACTTCACTCAAATTCTTTATAAAATTGTATTTTGCATTTATAATACCATTAGCAGGTATGCGAGCGGCTGTGCGCATGCCTCGTCAAGCATGTGGTTTGTGAATCTAACCCTGGGGGCTCCCTAGACAGCTAGGGGCCCAGGGGGGCAGGTAAAGGAGGGGGGGGGGGAGTCGGGGGGTTCCAAATTAGACCCTGCACCCACTGAACTCGCCATTATTACGTGACCAACACCTCAAATGTCAGGCATGCCATTTCCTAATCACACCACTAATTGTCCCTTATACCGAGGTATGGGGACACGGTGGTGGGCAGGGCGGCTCTGCTTGAGTTCCGTTTTCATTTCTAAATACATTTTTTTTATGTATCATGAGAAGACGTTTTACTATATATTATCTACTCGTAATCACCTGTTCACTCATTTCAAAAGGCATAGGGCGATTAGTGGGATTGGGAATGGTTTACATCTATCGTCTACAGATTTGAGCGCGCGTCTTGAACCCTGCAACTTTACGTTTTGTTTGTGATCTCCTGGGAGACCAAGAAATCAGAAAGAGGGGCATTGGACGCTCAAAGAAAGGATCTGGTTCCCTTTGTCCAGGCATGTGACAATATGAGAATATGACATTAGTAATAGGTGTATAGCTCTCGGATATATCTCGGATTGAATTTTTAGATCAATCCTTGCATTTCTCTTTCTCTAAAACTTGTCCACCAACTTCCGGTCCCACACGAGGCGGGTGGTGCCCCCATAGGCGGTATAGTGCCCTCACTGTTCAGGTGCTTGGGGATAGGTACACTCAACTATGTGGTCATAAGACGAAGAAAGGGGGGCTTTGACAGATGGCATTTTTAAACAAAAAATACTTATAAAACTATTGGTTGAGGACAATTTTATAGCCCCAAGCGACAATAAAACAATTACTTTGTTGAAATTCTCAGAGTTTCCCAACTCTTGTTTTTGGAAAGTAGGCCTAGCCTATAGCTACTTCCCATCCCATCGCAAAAAGGGGCGCAAAACGCCATACTCATACCCTTTACAGACTGGCCTTAAAATGCGCTCATAATGACAGTTCAATACAGGCAGAATGCGCATTCTGAGCCCTGTCTGTATAGGGTATTAGGTTTAGACTGTACCCTGCATTGTGAAAGGATTATGCCAAACAACTTAATCCATACAACTATATATATACCTTTCCTTCGGGTCTGCGCAGTTGACCCTGCCATATATGCCTTAAGCCCTAAACTTTAGTCATGATGCCATTGGAATCCATTAATTAATTAATTTGTCCGGAAATACATGTATATTATTTAGTTATATGTCTGAACAAACGAATGATCGGACATATCCTCTAGCAGAGCGCCACACTAATTGAAAGGTCTATACAAAGTCATGTTCAAGACAAGTGAGTAGCGGAGAATGCCCGCAAACTGGTGCCCCCACCTGGTGACCAAAGCTGTCAAATGTCCCTGAATGAGCCTTTTATAGTGTACCAGACCTTGACTGTACACAGCCCAAATTGATATAAAATCCTCACACGATAATAAATCATTTCCCCTTTTAAAGTGTAGTAAACATACAGAAGCCAGTAGTCTGAAACCTGAAGCCAGGAGCCAGGAGCCAGGAGCCAGGAGCAAGAAGCAATAGGAATGGAGCCAAATCCCATGTACACTATCAAAGCCAAAGCCAGCTCTCCTCCTATGGCTGACACTCTGAGCCTAATAAATATTAATGAAGGTCACTGTCTCTAGGGCAGTATAGATATAAGGGCCATGTATGAAGCCCTTTGGTTTTGGTGTTAAGTTGAAGTGCTGTTCATGTATTCTACTGGATATTACATGTAACTACTGAGATCACACTGATTGCTACAGGAATAAAGACTATAACAGTACGTCTCAATTGGACATTAGTTTTTGTGACTTTTGTCCAAAGCCCCTACAACTTGAACTAGCACAATACACTGCATGAGGCCACATTGGTGGCCAATGGTACGATACTTCGCTGCCATCAAATGTCCATGTAAAATGGTGTTCGCACTTGAACCCTACAGATTTACCGTTTTTCATGCGATTAAGGGTGTCCATCAAGCCGACAATTGTCCATATTCTTTGGATAAACAAAATTTGACTTTTAACATGCATAGAACATTTGAAATTCAAAATTTTGGAAATGCATTTATAAGCCACGCCCAAGGACGTTAAGGCCCGCTTTCAAATTGCCCGACATCGCTCCCATTATGTTTTATGCAGAGAGTATATCCCCCATACCCCCACTATCTCACGTCACCGACACACACAAACACACCCACACACAACCCCCCCCCCCCCCCGACACACGCACCAACCCACACTCTCATACACCCCCACACATCAACACCCACACCCACACCCACATCCACATCCACACCCACACCCACACCCACACCCACACCCACACCCACCTCTCCATGCCCTAGATCCGGCTCGCACGTAATCGGGATCCAGAAAGGCGGATATGCGCATCTTCATTAAATATCATAATAAGAAAAAAACTATGTAGGGCTTCCTACCACCACCACTCGGTCCCCTCTGGCTCTTCCATTGCATCCTGATTCGCAATTTTTGCCCGGCTCAGATAAGATAGGAGACAGGGACAGTTGTTGTTGTTGTTGTTGTTGTTGTTGTTGTGTTATTGTTTATGTTGTACTGATGTGGGTGGTCAGTCCACACTCTGACGTTAGTGGGTTTGCATCAGCGCACACCTTAGCTATAACTCTTTGTCATAGGTGAAGAGTAGGGAGGAGTCTAGTATTGTACCATCCATACATAAGTGCCATTCAGGGCAGCACTCAGTTAGAGAGCTGAACGTTGTTGTGAGTTAACCATCCTGGAAAGGTTGTGTTCTAGAAGCTTAATCCTGGAGTTGGAATTGAAGCTGATAGACTGCTTAGATGGCGGGAGCATTGACTGAGTGTGGTTGAGTGGATCCTCTCCTCAGAACTGTTTACTGTCCTTGAGATCTTGTCATGAGAACATCGCAACATAGGAAATAAATAAAGAAAATCCTTTCATGTGAGTGTTATGTCTTACATAATACCGGAACTATTATTATGCATTGGATGACAGCGGTCAAACGCAAGGAAACTGCGATAGGAGCTAGCTTTTATCTGAAGTCAAATCAACTCCTTAAATAAGACCTTAACTTTAATGGATAATTAACCAACTATAGTTCAAAGTTGTTTTTATTAAGATAATTTTATTACTGCTTCTGATTGGAACTAAATACAGAATCATCCGAATAAAAAATCGTTTAATAAAGTCGTCCTAAAGAGTACCTACAAGCTACTACACGTGCACTTGTTTTACATCTCCTATAGTTTAATGTTCTTCTAATGGTTGCATAAAAAATCTTCCTTTTTAATACCGTCTAATGAATCCGTGTGCTTTACTATTCTGGGCGCGGAGGAGTGGAGACTGGGGGACTGGGTCATCACCGCGGCCAAAACAAGCCCGGAGAAGGCCCGCCTCGACTCATATCTGGTCATTTTTCACGGCAGTCTAGACGCCCAAGAATGTGGACATTTTGACTCCCATTCACAGATGCTCGAAATACGGTCGCCTAGGTCACATGTACCCAGGGCCCCCTCCCCCGGCCGGGGCCTACTACCGGCGGGCCGGGCCTACACACTCAAAACAAGCAGAAAGATGTGTGAAGTGGGACATTTCCCAGAGACCCCGCACTTTTTTATATCTCAGTTCACTCAAACACACTTTCTCTTCCCCCTGTAGGGCCTACATCCACCCCTGTTTTTACTTTTACATGCAAATGATCTGAAGGGTTTCGTTTTGAAGGTCCAAAACAAAAAGGGAAAGGTTGAAGGGATGGCTTTTCTGGAATCCACTTGTCTCATTTTGTCCATATTTTTCTTTTCATTTTTTCGTTCAATGCTCTGTTACTTAACTGCATTCCATTCCCTTCTACACCCACGTTTGCTTTTACAAACAAATCTAGAGTCTAGATAAATCTAGCTGGCCTAAAATCCCAAGAGCCGATGTATATTTTTCTCCGAAATAAGCATCCCTTTCCTGGAAGGTGTTAGTATGTCAGTGTGGACGGTAAATAATAGTAATGTTTGGGTGATAAAATGGCGGCCCTCTCCTCCTGGACCTGAGTCCATGTAACTGGAGACCTGTCGGCCATTGTTGTGTCTGAGACCCCACGTCACATACTGTTTACAACCAAAGGTCGTCACCATGACAACAAGCAAAAGGAAAACAAGAAAAAAGGGAAAATATTCTTGGAATGTATATATATATATATCCCTGACGAAAGTTATGCTCTTAAATTTCGCTTTTCGAACTGGTGAGTGTACTGACAGTTCAAAACCTTCAAATACTTTTTGTGTGAATGAAAACTTTTGAATTTTCCTTAGTTTCCAGGTTTGTAATGAAGGCAGACGACCTTGCACCGAGTGGCCATCGGTCGCCATGACGACGGCGGCGTCTGGTCAGTGAACTGAATACGGCCACGACCAGAACAAACGCGCCGCAGCAGACTTAGGAGGCTTTTTACTCATTTTCTTGTGTTTTTCTTGTTATTATTTGTTATTTTCTATAGCTTATCCTCATCAATATACCCGTACTCATAGTACCATGGCGTGCATGCCACCCTGTCCCCTCCTACGCACACTATATCCTCTATAACTGAAGAAAATTGGCGGAAAAATAATAAGAAAAGAAACATAAATAAAGATTTTCAAAATAAAAAATGGTGGTGGCGTCGGTAGCAAAACCGCAAGTCGCATGAACGCCTGGTGATTGTCGCGTTTTTCGCGCCAAAACCAAAAGTCGTCTGATGGAAAACCAGGCCAGGTGGATTCTGGGTAATCTGGTTTGTGTTGTTGGAGAGGTTGTACTGGTGGGATTCCAGTTTGGGGGTCAAGTTCTTTGTAAGATGGCGGTCGCTTACATTATATATACTTGTAATTCTCAAATGAACAACTGCCCTGTCTAACGCAGCCAGTGTAAGATATAGGTATTACACAAGTTTCTGTTTCTTTTCACTTCGATTGAATAATTCTACATGTATGTAAACAACTTCATGTAATATATCCCAGCCAACGGGCACTATATCAACTTATGGCGATGCAACAAGAGATGAGATATACCCGCTAAACCCACAGTCCCATTGACCTCAATGACATGCCCACATTTTGTTCTAACCGCCAATGACAATTGTAAGATATAATAAGGAAACTTTTGTATGTGACTTTACTTTTTCTTAAATATGTTTTCAATATGTTTGCCATCCAGATAAATACATGTATGGTTGATGGGGGGGGGGGGGGGGGGGGTACCACAACTCATTAAAGAGGTTTCCGGAGAGTTTCTTTGCACGTCCCATGTCAAACAAGTCGGTTACAGGAGCCCAGTACAGGTAAACCAGAGTACCAGGCACGGATACACCTGTGTGTTGGCGGCTGGTTCAGATTCGGTCAAAGAAAAACTTGCACGTGCACTTTTATATATCTATACCTGAACTCTATATGCATTGTCACTTTAGGCAAACCACATCCGAAGTAATACCCCAAGGGCGTCCAGGAAGTGTGTGCATCTCAGGACATATCACTCGAATTCAATTGGCAGGGGAGCAGTCTATAACCAAAGTACTAGCTGAATATATTAAAAAGTCACAGTCACAGATCCCCATTTACCCAGCCCAATTCTGACAGAGCTATGCATAATTGCTAAATGTACACCAAGAAATAGTAAAATACAATCTCTCCCAATGTTTTGAAAAGCCTCTGCAATAAGAATAATTCCATAGGCTTTTTCATGATGTGCTTCTTTAGGTTGATGCTATGTTAAACCGAAAATAACTTTATGTAATCTATTTATCTGGAATTTCCAAAATTATGTTCTAGGATTTGCTTCGCGGCGGCAGTAATTGCCGTGATACGCGGCGAGGCGTGGAACTCTCCATGCATGAAGGCGGGAAGGACGCTGACGTCACGTGATGTTAATTAGGGACGTAGTTTGTCAGTGGAGGACCTTGGGTTAATTAACTAATTATCCAATCATATCCATGTATTGTGTGGGAAGGGTATGGACAGCCGGTGGGATGGGCTCCCCATGCCCTTTTTTAATCTAATACGCAACGTGTATCATATAATTATTTCTAGGAAATATGTAATTTGTTGTTAGTGTACCAGTGGAAAACATTTGTTTGAGAAAATGGTCAACAATGACACAATATTTACTTCGCAAATGGTATATGTTCGTGGTATGTAAAGAATGCAGCTGGAGTAACACTGCTTACTTTCTCTTCTTTTTGTCTGACTTGGAATTTCAAGGTGTTTAAATTCAAACTTGTTCTGTCACTCAATAGGTACACATAAAGAAACTGAATTCTTACTATTCCGATGTTTTATATCATGTTCACACTTTGTTATGTATGAGAGTCTGCAGTATGGTTGCATCCTCCCAGGTGTAGGTGCAGGGTGTATATATATTTAAAACATGCACTTTTGATCGAATCTCGCTCTTTAGATAAACAGCGTCGTAATAAATTGACAAATTCTATAATGTTTTTTCTCTGCAAATTTATAGATCCCTCCTCCCAAAAAAAGATTAGATGATCATCAAAACATCTATCTATTCTCCTTCTTTTCGTATCTTCACCCGAAAAAACACCAAATAAAGTGTACCAACGTTGGTTCAACGCACGCAGTAGACAACAAGGCGATATGACGCCCAGTGCTCATTCTGTCGCGATGCGTTCGTAACATGCATACTTAAAACAAGTAAATAGTTAATAAATATCTACAATAATATTAGTTATATATATCTTAATATCTACATTAGTTATCATTATTAGTTGGTCAACGTGGTGTTATTCCTGCAACGTTGTAAATGTTTCCCAGTCATGCACGTGTACATGCATTTGCACGTATATTGCACGAAACTTTGATAGAATGAAGAACAAAACATTTCTCAATTACTCTCAATGATTTTCAAACCTCCACGTCAAATGCTTTATGGGTTCATAACGTACGTGAAGGATCCTCATACTTTTAAACCTGTTTGTGTTATTTCGCTTTATACATTGTTTTGCTCAATTAAAATGGTTGGTTGGTTGGTTGGTTATTGGTTGCTTTACGCCCTAATCAACTGCCAGGGTCATATCAAGGGCGGTGATGGTGATCGAATCTATGAGAAGGTAGAGACCGTACCCCTACACTTTTACCGAGGCAGGTGTTCTTTAATGTGCAGGGTCCCATAGGCAGGGCTCAATTAAAATGTCCAAATGGACTTTCTTGATGGCGATGGTAGCTATTTCGGCTAGACTTTGATTTTTCCAGATCCTCTTTCATCTGCATGCTAAATTCTATTCTGAGTTTTAGTCTATACTCAAATATTTTCAACTTCGAAAGAAGTTCATTGTCCTTCCGCTGTCTACTTCTTGTAATCCGCAATATTTACGTGGATTCTAAAAACAGATGACCATAAGGATGGTCCTAACTATTTTCAATTAGAATTATAATCAATTGATTTTGTTTTTTCAAATCTTTGGTATGTGCCCAATTAGGAGGAATTGAAAATGCATCCACAAAAACGGTATTATACTGAAACCTATATACCTACGTGTGTTCTGGTCTTGGACTCTGGGCTGCATGCGTTAAGTTTGGCAGCTGGCCTCGTATAGATTAAGGACAAGTAAATCCTTACCTCACCCGGTTCCAAGAACGACATGGGAGATAACAAAGCCAGTTTCTACCTCCGTCTTTTCAGTGGCCGTAAGGGCCGACCGGAGGTCCCACAGACCGGCCAAAAGGGGGTTGTCCCTTGCTCATCAGGGACAGATGGGGGCACAATACAGGGGCGGATCCACGCCGCGTCATGCAGGATGCGCGTCTGCATGACTTTTAATACTAGTGTCGGATCCAGCTTTTTGAAAAGGTTGGGGCGTGCGAATAAAAAGAGGGGGCGCACCCGACTATTTTCCAGAATTTTACATTTAAAAATTCTGAATTTGACAAAAGAAAAAGAAGGGGACGCCCGCTCCCCCATGTAAATCCGCCCCTGAGTGAATACAACTAAACCACACAAACATTTGTTTTGTGGAATAGATCTATCCTATAGAGTACGTTGCACTTGGAGTGAGTACATGGTGGTTATTAACCCCCGCCTGGTCTGTGTTTTGGCCAGGACGATGGTGGAGGTCGGGTCGGGTCGGTCGGGGTGTGGTCAGCGGACGGTCGGGTCGGGCCGTCCATGTCCGAGTACGTTCACACTGCCCCATACGGTCCCACCGACCGGTGCGTCCACCACATCCGTGACGTGAGGTCCACGCACTGGACGCCCATGTCCGCAGACCAACTTCACTTAATTTCTAGTTTGTGTTCCGTATTTCAAACCACTTCGTGCCTTTTTTTTAACCAATCTACAACGTTTTATCAAAAGAGGGTGCCCTATAGTTGTACAAATCTCCACCGGACCCTCCGTGTCCAATAATTTTACATTACCAAAAATAGCCGCCGCCCTCTTCATTACGCCATGCAGTGACTGTACATAACATTGGATAGGACCTATTATTCCTAAAAGTAACACTTTCAACCTTTGTTTGGATTTCCGTCTGATTCAAATATAGACACCGTCTCTTTGAATATAACCCCACTGTTTACGGATTGGCTTGCGGTCCCTGATTTCCTACTAATCAGGTAGAAATAAATCCGTCAACAGGATGTTAGCGGCCAACAGGATATCGGGGGTTGGAGGTTGGTCGGTCAAGTTAACCGCGCTGACCAGATCAACCGCGACGAACCAGGCCCCACTGAGGGCCTACCAGGTCCCCACAATGAGTCCGGCTAGAGGGACAAAAGGGCATTAAGGGTAAGGGAAATACCCGTGGAACACCTATTTAACAGTTGCCTTTTCTCCCGGCCTTTTCTGGTTTCAGTGGAACCAAATGTTCAAGACGCGTCATTTCCTAAAACGACTTTCAATATTTTCCTCCTTTTTTGTTTTCTTACCGCGCAGTTTCATGACGACATTGGACATATCAACCTACTCATTTAGTTCAAAAAGATTAGTGAATAACTTACCTGTTCCATTCTGCGAGTCGTCCTTGTGTGGCCGCCTCCGCCCGTCGGTGTTGGTCTCCGTGCGCCGGTCGGGGCGGTCTCCGGCCTCCCCCGGCCCTCAGCCCGTCACCGCCCCGCCCCCCGCACGGCCCCCGCCCGGCCTGGTCGGACCGACGGGGGACGGACGGACAGGGGCCGGGCCGGGGAAGGGGTCTGGACACAGGTAGGTCGGGCAGGAGGGCTTTATAGTGGGTTAGGGATGGAGGGATAAGTAGGGGGGAGGGGGACACAGGAGCCGGAAGGGGTAGTGCAGGGCTGGAGGGCGCGTGCCGGGGGGCGGGGTGGAGGGGGGATTATGTGAGTGGCGCGTGTGATCATTGCTGCATGTGATGTCCATGCAGGTGAGAGGCCGAGGGGGGGGGGGAGTGAGGGGGGGGAGGGAGTCCGCCATATCCCCGACTGTGAATAGCGGATTAACAGCTTAACACAGCCCCAACCTCCAAGCCCCCGTCCACCCACCCTGACTATATAGCATCCCCAACATTCCCTGTTCCTTAATTATCCTATATAACCCCCTCTTTTTCGTCACCATACCAACCCTGCATTTTTTGACATGGACATAAGCAGGTGACCCCCCACCCATACCCTATGACCTACCCCCTGCCCGCCCCACCTGCCGTTCTGCCTGTCCCGTGGGAGATAATCCCGTGTCGCGCTAAATCCGGTCCCGGCCTCCCTCACCCCGCCTACCCTGGTCCTAGCCATACCTGTGTGTCAGTTGAAATGAATTTGATAAAAGGGGAAGAGAGTATAGGAAATACATATCTAGTAAACGTGTCAAATATACATTTACATGTATTTCGAATTTGCTGTCCCAAAAAAAAGTCAGACTGTTTTAACACTTACCCCCCCCCCCCCCCCCTGATTTGGGAACCCATGAACCACGCAGCAACTACTGATCTTAGTAATCTGCAGCATTGGGTCTTCAACAAAAGGACGAGGAAATAAGCTGGCGTTACCTGCAGTCTATACCCGGCGTGCGCGACTTGTCGTTCCACGCCCGACAGTGTGACTGCCGGCGGGGAAGGAGAGAGGAGAGAACTTAAAAAGTTGTGTAATGGTCGTTGGTGGCTGTGGTCAGGCCGGAGTGCACTTACATTGGGGGAGAGGTCGCCTGCACCCGGTAAGACTAAAGAGGTGGGCAGTCTAAGTAAGTAGATATAGGATGGGAAGGGGGTCAGTGCACCAGGGACTGGTCCCGGGACTAGTGTTCGTCTTTTTTTAAGGGACAAACAAACTCCACAGAGGCAGTAATATTGTGGAGATTTTTCTTGTTGAGGTTCAGGTATTTGCGTGTGTTTTTTTTGTCTTGATGAATACTTAAGATCCTGCGTAGCAATGAAGTATTCTGCAAATGACTCAGTTTACATCTTTTTGCAAAATATAGATTATATCAAGACTTGGAATATACCATACTGATGCACAAGCCTAGCCAATTACTGAGCCCATTGGTGGAGAGGGTGCAGGGAGGTGCAGGGAGGTGACTTGGAACTGGTCAGAGGGTGTAGGTGTGGGGAGAGTAGGGCGAGGGGTGTAAATGAGGTGAAGGGGTGAGGGGGTGAGACCCAGAGGGGGTGAGAACAAACCTCTTTGGACACATTGACCTTGACCAACTGTCAAAGGTCACCTCCGGACGCCACTGGTACCAGGCAGGTACAAACTGATTAAGGCCGACCACACGCCGGGAAACAGCGCACCGACCTCGGCCTACCGACCCCGGCCTAACCGAAGTTCAGCTAAGCGCTCATCCTAAGGCCTAAAAAGCCTGCATCAGTAGTGTCCCATGGAGGTTGAATACAAGCTGTAGAATATCTACCGGTAGTCTCACCTGGATTGTGGTCCTATTCTCCTCGATTATTTGTTTCCTGGAAGGATTCTATTTTTTTCTAGGATTTCCGGGAACTGACCTCATTGTCTGCGGCGTGAACTGTGGCCGTTACGTTGACGACGCCCTTTGGGACCCTAAACTAAATGTTCCTTTGTTCGTTTACGCTTGAATGTATTTCAAATTCCCCTTTTTGTTCACATTGCCATTTTGGGGAAAAAAATCAGGTAAAACCTTTTCTTGTTTTGTAATAATATTACTATGATAATCATTGTATACCCTCTTTGATAGGATTTGCAACTATATAGATTGTGTCCGACATTATTCTAAACGGTAAAAGTGAAAAAAAAAAAAAAAAATCGGTCAGTAGGATCTATACGCAGGGTAAGAAAGTCACATTTGAAAGGGAAAACATGGTACACCTATTAGAACAACAAGAAATCTATCGTCAAACTATAGAATGTACAATGACGAGATTGATTTTGTAAATAATAATGTTGATAAATATGAATCATAACCGTAACCATAATACTAATATGGGATGTACTTATTCCATAACATGAAATGTTAAAATCATCATGACTCTTTAGTTGTCTTGTCTATATTTCTGCCATGTCTTTTAGATAAACGCACGACATTGAAAAGACACATAGAACACTCTGTTTTAAATCTCATGTTAAACTGTATGCGGTCAGTAAAACACAGAACCGCAACGAACAGGAAATATTGTCAATTTACAAGATAATTTATGGATTGTATCATCAACAAGCCAATCCCTAATCTTCCAGAATGATTTAGTACCAGTGGAGATTAAATCTTAGAAAAATAGAACGTTGTAAGTTGAATTATATACATTTATATATCGAATTTTTGCGGATACTTGAAAATAATCAGATTTCTAAGATGATTATTGTATACGTACCGAGAGTTGTTGTTAATGTAGTTGTTCTCAAATTAAAGTCAGCATAGATCTTGGGGAGAATCGATAGACAGTAGGAACTTCCCAAATTACACATGCAGTTTAAATCAGACATGGAGAAAAAATAACCATGGAAATGTTAACAGTACCGTGATAAATCCCCTTTATTAAAAAAGAAGTTATGGGGATACCCATTGAGTTGTTCCAATGGAATTCCAGTCAATCGCTAGCGACCAATATCTAACATGGTATTTTCCAAGCAATTGAACATTGTTTACCATATTTCCTGTCCATATTCTAGATGGGAATACCATTTCGGGTCGTTACAGTCGCATCGCGCAATGGGTTCCCCTTTTAAAACTGCGTCTGTGTTTAATTGATAGAAGATGAGAAAGCTTAGATAAACAAAAGATCATATATATAATGAGACGTACATGCATATCAAACGATATAATCCTACAGAAAGCCCGGGAGTTATGGCACTGTCACACGGAGAGGAGGGCATGCCTTTTATTTATTCTGAAAACGTATATATATTTGTTCACAAAAGTTTGAAAACACTGTTTAAACCGTTAGCCAGCCCCTTTCTACCATGATATGCCAGTTTATGTACGCTCACTTCTTCCAAATAATGCATTGATTTATTGAAATCCTGGAGAAATCGACGGGGGAATACACTTAACGTTCTGTCGGGTGTATTGCTAACAAATATATATATAGCGTATACAGTCAAGCGGCTTAATTTCTGGTTCCCTGAATAAGAAATTAATGATTTCTAGCGTCTGATTCCAGTTTTTGTTCATTTAAAGATAATGTGTGACAACTTGAAAAAGAAACGATGAAACAAATGTATATAGCGTATACAGTCAAGTAGCTTAATTTCTGGTTCCCTGAATAAGAAATTAATGATTTCTGGCGTCTGATTCCAGTTTTCGTTCATTTAAAAATAATGCGTGACAACTTTAAAAAGAAACGATGTCATCACATTTTTGCCTAGTTCTGTTCCTCGTTGCAACTATGATCCTATTCCAGAACGAATCCGGGTGACGAAAAATTACGTGACGTGTTAAATCATAGCCTGTTGAGTACCTGCTATTCTTTCCATGATTTTTTAAAATAAGAAACGTGTAAAAGATTTTAGAATCGGAACGTATCCACGCCCTAAATCGAATTGCATTGAATATGAGACTTTTGTGCGAATGAATAATGTTAAGAAAGGTGCATTTGAATTAAATAATTGAGGTGCATTATAATGAAATAATTATGACATACATATGGGTGTCGGTAGGCTTAGGTCTATTCTACAATACGGTACGCCTTTTTTTTGAAAACAAATTTACAGCATTTGAGTTTGTGACTTTTTACTTCCTTAGTGTCTAAATCAACTGGTACAATTTACGTCTGTTATGAGTCTTGTCAAAATACTGTTCATCTCAGGCAATTTTATCTTTACACGACTCCGCGTAGAAAGTATTATTTCAAATTTGATTCTTTCCCTGCTTTGTGCGCCTCTTGAAGGTTGGGCCCTGATGGTTTGTTGGACATAAAAGACCTTTACATTGTAGAAACTGTTGATAATGTTTTTCTCGATTTTTGGGGTTCAAACATACTCTGGATATTTTTGGATTATGTCTCGCAACCTATTTTATAAAAACAACTTTCAATGATTTTCCCCACTGCATAGGATGAAGCTAAACTTCCCCTAGACCAATTTTCCATAATCTTTGCATAGTTTTAGCCACTGGGGTTTTTCCTCTAAGTGTTCCTAATTGAATGCCTAAGAGAGCTTATGAAATCAAATTCAGAGGACTTCACTTATATCATAATGTATTATTGAACATAACCATAAATAATGGAAGAAAATACAAAAAGAAGTTTTGTGACAAGTTTAAAAACGTTTGAAGAATTTTCCGTGTTTTGCAGTCTCATTTGCATCTGAGAATACAAACTAATGGGAAAATGTAATATTTGCAATCATTTTCACTAAATAACTTTCATAAGCACACTAGATACAAAATCACAATTATTTCGTGTATACATATGAAAAAACACAAGGTCTTAGCCAGCACACATTCCATCAGAGCACTCATTTCGATTGAACAAGGAATGCCTTGATTACACATTATGTAAGTAAATAGCCCAAAATGATGCAATATCCATAATTCCCCTCGTCCTTTCTTGTGTGACTCTTCTCTGAACAATGTCAAGAAATAAACAAGAGAAAACATAAGAATGACCAGGGGCGGATCCAGGATTTATTAAGGGGGGGGGCCAAGATTTGGAAAAGTTGTAAGTAGTATATAATTAAGTAATTAATGGACGGCGAAGCCGTCCATGGGGAGGGCATGGGAGGGGTGTCCCCTCCCATTGGGGGGGTATGGGGGGCCACCCCCAGGAAAATTTTGAAAATATAACCTCTCATTCATGCAATCTGAGGCATTCTGAGGTACCTTAGTGACCTTAAAACATGATATTTTATCCCCAATATATGTATTTCTTTCAGGGAATAAATCCTCCCATTGGAGGTGGGGGTATGGGGGTCCACCCCCAGGAAAATTTTGAAAATATAATCTCTCATTCATGCAATCTGAGGCATTCTGAGGTACCTTAGTGACCTTAAAACATGATATTTTATCCCCAATATATATATGTATTTCTTTCAGGGAATAAATCCTCCCATTGGAGGTGGGGGTATGGGGGTCCACCCCCAGGAAAATTTTGAAAATATAACCTCTCATTCATGCAATCTGAGGCATTCTGAGGTACCTTAGTGACCTAAAAACATGATATTTTTTTCCACAATATATATATGTATTTCTTTCAGGGAATATATCCTCCCATTGGAGGTGGGGGTATGGGGGTCCACCCCCAGGAAAATTTTGAAAATATAACCTCTCATTCATGCAATCTGAGGCATTCTGAGGTACCTTAGTGACCTTAAAACATGATATTTTTTTCCACAATGTATATATGTATTTCTTTCAGGGAATATATCCTCCCATTGGAGGTGGGGGTATGGGGGTCCACCCCCAGGAAAATTTTGAAAATATAACCTCTCATTCATGCAATCTGAGGCATTCTGAGGTACAGTAGAGACCCACTTAACAACCACTTTACTAAGCAGACCACCTCCCTTAAAGGGCACCTTTTGGTCAGATCGGAATATTTTCCTCTTACCCCAATAATGTAACCACTGCACCCCTTCTATGTACCTAGCAGCCTCAGCCCTTCATTCTCAGATTCAGATATCTGGGTATTTGGTATAAATGGTGCTGCAGTCATATCACTAACCCCTCACCTCTCCCCTCATCCGTTGGCCTCAGTATAATGGGGGAAGTCCTATCACTCACCCCTTACCTCCCCACTGACCTGCCAGGCTCAGCATAGTGAGGGAAGTCCTATATATATACACTCACCCCTGACCTCTCCACTCACCTGTTGGCCTCAGCCCTTTATAGGAAGTCATTTAACTCACCCCCAACCTCTCCACTCACCTGACGGCCTTAGCATTGTGTGGAAAGTCATTCACTCATCCCTCAGCCTCTCCACTCACCTGACGGCCTTAGCATTGAGTTGGAAGTCATTTCACTTATCCCCTGGTCTCTCCACTCACCTGACGGCCTTAGCATTGTGTGGGACAAGTTTCCCTCAAGCAATATAAAATAAAAATATTAATTTTGGTAATCATCGAGGCAAAGGGTGAGGTAATCATTGAGGCATAAAAGGAGGGGTGACTTGAGAGGCTAGGGGGCCTCATTTTAAATGAGGAGGTTAAGGGTCGACCAGAGAGGCCAGGGGGGCCTCAGATTAAAGGAGAAGGGTGAGGGTCGACCAGAGAGGGCAGGGGGGTCTCAGGTTAATGGGAGAGGGTAAAGGTTGGCCAGAGAGGCCAGTGGCATCTCAGGTTAAAGGAGGAGGGTGAGGGTCGACCAGAGAGGCCAGTGGGGCCTCAGGTTAAAGGAGGAGGGTCTACCTGAGAGGGCAGTGGACCCTCAGGCCAAGGGAGGGGGGGAGGGGTCAACCTGAGATGCCAGGGGGGTCCCAGACACATCTATTCAAGGCCCACCAGCTCTGAGAGGTCATCCCCCCTCCCCTCAGACACACCTTCAAGGCCCACCACCCCTCAGAGGTCACCCCCTAATCTGACAAATCTGACACATCTATTCAAGGTCCACCATACCTCAGAGGTCGACCCCTCTCCCCTCAGACAGAACTATTCAAGGCCCACCAGCCCTCAGAGGTGGGCCCCCCTGCCCTCTGACAGAATTATTCAAGGCCCACCAGCCCTCAGAGGTAGCCCCCCCCCCCCCCCTTTCAGACCCACCTATTTAAGGCCCACCAGCCCTCAGAGTTGGGCCCCCCTCCCCTCAGATAGAACTGTTCAAGGCCCACCTGCCCTCAGAGGTCCCCCACTTTCTTTTCTTTTCCTTTCTCTTTCCTCCCCCTTCTCCTCTTCTTCTTCCTTTTTTTTTTTTTTTTTTTTTGGAGGGGGGGGGGGGCCAAGGCCCCTCTGGCCCCCCCCCCAAAATCCGCCACTGAATGAATTGAAATTTAAAGATTCTTTTCAGTGAAATTTAACATTTCAGCAACTATTCCAGGAACATTCTCAGATAACTTGACTCTTTCCTTGCAACATAAATTGTACACATTAACATTGGCAAATGTCTTACCTTCAACTGATGTCAAAACTGTTGTAAACTAATTGATGAAGTACTTGAGGAATAATTTCAAAAGGAACTGGGCATTTCGTAAATTTGAGGTGCGAGATCTGTATGGGTAGGGATGGGGGGCGGTCGTGTGAGTCGGTTTTCATTCCGATAACCCACGATGATTAGTAGCATAGTACAGTATTCATATATCATAATATTTCATTCTAAATATCATTTGTAAGGGTGTTCCCTGTTCCATTCACAGGGTGATAAACCATCCACATCCACATACAAAAAGAAAAGCAAAACTAAAACAGTAGTGGGTCAAATTATCACAGGCCTCCAGGCCAAGATCCCCCCCATGGGGTCAGGCCATAAATCCACAGTAATGCGTGAACCGACATTAATTATACTAATACTAATGGGCGTAGGCCGGTCCAATGGCAGGGGTGGGCCATTGTCGGCCCATTTCCTACTGAAAATGGGGCATTTAGAATGTCCAGCAATAATCTGGGGTCTACGGCAGGGTGAGAAGTGTCGTAGATTTAGACGGGAGTATGGGGAGAGTGAAAGATAGATATGAAACCTGTAATATCAAGGATATTTCCCTATGTAAAATACCTAGTTGAATTGTATCAAAATATCCTAAAGATTCACGACATTGAGAAACAGTGTTATTTTTTATCGTTAATAATTTCCGTGACCTATTGTAGGGTTTTGGGGAATAAAGGCCATATTCCACTATGCGTTTGCGGCTTGTGGCCACCCCAGCAAACGGCCGCAAATGGCCACAAACGGCCGCAAACAGCTGTAAACGGACGCAAACGGCCGTAAATGCAAACGTAAACGCCGCAAACGCAAACGTTAACGCCGCAAACGCAAACGTAAACGCCGTAAACGCAAACGCAAACTCGGCACCTACTGCTATATATACTGCTATATTCCACTTGCTTGCGGCCACCAGACGCAAACAAACAGCCGCAAACGCGTTTTCGGCGGTCGCAAACAAGGTGGAATATGGGTGTTTGTGGCCACTGTTTGCGGCCACTGCTTGCGGCCACTGCTTGCGGCCACTATTTGGGGATACCAACATGTTGGTATCAGAACCGCAAACTCCTTGCGTTTCCTGAAAAAAGTGGCCGCAAACGTACCAGACGCAAAGTGGAATATGGCCTATAGGAGTGTCCGTTAAGGGAGTATATGGGTGTTCCTATTAATCATGCGTTTATCTTATGTCCTCCTGAGTTTCATTCATTCAAATAACTGATACCAATAGTGGGAAATGTTGACCTAAGGGGAAAAAGCATGACTTGGGATTCACAGTCCTCTCTTTTAGACTTTTAAATGGTGAAAACGACTTTCAAATATCCCTGTATGGGGCTGAGATATGCTAATTTACAATCCTTCTTCATGACACACTGAAATGCCCCTTATCTAACAACTTATGGGCAATACTTTCTCCTGCAGGCCTAGGTCTTCAATCAACTAGAAAATTTCAATGTAGGGAATGAAAATACCTTGTCAGAGTACCTGGAAAATATCATCCATCCAAACTGAACATTCCATTTTCTGTTGCCAGGGTAAATTGCTATCGTTTTATTTTGCTATTCTGGCACCCTTCACGAAATTCCATCCCAAAGTATTCTCAATCCAACTGTCATGAGTGGATAAAGGGTTTTTGTAAATATAACCCTGATCTCTGGAAAATTCGACCCATGTGAAAACAGTCATGTCTCACTAACTTGTTTTTATCAATAACTCTCTTAATAATGGATTTAGAGCAATAACCAAATATCCCTTTATGTCACAATATCCCTTCAATGGTCAAACTGCAAAGTTCCTCATCAGTAACTCAGTTTACTCCAATACCAACCTAGATGGTGTCGAGTCCCCTAAGCTGGAATTCATGCCTCCAATTAAGGAATCTGTGAATCTGTGAAAGCTGTCTTTAATATGCAGCCAAGTAATAAACTTATATCAGAGGCATGTAAAATCCTAAAAATACATATCCACTCGTACCTTACTCTGTTCATTCCATAGTGAATCTACCTATGTGTCAAGCCTCTCTTGATCTCATTTCAACCCCACTCTCCTGTTTAGATCATGCACGCACCAAGTTATGGAGATTGAGATGGATCCCCACACAACAACCTGTATATCAGATGTCTATTGCCATCGACAACCTGTACAACACTCCCACACTTCTCCTGGTGTGTTCTTGTCTTAGGAAACCTTGCACATAATTATAGGATGAACATTTTCCAATGAAATTCTTTGAGTATGGAGTTTGTACCGAGAACTAATAATGTAAGAGATTTCCTAAGAATATTCCAATTGAATATCGGGTTATATGGGATCTTGAATTTTGGTCTATTTCATGTATTTTACAGGGAAATCCCCAAATTTGTGATGTCACAGGGTGACTAATTGGGGATCCCCAGCCTTCAATAAAAGGGAACCCCCACACTCAAAACATTATGGCAAGAAATTGAGCCAAAACATATAGTCTTTTTTATCAGGCCCCATACAAACTATAATTTATTGATTGTTTTTCTCACCTAAGTTTATTTAATAACCTTGGATTCACAAGTCATTTTGAAAGGTAATTCCCATTATTTTGACGCAGCAAGGGGAGTTCTGGACAGCCCAGAAGTTAGGGAATTCCCGAATTTTGTTTTCTTTCATGAATAATTTAGTGTATCTTTATAATTTTCCCTTTTAATTCGTTGAAACATTTTGAAGAACCCATACGCGGACTGAAGTAAACACGAGTTTTGAACTTGTGAATTGATGTGCAAGGGATCCTTTAACCTGAGGGTTGGGAAATGCACAAAAGGCACTCAGATGTGTTTTTATGCCTAAAAGTAGCTCCTTGGTCCTATACCTACCCCCACCCCCTCGTTGTCACATAGCTCAGCTGCTTATACTCCTCATACACTTCTGTAATTGATAAAACATTCCATTTCGTCCCAACTTACAGCCCTGTTTGTTGTACATCTAACCTATCCCCTACAGGTGTCATATTTTACTTATTTCAATCAAATTAAACTATTGTATAATGAATATTGAAAATTGTTTGGATCCAATAATCCTAGTTGACACCTGAAGGTATATGTATACACATACATGCTGCAATTTTGGTAAAAATATAGCAATATTGTTAACAATGTCGTTAATACATATATTATTACACATATCTATAATAAGTCTTAAAACCAAGGGTTACTCTGACGATTATTGTAAATACATTTCAGCTCCTATCAACAATTATATTGATTGCTTATCTACTTCCTCTTACAGATCTTGGGTTCGTTTTCCGTAACTTCTTTTATTTTTCACTGACTCGTAAGATAGAGACAGAATTGTATCTCCATGCCAATTAGGAAATGAAAGACTATCTCCAACCAAGTCACTCCCCATCTTCACCCCCTCCTGATTGTTTTATATCATAATCATTGTGCTACCATGGAGTAAATTTATATACCTAATAATAAAGTGAAGGGTGATATACCGAGTCCTTTCTCAAATATTTTCAAGTGATCATTAGATTAATGTAAGGCACGTCTAGAAATATTCTGTGAGGTTTTAGATGTTTAAAGGCATCGTACTTCGAATGAGCGAACCAGTTATTGGTATGATATGTCCTGGTTTTAATGCGTGTCGAGATTGGAATGATTCGGTTCATGCCATTAGATTATGAATACTGTCTTGTTAATCTGATTGTCATTGCTCATAGATCAATCATGTGTCACAAGAACTTTGCTTACTTTCTTAATGATATGATATGTCAATCATCAAACATTAACCCATCATGTATCATGTATACTGCATGATTGTTTTTCATTGCTTTCTAGAAATCCAGGTGTGCATGAAACTCATTCCAATTCATTTCGAAATTCATTGGTTTGATATTGTTAATTGATCAATAATGGTTCAAAAGGGGGACATTTAGCAACACTAGTATTTAAAGCTTATGAAAAATGAACTCGATGAAAGAAAGCATGATAATTTTGAACGATGACATGTAAATATTTATATAATTGATGTAATAAATTCCAAAAACTGATTAGACTATCTTATTTTACAGTTAATTAAACAGTCAATCCTATGTAGGACATGTCTCCCGGCCCCTCCTCTATACTTTTTTCTCATCGACTACAGTGTAGTGGTTGACAAGGTAGAAAACAGTTTTTTCTAACAATATAATATACGGTCATGATCCGACCCCCGTGCCTATTAGTATTTTTTCTCGAATATTTCCCGTGAAATGCTCAAACCATTACCGCCCCCCTCCCCCGGAAAAAAAGTTCCATCTCTATGTGTGACCCCTTACTGATCCTGGAATCCACTGGCCTCAGAACGACCAGTGTAACATAGCCTAACGCCCGTCCTCCCTACCCCCTTAACCCTACCTGCGAACCCACCCACCCCTCTACCTCCTGGGCCAGGTTCAATACGACCACCCCTCCATACACCATCCCTCCTGTCCCTCTTTCCCTGACCCCCCCCCCCCCCCCCCCGCAGATTCCCCCTCCCCCAAGTGATCAGACATGGAGAGGTGCGTAGAGGGGGGGGGGGGGCTAATCTTTGGCGACCTTGATTCAGAGGTCAATCCTATTAACGTCACTCACGTAATCCGATTGGATTAACGCGAAGTGGGGTGTGTGTGTGGGGGGGGGGGGATACCTCATACAGCCTGCCCCCGGGGGGGAGGGGGAGGGGGCAGTGGGAGGGGGAAATGGGGGGGGGGGGGGGGGGGGGTAGGGTGTAGAGAGTAATGCATTATGTGGACGGGTGTCCCCCGTATACAAAAAAAAAACAATACCACTTTCGTCATTTTGTATTTCTCTCGTGTGTCTGCAGTGTACAGAGCCTACTATAATAAGCAGGGGGTCCCCAGTACGTACAGCCACCCTCGGACAGCCTCCAAGGGCCTTCTTTATTTTATTACCCGACTCTAATGAAGTAAAATATTGTAAATTTTTGTTAAATATAAGGACCCATGTACATTGGTTTCCGCTGGTTCTCTATGGCAAGTATGGGACACTGCCTACCTCGGGAACAAGTTTACTTTGCAAAACGGAAATGATGCGGTACGTACGGCCAGGCAATACGCCCTCCCCACAATACGCCCGGCTCGTCGATCCAGAGGGTAATAAAGTGACACTCCCTACTCTGGGAAGTACTTTCCTCAGGGCGTCGAGGCAGCCCCATTTCCCTATACTACTTACTCCATTTACCGTCAAATAGAGTACTTCGGCGGAGCTGGTCCCAAAGTTTAGCGTGAGCACTTCAGGTTCTTGGATTATGATTATAGTAATGAGACTGAAATTTAAAGTAGGACACCCCTTTTTGTCATGTATAAACTGCAATGAATTATATTCTAAAAAATAATGTGTGGGCTCTTGCATCACGGTAGTTTCATCAATCATGTGACTTTTAACTGCCGGTAGGGATTTATTAATACATGTATTTAATCAATCTTACACCCACTTCGTCGACCTCAATAGCTATATATTCTATGTGTTACTTTCATCCTTTCTAATTTTGCCAACAAGTTAGAAACATTTTGGGAAATCTCCTAATCTTAGTTTTATAATCCCGAAATTTTGCTTTAAGCAAGTCGCATTTCATTTTAAGTGTGATACCGTGAAGTGAATATTTGTCGTTCTAGAAAGGATATTTCTTTGGGTATAGACCTTATGCAGACGTGGTCATGTGATCAAATTTGGTGATTACCATTTGGCTACGAAATAAATCAAATATCTATACACTGACCATGGCTGAATGGGTTTGTTTTAATTAAATGTAGCAAAAACAAAATGGTTCAGATTAGAGAATATTGCTGAAAATGAATTGATCACTAATAATATGGCAGCCAGCCCATTTTGGATGATGTGACGTCATCTTCACAACGTCTATATTACATCCAATACAGTTATGCTAACAGCCCCGACCCTGCCTCACCAGGATGAACTAATACTGTTGTGAACTAATACTGTTGGTACAAAACGATGCCAATTTCGGGGCCAGGTCAGGGGTAGCACTTAACAGGGGGGCCACTGGGGAGGGATAGCAAAATCGGAGAAGATATGGACATTTCACTTCGTAATTTTCTTGCACAACATCGTGGGACAAATGTTTGCTTTATGACCCATCGCGTTGATTATTATGGCATTTCTTAATTCTAACAACGCGTATATGGCTTTCAAACTCTCAAACATTGCACCCAATAGGTCGAAGTAAGAAGCTAATGAACACCTTTATAAATGTTATCTAAAGGCCCAATCTGTAAATTCTAAATATGTGTATTACATGTCTAAGTTACCAAAAAAAAAACCTTCAAGACATGAACATTTTTCATGTATGTGGGTAAGGAATGCAAGAGAAGTCTTTCATATAACATTCATATCAAAGTTGTGATTTATTAATGTACAATACCGAGATCTGCTATTATTAATGAACTTCCAAGTCATGTCAACGGGAAAACAACCACTTTTATGTGGCCTTGGTTTCTCATATTCTAAAGACGCAAATGTCACAATATATGACCGCTTTACACCACAGGATACCACTGCACATTATGACTGTATTCCAACATTTGTTACAATCTTAACATTCACTTTTCGCATTTCATGCCCACTGTAAACAAAATTCATTAGCATACATTCTGACACAGGACACATCTTATGTGGGGGCATGGGCTTTACACATTGATCTTATAAATATGTAAACACAGTCGGTTTCTTAAATGTAATCATACGGTTTAGTTATATACAAACATGGGTGTTATCAAACGTGTTCTATCATCAACCGGCATCAAATGACAACTAGGAATTAAACAATAGATACAAACATAATTAAGCACTTTCCTGAGATTTTAATTGAAGTTATGAGGGTAGTCACGGTGGCATCAATTTGATACGAAACAAGCTGATTTATACAAAGTTGATACCCTTGAATTGAAATCATTATCAGGAGTATCAACCTTTAGTCCCCCTTCCCCTTCCCCAACTTTCCCTGTATATGTTTAGACGGCTGCCCCCCACCCCCCCCCCCCCCCCCCCACCCTCCGAGCCGGATCCTCTCTCCCTGGCCCCCTTCTTCTCAGACCTTCTCTCGCATCTCATCCTGCACCTCGCTCCTGCTACCAGGCTGTTGGCACTTCGAACAAGTTTCCTTCTGTCACCTTTGAATCTGAATAAATACAAATAAGAATGGTGAATAACCAATTAAATTGTTACTTTACATACACGTATGTTGTCTTAGAAAGTTACAACTTAGAAGGATACTACAAAGTGTTCACATATGCACCTAACATACGTGTGGCACCAAGCAGAAAATGGAGAATATAGATTACTTATCTTTTTTGATGATGTAGCTTTGCATTGAAACTCTCTTCTGTACTTCATTTCATTTTTCATTGGTTTTTCATTCTTTATGGTTTACCATAAGAAATATTGGAAATATTTGTATATTTTCTATAGATTTCAGTGTTTTTGTCCAAAAAGAATTAGGCAAAATTAACCTGCAGATACTTAACTTACTGAAACTCTGCTATCCGTGGTGGGCAGAAATGGCTTGTAATGGTTCAAGTAAGGTAGAACAATGAAGAGGGCCAGCCAATGTAAGCTCAGAGCAGCCCAAAATGTCTGATGTTCTAGATCCGATGTAAAATTAAAAGTCGGATTTTTTTTTACAATGCGAATTTTGACATCTTTCAGTTTTCAAGGATTTGTTATGACTGATATTTTCCTTTATTTCCTGTTCATACACTAGAAATTCTGTTCATAGTTGCTGTTGCTCAAGGCACACGGAGGTCTCATAGATCAGTGCGGCCCCCTGTGTTCAGAGACAAGTCCCAGAGGCCGGCCCTCCCGACTGTTCTGTACGTTAGAGGTGTGAGGAGTATATCACGTACCTGTATTGTGCGCCACTTTCTTCTTCTTTACGGGAACACCTAGAGTTAGGGCGAGAGACGTCCGCACGGTTAACATGGGGAACAGAGGGTGGAACCAGAACTTACAGTGAGACCGGCGGAATGTCAAATAAATTACACGTAATACAAAACTAGTCTCTCATTTAAGTTATTGAAGTCATGCTACTTTTTCTACAAGCGAAAGCAAATCACATCAATTTCTCCATATGGTCTGCAAATTAAACATATAATTTCATACATGAAAAATAGTTGTTGCCTAAGAGTATGCATGTAACTGTGACACAATTTCCTTAAAACTTAAACAATATCAACAAAATCTATAGGTACTCATACGAGAAGTTGGGACGTTGTGCGTTGAAAAACATTTGCCCAAAGCACTGCGCATCATGCAGGAGGGAGTTAAGGGCCCCGTGTGAGACTTACCCAGGTCTTCCTCCTCCTCCCGTTTGTTCCCGTTGTTGGTCGGCCGGTCCTTGTCCCCGTCCTCCTCGTCCTCCTCCTGGATGGGCGGGATCTTGTTGGCCCCCGTGAACGGAGAACCTCTGAGGGACAAACATACCGGTATGGTCAACTACTGGGCCAGTCATGACAAGAAATGGATGAGAATAATGACTCAAGATATCCCTAGGTACTTTTAGTAAAACAAGAAACTTTGGGTGAATATTTCTTGGTGTAAAAGTTGTTGTGGCTACTTGTTTGTTTTTTTTGCATTAATTTTTATCCCACACTGTCTGTAACTAATTGACTTTTGGCGAGGACAGGTCGCAAATTGTTAGAATGACTACCCATAATTGCCATTCACTTTAAAAACACCCCTTCAGATTATACTCACTCGCTGCTGCGCTTCCTCTTGGGCCGACTGACGTCCATGTCGGAGGTGGGCACTTTGCGCTTGTTGGCGGTCGGGGTGTGTGGGTGGCGAGCGATCTCCTGTTTCCGGATGTGCTGCTCGTACGGCATCACCCGGTACAACTCACTCGAGGGCAGGTGTTTCCGCACTGTGGTACATGACATTTTTTATTCATTGATTAAACTTTTAGAATAAAATTTTATACAAATGAACTCAGACATTGATTTTTTAACTTAACTCATGGGAGACCTGAGATTAAATCTTTTGCGATTTGAATTAAATTCAAATGGGTGAGAAGGAACATCTTGTAGATAATTACTATTCATCTAAATTTGTAAACAATATTCAGGTCATGTGCATCGGCTGCCTGTGACCCTTGTTTTTTTTTTATCTATTATTGAAGCTAGTATTGGTTTATCATATGAAGAGGGCCCACCGACCTGACTCTGCCAGCTCCCTCTGTCGGAGGGAGACGAAGGCCGAGACGTCGTCCAACCAGCTGATGAACACACTGCCTGAAACAGACAGAGAATGGGTAAGCACCTCGAGAAGTGGAGGGGGTAGGGGCTTCAGACAGGAGTCATTGTTTTAACGTATGCATTTATGTAACAGAGATGCCAGTGGGAACTGATGAAAAAATAAGAAACACTTTTTTCTACTTTTATTGTGCTTCTTCATTTTACTAGAAGAACTTTTTATTTCCCCCCTAGTAACTATTAGACGTTCCAGATGCAACTGGGAGGAAAATATCCAAACTCGTAACGCCAAATTTGTCATAGAATAGCTTAAAACTGAAGAATGAATACTCAATTACAGACATTTAGAGAGATGAGGAAAAACAGCTGATCTAAATGATTAATTTCGAGGAAATTAAAAAACGTAGGAAAGTTGGCATCTTTGATGTAAGAACTATGACAAAGGTTTCTTTCACTTGCATTCAGACATCTCTGAAGAGGCACTCATTCAAATCCAATTTTCAAAGCTTAGAGAAATTAAGGTTCGTCGGTGGGGATTATTTTTATCATGAAATAATCTTAAGGGAAAATAAATTTTCAACATGCCTGTTAATTTCTCATTGTGTCGATAGCACTCAACTTCGTCACACTAAAAATATTATCTTTTTTTGACTCACCGAATGGCATAAAGAGCTGTGAGATGTCGGAGGTCTTCCAGTCTTTGGGGAAGGTCAGGTGGAACACGTGACTCCGGTCCGCCTCCACTGGTACGGGGAGGAAGGGGGAGAGGTTTATTAAGTGAATGGACACACAGTCAAGTTTGATCCACATATTTTGGTGCTAATCATGGAAGAAACAAGGACACAGGTGGAATTATAGAAGAAAAATATCGGTTAAAACCGAAATAGCTCCGGCTTATTCGTCTTCTTTTTCGATATATGAAAGGAATTGTTGATGAAATATGGAGATAGGAATACGAATTATCAAGCGTATTATCGATTTTAAACAAAAAGATGCACATGCCAGCGCGAGTGAAGCCGCCCGCCATTCTCCTCTATTATCGTTCACTTACACGCGGAGGACACCAACCTTTTCTTCGATGCCGATCGTAAATATCGACATAATTCTTGATCTCATATCGACCTGGACCACCTCCGGACACTAGTAATCCATAGTATATACTCCATTTTGCTGGACGATGCCGATTTAAGGAGTAAAAGGCGGTCACCCGCGGAGAACAGCTACACTTGTCCTGACCGGAGCGCGCCATCTTTGGCGTCTGATGCAATGCGCTGTGGTTTGACAGTGTGACTGCGTGAGATGCGCTTCGCCCGGAAGGGATTGCGCATAAAACATAGTTCGTGAAGAAACGTGATTTTCTGGGTTTATATCGATATGTAGCCTTCTATCATATCGGCATCATCAATAAAAGATCGACATGAACCTCTATAGCGCGTTAAATCGACTGAAACGCGCGCGAAATAGGCGAGCAAACCCGACCGACATTCCGATCAGAGACCGGGGCCTGCCTTGCTCGGCGTCATCACGCTCATTAACATAATTTATTCCACACTACACGACACATCCCGAACGCTATAGGCCTTTGAATGCTGAGGCGTCGATGTCATTCAGTTTGAGCACTGTCATTCTCCATCCAGATTTCTGCTAATGTTATTTCAATGGTCAATTTCTGGTATAGGCATTACATAGTGAATGCACTGCAAACCGGAAGCAGGTCGAAATTTGCGATCTTGTTTCCGCTGGTGCTGGTATCGTTCAATGGCGTGTTTATACAGTTTGGTGTGTATTTTCGGTATATCCTAGAGATATCGGTATAATACTAGAGTAATTATATTTATTGTACGCAAGGCTATTATCTGTAAAACTGCTGATCGCTAATCCCAAATAAAGCAAATAAGTAGAAAATCTATGCATACTATCAGGTTCAGTGAGATTTATGTAAGGGATGTCGAAGACGCGCATGAGGAAGATCTTGTTGATGAAGGGTTGTAGGAGCGGTGAGTCGGGCAGCGCGCAGTCCCGCTCCTGGTTCTGGTACGTGCCGAGGTGTTCGGCCATGCCGATGAAGGCAAGCCCCGTGATGTAGGCATCATAACCCGCCTCGTGAAGCCGCTCCGACTCGGTGTCGTAACTAGGGAAACTGTCCGCTGTCACTGAAAGTGATATTGATATGTTTTGAAAACCCTTCAGGAGGTTGGTCAGGTTTTTTTTTTAAAAATCAGAATATATGTTTTTGACATCACCTATGGATTCATAGTGTTTGACATCGCGAATCTCCTCCATAATTTAACTTTCTGCAATCAATCGTCACTAGATAGAATCAGTTTTCTGATCAAATATATCTTTTTTTTACATGTAATTTGTGGTATTATTTTCCTTTTTAAAAAAGTCCCTAGGCTAGTTCCCCCCCAAAAAGTGTTAAATCATTATAGTCCTTACCAACGTCGGGCTTGGTAAAAGGCTTTTCTTCTAATAATTTCTGCAGAGTACCGAGACCCGAGTTAGTGATCAGATCCTGAAAAAAAAGAAATTAGTTAACAATATTATGTTTTTACCAATTCCAAAATAAATGAGATTACACAAGAAACAGTACGTGTAGATCTCTAAACAGATACAGCATGTTCAATGCATGAGACTGAATATATATCTTCTACATGATCTCATAATCTCAAGTCTGCATTGCAGTCACAACACAACCGTTACACAGAAGGCCATCAGTGCAATCATTATAGGCATACCTCCTGTACTGAAATACATGTATGTTTTTCTTGACTACATTCCGAAACCTAGCAATTCAAGTCCCAAGGCAGTTGTCTAATGATAAAGGGAGAGGACAAAGAGCCTAGGTTACCTTAAAGGGGTAGGAGGTGGCCATGAGCTTTGTGTCGAGCACGGCCGGGAAGACGCAGTTGGCGAGCGCCTTGAACTCGTCGTACTCCTCGGGCAGCGTGCACCTGAAGTTACTGATGACGTGAAGCAGGTCCAGCAACATGTTGTGTCCAACCACCAACTTACGCTGCCAAAGAAAGTAACGTTTAGTTAGTGCGACAATTTGTATCAAATGTATATACTATGTTGAGTTTGAATAGGGCTCAGTTTAACAATCATCAACATATTAAGGTCTTCTGAGAAATAGCTATCCTTTATACTCAGTATTCAAGCGAACTGAGCAGCTACATAAATAAAAATAAAGATAATATTCTATGATGAACAGTGTGGGAGAAACGTTATCTGGGTTTATAATAATTGCAGAATAACTTACCGAGTCTGATATAAGTTTTATAACTTTAGAAAATCCTACAGCATCGTCTAATTCTTCCTGAAAAGCAAATGTGATATTTTCCATGAGGATAACTAGGTATTGTAAAACATTTAATCAGTTAGGTATAAAATCGTTTTCTTAGAATTTATGCAAATAACATGCTGAGTTAAAAGTCTTATTTTTGATACCAAGGTTCGGAAAATTAAGACTTCCTGGCCGCTCGATAATGAGATACTTCCCGACTTGTGGAATACTTAAATTCTACTGTATGCGGCATTTCATATCTAAGCCTACGGGTAAATCTATTTTCATTTTCGTATGAGATTCATTTTTAAAGCATTAACTTTGATCAAATCAATTTAAGACATTCCAAAACTTGCATGGGCAACCGAAAAATGAGGAACCAAACTAGAGACAGTCAACTATGTTAGCTGTGTCATTGCAAAGAGTAAAGCAATGATGTATTTTATGGTATGAATGTCAAAGCTCACTAGTTCAGCCTTGCGTTTGATCTGTTCCCGCAGCTTGAAGTCGTCCATACTGACCACCCGCGACACGACCAGGTACCGCATCTTGTTCTTGTCCGTCTTCGTCTCCATGTGCACGCTCGACTTGTATCTATAATCATCAACAAGCATTCAGAGATGCCACTCCTGACTGATGAATAAGTAGGACAAATAGGAAACACTTTTCCTACTATTTTCCAGAAGTTACTAAGAGCAAAAATAACCTATTGAATAGAGTCCTGATATTGAATTTGTATTTGAATAGATTTAAACTAACACAGAAATAATTCTACACATAGACTAAACTCACCTTGTGATTTGACGTATATGTAGAACTATGCTAGAAGCCTAGACGACAGGTGGTGAACAGGTGAGAAGACGAATGCGCAGCAGCGGCAGTCTTTAAATCTTCCAGACAAGTGAAGGCCGGAAGAATAACCTTTGTAGACGACAGATGGTAGGGTGGGAAACAAGGTAATTTACACAGTTAAAAATTAACTGGGAGGGCACCTGTTCACCACCTGTCGTCTAGGCTTCTAGCATAGTTCTACATATACGTCAAATCACAAGGTGAGTTTAGTCTATGTGTAGAACTATACTTCGCCGCCTAGACTCTAGGTGGCGACAGGTGAGATTTTAAAGCTCTTCCGTGCCTGAACATAAAAGACATAACCATCTTTTACATAACGGAAATTTATTTAACAAGAGTAAAGTTACAATAACTTATTTCTGCGTTGGTACGTCTCTTAAGTAAAACCTTTTAAACGTACACTTGTCCGACCAAGCTCCCTGTTTCATTACATCTGACAAGGGAGTGCCGGAATTAATCATGTGCGAAGCACTGGCACTACGAGTGCTGTGAGCTTTGAAAACATTAGTATCGATCCCAGCTGTTTTCATAACAAACAAAGCCCATCTTGCGATGGTTTGAGACCCCACTTTCTTATACGGAGGCCTAAAGCTACATATGAACGTTTCCTTATCTTCTAATAGGTCTTTGGTTTTGTCCAAATACATTTTAATGCAAGATACCACACAAAGAGCTCTATCCTCTTTGAATTCTTTAATTTTCAAAATCTCAAGACTTTTCCCCTGACGAGAATGCTTTTGTAGTTCAGAAATTCTGATTGTTATTGAACCGTCTATTTCCAATAACACATTTGATCTCTTAATGTTGATCAACCTCTGTTGACGACTACAAGTACATAATAACAATAACATAACCATTTTCATGGATAACATTTTCAACGACAATGAACGTAACGGTATTAATTGTCTTAAATATTCTAGAACCACAGAAATGTTCCAAATTGAAGAATATCTGGCCTGTGGAGGTCTCTGATTGTAGAAGCCTTTAAGAAGTCTGATAGTCAAAGGATGTTTTCCAAATTGCATCCCATCTCTCCTTTTAATGATACATGATAATGCACTCCTTGCTGTGTTGAGCGCACTGTACCTAAGTCCCTTGTCAAACAAATCACATAAAAATTCTAAACCGTGGTTTAAATCACAATCTAGAGGATTTAACCCTTTGATGAGACAATAAGTTTGCCAACGTTTTTGATACACCTGATACTGAGAAATCGTTTTTGGCCTCCATGACTTTGCCATATGTGATATTACTCTTTTAGACAGATTTTTATCCTTTAGTGACTGAAGCCATAACGAGCTGCCACTATTTGTGTTCGACACAGGTCCGTATCTAACAGGTTTTTGTTGGCTGGAATTAGGTTTCCGTTTGCTTTGGGAAAGAAAAGTAGGTCCTTTTGGCTTTTCGACGCTATCTGAGAGAACCAGACCTGCCCTTTCCACGCTGGTGCAACTACGATTCCCTTCGCTTTCTCTGTTTGAAGTTTCCTCACACACTTGGATACTAGTCTGAAAGGAGGAAAAATAAAACATAAGTCAAACTCTGCCCAATCTAAAGAAAAGGCGTTCACTGCCCACGCATCTGGGTCCTTATTCCAACTAACATATCTTTGAACCTTATGATTTAGTCTGGACGCGAACAAATCTATTGTGGGATAACCCCACATATTACAAATATGAGAAAAAATTTCTGAAGAAATTTCCCATTCAGTATTATCCGTAAAGTTTCTGGAAGCAAAATCTGCTTCCTCATTATTCACTCCTGGAATGTGAGTTGCCATAACCCACAATTTCCTCATTTCACAAAAATGCCAAATTTGTAAAGCGATTTTGTTGCATTCTTTAGAATGTGTGCCTCCCATTTTATTAATGTAGAAAACTGTAGCTACATTATCTGTCTTTACCAAAATATCTAAGTTGTAGGAGTCTCTGTAAAAACTCCTGAGACCGAACAGCACTGCCTCCAGCTCTAACACGTTAATGTGGTTTTCCCTTTCGTCTTTTGACCATCTACCACCAATGGATTCATCCTTCCGTACAGCTCCCCAGCCTGCACCAGATGCATCAGTTGTAAGAACTTCTTTAGGGTTTTGTATCCTAATGACCTTATATGCCGAGCTTAGATTATTTGACCACCAACGAAGATCATTTTTGGCTTCACCAGACAAGTACATCATACCATCATATCCTAAATCTCCTACCCTTCTCAAGGCATGAATTTTATCTTTTTCTACAGATTTGTAGTGAGATAACCCGTATTCTACTCCTTTACACATGTCCACCAACAGACCTGTTAGAGATGCAACTTCCCTGATACAAATATGATCTTTGTTCAAGACTTTATCAATTTTTATTCTGGCTTTCAGAATTTTTTGTTTCGTAGGAGTTACCGTCATTGACCGAGAATTTATATTGTACCCTAAGAAATTAATTTCTTTACTAGGAACAAGACTCGATTTCTCATCATGGATTTTGAACCCTAAGTCCTCCAGAATATTTCTGAGAACCTCAACATGTTCGATACATTCCTCATAACTATCTGAAATAATCAGACAATCATCTATGTAACCTAGACAAACGATACCCATTTCTCTAAGAGTAGCAAACACCGGTTTAAGAATTTTCGTGAAAATTCTGGGGGCCGGAGACAGACCAAACGGGAGAACATTGAACTGGAAGAACTCTCCTTTCCATTGAAAGGTTAAAAACTTTCGATGTCCTTCCCAAATCGGGACCGAATAATAGGCATCTTTTAAATCTAACGATGCAAAAAAGACGTCTGGTTTAACTAGATCGAGAGCTACTTCAAGATGATCCATCTTAAAATGTACTTTTTCGAGATGTTCATTCAGATCTGATAAATCTATAATCATACGATGCTTCCCATTTGGCTTAGGTCTCAAGAACACGTTAGAAACAAAAGCTGCTTCTGATACAGACGTATAGTCTATGACCCCTCTTTCCAATAACCCATCTATTTGACATTGCAAAATTGATGTTTGGTAGTTATTCTGTCTATACGGTCTCGGAATAAATTCCTGAACCGGCTCAGAAATGAATTCCAATTTGTAACCGGAAACATGGTCTAACACAGTTTGATCTGACGTAATGTTCTCCCATTCGGGTATACAATTTCTCAGATTACCAGGAATTGAATCATTTTTGGGAACTGACCAGATCACCTCATTTAGTATCTGCTCGTTCCCTTCTTCCGAAAATCCTTCTGTTGACGCTCTCCGCGACGATCTTCTTTGTCATCACTGTCATCTCTACGCCTCCTGTAGGATTGATCGTAACCTCTCCTTCCTCTGGAACGACCACGACCTCCTCTTCTCGTCTTTTTGTAAGATCCGCTTTGGTTATCAGACGTATTGGGTTTGTCCTTCTTTACATCCATTTTCTTAGCCAGGCGATTCTGGCCTTCTACCACCTTAATGGACGACTCTAGATCATTACCAAACAGGTACTGGGGAGAAGGTGGGACGTCCTTACTCGCCAACCTCTTAAAGTCAGCTGGTAACGCTGTCTTTAGATCCTCTCTTCTGGATTTAGTCCAGTTGTTACTTAACGCCATGGACAGGGAAAGCGCGTCAGCGAGACCTTTCACTGACTCCTGAATCCAGGGAACTTCTGGATCCTGGTCTCCAAGAGTCTCGATCACACGAGCTATGGCCGTAACCACCGACATGAAAATCGAATGATTATTTTGCCAACCTCTATCACGATCCCTCACAAACTGAGGCAGCTTGCCCCAGATGACCTCGTTGATTTTGGGCGTAGCTAGAATGTCCACATTAGCGGGCCGGACGAACCCTTTGCACTTACTTTTCAACTCCTCTGGAGTCAATTTTTTGTTGAAGGCTTTGTTAAGAAAGTCAACTACGTCTTCATGGACTGGAGGTCCGACTGAATCATCCTCATCCAGCTCTTTAGACAACGTAGGAATCAAACCTCTGGGCTGTTCCTCCTCTTCAGACCATTCTGACCTATCTTGGTCCGAATCGCCTTGGTCACGTTTCCTCTTTTTCGGCTTGACGACAACTTCAGAAGTCTCGGACTCTTCATCTGAATAATGTTGTACTAACTCCACCACATGTTTAAAGTTGGAATCCAACTTTTTGTTCATCGTAGACATATTGCTGTTCACAGAGAGCACATTTTTACCCACTGTGGACATTTTGTCGTTCATATCCTTGAAGCCATCTTTTAAAATGGCGCCGATTTGCGAGAGAGCCGACAACATCACCGGCTGCTCCTCCGCTTGTGTATTTTCCTTTTCGAAATGGTCAAGTTCCGGAGGAGATCCTGGGGGACTCTCCTCATCCTTGTCCTTAGGCTTTCTGGACGGCATTTCCAAAAATGACCACCAGACAGCTAGTTCATGAAAGAAATAGCCGGTACCGAGCTCCGTGTTGGAAAGGATAACACGCCTCCAATGGCGGCCCGACCACGAGAACGGATTTTATCGTCACACGCGCACCGTCGTATCAGGTTCACCCAAAACACTGACCAAACTGAAGTTCTAAAGACGTGCAGCAGTGTATTTTCCACCTCCTTTCTCCAAAAGGAAGGCGAAATAAAGTCTTTGCTGAATTCCACCAAGTAAAATCCAGATAGAATCAACAACACGTGCGACTGCCAGCGAAGCGATTCTAAGACTGCCGGCGCCTGCGCATTCGTCTTCTCACCTGTCGCCACCTAGAGTCTAGGCGGCGAAGTATAGTCTAAAACAGATAATAAAGTGATTCAGGAAAATTAGTTATGCAATCCAAAAAGTAGAAAATCCGAAAAAGTAGGAAAAATGGCATCTCTGAGCATTGTACTGGCCTCAATTTGTTTTACACACAGACATATTCACTTATAGAAAAAAGTAACATCTTAGGGGCCTTCCATTAAGTATGTACGCATCAAGGGGGGGAGGGGGGTCCGAAATTTTTGAAAATGTGCATACGTTCCTGTACAAATCCTATGCGTATTTTGGCTCCAGGGGGGGTGGGGGGGGGGTCTGAAATTTTTGAAAATGTGCGTACGTACTTAATGGAAGGCCCCTTATCTGTTTTCCTACAATTTTGTGGACGGCAAGTACATAAGGTACCGGATACAGTAAACCTGGGATCCATGTTAGTAACAATCAGATCTAGACCACAAAGGATGGTATACAATTATCACTACTGTGGAAACCCCATCACAGAACCAGCCATTGACTCTCACATTCAGTCTTGTGGAGGGGAAATCGTGCTTTGACTTTTCTCTTATTTCAGCAAGTTTCCCCTCCAAAAACCTAAACGATATTTTCATACAATCTTTACGTTTATGCATATTTAATAGCACTGTGACTAGTCGAAGATTTGCAGAGGTTACCGTACTGACGTGACATTTGTTTAAGGGGCCTTCCATTAAGTATGTACGCATCAAGGGGGGGAGGGGGGGTCCGAAATTTTTGAAAATGTGTGTACGTTCCTGTACAAATCCTATGCGTATTTTGGCTCCAGGGGGGGTGGGGGGGTCTGAAATTTTTGAAAATGTGCGTACGTACTTAATGGAAGGCCCCTAAAATGAATTATTAGAAGTTTCTAGATAAGTTCGACAGATAAGTGCTCAATCTAAAAGAGGCGTTGAGAGGTGGCCCGTGCGGAGTGTACCCACTTGGTGCAGACGGTCTGGTAGATGAGTTTACGGAGGAAGCCGTTACACGGAGGGATCTCGATGGGCTTGTCGTCGTCCGACTTGATGAACTCCTCAATCTTTTCACTGAAAAACGAACACAAGTACCATGAAAGGGCGATCAAAAACAAAGTTTGTCTGAGCTGGTGTTACACGTCTCTAGATTTGGACCTACTATATAAGCTGTTCGAGTTCTGTGTACTCGTTCAGAAATCAATTCTACTTTCTCCAAGTCCTACTCTGTTATATAAACCATATAACTGTGCTCTGATAATTATATGTTTCTTAATGTGTGAGCAGAGGCAGACATAAAAGAATTATGGCTGCCGAGAAAAGTGGAAATGAATTTTTTTTAAATATTTTAAAGAGAGCTTGCCCTGTACAACGAAGAAAACTTAAAACTGGGTGACAAAAATTAAAACAGGGACATTCCGAACCTAGCAGGCCCTGGGCACATAGCATCCTAACTAGGGGTCTTCCATTTAGTACATACGCACATTTTCAAAAATCTCAGACCCCCCCACCCCCCAGAGGCAAAAATACGCATTGAATATGTACTAAACTGTACGCACATTTTCAAAAATCTCGGACCCCCCCCTCCCCCCCTTGATGCGTATGTACTAAATGGAAGGCCCCCTACTGGATTACCGCACAGGACGTGAAAGGGCCTCATGATAACTGAGATCCGTTTCTGGGAATATCCCAGTACATATTTTCTCGTCATTTCTGGTGAGTTAGTCACAGGGTTCCCACAGACTTGGAAGAATTAAATTCCATGCCTATTCCATGACCAATTCTGATTTTCCAGGTTGACTTTCCAGGGTGCAAACAATTATCCACAATCATTAAAAACACGATACAAATAACGGCCTCAAAATTCCATGACTCCTCGTCAAATTTTCAAATTTAATGACTTTTCCATGACCACTTTCATTTTCCAGGATTTCCAGGTTGTGTGGGAACCCTGGTTAGAGTACTGTGAGAGTAGTGTTTTCGTACCAGATGCTGTCGATGAAGGCCTTCTGCTCCTCGGGCACCACGATGGGGCCCTTCATGGTGTCGCCGTGCGGGGAGGTGAAGGACGGAGACGTCATCTGGGAGCTCAGCTGCTCGTGTTTCCGGACGAGCGACTCACGTAACGTCTGCTCCGCCTCCAGCGTCAGGTAGGAGATGCCTGCGGGGGTGAGAGGGACATGAGACATGGCAGATACGGACCTTAACACATACCTTTCAAGGGGGCTTCAGGAAATGGGAAAAATGTACCGTGTGTGAAATTTCTGAGGTTGTGTAGTATATTTTGACTAAGGCAATGAATAAGCAAGAAATCAAGATAGAATTTTGATATTTTGTTTTTAAACAGATGACTTTCTTAGACGTTATTCGTTGCGATGGTTCCCCGAATTTCTATAGAAATACTTTCGGACCACTGCCCGAGGAAACATCATCGGAAAGTCCCTATTAATGGGGTTAATTTTGTAATGTGCTCTGGGATATAGGATGGTAGGTGTTTATGTCATTGCAGAAGGAAATAACCATGACTGCATAAGGAGAAACGAAATTAAAAGGTATGCGTCACAAAACAGTTCTGCTGCGAGACAAGTTAAAACAGTTTAAGAGGAATTCCACTCACCATCCCTAAAGACTTTGTTGAAGTCGAAGCCTTGGGATATCAGGAATTCTATACTGGACGTCTGAAAAAACAACAAGAGCAATTTATTGTACACATACATGACATTAATATAAACCTAATTACTTATACAATCATTGAATGGGAATCTCCTTAAAAGCCTTGCATATCTATTTTCTTAATCTAAGTAATTCTCAATTTATACCGAGATCTTCTAGGACAGTCCGTGTGTAATCAGCATATTCCATTGAGATAATGTGCTTTTTCCTTATCAGGTAAAGTCTATACTCTATCAGAATCAACGCTTTCCGCTATTGTCTTGCCCATGGTTACACTACTTTGGATAAATCCGATGATTTGATACTATGGGTGCAATCTTTGCTATTGAGGATAAAAAATACATAATGAGCCACGATCCACCTGATAGTAGCGTAAACTCCGTAGACCCTGCTGCTGATTGGTACCAGGGGAGTCTGTAGGTCTCAAGGATTCTCCCTGCTGAGACACATATCGTTACTACCTGTAAATCATCTCTCCAAGTGAAAACTGGACACTTAAGTAAGCGGGCAGAGGTGGTACCTGGCAGAGGAAGCGCGGGTCGGGGGCCTGTCTGCTGAAGGGGCGCGGGAACGTGTAGAAGTTGAAGGCCTTGGCCACGTGCCTGCAACGGGAAGGGCACCATGTAGGCAATGAATGGTCATTGCGGAAAGAAAATATTTTAAAGAGCACAGATAGGTTTGATAGTTGCTGGATGTGGGGCTTGTTTACATGCCGTTGATAGAAATAGAATGGACGTTATTTGTGAGAATGTGCTATTCATAAAAACAATTATTGTTACTGGCTACAGAGCAAATGGTACTGAGAAGAGGAATCTGTACCTACTTATTTGTATCTTTGTCATACCGGAAGGCGCACATCCCAAACTGGATGAGCAGGAAGTCCATCGCACCCTACAAACAAAGGTCTTCTGTGAGAAAGTTTCTGGTGTGAAACAACCACTGCTAATACCTCGACAAGAAACATAGGAATAGAAACACATACGTTTTCTAAATAATCTCAATGTTATCCAAGAAATGATAAATTATTGTACTAATGGCTTAGTACTTTTAATATATTGGCATGATATATAATCCAACAAGGATCAGGCTTAGCAAGTCTACTTCTAGTCTACTTCTAGGAGAAATATCTTACGCTCCTAGCGCCACCTGTTAACCAGTATAAAAGGCGCTGCAAGGTAGGGAGCGAGGAGTTAGTTGGTTAGAAGTTAGTAGTCACTTAGTTTAGTGAGAACATCAGCTAAACATGTTTAGCCAAGGAGTTATACCTGGAGTAAGTACATCGACTCCGTGTAACAGACTGGAGTTTACCAATATCCACTACCTCGGACATAGGATTGTGTTAGAGCTGAATACTAGAATGGTCTAGAAGGCGTTGGAGCAACTCGTGTTCTAAATGTGGTTGATTGCTGATAGGAGATGGGAGGTGGACTGATGAAGACTTATACATGGTGGCTTTGACTCGGGATGAGATGTTTACTGAATAAAAACCCTTTCATATTAAGAAGCTCCCTCATCGTTCATTTCTTTTGAACTATTGGGAAGTGAATGGACAAACTTTAAACGCGGTCTGAATTACTCAGGCATTCTGGAAAGCAACTCATGAAGACTTGGATATACACGAATCTTACGCAGTCTTAAATCAAACATTAACAATAGTTCATTATATAGGAAAATGAAATAAGTTTTCAGTATCCGAAATTAAGGGTGCACTCTGCACTCGAGGCGCATGATTCCGAGGCAGGGTGCCTGATTTTCAAATGTATGCACCTGGATGGTGCAAGTTTTTTTTAACTATTTAACATAGCTCTTTATAGTAATGTACTCACAGTAATGTCTCAGGATGCATCCTTATAGAATATCTGCACCCGGCAGATGCATAAAATAAAACCTTAATTTGGGACACTGTCTTTTTTTTATGTATTAATGGCAAAAAGAAACAAAGCCACTCGAACTACAGGGATATTCTCAGGCCAGTGGCATGCGGTGTTACGCCCCTGGAATTAAATTGTCCCAACTAGAATTTACTCGAAGGCCTTTCCCCGTAACCCCAATTCATGGCCACTTATTTGATTCCTCTACCAAATTCCCTGTTATGTCAGTGGTACGGCACCCTGAAGTTTGAACATGTGGGCATGCGGTATTTGAAATTAGTTTCTGGGAATACCCCTGAGTCTCCTCCTACCTTTCTCAGCTTCTGATAACGGCTCTCTGGGGTGTCGAACGCGTGGATGTGACATTTCGCGTCTCCAAGACCTGTATATCACAAAGAAAAACAATTCAAAGATATTTAGCATGAAAAGCGATGTACATGTAGTAGATAGTTAATATAAGGTTTTCTAGTTAGAGTGGATTAAAGGGAATTACATTAAAATTTCCCATATTCGAAAACCTTTGGTGCCGATATATTCGCAGACTGGCACAGCAAGCATTGTAAAATAACATATCAAGTTTCATCACAAGCTTCGATTGAATATCTAGTTGTTGTTTTTTTCTAAATTCTCAATTTAATTTTAAGGGGAAGAAAATAAGAAGTAAATGATTTTGGGGTCGATGTAGTATTATTCTGATGCCTATTTTAACTTAATATGGACCCCATACAATAATATATAAATTCATATATTTCATTATTTTACCTGTGAATTCTCCATCTATGGCGAGGAAATCGGCCTCTGATATGGCCTTGGCGACGTCATCCAGCGTCTCCTTGAAGTCTATAAATGTAAAATACGAGAATATGAGCAGGAGATCTAAGGACAGTCTATCCAACAAATACTGGATAGACATTATGTAGGCCTAGTTTTATCACCCACACAGCCAAGGAGCGGTACGTATAAGGGGCAGTGCATAGCGACTTTCTGTATGCACCATTCCTTGTTTACAGAATTAACATTTACTTTTGAACCTTGTTTGGGTGATAAATATAGAAGACCCTTAGGGTTCATCCTCGGGTATCTGTATGACCATGGGGATCGTACATACCTCGGGCTTCACCCTCAGTACTTGACGATCCCCTATTGGTCATACAGACACCCTCTGACGACCCCCACGGGTCTTCTTATATTATAACTACGCCCCTCTCCTGTCTCATAAACCTTGAGTCTACATGTGGATTCTAAATATAATTGCAAAATTAGGTGAACGATCATGTAGCCAAAACTTTTAAGAATGTTATTGATCTAAGACCTCAGGCTCATGTAAGCACTCATTTTTGAAAGTACTCAATTACTCTGGTTACAGAAAGCAGTCCAAAAAAAGGCGTATAGCCATAATAGCAATTAAATCTAAGGACATGTTTGTCAAAATGGCAACCATGACAACCGATTTTTTTTAATCTAGGTCTACCATCCTACTAAATATACCTAGTCAGTGTTCGAAATTAATGTTATGATCAATGCGCCTACCGGGTGCATATATTTTAAAAGTATGCACCCGGCAAACTGTCCATTCACCCTCCCATATATAAGGCTATTTAATATGTGAAAAAAATGTGCATTTTCCGGGCGCACACCTCTTAAAAACGTGCGCCCGTCGCCGAAAATGTGCGCCTCGGGCGCAGGGCGCACTGTTAATTTCGAACACTGCTAGTCTATTCCTGCTAGCAGGGCTTGACAAATCGATTTAAAACCTGGTTGACAACTGGGCAACTTGAGCCCAGAAAGTGGTTGCCCAGCTACAAAATGTTGTTGCCCATTATTGTTTGAGGGAAATAACATAAAATATATAGATGGCATGTAAATTAGGATTCAGATGTCAATTCCATGGATTTAGGGGTAAAAGGTTGATATTCATAATTTTCAAACCCAAATTTTAGACCTTTACTCTGGTTACCCACTGGGCAACTCTGGCACTCATTTCAGTGGCCCAGTATTACTTTTTGGTGGTCTTGGGCCACTGGACACCCGATTTGCCAAGCCCTGCCTACCATCCAATGGCAATGTAGACTTGTAGTATAGATCTAGTGCTGCAGCGTAGGACTGCATCTCCCTATTTTGTATGTATTATATTAACGATAAAAACGGTGTATAATTTCAAAATAGTCTAACTTGTAGTGCATTGTATGATCAGAATCAATGGGATAATCCATGTCATGATGATGATAGTCTGACCCTATAAAAATGTAGACTACAATCAATTGATGTAACTGATGTAGAAATTGTAACATGCAGACGCTTAAGGGCTCATCATAATGTAACAGTCACAGTAAAAACATCTCCGATAAAATCAAGATTGTCAGCAACTATTTGAAATCCCCAGCAACCTTCACCCTTGAAGAATTACATAATGATACACCAAGTACTGTTGACAGGATGCACTCCAACTTCTGCAAGTTCACCTTAGGTGTCTCTAAATATGCAAGTACTAAACTATCTCTAAGCGAACTAGGGAGATACCCTCTCCAAATCAGGTCAACCATATTAGGCATATTATACTGGTTACGATTAGAACAAGGCACCGAGAGCATCCTTTTGAACAAAGCATTTAGCACTATGAAACAAGGAAATCACCCTTGGCTGCAGAACATACAATCTCTTCTGTGGCGAATAGGGCTAGGGAACATCTGGCTTCAGCCAAAAATATGGGACAAAAAATTATTGAAACATCTTCTAGCAGCAAGACTCAGGAATATATATCCAGACTTTTGATGCACATTGTCACAACCCTGAAAACCATGACAAATGTAGAGTAATTAACAGCTTGTACCAACAGAATCCATAAGAAACAAAACAGTACTTGACCAGAATACAATCTACCAACATCAGAAATATGTTAACTAGGCTGAGAATTGATGCTAACTATACCTCTGACAGTCTGAACAGGAGTTTCAGAAAGAACAATGTAGAAGACCCTCTATGTAAAGAATGTTACAGCACACAGTCTGTATCACATGTACTATTTCACTGTAAAAACAGAGACCTGATTAGTAATAGAAATATGTTTGAGAGCAAAATCAGTAAATATGTACTTTCTTTTAATACACTCTCAGAACAGGAAAAAATGATAGTTGTCTTGGACCTCCGACCTGTATGTAAAAAAGAGGAGGAAGACAACGCAATTGAATCTATTTGTATGTTTGTTAAAATTGCATATCGAATTGTACAATGCCTACCTCAGTGACAAGAATGTATTGCTTACATTAGTCAAATAAAATTACTTACTTACTTACTTTGGCCAAAACATATCATTCCATGATTTATTATTCTTTTCAGATGTCATACTTTGTTGTGCTTTCTTTCATACCTGGTTCAGTTATTTCCCCGAATAACATTTTCCATCTTAATGCCGCTCATTCATCAATTCAGACGGCGCGCGAATTTCAAGTGAGGTTGAAACTCAGCCAGGACTCAGTACTGAGTGACAGTGACAATTCACATCTCTCCATTCTAAGCCCACCATTTCCACTGACGGCACATGTTGAGGTTACATTACACATCCACACTTATCATTCCACTATTCTCCCATTTATGTATGCTATTTCAAACTTCCTTCCACTACAATAGGAGAAAAAGAAAGTCTTGGAAAACTCACTCTGTCTTGTCACCTCCATGCTGAAATCTGTGAAGGCCCCACAGAACAACCAAAATAGATTCCTGTTGGACTTTGTGCACTTTCTGATATAAGCTCTCAACTAAATGGCTTCACTTACTAGAAAATATTTTATCTCATTGTCAGTGGTTCGTTGATGATCAACATATCGACAAAATACCGTAATTTACGAAAAGTATTTCCATTGTCAATGAAAATAGACACAATTTAGTGTAGTAAATCACCACAAGGTAGCGCCACCCTCTTGTTGGTGTTTAATTTTAACACTAGACGTCGCTGCATTGAATTTTCCCGCCACTCTGAACCAGGAGAGCATCTTCCCAAATAATTAAATGTGGGTTTTATTTTCCAGTAATCAGTATAATACACGGACAGGTACACTATATCCGACTTTCTACAGCCACAGCATTGAAGGAGAAGTACAGTAGAAGTAGAGGTAGATCCAGGATTTCCAAAAGAAGGTGGGTCAGCATAATTACTAATAGGCTAATTACTAAAAAAAAAATGCATGTATTCACACACACAAGTGCAACATTTTCCCTTCTTTGCCTAGTTTAGGGGTCCACCAAAAGGACCCCCTGCACCCCCCCCCCCCCCCTCTGGATCCGTCCCTGACTATTGGGAAAATAATACTGTTAACTTAACCATGGCCCAGACTACACGGTGACTGTTTGAGTCAGGTATTTTAATTATTCTTTGAAGTCGCATGGTTAATTTCATGACATTCATTTCTTATAATCCAGTTTGCTTTATCTTTCTTACCCCCAATATGACCGTATTTACCTGTAAAACGACAATAATCCCATAATTTTTCCATATGCTTCAGATCAAATTTCTATAGGCATAATTCTAATTAGATAGGGGAGGGTCAACCTTTGAATTCCTCAATTATAAGAAATTTCAGGAATTCCCGAAGGAAAACCCCATAGAAATCCTGGAGAAATCCAACAATGCATGGATGGCAATCTATGTGGTCTAAAAGTGTTAAAAGCTGGTTAAAATGGTAAGAATTTTTTTCCTTAAAAAAGTTTTGTAGGACTGTGTAGAAATGCAGGCCAAATTTCGTCAAAATTAGATAATGAAACTATTTGATGCAATGCAGTAAAATGTATCATGACAGTACAGTTAATCCAAAGTGGTGTCCCGAAAGTGACTCGAGACCGACATAGTGAAAAAAAAAGTGTGAAGTTTTCAACAACAAAAATCAAATCCATGTTGAAGATAAACATCATTTACAATAGAAAACCATGATCATTGAGAGTAAGGAATATCTCCGCTTTCATTTACGGCACATAGAAATACGTTATTCGGAAGACGGATTTTTGCTGTGTTTGGCCCTACTGCACTGAGGCAGATGCCTCAGGCAAGGACGGTATAATTTTAAGTTAAGTTGCTTTCCGGCAGAGGGCACTCATTTTGCTTTCTGAATAGATAGGACTGCTTATATGGTAGTTAGTTATCAATGAAATTCCTTCAGCATAGCATTCACACCGATGTGTGTAAGCATATGGCAGTGTCACAAACTTGCAGAAGCGCCAAGCCAGGGTGAAAGAATATAAAATCGATAAGAGGGGATAGCATATAAATGGCAGTCTAAATGGGATACTCAGAGACTAAGAAAGAAAATTACAGAATAATAACAAAACATTGGGAGCTGGGTGGATTCACACAAATGCTGGTGGCATTCCTTGGTGAGCAAACAGTATGATAGGATAGCCATACTTGTGCGCAGTATCATGGGTTTACTTCAACTTGTAGATCATGTTAGAAGGAAGAGATATACTACAACCCTGAGATCTTCGTAATAACTGAATACATGTAACATGTAACTGATTTGGCTGATCAGGGAAAATTTGCTTAGGGTCCCATGATCTGTGATTTTGCTTTTTACCCAAATGTATATTGTTATTGCAAAATAGTGTGAAAGAGGAATTATTAGGAGTAAAATTTATTCATGATAGACAGAATTTCTGATCATGGGACCCTGATCAAATTTTACCTGATCAGCCAAATTAGTTACAAAGATATGGGCCCTGGTAGGTGTGATATACCTGTTCAGCTACGGCAGACAGGCTACATCTCCTAGTGAGCACACTGCTTGGGAGAAAATCAATAATCAGACTAATATATATTGGTGGGAATCTGCAGTTAAGAGGAGAGAGAGAACTATTTGATACACATTTGGAACAATATGAGTCTTAAGGATTCGGGGATTTGGATAGCCACATACGGTGACTAGTAGGTAATTCGGGTATTTTCGCGCACCTGATGTGCGAAATTAGACCTGTAACACACTGTGGATCAATTTTGACAATACATTTTCCTGAATAAATAATGAAAATAAAATGTCAAGCCATGCGCAGGTAAAATACTACTTCAGAAAACATACATGGTGTAGAATACGAACATTAATATGTAATGTTTCAGTTATTTGTTGTAAATTGTACATAGAATGACACATAATAGTAAATTTAGGAATTGATATCTATCTGCGCGAAATTAGGCCCTGTAGTATGTCTAATTTCACGCAGCTATTGTTATTTCGCGCACTACACATTTCTATGGCAAAAATCGTCCTAAATATGTAAAAGCACCACAATTTAATGGCTGGATGGAGTTTTACAAATCTTTTGGAACATGTTCCTAATTATCATACCTTAATTTCCGTATGTATTTAAATAACCAGTTATAATAAATTTCAAAATGGCAGAAAAAAAAAATTCTAAATATCACAAAATGAACAACAATTACGAGGACTTTGAATAAAAACATTCAATTAACTCTGGTATTGTTAGTATACGGACATGCTCATTTGAAATGATGTAGAACCACGAAATATTATATCAAATTGGCTGAAAATGAATGGATATTGAACTCACACAAGGAAATATCTTATTTTAGGACGGATATTGCCTAATTTCGCGCATTTCTTTACAAAACATAGGCTTTTTTTGCGCGAAATTAGGACATTATGTGCGTGAAATTAAGCCTAAAATGTTACCAAATTGATAACTCATCCTTTGTTCACAAAAATTCTGTATGATATTACCATTATAGGATTGGTTTCGATATCCCTTTCTATTCATGTAAGATTCATTACAAATATTCTTTTTTTGATTCTGAATAATGCAGTCCCAATTGAAAAATAATATTGGTTAGTAATTATGCCAAAAAATGGGGAAAATATAGACATATTTCTAATCTAACTAAAAAAAAAAACCTGATGATCCTATATTCATACCAGACCAGTCAGGAATTCGTTCTAGACAGCGCTGCATATTTTCCAAAAAGAAAATCACCATTTTGATTATTTGTAAAAATTATAGGCCCAAAAGTAGTGTGCTGCGTGAAATTAGACCCCTGCGCGAAAATACCCTAATTACCCCTAAAGGAACTATACTGTTGCATGACCACACAAAGTCGGGCGGACTCTAGGGAAGAAGCTTGCCTTCAGGTGGTGTTATTTGTGAACCTAAGATTAAGACAGACTGAGACAACACTGGCAATTGCATGTAACGCAATTGATATATCCACTAATAAACTTGACTCTCAACCAAGCATTGTCCGCATCATGGATATGAGTGCCCATTTCACAGATCAGTCTACCAGTTGGCTAGCAAGGACAAAAGAAGTTTAACTAAGACGATTCGGACGATAAGTAATATCAGTTCCCCAGTTAATAAATAAACACCCATAACAACAACTAGCGTTCAGATTCATGTATTCCCAATGAAACTGTTTCAAAAGTACACTACAAACTATAAACTCCACTGTTGATTGATTTTCTATTCTGTAGGTAACCCATTTTCTGCTACGGTGGTTACTTATTCTACTTGACACTGAGCTGATTTCAGCCGTTGTTTCCTTTCTGAAACCTATTAATCTTTCCTCGCATCTTCTGTTCTCCAACTTATAAATCTATCTACAATTTTTGATTATCCGAATACATTCACGGGTTAGCACCATTTACATTTACCTGAACCCCCCTACGATTATAGGACTGGGTATGCCCCTACCCCTTTTGTCGCGCGTGCATATTTAAAATGCACGAGGTTGTAGTATTTAGCCAATATGCACCCCCCCCCCCCCTTTGTTACACTACTAAAACGCACACTTAGTATCTATGTATGCATCAGATGCAAACTCAGTCACGCAGGAACCAAAAGGAATTATTCATTTTTAGTGTGAAAATTACGTTTTAACAAAATAATTATATGCAAATTAACTTCAGAAATATGGAGTACATACATATACCAAGAGAGAAAAAATGGTCACTACCAAAAGTAAATCAAATCAAATCAAATCAAATCAAAAGCACTATCAAATATCAAAATATCAAACTATCAAAGCACTATCAAATCAAAAGCACTATCAAATCAAAATATTGACCATGGAAAGTTTTAGGATAACCGTTAGGAGAGAAAATGAAGTTGTTGTCAGACTACAAAGAATGTATTTGATTCAATTTAAAGGTATACCATCATGAGCAGATACACTATCTCGGAATGGGGGTCTGCATACAGACTAGGTTCTTTCTAATTTGAAATTGTATACCTCCGTTGTGATTAACATCTTATGTTTTCTACATGCGTGAAAGATCACTGTACCAATTATTTTGGTTTAATGAATTAAAACGAAAGACAAAAAAGCACTCCTGTGTGCAAACAAAGCATTTTTGTTCTCTTGGACAAGTGGAAGCCTCACCAAGAAGATGAGTGGGTGGGGAAGTCAGGACCCCCTGAACCCCCCACCCCCTTTCTCCCGGATCCGCCCCTGACCACAATATTAGTAAAAAGGTTATCTATGCCTGGGAAAATTATTTAGAGATTCTTTTTGGAGATTCTTATAGTGATATAAGTCTTGTTCTGAGTCACCCCACTCGTTTTAACTCTACCGTTATCAGGCGTGACTCGACTTAGTACCGGTTAGGACGTCACGCTCTCTTTGATAATAATACAAACACTTGGTGTCGTATTTTACGTCAGATACATTATTTCGAGATCGACCCGATAAGATGTATAGGCTAAATCACGAAGAGCATGGCAACACGGAAGTACGAGGATGCGGGTAGACGCCTTTGAAAATCACCCTCTTGTATGGACCTAGAAGAAATAAAGGCCTTGAGAATTGACACTAATACGTACATCGATGATGTGGACTTCACATCCCCAACATTGCATATTCATTTGTGTATTTATAGAAATAGATTAAGATTTGAAATAGTCGAGGAGGACCACAATCTTACTTAATTTTCTTGTTATTTCTTTCTTTATAAACCTCTGTTAAAATACCGTTCCCCTCCATACCAAAAGCTGGAAGAACATTATACATGTATGCATGTGAAGGTTTACAGTAATAAAAACGTTTTTTTATTATTATTAAATCCGTGATGTGTACGCTGCCCCTTTTCCGGATTGAAAGGTGGATCTTGATCTCTCTTAACTACGGTAAAACTGTAGTCATTATAGTAACTTAGGTTACATTAAGATATTTTCTTTGGTTGGACGTCTCGTGGTGTTGATAATGATTAAATCCAAATATAGGTTAGAAGTCAAACGTGAGGTTTGGAATAGGCGTATTCTTAACTATTTCCTAAACAGTTGCACTTAATAAATGTATCAATTTGGTCCCTTCTAATTTCCAAACAGACTCTAGTATCAAACAAAAAAACGTGTTTTTATGTAATGAGAATGTATAATTAGACAAAGCGAGATATCTCGATAATCTGGACCAATCCCTACTCCAATAGGCAATTTAAGGGGCCTTCCATTTAGTACATACGCAGCCAGGGGGAGAGGGGGGTCCGAGATTTTTTTTAAATGTGCGTACATTCTAGTACATATTCAATGCGTATTTTCGCCTCAGGAGGGTGGGGGGTCTGAGAATTTTGAAAATATGCGTATGTGCTAAATGGAAAGCCCCAAATCAGAAAAGGAAACTTTACTAGAATGACATCTACGGTGAACAAGGAAGTCTTCCTTGTATGCAGAGAAATCATAGACTGAAGTATATATACCGCTGCGCCATCGCTCATTTCACCTATAGTCACGCCCTGAGCCAGAACATTGATAACGATGCTTTTGGGCCAACTCTTATTCATCATTATATGTTTATAAATGTTTGGAAATTTAGGAAGCTATTAAAAAAACAATATCAAAGGATAATTTGATTATAGAATTTACGATAGAATTGCATCAGCATTTTATAACCCCACTGGTGTGTAGGCCGCCTTTAAACTATAGACTATTGTAACTTTTTCTTAATTTCGGTGTATTTGAGTATATTACAAAGTTACTGGGAATAACTGATCTGTGACAAATGTCTAAAATTGTTAGTTTAATGATCAAAAATGGTCAGTAGTTGTTGGATGTAGATATCATTCTTGAGTTGACGTAGTATTAACTTATCCTAAAGGTATACACTTACAGCATATAATTATATTCAATGATTGTCCCAATGTATTCTGTGATTCCTGTTACTGTCCTTTATAAAGTCCATTGTCCTAAAGTTTGATTTACTGTTACTTTGGGAAGTATAGGGATAAGCTCATTGAGCAAAGACCCTACAGCTACTTTGTGAAGGTGGTATATGGAGAGGCCTATTGACTAGTTTGGTTGTCTGTCTCAAAGTTCTTTCCTAACCAATCGCTAATTACTGACCTACCAATTGTTAATGGCTTGATCTCTTTTACTTTTGTTATATTATTATGTATTCATCAGTTGCTGAACAGTAATTTACAGTCATGCCTCATCAGTATGTCCCTGGTTTGTCATGGAGAATCCTAGTTTCTGGAGTTACACTCATAAGATAAGTGGGTTTGTTCTTATGTCAGGGTTGAAGTGGCATCCTTTGTTTCAATGTCTCTTAAGCTTCTATAATCCTAATTTAGATCAGAGAGCTTATACAGTTATAACCTCTCTGCTTAGATCCTAAGCTATTTTGTTCCAAATTGGTCATACTCTTGTTAAAATATCTTAAGATTGCAAAGTAGTGCCAACTTAGATGTGAAAATTGATAATGCATATATGAATGATCCAGCAAAAGTCTTTGGCTGTATTAAATGTTTTCCCTTGTTTATAATATGGGACAAAGTATAAGCTCGTAAACTGCCTCGGAGATGTGGTTTTGAGGATGGAGACAGCAGTTATATTATCCTAAGCGTCGTTTGCCTGTCCTTGTGACATAAATAAGAAACCAGGCGTGGTGGTGGTGGTCATGGTTTGATGGTTAGGGGGTCGGCGATTGGGGGGTGGGGGCAGTGGCTTTAGCATGTCCCACCCGTCTGCTGACACCTGTGGTTGTTGTCAGTGATCACCGACCCTATAGCTCTCAGATACCAGAGGTAGCTTGGCGGGGCACAGGCCATGATACGCCGTCTGATTTACCTTACTGGGATACCTTTTATCATCTAGTGATCTGAGATCTACGTCACTTTACCCCAGTCACTGAGGAGGGAGTAGGAGTGATCCACCTGTGTGGAGTAGGAGCCAGGAGTACGAGCTGAGATGTAGGAGGATGCCACGGATCATATTAGAGAGGGCATCTCTCTAATAAGATATACCTGTGCTTTTTATGTTACTGCACGTTTGCGCTTGAGTAGAGGTACATTAGACATGGTCGGAGCACCTAGGAGTAGGCAGTAGACGCAGCTGGGACCCACAGGAGAGGTGCAGCGACGTGGGTAGTTAGGCACCCAGATTTTCCCTATATATATACCTTATTTATTGAGTCTGCAATGCTTGTAACCAGCCTCTACAGACAGGTGCGTCATTGTGGATATTATAACTGCCTGCTGAACCTGTAACCTCACCAATCAGCCCGGCACAGCTGGGATATACCACACAGGAGAGTAGAGAAGTAGGTAGGTGGTTTCATTATACATGGAAAATGAACCCAAATGGGAAACATCTGTATCATAATTGCAAAAAAATCAAACCTATAAACAAAGCTTTCTACCTGAAGCGAGCAGTCTGGATTACATGTAGCCCGAGGGTTTCTAAGGGTTGTTATTTGTTGGTTTGAACCACCAGACTCAGCTAGTGGTTCTGGAGCTCTGGCATATTTCACCCATGCTCCTGAATGATGGAATCTATGAGGAAGTAGAGACCATACCCCTACACCTTTACCAAGGCAGATGTTCTTTTATATGCAGAGTACCATAGGCAAGGCACCACATTCAATAGCCATCAGCACTTGGCCTTTGATAACCCTGTCATTGACCACAGGGAGAATATCTTATACCACAGCAGGACAGAGATTTGAACCGCCAACCTTTGGATGATGAAGCCAACCCTCTACCACTGTGCAACCAGAACACCCTGTTGTGCACCTATTACACCTATTACACCTATCGATACGGACCTGAAGCCCCAGGACCCCATGTGTCAGGGTCCTGGGTCCACTGGTCCTTACTCTGCAGACATCCTAAAAAGAAACTCGGACTATAGTCCATATATATATATATATATATATATATATATATATATATATATATATGCTTGTAACTCAAACGTAGGGTACACCATCGATTGCATGTGGCATGTTCCTATCAATAGAGAGTCAGAATCCCCTGGACTTCCCGAATAATACATTTCACAGCAGTGTAACTAACTCCAAGTCGAGATTTCCCAAAGGAGATATTTTCGTTTCAATAATAGTTATTAGACTTCCAATCACATGTTCCTATACCGTTAGTTACTTCTGCTTAATGGTTACACGCAAGGCATGAAAGCAGTGTGCAATTAAATCCGACATATCTTCCCTGTCTAACCCAGGTATCACGAATAATGAGGCAGGCCAGCCTGTGTGCCCATCCTTTCTATTCTCAGTTTTTACACATTCTTTGAGGCCTCAGGCACTGGACTGCCAAACCATAAAATTGACCTGATGACACTGAAGTTGACTTTTTCTTGATTTGACATAGGATATACAACTTTTCAGAATGGAGAAAATACTAAAGGAAATGATAAAGGTCATTTATAAAAGTGAGCATGGAATTTTGATCAAATTTAGGATTAACCAGCAACGAATTCATACTGTGGCAAAGGATTTTTATCATACATCACCATCTGATAAACTAGGCCACATTCAAAACAACTCTCCTGTGTGTCAGAATCGGAGCCTCATCATATAAACGTCGATTCCCTCTTAATGACATAATATGATATCTATTTGTAGCAAACATGAAGGTTTTCCTTGGTTTTCAGTTAATGATACAAGTAATTTGAAAAGTAAAACTATAGTTCATTTTTATAGATAACTATCTCATTTCCTCCAGCATGTTCTCCATTCCGGAAAGTTGTATATCACATGTTAACCTAAGAAAAAGTCAGCAGATCTACAATTTATCAACATTCAGGTTCACTTCAATCCCTGAAACCTTCTCACGCTACAAATTAATCGAGAAGGTTTTCATAGTTACTTTACATACGTTTCGTGATAACGCTGTTTGTTTTTAGGTGAATCATTCCATAGTTTCATTTCAATATATAATATAGGTTATGGCGATATTTGTAACTTAGTTTTGTAAGAAAGATAGATTATAACTTATTACTGCATGGGATACTGGAATTACTAGAATCCAACTCACTGAAATGATAGGAGTATTCTCTATTTGTATAGGAGTTATACCTAAGTAATTGAGCCCTCCTTCTCTGCTCCAGGCCGTTAGGTGTAAATTAGGCTGGAGGTATAGTATAGTTACATTGCCATGGCAGCTAGAGAGGTCTGGTCATTCAAAAGCTGGTTTCTGAGATGGGACACGTGTGATATCTATAATGTGATGCTTATAATATTCAGTGACTGATAGGTCACAAATCCCAAACCCAAAACACAACTTTCAGTCAACATGCCGTCCAATAAGCTATATTTATCAAGTCATCACAGTATCCGCGTGAGAATAATGAGATAAAGAGATGAAACCCTACCTAAGGAATGTAAGCAAATTCAAAGTTATTTGAAGGTATTCATGAAGGTAAAGGGCGGATCTGTCAAACGGTGATGATTCAAACACTGAAGTCGAGGGGGAGTATACCCTTGAAACCCCGTTCGACTGAAGTTACTATATCAAATAGGTCAGATCCGGTTACGACGGATATATATATATATATATATATATATATATATATATATATATATATATATATATATATATGATTGACAGTGGCACGACAGCGCGGAGAGGTAGAGGGGCACTGGAGGCTTTTACTTTTTTTGTGAGGGGAGAGCTGAATTTGTCCTTCTTTGACAGAAAATATGTTGCAACTCCTCGTTACCCCTTAAAAGAAACTCCGTATCCCCTCCATTTGCCCATCTCCCATGAGGCAACAAAATGCTGATTCGATCGAGCTCACTTTTTATCGTTTATCAGCCAATATAGTGCTATCCAAAATTGATATTTGACAATCAGAAATTATATAACAACGATACATTTAATATGATTTTGTCTATAATTACTCAGAAACATTTTTCCCTTGGATCTTAAAAATTGTAGGACTTTAATGAGCACTTTGTATGTTCTCTAGTCGTACATGTATTAGACATCTACCATGTATGCGAAAATCAATAAGAGATCGCAAATGGTGAGTTTCTAATGTTTCTAAAGAAATTGGTAAAGGCTGCAGTGTTTCAATGTAACATTTAAAAAATACCAATGGAAAGACGGCAGCTGCCAATCTAGTCGCACTCAGTAAACTCCCCACCCCCACCCCCAACAAGGCATGAAAAACATTTTCTATCTTCATATTCCCAAACTATAGAAATGGCCTATCTTAAAGACAGCTCGTGGGGACCTGTACACAGGACCAGTTGTTTGTTGTGAGAGATAATTTCACGTCTTTTTTAGTCCTTTGTCAGTGTATTCCAGAAACTTCGGGGCGGTCTGGATACATCGATGGTTTATTCTCTTCTTTTTCTCTATAAAAGAAATTGCTTGCTCAGGGGGAAGTGGCGGTCCTTGGCCCGTTTCCTGAACAAAAGCCTTATAATCCACGGTGAGACGTGGGCCATGAGAAAAGTCGTCCCGGGGAAATAGGCCAGGCCAACCCTCTTTGTGGATGTCGGCTAGATACTTTTTAGGCTTGAGGAGGTTCTTTAAAGTGGAACTCTTACATGTAGTACGTATTGTGCTTCAATTCCTGCTGTTATATAATTATGTACGTGCCCATCACCGAGCATTACAACCAATATAAGGGTTTCCAGAACATTCATTCAGATTCTACACCCTTTTACTTTTTTATTATTTATGATCCATGTTAATTATAGCAATGATAATCCCTGAAGGTGAAACGGTGACAGATATGAATATTTACAATTACCGACACAATTATATGAACAATAATTAGTGATTTAGCTCTGTCAGCAATACAGCTTCACCGTTCCATTTCAATAATAGTCCTTTTCTCTTAATGTATGTGCTTCCACATTATTTTAATAGGATTCCATTTTCTTGGAATAATCTCCATTAGGCCTACAGTTGGTTGTATTGGGCGGTTCGAATAGTCATAAACATCTTCATTAGTTGTGATAATGACTTTCACAGACTAATCTCCGAATGCATAATGATAACAATTAGTCTGTAACACCTCAGGATGGGCATTCAGTTTATTTTGAATTTCAACTTTGACGCCCCCTCCATACACACAAAGAATCTCTCCAATACAGGACTCCTTTTACTGAGTCCCCCCCCCCCCCCACACACACACACACCCACCGGTCGTGAGTGACCAGAGGCCTGGCCTGCCCTGGAGACACGGACACTGTTCTCACTGTTAAAGTCGGCCCACCACTTCGGGGAAGTCACCATTGTGTCTTCGCCTGTTGAATCATTCATGGGTTGAATCCGGGATGGAACTGTAAAACTGCCGCGAGCACTTAAAGTTTTGTAGGCGCCCTTAAACCTGTCGTTTCCTTCATTTTCTCGTGTTCATGCTCTAATATTAGGTTACAAATAAAGGCATTATAAACGTATGGTCACCAAACAGGGGCGGATCCAGGAATTTAAGAAATGGGGGGGGGGGGCTATATTAAAAAGGCCCCGGTGCCCCCTCTGGGGACGAAAGTTTTGCATTAATTTAAAGAAATCGAAATTTGGCCAAAAATAGGGGGGAGCGCGCTCCCCGTGCGCCCCCCCCCCCCCCCCCCCCCAAAAAAAAAAAATCCGTCCCTGGCCAAACGTATACAGACAGGAGGGAGAGAAGGAGAAGAGTTGCATAGTGAGGTGGTATTTGGCAGAAGTGACGTTTGGCCTCAGACCATGTCCGTGTTTCTTATTGTTCTAGGGGCATACACGGCCCGGTTCCCGGGGGCGTGTACAGGTGGTCACCAGCCGAGTTTTAGCAATCTGAAAAGTTGTGTTCCCATCTGAAGGTTTTCTTCTCTATGGCGGGTCCTCTGGTATTTATAAACAACTGAAAAAGAAGCAATTTATGCACGGGCACGACAGAAATGAGACCTTTTTGCTTTTTCCAAGGGACCCTGGTTAAACATTCCTTCATTTAGAAATGTAACTGACAATTTGTCAATGACAACAATGTTTTATCTAAATTATTTTAATCTTCTTAGGACCCATGTTTAAGAAGTGTCCAAATGTAGCAGTGTTTCCAACCAAGGACTTTAAAGGTGTGAACATATACATGTATATCCTTTATTTGTAAGGGATACTTTTAACATAATATGGTATTGTGGCAGTAAAAGCTCTTTGGTCCCCAAATATAATACTCAATCTATATGTACGTGTATATTGAAATGATTTCACCTGCAAAAAGTCTTGTCTTTTGTGTTACCAACTTTTCTTCTTTTTTTCAGGAGGCCAGTGCTGGAGATCTCAGAGTATCATGGCGGGTAACGGCACCAACATTGAGCTCTATGCGGTGGCCGGCGGGGCAGGAGGGGGCGGGGTGTTCCTCCTACTGGTCATAGCCTGCAGTGTGGCCTTCTGTCGGTGTAAGAAGAACAGGGAAAGGAGGAAAACAAAACCCAGTAAGTCAGAGGGTGGTACTTTAGGGGTACAAGGGGCAGGAGGGGGTGGAGTGTTCCTCCTACTGGTCATAGCCTGCAGTGTGGCCTTCTGTAGGTGTAAGAAAAACAGGGAGAGGAGGAAAACAAAACCCAGTAAGTCAGAGGGTGGTACTTTAGGGGTACAAGGGGCAGGAGGGGGCGGAGTGTTCCTCCTACTGGTCATAGCCTGCAGTGTGGCCTTCTGTCGGTGTAAGAAGAACAGGGAAAGGAGGAAAACAAAACCCAGTAAGTCAGAGGGTGGTACTTTAGGGGTACAAGGGGCAGGAGGGGGTGGAGTGTTCCTCCTACTGGTCATAGCCTGCAGTGTGGCCTTCTGTAGGTGTAAGAAAAACAGGGAGAGGAGGAAAACAAAACCCAGTAAGTCAGAGGGTGGTACTTTAGGGGTACAAGGGGCAGGAGGGGGCGGAGTGTTCCTCCTACTGGTCATAGCCTGCAGCGTGGCCTTCTGTCGGTGTAAGAAGAACAGGGAAAGGAGGAAAACAAAACCCAGTAAGTCAGTGGGAGGCTCTTATGATAGGATGTGTAGTGGTTAGAGTGAGCATGGCAGTGGTAATGTCTAGACATATGGGATGTAAACATTGGGAGTGGTTTACAATGAACCATCCATAATTGTGATTGTGTGAGGTCTACGTCACTATAATATAGAGTGGAGTAGAACCAGCGTGTATTGATCACTCGAGTGAAATTAATTGTGACTGGTGAACCCTGGATCTAATAAATACAAATCCTCTCCTAAATCCGTGCTATTATTTGTCTCAATAAAACTACCAGTATGGAAAATGGATGGATGGAGATGATGAGGGAAGATAAAACCATGCTTAAATAACATAGGACTAAGAACGGAGATCATATCAAATATGCTGAGCTAGTAAATAATACCCTATATAGTTCAGGGTAATACATCATCCCTCTGGGATGATGCCTGGTGTACGTCAATTCAAACAATTAAGAACAAAACTTTCGCTGCCCTACAGGAGAGGCCCATTGGAACACAATTGAAAGAGAGGAAATACAGCTTTCCGAATCTGACACATCTCTTCTACAAATATACAACATTTCGTCCCACCATCCTCATAACGTTAATTGCATTCCTATTGTATGTTTTCAAGTGCCAGAGGAAGCAGTTTTGTAAAGAAAGAGGTTATCTTAAATATAAAAAAAGTTTGGTCTGTGTTTCACGTACCATTAGAAACGTGAAAAGGTATGTTTGACCTATGTACAAGGTTTGACAACATTGATTTATTTGACCCGTTTTTTTTTGTTAACTTGGCTCGACGCCAGTGGAGTACGTTGAATATGATAATAGTATCGCTACAATGAATTGACCAGGAAGTAACCGTAACTTCCCTGTAGAGTTTAGACAGGAATTCATTCAAAACTTTATAGCAATTATCATATATGGAAATGATTATACCATTATATCAGAGTACCAAGGCTAGTCTCTGTTTTCCAATATCAGGGCCTTTCAGTTCTTTCAATTACAATCTGAACATTATCGTCATGATCAAGGCATCGGGCCAGTCAGATATCAATGATATGTCGTTAGCCATCCCCAGTAAAATCTCCACACCATCACTGTGCCCCAGTCATCTGACAGGTCTACCAATGTGTTACCTTTGCAGTGTTTGTCATCCTTCCACAGTCCAACCTGGATGCCAGTTCCAGTCTTACAATTTGTTCCACGAACAGTACCTGACAGCTGTCCCAAGAAAATCTTCACACCATCGCTGTGCCTAAAGGCTGTATTTTACTCCCGATTTCAAAAATCGTGACAAGGAATACGTGCTTATTATAGACATGTTAGATATCGTTAGAAAGGGTTAACTTAATTATCATTCAAACGGTATGTAACATGCAGGGGTTCTTGTAATAATACCTAACGAAAACTTGAAAATTGGTCGATTCCTAATTGTCAAGATCGTCTAGTGGAATACAGGCTTAAGTCTAACAATGTGTTCATCTTACAGAGCCAGTCAGCCGCTCCCAGTACAACCTGGACACGGTCATCGTGCCCAAGTCGTCCGGCGAGTCCAACTACGTCAACGAGCAGGCCGTGGAGAAGATCCACAGCAAGTCCAAGATCAACATCAACAAGATTATCGGGGAGGCGCTGTCCAAGCAGGTGGTGGGGGTCATCCTGGAGGCCGACCGGCTCACCCGCCACGAGACGCTCGGGGAAGGTCAGGCACAACTCATACTGTACTACACTGTATGAGAGGAATTAGTTAAACAAAATCTTAATGTTTACAGGGACGGATTTAGAGGAAGGCACCCTATTTTTTGCCAAATTTAATACTTCTAGCCCCTGGATGGGCGCCTCACTGTCTTATAATTATAGGTGCACCCCCCCCCCTTTTTTTTTGGAAATCTCTGGATCCGTCCCTGTGTTTAGATGTTTAAGTAATTCTGTGGGGGTGTATTGTTGTACGCTGGGTATACTCACTGTTTGAGTTCTCTTTTATGTACAGCTGGCCATATATCAGGATACTTTAAGTACTTCGGTATATATCAGGATACATTGGATACTTTGTTTATATTAAATGCTGGTGCTTTCTATTTAAGGTAACTTAATAAGTGTATTTATGTGCAATGGTCTAATTGAACAGAGGACCTTTCTATCTAATTAATCTAACTTCAGTCTGGTGAACTGGGATAGATAAGTCACATTGAATATAAGAATTGTATATTTCAGGAAGCTGTGCTGTAGCGTAGTTTACTTGGGTATGTTGGTTGTGCTGAGTACTGGGATTTTCTACCAAACTAATTCATGTTTGACGCAGTGCACTGGGATACATTGGTCATATTGAATGGTGGTGCTTTGTATTTCAGGTAACTTTGGCGTGGTGCACCGGGGGACGTTGGTGGATGCCAAAGGGACAAACCCTCAGACAGTGGCCGTGAAGACCATCACAGGTAGGGAAGGTTCAGGGGCTAGTAAATGGACATTCTATGTCGGTTTCAGACACATTGGGATTTTGGTCTGTACCCAGGCAAGAATGCGACGTTATAATAACGTTATTGTGATGTCATTTTTTGGTTCTTGTTACGTCGCATTTCGACGTTCTATAGACGTAGATTTGATGGCTCCCAATCACGTCTCTGAGACTTCCAATGCGACATCGCAAAATGACATTCTTATCACGTGTTTCTGCGACGTCACAAAATGACGTTCTTGGTACGTGTTCTGCGACGTCACATTGCAACTTTCAAAGAATGATTATGTGGATTAGAAACTACTGCTGCGACATTGCACCATAACATACTGGCGACATGATTATAAAACCATATTGTAACCCAAATTATATTCCAATAAGGTTATTTTGTGAGAGGTTCTGTTAAGGTTATTTTGTGACCCACCTATGACCAAACATTACACTATACATCATACTGTAACTTTCCCAAGACAAGAAATCTTGGTTTCCAGCTAGCGCTTTGGTCACAGTGACTTGGGGCCTTTTAAGTAAGTACTTGTGTACCCAGGCCCTTTGTATAGCTGGCAAATGTCAGATATCAGGCCAAGGGACAGACCCACTCAGTATCCCATTGTGAAAGATTGAAAAAGGTGTTTTCATGGTACTGGTCATTTATTTCTGCCAAAACAATTAAACTAAACCATAAATACGTTTCTAGAAGATAGTTTGATATTTCATAAAGAATAGTGTTTCAGAATCATTTAAACATATTTGAAAAATAGTGATATAAACTAAAAAAAAACTTGAACTTAAGCCTTTTCTCAATTTAAATGGTATTGCGCTGTCCCCTGGTGTTGAAAAACAGTACTATCAATGGTTATGGCTAGACTAGGAAACAAGGTACTTGTGACGTTCTGATTTAGTTAAGTTGTGACTTAACCTAACCAGAATGTCACTGAGACATGGTGATTAGGTGAGGTCAAGACTGAACCTAAGCACAATGTCACTGTGATGTCACAATTAGGTAGGGTTGAAACCTTACCTTAAAAGAACGTCACTGTGACATCATCATTAGGTATGGTTCAGACCAACCTAAACACAACGTTCTATTGACGTACTGTTAAGGTGTAGTTAAGACCTAACCTAATTAGAATGTCACAAAGACATCACAATTTTGGTCGCGGCGACGTTTTTTTTGGGAGCCATCAAATAGACGTCGCTACAACGTTGAAATCTCACGTAACAAGAACGTCTCTTTAGGTTTGGTTTCAACTTCACTCAGTCAGTACGTATCAGTTATGTACTTTTTACGTTAGGTCTCTATGTCACCTAATCAACACGTCATAACTACATTCTTTTTAGGTTTGGTCATAACCATACATAATAAGTTTGTATCAGTTACGTTCTGTTTGAGTTATGTCTCAACCAGACCTGATTGGCACGTCACTGTGATGTTACATTGTAAGGGGGTTTTAACCTGATGTTCTTAGAACGTTATTATAACATTCTTTTTATGGGATGTCATAACATCCCCCTAAAATCACGTAACTGTTACGTAGTTTTATGTGGGTTATAAACCGACCAAAATGGTATGGTCGCAGAACGGTTCTGTTACGTCGCTTCTTGCCTGGGTAAGGGGTAAAGGTTTCTACATAATGATGGCTTTTCCATAAGGTTTCATTAACATATATCATTACCGCTCCATTATATGTATTGATTTGAGAAATCCTTGACCTTTATAGTAAATGAATTTTAGAGTGAACCCTTATCTTACAATGATTTATTATGAGTCATAGCACTGTTAAACCAAGACAAATATATACATTAGATGTTCGATATATCTTACCCTTGTTTTATTAAATATTTCTCACTTTAAAATATTTTTCGGATGATTCTTTTATTCGATAATCTCAAATGGACTTCTCACTTTAAGGTATCCATACATACCAGTATAATAGATATATGTCACATGTAAAAGTGTACGCTGTTATAATAATAACAATGATTATAATGTCGAATTGTCACGTTCTCAGGTGATGCTATAACCCCAAAGGAGATGTCAGGTTTTATAGAGGAGGTTTTACGAATGCGCCACTTCACCCACCCCAATGTTCTTAGTATGATCGGGCTGGTCATAGAGAAGAACATGCCTATGGTCGTCATGCCCTACATGGCCAACGGGGACCTACGCAACTACATCTCAAACCGAGAAAATGTAAGTATTCAACCATTATAAATGTCAATATCTAATATTCAGTCATTAAATCAAATGGACAATAACAATGATTTCGACCCCTTGCTAGACTTGGTTCCCCGTTGGGGTTGGGAAAAACACATCATTAATTACAATCAAGACTCTCAATTGAAAGTACATGTTTAGTTGGCATAGGCCTATAAGGACAATTTATCAGCTTATTCATAGGTGAGCCAGCCCACCAAAATAACATAGTTGGCAGGGCCAGTGTGCTTTAGCATACAGTAACACTATTATGGGACAGAGATTTTACATACACTGTATTCTATTTTTTTGCAAACTTTGGGTGTGATTCCTTCACAAAATTACGTTTTATGATTCTGTGTTGAATAAACTTGAAACTCTTTTAAATATGTCTTATTGGAAATATTAGTTTTCATAAATAGTCTTTGAAATGTCTTTGACGTTTTTCATAAAAAATCAAGTTATAGCCTACTTTTTCCGCTCGAAATAAGTTTATATTCATCAACGGAATATGACGCTTCTATGACATTTTAGGCTGACCATCTCTAGTTTCTTGGCTTCTAAATAATGTGGACTTGATGCCTGTATAAATACCCCTTATTCCGTATACTACTCCTGCCCTGTCCCTCGCCCTCAGATCCTGCTGGCCCGACACCTGATCACCTTCGGCCGGGAGGTGGCCGACGGCATGAACTACCTCTCCCAGCAGAACTTTGTACACAGGGACCTCGCCGCCAGGAACTGCATGTACTGTATCAGTCTCACATTGTATCTGATGATGTTTAGCGTTGGGACAATGTTGTGCATTTTGATAACTCTTGAAAACGTCGGGACTCTCTTTAGTAACAATTTTGAAACTTGGTAAACTTACCTAACACAACTTACCTTTCACAAAGGGTTGATTCCTCTGGAGATGGGGTTCGATTTATGATTTTTAGAAATAGGGGAGTTGCTCCTGTCATGAAAATATTAAAGAAGCATGGGAAAGCCATAAAAAATAATTTTATGGTTATAATTTATCTTTAGCAAGATTTTCTCCCTTTACTAGACTTCAGTCTTTAACATTTAACTTCATAGAGAACTATTATATCTTGTTATATTTGCTCTAAATTCAACAACTGCGTCAAGAACTTGCAATACTTCAAGGTCGATGTCGAGAAATAGAATAGAAACTTTACGGTGGTTTTAATGCATGTAAACAATAGCATTAACTGAAGGGCAATACGATATCTGCTAATATATGTTTAATCAAAACCTTACCCCCACTCTCTCCCCCATCCAGGGTGGACGCCAACCACTCGGTGAAGGTGGCCGACTTCGGGCTGTCACGTGACCTCTTTAACGCCGAGTACTACAAAGGAGACCAGAAAGCCCCACTTCCGGTCCGCTGGATGGCCACTGAGAGTCTCAGGGACCTCAAGTTCTCAGTCAAGTCAGACGTGGTAGGCTTTGTTTCCTTTTACCAACTCATGACCTGTTAGAATAAATCAATGCTTAGGGCTTTATAAAAAAGATATGAAGCAACGCAAGGTTTCGCTCATTATCAACTTTGTCTTTTATAATCATAATCAATCATACAAAACTCATGCGAATTGGATTCTAAATGTAATCTGATTAGAAATGTATTCTCTGTTGGAAGATTTTGTATGCACAGGAACAGAAATTTAAAATAAATAGTTTTCTACTTTTAGATATATACTTGCATGCTGGTAAAATCAGAAATTGCAGTTCCATTCACTACATTACATTTTAAGATATTGGGACTGTAAATTTGTTTGTAATACGAGTCTAAAAGCTGAAGACTTGTTTTACCATTGTTGCAGTGGTCGTTCGGCGTGCTGTTGTGGGAGCTGTTCACCCGGGGGTCGACGCCCTACCCGGGGCTGGACAACAGCACCGTCTACGTCTACGTCAAGAAGGGCGAGCGGCTCAAGGAGCCGGAGTACATGCCCACTGACATGTGAGTTAACGGTTCTATGAATAGACATGCCCTCTAAAACGTGAGTTAACGGTTCTATGAATTGACATGCCCAATGACATGTGAGTTAACGGTTCTATGAATAGACATGCCCACTGACATGTGAGTTAACGGTTCTATGAATAGACATGCCCACTGACATGTGAGTTAACGGTTCTATGAATTGACATGCCCAATGACATGTGAGTTAACAGTTCTATAAATAGACATGCCCTCTGAAATGTGAGTTAACGGTTATATGAAAAGACATTCCCCTGACATATATAATATAATAATGCATAAATGCATAATATAAAAAGCATAAATATATGTACTTGAAAGCCATCAGGCCCCACTTTGCCCGACGGAATCCCACATTTCCATGTACTACTTACATAGATGTGGCTTCTGTGTTTCGTCCTCACTTGACCGATTGGATTTGTTCGTTTTGATTTGGTGGATTGCAGGGCCTCAGAATCATTTTCGTACAATGACCCTAACACCTGATCACAGTTTAGTAATCAGTAAACGAAAATAAGTAAAAACTATAAAAAGAGTTTCCATAATCATCTGTCATCTGCTCCTTTTTGGCATGGCGATACCAAATAGGCCGGCCTCCATGACAACACTAACACTCCTATAGGTGCCTACTGATTTAAATGGATGAAAGTTATTGGCATTAAATCTACCCTTAATTCTGCAGTTGATAATGTATAACATTGTTAAGAGTACACATTAGCTAACAGTTTGATTTATTGTATATATATAACATATTCCCCACATTTCCCTCTTCCCAGTGCCCTTCTGATGAAGCGGTGTTGGATTGCCGACCCCAAGAAACGTCCGACGTTCGCCGAGATCTCGGAGACCCTGGGCGAGGTGCTGAGGGGACCTAATGAACCCCCGCCCAGCTACGACCACATCTACGACAACAAGGAATGATCACAGACAAACCAATGTTAACTCGGTCATTACTGTCGGGTTGCTGTTATATGATGGGTTTTTATTTGGGTGGAAGTGGGTGGCTGGAAGGCCTGCGTTATTCTTAAGAAAAACAGGTAATTGTAAAAGATGTTGTTGACCTTTAAAGTATTGCGACCTTCTTTGATCATTACACCTTGAGTCGTAATAGGCCCTAGCATGTTAGGGGAGTAAGAGGTTTCTTGCCAAACCATAAATAGAAATGGTTGCTTTTCATTTTTTAACAAATCAATCCCTTTTGAAACAATCATGTGGAGCTTAGAACCCTAGAGCCCACTGTTACTATAAAATGTGCTGGGACACCTTTAAAGTGAAGCGCCCGGTTTGCCATTGTAAAGACTTTTAGTTCGAATTGAAACTTTTAATTCTAACACTTTTGGAGTAGGAAATACCTCTGTCAAGGGTTTATACGTGTAAACTATGTGATATACATGTCTGCAGGCAATCAGGATATACCAAAATAGCTTAGTCAGAAAATAATCTCGAGTATGCCTTATTGAACTTAGCAATATTATAATAAGAACTGGGAGAGTTACAAAAGAATAAGTCATGATATATTCAATAAATGCCTGATGAACATAAAGGTTATTACTTTCATAATAAGAGAGATGCTGAGTGCAAGTGAAAATACACATTAACAGACATGGTTGATGTACGAATGCATAAGATGTTCCTTCTAGTTAAGAGGTAGTGAGCTAGGTTTGGGTAAAGTAGGCTTTATGACACAGGTGATTCTTGTAATTGTGTTGTTCACTCAAATCAATCAAGTAGCAATCAAAGATTCATCCAGGATCTGAATTGAGTTGCACATTTACCCAAGTGTTAGTTTCAGGTAAGTCTGCAGAGGTGCACGTTGGATTATGGATTGGACAGATCCTACATCCAACAGCCCAACTCAGCCCAACTCAACCTAGGAAACATGTATGTGAAAGTAATTGATTATTAAAAAAAAACTTAGAAAATCTTTGTGGGTTCCCATTGGCCCGTTGCACAATGGGTTTCGTAACAACGAAAATAATTATATTAACGAAATTAATATTTTCGTAACAAAGATGGTTTATACACATTGTTTTTCTATATTTAGAATGCAGCCAGAGAGCTGTTACCTTTACTGATTTGACTCTAATGTTTTCCCTTTTTACATCAATTTACAGAATTAAATTTAATTCATTAGAACCAGAGATTTTACTATGTTTGTAAAATCGTAACAACGATATCTTTGTTAAAGATATCTTTGTTTGATCCTAACAACGAAATTCTATTGTGCAACGGGCCACAGGAGTTGAGAGAAAAGGAATGTTCGGGAGTCAGAGGCAAAGAAGGCCATCAGAGGGTTTTCCAATTTATGGTTTTGTGACCATGTTTTCGAAGAAGACGCCTCTACGTGTTCATAGTCAATGTATTGTATAACATCGTTATATTAACTATTGTATTTTCCCCTTCATAGTTCGTCCCATATCGGTGATATTTTTATGTGCAAAGCAAATAATTTGTGGACGTTATTTCAATTTGCAACGCATTATCTATATTCTCTGGTTTATGCTGACTCCCCGACGATTTGATACACACTGTTATTCATAGATGATATTATCCATATTCTGAGGATGCTCATATGCTATCATTAGACAATGACACTGCACCGTGCATCCAATATACCACAGTATCTATATATGCCCAGTACTTAACCAAAAATAATATACAGTCGGAAAAGGAATGATAACTAGTACTGACTGATATAAGAGTTTTTATATTTATGTATAGATCTGTAGAAAGCTTTAGAAATTACGTTCTGATTAGTAATGAAAACTATTATAATTCGCTCATGTGGTTTTCATTTGGGTAAGTCTGGCTACAGTGGCATTGGCAAGAGTCTTATGCATATATGGTCTCTCACATAGCTATCTCAGAATGATTACTTGTAGTTCCAATGGCATTATGATAGATATATTTTTTCTATTTTTCATAAATAGTAGGTTTTGAATTGTCTTGAATCACTTCATTTATTAGTACTGTGAAATCTTCTTGACAGTTTTGTGCGGATTCCCTAGCTCTATAGAAGTTGTAATGTAAGGAGGACTTCTTATTCTCATCACGAATGGTAGTTTTATGGTCATTCAATTTTCAATCAAGCAATAAAAAAAACTGCAAAAACAAATTCGAGTATCCCTGTTTTCAACATTTATCTATCTGTTCAAACATATATAGAACAGCCGATTCCATCAATTCCTTCTCCAGTCCCAGAAAATACATTTTGTGATATTTATTATTATAAAATGCCTCATGTTCCACGTTACTTTTTAAGATTGGTTTGAAACATGATGGAATTCTGAGATGAGACCTTTTCAATTATATATCAATTACATGTATTATGATTTACGACGTTTGTAATCGATAGATTACCGTTACATACAGTTTGGGAAAGGCAGTTTATTCATTAAATTTCAAAAAGTGATTCTATCGTCAGTGCCTCTCGCTCACTGCATGTAAAAAGATGGATCTATATATCTAAACTTTTGATTATTGTCGAACACAGAAAAATCTAATTATTTGTATAATAATCTAATCACCTACATTTCTGTCATTGTAAAAAGTTTAGATGACTTGAAGATGATATTCGAATAATTAACGATCAACATCCACAGCCGATATACTAAAGACATTTTAAGAAAGGAGGTACAAACATTATCTTTTATCACTGATTATCAGTAACCAAATTTGGATGCCTGCCATTGGTCAACCTAGCACAACGCCCAGGGATTAGGATCGGGTGGTAGTGTCTGTCAAATTGTATACAAAAATGAAAAGAATACTTTCTAGTCACGGACTTGTACCACATGGTCCTATTTATGTACAAAACTAGTGCACATATCTAACCTTGTCTTAACTTTCTCCACCAGATAGCAGCAGAGACTTCATTATTTACATTTACATTGTAAGACACATGCACAAGGTGACAGCACAGTGCACTGTAACATTACAAAGGTTTTTTCTTATCCTCAAAATGGAGTGTCACAAATGTGTATGTCCAATACATAATTAATTTTACTGTCAATGGGTATATTAAATATGATAAAGTGATTGCTAATAACAAGGAAATAACAAAGGGATTGGTTTGGGCATATATAGATATATGCGATATTTATCAAATCCTCCCAGTTACATGATCTCTAAACATTTTAGATTTCGACGAAGTGTATCATGTTGCAGTGGAAATGTGAATGAAATTAACGGTTAGGGCTCTGAGTTTATATACTGCAGTTACAACAAGTAATGTAACCATGGTTTCGGAAGGGTTACATCACCATCACGCCAGAAATAATGATTTTGACCTAGGCCCCACTACACAAAATATAAAACCATAAGAGATTTCTAAAAGTGGGGGTAGGGGCCGCCCTTGTGAAGTTTTGTACACATATGAGGCGCCCCATGCATGGTCTAGAATTTTACATTAAAAATCTAAATTTGGCAAAAATTAGGGGGAGGTGGGCTCTTGAGGTGGGTTTATTCGAGGCATAAATGTGTGTATGATAATGCATTGCCACTTAACATATATATATATATATATATATTCATTTATTATCCATAATACTTTCAATGTAGATTTGGTGCAAAACTCATAAACCACTTGAAATCTATAGAGACGTATATGCTGGTAATAAAACCACCACACAGGTCTATAGATCATTGCAGCAAATAGCGATCAAAGGACAAATTATTATGCTTTCCTTAGGTTTTGAACTGTGATGGGAAAAAGTATCGTCAATTATTGGCATATATTATTAGGGAAAAATGTACTGAGGAACTTTCCTTTGAGTGTCAGAAATTTCAAAGCATTATCCACCCTTTGAACTAACAAATTATTTTTGGAATACATACAAAACTTGGCCGATTATGCACTTAATAAGTGAAAAGTACCAAATTTGAAACTGATATTTTCTATTTCACAAAGTTGGACATTATCATGATGTATAAGTACACACTGAAAACATAGAGTCGTCAGGGGGCCCTCAAAAGGTTGTCAAAGGGTCGTTATACATGACCAAATGACAACTTTTGGGTTGTTATAGGTCTATTTTGTCTCATCAAAGTAAAGTGACAACCCTATGACGACCTTGGAAGGTCGTCACAAGGTCTTCAGGGGATATTTTATGGCATCCTGACAACCCTAGAGTTGTCAAAACCGATTGACAACTTTAGGCCAAAAAGGTCGTCAGAGAAATTTGTATTGAATTATGTATACCTTGGGTAAAACATCCAATTTTGTTTTGTGTAAAAGAGCAATATGAGGCGTAATTATTGATATCATTCATTTTCTTTCTAGCCTAAACCCCTATTGCCTAGGGGTAGGTAATATGATAATTTTAATCTCATAAAAAGATATTTTTGTAGACTCAAGGTCATTATACGTTATTATCTTTATTTAAATCTTATTACAGTTTGTTTGATAGAGTAGAGAATCATTGACACTATGATATCTCATAAAATCATACAGAATCCCATTTTAGTTTCATGGTAATATTAATAAATCTATGATTTATACATTCAAAATTTTGCTTTTTATTCATAAGTTTCTTCAGAGATTATTTTTTCATATAGAGCTATATGCTAGGTGTATCTCCTGGGATGTTTAGCATTTTCTAATCTTTTTATCCTTCATGAGTAGGAAGTAATATTGTAAAAAAAATCTATTTTTTTGCATTTACATTGAGCACATAGGCTTATATCGTGGATGACAAATGTTATATCTTGCATTTCTATAAGAAGGGGCAGAAAATATAAATGATACTGAATGTTTAATGAAAAATGAGTTAAATGTTGTCCAGATGCTTATATAGTTCTTCAGATCTCAGACCTATCGCATTAACACCTCTTCCAGGTAAAATATTAGAAAAAATTGTATGTAACAGATTACAAGACTTCTTATTCCAAAAAAATATTTCATCTAAATTTCAGCATGGGTTTAGGAAAAATTACTCCACTATCACGGCAATAACATCCTTACTACATGATGTCTATTCTTCCATTAATCAACATAAAGATACATTTATTATTTTCCTGGATCTTAAAAAAGCTTTTGATACTGTATCACATACAAAATTAATTACAAAATTACACAAGATAGGATTGCATAAAAATATGATTAATTGGATGGAATCCTACCTGACTAATCGACATCAAAAAGTGGTGATGGGAAGTCATGTATCTGAAGAATTACCTGTTACATATGGAGTGCCACAAGGTAGTATTCTGGGACCTATCCTATTTTCTATTTATATTAATGATTTACCAAATTATATAAATAGTAATATTCAACTTTATGCGGATGATACGGTTATCTATCATCCAGATAGGGAGATGTTACAAGCTGACCTAGATAGCATAGCTCAATGGTGTGATACAAACTTGCTTACCATAAATATTAAAAAATCACAATGTTTAGGAACAAAGATATGTGGTAATACATGGCCTGACCCAAATTTAGATTTTACACTGAAAGGTAAACCATTAGAACAGGTACTGAAATATAGGTACCTAGGAGTGCTGGTTGATGCCTTATTAAATTATAGAGAACACCAAAAACTATTAGAGAACCAAGTCCAGTTGAAACTTAATCATCTTAAAAAGATAAGACCTTTATTAAATATCAAGGCAGCCACTGCCATTTATAAAAATACTATCTTACCAGTTCTCGAGTATGCTGATTTTGTATTGGATCAGGAAGTGAAGTATAAGAACAAAGCTTTGCAAAAATTACAAAATCAAGGCCTATTAATTGTTGCCAACCAACATATATTAGGCTATGAAGACAGGGATTCTACTGAACTACTTCATAGACAATGCAAAATTTTCCGTTTGATTCATAGGCGAAAAATGCACCTGTTACAGTACTCCTTTTATTGTAAAAATACTTATTTAGAGACTCTTGACAATAGAGAAATTGCTACACGTATGCATAATGGAATACTCTTTAGAATACCTGTCAAAAATCACTATAAATACCCAAGAAACCCACGCTATAGAGCTATGCTAGCCTGGAATGATCTGCCAGTTATATATAGACAGATAGTAGACCGTGATGCTTACAAGAAAGCAATAGGGTCTTCCATTGAAAACCCATATAAAAAAGTCTTGGTTTAAGATAAATTGCATACATCTTACCATCTCATCTCATCTCATTAAATAATTCCCAAATGCCGTTTTTATGGCAATCATATTTATAACTATGTGTATTGATCGCCTGCTCCCATAAAATTGGATTAATGTATATACGAAGGGGAGCAGGTGGAAGATCGGCTACGCCGAACCTTGTTTGACCCAATAAAATCAATTCAAAAAAAAAAAAAAATAGTTCACACTATGGGGCCTTCCATAAAGTACACACCAAGGGGGGGGTCTAAAATGTTGAAAATTTTCGTACATCCCTGTACAAATCCAATGTGTATTTTAACTGAAGGGGGGGGGGGGTCTAAAATTTTTGAAATGTTGTGTACGTACTTAATGGAAGGGTCCTATGCATTGGCACCCCCCCCCCCCCCCCTATAGACTCTTTTCCAGACCTCGCGCACCTGTCACGCTCCAGTGGAGGTAGGACAAACGAACCCACATGGTGGGTGGACAGCGACCCCTAATTGGTGGGGAGTGATTACATAATGCTAATAAGGCTCTGAGGGACTCTCCCATTGGCTAGAATTAAATCCAAACTTTTAATAATGAAAAATGTTTATAAAATACAAGGTATATGTTTACAATCATGGTTTATGTATCAATAAATATGTCACGTTCTGTTCTATGCTACCATCAGTTACGAATCTATGGCCCATGGACCAGGTGTCCAAGAACAAGCCTCCATAGCTCAGGGGACTAGTGTCCTTGGTTGTCATGCAAAAGGTCCCTGGTTCGAATCCCTCTAGATCTCACAAAAACGTCGTAGAACAGTACAACCCATGGGTTGTCATTAGGTTGTCAGTGTATAATGTGACAACCTTGCTCTCACTTTTGACGACCCAGGGTTGTTGGTTTTGGCACCATTCAATGACGACCCTGAGGTCGTCAGAAGACCCCCTCAAGGTCGTCATAGGGTTGTGGGTTTTGGCACCATTAAAGTCGTCATCCTGACGACCTTGTGTTTTCAGTGTGCATGCTACCCTCACAAACTGTTATGATTGCAGTATTTCTTATACATTCCCATTAGAAAACGTATTAAATTGTAATAAGAGATAATTGTATAAAACGGTACAACAAAAATAGGCAAGAAATAAGCAAATATTCTTTAATATGCTCAGCACCTGGATGGCTTATTGGAAAAATCTGTGCAAAATGATGATATTTCATCATTTTCACCTCAGCCTTCTGACCAGGTTCATTTGCTGAATAATGCTTGCATATAGGTGAATGACACATCATTAGATTCCAAATTTAATTCTCTAAACCCCCTATTGAAAGAATTGAAATAAAATGGCATATCTTATTCATCCATTTCATATTAAACATATTCCTAGCTTTAGAATGATACCAAGATGATTGAAATTGATTAAAAATTGTAAGAATTATGAGGATTTCTGTGAAAAATGTTAGGGAAACTTAATGTTTTTGATCGCAATTTGCTTCAATGATATTGACCATGTGCTCTTTTCAAATCAATAATATATAATATGAATATATGTCATGGGATACATCAACGTCTGTCATGTAGTGAACATTTACCTTTTTAAAACCAGGATCTAAAATTGCCAAACATCAGATATTCTTTGTTTGAGAATCGTGATGTGATGCATCTTGAAAATGCTAGCTCCTAGTGCCCATAATTAGGTCAGCTGCATGGGATTGCATTCAATTTGTAATCGTCAGGAAGGCACAATACCGTATTCGATGTCTGAAACAATATGCATGTATAGCAAATACCTTGTGAAGAGCACATCACGTGACCTTTTTAGTGTATCCCTTTATTGTGGACAATTTTTCTTAATCTTTTTTATTTAACTATACTCAATTGCAAGAATTGATCTTTCATATAGGGGTTTACATAAATTGTAATACAAATTTATACATATACAATTCGACATGTAGTTGGACTGGACTCATAGTGGACATTTAGTATGTACGTACCGTTTCCTGAATTTTAGACCCGTCACGCCCTTGTGTCATCCCCTCCCCCCATACTTCTTGATGTATATATGTACTTAAAGAGAGGCCCACGAATTAAAGTGTCTTTAGTGTCGCTTACGCCTGCGCCCACAAAAATCATGAATGATATACATGTTCATGATTATCACTTTCTGCCATGTGAATGGAAAGTTTCTGAATCTCTCAGTGAAAATGAGTGTTGTACTGAACCTTGCCAGTGTAGTAGTAAGCAGGCTGCAATGCCACCTAGTGGTTCATGTCATAAGACTTCGGAGGTGCTGCATACCTTATTCCTCCAGGTTCTCTCCATAAGTGGTACCCACGGCCCATATTTTTGTAAATGATGAGGCAAAGTAACCGTTTAATGATAACTGTTCCATGTTTAGCAACTCCCCCTGTCACAAAATATATTGATGTCATTGTAAAATAAGCCTAAAGACTAATCATAAGATATAATATTTTTGTGACAACCACAATTTCGATATTCGATAAATGATGTTTGCAATGTCATTTCTAGTTCAAACATTAATACGTATGCAGATGATGGTGTCCATACGATAGTTCTAGCACCCTGGAAAGTGTTCTCAGCAACCTACAGAATGATTTAATGGTAATAAACGCAATGGTCTTTCCTTGAACATTGCAAAAAACAAAGAGCTTAATATCGGCCAGAGAGAATGCAAGACGTAAAATTGATAAACCTTTATTAGTTTATATTTCAAATTTCATGATAATAATATTTCGTTTGTGAATTCATATCTGGGATTTATTCTAGATAATTCTCTGGATTATAAAGCCACTTACAAAACATGCCTATACCAAAGTAATCAGAAGATATTCCAACAATCAAAATTAGATAAATATATTATCAAACACACAGCGATAATGATGTACAAACAAACCAGTCTTCCTGTTATAGACTATGCAGGCTCTGCATTAATATCATGCAACAAAGAAGTGGCAGATCCAGATGGGGGGGGGGGGTGTGGGGGGGTGCACCCCACCATTTTTTCACAAGATCTTTGGGCTTTTTAATGTAAATTTCGGCAAAAAAGTAATCAAGGGAATTTTTTTTCAATAGTGAGCCCCCCCCCTTTCTAAAAACCCTGGATCTGCCAGTGCAAAGGAGGCAAAACTGAACTGCAAAAACTACAAAATGATGCCTGTCGAATTTGCCTTGAGGTGAATAGAATAGATCATTTTCGTACCAAATCACTATGTAGCCTTGAGCGTCATATTTTACAGTTACATAGATCAATATAATTATATCTTTAGTGAGAATCTTTGCAAATTAAAGGTGAGTAATAGAACAACAAGGCAAAGAAATAAAAAATGTCTTTATTGTTCCACAGAAAATCATGATGCAATGCAAAAATTCTCCTTTTTATAGAGGGCCTACCTACTGGAACAATCTTGATGTAAATATTAAAAACGCTGTGAATGTTGATGTATCTATGCAACATATGAAACCAATGTACAAAAGAAGTAGGGACTTATAGTAATATAACATATTTTAAAAAAGTACTTATTGTCACTGATGACCATATAATTATTACCCCATTAGTAATTTATCATTATATGTCCTTTAATGCTCAACTATTACATGTGGTTAATATCTTTGCTTAATATATTTTATATGCATTCCTCTCCATTATTATAAAAGTGTTCACCATATATGATATGCTGAAGAACAGAGGTGACTCTGATGCTTATTATAGAAAAAAATATTTAAAAAATATTCTAGTCAAAAGATACCAATCAAAATTTGCCTGAGTAGCCTGATAATCTACAAAGATGAGGCCCCGTTTGTTTTAGCTTTTCACCAATATTTCACCAAAGGTCTTTATTGACTTTCCCTTAGTAATGGCTTAATTTAGAGTACCAGAAACCCATTAGAATTGCAATGGATAATTATACTTATATCAATGCAGATTGCCAATGGTTAATGCATCACATATCAGCGCTGTCTGAGGTAGGGCTATATTACCACTTTTGACATTTTTTAATATTGGATAGAATAAGAAAGGCATGCATCGAATAAAAAGAGTTCATAGATAGCCTTTCCATAATAATGATCACTGTTTAGAAGCAGTCACTAGTATGGGCAACAATATTTTGACACAGAATTGTATCTTCCATGCGCAAAGATTATTCTGATATCTATAATATACGACTAAGGCAAATCGGTGGAAGACATCACATTCTTTAAATGGATATATATATATATATATATATGTATATATATATATATATATATGCGCCAGCAAAAGTTTCTGATATTGTATTATTGCGCCATATATAGTGCATGACCAAAGCAGATGGAATATTTGTCATTACATGTATACTATCAAGTGATGGTCAGATGCATTGAGACTCAAAATTAACGGTAGGCCTATAAGTGAGATGTGCATAGGTGGTTTGCCATAAAATATAGGGTGCAGGTGGAAACAAGCCATCTATCAGGACCAGTGAACGGAGATTACAACTAGAGTTATATACTGCTACTGACATCAAGTTACAATGTAGTTTATCAAAATACTTATCAACATTATTGTGGTTTTTTGATAAAACTATACCTCTTGGGCCGGGGTGAGTGTCTTCCTGTGATAAGAAAAAGAGCTGACCATATCACTGCGAGTGTCTACTGACTAGCGGTGATTGAATGACTGCTAACAGATATGTCTTATGAGAGACAACCATAAAGAATAACTCTAAACCTCACTATAACTATGAGATATAGGTGCCCCTAAATGTTAGAAATAGGCATAAATGTTAGTCATGAAGGTGTCTTATTCGAGAGTTTATATATTTCGTTTACCAATAGGCCTTATGAACCTTGTACCATGATGTGGTTATGTTCATAAAACCTTTTAACACAAAGATATTTAGGGATTTGACAAAGATAGAAATATTAATGGAAGATGGATTTGGTAATACTGTTTCGGAAAGCAAGTGGTCTGTCTTCTCATACGTCTGTTGTCTACCCTATTTGGATAAGCCGTTTTGGGTTTAATATCCCTCTGGACACCCTATCCCCTCCAGATCCGCCCCTGGTAGGCCTATGTGTCATGCATCAATGAATGATACCTGACAGACAAGTTTTGTAATATTGGTGTTTATTAGCACCAGGTGTACATCTATCTATAGTGTGGCGATCCTCGACGGCCCACGGCGAGTGGAGTTCGACGCTGCCGGGGCCTGCTGCAGCCTGGCCCGTCAACCCACTTACCGCGCGGCCCGGTCCCCTACTCGGCGACCGGACGGACGGTCTGTGCAGGCCAATCAGAGTGCTCCCTTTCTGACCAATGGGAGGCCTGCTCTCCCTCCTTGACTGACCAATCAGAGCACAGCATTGTTTACTCCAGGGGAACTCCAGGGGAGAGGGTTTGGGGCACTGGAGAGTCTGGAGTAGGGTGCTCTCTCAGGGGTCCGTGCTTTCAGTGCCCAGGCTAGAAAAGGGGGGCTCTCCTGGGGCTCTGCTCACTCTCTGTTTTGTTGCTGTAGGGTTCTGACCTTGGTAGGTAACCCTGACTTCTGAGACTTAGAAGGCCTGTTTGGCTCTAGGGGACTGTTACTGATATAGCCTAGTTTAGGCTGGTTTTTGATATACTTTGTGGTGGTTGTTTTGCCTATGTCTGTTAGACTAGGTTGTTTTATTAACTTTTAGTTAATGGTTTTGCCCCACAAGTATATATTTTGACTTAACAGTTTTCCCCTAAAGTTTCAGACTTGCTTAGTTTGGCCTGTTCTAGATTAAGACTTTGCTTATTTGGGCCTGTTTTCCAAATTACAGACTTTGTTTATATTTTGTAAAGTACAGACTTTGTTTACCTTTTTGTGAAAAGGGTATTTGTGTAACCTTTATTTGTGGAACCTTTATTTGTGGAACCTTTATTTGTGTAACCTATTTTTGGAAACCTTATTTGTAACTTTGTGTTACTGTTTGTACATTCTGGCTTTGTACTTTACTTTGTAAATATCTAGAGAGATTGTTTTAATAAACTTTATTCAACTTAAGTTACTGTTGTTTGGTCATTTGTCACACTTCCAATCCTAGTGATCAACCTGGTTTAAATTGACTCCCCGGGCCTAACCTGACCCAGGGAGCGCTACAGTTTTTGGTGCCTGTGACCAGGATTGGTAACGTTGTGACATGACCAGTGATATTTAGAATTTGAAGTTAAACACAACGAGAAGTCATTATTTGTTCAGAACTCTGTTTTCTGACTTGTTTTATGTGAAGCTGTTTATTAAGGCTAACAGCCTAGAGCTAAGAAGTCTGGTTGTTATTGACTGTTTGGTTATATCCTAGGAATTAGGATGGATTTCCTGAACAGGAGTTTTATTTGGCTGTTGATGCTTTTATGTTTAATTAGTCATGCTGGTGGCTTGTCTAATAATATTGATATGCAGCGAGATGGTGTTTTACCCTCCTGCTTTGACAGTGGCTGGGGCACACCTTCCTCTGTCAGTGTTGACAACCATTTTTTCTGGTGCTGGGTCACAGGATGGCACAGCTGGCCCAGATGACCATGGAATAAGGCATGTGGATTCTCCCATGGCCTATGATGCATGATGATGCTTTTTGCTGTGTGTTTGAGAGGTGGAATCAGAGAGCTGGTTCCTGTGGAAAGAGGGACTTTTTGATGTGAAAAGTTGTTCTCCCTGTGTTTCAGGGTGAGCTTTGATTATTTTTGGAGTCGTGAGCTAGTTGAAAGCTCTTGATTTGTAGTTTCAGGTGGATACCTGATAGTTTTAGATGTGAGCTGAGTTAAAGCTCTTGATTTGTACAGTTTCAGGTGGATTCCTGATAGTTTTAGATGTGAGCTGAGTGAAAGCTCTTGATTTGTATAGTTTCAGGTGGATTCCTGATAGTTTTAGTTATGAGCTAGGTGAAAGCTCGGTTTCTGTAGAGTTAGGTGGATTTTTGATCATTTTGTAGATGAAGGCTGTTGACTCATGTAGCTTCAGTTAGATTCGTGATTATTTTGAGATGTGAGCTGTAGTTTCAGGAGGACTCCTGAATGTGGTTGAGTTGAGCTAGGTGAAAGCTCTTGTGTCTTATGGGTTCAGGTAGAATCCTGATTGTCAATGAAGTATGAGTGAGTGAAGGCACATTGCCAGTGGGTTGCGGGTTATGTATTGTTGAGAGTACTTGGTTTTGATAGGAAAGTAACCTAGGGAAGGTGAAATCATAGGAAAGTAACCTAGGGATGGTGAAATCTATCAGTTTTGGTATTTTGGAAGGCATATTTTAAGGTGGAGTTCCTTAATATTGTTTTTATAAGATGTGTTTTGAGGACCGTGAGATTTGGTTCGAGAGGATGTATTAAAGGAATGATGTGCCCTTACAAAAGGTGCTCAGATGTGAAATGGTTTGCTTTAAAGAGTTTTGCCTAGAATTTCGAACAGTGGGTCTGTTGTCTAGGTAGCTCACGTGACCTGTAGGGACAGTTAGTTGTTCATAACCAGATGGGAGGGGGAGTGACCCCTTGAGCTGGACCAGGACTGACAGGGGGACTGTTACCTGGTAAGCTCACATGTCCTGGAGATTCTGGCGAGGTGATTCACTACCCAGGATGGAGGAGGGTCGCGTTACCCTCAAGCTGGATTCCAGATAACAGGGGTACTGTTGCTGGGAGGCTTGCATGCATATTCTGGAGGGATTGATGTGTGATTCACTACCTAGGATGGAGAGGGCAGTTACCCTCAAGCTGTATTCCAGATTTACAACAGGGGTACTGTTGCTGGGAGGCTTATATACATGTTCTCTGGAGGTTCTGGCGAGGTGATTCACTACCCAGGATGGAGAGGGATTTGCCCTCTAAGCTGGATTCCAGATTTACAATAGAGGTATTGTTGCTGGGAGGCTTACATGTTCTGATGGACTGGTTGATGATGTGCTGTTTGATCTGAAGGGGGAATTGCCCTTTATGTCTGATCAGGAGGAATTGGCAGGCGGACTGTCATCTGAGAAGCTTACTTGTTCAGAACAAACAGTTTGTTGCTGTTAAACAGAGGTTCGCGTAGCTCATTGTTACATTTGTAGTTCACTGAGTAGTGGGAGATGGGAAGATGTAAGGTCAGCGTGTTGGGTGACCAACCTTGCTTAGAGCAGGTTTTGGGATCCCTCTGGCAAGCTGATAACCTTGAAATCCCTGTGTGCATTATCTACCTTGGATATTGATCCTGGAAGTGCTGAATTTTGCTTTTTGAGGTTTTGGCTTGGGAGAGATGTGCTGTCTAGAAATGTGCTGTCTGGAAGAACACCGAGACAAAGGGCGAAGCTGGCATTGTGGCCGGCACTCACCAGGACTTTGACAGGAGCTCAAAGGAGGAAGATTAGGGACAGTCTGATCAACTTAAGGACATAAGGATATAGAATTTCACCAAAGAGACTTTAATTTTGCAAGGAGAATTTTGTGTGTATTAATTCCTAGTTCTGTACTGAACTTGTGGAAACAGTGTACTGTTCATGTATTTTATACTGTTCATGTATTTTATACTGTCATGTATTTTGTACTGTACTGTTCCATGTTCCATGTATTTTGTACTGTTCTGTTCCATGTTCCATGTATTTTGTACTGTATTTTTATGTATTTTTGCACTGTTTTGTACTGTTTTTCTTTGGTAACAATGCGAGGGCGCATTGGTCCAAGGAGGGGGGCGTGTGGCGATCCTCGACGGCCCACGGCGAGTGGAGTTCGACGCTGCCGGGGCCTGCTGCAGCCTGGCCCGTCAACCCACTTACCGCGCGGCCCGGTCCCCTACTCGGCGACCGGACGGACGGTCTGTGCAGGCCAATCAGAGTGCTCCCTTTCTGACCAATGGGAGGCCTGCTCTCCCTCCTTGACTGACCAATCAGAGCACAGCATTGTTTACTCCAGGGGAACTCCAGGGGAGAGGGTTTGGGGCACTGGAGAGTCTGGAGTAGGGTGCTCTCTCAGGGGTCCGTGCTTTCAGTGCCCAGGCTAGAAAAGGGGGGCTCTCCTGGGGCTCTGCTCACTCTCTGTTTTGTTGCTGTAGGGTTCTGACCTTGGTAGGTAACCCTGACTTCTGAGACTTAGAAGGCCTGTTTGGCTCTAGGGGACTGTTACTGATATAGCCTAGTTTAGGCTGGTTTTTGATATACTTTGTGGTGGTTGTTTTGCCTATGTCTGTTAGACTAGGTTGTTTTATTAACTTTTAGTTAATGGTTTTGCCCCACAAGTATATATTTTGACTTAACAGTTTTCCCCTAAAGTTTCAGACTTGCTTAGTTTGGCCTGTTCTAGATTAAGACTTTGCTTATTTGGGCCTGTTTTCCAAATTACAGACTTTGTTTATATTTTGTAAAGTACAGACTTTGTTTACCTTTTTGTGAAAAGGGTATTTGTGTAACCTTTATTTGTGGAACCTTTATTTGTGGAACCTTTATTTGTGTAACCTATTTTTGGAAACCTTATTTGTAACTTTGTGTTACTGTTTGTACATTCTGGCTTTGTACTTTACTTTGTAAATATCTAGAGAGATTGTTTTAATAAACTTTATTCAACTTAAGTTACTGTTGTTTGGTCATTTGTCACACTTCCAATCCTAGTGATCAACCTGGTTTAAATTGACTCCCCGGGCCTAACCTGACCCAGGGAGCGCTACAATAGTATACTCTTTTTAGTACTACACCAATTTTGGGCCTAGCTGCGCCTGAGCAATCTATGTGCCTTAAGTGCAAGCTTTCAGTACAATTCATTAGGGATTCAGTGACCGAGTACACTTTGACTTGCCTTTTTAAGGGACTCAAGCACCAATGACAAAACGGTCACAGAAAGATCACAAAAAGATGTGGACGTAGCCTGTAATACGATAATTACGGGCAAATGAAATTAAGCTACCGCTGCGCTCTTATAAAGTTAAAGAAGCTATTCTAAATGAATATCGATGTATTGCTATTATATGGAATCTATGATATTATGACCTACTCGTGGTTGGTTGGTTACATTCGTCTAATCTAACTATTCAAAGTCACGTCCACTGTACACCCCTCGCTCCATTAATGAACTCGTCCAGATTGAAAGCTCCAGTGAGCCGACCAGTCTAATGCGCCTGCCCACCCCTGGCCAGGTAGACTCGCCCAAAGAGCCCGTATGGTCTGTCCTTGGTGTCGTCCTTGGAGAAAGCAAAGATGGACTCGATGCAGGTTTCGTTGATGGTTCTTGGCTTGATTTTGGTTGTCGGCGTCCAAACCGGTAAGATTTTATTTCACAATTTGTGTCCCTTTATTCACCTCCTTCACTGAATGCAAAAATATTTGCGTTTGCACGATCCCTTGCCGACGGGGCGATGTTTTTCTGTCGCCGTGTAGTGGTTGCCGAGCCGACATCATGGCTGCCGGAGCAGCGGCCTAGGGGACGCTGACGGCAGAACGCAGCCGATGCAGTCCTGCCGCCAGTAATTCAAGAACCCTGTGGTTTTATTTACAGTTAACATGTGTAGCTTCACTTTGCCCTTGAGATCGGCGGGGTCCGTTCATTCATTTAGCCGTACAGAGGCCTTGACTGGAGGCCGTGGGGGCCGTCAGGAGAAGGCTCTGCTGCCAGCTAGGGCCCCTTGTATCATTACCGATTCAATCAACATGGGTGCTGTGAAGGTCACGGTAGCGGCGGGCGGCGGGGGGCCGACGGGCCTCCTCCAGTCAGCCGGCCGGCTAGCTGCCCACCGTGACGCTTAGTTTGACCCCTGGACAAATATAAACCCCACTCAGCAAAAACGGCCGCCGTCCCCGGACGCCTGTGTGGTTTCACAAGAGGCGTCCCCCAACCCGTCCGCCCCTGACTGTAGCGTAGGGCTGTGGTTTGTGGCCGGGAGTGGGCACGCTTAGAGGCGGGTGGGGCGGGGGTACGATGCCTCTCCTAAGTCTCTTTACGATATATGCTAATCAAAAAGGATGTACCCTCATCATACTGCAAAATAAGTCATATTAAGTAATGTGAATGCTGTGTGAGAACGAACATGTAGGTGAATGACGCTGTGACAGACACGCATGGCTGCACACTCAAGGGGAGGGATAAGCACACTTTGCCAAGTGCAGTTGCTACAACCTACAGGGGTTCAAGATAACCTTGTGTAAATGTCGGTTATTTATAGCAGAAAGGTCGATCGTTTGGAGAAAAATCAATATTGCCGTTTTCTTCAAGATTGCCTTACTGCATGAGTCATTTTCACATAACATTAGACTATGCTTGAAAGTAAAGGACTACAAGGTCTACACTTACAATAATTGCTATTTTATGTTCTCATTAAACTCATAAGAGATCCCCATGTCTACGAAGAAAGCATGTAGTTTTGAATCCCTTTTGTCAAAAGTGATTTCATTAAGAGTGCGTTCGTGCGTAATGATAATTTGAAATGCAATGCAATAGACAATTATTCACGTCAATTTGCTAACAATTCATGGCAATATAACGGCATTAAGATATACTCTTGACTTTGTGGCTTTAGTGATATCATGAAAAAAAGGATAAAAAGGTATTACACGTAAGATAATTGTTACCACTTTGAAGTTGAACCATTCTGTGAACAGATTAACCAAAATGGAGCGATAGGTACGACTACATTTGGGAAGTAAAACCTATGTGCCTGACCTCCTAGTAAGTAGGCTACCCTTGCTTAACTCAGAGTCCGATAAAATGACATCTTAGATACGGTGTGCACTGCACCATCCTCCTTGGATGTGGATGAGTAATGGTCTGAGTCAAGATATAAACACCATCCCAGTTGTAACTTATTCCCAGCGCAGGTTTATTTGTATCCGTGTTTGCCTGCTGTGTCTGGTGTGAGGGGATTGGTCGCAGACCTAATGCAGGAACAAACAGGGAATAATCGACCCCGTCTGCTTAATCACAAAGACAAAAAAGGGGAGCAATTAGATATACAAAAGCTGATCAAACAGCGAGCATGGCATGTGGTAATACCATATCCCTAGGTATGATCTTTGCTTATTGATAGGTCATTTTCAGGGGGATGTGATGTGCCTTTTAAGTACGGCGATGCACACTATTGGTTAGTATTGATCTGTTGGTTTTTCCATGAGTACACTGCCATGAACCCTCCCCTACAAAAACGGTTACTGGGTAACGGTAAAGGTCACTCCCTTCTCCGTAGGAGAGCTCTGCACTGACCGGGATTATGACGTCACTCACCCAGGACCACGTATATTTTAGTACCTGTTCCATTAAGAGTGGGACTGACCAGACGAGGTTCCATTGTTGTCCGTCAGGGGCGGCTGACGCTGAGGCCTTTCCTCCAGAAGGGTAAAGGTCGCCTGGAGCACGTGTAGGCTGGGGCTGGGCCAAGGTCGACCCAGGATTGGGGTCTGGTGAAAGGCACTTGTCTGCCCCTACCTCCATGCACAATCCCAACCAATGCTATTTAACAAAAGTTATAAAAAACAACAAGTAGTAACATGTTCCCTTTATCAAAGAGCCCAACCGCCATATAGGTATTAGAATCGCTTGACCATTCTGTACACAACCAACTGAAGCATTAGTAAGCTGTATAACAATGATTAATGTAATTGAAATGCTTTTGATTCCAATGGCATGGAAGGAAGAAGGATTTTGTTTTAAGAAATGCACTATTATAAGGAAGTGCATTTCCCTGAGGTGTGTTTTAAAGTAACATTACGCGTTACAATCTATTCAGATTTTCACGAAGTTCGTGGCGTTTTAGTCCTTTCTCGCCGGAAGTGAAGTGAATCTCGCATCTTTAGACTTGAGATCGAGGAATTACCATAGACATTGTCGTTGAGAACCCAAATTGAATAAAGAACATTCAAGAATGGACATTTATATGTGGTTCTATGAATTTAGACTAACGTTCAACCATTGTGTTCCTATTAAAGGAAGCAAAGCGGATCTAATAGTCAAGTAAAGACCTGGGCTGAATATGGCAGGCGGCGCCTATGTAATAGGCATTTGACCTTCGAACAGAAAAAACTCCCTTGAAAAACACCGTTAGTGTCCATCCTGTTCCCAGGGACCATGCATAGTGGAGGTATACTTTGGGCAAATACCATCAAAGACAATCTTTGAGGAGGGTAGCCCATTTGGTATCATTCGTATCATATAGGTACGTTACGATAAGATATAAGGATCTAGATAAGGCAACCTGATTGGCCATTAAAAAGCTCACCTGGTTGGCCGAAGTAGGACACACGAAGACCCCATAATATAAAGCCCTTCCCAATTTATATATATATATAAGTATTTACCAATAGATATATATATATAATATATTTTTGCTTCATTCCCTGAAGAAAATGGCAAAAGATTAAAATGAACCGTGATAATTTGGTTGGCAATTTTATGAGTTGCAAAGAAATATAATGGTCTTTTCCCCGTATTAACCAATGCGAGAGCCTATCAGCACAGCCTATAATGTCTTAACACTTCGCTGCCTTGAAATGCCACATTTTGAGTGGCTGGCAAACTGTGAATCTGCCAATTGATCAAATTGAAGAGTCATTATGTTTGAGTTGTACTTGGTGATAAAGAAAAATATAATTTATGCTTCAATCAGTTAATTGACTTATGGAGGCATGATCTGCTTATAAGATGTATTTTGTCCAACTCCTGTCCAACCCTGGAATATAAACATTGCGGGATGAGTTCATTAAGCTACCCCATAATATGTTGGTGTTTGGACTGCATTATATTTTGACAATTATTCATAATCACAAAGCAATACAAGTCTACTATTAGACTCAGTATTTTATACCAAGAAGGCCGTAGGAATATGTATAATGCTTCACCCGTTAGTGTGCGACTTTAGGCTGATAAGAGTAATCCCCGTTTTTAGGAGATGAGGACACCCAGTCCCCGATAACTCCTGAATAATGATTTCACGGCCAGCGGCCAGGAGCGGACCGCGTCGGTGGTGATAGAGGATGGGCCAAAAGTCGGGTAGTTTGACCCAGTGTCCCGTCCCACATGGGGGACACATGTAGTGTGATGTTACGAGTTCCCACATACATCATGTCAATGTGTCTGGCATCATAGAAATGATTACGCCCAGAATCACATATGTGCATATGATTTATTATTATGCCCTTGCCAAATTATACATCATTTACATGGAGTGAAATGAATAATTATGTTTACCCCAACACCCATAGCACACCTGGTCTCGTAAGGACTGAGTTTGTTTCCCTAGAGCAGTACATTTGTAGTCTGCGTTAAACAATAACAAAACGTATGGCTATGGTTGTAGGTAATATAAATTGTATCAGTGTGGTGATAGAGGATGGGCCAAAAGTCGGGTAGTTTGACCCAGTGTCCCGTCCCACATGGGGGACACATGTAGTGTGATGTTACGAGTTCCCACATACATCATGTCAATGTGTCTGGCATCATAGAAATGATTACGCCCAGAATCACATATGTGCATATGATTTATTATTATGCCCTTGCCAAATTATACATCATTTACATGGAGTGAAATGAATAATTATGTTTACCCCAACACCCATAGCACACCTGGTCTCGTAAGGACTGAGTTTGTTTCCCTAGAGCAGTACATTTGTAGTCTGCGTTAAACAATAACAAAACGTATGGCTATGGTTGTAGGTAATATAAATTGTATCAGTGTCTGTAAAGAGCGGATAGGGATTAGGAAGTCGGGAACACTAGATATGTCCTGGTCAACAAACTATGTTGATCTTAACCGACATAAACTGATAGTCATGTTGGGAGAAAGACCATGATTATTTTTCCTTCTTCCTTGCTGGGGATGCATTGGTGGCTTTAGAAATAAAGATAAGTCATCACAAATGGGGCATCTAATTAGAGAACTATATAGGGACCTCTATAGGGCGCGAGTAACCTAATGATTGCAGCTCATTATGAACGCCACAAACACGTCAGTATATAGCTTTATCCTATTGCTTTTTGGCAGGAGTCCATGAATCCATCCATACTCTATAGTCCATGCAAGGATTGGCTGTGGCTAATCATGTTGTATAATCCCAGTGGGGGATGACGCCACTGTACGTAAGACCTGTAAACCAGGCCAGGTTAGACCCACGCCGACTCTGACCTCCACTCTAATACAGAAACTGGGTGTTTGATCAGGAGACCAGTGCTGAAATTGGTCTATTCTTGTCAAGTAGATTATAGTGATTTATCCATAAAGTCGCACAGAAGACTGAAATTGAATTGCCCTTTTCGTAGTATAACGTCACATTGATATTCCTTCCCCCTGAAAATTGTGCATATCTGTCATTTATGACACCTGTGACACATACGATAAAGTTACTGATTGGGGAGGCTCCAAACTAGTATTATGACGTAATTGCTTTGTGCAAAAACACGTCCATGTTGCTTGGACTTGGTAATGCTATAATAATGGTAAAAGACCAGGTCATTCTGCATCATTCAATGGTGGCTAAAGCATAGTTTGGTTTCTATAATTTCTACATTCTCATAATGGGGTGTGCTGTTGGTAGCTTAATTATAAATGGGATATGTAATTATTTGCGTAGATATAATGCGTCAACAGCTTTCGAGATTTAGGCAACATTCTCCCCCGGGATACACAATCCTGTATCTAACTCTAGGAGCCCCAATGATATGGTTTATGTATGCCCGACGTGTTCATCGTTTTCGCAGTTTTCGTATAGTTAAAACAATGTTGCTATACATTATTATATGACCGGGCGCATTATTACCGGAAGTGTACCCGACGGTTACACAAACCACACGTCCGATAACGAACACTGTTTATGAATGAATGGCCTGCGCTTTTAATGATTAATTCATAAAGCCATAAATAAGGCATATATAATTATGTAATCCATGTCAATTCTTTTATTGTGTGAAGTCTTCGCCTACATAAGGCCTATATCCGACTTCTGGTGCCTCAGTTTTGCTATCGTATGATGTAAAAATGACACGTCTCTAGGCCACCATATTATATATCACAGTTGTTTTGGAAAGCCCAATTAGTTTCTGAATAACTTTACCAATATAATCCTTCTTGTGAATATTAGAAATCAGTATTTTTTTTAATTGCTATTGCCTAATTAGTTGATCGTTGAATAGGCCTACATTCAATAGATTGAGTAGTTACTTTTGAACATTAATTGTAAATCAAACTCCATTATTCCACCACATAATGGTGTAACAAACTCTCTTTGCTTCCCTTGACTTGCAGGCAGCGGAATCAAATGCTACGTGTGTAACTCGGCGTACCCGGAGAAGGGTGACGACTGCAAAGACCCCTCGACAAAGATCTTCATCAAGAACTGTGCCGAGCACCACGCCGACCGGGGCCTGAACTATACCTACTGCCGAAAGACCCTCCAGACCGGTGAGTGACCCCCCCCCCCCCCCCCTCCCCTCACCTTACGTCCATGGGCTGTATTCCACTATTCGATTTTACTCCCGTTTTCGCAAATCGCCATTAAATCCTTATGTTATGCATGACACAATATTGATGTCTCCTTAGTTCTTCCTTATACCTCTTGACGCTGAAGACGGCCATAATCATCCTATAAACCCCATCTAGCTATACTATTGCTAGCACATCACAGTGTGTTGATGCTCTAAGACCCTTTGTAATAAATTATACTGACCTTCCGCCCTTTGCTTGCAGTGGGCGACGATTACCGGGTGATCCGTGCCTGCGCCTCCAAGGCCCGCCTGGACCGCGAGTGCATCGAGCGAACGGGCAGCAGGGGCATCAAGATGAAGTACTGCGAGTGTGAGGGCGACGCGTGCAACACGGCCCCCCAGACCTTCCCCGTCAGCGGCCTGCTGCTGTCCGTGCTGTCCGGCCTGCTAGCCCTCATCTACCACTCTTAGTGACCGCGACCCCTCTGCCACACACAGCGGCAGTTCTTCTGTTAATACTTCAAGTGTCACACAGTTCTCCTGTTATTTTTTTTAAAATTAATTAATAAGAAAATTATTCGGTTTTATTTGTCATTTTGATTCTTTTTGTACGTTTTTATTAATGATTCATTACGAGAAGGGGTACATAATGTTATGAGTTTCCATCTCATCTGAGGTTATAGTAAGAACAACGAAGAAGGTGGTCATGTTATTTTTTGGTTCAGTTTCTCTTTTGGATTATTTTGATTCTGATCGGGTGTCACTACCGTGGATGTAGTTGATGCTGGGGAGTGTCATAATGGGAAAAAAAGAGCGCTTTTAAATTGAAGTCAGCATGTGAGTGAAGGGCGAGTTCTTGACCGTTCTGTTCTGACGGTGAATCGCCCCATGACGCGGGGTATTTAGGTAAGGGGATGTGTCTAAAGAATACGGGAGGGCTATCCATGGGTCTTACTTTGTAGAACATCTCTCTCTGGGGTTTTATTCCACAGGATCTTGTTATGAAAGGGCATGATTCACAGGGAAATTCTCGTTTTGTGATGAATGTGGGCGTGAGAGTGTTTGGTCGTTCGTACAGGCCAACGTATCGCAAAACAGACAAAGATTGTAGTGGGTCCAGGGCGACGTATATGAAGTGTTTTATTATTCAGCGCACTAGACCATCATCATCTTTACATCTTGCGATGTTGTGGTTGTTGTACCACCGAGAGCATATTGAATTACACAAGAGAGAGCGAGACTAATGCAAAAGATAGGAGGAAGAACTATCCTGTACCAGTGCAGATCTTATCTCAACCTGTTTGCACATATTTTGTACAGTTTGCTGTAAATATCGATTTGAAGGTTCACGATAATTTGATTCCCATTGGCAGAGTGTTGCTGTAGTCCTCTTTGTTGCCGTGTGTCTGTAATTGCGGATTGGTTGACCAGGAGCAAAAAGGTGCATCGTGCTGAGACAAGATGCGGTAAACACGGGTGAAAAGGGGTCAGTTGTTGTTGTCTGACCAGAAATACAAGGCAGGGATATATTATTATGTGCAGGCAGAGGCCAGTGGAGGTCCAGGTTTAGGCATTTCGATGTGTAGAAACATAATGGAAGCATGCGTTGATGATCTATATTGGATGCCAGTTTTCTGTCTTCAGGGTAGGTACCTGCCCTCAGTGACGTCCCAGTGAGTCGAGTTGAAAATCATGTTACAATTCTATGTGTGCGGTTGGGTGCAAACGAATGTGTGATCGGGTTGCTCAGGGTTTCAGCCAGTGGAGATTATTACTACTACTACTACAGAAATATAACGGAAACTTTTTAGTCGTGGCCCAGTCCCTTGCTTGTCTTGACTAGCTATATTATAAGCCTTCCGCACTTCCCCTCCCCGCCGCATTTTGCCGATAGAGAACTGCAGGACGCCAAAGAACCAGTGAACATTCCTTTTTCATCATTCAAGTGTGCACCTAGATTAGCCATCTTCACTATTATTGTCCTACTGCCCAAGCCCTAGCTGAAACCCTGACCCTATGGTCTGACAGCTCGGACTTTACTACTCTCCACCTTAGTTAAGGATTTAACTGTACCATGCAAGGTCTTTCTGGCTGTGGTAGAACATAGCACTAGGATGGTGCCAAAATCTTTAAATCCAGCTTTACTTGTTATAGTACCATCTGGTTGATTTGTTCATGGATAGCTACTATTTGCCTTTTGTGAATAATCAAGGGAATGGCCTTAACATTCCAAGTTGACAGACCATAGGCTTCACTTTCATATACTATATAGTCATGCATACCTAAGTTTTTTTGTAGTCATTGAGATTTGTTCCATTCATTGTGTTTTAATGGTGTTGATAGTAATGGAAGATAATAACAATACTCCATTTAACGTCATAATCAATGTGATGCATAAACTTACGAAATTTTGGTATATTGTTCAGCAGAGAAAAATTTCTACCAGACGATCATAAGGGACGAATATGGATTTTACAGTTCATTAACAAAATACTGAACACATCCCTTGGCCACAAACCAGGGACGGTAACAACATATCTGCCTATGTTTTAGTCGTAGAACAACCTTTTTGTAGAAACCCGTAACCGTTGCCATGTCAATGACCAAGAAGGAACCTATCCCCACAGGGTGTGGCGGGGGTGGCCTGAGGCTGAGGTGACTGGTCAGTTGGTTGTTGAATTGGTGTATTCTGTCCAGAACTAGCTTCACAGATTTCTGCTCCATCCTCCTCCGCTACCTGTCATTGATTTACCGTTAATTAAAGGTGGGTGAAAGGATACGGCCACGTCCACTGCAGCCTCAGCCGCCCAACGTTACCCCCACGCCCTGTGGTCACATTTTGCCATCGTGATGATCATCTAGGTAATTGCTTATTAAAGATAATAATGATAACAATACCAGTGTATACATACAACAGTTACCAGTGCCAGTACCATACAGTGTAGACAGCCGACCATTTTGATTCAAGTAGAACAATCAGGAGTCGTTCTCAGTGAAAAGGAAAGAAATCTGTAAAAATTGAAACAAAATTTGCCACTGCCCATTCTTGCCTGCCCACCGGTACCCAAGTCCCGGACTTACATGTGAGCCCCTGGAGTGGTACCGGGTGTGGGTGGGGCGGGATGTCATCTACCTGACGTGAACTATCCTACACGTGCACGACGTACGTCGTCCTGACGGCCGTGCGGACCTCCTGTACCCAAGGAGCCCGCGGCCCGCAGGTGGCCGTCGTCGCCCTCGTCGTGGGGGACGGTCGTCGCAAGTCGTTGGACACAGGGGTGTACGTGAAGGGACACACGGCGGATTCTTGTACCATTACTACTACTACTTCTGTTACTAATACCTGAGAACATCCTAACTGTGGGAAGATCGCTGTGTTCATTAAGGGCGCGCGTCCCTGACCCCCTCCAGCGTCCCACCCGTCGGCCGGCGTCCCCCGGGACCTGGCGGAGGACGCAGGGTGCTGGAGGAGGGGGCGCTGGGTCCTGGAGTGAGGCGGTACACCCCTCTCTATGCAGTCTGGTGCGGACCTGTACGCTGGAGGCAGTGCCAAGTGACGGTCCCATGTCACTACTAACAGGTTCAGTGTAGAACTTCCATAGCCATCACTTTTTGCTCGATGTTATAACACCAATAAAAGTGTTTTTATGAAAATTCGTGAGTTTTGTTTTGTATGCTGTCCCTTCGTATTGACATTTCATAATGAGGCGAGACTTTTAAATCTGATTAACCCGTATTATGTAATGGGATATCCCTTTGTAGTCCAACTATAGAAATAATTAAATCGACGGGGATGCATCATTGCGTACCTTAATATCTAATGGATGGTCATTTTTAACTATAGTAAGTTTATGTGGCATAGGCCTATATAGGTATAGAAGGAAAGTTATAAAAAAAAATATTCAAATACACTAAAATTAGTGTGTAAGAGGAAAATTATCTAACATATACAAGGAAAGTTCAATCTTATAGTAAGATAGCTCTACACGTGCACTATTGACTTTAGATGCTAACTGACTGTTTGCATCACAGTCGGGGGGGGGGGGGGGGGGGAAGAGTCCGCTGAGCGGGAGTCACTCTAACAATCATCCCCCTGATGTACATTAGTACAATTTTATGATGGAGTAAAATGACCATACACTTGTTTTTAGGTCATAACGTACTTTATTTGTTTTATGTATCCAGTAGTACGCGGTTAATTGTATCACTATAAGAGCATCTCTGTACAACCGATAAAGGCCCTTCACCTTGTTACATAGATTCACGATAACGAGATATCACTCCGGATATGATAAAGTATGCCTGATAAGTATTTGGCAACTTAATCACAAATTTTCTGGGAACCAGTTTGCAACATATATATGCTGAACATCAATACAAATTCCAAATTCCCGAACAAAAAGCAATTACAATTATTGATCTGGAAGTTAATTTGATTTCGGTCCTTTTCTAGTATCTCAAATTAAAGTTTGGTGCTGTGGCCCTTTCCTCATGTAAACTTTAGTTCCTCCACACCCGTGTTAAATGATCTCTTCTGGGATTAATCGGCAAACACACAATCAATGGACGCTTGAAAGACGGGCAGTGGTGTTTAGCGGGTGTGTCACGGTGGTTCTTTGAACTTGTAACAGCTGCAGGCTTGGATATGATGTACATTACATATATGTCTGATTGGTGGGTTGGCTCTAGGTCGGGAGATGTATAGTGCAAATTTAGTTAATCGCCTGCTCATCCAATGTACCGATTGTTCGAACATGAAATTGAATACACATCTACATATCTGAAGTTTATTAACGCATATATATACTGTACAGTGTAAGGATAAAATCATAATGAGCGGTATTTACTTTTCATATTATTGTACTAAGTTATGGTAATTTTGGCCATTAATGATTATGAATTAGATTAGATTTCGAATTACATTAAGATAACACCGATATAATCCTATCTACAACTGAAATAGACAATACAGAGCGGTGGTATCAGATTTCGTCAACTCAGATACTGACATACTATTGACATTTAGACGTGCGGGCAATTGCCAACTAGCAACCACCAGAAGTCAATAGTGGATAAGAGGTTGCTCGTGTAACCTAACTATATATATCCGGGTGTATTCATTCACTTTTATCTAACACCAATGGCCATTGGTGGCGTCCTATTTGTGCTGGCCCTGCTTGCCGTGCCAAGCCGAGCCCGGAGCCTTGGGCCGGGCGTCGAGCTGCTCCTCACGTCCTCCCGGCCCGAACCTTGAGCAGCTCAGAGAGACACAGACCAGCGTCGGCCGTACACTGTGACTACTGGTAGACGGCCGACCACAATCAATAAGCCCAGCACTGCCGCCCGCCCCGCGCACTGCCGGGGTGCCGGGTGTACGGGAATTATGTAAGCTAGTATTGGAGAGAGAAATGTGGACGTTTTTATACCATATTTCAACTATCCTCTTGTAAGTGAAATATGAATCTTTTTAAAGACCTCCCTTCGGAATATAACAATCAAAATAGTGTGCGAGATAGAGTTGTCCTTTGTACGTTTCTTTCCCGGTCATGTGATAGCTTGGTTCCCCATCTTATCGATAGTCGAAGGTTCATCATTATAGACCACTCGAATTTTATGCATTGCGATCTCCTTGGAAGAACAATGCGCCCAATGTTATCTCATTCAACCCCATACTTTATCACTTCGTTTTCGTTACATAAAGCACTCTTGAAATTCCCACTCACAATCTACAATACGAAGTCCTACAGAGAGCAGGGTTATACATACTTTCAACCTCCATGCATACAGAAAAATCAAAACCCTAGACATTCAGGTAAAATAAAGGTTAGTTACAGACGGCGCGGCATGCTGTCGTCGTCGTCGACTCTGTCACATGTCGGGACGCGTCGGGTCGGGGTTAGGGTGGCCGGGGACGGGGAGGTGCCGCCCTGGTCACTCCTCCAGCCCCTCCCCCCTCCCGTGCACCCTGTTCACCCTCTCCGCCCCCGCCCCCATATACCTACATGTATACATGTATATATATATGTCCAGACTTGCCCACCGCCATACACAAGTCTACCAATGTAATCCCATTACACCGTAATGCAGAGGTTGTATTCAATATACATGTACCTGCCCCACTAAGCACGTGTCGGCTACGCAAGGGCTGGAGGTGAAGTCGTGTTTTCACTCAGCTACATTAAAACAGGCCGGTGTGGTTTGTCTAAATGTGGCACAGATACACTACCGTATTCATCCAATCATGGAAGTGCCAACAGTCAGAGATGCTGCCTCTGGCATTTCCTGTGTGTATCTAGGACACGGTGCAGATAGAAAAAGTCTCAATAGTGATCCAATAAAATGTTATGGTATTAATGTATGCAGGACAATACAATAGATACTAATTATAGATCTAGACACCAGCGTAAAGGACAACTCCGATATAACCCTCATTTCTAGGAAAAATAGTCTCTTATGAATTTTTCCTCTGCCGAATTCGCTTACCCTCCCTTCAAACATAAAACAAACCCTCTCTACATACAGAAAAAGGAAAACCCATTAACCCTAGAAATTCTGCCAAATTCGCCTCAATTCGGTACATTAGATCATTAGGACCCAAAGTCTATACGTTTTGAGCTATAGGATTATGTACGCCCATGAAATTCGGCTCTCATAGTTAGCGAAGTTTGCTAAAAGATTAACTACGATAGTTTTGTTGTTCATATGGAAAACGATACAGCCAGGAGCAAAAATTCAATCCTTTTAAACAAAATGATGTCTATGCAAAAACTATGCAAGCGCCCCTTCCTGAGCTGCCTGGATCCACCCCCGGCAGCAGTGGGTGGGTATGCCTCCCGGGGTATCCCTTATGTAGACTTTGCGGGTACAGCTGGGAGGTACAGCTGTATGTTGCACCTGAACCCCTACGGTATGGATCAGACCACCTACACACAGAACAACTTCTCCTGGTACGCTTTACTACATACACAACAGGGGTGGATAAAGGATTTTCGAAAGTGTGTGTGTGTGTGTGTGTGTGGTGGGGGGGGGGTCAGTATAAAGGTTTACTACTTTTTATAAAACCGCATGCATTTGCACATAGGCACGAGTGTGACCATTTCCCCTCTTTTTGTAGTCTAGGGGTCCACCAAAGAGGGGGGGGGGACGATCAGGGTACAAAGCGTCAGTTCCTTTTCACTGTATTCCTGTATCCCTGTTTGCCTTTTTTACCCTCTTTTTCCTATTTTTTCCTCTTAAATGTAGTGTATAAATGCATAATTCTGTTCAAGAATAACCTTTAAACCATTTCAATTATTTTTTAACCCCATATTTGCCTTCAGGTCCCTAAAAGGCAAACAGTGTTACAGTGAAAAGGCATACAGGCTGTGTAAATACAAATCATTTCATGCAAATTTCTCTTCCACCTCCCCTTGTGCAGGCATGGGGGATTACATAACCTTTCATAACAGGGGTTGGATTTTCACCTCTTTGGTTGGGTTTATGAGGGGAAACATGTGGCATTGCATAACATTAGTTGTCTTTTGCCACTGAAGTGATAAGAAATTTACATGAAATGATTTGTATTTATACAGCCTGATTGCCATTTCACTGTTACCCAGTTTGGCTATTTAGCAGGGACAGGGTATTTAGGAGTATAGAGTGTGTCTAATGCTAAATGTGAAAAGGATTATGCATTAGATTTATGATTTAAAGGGAAAATAGTGAGAGAAAAAGGCAAACAGGGTTACAGGAATACAGTGGAATAGAACTGACGCTTCATACCCTGATCGGGGACCCCCTGGACCCCCCCCCCCCCTGGACCCGCCCCTGCACTAGGCATGTAATAATAACCATACAGGTTTATATTACGACCCTACAGTTCTGGAGAATCAATAGAAGGTGAACGCTAATTGCTTGTTGTACTATTACAGGTGCGACAAATTCAATACTCAATAGAAACCAAGTACAAACGTAGTCTTTCAGACATGAACTACATAATGGTAGATGGTGTATAGGGTTCTGCATAGCATAGTGGTAAAGAGGAAATAAAATCATAATGAATTACTATCACACGTGCACCTTACCATGCATGTATGTATTTAAAACTACTTCGTTATCATTTATATATATATATATGTATGCACTTTCCGTGCAGTGTATATTTTAGGTCAACATTAATTTGTCAACGAAGAATAAAGCCCATTGCTTATCTTACTAATAAATGATTAATATGGCACATAAGTTATTGCATTTAACCGGGCAAATTGAACATTTTCTCAAACGTCATTGACTAAGTAGTCACTTATATTAACGACAAAGTTATAATTAATAAACCGTTTGATATACAGAGTGAATTTATTGATAGAATTATTCAATACCACGAAAGAAACTATATTTTCATATCTTTCATATCTGATTGTTATGGAAAATATTTATGATGCTTTTTCCTACCCGAATTAGCTATAGTGGTTTAAATACAAACCCAAATTGAAGAACCATGAGCGAATATATGACAATGGAGGAATTTGATATGAGATCTAAGTTTAGAATTCCTAGTTACTTGCATCTGCTAACTGCGTATGTCTGTCCACACAATACCAGCTTCCAAATGATATATTTGATTGATACCAGTTATTTACAGCACTGGTCATCACAGGATCATCTACGACCTTTGTCCCCCTTATACCCCAGGCCCCTGGCTACATCCTGACGATGGGGGCTGTGTGGGTCTATAATATATGTAGAGTAACAAGCCATACAATAACCCCTAGAGATCCCCAGCCCCCACCTCTGACCTTGACCCACTCCCCCCCCCTTCTCTTTTTGCCATTTAAAATGCACCAGGGGAAAAATGTATAGCGTGTAACTAAAGCGTACTCTTGTAAAGCTTATATTTAAAGTATCTGACCAAATTTATACCGAAAGAACTAAATGACATCGATTTTAGGATTTTCTTCTCTTGCTTTAACCCCTTCCCCCCCCCCCCCCTTCTTCTTCTTCTTTCTTTTGCTGGAGAATGAAAAGTGAAGGCAACTGCGTTCGTTCCTTTATTTATCACCGAGCAAAATACAAAGCAAACAATCGTATTGAATAAATGCATGCAAAAGTTCTATAAGAATCAGAACCATGGTATGACACGTTTTCAGATATTCTTTACGCCTATTATTGCCAATTCAGGTAGATGTAGACAAGCCAATTCAAAACCAGATATGATGAGTATGACCAGTTTTCTTGTGTCCAAATATGTTAAATGGAAAGAAAAAGATAAGGTATTCTGGAATTGGTTGTATTTGCTTTTTGTTGTTATTAAGCAACCTTCACTGGTGAGTACTTCTCTGTTTATTATATCAGTTCAATTTAAAGATTATTTTGGCATATTGTCACAAATAACAAGTCCGCCTTGTAGATTTGGTCTGGCATTTCAAACTTTATCGTTATCAAATATGTATACTGCAGTCCTATTATATTCAAATTATTGATCCCCACGCAGCCCAATACACCCATATCTATGTACATGTACAAGGAATGTAAAACACCTCATAACTGGATCATTACTACCAGTAGGCAACATATTATTAGCGTCGGAGAAACTTTCCTGTGCACAACATTATGCTAAAATAATAATTAGACGCCTGATTGACTCCTTATGTTTGGGACCCCAAAACTTACTGGACCTACTCCTGGTACTCAAAGGCTTAATGTGGCCGAGCTGGAGCCCAGTCTGGGGGTTATGCTGGTGATCCACGATGCGATTTTGGACCGATTATGGGCCGACTTGAGAAATCGGTTTGACAAATAATGATTATTCTTGTACAATATGCAATTTCTTATCAACTTTACCTCAGTTGCTGTGACACCAAGGGAATTTTTAACCTAAAATAGATTTCTAAATCTGCGAAAAGTAATTAAGAAAGAAATCGGTTGGCCTTTTGTCACGTCGTGGATCACCAGCTTGAGTGTTACACATGAATGGAGGACCGGCTGGATAAAGCTAGTGTGTGCGTAAACATGCGTAAGCGTATTATATTCAACCGACCAGAGATTAAATTGGCTGAATTCGGAAAATAAGATGTTGATCTACAGAGAAATCAGTCACAAAAACTGAAACCTGCCCATTGTCTTTTATCTCTTCTTTAAAGGTTATTCCTACAGATGTAAGTTAAAAATACATTAATTTGATCAAATTCTATTGATTGGCTTTTTACTTGTCTGTATTTTGAGAGGATGCGTTTGTTGACTATATACAAAATTCTGAGCAATCAAGCCTGTCACCATGTCTAATGGTATAGGTCCCTTAATAAACATGAACATAGATTATGCTCATGGGGCCAAGCTCACAGCATGTTACTTTAACCAAGTGAACCCAACACGTGCGCGTCGGGAGATGACGTCATGGGTCCACTAATCGTTCAATCCTCTTTGTTGTAACACCTAAGTCAGCCAAGCCGGGGAATAAACCCTGCTGGAGGAAAAACGGATCAAGGATCAGATCAGTAATTTAGGGACTATACGGTAATGGGAATAGCATTAAGTACATGTATTTGGTATGTGCGCCTGTCGCACAATACTTGTAGCTCTAGTGAGGGAGGAGCCTAGTTACAGCTGATTAAAGCGTGGAGTGGGGTTTTTGCACTAGTCCTGATATATTCAAGCAAAACTATCATTAGAATGCGCCTAATTTTAGGACAGGATGATAGGGCGCAGAGCAAAGAGTTGATGTTTCGGTTTGCCACAGCTACAGCGTTTTGTTTTTTGTTCATTCCATAATCTTTTTACAGAAATACAGTTTTTCTGAATATTCGTACAGTTGGCACAAACTAAAACACTTTTATGAAAAAAAGATTCACTTTGATGATGTTTTTACACGGGATAAGTATCGATTGGGTAATGAATAACTCTTATAAAAAGTTTATCATTCTTGCTATGTTTCTTGTATTACTTAACCCTTTATACCAGAATAAATAACTGTTATGGTGAATTGAACTTCACATGGACTTGCATTCTTATATGGTTATGAGAAGTCTGCTCTATTGATTTCTCTGAAAGTATTGCTAATGTATTTTTAATGTTAAGGTTTACTTATGCCAATATTCCAATGCTCCAAAGTATGTGACTATATCCAGTTGTATAACATCTTTTTATCATGCACTTATGTATATTACCATGACTCCTAAATCGATTGTTGCTTTATGTCTTCCAAAAGATTTATGCTTAAGCGCCTAGTTTTAGTTCTAAAAAGTGTATTAGTATGTGGCTTTTAAAGGGTCAGCATTATTGCGAGGATTAACGTTTACGTGCACCTTACCTGCGACAATTATTGTTAGCCCCACCGGCGGCCATATACTAAAATATTAAAGATCCGTCGTCTCGAGTTTTGGCAATTGTCTAAGATTCATTTTCGTTTGAAAATGGAAAGGCAAAACTTGAATAATTCAGCTGTACTTAGTGCTGGTTTACAACTGGGAAGTTCCGCTACCAAAAGAAGCCTAATATGCAATTTGTTGGTCTAAAACAAGTTCTCGTTAGAACTAACTGTTCTAACACTATTCATTTGGTTGAAGTGACGATATCTAACTATATCTTTGTTAAAAGTTATCTTCGAATCCATATCTGATATGAATTCAGCACGCGCAACAGAATAATGGAAAGAAAGTCGTTAACGTTTATCAAGGCTATTGATTAAATCGAGGGTACACTGTGTATTAATTAAAGGGCTACAATATTTATGGATCTATTTGAATAATGATTTATGGTATCATAAGATAGCTATCCTGTCTTAAAAGTGTGCAACCACAACTGTATTTCTAACAGATAAAAACAATCAGCATTCCGTTTTTTTGCTTAAAAAAACGACAACAACGGTAACAAAACTTTTAACTTTGCAATCATTTTTTATCTTTTTGGAGGGTCAGTAGCAGCTGCTACCTAGGGCCTATTGACATAACTAGTCTGTATGGTTCAAGCGCCACCTTGTGTAAGACAACTAAATGTCTACATTACTCTAATAGGCATGCTGGAGGATAATGTTTGAAATACAGATTGTGGATTTAATATTGCAGAACTAGATACCCAGTCTTTCCTCCTACAATATTAAATCCCACAATCAATGTTTCAAATAGGATAAGGAAGATTCGACGGGGAAATGTACCCAATATCTAATTTTGACTCAGCAGTATGAAAGTGCAAACCATAGTACTCTGAGTTGAATGAATCGTAAAATCATTATTAAAGTGAGAATACTACTTTTACAAAATTAAGTAAATGTTTGAAGCCTGACAAGTTTTGATAGAGATGCTATTTTCATTTTCTTTTCATTGTTCAGTAAAATAAAAAACAGTAACTCATTAATGGTTGTTCCTTTCTGAAGTTTACTATACAGACAGGACAATATTCATATAATGAACCGTTTCTGTAAGTTCTGCATAACTCACTCATTTTCACACACCTCGCGATGGGGCCTGAACACTGCAGATTTTGTTCACACTTTTTATAGGCCTAATTGTAGATTTTGGTTATTATCAAACATCTATGGTTTCGTCTCAGATCTTCATCTCTATTTTTAACTCATTCATTCCTATGATTTGGTCAGAACAAATAATGGTGAGAAAAAATGAGAGGATTTTCATTTATATATATGATCCGAGGTATAATGGTCACCAATATTACTCAAGTAATCTCAACAGATGGCAAACACTTCAATCAACGAGATAGCTCTCATCGTGCAAACTATTGATACATATGTTTACCGTCCATAACCACAACAAAATACTCACATGAAGACCGCGATGTTTGTTCTGCTCTATTCTAGAGCCAGCGCCTCTCTACATTGGTTTCTCAGGGTACCTGAGTGCATGCTTTAGCTCATACTTATATGGAACAACAGACATCATGTCACCTACATTGCCTCTCTCTGTACATAATGAGTCATTACATGTTTTTAAAAAAAATACTTTATTTATTCTGGCAAAACATCGGTACATTACCGGTCTTCTCTGGATCGCCAGAGTGACAATAGAAACAGGGAAACACAGAGTAAATCACATGATTAGCGGCACTTACAGTAGTTACAGTATTAGGTAGGGGCATCCTGTGTAAGGATAAATTGGCCCCCACCTGGAAATACAATTACTTCAAATACACAAATCATAAAGAAGATGACATGATAATTAATTGGTCAAGAAAATTAAGAAATTTACAAATGCAAAGACATACTCAAGAGATTAAAAAGCATACAATAAACAGTGATCAATTAATAATGGGTGTGAATTAAAGAAAAAGTACAGTATGAGTAAGTAGACCCGATACTACAATAAGATAATCATGGTATAGTCTTTTTAAAATTAAGCCACTGTTTCTGTAACACTTTAAACGACAATAGGGAGCCTACATTTCTTGTGTCAACCGAGAGGCTATTCCACTCCAACGCTCCACAATACACTTCTCTTGTAGTTGGAGTTGTAGTTGGAGTTTTTAGCATAAAGAGTGGTGCATCTCTTGCCCTTGTTCGGACTGGTGCCTTATCAAGGAGATCTTCATTCGTCTTTAGAATAAACATGAAATTCTTTAAATGTGTAAGTCTTCTATTTTCAAGAAAGGGGACTTTGGCCATAGCATGGATCACCTGTGTGTTAGTTCTTTTGTTTACTTTCAAACATAATTTTCAGACAGTAGTTTTGTGATCTTTGAAGCTTATCCAGATCCCCTTTATATATAATTGTTTTTCTGTACATATTAATCACTTAGGGCCTATGCATCAAGTATCTATTCTTTAACCAATGTAATATAATCCTAACTGTTCTTTAGTTCACCGCTATAGAGATGCCCTTCTTCCTGTATTGAGGAAATACAAAGAATCCATAAAGTATAATGTTTACTAGAGGGCGCCCCTGCGCCGCCTGAGCTGGTAGAGGTGTAGATGATACTGTGTGGCGCTGCGAGCGGCGGCCAGGCCCTGGGAGGGGGAGATGGTACGTCAGGACGACCTGGGCCGGGACACGCTCACTGCGGGACGGGCCGTCCACACGCCCCACGGCACGCCCTCCTCAACCCATCGGGAACACCACGGGAACACATCTTACTGGAGTTTTTATAAAATTGATTTAAAGAGGATTTTGTACTGTCACGGTGGACGGTGAAAGGAAGTACGTTCATGAGGCCTTCTTTATCTATACTTCAGAGATAGTGTATCGGTTTGTTATAAGTGTAAAGACAAGGCCAGTTTCGATTTCATATCAGCCGTGGATACTACTGATAAGGAAAAGTGTCAGAATACTGAAATAGGGAGAGAACTTCTACCACGCCACAATAGGATTACCTCAGCGTTAAAGTCTCGAGAATATCAGTGTTTTATTCCCTGAAAACTGATAGAACACAGGACACAATTGTCTCCCACATCCGACCATTGGCCCACTAATTGATTGACTGTTCTGTGAAGGACACACCCTTCGCAGACCTCGGTGTCCTGTCGCCCGGGGACAAGGTGCCTCCAGGTGAAGTATACCGCTATCAGCTGGCCGCCGCAGGGGGCTCCTCCAGGGCGGGCGGCAGGTGAGAGGTGTCCCGTGTCTGAGGGCGTCTCCAGGTGTTTGTAAACAGGCGGGGCCCGGGTTCACACGTGGAGGAGGCTGGAGGAGGGCTCGTCCTACACCTCTGCTGGTGGGAGGGGGGAAAACAAGGACAAGGACAGCCACAGTAAAACTCGGATTTTATTCCATGGAAATTATAACAAAGTACCTTCATGTGACGCGTGCCAAATTACAATAACTGATCATCTCCATGCATGTATCAGCAATATCTGACTGATTGTGTTATAGCCAACGCATCCATCAATCCATATAGCAGTATACTCCTGTATAAACACTGTTTCTTATTATCAACTTATCAAGCAAGGGAAAACGAGACACCTTTGGCCATCCCTGACTCTGAAACCTGTTCACAGTCGTGCACCCTGCTTTGTCCTCATTTAACTTGCCGCTGGCCCCCAATTACAGCAGTTAACCGGTGCATTGCGGAGGACTTTGTTTATTACAAGACGCTCCGCGTCTCGGCTCAAATTATAGTCTATGAAGTGGGAACGGCAGTGAGAGCTCTTTTGGCGCCACCCACCTCCACTCTCCAAGCAGACCAGGTTTCTGTGCGCAACTATCTGGTGGGAGAGTGTAGCAGTTTCTTGGAGAGTAGCCATGACAACATTACAGTTACGTCAACACCACAGCGATGGCGATGTCATAGTTTTCTAGTGAAATAATTCAGTTATGCTCACTATAGAGATCTAAGCCATATTATCTGTTCACATTTCAAAAATGAGCACGAAATTCCTTGTATGTCAGGAGATACGGCAAGTTGAAAACTGGCCCAATGCCGACGTCCAGGGCCGGGGCAGGGGCCGGGGATTCCCCGTATCGTTTCTCATGGGTAACTTCGGAAATTTACAAAAATGTGAGTCACGGACACATGATGTTTTTACTTTGATATATGCCATGTTAATTGTGTTGAACATAAACAGCAAAATCATATATAGCCATTGAAAAAAGTTTGAATTGAAAAATGAGTCTCTTTTTGCCGTGAGTTCCCTCCGCTGGATACATTGCGGCAGGAGACTTAGTCTAAGCCTAAAGGTATCATGGGAGGCTGAAACCAGCGTAAAAACATGGCGGATCATGGACGAAATCTCGTTTCCACAGCGTTTTTAAGAAGGGGGAACCATTTAAAGTGAACAAAACAGCGCTGCCCGAGGACCCGCCTTCAGAGGCTGGGCTCACACAAAGGTTGACCCCCCGACTCGGTACAGGGCGTCTGTACATCCATTACAGGAGGTCTGTGGGGGTGGGGCCTCAAGGCAAATTAAAGTGGCGACTGGTTGTAAAACTGATTGAACTTGCCACTTCACAATGCTACCGGCCCACAAGGTAGGCATCTATTTTATTACATCTATTACTATTGCATTAGACGTGCCGTATGTCGGACTTATCGTTGCGGCTTGTTTTTATGTTTGAACTTTGATGTGATATTGTCCCTTCAGGTGCTTTTATTTATATCTGTGCTATGAAATGATATTTCTCTTTTGCAGCTTTTTTTTTACAAGTGAGTTGATATAATTATATGATTATGGGTGTAATATATCGATGCTCTGTATGATTGCATGAAATCGTTCGGTTAGGAGGAATTTTGCAAATTGATATTTTACTGTTCATTTTTATTACAATCGCCTTGAAGCGACAGAGCAATCATGCACACTGCCAAGCCTAGTCGTTTTGTGCAACCCTGGGGGTCGGTATGTGTTCATGCATGGAAACCTCATGTTTCCAGCACGTAAAACGATGCAATTAGTGGTTACAAGAAACCAGGTGTAATAATACCACCTTATTGATAGGTGCGGTGAACAGACCAGACAGATTACCAGACGGTCCACTACAGACGGACAATGGGGGGAAAGGGACATGGTGTTGGTCTTAGGTATGGAGTTTACAGAAATACAGTTCTGATTTGATATACAGTTACACGTGTTAGTAGTGATACCTAGTAATATCACTTTATTATCTTATTATAATTATAACGATAGTCCATGTTGGAAGACATCCCCAAAATATACATGCATTCAAGAAGTGGAGTTGCACTAAAATACGGGTTTACATCCGGGATTCAACAAAAGTACATAAGACATGTCCACCACGAATTACTAGGCCTACACGCAGTACTTCGATTTTCATTCATTTCAATCACAAGCAAACACAATTTCAACCATTCTGGGGATTGGGTCCGCACCAGGTATAGGGCCGTCGGGATCAGATGATGGGACATCATCCAAAGTTACCCTTCCCTTTACTTAGACAGTTAAGCTGGTGATCCACTCTGCGACAAAACGGCAACCGGTTTTCTTCTCAATGCATTTTTCACATATTTAGACATACTTTCTAGGGTGAACATTCCTTTTGTGTCAGAGCAATTTAGTAAAAGTTGATAAAAAATATTAATAACATATTTGAAAGAATAGGCCTAATTATACTTATCAAACCGATTTCCATAATCGGTCCAAAATCGCGTCGTGGATCATCAGTATAATTCCCCGATCCCAGAGCCCCGATCCCTAAAATCGCCCGTCGCCCCCCGTCACCACGGACTGACCGACTTCTGACGGTGTCCGTGGCCGGGAAGCTGCCAACAGGGGGCAGGAGTCTCCGCGCCCCGCGACCACCGGGGTCACCGCACTCACCCCACAGACACCGTGTATCTTCTGGGTTTCTTCTGATTTATCTTGAATTCAACCTTAACATGTACATTACCCTTAACATAGAGGGATACAATTGTGAAAATACCACCAAGTGCTACTTTTAGATAAATGACAATTTTGGACATGTTGGACATAATACTATTATAATTCAGTACAGTATTATATATGTGTGTATAAGTTTTAAGTAACAAATAATTATTGTATGTTAATTAAAACATGTATATATATATATATATATATATATATATATATATATATATATATATACTGAATATCATTCATTAGAAAATATGATATTTTAACACATATATGACCCAAAAAGCATGCAACTGAAACGTGCACATTTAAAAAAAAAAGCCGAATAGCACTAATTTAGTTCATGTGAAAATGTGAAAATGTCACAGTGCACACAATATATGGCGTGCTGATCATGGCCGTCCGTGCATACCTGAAGTTGCTACGACAGAAGGCAGGTAATGGGCGGCGACCAACAGGTGCGTGCACCCCACCACACAGGTGTGCCTGCCAAGGTCTCCCCACCCCCCTCTCCGGGCTGTGATCTTTACGACACCTGCCCTTCACTCCCGGCCCCTTTATCTTGTCATGGGAAAGTCTCCTGGGGTCCTGCGTGACATGAATGAGACAATATACCATGGACCATATGTATAAACCACCACACCCTTTAGGATATTTGCATTGGCTACCTATCTTCTTTGCTTTCCGTTCAGGGTAAGAAATATGGTCCATAAGCCGTCCATAAGGAATACTCTTAACTGTGAAGGGGTTTTCCCATACACTATCTTCTGCCTGAAGATCATTCATAAAAAGAACCATGAAAAAAAGGTCATGTGTGTTGTAAGAGAAATCCAGGAAGTTTACAACCTGTATGAATAGCCTACCTGCCCTCTGGGCCATACTCACACTAGAGGTCCGATTGTGTGATGGTCCGACGACAAAGGGGTACGATGCTCACCCTCAAATCGGCTTAAATCGGTCATCGGAGGTCTTCAATTACCCGTCCGACCTTTAATTTCCCATCAACAAACCCTTGTTTAACAGCTTCACAACTCGACAGGGCCGCCAACCCCTGCCGAGGGCTCGCGTGCCGAACGCCATCGGGTTGAGCAGCGTCAGCTGATTCTGTATACCGAATAGCCCTCCTGTCTGAAGGGCGACGGGTGGCTAGTGTATTGAATTTTGAGGTTATTGTTATGTACATTATTTATGGGCAACCCCCGAAAACTGACGTGAAAATGCACATTATGAGCCCACCTCTAGACCCCTTTCCAAGCCTTTATTCCTGTATAAATAGATAGTGTTATACTTATATCAGATGTTATATGCAGACTGTTAAATGATATTATATAATTATATATGATATCTATACACAATTGCTTTAAGAACCATAATTATATTCTAGCTTTAGCTTCACCGCTTTTTAAAGATATCCCGAACTTGTCTCCTCTTACGTTAGCCGTTTAGACGGATTATAACGAAGTGAAGGTGTCTGTGACGGATACCCCCCTCTCGGTGACGGATACCCCCCTTCTCGGTGACGGATCGCGCCGCTACTCCAGACCAAATTAAACCCATTTTTTGTGGTTTCTAATATCCAGATTAAAAGCGATAGGGGACACATTAAGATTCCCGGCGCATGACTGACGAGGCTGAATCTAATATGGCCCAGGCGGCGGGGGATTCATCTCCATCAGCCGCCTGTGATAAACAGCCAGGGAAGGAGGGAAAAGAAACAGAACCCAGAACACGTCAGTTACTCCAGGGCGGGTGAGGGCCCTGCTGGAGGACGGGGACACCACTCCAATCTCTGCGACGGACATTTCTTGACACCTATCGCTGAAATAAATTCTCCTGTCAGGCGAAATCGAGATATTAATCACATTATAACCCCATTTTGTCTAATGAGCCTGGAATCAAAGTATTCTTCAGTCATTTGAATACATGTATGGGACCGGTGAAGAAGTGGGAGAGTGAGTCCTCATGTGGCATCTCGAATTGAGAAAAAGATTAGGTTGTTGTTCAGTTTGGTGTTTTCATTTCCCATGTTGATCTCAAGAATTTTCAATGCTACTAATAAAGCCATATCTTTGTCAATATACTTGAATTGCCAGCATGAACACACCATGACATCTTTTAGGTTAATTGAGAATCCCTCATGGGTGTTAAAAAAGACGTTCAGTTTCCTCTTGCCGTTGAATAGTTTGGCCTAACCCCGCAGTGTGCCACTGCTGCGGGTGAAGTCATGTATGGTTCTATTATAAAATTCTATTTCAAAATTATTAAAATGATTGTCAAGTATTTACAATACATATAGTACACGTCATTCACCTCTATATTTTGTATAGCATTTGGAACTTATGGTAGCAGGTACAAAAGTAATAAAGATACATGGTAATATTCAATGCCCCACTAGTTCTAGTCCCAGTAATCATACAGTGGACAGCCACTTGTTCATGTTGAAAGACAATACTTCAATTCTTCAAAAGTCAATAGACCTTTTAACCTCTTTAGCATACTAAATTGGCCGTTTATTCTGTTTTATATGGCAATATTGATTACAGTTTGTACATGTTTTACGACAATTATGAATATTGAAGTCACAGAAAAGTGTAGTATTACCAAGCATTAAATAGACTGTGAAGTGACTCACTGATTCTGTTATTAACAGATCACCACCATGGGTTCACTAATGTGTCCTAATTTTATCATAATGCCTGTCCTTCAGCAGAAAATCCGTTTTACTGGGAAGCCCTTGTTGGCCATTGTTCTAATACCTATAAATGGCGCCGTCAGGTCTGACTAGGCCGTTTTGCAGCCTCCTCCTGCTGCCCCTCCCCCCCCCCCCCATCTCCCAGAGGTGACCTCACCCCGACAAAGGCCCCCACCACCACTACTCCCCCACTGCGGGCTGTGCTTACACACGTCGTCCAGGCGCGTGCACTGTCAATCACATTAGAGTTTAGAGTCAGTGTTTTTGTAAAGCCAGTAAAAAAAACAGACGCCTCCCTTTGGTCTATTTCACAAAAGTTTTACAGGACAAAGATTTAGTATTAGCCATGGACATAATTTTCGATTTTCTATCTATCAAGTCATTGGGCCTAAGCATTGTAGGCCCTTTTATATAGGTATATTTAATAAAAACATAACTTATTTTGTGTAGACCCTTTTATGGTTAATGTCCTGGGATGTCCAATCTTAGGTGCTGAAGATAGTTTGAGCAAAACCTTTTGAAATAGAGGCAGTTTAATTTGGTTACATCATGCCAGTGGTGGATCCAGGGTGTCGGGGGGACGTCAATGGGGTTCTGACACCGCCCCCCCCCAACGTTGAGGACTTTAATTACTCACAGGGGGGGGGGGGGGGGGTAATGTTGTCTGTGCGATTGCATGACGTTTTAGTTTTCAGCCTATACATTATGCTGGACGCCCATTTTCGAAACTTACTGCTCCTGGATTAGGCGTATTCAATCTGTATGTCCTTAACGTTATCATTAATCCAAAAATTAGTTCTGACTTTTTAGACATGTGTTTTGACTTGGTCAGTCTTTGTAGATCTTAACTATGATATAAAGGTAACAGGGCAGCCAAACAGCAGGGGATCAAAACCTGTTTATCATTTTTGCTGTACCTCATCCCTTAGTGAACCCAGACACCAACCAGGAATTGGCTTGGTCAGTACTGGGTCCCCCCTATCATCAATGTTTACGATCAGCAGGGGCTACTGGGGGCCTATATATTCTTCCCAGAAGCAGAAGCCCACGCAGAAGCCCCACCCTGGACCCCCCCCCCCGGCCCCAAGGGGGCCAAGTTCTAGATTTCAGTTGTATGTAACTTCTACGTATTTCAGACCAGTGCCTCTCGTGGGGTCTCGTCGGTTCTCGTGGCTGATCACATGATGATGATGAACTTTTATTGACAACTGAACAATCTACAAGATCTATGTGTCACATAAACATATAATACTACAGCCTACAGCCCTAACGACTAGACAATATGAGCAGGAACATTTATAACTCAAGAGCACCATCTGACAGTACAGTGTCAGAGCTGACTATGATTATGTTGTTTCCTGTTAGAAAAAGTTTTTAGGATTTTGATTTGAGCTGTTAGCACCTTTCTAACACATCATGAGCGTAGACATTAGCACCTTTCTAATACATCCAGAAGGGTTTCTAGCACCTGTTTACACTTACATGTGTGTACGTATTGCGTATTACAGAGTATAAATACATATTTAAACAATATAAGTACATATTGAAGCAAGGGGATTTGTGTAGTAGCCATACATAGGACATAGGTCAGAGCTATAAGATATCAGGCGAGGTTTGTCACAGTATTACCTAGTGTGTATGACCTGAGTTTAAAGCAATCCTTAATGAAGGCTGCAAGTGCCTTTATTACACGCTCCTCTTTAGATGTCATAATGACCATGTATTTACATAATATGTCCATACTTTCGAAATCAAAAATACCATCTATCTGTTTAAAAAAGGTGTTCCTCCTGTCCTCATATCCAGTACATTTGAGGAGGAAGTGGATTTCGTCTTCCACCTGGCCTAGGCATATTCTGCATATTCTTAATTGGTTTGGGATTTTTGGTCTTGCATGACGTCCCATTTCAATTTCTAGGGTGTGGGAGGATAGCCGGAATCGGGACAGGGCAATGAGTAGCTTCTGGTTTTTCAGTGTAAATAGATATGGTTCGAGGCCTAAAGTTGTTTTGAAAGTCTGATAGTTTCTTAGCTTGCTTTCTGTGCCACAGTTATTTATAGCAGACAGAAGGAATTTTGAGTAGTTTTGATGCAGTTTTTCATTTGCCAGGGATAAAAGTGCTGTATGGTCTAGGTTCAAGTCATCAGATGTTACAAGCGCATCCTGCATATCAAATTCAGAAAGGATGTTGTTTATTTTATCACACCAGGAAGGTAACTCCTCTTTGAATAGGGCTAATTGTGCATCATAAGCCTCACGTGCTGCATTTTCCGGTGGCAGATTTCGAACTCTTAACCAGTATTTCAGCATCTGTAAGTTCTGCCTTAGCACTAGTGGGAATCGCCCTGTCTCAGCATATACAGCTATAGTGCTGGTCTGGGTTTTGACACATAGCATATATTTGAGGTATTGTAGTTGAAAACGTTCAATCTCTGGGATTTCTTTTGAGGTGCTCCAGATCTCGCTACTATATTCTAGGATTGGGTTTATCTGTGAGTCAAAAACTTTTAGGGCCAGTTTGGGTGACAGCTTACCTAGTGTTTGTTTTGTGGTTTGTTTGATTTTGAATAGGGCTTTGCGGGCTTGTTCGACCAGATGACTGGTTGTGGGTTTAGTTGGGTTCTGTGTTGAAGATGAGAAGACTACTCCAAGGTATTTGTATTCGCTAATCATTTCGAGGGGTTCTTGACCAAAGAAGAATTTATAGTTATTTCCTTTCTTGTTAAAAACTAGTACTTTACTTTTTGTTTCATTTAGGATAAGATGCCACCTGCTACAAAATTTAAGTAGACCATTAAGTAAATGTTGTAGTCCACTTGGTGTTTCAGAAAAGAGGATTCCTCCTCTCGAGGGGACAGATGGTGGCACTCTGCTGGTTCCCGGCCTGTGAATAGATCCCCCAGCTGCAGCCCGCCGGGAACAGGTCCCATCTCTGAGGGCGGGGTTAAAAGGTGGCCCGGGGTCCTGGTCACGTGGTGTTTGTTTGAGGTCTCACGTCACAAAATACGACTCCCTTGTGAGAGCAAACACACCGCTAGGGAACGGGAGGCAAACACTTCAATTTTCTTTTTGGCTCTTCGTCTTTTTTAATTGTCATCTTTCATGTGGCGTCCGGTGTTTCGGGGGGTGTTTCCAACGCGGGACAAAGCATGGACGGCTGCTTGGACGAGGCCCCCAAGTTGGGCAACAGACCGAGCCTTTTCCTCACACTTTCCCACAGTTATGTTTGTGTCCCAACCTGCATTTTAATGAGCCCACCCACAAATACCTCTCTTCAGATTAAGGACCCACAGAACAATTTTCAGGGAGAAAAATAAATTGAAAGAGAGCAAGTTTGAAGGTTTGGGGCATGGACTTGGAGATCCTAATTTTTTGACAACTTTGGAACCCCCACCTCTCTGGAAACTTTCACCGTGTTCTGTAAAGCTCCGGTGTGAGTTGTGCATACTGATCCGAAGACTGCCCCCAGGCGTACAACTGTCGCCCTGTTCTGAATGGGTCTGGGGGGAGGGGTGTCCAGTCATGGCGGTTCAGGGGGGATTAACCGCCGCACAATGTCCCTCCCCCCATTGATGACATCAGGTGCAGCCATGCAGAAAGCGGGAAATTGCCCCTCCAGTTTTTTTAATCTCGGAATTGATTAGTCTTTAAAGCTGTGGGCGCCGTCAACACAAACTGTAATTAATCGTATGCAAATACAGTTAGATAAAAATGCTTGTTACGATAAGGGAGATTAATGGGGGAATCTCATTTTGTTACGTTTTGCATTTCAAAATCGCCACACCCCTTTTAATTTGGCTTATTCCTAAAACGCCCCTTTTTTGTCGTATACATACCACGCCCCCTCTTGCCTAACACATACAACGCCCCCTTTGCCTAACACATGCCATGCCCCCTATTGCTTTACACATGCATTGCTCCCTTTTGCCTCACACATACCACGCCCCTTTTGCCTAGTTTACATGTACAACGCTTCATTTTTCCTCCCCCACTCCATCCCCAGCCATCCAGTCCCCCTCAACAAATGCAACTACGATTCCCCGATCCCCTGAGGGCCCTACTTCTCTCACTGCCCAACGCAGGGCCTTATAAAGCAGGGCCTTAGTGCCGGTAAGGGGCCCGCTCGGCCCCCTCAGTCACTCACGGGGGAGTGGTTTTCAACGTGGGCCCGTCAGCCTCCCCTCACACACCCCTTATTTATGACCTGTCCGTTTACAGGCACAGGTTGTAGGCTGGGCTGAGACACACCAAGAGGACTAAAATGTCCGCATTGATTGCCAGAATGCTGGGGACGGGACATTGTATAGTATACTTTTGGAGACAATTTAGAACAATAAAGGCACTTTTTGTGATTAAATTTAGAGTAATAGGTTCTGTTTTGTTTGAACGCATAGCTTTCTATTTGTTGAGTTCCACGAAAGGCATCTCCCTTCAACCATCTATGGTAAAAATCATTATTGTTATATATAAACTGAAATAATCAGATTTTGTTCATTAATTAATGGTTATGCGGTGCCTTTATAAACCACAAAAAAAGAGCATTTCAACATAAGTGGAACTCGCCTTTAAGACAAACCTAACCCCCATAAGCCCTGCCCTAGGCCTTTTTACCAGTCGGGGTGTGCGGGTACAGCTGAGCCCTCTGTCTAGAATACGCTTGTGTCCCGTATAACGTCCTGTCAGCGTCCTGTCAGCTGGGAGCAGCTCATGCGGGTGGTGGTGGGGTGAGCTGCTCTGTGCCATCCTTATCACCCCTTATCTCCCCTTATCACCCCACACAGTCTGGCACGGGGACCTCGGACCGCCGGATACCAGAGTCTGGCCGTCAGAGATACGGTATCGGATATCAATTGTGCATATCAAAATATTGACGATGATATCTAGTTTAGAGGATAAATGATGTGCTTTTCGGGGGCGGTCTAGTAGGAGAGATAGATATGAGATCAAACACTGCCACTGCATTCATATGAAAAACTCATTGATTCTATATATCATTAATAAATGACAATACATGTAGATATAAATGTACTATATATGTACTCGCCGATATAATGAACATGTTAACGTTGTGTGTGTTGGTGGGGGATGTACAGAAATCTATGAGAGGCTCTGCTTTGATAACAAAGTTTAAAAATAGAAACGTGCCTCGGGGATGTAAAACGCCGTACTTCCTGATGGTGACAATGCAGTAGAACTTTAAAAACGTAGAAGCACCCTTAATCTGTGTTCTAAGTAGCCTCTAATCCCCAGCCTACCTCCACTCATAATCCTGATTACTACGATCCACGAGCAGTGAGTGCCGGCAGGGACAACTCCCGGGGCCCGGGAGGTTCGCCGCTAATAGCCTCTTCTTATTAAAGACGTGGCGGCAGATAGGCCCGTGTCCTCTGGGGGAGTGGGGGCCGCCTCCAGCCCGGTCAGGAGGCCAGGGGCTGCAGCAGGCGGTAGATCACGGACTCTGCTGAATAATAAGTGGCCGGGGCTTTCATTGGCCGGGTCAGGCCGGCTTAACGGGGGTGACCCGCAGGAGGAGGGCTTAATGCACCTTCCCTGAAGGTACACTTACCTCCACAGCGAGCTGCTCACATCAACCTGCTCAACTCTACTCATTGTGCTGGGAACTGGGGGAGGGGAAGAGGAGGTAGGTTAGGATTAAAACGACAATACATTCTCAGTTTAGACCTTCTCACCTGTTGCTTTTAAAACATTAGATTGCATTTAATTAAGTCGGCACGTATAAGAAATTTGTAGGCACACCTATGTAGAGTGCAGATAATCATCATACAGAGAGCTATACAAATAGAAGGCTATGGGATATTACGTTTTTATCACATGAGAATATAAGAGGTATCACAGGGCCTGTCATGCTAGCCCCCACCCAACCCCCACCACCTTCAATTATATTTACGGCCCTTTTGGGGCTTCTGGGATCTTTGACGTCATTCTACCTCCCTACCCCCACCCCCACCCAACCCCCAACGTAAAGGCTTGTGATGAATTCTAGATCTAGTGGGGATTTGTCATTTTCTGCTTATAATAAAACATGTTATTCTTGGCCATAAGGGGCGGCCTTAACGACAACCCTGCATGCAGACAGATACAGGTCCGTTATTAATGACAAACCTGTTTGTGGGAGCCCTCCCCTGACCCCTCCCCTGACCCCGACCCCCAGTATAACGACAGGCGATGAGGGGCACTCAACACAATGACATTATTCAATAAAGGGGCGGTCATCACATCTGTTCCTGACAGCACCGGCAAATTACAGAGATCACAAACACAGGCCGGGAAACTTTACCCCCGCCGACACTGGCCCACATCCCCACATCGCACTCCTCTTGTCCAGTCGCCATTGAAAACCCCCATGGGCCGTTGTTTCAGGCAACAACTCCGGGCAAAATGTCAGAAAACCCAAATGCCAGGGGGCCCAGTTAATCTGTATTAATCATTCAAGGAGGCAAAGGGGAGTTATTTGTAGATGCAGGTGGCGCCGTCTAGGCGATCAGGAGGGCTTCTAATGGGGCCCTAATTGTGGAGATCGTAGGGGGCGTGACGTCACAGGTCTCTGCGTTCCCCCGCCAGGCTCACGTGACCTCACCGGATGTTGTTTCAGTCCGCATGCGTGACCTTTGGTTGACCCTAGTCAAACAATGATTCCTGAGATCAGAAAGGCTGCACGTCAGTGTTGTTAGGTGTGTGGTGATAAATAGGTTAAGGGTAAATGCTCCTGTGATCCTCTGAAGCCTTACCAGCTGCCAACCCGCAGGGGAAATGACATGGCTCTTCAATTAACACCTGCCGTAAAATTGTTACAATTTATCGATTTTAGAACGAATATGATTACAATTTGCACCTGCCTAAGGTGCCAGAGAGTGACCGTTTTTCCCCTAGAAATACATTTATTCTTGGAAATGTAATTAGGTTTTATAGACAAGAGCATTTTCCCCACACCTCAAAAATGTCCATCTTGGAGAATTTTTATTTGTAGTTTTGATTTAGCTTTTTGTAATATATGGGAAACATGAAGTCAATTAATCATAAGATCCACTTGAGCATGTTAATTATCCCTGAACATTATTCGCAGTAGTCAATAATACAACGAACAGAATTAACCAAACACGTTTAACTATACAAATAACACATTCATCACAAATTAACATGCATAAACACATTGAGGCATGCAATACTGAGGCCTTATTAGAGTGTGCAGATTCCTGTTTTATACTTAGAGCCTATCACCGCCAGCGGAGACAATTTCCTCTAGTCGCAGGTAATGATGATTAAGATGGGGCGGTAATTTCCGCGGTGGTCGTGTGTGGGGCTGGCCACGCGCCCGTCTGTGTGTCACTGTGTAATTAGTGGCCGCACCCAGTCATTAACAGGCAGTGGACGCAGCCTCACCAGCCGCCACTCAGGTGTGGGCCACGTTATTTACCCCGTCAGCCTGCATCTAGTCCGCCGATAATAGGACCTATTAAAGCACCTGCTAGCTTACCCAGAGGATGGTGCATGGTAGCCCCAACTCACCTTTAAATGAAAGCAATTCACATAATTGGTATATGTATCATGCACTGGTTGTAGGTTCTAGAACACAGAGGATGATTCCAATTTGGGTAGGCTCAATTCAGAAATTGGACGCGGATTTTTTCTTGTATCTGTAGGACTAGTATTGGTATATCTTTGTGGGAATGCATTTCTGAAGTAATCACAGTCATTATGATGCAGCCAATTGGACTGCATTTTCAGCTTTAGATATAGTCAAGACTGGGCTGTATTCCCTTTCTGTGCAATAAAGTTAATAGTTCAATAAAAATAGATTCATGATAATTATCATGTTTAACAGAGGTATATCTGCTGGGACACTGAAAAGCAGAGTTTTTTTAAAAACCTGCTTCAATCCCTATACCTTTTATACCACTATAGGAGAAAGCATTGGAAACTAAACAGCAAACAACGTGCAATTAGAGATCAATTGAATCGTCGTGTTTGTTCACTGACACAGTATGAGGTAATGTTGATCCAGGTGCTCTGACTCATCCCATGCACCTATTCCCATGAAGGGTCATCAGAGTGTCATCAAAGGGTAATTACCTGGGCCACCATTGTCTGGGTAGAAGTACCCTAACCCCACACCTTTGTTGCTACCAATTTATAGACGGCCTACATTGTGAGACGAGCTCTATGACGTCTATATTTTATGGCACGGAGGCTGTAATATAGTTTGTAATATTGGACTGTTTTATGGTGGTTCTGGGAGGAGCCGTGTGGGACAGAGACCAGAGGAGACGTGCATACAGAGAAGGCCGAGTTGACACTCTGCCCGGGTAATGTGCCCGCCCGCCGCCATGGAGGCGCACAGCGGCGCACAATGGGCACACGGTGCACAATGCATACAGATGCTGGCAGCGCGTTGACCCCGCCATTCACCGTGTCCCAGGACGGTCCTGGGCGGTGACAAGGTAATGCTGCCAACACGGCGGCCTATCGCCCTGCCCTCCTCCCCTGGTGATGGGTGGCCCCAAACATTAGCTCTAGTCCTACTTTATCACCAGGCAGGGCCCTTCCAATCAGCAGCCCGTCTATATAGCCCGGACAGTAGCCACCATTATGTCTGTTTATGTCTGTTTATGTTTTTTTTTCTTTTTATGAGAAACAATTTAGATGCCACTTCTCTTTTTCTCAAGTCGAAGAGGAAAAGTATGCATTTGCAGCTACTGCTGACTTTGAATGGGTCGTGAATGTAACAATGCTCACAACAACAGTCCAGTTCCAGCCGGGAAGTACTTATCACACATATCTATCAATATATTTATCGTTGTTATAGCCTGGCACTACCGGGTTGCTCGACAATCCTTTCATGTAAGGCTGATGCTGTTAATTTGTATAAATTATATGTTGCCGTGGAGGATTGAGTTGGTTGCCAAGTAAAATGACGCCTTATAGTTACAGCTCCAAGGTAGCCAACACCATATCTAGGATCCCTTATGCAATTACATGCAAAATTTGCGCATTTTGGATAGAGTAATATGAATATTCCTGATAATTGAAAATGAATGTCCCTATACATTATACTCTTTGGAGTTACCAAACATTTCAAAAGCATCTTATAAATGATTCTGCAGGGCATGTATATGTAGTAAAAATAACGATCCCATTAACATCAATATTGAAGGCCTTTTCGCAAAAGGACTTTTCTGATAAGGCAATCACTGGAAGTCCGTGCACCATTGTACCAAGCTCGGTCTGTCTGTTATCCCCTGAATATGCAATCTGAAATGGTAGTCCGGAAATCCCTGCTTTATTTGTCAATATCACCATCGATTCGCTCATAGATATTCACAACAGGAAGTATATCCGATTGGCGATGGACGTCATGATGGAATATAGCAGGTCAAATATTCCCCTACCCGTCATATAACTGTATATCAACCTGCCAATGGATAATATATGAACTGTCACGTCCGATGATGATAACCCCGTCGCTTCTATGGGTCTATATATAACGACCGAAGGATTATGTTTGGGTCTGTCCCCTATGCGCTTCATGTTTAATTCATTATGTGATGGCGGACACAATACCTGTATGATGACCACCATCATATGGTCTAAAACAATGGTGAATTAAGCCTGTTCACTAGGAGAGGGTCCTCCTCCCCCCCCCCCCCCCCCCCCCACCAGTCCTCCCCGCGCCCCGGGTCACGGGAGGCCACCGGGCGATGATTGAGAGCTATCACATATAATAGATAGAGGCCATTATCCCAGCATCCCTGGCCCCGTCGCCCTTATAGAGTGGCCCATTGGGGATCCAATTGAGTGTACAAAGAGGGTAAAAAATGGCGTGTCTCTATGTATGAGTTAATCAGATGTCGGCCATGTTTATGTGGCCATGCTATGACGCAGGGGAAAAAGCGACAAACGGGGTGTGTATCAAGCGGAGTTTTTCAGTTGTGTTTGCATCAACAACTTATGCAACAGCAAAGTATTTGTTATTGTATGTTATTGTATGTGTGGCTCATCCGTCATTCTGAGGTGCAAAGGTTAACAGACAATATACCTTTCAATTCACAAATATTAGTGTTGAAAAGTGTTCTTTTTGTTGCCAGGATGCTACTTCCGGTTTCGAGAAAGGTGCTGTCAAGGTCTATGAAAAATGAGATGAATGTATTTTGTTGATGAAGGCGCTATTCCTGTAACATTCATGTTGGTTGAGTCATGCGAATGGTTTATGCCAACAAGCTAATACCCACCTTGCTGACTGCATCCATTTTGTTAATGGAGTTTTGTGCTCTGCAGCTAAATACACTATTCGATAAGGGACATGGGGCTTGAATCATATCATTACTTTACTAAAGAAATTCAATGTCAGCGACTAACAATTCGTCGATGTTTAAAAGTTATTGGTGATTTAATGTTTAACTTTTTTAATCACTCTAATGGACCTTGATACTAGATCACAAGTTCACCCAGAGCATAACAACATTAATCAAAGGATTGAATTTTTTTTTTAAATCTGATATAATTAGAACATATATATCATGATGCACATGCAGATGTGATAGTATTGGCAGTAGGTCTATTATTCTTTTTTTGTAATATGAATACCCAATGTTCACTCCTAAATTCTATGGCGGCGATCCTCAGTAAGTTTTTCCACGTATGTATCCTTTTGAGGTGTTATGTTGCATGCTAAAGATCATAAAGCCCGTCGCCGCCCGCAGGTAGGGGCGTCCAGGGGGACGTACAGGTAATGTTATAGCCTCACCTGACGCCCCCTCCAGGGGGTAATGACAGGCCCCGGTCGTTAGCCGGGCGTTAACGCACCAATTCATTGATTATCGCCCACCCTCCTCCTGGGTTTGACGCCCAAGGCTGGGGCGCTGGGAAGTGAATCGAGATGTGCTACTGCAGGCAGGGTGTCGGTGGCAGGGCTGTAAATACCTACTTTGCCCCTCCTTGCCTTTTACTGGTATAGATCCATTCCTACTGATCGCCCCGGTGATCGCCATATCTGTCTAGCTCTAGTTGATATATTACAGAGTCAGTTCCCATGCAGCAAATCACAGGAACCAGATACTCAAGAAAACTGATATGAAATAGAACTAATGGCTGATCCGTTATGTTGTTAGATCTAGAATTACTATGAAATAGGTTGGTATAGAATGGCTGTAAATATATCTTTAGTTCAAATTCCAGAGTTTTCATTCTATAGTCTTTGACATTCTATAGATTCTACAAAAGTAAGGAAAGCTTTAAAATTTCAACCTCCCATCTTTTTGTACACCTTTTTCACAGCCTGGTGGGGTATACGTAAAACTGTCTATTCCCAAGCCCTATATACCAGTAACCTTGCCACCGGGGCACCCGGATATATGATGTATACCCACCATATATACCCTTCACCTGGCCGCCCCTCACCCACGCCTCCTCCCACCTGGCCGGTCCATATGGCCCCTATTCCGCCCGCACACCGTCGAAGCACACCTGACTTTAGGCCCTGTTTTCTCTCTACCCGGACCTGCCATGTGGATGGGGTGGGCGCGTGTCTGGGGCTTGTTTTAGTGGGCAGGTATTAGTACAGATGGTAAAGTGCAAGGCGCCCTTACAAGAAGTGGTGAGTGCTGTAAGGGTACGCGCCTGGCCCTTCACCAGGTCCAGATGCCCATTCATAATACCTAAATCAGTGTCGGCTTTCACTGGTTTCAGACGAAATCATATGGTTATACAGGACAGATTGTCGGAGCTTTGAAATAAAAGATGAAAAATGTACCAACAGCCATGCTGGCAGCTGGCCGACATAGAAATATTGCAAATAGTATCACATGCAATTGCCTCTAATTGACTGTACCAATGAATACATTCTAAACAGCAGAGCTTTTAGATCACAATGGATGATAATAAGAATCATATTCTCCCAATACCCCCACTTTGTTCTGAGGCCCCCATTATTATATAATAATGATATATAATTATGTAAATTCAGAATTCCAATGGGCCACAGTCCAATTTAATCGACACTGTCAGGCAAAACGTGTTGTTTGTTTTCCAAAGTCCTTGTTCCAAATATGTCAAATCTGTAAAGAGTTACTGTAAGTGGGTCTTTTTATCACGGCAATTATGTGTTTGACCAGTTACATATATCAAGACCCCATTCGCCGTGTGTAACTAGTTATGAGTTTATTACCTTGCAACAACTGACGACCCCCGTCACCAGTTGGTGCTGGGCGGGGCCCTGCATCTATTACATACATGTGGGACGAGCCTACACCAATTACTGGGTAGTAATTAGGTCGGCCCCGTCTCAGGCCCAATTAAAGCCTCTTAGTGCCCGGGCCATATGGCTGTCTCTGCGCCCACTGTATGTAAACATCCGGCTGTCTGCTGCCAACATAACTCATCCCCACAGAGAGGACATGCCATATGGGCAGGGGAATCTGTGATGAACACTATTTTTTGAGAAATAATTGTTCCTCTTTGGCTTATGAAGAGAGAGTTGGTGAAGGGACACTTGATTTATGAAGCCAAATAAGTAGCATGCACTGGGGAAATCTTTCAAACATCATGGAGGTACACTTGCATAACAAGGTAATGTATTCTTTATACTTCTTCGTCGTAGAATAGTACATGTACATATAAACATGTTTGTTATTTAGAGACTGTATAGCATGTCAACATCTGAGCCTGTAAGTACAGCCAGTAGCTACTGCCAATGGTGCATTTGAATGGCTTTGGCGTACAGGATTAAGGTGGTCTCTGGGTGTTTGGGATCCCTTTCTCAGGCTTCTGATCCTCTTTTTAGCAGCGTTTTCTTTGTGTATGTTCTTTTCTATAAAGCCAAGCATTAATCAAATCTGAGTGACATCCTATATCCCATGTCTCCAAACCGACCCCACATGTTTAAATGGAACCTGTGGCTCCTTAGATAGGAGGCCTGTAGTAGAGTTTACAATGACATGTTTCTGTATACAAACCGCCTTTTTATGACATTGAACATTGGAAATCGATGTATTAATAGCAACAACATAATGTCATTTTAATGGGTGAGTGATTCTATCTACCGATTGAACTGTAAGTCACCCTGCAAACATCTAGGCTACAGGACAGCTGTTGCAGAGACTTGATCTATTAAAAAAATGTATTCAGGACACCCTTTGGTCCTGTCCCTGTTAAGCAGGACTATACACCCTTATAATGATAAATGGGACAGCTGTGAAGTATAAGTTTAAAGAAGAACGTCCACAGAAGTTATATATGTGTATATATGATTTAGAAAGAAGCTGGTAAAGGCTATGTTCCCATGACCTTTACTCATAGGCGGTTTACACACACAAATAGTGGGTGGGTCCCTGCAATACATTTATGATTCAGTACAGAAAATGAAATTTGATTTCTTATGCCAGTGTGAACGTCATACAAGTATTTCTTTAATTTTCTTATAGCTTAAGGATGTTTCATGATTATGTGGATCGTGCTATGAAAGAAAACCAAATGGATCTTTAAGAGTGATATAGGCCACCAACAAACCAACTTGAATAGTCGAATATAACAAGCTTCATGTATAATACAATTGTGTAAACTTTAAGGTTGTTTGAACAGTAATCGAAGTGAATGCATGTTAGCTAATCAATAATATTATCTTTGGCCCAACGTATTATTCACATAAACAATGTTTTGAGTCAAAATAACGTTCACTTGAGAACCTAAAGGCGTTAAATACACAGATTAAATGTCAGGCTAAATTTGTCAGTCGATCCTCACACATTCCAAGCTGTTTGTCGATTCTAACAGCCTCCATCATTCCTCTAATGAGAGGGTCCCTCCGGAAAAAGTACACCGTCAATTATTTCCAACTTCAGCTTTTTGGTCGATATTTCTAGACCAATTGTCACGTTAAGAGGTTCTTTCAAGTGGCAGTGAAGCAAGGCAGGCATGTGAGTGTGGGATGAGAGACTGGTTGGTGGGAGGAGGTAGTGGCGGTCATCGTGTCGGGTTTGTTGTCCCAGAGTAGGGTGGCCCTTATGTCAACACGTGCAGGGTGACTGACCAAGCAGATAGAGTCGGGGACCCCAGTTAGGACCTGTCTACTCTGACAGGGCCTGCATGCTGACCCACCACTGATAGTGAGGGCCCCACACTCCTGTATTAGACACAGTGACATGGCGACTCATAACAATCGACAAGGGGTTTGACATAACCATTGACATTCACAAGGGGTTTAGTCACTTACACGAATGGAATTGACATTATTCTACGTCAGGATTCCAGTCCCTATACCTCACCATTGTCTTGCCCTCTCAGAAACTGGTGAATACAAGATCTGTAATTACCCTGGAGGGCAATAATGCCTGTATAGATGGATCGGGAAATGGATTCTACAAAAAATCTTCAATACTTCCTGTGTAATTGGTATAGAATAAATCAAGTACTGACTATGGGTGCACTAACCAATTGTTATTGCCCCAGTTTGCACACACCTATGTCTTGGGGCTAAAGCCCTCAATGGTATGTGCAAAGTAAGGCAATAACAATTGCTTTGTGCCCCCTTGGTCTGTACCATATACATCCTGAAGTCAATATGCGAAACTCGAACCTTTTAGTAGCAACATGGAGCATGGGGATAGAAATGACACGAGAAATGGTCATTTACTTTATTCGGTATGTAACATGGATACCCTACCCTCAACGGCCCCAGCACACCGACCCAATGTAAACTGCCAGGGGAGAGGCAGTGCATCTTCAGTACAGTCGATGGAAGCAGGGTCTTCATACACGATTAGAGCAAAAGGTTTGAACTACAGATCCTTAACCACCCGTTGGCAGAAAATCATCTACCAGACCACCAAAAAGAAGGTTCAAGTCTGCTAGGAAAACAGCTGATGTGATGGGTGAGTAATTATGTACTTTGACTGGAGCAAAGAGCTACATCTGGATCCACTCTGTGTGCTGAGTGCATCTGGCGTCAACATAACAGAAAGAGTAACAAAAATAAGACATTTGGGAAATTCTGAGCCCTGACGTAGTAGAGGAGATATGTCTGTCATGTCAGGAGTGGTGTGTGGTATAAAACTGATAATGTAACCTTTCTGCTGTTTGGCATACCCTTCAACTCACTTCTCACTCACATGTGTTAGGGAACAGACGGGCACCCCGCAGCAGAGGGCTCTGTCTGGGTATGGAGGTACGTTTTCCCGGAGGAATCTCTCAGATTTCATAAATAAAGGTGGGCAGATGGGGGACAGGCTGGGGATGGGTCGGCCACTGGCGTCGGGTTCTCACGCACCCTGCTTCCTCTATCAGGAGTGAGGTACTGGAGATCACAGATGGGGAGGGCGGTGGATGGGGCTACGGTTCTGTTACACAAAGAGGGGTAAATAAAGGCGACCGAAGTGGACTTTGGAGCTCCCTTATGTTATATATACTTTAAGAGAAAAAGGATGATATATGTGTGTTTAGTAGAATATAACTTGGCGAATGCTTGAGGTAGATCTATGGGTGAATTTATGGGCGCATTTATTATTTCATACTTGTAAAAAATATTACATGTATCAACTTGTACAAACTAAAGGTCAACCGTTCGGGCACATGTATGGTGGTTGCAATATCAGTAATCTGTATGCATTGCTTCAGTTAAACATGACTGGAGGTTTTTCTATTTCATTTACACGCGTCTACTCATCCATATATAACACACTTAAACATATAGACCTAGGGGTGGAACAAGTATCCGATTCTAGAGCACATATATAGTAAAGGCCCGGCCACACTGCCCAACTCAACTCAACTCGACCATCGAGTTGAGTTGAGTTGGGCTCAGTCTCAGAATGTGGCATAGGTCTACGACTGGAGTCATAGCAATTTTCCCGACGATTCTGTCGGGTCGTACATCTTGAGAAGTTGAAGATGTATGACTCGATCGTCGGGTCTTAGGGGTAATAGTTGTAGGTGTGGCATCCCTTACGACTCAACTCAACTCAGCTGGTTAATATTACAGCTAATATCAGAGTGTGGTGTCTATACTTTATTGTAAAAAAAACAACTATAACTGGGTGTGTTTTTACCTACTTGGATGTACATTTTGAAATAACACATGTGAACCTATTTCATGATACATGGATAAATCTAAAATTCATATAAATCTTACTATGATAAAGAAGAAAGTGAATACACATCTTTAGAATGATTAGGGACAAAATAGAACAGTTATCATGCATAAGGTATATCTCTGTTCCAATAAAATGCTACGACTGTTGAGTCGTACAATGTGGCCAGTCACCATTTCTTTGCTACGACTAGACAGTCGTGTGCTCTGGTGCCGTTACAAGGTACGACAATCGAGTTGAGTTGAGTTGGGCAGTGTGGCCGGGCCTTAACGGCCTCTGATATGCTCCACTTCTTAAAAGACATGTATGATGTAAAAATAGACTGCATTCTGAGTGAAACACAGTAGGCATAAAAAAACGCGTCGTCAGCAAATATTTCATGCGTACCACCCTACTCTTTATAGATCTAACAGATGAGTCGATGACAGAAGTGGAATTGTACTAATGGTCGATGATAAATCCACATACTGTTTAGAGCAATGACAAGCAACTTATACACACCCAAATACGTACAATACAGAGACTGGAGATGATACAGTGACTAATCGCAATGTGGCATGGTGACTATTATGGAAGGATGAAGTCTCTAACGATCTACGCCAAGATTCACTTGGCACCCTTATTCCTCCCTGCTGAGGGGAAACCAACGTTTTCATTATCCACGTGTCTTAGTCATGGCTCATGTATAGAACTTTCATTATTGATTATATGCAACTTCAGGATGCCTTCATTTCCTGCAAACCAAAATACGATTTTCAAACTTGAAATGTTGTTCCTTTAAGAGGAATGCTATGCAGGAGACTGTATCGGGCCTTTACGAGCATAAAGAGACAGAATCACGTGAGTCTTATTCATTCTGAAACCCTGAGCTCTTGTAATTATCTATAGCCAGATTGTATAACAGCTCCAATTATGCATTGTTCAATGGCGTGCGCTTTCTCTTTTTTATATTCATTACAATTACACGCATGTTCTTATGATACACTGTGTAATACATGTATTTGCATTCAACACTAATTAAACTGATAATTTCATTCATCATTGTTTATGTCGTCCTGACTGGTATCATACATAACAAGTTTATTGCAACATTTCTTGCTTCTGGCGTCATTGTATTGAGTCACGACGAACGTATGTAAGAAATGAGAGAAATGACAATAGAACAATGAACTGATTATAAGTAAACTTGCATAAGATAGTAATTAAGCTCAAACATAAATTTGGTCTCACAGCATTTCTGACGATTAACAGGTGACAGACTGATGAAAGATTAATTAGCTAATTTAATAGAAACAATGGAGCTCATGAAAAATCTACACAAATGGGTTGGATGAGATCTTTGAGTATAGTTGAGCAGTAACTAAACCTGACCGGGGATATGTTCTTAAGAATTTCCAGTAAGATTGACGCCGTCTAAAAGAGCCAACCGTTTCTCCAGCTGGAGCCTGAACTGGTCCCTAAAGGCCATCATCCTGGTGTCGTTGAGGTAGGGCCCGCGGAGGGGGACGTTCCTGTTGTAGTGGTGGAGGAGCCCCAGGTGGCGGGGGACGACCACCTGCCGGTACCCCTCCACCAGGCCGAACGTCTCGTGCACCCCCACCGACACCACCCGCTCCGGCACCACCACCACCTTAGACCGGATCCTCCAGGGCAGCACCCAGGCCGACCGCCGCCACTCGTCGAAGTAGTACAGTTGGGGCTCGTGGGTGGCGTTGTAGTCGAAGTGGACGTGGCGGAAGAGGAAGCTGCCTGCCCCCGGATTGGCCTCCTCCAGGGTCGCCATGAGTTGCCGCCAGGTGGGGTGGGCGCGGGGCACGACCAGCTCGTCCAGGTCGGAGTAGACCAGGTAGCGGGCTGCCCCCTGGTGGCGGTAGAGGCAGTCGTTGATGGCCAGGTTCTGGCCGTGGTAGTGCACCTGGTGCTGGCTGAGCAGACCCGTCCTGCTCAGGGGCCAGGCGAGCAGCTCCACCCGGCCCTCGGAGAGGTAACTCTGCAGGAGGCGCCCCGCCCCGCCCGGCAGGCTGTGGTTGTAGAGCACGACCCGGTCGGCGCCGAAGAACAGGTTGGCCTCCAGGGTCCTCAGCAGAGAGGTGAGCCGGGGCAGGGCGAACACAGGAGGAACGCAGACCGTGAACTGCTCCTTGTCTGAGTACGGCGAGCTGCTCCTGTCGACGGGGAAGGCCACTCTCACCCACAACCCACTCCCCCCGGGTTTTAGAAACCTGTCAATGTCCACTAAGAAGGAGCAGCTCTGCGGGAGGAGAGTGACCCTCACAGCGGGGGGTCCGTGGGGCAGGTCTTTACACCTACACAGGTAGAAGACGGCTATGGACGTGGGGTAGGGCATGTTCAGCAGGCGCGGGTTGATCTCCACCCTCTCGGCCTGACCGCAGCACACCCTGCTCCCCGAGCCCGTCTCGTACACGCAGGTCACCTGCCGCAGCTCCCGGCGTGGTGCCAAGGCCAGCACCCTTATCACTGGGCCCTTCTCCTTGTCTCTACTGTCATAGTATGCAGAGTACATGAATATTTTAGTTCCTCGGACTTCTACGAATGTTCTGTCGTCAGGCACAATTTGATGAACGTATGTGTGTTGAACTTTAACTGATCTTTCAAGTTGGAGTTGCCTAACTGTAGGTTCTAATTGCTTACTGATAATTTCTATTTGCGTCGATGCAAGTTGGCAAAAGTATGTCAATTTTTGTATTAATGATAATGTTAAAAGCAACATGCAGATACCAAGTACAATCTTTTTCCTGCAGAAGATAAGGCACAATTGTCTTTTGAAATCCATGATAGCATTCTTTGTATATCATGTATAGGCCATTAAATATGCGTCATCAATACAACAAAAAACAAGCCCAGGGGTGGCAATAAGATAATCTGAAAAACAAGCAGAATAAAAGTGAGAGGAACTTAGTCCTAATAAAACATAATTATATTAAACCTTTCAATATTACCTCACGTCCCATGGAGATTACCACCCATATAATTATACTCTAGATACACTCATACTATATTAATATATACCAAATCATGTATCTTTGTATGCACTGATTTACAGTCCATTTTTACAATATATCTTACTTTTAGATATACTCACAATAGAAATGTTCCCATGAGACAGTATAGCAATTTGATTACCGTTAAGAAATTTCTTGTGAGTAGGGTAGTGACACTAACCTGTTTTTTTCAATACGCACGCGATTGGGTCCTGTTCTTGTTACTGGCTAAACGACTCATAGAATTACCAGCTCAGTGCATGTTTTTGTCCGAAATCTAAGTCCGACCCCCGCTGGTATTGTGGCCTGTGAACACGTGTTACCGGAAGGTCCCACAGCAGGGGGTCACGTCTACATGCTAAAGCTGAGACTGCTCCTTATATAACATACATTTTGACACCATTCAGTTAGATGAACCAGTCGGTGCAAATGAGATTATGGTTAAAGAAAATACTTTCAGAGTTATCTTTGGAAAAAACTGTTTATTCAGGTTGAAAAGTGATATGTAACATTATCATAATGTTTATAAGACATCGATATCTTTATCACTTTTACTTCCCGGTATTATTTGATAACTTATTCTGTGTGATACATGAAGTGTATGATTGATTTTAGATTTTTTGGACAAAAAGAAATGTTGGGACATTCCAAATATTATTATTTATTACCTAAATCAACTTTACAACATCAATTTAAATCAAATATATATATGTGAATTGTGATAAAGGGTATACATGTACATAGTGTTTTGAGAAATAGCAATCAATCATGGAACACTTAACTAAATCCTTTTGCGACAATGATCCCTCCCTTTACTCATATTACAGAAAATCCAATATTAATCTCTATCATCCATTAAGCTTCCACGGTTACAAAGGTAACAACAATATTTCTCACACCAATTATAATTGCTGACTTAACACATTCATGGTTTTAGAATGAGAGTGACTGTGCTTGTCCGAGCAGGCGGTGGGCGCACTCAGCACGTGGCCTTTTGGTGGTCGGGGGTGACATGGGCAATGCACGTTACAACAAAAACATGTCTGCGTACCCCCAGACCTGTCGCCCGGACAACATGCAACCTTTAACGTGCCTGAGTGTTGGTTATAACCCTTATAGACGTAACGTGGGGGGAGGGGAGGGGGATATGTGAGCAGCTGTTGATATTGGACACACAGAATGATGGAGCTCATGCTTGTTGGTTGATGAGTCACGAGATGTCACATATCATAACGCTTAACCACACAAACACGTATTACTATTCAAATAATCTACAACAGTATTGTGCGGTACTATGAGGGCTTCATAGTGTACATGCATACATGTACTTCACCTACAGCTGATGTAATTCATCTGGCAGATCAGACCGTCCTGAAAAACCAGTATAATCTATGAGACAAATGCTACCAAAAGTCTTTTTTTTTATAGATTAAACAACCAAATAATGTATAACACCGAGAGAAAGTAATTGTAGGTATACCTAAATAACCTATAATAATATTCCACGTACTTGGTCTCTATCGTAATCACGTTTGTCATAAGGGGGAATATTTATTCATGGTCCATCTAATTGTTCTCTATTATAATCAGGTATGAAATAGGATCAAAGGTCAGGCTTTCCCCTCCCCATCACCCCAGCCAGCCTACAGTTATCAGCCTTTGAGTGCAGCTGTCAACCCTGACCCATTCTCCCACTCACGCACCCAGTGAGACCCACTCCCAGACTAACAGGAAAGGATCATAATCCATGTTTACACACACACGCACATAATACATAGAAAACACAAACACACACGAATACACACACAAACCCACACACAAACACAAATAAATTATTGAAATATACAAGAAATTGCACAAAACACTCAAGAATACACAGACAAACATAAGAGGCAGCAGACCAGCGTACCCTCCACTCTGTGACTGGTGGTGATCTCACACTCCTGTCGTAATACCATACAGACCCGGGGGACATGATGCTTGCAGGGCGTGAGGAAACTACAAGCTGCAGGCATGGACACCTCCCCCGGCCCCCAGGTGACTGGAGACACCATTCAGTGTGGCCATTCAGTCTACGAGGAGCAGGGGCGAGGGAGTGACGGAGATCTCCCAAACAGTCCATTTTTATACACATGAGGAATACACATCCCCGAGCACTGCCCAAGTATGCAAATTGGGTGTTATGCAAAACGTCAGAGGGTAGTACTTATTCATCATTATAAGTAACAACCAAAGAAAGGATTGTGTCATAGTCTCACCACAAGGAGTGAAGGGGATCCCCCAGAGGTCTCCCAAACAACCCTTATGTGTGCACATGGAAATTAGGGTCTCCCCAACAGCGCCTAAGTACACACACGGAGCAGTATGGTGCTAATAAGCGAGCAGTGGAGCCCATCACTCAATACCACATGTACTACTACTACTAGTGTACTACTTACTACTGCAGGGGCGGTGCGAGTGAGTGAGTGGGGAGCCCGGCCGTGATGCACGGTTATGACTTGTTGTAGCTGCGGGCGGCCCCCAGTATATATGTTTGATTAGTGTGGACTGGACCCAGCTACAATAACCACGGTCTGCCTGCCGCCTGGACCAGGGGATCACACACACACTGGATGTAGCCGTCGTCTCCCCTGCTGCTGTGAGCCATGGAGGAGCCCCCTGTGGTAGGTACTACTGCAGGAGTCGGGGAAGGTTTACCTGTGTGGGAGCTGAGCCTCTAGTCGTAAGTCATATGTAACACGGCTTTTATTCCCACTGACGATAGCCTTTGTAGGGGACCGTGTTGATCTTGGCCGATATGGTCTATATATACAGCCAGGGCGGGCGGAACAAATTGGCCTCTTATGTGCTTAGTGGGATAATGATTGTTTTCCTGCCAGTCAGTGTATGTTAAACTATATCTATATACATGCTGCCAAATTGCCATGAAGGGACATCACCATGAACTCTGGCGGATCAAAATTGACGTCTGAAAGGTATATCATCAGTTGAGGTTGAGGTTGAGCACCCATTCTCAGGTCAGTCTTTGATGGAGGTGGTATGTTAAAGGTGGCCTCTTTACGTTATAGGCGGCCCCTTGAGGTGGGTGGCTGGTGGGATTCTCAATTTGGGATCAGATGTGGTTGGAGATTGAGGGGTGGCCTCTGTATGCTGTGCAGGCCGGCCCCCGATGACAGGCCCCTCGCCGGCCGCCCAGCGGGCGTTTGCCGCTACATTAGAGCCTGGTTTGTGTGACATCAGCCTCCTGCCCACCGCCCCACAATGAGCATTGTACGGTCACTACCCGCCCACCGACGGCCGCCAACTAACAGCGGGAGGAACCTACAGCACTGAGGGGGGAATCTCACACGGGGGGATTGGTTTTAATTGTTATGGTCAACAGTTTGGGGCCACAGTTGACCGTATGTGGGAGAAGCTGGTGTGGTGTCCTGATGGGAAAGGGGTTGTGAAGAAGGCAGAGGTGTTACATCTAGGGATAGAGGGGTTACATTCTGATTTGGATTGGTTACACCATGGAGAGTAAAATAGGCCGGTTACACAATATCTTCAGGATAGCGTGGTTACACCGAGGGACAGATGTTACAGTGCAGGGGTTGATTGGTTACACTAAGGGACAGGCAGGTTACACCATTGTCTAAACGAAAGGCAGATTACACTGAGATAGCAGATCGGTTAAACCCCTAAGGGACAGAATGGTTACACCAAGGGACAGAATGGTAAGGTTGGTGTGACAAATTGGTGATGTGGGTGACGCCGGGGGGTGATAGGGAGCGGGGTTACAGTGAGGGATGAGGGGCAGAGTGGCTTCTAGCCCGGAGCCAAAGGCCTCTCGGTGCTCACTGCTGTTATGGTGAAGTAGTCTCCCGTTATAAGTGGCACCAGCCACAGATGCTGGTCGGACAATAGTCTGATAAATGATGCACACATTGCACCTGCATCCAGCCTAACGGGCCAGTCAGCTCCTATACGTATAGTGGAGCTTTGTGTGTAGAACATATATACTTTATTAATACTAGACCATAATCCAGAGCACCTATAACATATGTAGCATTTCTCAGCCTAGCATGTTGGGTTAAAAGGGTTTATGGTTTCTTGTAAATCTTCTCGGGTTGAACCTAAACCAGACGCATGGTGCTGCTAACACTGGGTGACGCCAAAGCAAACTCCTATGATATAATGACCTGTAACGTGTATACTGAATTCTCCCAATACGTTTATTGTTTGAGGCTCAGGGTCTCTTGTTGTGTATGGTTCTCACACCCGTTTGTGAATGGCTCGGAGGTTTCCCCCATCCCCTGCCCCCCACCCCCTCCCCCCTCCCATTGATCCCCGGCCCTTGACGACGACGGCCAGCGCTGTATTGATGCCGTGTACGCCCTGTCATACCCAAAACGGTATGGCATTTTATTATTCAGAAAAACGTTTTATTTCTAAATTATATTTCATAAACCTATATATAATTATTAATGATCTAAGTTCTAATTATACACCACTTCACCATTATTATATATTTTATCAAACAATAGCCTTTTATGCTCCATATGTAAAATATATATTATATATTAGCCATATAGCACTCCTGCTTTGAGGCTAGGCTGAGTAAGATAATAATCCTGTAACCCCCTGTGGGGCCTCCTTTGTTTCTGACCAATAGGGGCTCTAGCCCCCCATATGGAGCCTCCTTTGTTAATAAAAAGGCTAATCACACACCCAGCCTCTCTCGGTTTACAAGAGCTCTTTGTACCAGAAAGGGTCTACTACTGTTAGATTTAAAGTTCTCTGTTACACCAGGATTGTCTGAGAGGGAATTTACACAAGTGATTTCTCCTGTCATGCAAATCTCTGAATAAGGAGGGATTGTTGTTCCTTTGATTGCTCGTACTGGTTTGTTCTCCTGAGTTATGTCCTCTGCAAAAGATATTTTAGATTTTGCTTTTTTCAAGAAGTCTGTTCCTAAAATCAGAGGTTCTGCGCATGATGGCATTACTACAAAATAATGAGCAAAGGGATTATTTGCTATCTTGAACTGGAGTTTTGCTGATTTCCGGACATGGCAAACGCCTCCATCTGCAAGAAAGATCTTCATACGGATTTGCTTGATAGCAATTGCATGAGATCTAGACAGAGACTGGAACAATTTCTCGCCTATGCAGGACACTGAGGCGCCAGTGTCTACAAGAACTGGTAATGTGAGATGGTACACAGAAGCTGAAATGCACCCATTTCTGATTGGGACAGTAACAACTTCTGGCACCTTGTTTCCTTGTTCACCATGTTGATTTGACCCATTCAGATTTCTCTGAACAGTGAGGGTCGCCTCGATCGGATCCACAGCTGGCGTTTTGGTTGTGCCGAGTCTGTGGTTCTTTGTCACGTCGTTGGTCGTTCCTTTCGTTTCTTCATTTCTTGTTTCAATGTCCGAGCCAATGGGCCCGTTATTGGTCGGACATTTTAGTTTTCCGGACGCCGGTTGTTCTGGTAGTTCTGTTGGGGGCGCCTATTCCCAGGTACATAATTGGGGTTGTAGTGCCAACCTTGGTACAGACAAACTATATATCAAAAGAGACGAGCTAACAGGTGAAACGCTTGCTAAAAATAGATCCGTTGAAAAGGGTGATCCATTTATCTGTCACTTAAATAGAAACTAAGGATTTGGTTGGAGCTCAGGAAATATTGGAATTCATTAGGTAAATGTGCTACTTAAGGCTACTTCTCTTATGGAATTACCCTTACCCTACATCCCACTCTAATAATACCCAAATACGTGCTGTCAGAACTGTTGTGAACAGTACTGAAGAGGGGTCAGCATCGTGTAGCAAAAGATTCCATGTACAATGCAGTTTGGGGTGGTATGATATTTCAACAAACAGTTGGGGTTGCTGTGATCGTTCAGCATACAGTTGGGTGGCTGTGATCGTTCAGCATTCAGTTAGAGATAGCTATGATCGCTCACAGTCAGTATATATATACAGTTAGGGGTGGTATGATCGTTCAGTGTACAGTGGGGTCAGGGTATGATCGTCGGGGTATAGTGGGAATGAGGGCAGGCTGATGTCAGCGGGAACACCCCGACATCATATTACCCCCACAACAACAAACCCACACCTCGGTTTTCACCTGAGGATTACTCAGTCTCTGACTACCTGAGGTGGGCGTCTACACACGGCGGGGAAGGCCGGGGAGACTGGTCACCGACACGGGGAGAAACTGAGGCCCTTTACAGGGGATCATAGGGGTATGTGTTGTCAGGGTTATATATATATAGCTTCTCTATGGGCTTTGTCATACTGCACCTAGGGGAACACTAGAGGATGGACCGCTGCCAGTAACCGAGTAGGCCTATTGGGAAATCCCCATTCAAGGTGTATGTATGAAAGTGTATGGATTATATTTTGATATGATTGCCTTCCTACTTTATATTTTATTTGCATGTAATATTGAATATGAGCGTTGTACATAAGTATACATTTTTTGTTTGTAGGATGCTCCGGTCAGAAGTTAATGTGCATGTTATAAGAACATGCTGACGTTACCCTTTATTGCATGTACCTATCATGGCTTGTTAATACTCACTTACACATTTCATGAAGGTGGGGGCGGGCTGGGTGCTCAAAAGGCGTGTCCACATAAAAGGGACCAGCCCCCATATAAGTGTCAGCCGGGGCGAACAATCCCCACTCTGGGCCCGCAGCCACGGCCCATACAACATGCATACGAGCTGCTCGGGAGGAGGTGGGCAATGTAACGAGCAGCTCGGGGTCTATATGACAACCTGCCGACCGGCAGCCAGTGCCCGCCCCGCCCACGTTGTTTCCCATAACCATATATCACAGGCACACGCTGATGCTATCCTCCCGTCCTTGTATCTTCCAGGGTAACGCCGCCGGAGAAGGAGGACGACGCGAGCTGCTCGGCCGCAGCAGGAGCCTGCCTGGAGCTGCTCGTAGAGTAGTATGGGGTCTGGGCGAGGAGCGGCAGCAGCAACAGCAGTAAGGCCAGCAGTAGGCGAGTTAGGAGCAGCGCGGCGGGCCCCGCGCCCATACTACTCCCACTACTACTACTCCACCCCACTCCTCCTGGCGCGGACACGGGAGGAGGCAGTGTTGTGGCTACCAAGGAGACGACCTCGGGCTGACGGAGGCCGATTGTAGGGGAGCAGGAAGAGACGTGGGAGTGGTCGGGGTCACCGCCAGCTGCTGGAGGAAGGCAGGGTGCAGCCAGTAGCAGGGGCAGATCCCCTGGTGTGGGTGTTGTTGCTGCCCGCCCACCCCTCACCCTCCTAGCCTGGAGAGGGAGACGACCGATCAGCTGAGGGCCTCGGTCAGAGAGGCGGGGGCGGCCTGGTAAGAGTGAGCTGCTCATTCTCTGACTGTAGAGCCACTCACAGCCACTCACTACCCACAGGCAGATTTTATACATACTGCCCTGAAGGATAAACCACTGTATACATGCAGCAGAGAGCTCTCTGTAGAAGGACATACAAGTGCTGCTCCACAGCCTTCACAGAGCAGCTCGCGGGAGGTCGCATGTGTACCTTACAATATAACTCATGTCTTTGGCATCCTGGATTATGTTTTGACTACTCTTCCTTACTGTAGGATTACGATAACAGCTTAAAGGAAGACCCAGGATATCCTGCTACATCTGGCACAGTGTTCCTGTGTTTTATATATCATTGTGTATATTAGAGTCAGCTCATATCACCACATCCCTCCTGGTGCGGACCAGGACCCGTCTGTCCGCGCCTCCCGGCGGTCACTGAGTGGGGCCGGACCCCGCCACTCGGCCCCGGCCGGCCGTGTCCGGGTGGACCCGAGCTGCTCGCCAGCTGCTCACTCTATTCTACCACCAGCCAACCCATCTCTCACTCCGGGTCTACCCATTAGGTGTGCCTCTAGCCAAAGGGCCCCGATGACACCCGTGGATTAATACATCACCCCCAGGAGCGCTGTCCTCACAGTGAGTGACTCCTGTCACAGCCTCCCGAGCTGCTCACTCTCCATGTCACACGCTCCATGTCACACCAATTTTCCTAGTCACTGAGCGGCTGTCAACAGTCGCCCACAGAGAGCCGTCACCATGCCCAACCTGTCTCACGTGGATTTTGTACCCCGGCTGGTGACCAAGAAGAGCTGCTTCTCCACGCTGTCCCTGACCAGCGGCCTGCCCGGCCCCTCCTTCGAGGGCTACGAGTAAGTACCAAACTGGGACAATTAGCCCCTGTTATATTCCCCGGGGGAGGTGTTCATTGTGGTTGGGGGAGATTACACACCTGCTCTTGTGTTAATTGGTTGTATCGAGCAGCTCATGATTGTTTGGGGCGAGCAATTCCCATAGGGCTCAGGTTTGAGTTGCCCATTGATTTCTTTCCACTCTCTAGCAGCCCCATATTGACAACTATAAGCTGTAGTCGATGAAGACGTTTTCATATAGTCTTACATTGTGACATTATTTATGTGCTGGCTCTAAATAACATCAAGAATATAACATCTGCTATCTCCACGTTTCTTTCTGTTTGTTCTCCGGGTTCTCATCGATATAAAGCCCTGTGTAATGAGATGGTTGGGGATATAATGAGCTTGCGGTCAGAGTATGAAGATTCTTGATGAAAATGTCACCCTGACTTGCTAAGCGGATAGGCATTACGATACCTCATTAGGGGCTTGCCATGAGAACTAATTGGGTGACTGTGGTTGAAGTACAATGTAGATGCTTACTCCATTATTTCGTAGAAACTTAACTAATGAGACCATATTCATCCACACATGGAAAGATAATGTTCCCGACATTGTATACATAAATAAGTACTGTGAGATCAGTTTGAAAGCATAATATATATATTACACGTATTACCCGCATCTGCCATTAAAAAATGTCAATTAATAGTTAACTTTAACACTACATCCGCACTTTGTGAACTCATAAGATATTGGACATTGTAAAGTATGACTCGTGAAAACACACTCTCTCAGCCGACAGAATCCGTTGAAACACTACACCACTTTCCTGTTTTCTCTCTGGTGATATGCGGTGACGCTGAAAGTATCTAAGGGATGCCAGATCTAGAAGCTGATAGGGAGAGACCCGGGCCAGTTTACTCACTCAGGGCACATTATCAGCCCCTCCCCCACCGCCCAGCAGGCCGAGCACGTGGAGGTGCTCAGGGGCCGCCTAAAGGAGCAGCTTGGAGCTGCTCACCCCGCCTGATGAGTCAATCCCGGGTGTGACCGGTGGGGTGGGATTCCACACTGATTACTGGAGGGAAAGGGGCGAGCACGACCTTCTGAAGGGCAGGGTTTAGTCATGATCCGAGGGGTGGCTGCCAAGGTTATCTGGAGCTGTAGATGTGGGAAAATGTTAGCAGTGATTTATCCAGTATACTTGAATAACTGTTATTAACATGTAAGGTCTCTCGAAGATTGAACAAAACAGACTTGATGGTCTTGCAGATTGAGTTGCCGACACGGTTACACCTGCAGTGTCCACATTTGTTTGACTCTGCTGAGTTTCCTTGATTTGGCCTGAAATCACTGAGTCTTCTTCTCAATACAGTCCACATTGACAGTCTAAAAATAGGGGACATATTGTGCCTTATCAACTCGAGAATCAATCATTCTTTTCTTACAAGCCCACCCTCTATGCCCGAGCACGAGTTGTCCCTACTCCCCTCCTGTGTGCCTGTTCTCCCCGCTTTGACCCTCCCCGGCCACCCGCCGCCCTTCTTTGTCGTGAAAGGTGCTGAACATGTCAAGTGCATCTGCCCATCGAGGCCTAATCCCAGCTGCCTTTCAGCCTAGGCCGGTCAAATGGGCCTAAGTCGGCTTTGATTGGACTGCTGTCGGTGTGCTTAGTCCTGGGTTAAGGCTGCTGGGGTCAGTCAGAAAGTGTCTCTCTGTGGTTTGGGGTGAACGGGAAAAGAAAGAGGGGCTACAGTTTCTGGGAAGAGAAAAGTTGTAAGGTGGGTGACCATGCAGGAGTAGAGTAAACCTCAAAGCTTTTGAAGAACCAAAATAGTCCAAGGGGTTGATTAAGGATAACCGCAAAACCCTCCCATATTTCTATACCTTTCAAGGATATCCATTTTTACGTGATAATAAAAGCTACATCAAAGGTTTCTCTCCTGTACAAACTAACATATATTCGGTGCAATATAATCCCCTCCGTGATGCCCTCTTCATGGACATGGATTATCTGTTGGGCAAGCTGGAATGGATGTGACAAGAGGCATATCCCTCAGGGCGGATCACCAATATAGGAGTACAAAGGGGACAAATAAGGTCCTATCAGAGAGGCCCGGCCGGTGGGAATGACATGATGTCCCTGGGTGCACGGGCCGCCCTCCCCTCATTGTGCCCTAATACAGGCCAAACCGAGTTATGAAGGGCCTCCCTCGGCCCTCTGTGGCCCCCACAAATTGGCCTCGGTGTGCCGTGGGGAGGCCCGTCATACTGGGGCTGGCCTCTGTTTCTGCCCAGCAAATTAACTTGGAAAGAGGGTCAGAGGTCTGCTGCTCACCCAGCGTGTGATGAGCTGGTCACCAGGGGGTAAGGGGGGGGGTGCTTTAGGACCCTAGACATATTTATAACAAAGGGCATAATGATGTACTGCTATGAGTAGACTGTTATGAGATATAAGACTGGCATTGTTTAAAAACATTAAGAGTCTGTGTGTGTGTGTGTGTGTGTGTGTGTGTGTGTGTGTGTGTGTGTGTGTGTCTGTATGCGTAACAAAAGTTGCAAGCCCTTGCAGTGGCTCAAGCTGATACTCATACGAAGCTAATTATAAAACTACAGGAAACAACTGTTTAAACAACGTTTCACTAAATGATATTTTTAAAAAACAATTGTGTGGCAGAAATATTAATTGGCTGTAATTACTCTGAGCCCATCTGAGATGAATAGCAATTGACATGTCTGGCAATCAATCGATTCGTTAGTTCGCAAATTCTGCGGTTCTCCCTCGCCATAACAAAAGTGTTTTCAGAGAGAAAGGTTGAAAAAAGCTCGTCGGAACCTTTACCCATCTGGTAAGATAAATGCCCAGCTTCTGGCCTAGACTGGGTCCTGTGGGGTGGGCGGGGGAAGTTGGGATGGATACATAGCCGGAAGAACAACTGTCTGCTAACCGTCTGTGAAACAAAACAAAAAGTACCATCCAATTATCTCAGAGATAGAACAAGTATTTTGTAGTCCCCATCTAATATTCCACAGGCCATCATGCAATTGCTGCCGATAGGGGTCTAACCGGGATGGGTTCATACAGCGCTCCCCGGCTGGAGTCCCTTTTCCTAATTCCACCTTGCATTGCAGCCTCATTTTCTGCAAACAAAAAAAGCTGTATCATTTACCACCATACGTATGTTCGGGACTATTTTCCTACAACATAAAGAAACAATGAAAATGTTTGCCCTCTAATGCATGGGCAGAGTACTGTGTTCGGTAAATGACATGGCGATATAGACATTCCTTCGAGATGACGAGAGGCGACATGGATATTCCCTGGAACTGACATGGGGAGTGGGGGATGAGCTTCCTGAATTGCATAGAAAAAGAGCATGGATACTTCCTACATTCGACACAGGAAAAATGAACCCCATTATTAACCCCCAAAGACATAGTGCGTTTGTATTGCCCTATACACCCTTCTTATTAAAGGTGGCGCCCTCTCTTAGCAGAAATAGGAACCCTGGTGAGGGGAGTGCTGCCCAGTTCAGTCTGCAACACTGACCACTAGGCTTGGTGCAGAGTGCAGTGAAAAGTGGTTCCCACTCAGGTGGTCAAGTATCTGTGCCTATTAGTAGTGTGTGGAATGTGTATATGAGAGGGGAGGGAGATAGGGGGTAGTTGTGGTTGTTTATACCAGTTCACTTCCAGAGCCCAGGGCCCTCAAATACCCACTCAAACTGAGCCCCAACACAATCACTGTTGGTATGTTTACATAATTAACTTGTTTTTAGAGTTGACCTCCTTTCAAAATAAAAGTCAAGCTATGCTGAAAGATTCCTTAATGTATCTAAACTACATCTTGTATCATGAAATTAGGTTACTTGTAGCAAAGAACAGATATTTTTGTATGTAAATATGAGTGCTAAAAGTGATCAATTTGCTTTTTTGTAAGTGTATTGATGGGATTTAGAAAAAAAGTTCAGAATGGTCCCTGTGTTAGCCTATATGCAGGGCAGTGATCCAGTGAGGGGACTCCTGCCACCTTGGTCTGGGGCACAGCAGGCCTGCTCTGCGCAGGGTCATGAGAAGGGTGTATTGAACGGTCCAATATTCCATAGACACTGAGACATCCTAGTATTTTAGCGTTACTGTTAGCTATGGATGTACATGTCTGCCCTGCATTGTTTGTATGTTGCCAGTCAGCGTAGGAAAATCACGAAAAAATATTATTCTCATGTGCATAAAATTAGTTTTCTAAAATGTGTATAGTCTGCATACATTTTTGGAGTGTGTGTATATGTGGATTCTTCTCAGGATTTAATAAGCATATTAAAGGGATTTGTGACTGACCACACCATCACCACCTGGTGTGGAAATCTTAGGAGCTTATTTATGTATAGAAATATCTTTTATTTCCAAAGAAAGACCAACATTTCAACAAAGATTTAAACTTAAAATGGGATAATAACCGATTAACAGGGAATTTGTTTACATAGAAATAAAGAGGAATTCTCCCAACCACGGATAGCCAATTTCTTGAAAACTACCTGCAGGTTAGCCTAGAACAGGTTGCATGCTGGGTAATATGTCGACAAGACCCAAGGTTTTAGCATAGACATTTTTCTAAATTGTGGCATTTTTTTGAGATTAATATGGAACAAAATTAGCCATCATTATTTTTTAAACTAGGACCCACATACAATTATATTTCCTGAGTTGTTTGAAATTTCATTCGTTATAGATGGATAAATAGCAATTATTTGTCGATTTTCTATAGTATTTAAAGGGAATTTGTCGACAAAATCAACCCAAATTAGCCTGCAGGTGCTCAAAACACCCTAAATCAGCTATCCGTGGTAGGGAGAATTAAAATGTTGACACCCACTTTTCTTTGCTGAAATATATTGGTTCAGGTCCATTGATGATATTCAACCATGTTTGATTGATATATGCTGGTCAGATTTTTCAGGAGATGAAGAACTATTGTTTTCCCAAAGAAACCTATAGTATAGTCTAAATTTTGCAACACCCATTTATCTTGAAAAAAAATACAGTGACATAATAGTTTTTTATCATGGTTATCTATTCCCATAGTATTGGTCTAGCCTCACAAATCATATCAAGGCTATATGCTGGTTCTTTTAGAAACCTGCTTGACAGTCCTTAATCCCTTGAAGTGGTGCGCATACAAATTATTGTGTTAAATGGAAGTGTTTGAAGTAAATCCTGAATTTGAAATACTCAATGTGAACAGGGATACATACTTTAGACCAAAATTATCTAGACACTAGACAACAGCTACCAGATAACACCTCAGGGTCTCTGGTTTATTGTGAATGTATCCAGTTCTACAAAGTAGATGGGTTTTTAGTCACTATTAAAGGTGAATGAGATCTTAAAAGAGTGTACAGGACTATCTGATAAAAGATATTTTTGTATGCCCTAAGGACAGCGCCCGAAGGTAAATAGTACCACAAAAACCCAGTGTGGAGAGCACAGGGCATTAGCTGGGCTAACGATGAACTACAACTCACATCGGGAGTTTTTTACACAGCACTGGTCCTCCATGGAAAGTAAAGTACTTTAGCCTTCATGGCTCTTCTTAAGTAAATCTGTCAGAGAATGATGTATGTAAGACGATAAGGGATCGTAAAGAGTGGCTTTTGGCCAAGGGTTGAATGTCCAGGCCGGCCCTGCTACAGGGAATCGTGTTCCATGCCTAATTGGCACAATCTGGGCAAAGTTACACGCCAAAGTGTATCGATGTGGTGATAAAACCAATACAAGATAGATTATGTTCTATATGCGGCAGCAATTATCACATATCTTATATTGTATTCCACTAACTCATGGTGGCAACGACAAAAAGTTGGACCATAGCTGCTAATTTCCGGCATAGGCGTATTCTGAGGCTTTTTATTTCAGAAAGGAAATTATATGTAGGCCTGTATTGGTACTATATGTAGGAATCCAGATGGGGGAGAGGGGTATAGAGTGACGTCCTGAGCCGTGTGGATGTGGAATGAGGACACGGGCATGATATAATGATGAGAATAATATGGTGGGTCGTAACCCTTCTCCCTGTAGGTCGGGGCCTGCCGTCACCTCCTCCAGTCCATCCGGGTAGATCCTCCACTATCCAGGGTGACCCTCTCCCACCCGGGGACTTGGGGCAGAGGGGATGTACTTACATTGGAAAATGGTACCCATGGTAAGGGCAGAAGGGACCGAAATATCTGTAGTTTTGTCACCTATTAAAGCTCTGAAAGGTGTATTTTTGAAGCTGTTAAACCTTCTTTGAATACCTCGTAACTGTTATCATCCATGAGAATAGGAAACAGAAGAAGGAGAATATATACAGACATATGCGGAATAAAGGTTATGTTCACGGTGCACGGGCGAACCTGCTTCCGTCTTAATGCTGACAGAGCGGGAAAAGGTTTTGCATTAGGTAGCCTATGTTTACTAAGCAAGTGCCCCCCCTTCCCATCCTGGAAAAGTGGGATCTCCTATCTACTTCAGAATTGATATACGGAGAGAGTGCTGCGCGGCCACCTCGGCGAAAAAAGAGAGGGGAAAAACGAGAAGAGACCTCCTTGTACACGTATTAGCTCTCACCCAGACCTTGTCCGTACGTAGTAAATTTCACTCGGCCCTCCTTTCTAAACAGAGCAGACTGACTGTATTCTTTGTGTTTGTTTTATCTAAGCACTGGTTCTAGGCTTACTTCTGGTTTGTTGGCAATTAATGTCAGATTCGGTGATTAATGTAGCCATTGTCTTGGGCTGTGAAGTCTGGGACTGGTAAACCAGGGGAGCCTAGAGAGAGCTCTATGGGTTACACTTATTTTGTAAGCAGTGCCTGCATATCAACACAAACATGCACAAACATACGGATACACACATATATGTTAATAGGGATAGTTGTATACTTATATTCTCACAGAATTATACAGGCCTATAAACCGAAATAGGGTTAATCGCCTAAGATTGTATAACCTATATATTTTGCCATATATGTGACACTCTATGAATGGAGTGAATTTTGATCAGTCAAGCAGGCTACAGAAATGAATCTGAGTGCTTATCCAAGGAGGACAGTCAGTAAATCATATCCGGTAAATTAGGATTCAGTCCCTAGAGTGGTTTGTGTACGAGCCAACGTAGCCTAGATAAGGATACACTGTTTGCCGGGCCGTGGTCTATGGGGCGTCAAGTGGGCGAGGGACGTCTGGAGAGGTAGGGACTTGTGACAGTCCACAGGCTAAGCATAAAGGCCGTGTTTGGTGTATTACCTGGGTGATAAAACGTTAAAAAAGCGTACCAACAAAAAGTGCCGAATCTATGGAGGTCCTATAAAAGGCCTATGTGTCAGGCTGGTCCATGTACATAGTGAGAGACGGCCTCAGGTACAATGAGAAAGGTGTTTGGGGGACGGGCAAAAAACTGTGAATGGATCTGTCTGACTGTTTAGTTTCTTGGTCCACATCCAATTATTCTGATGTCAGAAATACAGCACCGGGTCATGCCACCGATGGACATTGTGCCTTTTGAGGACGCAAAAAAAGATGAAGTAAAATATGAATCACTAGCTACTTCTAATCAGATTTTGATGATGTCATGCCTGTCACCTTATCGTTTATTTGTGACTTTAGCAGCAGGGTGTCAGCAGGTGTTTTATAGAGCATCCATCGACATGGATCTACAAGTAAACACCTGCAGACAGTAACCCATCATTAACTGGCGGAATGGAGTCTAAACGCCTACAATACACGTCTCTTAAAGGGACAGGAATGAACCACTACCCACCTATTAGCACTGAGGCAACAACGGCGGCTGCTTGTATAGTGGATCCATTAACACTGAAAAAAACGACTTTGCAAAAAAAGGGCACTTTTTAATGTAATGGTTCGACTTTTGAACGAGGAGTGGGTGTAATTGGTCCGTCGATGTAGTACAAATTACCCCCTTGTGTCCGTAGGGAGGCTCTGAGCTGCTCGCTCCCCGGGCCTGGAGCTGCTCACTGCAGACTGATGGGGCCGTTTGGGACCAGGCCTCAAAGTGATTCTCACACTTTCCGCTGGGCCCCCATGGCCCTATTGATCTCAGTATTGTCTGCCTGTCTCTATTATTGCCTGCTCAGCCCGGCCGATCCCTATACCCCACCAGGCTGTGTAAAACACGTCTGGTCTGTGTGCTGGCTCAGCCCGGTCGTCCGTCTTGGCACCCCTACTATGGGGCTGGACGAGGGGGCATTACATGGCTGATTGAGGGGAGTGCACGCACCCAACGTCCCAGAGTGATTGCACAGGGCTCTTAATCAGGGTACAAACGTTTTTGATGAGGCAGTGGCCGGGGATGTCAGAGTGTATTCATTGGACATAAACGTATTCACACAACTCCCCTCTTCTCCATTCGTTGGCTTACTTCTTTAGTGTTCAACTTCGATGTAGCCCAGCCCCTGTAACACCGGGCCTGTAGCCCATTGTATTGGAGGCGGTCCCTTGACTCATTGCTGGGTAACTGGTTGCCACTGTCATAGTATACATGTTGTAAACCATTAGCTACAGTTGTAGAAATAGCTGTCACTGCACGGCCCATCTCAAAAAGCCTCTCAATGTATGTCGGAGGAGCTGCTGTTGCTGAGAGCCAATCGGTGTATCCTTATAGGTCAACCATGCATAGCAGCAACAGCCCCCCTACTCACATACTAAAATAAGCTTAATCAACGACAAATGTCTATACTCATTTGTTTAATTGAAGGCCCCGAAACTCCTGGATGTACTCATTTCCGCTTGATCAGATATTTGACTCATACACGAAGTAAGAGAGCATTGGGAAATCATGAACCTTCAGGGAAATTAATTGTTCCAAGAAGATCGAAGCTCTTTCAACTTTACCCTTGATATGCATCTTGCCACATATTGGCTACCATCCTTACTGCAGAATTCAAGAAGGAATATTGGTCGATGGTTCATTAAGGCATGCCTATGAATGTTCGTAAGAGGCTAATCCTTTCAGAAACAACATCTGAATTTGTGTTTTATGATGGCTGTCAAGTATGCGGATCTTGGAACACCGCCAACGTTAATGCTATTTCTGACAATTAACTACACTCTGGTCGTATTTGACCTACTCTGTCGGATAAACAATATCATGCAGGTGTTTCAGAGAAAGTTTGGTTATGCTTTCAGATGCTGCTTGTGATGAATTGAATTAAGACCCCTCTCTATAGGCCTATATATGTATCTCAAGGACATTGTATATGTATGTGTGTGTACATCATATATATGGTTTTGTTTCTTTTATTGAATAAATCCGTTTCGCTTACATGTGCTCTTCCGACAGATAAAATGGTGATATCATAATAAGGTTGAGAAAAGTGTTTTATGAATAAATGAAATAAAGATGATTGAACAACATAACCTGTCCTTATACTGCATAATGTCATATATTCTCCATAAGTATGTGGAACATTGCCAAGGGATAATCGTATGCATGCAATTAATCTTGTCTAAATTAGATTATGTTAACTTGCTAAGGAAACATCCTATAAAAGTGATACTGTTACTGTGTTTTCTAGTGTTAAGGAAGAATATATAGACATGCATGTATATATTATATTGCTATGAGTGCATACGTTTAATCTATATCACATCAATACAAGCACACAGAGATATCCGTACTGGATTTTGTTCCAGAGGTCACAATCAAAGACGTACAAATGGGTCATATCTTATAGGAAGTGGTCCGTTTGATACGTGATATCATCGTCTCGGTATCCTCTTCTGTCTGGTCCTGTCAGTTTTTACCAGGATGTAGCCGGGTCAGGTCAGATGTTATCAGATACATAACTCCCGACACAGGCCTCAGACTTACTGTCACAAACACACTGTATATCAGCACAATGCCATTCAGACATTTCCTCTTTTCTGGGTAGTTTAAGTACAGGAAGCAGGCAATGACATGGAGATCTATATAGTAGCAACCTTACAGCACAATCCTTCTGTTTGTGCATACTCTCAAAGGGTGGAGCATTTGATCAGGGCTCAGAATCTTGTATAGTCAACAGCTTAGTCTCCTCAAAATAACTGTTATTCCCCTGGTATATGTCAAGCCTGTCATGTTAAGTATCTCTCCTTACATAGCATTAGGGCCTAAGCCTATTGAGAAGCTTATGGTGCAGGAAACAGAGTCCCAGCAGAGTTCGTGTATTTAAGTGCTCATGGGGTTTGACTTGGTTGTAGGCTACCATCGTGTGCTCAGTTTATGCTTAATTTTCAGAGAGAAAAAATATCAAAAAAATAGATATACAACAACGCTAATTATTAACCATTACTCACTCACATGACCAACGTCTTGATCTGTTCAACCAAAATCCATCGCAAATAATAATTCGAGTGGGCAATTGATCATGAACAGACCGTTGGATCCGATATTTTGCTTCATGTAATTTAAAGGGAGGTGGTCGACTTTTTGTAGAGTGGAGTTAAAATCAATACACGTGCACGGAGTACAGTGAGTAGGCAAACCGTGCACCCACAACCCATCCGGACCGGTGCATTGAGTGGCCTCGCTATAGGGATGTGAAATGTGTTCTCTCACAATTCAATGCTCACTTTGAGCCTGTTTTGTTTTGCCCGGGTTGCCATACCCACCAAGCACATATTACACCGTGAAGGTCATAACTGTGTGTTTAAAGGGTATACCGGCGACATTGTAACTTTTCCCGACTCTATTTCGGTTCTTTGATAAAATGAATGCCATTGTCATAATAGGTTTTTTGTTCTACAGAAATGTGAATCCAACGGTTCTTGGCCTTGGCCAGGGGCCAACTTGATGTGCAAACTTTCCCAGAATGTAGCATACTATAAAACTCGTGACTTAGGCAATATTATAATGGACTGCTTCAGGTTGGGGAGAGACCAGTGGTAACCTATCCAGGGATTACTCCAAACCCGACTTTAAGCAGGATGTGCCCGACTTAACCTTTAGTTAATATTGATTTAGGTTACCACCGTCTAGACCCTTGAACGTAGCTGAAGTTGACGTAAATGCTTAAGCTCCCTAGAATGATCGACCGGAAGGTGATATGCAAACTTCAAAGTTACCAAACACGGGGGGATATGGTGACAAACCTGGACTTACTAATGAGAAGGACTAAACCTAACCTTGGGTGTTTCACGTTAGGCCTTGTCCCCTCTTTGCTTTGCTCTGTTCTCAATAGGATTACAGCCAAGTCACCCCGACGTCCTTCTGAGATGTGTTATTAAACACTATACTCTTGGCAGGTTTACTTCTCTTATGAAGGACGGGTTAAGAGAGCGCCTATTTGCCCCTTAAATAATTTGTCCTCCAACTAGTCGATCTGTATACATTATTGAAGTAAAAGCTGTAAGGTCACTTGGTAGTTGCATGTGCAAAATGCAAAATGAAGACTGTATTTCCTAATAAGGATTCCAACGAAAGATTATTTCGCGATGTCCTAAAAACACAGGGGCTTTTGAGGCATAGCTTTTATATGTAGGCACAGCAACGTAGATTGAGAGGTGCAGACTATATATTTCAAAAACTTAGAAGAAACTGGATCAAAGCCATTAGAAATTGTGCAGTTTTCGGAAGTACTTCAGTCATGTATTGGTACGTTATTTAAGTTATTCTGCAGTAGATACATTCTTTGATTATGAATGCTGCGTTTGCCTGGCCGCCGTAGCTTTAACTATCAGAACACGTAACTCCAGGGAAACTGTCCGGATGGATCTTCTAAAGTGAGGGGAGCAGTGCCTGTTTCTGATGCTGATTGACTGGGGACCGTGGAGCAGATAGACCACACATCCTCTAGGGGTTGGAAGGCACGGTCGGGGGAGTGGGGTGCAGCCGTGATTGAGAGATCAGACGCCACAGACGACAGGTATAGGGAAATACCCATGGGTTCCATATATATAGTAAATACTACGTTGATTTGGCACTATCCACGAAAGACATGAATATCAAATTACCCCAAAACTAAACACATACGAATTATCAAAGTATCATAAATGTGATCAAAGCATATGTCAACATGTAAACTTGTATAATGTTTCCACCTGAATGGAAAACAAAGAGGGGGGCTTTGCCAAATCTATCCTAATCTGGGCCCAGTATACATCACAGCTATTTGAATCACGTTTGCCTGTCGGAGCAGACTGTCTTTGATGTGCTTCAGAGGCCCTTTCACAAGGCCTTAAAGTACGTTCAGGGGCACACTTTTTCCGCCCGTTAGGCTCAGCCTTGTAGCTGGAATCTGTCGGAGGTGTTTGGGGCAGTTGGCGCGGCATAATCCCATCAATTTGTCACACGCGGTGCGCAGCATACAAGGGATTAGGACCTGGGTTTTTTGCTGACACAGCAGAAGGACTGTCTTTTCCCACATGCCCCTTTATAATTGATTAGTTCAGTGACCGTCTTCAGTAGTGGAGTTTGGAGGGCTTTGGGACGACGGGACACTAGAAATATATTCTAAATCTCACTATAACAATGGAGAATGAACAGACTTGGGTCTCCCTGCTTAAACCGAGTACTGTCATTCTTGATTTTGATAATTTCTATGTAATGTTCGGCCGAAAATGCACAAACACTTTTTCGAGAGTGCCTTTCTCCCCATTTTCCAAGCTTAGACCCGCCACTGGTTCATACTCACCAGCAGGACCTATTATCTATGTACAGGCCTCTGGGAAGGGCAGACGCTGATGGAGATGTGAATACTCCCTGCAGTGACCCACCCCGTCGGTTAACCACCCCGCGCCCGGGGTGCACGGGGCTCCCGCTAAGAGGGTGCGAAGCTCATTGGAAATCCTATCAGAATGTCGGACGGGCCAGAGCCAAAATACCTGAGGTCGTGACCTCCCAAACTGACCTCTGGGTATCAGGTGTACCCCGCAGGCCCGAGCCTCAGTACAACCTCCCAAGCCGTCAGGTCACTCTGGTCTGTATTATGTCCAGGTTGGCATCATCAGTCTTAGCAGTCTTTAGAAGCCCCACGTGTGGTAAATCAGGTAAGGAGGAGAGGCGCGCCCTCTGCCCCCCCCCCTCCCCAAATCTTATACTTGATCTGGAAGACTAGGGAAACCCTGAAGAGTGATTTAGAAATTATAATAAAAAAAATCCGCCACTGATGTTGGATCCTTTCTGACACAGGAGGGTATGTGTGGGCGGTTTTATCAGGGCGGCACGGGGGGCTATCATACCGCAGATAAGGCCAAATGTAAACAGTATGAGGTCTCTGTGTAAGTAGTCCGCTGTACTGAGGGGGGTCGCCATAAAGCAGGTATCAGGGACGGATTCGGCAAATTTGGGGGTAAACATTGCAATTTCAAAAGCAGAAGATGTGATGCCCCAGCGCCCCTTCTAAGACCATCATTGTGCAGGCCTATGTATATTTTTTTAATTGTTTATTTATAATCTTCAAGTATACACATGATCTTGCAGATTATAACAATATATATATGGAGTAGTGATCAAAGTTTGTGACAATAATTGCATAGTTGGACACACAAAAACCTCTATACCTTATTTTTGATGCCGTTCCAAATTTGCATGACAATGACATCGTAATGCTTTTATAGGACGATAGTGAGCTTTGTGTGACAATAAATCAAGCTTATTTTACACGATAATCCGATTTTATGGGATTTTATGGGATTGTAAACGAAAAAGCCTGCTGAGCCCTCACCAGTCGTTATTTGAGATTACATCCAATCTCCAGCCCCTGACATGACGAGGCGGAGGCGGTGCTAACCACGTTGTCGTTAGACGCCCTCAGCAGTCGGTGAACATGTCAGATGGGGATGCACTTGTCTGACTCCAGGGGTGTGTGGTGTGGTCAGAGACCCCTGGTGAGAAGGTGAGGAGGTCAAAGGTTAGACGGGCTGACGTGGATCAAGGCCAAGGTCAACCTAGGGTGAGGCCCGGGCTGGTTCTGTTGTCCTGGTCACTGTTGAAGAACTGTTGAAGTGAATGGAAGAAGAAACACTAGTTCCACCCGCTCTCTGAAATACTTCTCGCATGTTAATAAAGTGTATTTGGGAGAAATTACGTGAATACTCAACTAAATGGCTGTAAAACATGTTGTTGGAATTCAGCTTGTCCAGTCCATCCTCGTCTGCACTGCGCCCAATAATGGACATGTTGGAGTAATCAATGTCATGTGACTAGAGGAGCATGTCATGTGACATCGAGAGCACTCTCCCTGGACCTCTCCCGAGTCACTGGTGGACTGGTTAGCAGCTGGTTAACGGTGAACGATGACCAGCGCCTGATCACGTGATGGGCGCCATTTGTATTTGCGGTCAATGGCTGAAGGGCTATTCATTTCCCATTGAGACGGGGCCAGTAAGTGTAACGTTTAGAGTCGATCACAAAGGCATGTTAGGATGAGAAATGCTCAATAAGGTCTACTTAGTCTGCCATTAGCAACAGCTGTCGCTCGTCTACTGCTAATGTAGATGTTATTCATGGGAATTAGATATGAAAAATGGCTCTGTTGCGTGTACGTTATAATGTGCCTACTGTGCAGCTCGTTTAGATATAAATACACATAGATGGGAATTGTACAGTATAATTAACTCATACTTCACCGTGCACCAGCCTCTATGGTAGTCTAGGCACGCAATAATATATTATATTATGATGAAGGGGTAAGCAAGACACAGTGAGGGGAGTTTAAAGACGCCGGGGTTTAAGACATGATGAGGGGAGTAATCAAAACACAATGAGAGGAGTATTTAAGACAATGAGGGGAGACCGAGTGATCAGGATAATTATGGTGAAGGAGTATTCAAGACACACTGAGGTGGGTGATCAAGAGCTTCACCCCTTCTTTCAGCTTTCTGTGCCTGCCCCTCCAGGCCCACGTATGTTCAGGCACGTCGCCCAGCTCCAGACAGTCCTCATCGATTACAACAGTTTGCTCAGTGGCTGGGAGATTATGACATTACACTGGACACACGCAGCCGGTCATGAGACACAAAGAGACATGACGGACAAACCAATATTCATTTTTCTCTCCAATTCTATTATTTTGACGTATTATACCTTGTTTGGTAAGAGAAAATGTCAACAACACATTTCAGTGTTATTAGTCAAAATATGCATCAACCTTTCCATTCTCTGGGATAGCTTGGCCATTGTTACTATGAGACACCATTGTAAAAAAACATCAATACATTTACGGCAAAACTGATACACTCATGACATGACACAATAGTATTGAGGTCGGTTCAATTACGGGGTTCAATTAAGCATTGATGAAACGTCTAGACAGTAAATGCTCATGATGTGGTATAAATGAGAAATGTGTATGGTCTGTATCGTTATAATGTATATGCATACACAACATATCAACGATATAATAGGCCATGTATTCCCAATGCTAAAGCGCCTAAACGACGCAGGCAATCACAATAGATTGCAATATGTTATTTATCGCAATCATCGACCCTAATAGTCATGTATAAAACCATCTTCCGTTCCTATCGCAGTCTCTCCTTGTTACGGTTCCATCACCTTTGACAGAGGGGCGAAAAAACGGACACATGCGGAAATGACACATCAAAGGGTGGAAGCCACAAGCGGCGGCCGTCAGGGAAATAAGCTAATTACAACAGAAGGAAAGGTTACAGGGTTTTTAGTTGTCCCTAAATACAAATTCTGGTCAGCCTTGAAAGGATATTGTTGCATGCCTATAAATGTGTCAGCCTAATAACAATCGGTCTCTGGAGTAGTATCCCTCCACGATAAATTGCACTGAATGGAGAATAACCGGTTATTGAGGCCAATTGCATACCCCTATTATGTTATAGATGGCTATAGGCAGAATCGATATAATTAGAACTCGCTAAATGGATTCAGTTAAAATGTCTATAGACAACACTGGAGGTGCAATGAAACCCTGACGGTTTCTCTGATCGCAATCTCGTCTAAACTCAGTGAAAATTGTCCCAAAAGAATACTCACTATTGGGCCTGGAGAACACAAAAATGATGTATGAGGATTGGGGTCCGGAGGCACCAATGGATGAAAATCTTTATGACGTTTGGGCTAAATTTCATATCAAAATGGTTGAATGTACCGGAAAAAAGGAGGCCTCTCTGAACCATCAGTAGGCGACTAAGGCACGAGCTGTCACGAGTCGCCATTTGAGAACCATAGCACCAGAAAATAGGAGCACGGTGTGCCGAGCAATTAAATCGTGCTCATACGACTATTGAAATGAGTGTCGATTTTTGTCCGCACTACCTTGAAAATTCGAACTCTCTACCGAAAAGATCAGTTGCATGAAAGCTACTTTGAGAATACGCGAACATGTTGACAATCCAGATCATATAGATGAGATTCGACAATGAACATGTTATAAAAATCTAGGGCAACCGCATTTATTGTAGAATTAGGTAGATATAGGTCCTATACATGCTACATGAGAGGCTATCCCTAAATGATTTCACACACAAGGGGGTGGGATATGGGTGTGTTGAACACTGTGACACCGCCTGAAAACAGGCGTTATTTTTATGTTTAAATCAGAAATTGTGTGTGACCGGGAGGTGCTTGGGTCCTAAAAAATACCCTGAAAAGGTGTGACATCATTTATGGATGGCCCCTAAGGTACAAAGCAAGTTCTAACGGTGACGGGTAGACTCTACACTACACAGTAAAACAGTAATACTGGGTTCTAACTTTGTTTGGAGTAACATAGCAATTGAATATAACGCTGAAACATAATTATATTCTCCTCTACACGTTTTGTTCAGTAAAGCAGGACGAGTGGCTCCTGCTTCTGTTTGGAAAGATATATGAGTCAGCTAGATGGCTGAAGCATACATTCCGCTGTATACCTTGTATTCAGTAAACTCCACTCCAGGATCCCGCCTCCGCCGACGAAGCCACTTACCGGAAGTCCGAGCCAATCTGGGCATGCGCTGTCGCCGTTTGGTGTGGTGGGCGCCGTAATAAGGGCAATATGAGGCAGAACACATCAAAGTCCACGGCTCGCCACTCGTCAATTTGATGAGGCAACGTGAGGGTTTTTTTGAAAAATTAACATAAGCGTGTTTTTTTAAAATATTTACATCGACACTTTATTCTATGTCGAGGTTGGAAATTGGTTCTAAAGTGTCATGGTCGGTTCCTATCTATATCGACTTTTTTATTATTACTGTACTTATTTATCTTTTTCTAATTCAAATGTTGGAATCCTGCTTAAGGATGTATTTATTTACAATGGATTATTGAAGAATGTGACCTCCCATGTAGGACTCAGGCCGTCCGGTATCGCGAGCCGCTTCTCACAGCGACCAACTGGCAAAATCCCGGATCAAAATCCCGGATCAGCCAAAAGCTTTCATTTGGTCCAGCAATAAATCAACCTTAAAACACAATCAGTTTAGGAACTAGGATATGCAGCCATGCTTTTAGCAGTGCTCTCCGCTTAGAGGCAAACATATAGGGAAAGAGAAGTATTTTGGCAACCCCTTAGATTGTCAGGAGTTGACTGTATGTATTCTTTATTTCTTTTTTTCCGCAAAGCAGTGCATTGTTGAAAGAGCAGATTCAACATTCGCATTTATGAAAATCAACTTTATTTCCATTGTTTGTCAAAGTTGTCTTATGAGATGCTTTTATTGCTGTATCAATTATAGTTTGTTTATTATTAAACTCATACCGCACTCTTCTGCTTTTAGCAGAGAGCCTGAATAGTATAAAAAAGATGTTAGGAGGATATTACAAAAGTCAACGGGACACATTTGAGGAAGACATGTCATTTGCAGCATTAAAATTGCCATAGATACGCGTGGCTATTGTAAGTAGTCATTGCCCAATAATGTCACAGCACAAAGTCTTTATCTCGAAAGCATGCCGGTTTGTCGGGACTTTCCTTTTGCTGCTGTAATTACCATGATCATTAGAAATATTTTGTATTAAGCGTCCATTGCAATCGTGATCAATTGCATACTTCGCCATCCAAGCACTATTGGTATATCACCAGCTACACAGCGTATGTTGATACATTATATATCACATAATTATATTTCTCTATCCAGTTTCGTGTTAACAATTCCTATAAGCCCATTTAGCTAGGCTAATTGTTTTTCATTCCAGTCCTATGAAATATTGAACTGAACACTTTCTTACCTGTAATTAGTCCGAAGATGCCACCATCACTACGATCCCCCTATTTTTCCCCCAATAAAATGAACGAACGGAATAAACATAGACTTTCCCCTTTTGCTAAGAGTCTTGCTGTGAAGGTGCCAGAGTAGACACTGACCGATTTTTTCTAAGGTCTAAACAGCTACTCCAAATGTCGATCATATCAGGAGGTGAAACGAAGTGACCAGTGTAAAAATTCGTACGAGCATACCCTCCACATTTCCCCTTTTTATGTGAGACATATCCTACATTAAATCCTGAGATGCCTTTCAGTTTATAACCCAACCGATCAACACATAAACTCACGTAAACATCTTCAAGGTAGAAGAAAGGAACATTCGGGGAGACATTATAGATAGCCTTGGCTATAGTCCCAGACATAACATACCCAGTGCCAGAACAGAAACCAGGGTAGGTACTTTTAGGGTATTCCAGCCATGTTGCCCGCCATTTCGAAGGCCCTCTGATGGGGCTAGCAGTCCGGGCGCAGGCCCCAAACACTTTGTCCTGCAGGTCATCCCCCTTGATAAGTTCCAACAGATTCTCCACGCCCAGATACATATCCGTATCAGTCTTCATAATAAACTTGGCTTGTCCACAGAATTTCACATACCACTCTATTCCCATCAAGGTTTTGAGTGTAAGATTCCTGTAGGCATCCCTAAATCCTTGCATGGCAATATCCTGATAAATGTCATTTTCTTCCTGTAGTTTCTTCTCTGATTCCTCATCAGATTTTGCTGTGAGGAACACATAACGAAACTTGGGGCTCGTATTGTTCGCACTGAGAGATGCCCATGTTTTTCTAATGGCATCTCTCTTGGTCCGCCCAGACCTGGTGGTGAAGATGAAGATAAGGAGGTCTATAGAACTATTATTTGGGCCTCCACAGATCTTTGGGGAGTTGAAGATGAACGGGTAGGGTCTCCTGAAGCAACCACTGCACGAGTCAGGTCTCGGAGTTCTGGTTACTGGTGTTGTCCTCATAGTTATTGTTGTGGTAATGGCTGTTTTTGATGTGGTTTTTGGCCAGAAATGAGTTGTTGTCGGCAGATTTGTAGTTTTGGTCGTAGTCGGCAGATTTGTAGTTTTGGTTGTTGTCGGCAGATTTGTAGTTTCGGTAGTTGGAATAACAATGTCCAACTCTTTTGTGACAAACTGGTGCAGTAGCTCCTCATCTGCGTTTGATGTGTAATTATATGAGTATAAAAACTTCCATCCTTCATTCGCCAATCTCAAAGTTTTAGTGCTATATGATAAAACGGCGTTCCTCTGGAAAAGTCCGAAAATGAGAACTGTTGAAGAAACAACAGTCAGAGTTAAATAGATAAAGTGTCTCACTGTAAACCTCATGCTGATCGCTCTACGGATGTATTACCTCTGACCAGGAATATCTCTGCTTACATATGTTAAACTCATCGGTCTCACCCAGGTTTTGCCACGTTAAAGATACTTCAAGTGAAAGACAAACACCACATGGTTCTAGTCAATACCATTGTTAAGTTATATGATGTTAAATCGCAATATTGAGCACATTTTAAAAGCTGTCACAGCAGGGCAGGCACAGCTGGTTGTACTCTTTTTGTATTATTCATATTTCTATGTCTCACATGAAGGACTGTCTAATTTTCCTTTATTCCTTAATTCTGTTTCTGTTCCATGCAAATCTAGATTTTTTTCATTTTTACTTTTTCTATACATCATTTTGAGTAGTATATATTTTCTTATTTCTAAATTTTCTATCGACAGTTCCGTATGTTATTCTTCCATTCAGTATGTTATTCTTTTATTCGGTGTGTTATTCTTCCATTTTAGCAGTTCTAATGTATTTATTCCTTTGTAGCACTAACTTTATTACTACTTTTATTGCTCTTTTCTGCAATGGTTAACCTGGGCCGCTTCCATCGGGTACTTTATTGATTCCACCAATATTGATGAATAAGGAGCAGTATAACTTTGCTTATATAATAACAAAGATGTCCTTTTATCAATACATTTTCGTGGCGTTAATTAAGTTATTAATATGCTATTGACCTTTGCAATTGTGTTATCAATTCAATTTGCTTTTCGAGTAATTGTAAGTAATTGTAACATTTGAGATTGTATTGCCATCTATTGACAAACAACAGTTGTTTTCCTTGACAAATTTTCGAGACTTTTATATGCTTTTTAGTGAAAAAAATGGATTTGTATTGGTGTAGTGCGTGAATGGATAACATTTTTTTCACTAGTAAGAGTCGAACGTCGATCCTTTGTGTTCCCTTGAGTGTATAACGGAAAGTTGTGTAGTAGTTAGTGCTCTATTGTGTTGGGTCGTCGGGTGATCCTATTTCAGTCAAGTGGGACGGGTGGTGTGAGGGAGGTGCAGAGAGGGTCGGGGGGGGGGGGGGGGGGGTAAGGTCTATACTGGGAGATTCGCACTGGCTATGTTAAACAAGGGGATAGGTGGGTGAGGGGGGTCATTGGTGGATAGTCCAGGTGTAGACCCGCCCCTACTGGTCTGTAGCACGGACGTCCGTGCTCAGACCAGTAGGGGGCGGGCCTACAACCAGACAGCCCACCAATGACCGGGTCATTGGGACTAGAGACAGACAGTATCTTTCCAGCGTAGGCCCCCGCAGCGGGAGAGGCCGGTCGTCCAGTGTACAGGGGGCGGGCCTACACCAAGACACTAGTAGAGGGGCACCGGCAACAGGGGCCTTGACTTGACAAGAATAAGATGACACCCAGACGTGCGCACCAGACCCACGCTGGCCTCTGGTCAGTGCCGGTCAGAACTAGGTCAACCCTTCTCCCGGGCTTCACAGCTTGTAGGCTCGATGGTGAGGGGGGGGGGGGCAGCACTCAGCCCTGTAGTCATGGTGCGGGTGGTGGTCGGCCTAAGCCTTGTGGAAGAAAAGAATCGTTTGATCGGGTTTTTATGCCGATTTGAGCAATTTGAAAAAATTCCAAATTTGAAACATTTATGGCTCCTATAATGGGTCAACTATGGGTCAAAACTGACTTTCAGGCTGTAGCCCCGAGTAAGAATGACCATCATTTTCATGTCAGTAAATTGTGTGATGATCAGATGACAACATATTCTAGAAATTCACAACGATTTTTACCTTTTTTATTATACTGAAAAACTCAACCAATATATTTTGCTAAAAACTTGCATAAATGAAAATTAGGCCCATTTATTGCCAAAAATGTCCCCTATTTCATGGAAATCATTCTACATTTCAGAATTTTTGTCCTTGCATTTTTTTCACTCTAGATCGTTTACGATCTACCTTCATGGGTTTCTTGTTCTTTATTTTATTTAAATATTTTTTCACGCCATTCTCCTATTTTCTATATCTGTTAATTTCTCTGCTACTCTACTAAAATTTGCATTATTTTTCATTCAACGAATGTATGTTGGGCAGTCACCCTCACTTCTTAGACGTTTGGCTCATAACTCTATCTTCTAAAACCCAAGACAAGAAGAAACACGAGGAGAGGTCAGTGTGAATCAGACCCTTGGAATTGTACTTAGTGATAACTGCAGGCTTTGCCCCGGCTGCATCGCTAGGCCCTGCTAAATAGTCACTTCTCTACACCTCACGCATAAAAAGGCCACAACAAAAAGTAAGGTGGGAGAGTGTGTGTGTTGGGTTGGGGGGGGGGGACTGCCAGCTGCTGCCAGGATCCATCTCACCCTGGGCCTTGCACCTGAAGGCCGCTCTCCAATGGCCACGGGGCATATCAATGATACATCCAATCTACCACGGTTTATTGCTTTTTAAGCTCGGCTATGATCTCAAATTACTATCCCCGTGTGTTCTCTTACAATCGATAGGCCTATTAAATGATATTAGACAGGGTGTGCCCCGGCCTTTATATATCCTTATGTTGGATAGTAGTGATTTAGATACTACTGTACACGGATCGATTATGGATAGGCCTTATGTCTGGTAAAGGTTAAAAGTTGAAATACCATGTTTCTATGGCTGTACTGAACTCGGGAAAGCCACTAATATCAATTACTCACATGTCTAATATAGGTACCTTGTATACACGCCTGCTTATGATTACTATTAGTGGACATTGCAATTATCCTAGAATTAGGTGTAAAGTTATAGTTGATTGAATGTCATCTACAAATTTGTTTGCTATAAGTATGTACATAAGTTATTTTTAAAAGATATACAACAACATTGTCTGCATCTACTTGGAAGAACACACGTATGTGAAAGTGGTTACGTTATAATTAAAAAAAACAGTGTTATTCCTAACAAGTGCCATTTGTAATCTATTATAAGGTTTATTGTGAAGTCCTTTTCTTATTAATAACAAAACGTCATAATTAAGTGGTGACACTCGCCGTTGTTACTTAATGAAGTTTAGATAATATTAACTCCAAGTGAAATCAAATTAGGCCTAAGGGAAATCCGTGCTTATTCATACCCAGACTATTGAAGCTTGTATTACCCCAGGAGGGTTACCGTGGAGCGATGTCTAATCTTATTCAAAACCTACCTCCATAGTATGTTTTAGTCTATTACCCGACCCATTACTCTCCTTAGTCCTACCTTCTCATTCACAGAAGACAAGCCCATCTTCTTCTTCAGCCCCTATGCCGCATCTCATTGTTGGCCGGGCACGCACACAGCCGTCTACAAACATCTCCTTCTGAATTAATCCAATATTCATGCGCGGAAAGTGCCTTCTTTCATGCAGCAGACGCAGCTCTAGTCCTGAACGAGGCTGAGATCCATTCTCTCCGCCAGAGGTTAGGCACTGTCGTACTTCCGCCGGAAGTAGATTTAGAGTTGCCGACAGGGGTCGTCTTTGAAGGGGCGCCGTGACAAACGGCGGTGGGGGGCTGAGTTAGCTGGAGCTGGGTCCGGCAGGTCACAGTTTACACGGGTCAGTGCGGCCGGTCTCCTGCCATTAGGCACTAAATCCATCAATGTCACAACCGTATCACTGTCTCTATTACCTATGCATTGACTGAATAGGCTCCGGTATCAATATCGCCAGATTACCCAGTAGCGGATCCGGGATTTTGAAAAGGGTTGGGGGCGCTATTGGAAATAATTTTCTGTAACTACTTTTTTGGGGGCTGAATTTCGCATTAAAAGTCTAAAATTGGTCCCAAAAAAAGAAAAAAAGGGGTGCGTGCCCCCCCTTCTAAATCCGCCACTGTAACTTATATTTTGAGAAGGTCTTTTCCCCGGTGCCTTTACCATGCAGGGGTTGGAGAGGGGGTTAGTCCAAAGGTGTCTCGATCCCCCTGAGATTTCAAGATGGTTGGATAAGAATATTTCTGCTTTTTTATTGATCTTAGTGTTCCTTAGAACCCCCCTCAGATTCCAAAGCAGGGTAGACCTATGGCGGTCTCCCGATCTTGTCTTCGCTTGCGTCGCTGATATTGGCCAACCATACCCCGATCCGACCACCTAGGAGAGAATCCTACATGACAAGAAAATCTAGCCTTAACATTTTTCACTACTTGGATCACACTTGGATCCCTAACCAAAAGATGGAGAACCATCTCATAAAATAAATCATGATAGTAATAGAATAAATTAGGAGTAAATCATCTGCTGAAATCCTCCCATAAGTCGCTGCTTTAGCATAAACAGAATGGACCATAAAGACCTGCCGACGTCGGCACCACTTGGGGCAGATAATAGCGCCAATCCCTCCAAGAAAGTGCCGTATTATCGCCTACATAAACCTTAATCAGCCCGGAGTGACGGCCCCGCCGCCCGCCGCCTCTTGCCGCCCTGGAGTGGGCACATCGATCTACGACGACCTCCTCCAGTCCCCGCCGTAGAGGAACAGGGTATAGCCCGTCGCCTCCCACAGGCTCGATCCCTCACCCCGCCTCCCTCCGCTCCACCAGCCCTGTCGATACTTGACCTAAAAACGGATTCTACACCAAATCTTATCCCCTCCCTCCCCACACTCCCACCCCAACACCGCCTCCACTCGGTTCTCCAGTGCCTGTTGTTTGGCTGCCTAAGATTATTTGGCCGATTCAATGCTGGTTGTACTGCCACCCCTCCTCCAGGAGAGGATGGTTCCAGGAGGGGTCTCAGTGGGGTCCGATCAGGGGGAATCTAATTCTGACCACCCTGGAGGAGGGGTGAGGCCGTGATCGGGAGACATCGGCCTCCCCTGGGCCCGGGGTGGTGGGACTCGGCCCCTGGTCTGAAAGGGTTGGGTGGTTGGGTTTGTAGGTTCTAACACTTAAGGGTGTGACCCAATCCTTAGCCTCATGTTTGACTAATCCCTACTGCCGCCTTCAATAATTATTGTTTGGTGCTAAAAGTCCGGTCTTCCAGGCTGCCATCGCAGTTTGAATAGTTACATGGTCGTGCAATGGCGGACCATCGATAGGATTGAATCGCTGCGAAATATATTTTTGTGAAGAAGAAAGTCTGCACACGTGTTTCTCTCAAGAAGTTATCGTTTATCTACCATTGTTGTAGGGGATGTGGAATCCAATCTAGCACTAAAATAGTTACATGAAAACCACATGCAAGTTCAATGGTGCTTGGAATTGATTCTGTCGAGTTGAAAGATAAACATCCTATTTTGCCCTCCGCGCGTCGATATCTAACGATAACAATTGGTCAGCAATATTAAAATGCTGGGTTTTAACAGTTGTGTAACATGCTATCTACATGTTTTTGCAATAGCCGAGGGAATCAATATCTGCGGCTAATTTGCACTGTTGTTTATTTTGTCTCTAGCGTGAGTAGTATAGGGAAATGTCACGGTATCTTTAAACTAAAATCTAAAGGAAACGGGAGACTGGAAGCCCGTCTGGAAGCCATGCAATGAATTCAAACTACCAGATGATTCCGTGCGACTGATGTTCATTTCATTCACGATATATATCTCATGACGGTGTATAATTACTAGATTCCTCTGACCCCAAAAGAACGTTAAATCTGATCTCACATCAAACAATACTGAACCGCTCCGCAGAACCTACGTGAAGCCAGTATACTATGTGACGCCTTGGGTCCCAGCAGGCTACCAAAGATGTAATCATTGGCGGTGGCCACAAAGTCGAGGCAGTAACCGAGCTGCTACCTCCTGAGCCCAGCTGCCCCGAGCTAAGTCGTCTATAACTCTCCTGCTGCCCCTTTTTCCTGTGGCTGGAGCGCCGAGAACAAACGGAGCTTGATGACCGTGAGACGGCAGGACGTCAAAACGGTTTGTGTCAGACCGTCCGTGGACCCTGGAGGTCTCAGGCAGTGGACAGAGGCACTGTTAAGTAAATATATAGTTAGTGGTCGTTGATGCTGACCATATTCTGAATATGAATCAGTCTGAATGTCTGCTTCCTTTGTAAGGGTCTCCGTGTATCTATGGGGACTTAAGCAATTCTCAAGGCTTTGCATGCATCATTGTTTTCTTGTATCTCATACACCAGCATATACAGCCTTTTTGGATGATAAGACGGAAGAATTTATAGAGACAGAACTGTTTAGATATGGAGGATTTCTCCTAAACGCAGTATTATCGCAGTATCACGAGTGTGCATACACTATAGTATACATCAGTTGCTCAGACACACCCTGAATACCAATATGTTTGTTTAACGTGGAATCGTAGGCCCTATACATTCTGCAATTCATCGATAGCTTATAGGCCATAGATAATCCTACTCTGGCTTCAGTCCACCCTCAAATGGGATCAGAGACGTGTTCTGACCCGGCCGTTGCCTTTTACACCCAATGGGCATTCGTCTCTAGTGCCACTTTATACTCTCGGGGCGACCTCAGCCGGCAATAAGCACGTAGACCGGCAGATCAGGGCTGCATTCCCAACTGAGATTTGTGGACCCATAAGTATTCCATAAATGGTTTTATGGGCTAGTTACCATGAAGATGTGGTAGAACTGAGACTTTGAAAGGTTACCATTTCTAACTTATGCTGCAAGCTACAATTGTGGGGCAAATGTGGGACAAATGTGGTATTCCATGTAGTCACATGATATTTGTGTGCCAAATGTGGAATTTTCCAGTTTATCAGTCACTTGTGGAACAAATGTGGGGCATTTATGGAAATGCCTTTTCCAACCTATGGAAAAAAGGACTTGTGGGCCCACAAATACACAATTTTTGTGGAAAAGATATAGGTGCTCAGAGCACCTATAACTATTCCACAACTAAAAAAAATTGACAAAAACAGGGTCTTTACATGGAGGTGCCAACATGATTATAAAGAAATAATGTCAACAATATAATTATGACATGTAAAACAACCTTTTCTTAAAGTCAACATGCCAAGAGGGGACTACCCCACACCTGTCTGCACACTCACATCTGGCCCGTAAGTATTCCATATAGTCACTACAAAAAGCCTGCATCATTCTGGCAAAACTAAAATTCACTTATTTCACTACTCTACAATGATGCTTCATTACAATTGATTCAACTTACAACAATATAGGATATACATCTAATTTTTAATGTTATATGCTTGTAAGAACACACTCCTGACCCATTTATTCCACATGTACCATATGGGATACTTACAGAATATTCCAGGAAGGGCCACATGTAGGGGAGGTAAGTTAGAAACAGGTATATTTGTGGAGACTGGACAGACTGAGAGTCCCATAGGAGATGTGGAAAAGTTGTCCACAAAGTTGGGAATGCAGCCCAGGTTGGCAAGTATCAGCCAGACCCGGCCCCAGGTCACAGACTGAAGCTGTCAGCCAGAATACTGGAGAACTTGGTCCGCAGGAGAACTCAGTCCGCTGGAGAACTCAGTCAACTGGAGAACTTGGTCCATTGAGGCTGGAGAATGCTTTGTAATGGAAAGCACACTAATTATATATCCCTCTTTTCTAATAGATCTCTAGGGTTCATACGTAAAAGACTAAATCGTTCCTATTCCACAGTTTGTGGGCGGGTAACTGCCAAAACATCATTGGGACTGAGTTCTCCTGTGGACAGAGTTCTCAAGTTACCATCAGTCAGACACAACCCCTGGTCGCCAACTAGAGGTATCGGCCAAACATGGCCCCTGGTCACTGACTGGAGCTAAGGGACACCAGCTGCTGGTCTGAGGCCAGTCTGTGCAGCCAGGGGTGAGATATCCGAATCAGTCCCTCTTATTACAAGTGGGTCTACGTGAGTCCCGCTCCCCCACTGCCCCGAGGCCCCACTCCCGTATATTAATACACCCATAACGTTCAGGCAATCAATGACATGACCCAGGCGTGACGTCAGAAGCACTGCAATGCCTCATTAACCATGCTGAAAACCGTCACTCCTGAATTGGAAACCCTGTCACCATGGCAACCAAATATCTCCGTGCGAACGTCGCCGCCTGATCATAAATTCTAGCCGGGGGGGGGGGGGTCTAGGGGGTCTTTGCCTCGCTTTTCTATCTCCAGGCCGATCCAGTTTGATGGGAATATAGATTATCTCTAGGCAGAAGCAGTAGATAATGACATGCGTGCTTTTTGTCAACCAGCAGGAGAGCGCGACACTCAGACAAGCGAAGCATTAAACGACAAATGAGATGTAGTCGATTATTCGCTGCCGAGCTGACGGTTCTGGCATCTGAAACAATAGAGTTCTGTCATGCAAACTGTTTGATGAGGACGCTGCTTCTTAAGAATATGATTTAAATTGAATAATGTTCCAAATGACAAGAGTAAATAGCAATGTTTAAGCAGGCATTAACTGGGGGAAAAAAGAATTCAATGAAAATGAGTTGTAAGGAGGCCTGTTTTACATCGTATCTACTTTGCACAGGTTTATTTTATCGATTCCTGAAGGCATGAGAAGAGTCCATTTGTTTAACTCGTAAGTATTTTTTACTCCCGTAGAATTATGGCCTGAGGCGGTTAATGACACTGGTTATTCCGTTATTGGACGACGATGAGTGGAAAACGTGTGGGTGCCCTTCCCCCAGCCGGCCTTCTGTTTGTTCGGCCATCAGCCGCTTAAATAAGACGAATCAATCACTGCCCTCGCCTGGTTCATGATTCTCTTATTATTCATTTCCTGTTAGAACAAAGTAGATAATATACTTAAAACACGAAGGCTTTTGATGATATATTTGTATATAGATATGTTTTCCGGTTAATATAGGTATTTTACATGTAAACTTCTAATCCAAATTGCAGCTTTTGCAGCATGGAGCTGTGTAATTCCAAGACAACAGTGATTAAGTTGTCACCTTTGAATTAGGTGTATGACTCTATGTCATGACTAAACTTATAATAGTTATGTAAGAAAAGGGTCATGTCTGGACACTTGCAGTGGTGTTTTTCAATTGCTACAGCTTCTAGTACAAAGCGACTTTTCATCGTTGTCAGACCCCGAGCAGCTCCCATCTTAAACCCCCAAACCCGATCAATGCAGAAATTCCTCTTCTAGCCTGCCCCCAAAACAAATCTGATTTTCTCTGACAGCCGGAACAACTGGCTCAACCAGCAATCGATGCTGGTTGCCGGCTGTATGTCCAGAAAGCCATCTGTGGACGGCCGACCTGCCGGGAACCGGTCCGAGCGCCCTCGCTGCTTCTTTGCACCACTTCCGGTAACCAGTTAAGGGCATTATGACCTCTGTGTTTTGTGATGGCACTGCCCTCATAGGGGCAGAGGTCGCCGAAGGTCACTGGAGGTATGACAGGACCAATGGCACCGAGGTATTGACATCATCCTACGTCCATAATGTGGGCCAACAAAATCAGTTCTGTATATTTCGTTTTTATATGTAAAGCTGCATATCAACCTTTATTTCTAATAATTATAAGGCAAGACTCACACATGTAAAAAATGTGTTTGTAAAAGCATTTAGGCTTAGTACCTGATTTTCAACATCAAGTAATCATAACTCAAGTATATGCCTATCATATTATGTGTAATACATATTCGTAAGTCTGTGTTTATATATACATCTATGTATAGACAGCTTTATATATGTAACATAAAGAAGGGCTGCTAAATACCTTTACATATTTTATACTGAAATACGGGCGCCAGAGAGATTACACTGCCCAATACAGGTTTCTGCCGTCTTGGGCCACCATGTCTTTTTTGGCTTCTCTGCAAACGGCCATGGCTTCCCCCGTCGGCCAGATTTACCAGGAAGGCAGGGTAAATCGTTTTTGCCGGACCAAACGGCGAAAGCCGACTGGCCAATCTTACTGCTGCCTACAAGACAAATGGCGTGGCGGCGGGGCGGCGGATGAGGGGAAGGGTAGGAGAGGGAGAGAGGGGAGGGTCGACCTGCTGGCCCATTTCCAGGAAATGACCGACAGCCCCATCCCCTCTCACAGTCTCAGTGGAGCAGTGATATTTCCCGGCAGGCCCCGGAAGCCGTGTCGGTGGTGGTCAGTGGTCAGTGGTGGTCCGTCCGGGTGGTCAGTGTCTCTCTTACATCCTACACTGTTAAAATGGTGTTTAGAGTTTAAATGTGTTAAGGACATAAACATGTTTATAATCTAAATACATTAAACCATATCTGTTTAAAACCTTAACACTTGTAACTTCTAAACATGTGTTTGGTTAACTATGCTTATAATCTAAATGCATAACATCAGTTGTGTTTAAAAGCTAAACACTTGTAACCTCTAACCATGTTTTGAATGGGATATGTTTAGAATCTAAACACATAATATAAATTGTATACTATGGAAAAGAAAAATGGAAACTTTGGGATTAGAACCCACATTCTTTACATTCAAGGTAGAAGCCTAACCAACTGAGCTAACTTGGACTGCATGCAGTGCACACTGGCATAGTCAGCACCAATGAGTAGGATCAGTACTACTATACAGGTATTCGACATCATGTTCGTGTGACAGACAATAGTTCAGTACTCTTATACCCCAACTTATTCAGTTAAGTAGCAAAGCTGGGCTGTGTCTACCTACAGGCCTCCATAGCTCAGTGGTAGAGTGTAGGCTTCATGTGTGAGGGGCCCTGGGTTCAAATCTCAGCTACTGAAGTTACCAAATTACTTCTATTACTTCTATGAAGTAGTTGTACTATTAGTTGTTTTGCCACATGCCCTCCATATTTTTGGCCATGATTAGTAAAATAGTTTTTTTTATACATTTAGGAATTTGGAACTTTGTGATTAAAAATGTTAGAATTTTAAGTTTTTGTAGCGTCATTAAGATAATCACTTCATTGGCCTGCTATTCTAGGTACGGTCAACCAACCAGAACACCCCTAAAACATTTACAAAATATTTTAAAACACCTTTTTAGTATGATTAACATGTAGACACCTTTTTAGTACAAGAACTTTATCAGCTATACCCCGAAAGGTTTTACCTCCAACAATCAAACAATCCATGCAAGGCTAAACCAAGAAGGAAGGACATATGTGGTTATTGGCTCAATGATCCTGTAGTGTGATTACACGAAAAATATAACTTTCAATGCTGTTAACATAACATCTGGTGTAAACTGTATGACATAGTACCATAGCAGTGTTTTACATGTAAGATCTACGGTTTTTATTTTTACACATTACGGTGTATTATTGTTAACTTTAATATGGTTTTCATCCTTAAGAATGAAAGTAAACTGTACATATTACGGTATATTACTGTTTAACTTAACACCTAACACACCTTGAAGATCTAAATGTTTCATAGATAAACACCTAAACATCATAGATTTCTAAACACTTAACAGCTAAACATCAAAAAAGCATAAGCGTTTTGATTCTAAACACCTTGAGGACCTAAACACTTCATGGTTAAACAGCTAAACATCACACATTTCTAAACACTTAACCCTAAACACCAATAATTGTAAACATGTTTAGGGAAATAAAGTGTTCCAAAACTGGATGCACCGAAGTGTTTAGGAAACTGTTTAGGTTCTAAACACTTGTTTTAACAGTGTAATGTACGACTGGAGAACAGCAGTGTTAGTTACACCAACGATGTATACTCGTTGGTTACATCCATAGACATCCCCCTTCTGTTTTCTGACCTATGCACTAAGCTACTACTCGTAACGGGAGCTCTCGCATGACATCGCTCGTCTCGACCATCTTTATGTATAATCTGATATATGATTTTTGCTTTACATAAAGAAATGTCAGAATATGGCTTAGTATATATTTTTATCATTATTCAGATGGAAAATATAAGTATAACAGTGCTAAGGTCTTATGTTATTATGACCTTTATGGTATGCACAGTGATCCAAAAGCAAAACAGAAACACGTCAGTCTACGAATATAGTAATTGCAGGTAAAACTTCACGATCCATGTTTCGACGTCTTACCGTTGATCACATAATGATAATCCACGTAGTACCGTAGATCCGGTACCCTTGGGGCAGGTTGAGGCAATTACCTACAGCATTGCGTGATGCAGTGATACATTATTAATGGTAATTACTATCTATGTTATCGAAAATTGGAAAACAGGCTCATTGGGGCATTGAGCATAATTTCGCATACAGAAAGTGTGATTATGTAGGTAAAGGTAGTGCTATGTATTATGGAAACAATGTAGACAGAACGTGCTAGACGAATATGTGTTTCTGGACGTTACCTAGAAACAGAGGGTAAATCTGGAAGAAGTAACCCTCCACTTTTGGTCTCTTATAGCTAATGGTCGAGTTAGATATAATATAACGAACAATAACACGAGAAGTGGCTCTTGCGGTATTGCTCAGACCGTTATATTACTCCTGTTTTAGAATAGTCATTGTTGTGGCGCTGTATTGTAATCCCGTAGAGTGTTTTACTTTATCGTTAATAATGAATATAGATGTGACGTTAGTTGGCTCCCTGGCCAAAAGAAAGGATACAAAATAGCTGGTTGAGGGTTGGGAACATGGAGCTACTGAGCCTCTGTATGGGCCTCCACAAATTGAATCCTCCAGTGTGCATTCTCGTATACACCTTTTGCACGAGTTCGCGCAGTAGACCATCCCTTATGCATATGGACACGTTCACCAAAACTTTTTGCATGGGCCCCATTTGAACCAATATCCCAATAATGACAAATCCCGATGACTTGTTGTCAAATCAGGTGTTTTGATTCTAGACGTGACAGTCCTATAGGTCTTGATGCTTGAGGTAAGTAACAAGCCCTGTAGGATAATACAGAGGAGACCCGGGTCGTATTGTGCCAGTCACGTGTGGCCCTGTCCCTCCCCCTCAGGGTCGTCTGAGGTAAAGGTCGGACACTGGAGGAGGGCTCTCCGACCCAGAATACTGACCCAGAACTAGGGAAGGAGAGGTGTCAGGGCATGGTCGGTGCCCCTTTTAGAGCAATCCAATCGCCATCTGAATAAACAAACACTTGAATGGCGTGCATCCATACATCTTGAAATGATCAGATTCCAACTTCATTTATTGGGGGTGGGAAATAAGATGCCTTCCATTTTAGATAAGAGAAAGGATAACCACTTAAGGATTTGCTTTTCTTATTCTTAATTTTGAGAAATTAGTGGTATATTCTACTGGACAAATATCGATGTGAATGTTTTGAACTATAGTAGGTTAATCATCCGATAATGTTAAGGTTACTTTAGGTGGTTGATTTGCCTATGGATAATAGCTAGCTTCTTTTGCAGTCTCCTCCTGGTTTGACTGCTGAAGTCCAATACATAATAATAGTTCCTGTATTATGTAAGACATAACACTCGCATGAAAGGATGTTCTTAATTTATTCCTGTGTTATTGTACTTCCATGACAAGATCTGAATTAACAATGAACAGCTCCAAGGACAGAATCCACTCAATCACACCCAGTTAACGCTCCCGCCATCTAAACAGTCTATCAGCTTCAATTCCAACTCCCGGATTAAGCTTTTAGAACTCAACCTTTCCAGGATGTTTAACTCACAACAATGTTCAGCTTACTCTGACTGAATGCCGGCTACGATAGCCCTTATGTATGATGATACAATACACGTCATGACATAGACTCCTCCTTACTCCTTGCCTTTTGACATGGAGTTATATAGCTAAATAGCTAAAGTGTGCATTGATGTAAACACTACACTAAGCTTACTTAGTATGGACTGACCACCCACGTCAGTACAGTTGGATGCATGCATCTTCCAATTTTCAACCTGAAACCTATACTGATCAATTAAGGATGCACCAAAGACTAACCAAATACACCGTGTTGTCTGTGGAGCGCTGATGTGGCTGTAAAAATTAATTCAAAAGATTATAAGTATATATAAGTATATATAGATATATATAGATATATATATATATATATATCATTTATATCATTTTTTTAACATGACAAGGGGAATATTGCCCTTTGCGTTCAAAAACTCCTATATGCAATTATAGTTCAGACGCCTCGTGTTATTACCACAATATCAGTCCTCGCAACATCTCTTTAAGCACGTTTTACGTCTACGTCAAGTGATGTTTTGATGTCTTACATCAAGTAGGATAGATTGAATAGGTTGGAATTGACGCAAATTCGATGTAGCAGGTCTTCAATCAAGAGACTGACAGCATCCTTTTAGAAAAGAAGGCACTAGAGTCTACTAAAGAGAATCTGTAAGAAGATGGAGAGTCATTAGTCGTCGTGTCCGCAGGCGTTTTATCCTAATGAATAGCAAGTGATGGCTGACTGCCAATATCTACCTGGGATTCTCATAATTAAAGAAGCATTTGTCCGTATAACGTACATTAACGTAAGTCAACTTCAATTAAATTCTCAGAGAAGCATAAAGAACGCCAGCTTTTTGACATAGTCCCTAGGAAACTATCGTCAAATATGAATTCTTATAATGTAGAATGCCATCATGATGGTCCTTATACATTTAGATCAGCGTGTGCCCAAATAGTTATATCGTATCAATTGTATACAAATAGTTGGTATTGGCAAAGACGTGAGGCCTTACAATGTGAACATCGAGTAGCTAAACTACTCCATACCTGTCTCGCCGACTTTACAGAGATAGGTCAACAGCAGTTGACCGTCAGAGGTGAATAGTCAGTGGAAGGCAATGCTATCTAGGTCACAAGAACTCAAACACAAAGTAAACAGTAACTTAAGACTTGTCACTTTGTCTAGAATGTCAACAATGCCATGCTATTGGATCGATTTGACCATCACTGCCACACATTTCCAGAATGAAGCTTGTACATCTTGGTTAAATCCAAACCCCTACACGTCCTCAACATGTCTATTCCAATGATGGCATGTTTCAATGCCTTACCTCCATTATATAACACAGCAATTATCCTGGTATCAGATGAATGGAAATTGCCTTATACTCTTATCCTACTCGTCTCTTATGCCAGAAGATCTAACCAATAAATTCCTGATGCTATGCACCATCATTTTAGATGGTATAAACCTACATCTCCTAATTCAAGCCCGCCCCCCCCCCCCCCCCAAAAAAAAAAAAAGGAAAAAAAAAAAGGAAAAAGCTATAATTATATAGCACATGCATATAGAATAAAAGAAAAGAAAACAAGGGAAAAAACATCAGCAACAACTTAACATCATCCCGCCCCAGGAACTCGGGATACTAACACACATTCTCTAACTTGGGTTTGCCCTATCAAGAATCACACCACGCTTGTAGTTCCAAGTAAAGCCAAATGGACAATTGCCCTGATTGGGAAGCTAACCAAATTACGGGCCCTGGCCTCAGCTGCCGGTGGTGGGCGGTGGGGCTTCCTCCTCCTTCCTCCTCCTGGCGCTGCCGGGAGGGACCTGTCCCAGACCCAATCTGCCTGCACCACTTATCCCGGGGTGTGCCAGCATCTCTGATCGAACATGATAAGATGTAATCAAGAGATGCGCATGGAAATGAACGTCCATAACTCAGAAGCGCCCGCGTTTTTAGATGGCAGATTGGGAATGGCGAGAGGCACCTGCTAGAACCATGCTCTGAGATGCTAACATGGGATGAAATATGTTTCATAAATGTTTGGTGATATGTTGGTTACTTCAAGGTGTTAAGATTATAATGACATTATGTCCCTCGCATATGAGTAAACAATGCTTTAGACCTGAGTGAGGAAGCTGGCAGTACGTTTCACGTTTGTTGAACCAGTCAAGTTTTACTCAGACCATGTCAGTGGGTTGGGTTAGATAAATACATTCATGCAATCTTCATGTGAGACCTTATAAGATCGCTTTTAGCGAGGTAAACAATTGAACAATGTATGACATATCCTATAACAAATTCATGTGCATTGACCTTTTCTTGTTGAATGCTTTTCACATAGACTAAAAACATTTTTCTATAAAAAGTATTAAAAAATCTACTATAGAGGCTTTATAAGCATTGAGGTATCAAAACTGATATCACACATGATATCTCCATTTGTCTTTATTCCATATCGTTATATCGTAGCATAATGGCCAGGCGTCAATCCAATCCTTCTCTTTAAACCCACATAAGCCGCTGTTGCTGCCTCATAAAACCTCCATTCCCAAAGCCATCCCTCTCCCCGCGCCAACACTAATGCCACCTGTTTTGCTCCCTTAATGAACAGACTCTTGTGAATAATCTGTGCGGTTGTCGTGTAAAATCCCCAAACCAAGAAGAGTAATCACGTCCTCTTTTTTCTCTCGTTCAGGTCTCTGGTGGACCGCGCCAACGTGTGGCTGCAGCAGAACCCTGACGCTCGGGTCATCTCCTGTGAGAGCCTGGTGGTGGAGGGGGTGTACGACATCGGGGAGGACGACTGGACCGGGCTGGACGGCGACGCCTGGGACGAGCACAGGTTCCCCGCCTACGTCACACTGCTTAGGTAAGGGCACACGTCAGCAGTTCTTCATATTGAAAGTATTATTTTCTTTCTGTGGATATTGATTCATGATGGAGCCTAGGCTGGATGAATGTCTATTTCTGCATTACTTTTGATGTGATATGTGCGTTAAAGAAATTAAGTATGTGGCTTATAGAAAATTATCATAACCACTACTTCATTAATACATCCGAAAATATGTTGTGACGGTAATGGTTATTAACAAAAGACATATTTTTTAATAGATTCTGTGGTGTAAGATTCAGGAGGTCTTACACGGGTCTTACAGTATACATATGGAGGCACAACTATAGTTGTGTTCTAATTCTGTCTGCCTTGGTAGAATCTATGTAAGCCTCACTCCAGAGTTCATCGTTTTGATCATCAGCAGTTGGTTGTATCAGAATATTCAGGGTGCCCCTACATAATTATCTGACCTCTAAGTAGACCTTGCTTTACTTAAGACTTCAATATGTTTATCATCAGCCTCATTAGCACTCTGTAAACCTCGTTTTTCTCCCTAGAAAATTCCCCCATCAGCATGTTTTCTGAGTACTGCTATTATATAGACCCTACTTTGCCTGATTTCATTATTTTTCTATCACCTCTCGCTGCTCCAGCGTCTGCCGGGTAACCCAGTCAGACTGGTTTAATTGGTCCTTAGCGACAACGTTTTGCTTTTGCCGTCCGCAGCGCAAATGGAGGCATGTATTATGAATGCAACCAGAGGCAAGCTATCAATTATTTTCAGCAGGTGGCAGTTGTTGAACCTAATTGAATTCTGTAAAGGGCCACACCCAATGTTATTGCTGCATCAAGTAAAGGAGTACATTGACTTGCTAATGAATATATCTATCGACTATGTACATCTGAATATTCACATCAATAAGTCTATTTGCTATTTGTGCCTTTAGGTTTTCTGTGTGCTTTGATGGTGGGTCAGGTGCACTTTACATGTTAAATTGTAAAAAGAAACGTGACGCTAGAGGTTACCTAAGAATACGGGGGAAAGATACGCCTATACCTTTAATAAGACTGGTGCCCTTAAGCATCAGTCCCTCAATGTTTGTACAATAGCAATCGATGTTCAGATTTGTAAGCAACTGATAGCTATATTTAGTGAAATGCTGAAGGTCTGAGGCAACTTCATAATAGAACGAGTAGAGATAGAAATATCTTATGTCGTAGCCGATAATGATTGAGCATGATGCTACAACGTAAGAACAATGTGTCTAGACACCCCGACAGACAGGGTATTGATGTTATCGTCACTCATAATGCTATTGATATAAACCATGCAGACTATACTTGCTGCCCATGTCTCTCTTAGCTGCCCCATTTTACTTCCTCTCTTCCTTCTGATTCCTGCCTCTCTGTCACTTTGAAAGTTTCTCTTCTTTTGCTGTTTCATGTACATCTCCTAGTTCATCCCTGACCCAATCTCTTCCCTCCTTCATTCCAAATCTCAACATCTGATCCCTTCTTGCAGTCTTAAGGCTCTTTGGGGCCCTCCATAAATGACGTCAGACACAAGGGTTTGGATGGATAGTCTGAACAGTGTGACTCTGCCTGAATACGGGACTTATTTGCATGTTTTAAACAGAAAATTCAGTGTGACAGGGGGTGGGGGGTCCTAAAAGTAAGCTGAACATGTGTGACATAATTTATGGACACCCCCTTTCCTTCCGCCCCCTACTACAGGGTATCCGAAACGAGGGGAGATTGTATGAGAACTGCCGTTCTGCAACTTGTTACCTCAATGTTGTCATTTCCTGGTGCGTTTCCTTACCTTCTTTTCCATCTTAGCCTCCATTCCTCTTTCTACCCTTCATACCTACCTTTGTTGTTTCCCGCTATAAATCAGGTCTGAAGAGCTATTATGGCAGAGACTCCCCTTCCCCTTCCTCCCAACACCCCACTCCCCACTCCCCTCGCCCTGTATACACGGTATAATGGATTGTAATCAGGTACAAGTCAGCCTACACCTTGGTAGGCTGGTTCCCGCCCTTGTCCCGCTTCTCTCCGACTATTGTGAGGCGATCTAGGTCAGCCGAGCGGTCTGAGTGAGCGGTGTCACCTATTACATAATGTCGCGCGACCTCTACAGAGCGGTCTGAGCGACCGGTCTTGAGGGTGGTTTCTGAAGCTACTTGACAATGACAGGTTGGGGGTAGGGGGCTGCTGTGCGACTTTGAGGGTGGTTTCTTGCCCCCAATGACTCATAACTTCCTAGACTTACAAAGAATAGTTAATGTTTTAAATTGTATGTACATATGAGGATAATTTTGATATATCTGCTTTGTTTATATGGAGTGGTTTCAGGAAGGTTCAAGGTCATTCCATTTTCCCATACCAGTGGTATATGTTAATTACCACGGGGGACCAGTGTAACACCTTGGTTGTTGGCACTCCAACCTCGTTAGGTGGCGCCACCGTCTCAAAGCAGAGATCGATACGCACTGCGTATGCCCAGAGGTCTCTGCGCATGTCAAGAAGGTTAATTGCTTTCCCCAATCTGGTGGGCCGACTCCTGATGAGGGGGCCGTGTGGAGGCCCCTCCTGGGCTGTCAGAGATACTGGTCCCGGGTCTGAAGGGGCCGTCCTTCATCCAGGCCACTCCTCCTGTATGGAGTGACAACCCCACATACAATGATATGAGGAAATGTACTATGGAGGTTAATGAACTCTGGATATGATCGAGCACAAAAATAACAAGTAGTTCAAACAGCTATATTGTATTTATCTGATGTGTCTTATGTATCTTTATTTAAAGTCAAGCTGTTTTAAAACAACGTGCGAGACCTCACTAGACCTAAACATCATTATAATGTCTCCACATTAAGCTCTTTTCTCCTAGGCCTTGTGCAGAGGTGGTCACGAGACCATATTTTGGTGATCACCATGTCCTTATCACATCCACGTGTCTAAAGGATAAATCTAAAATTTATTAACTCTGATTGATAAAAAAAAAACTGTGATTGAATCAAATAGATGCAGCAGACAGATCGGTTCTAGATATTTCAAAATTGTGAAAAATGATCACCAAAATGGCGTCCACACCCTTCTGACAGTTGTGACTGCATCTGCACAACGTCCATATCCTTCCCTGTTCTCCTAGACTGGTATTCTTGTATACTTAAATGTCCTTTTTCTCTCCCGCGCCCCAGAATATGGATCACGTCGACGCCCCGCGACAACCGGGCGCGGTGCTCGCCGTGCCAGCTGGGGTACCGCGACGTGCTCCCGGCCCGCCTGGAGACCAACCCGGAGGCCATCGGCCCCAAGTACGAGCCGCTCAGCGAGGCGCTCGCCAACTTCAACCAGCGCCTGGCCTCGGGCGAGGAGCTGCTCCCCGGTAAGGATGGGGTTTTTGTGTCTGATATGTATTTGTCTTGTATGTCTTGTGGCTTGTATGTATTTGGGGTGTCTCAGAAGGTTTGTTGTTTGGAATTATTCAACGAAAAACGGTTTTATTTAAGTTTCAAAACGAGTTTTCATTCGCCTGTGTATCAATATGATAGGTAAATATGATAAGATAGGAGTACCCATTTAAGGTTCCATGAAAACAGTAAGACTTATGCTAAATTTGAGCAGAGCGTGTTTTTCCGACGCTGTTGTTTTTTGGCCTCAACCGTTGTCATTAACTCAGTTATAGCTAGTTCTGGTAGCGTTAATTCATTTCGTTGACGTTCCCTAGCTGCATTATAAAGCACTCAATTATACTATTCAAACGAAGCCGACAATACCAGACTGCTGGAGCAGCTCATCCGTCTTGATTCTGTGCTAATCTTTGCTGGTGTGTAAATTACCTCTTTCGTCCATATTCGTCAGGGCGAACTACGCCGTGAGTAGTATAGGGAAAGGTGACATTGTCCCAGGCTCCCGGCCACTGCAGCCATCCATCCCACCGTCCGCATCCCTAAATACTGTAAACGAACTCATTTTCATGAATTTTGCGCTTTGCCTTAAATGCGCGAAAATATTATATGAGTGAAAAAATAAAACATCATGGATCAGATAGAGATTACGCGAAAATGTCACAAAGTACTGAATGCGCGAAAATTTAGCAGCGCGAAAATATATACGTTTAGTCAGATTCAGTACGATAACATCGTAACACATCGGTCATGAGACTAACCCACAGTTCTAGACGGTTCTATTCCTGCCGACTTGCTTTCGCTAATTGTCCAAGGACTGTTTAGGACGCGGCGTTCTATAAAGGTGGCCGGTCCCGGTGAATGCCCGCCGTGATTTATTCACTGCCCTCCTCCCCGCGCCGCCCCCGACTGGTGAATACTCCACAGAAATAAGGCAGATAAACGGGGGCGGCGCGGCCTAATTTAGCCCTCCTCTTTTGTATTCATGAGAAGTTTTCCAGCTAGCAGTGAATTAATTGCCAGCTCGCCTAAGGCGGGAAGATAGGCCTGCAGTGCTAACCGCAAGGTCTCGTGCCGAACGTCGCCTCCTGAAAAACGTCCGCTCCACTAAAAAAAACGTTCGTCCTACAACACTTTAAAAATGTCCTTTTAATGACATCACGCATGCGTTGACATGGATGTCGCGCCTAGTGAACGAGGGAGACACTTCTCTATGACGTCACTAATTACATGAAACCCCTCTTTTGATGAAAGAATAACACAATAGTCTAGAGACGTGACTCATTTTCGGCAAATTGGAATAAGACGTTCCTTACAGGAATTCAGGTTGGCCGCAGCAACTCACCACTCTCTGGGGGTCAGGAAGAAAAAGACCAGGACAAAACGAGAGGACGTCTGCTATTGTTTCGCCATCATTCCTGAACATAACTGAATAGTCCGCGACGGTAGATTTGTCACGAGGGTTCCAACGTGATGTCCAATTAACGTCGAACTTTTTTGTGACATAACTTTTTAGCAGTTGTCATTTGAAGTACCTTTAGTGTTGGGACGTGTCAACTAGTATTACTGCAAGTAGAGGTTTCAGGGCGACAAGGCTATTTCTTAAATCCATGTAAATATAGGTGACATGAGCTTATAATGATAGCAGCATTAGCACTTCCTATTATAAAATTGACGTGGGCCACAGAAGGGTTAGCACGCTAGTACGCTTTGTATATTATAAAAATGATATGATAAAATCCAGATGACGGTCATGATCAACCGAAACTTGTAAATTTAGATTTGAAATTATCTCCATTGATAGACAAAACATACAGGAGAAGGGTTTGATATAGTCCTAGAGCCTAGATCCTCCTCATGCAGATACCCTCCACTGTCCATACAATACAATACATGCCCTTTCTACTCGCAGGTCGGCCCATCTCCGTCGAGACGTGTACATGTCGGTTCACCACCAAGAACTGCGGCCTGGACCCTGACCGGACGTTCTGGATGACGGTCCGTAAAATAGACGTCCACTGCTACCAGTTCTTCCGCATCTTCTACGTCCACACCAAGCAGCCGCAGCTCCACGAGATAGGTAAGTGTCCAGAGCTAAATAAGCACAATATTGAATATCTGGTTCTTTTAAATCCCTTCACAAGTAAATGATTTATATTGCGAGGCTCAAAATTGAATTCGGTTAAAAATAGTTGACTAGGCCCCTTCATATTTGAAATGAAATTCACATATTGTTGATTGTTTGATCTGAGACATGTATATAGACCTATGCTGTTTGAATGTCCGCCTATATTAAGCATCCTATGCCTTTCGATTGTTGTGGCGACAACAGTTCCATGTGTCTAAAACAAAATAAAATTGTTTTCAAATCAAATATGAATTGGTATTGCATTTGCATTGCGGGTTCTCGTCCAATCAGCCTGTATCTGATACAGGGATATATGGATAACATCAGGGGTGGATCCCCCCCCCCCAACCCTTTTGGTGGATCCTTAAAATAAAAAAAGAGGGGGAAATGCCAATACGTGTACCGCCGAATGAACACCGTTTTAGTATTTAGTCTTTATGCTGACGCCACCCCACCCCCTATTATTTGAGAACCCTATATCCGCCCATGTCAAACCCCTAATAACCTCTGTCTCTCCGCCAGGCTTCACGGACTTCACGCCCCACTACACGGGTAACCCGAAGCGGGTGAAGGTGGTGAAGGCCGAGCACTTCGTGCACCTCACCCGGCGGGCCGAGCAGTGGTTCGCCACGCCCCAGGCCGCCAACAAGCACCTGCTCAACGTGCAGACCCTCGACCACAACATGTACTTCAAGTGTGTCAGGGACGCCATCGGTACGTTCGGATTTTGTGTCTTTTTTAAATTGTTATTTGATCTTTTGGACCTTTTATGTTTTGCGTATATCATGGCCCGTTGACAATTGAATTATCACTAAAGCGTGTAGGACTATATAGTGGACTATGTAATATGTATGGAGCAGTTTTATGTTGACATGATGGTTTCCTAAATTTAAATTACATCCCGATTACGTATAGATTATATCGCATTCTACATCAAACATTGAGCATTTCATTTATATGATTGTATGGAAATAAAAGAAAGTGCAGTTAAACTTTAGATTCCTAGATAGAATCTGGCTTATGAAACTTGTTCCTTTTGTCGTTGTCACATTATCATATTTGCATCTGTATTTTTTATGGTTTATTTATTATGTTCTATAATATATAATCGTCATTATTACGGCTTAATTAAGTGATCTCCTATTTGCCCTCCCCTACAGGTCATGAGAAGAGGGTGCTGGACAACCCTCACTGTGTGCACGTCTACGGACAGAGCATCTACCACACCAAGATCCTCCGACTCTACTACACCAAGTCCTCCTCCTGCACCTCCCCTGGAGGCGGCACGAGCAGCGCCAGTGACCTGGACACCACGCCGCCCTCGCCCTGCTCCAGCCCGTCCACCACGTCCTCCAGCCTCTCCCCCCACGTCCTCCATAAGACATTCCACATCAGCCACCCCGTGTCGCCCGCAGGGGTCCGGATCAACGGCGACCAGGGGGCGCTTTTCCCCAACCTCTACATGGACGAGGTCATGTCAAGGATCCGCCGCTGGATCGTCATGAAAGGTAATAATCGTTATATATGATAACTAATTAGTTGTATATTTTTTGTATGTAGGCCTATAGGATTATCAGCTTGAGTTTTTGGCTGTCCTTGTGTCATCATGATTATTTCAGTTGTTGGTATAAAGGGAATATAACTGTCTGAATATTGGATATAATTATAATACTTGATAGTGCGTTATCAACTAATGTTACCTAATACATATATATGTCCCTCAATTACATGCAATGCATAGACTTTGCTAATTTTCTGTGATATAACCTCCATGGATTTTAATCGGAAATAATAAAAAAAAATATTTCAAATTAGCCAGAGCGTAATGTATAATTGGATAACAGTGACCTGATCAATCCACTGATTGCAGTCTTTAACTATACACACACGACTAAACCCTGTCCTGCCATTTACTTATAGTGCATAACTAGGTTGCATGCAGTTACATGGAAGTAATCCAACTATTTAATAAAAAATAAAACAACTCCTAATGTGTCCTCCTCCTCCCCATGCAGGTGTGAAGGTGACGGGCGTGGAGACGGTGCGGCTGGCCACGTCCCACTCCAAGGAGTCGGTCAGTGCCGAGGACACGCACTTCGAGTCGCACGGCCACCGCGGCACGTGCGTGGTGTACGCCGTCCGCCTCTACGTGGACGACGACTGCGGCTCGCTCTCCAAGAAGGACCTCAACCCCGAGCCCAAGCTCGTCAAACTCACCGACCACCACTGCACGCTGCTATAGCCTGCAGGCGGCGCCACCTCCGTAGTAGGGTGAAGTCATTTAGTGTACATAGTGTTATCTGGTTATAGTCCCACTGTCTGGGAGGGGAGTGGGGAGTGAGGCATGCACTGCAGTTCAATATCTGTCTTGGGTTCTTTACAAATGTACATGTATATTCATGAGTTGAGAGTTACAAAATAGGCCTTATGACTATGCTTATTCTGAGGATAGTCTTTAAAATGATGAAAAGGGTAGGCTGGCCTATTAGTTGGTTTATACCTTTGAATTACTTTCAACGATTACAGATTTTTTCAGGAAAGCACGGACGTAGATATGGTTCTTAAAAACAGGGGGAAAGGGGGCAAAAGAGTATTGGGGAGGGGTGTATGTCCAAGGGTGTTTGGAAGTGGAATACTCACATAATTCCAAGACTATTGTGGCCAGTAAGCTCTATTGAAGTTTATCCCAAATAATATTTAGGAACTCTTTAGGGTTGAAACCGCGTACGCCCTTTCAGGGAGTTATTGCAGTTATGGTTAAGATTGGTGCTTCATGCGTTAAGGGACCCATAACGGACGTTGAACTGGAGTATATATGTTACACTGCCTGAAGCCCACCCCCCCAGCAGTGGTTGTTAAGGTGACTTGTGGCGCCCCCTCGTGTTAACGTGGAGCACGCCGGGCGTCCTGCTGTGATGTTTCTTGTCCATGTTGAAGTATTACTGATTATAGCAAATGGATGTTTCGTGGCAATACTACAGATACGCATTGACATGGCGTGGCACTCTGATTATTCACAATGAGATGCTATCAATAGTTTCTTGTGATAAAGAGAGAACATACATTGTTTATTATCTTGTAAAGTGAAGAAACTTTATGTAATTTAAAAGCTACATAATTATCAATAGAACATTTATTATATATATGGACATAAATTAGCTATAAGTATTTCGAGTAAATTTTACATGGGTAGAATAAGTAAGTGACGTGGAATTGAAGGATGACCCTTCACTAGTGTGCTCCATTTCGGAAACCCCAAACGCCTTGATGTCTATGGCGTTTGGAACTTTGAATATTAATGCATATATACTTGTATATAATGTATGATTGCTAGTCAGAACAGTCAGTGAGCAGACTGAAGCTCGTCCGTAAGTGAGGTGAATCATTAGTGGTCGCTGAGAGGAAATCTACTAAGCTCTAGTCCAAAAACACAAGTCGTCCATGTTTCCTTCTGTTACATCATAGAAAAGACTTAAAAATTATGACATCAAGTTCAATTCAGAGAACAAGTCAAAATGTTGCCTCTTTGCAGTGTGTGTATCTTTTCAAAAAGTCTTTGATAAAAATATAGGCCCTTTGTGTCCTTGCAATTTGAGAAAAGAGATTCTATTCTATGCCTTTACTTCTTTTTGCGCTGGATATATAGATTGCGTTCTAAGACTGTGTTCAGAACTCTTCTGATGACTTAAAATGTAGAAACTGCTACATTACTTGTTGTGTGAGATATAAGGTATATTGTAAATTGTCGCATTTACTACTGTGTTTCTCTAGGATTCCTTAGACGTATGTATGGCGGGCCATAAACTATACGTGGTCACACAGATGGGGAAATGCCATTTTCTATAACATATAATTCTTTTAACACTATCTATCAGTCTGCCGTTGTAATATTCTTGATTAGACCCAAATCATTTTTCAATTTTAGGTATGGATTAAAGAAAAACTGTTTTCAAATGAAGTTTTTGCAGAAGTTACATGCAAGTGTGTTGTATGACCATTGAAGTCAGTCTGGACCATATCCGCGAAATTGGTGGAAGCAAATGGAACAAGGGTCAAACAGTGGTTGTGTACAATGATTTCAAGGGTGCAGTTTCAGCTTTTATGATATAACAGCCACAGAACAATATATTTACAACTTTTTGCACCGATACATAATATAATTATCCTGCTAAGCACAATCTCAATATGAAAAGAATATCATCTGGAAAAAAACATACACAACTGATCACACTGATTTGTATGATCCATCAACTTTTCATAAACGTTTCTTATTGGTATTATTAAATTGTACTTGTCTTCGGAAGATTTGCTACTGCTTGTAATCAGGTGTTTAGTCCGTTTTACTGGAATGTGGGGGACAAGCCAACCAAACCAAAGATAGTGAATAGAAATGAAGTGCATGACTTATTATTATTGTATATAGAGAGAAAGCATTTCTACCTGTCAATGAAATTATATGTCAACAATTTAATCAGTTTATCAAACAATAACACCAGTCAAAATAATTATGTTCAAAAGATAAGTACTCTATTTTGCTGAAGCGGCAGGTTGGATGCCACAATAGGTGTCATTGTGGTGTGGGTTGTTTTGGCCCCAACATTAAAGAATATCTACATTGTATGATGGAATATGATTCCATGGTGGAAATTGCTTCCATAAATTCATGTTATTGACACTAAAGTGTGAGTATCAAATTTGAATAAAGTCTATGAATAATGGGAAAATGTCTTTTGTCTGTTTACCTGTTTACAGGAGGTTTGTCGGCCGCTGTTGGCCGGTTAAATCCTCACACACGAGGTGTAGTTAATCCCTGTTTACTCTGTGTGTATGAGCCAAGGCTACTGACCCTCAAACCCGAAATCGTCATGAGGTCATTTATTAAATACGTCTCAGCTGCTTTGGCTCTCGTCACAGTTTAAAATTCCATATTGTGACAGAGTTTCAATTATGAAAATTCAGACGTCAGCTTTTTAAAACCTGCAGGGGGAATTTAAATTTTGTTATTGGGTAACATACAAGGCAATTTGTGTAACTTGCATACGACACGGAGACCATGTTTTCAACGACCGGTTCAGTAATGTCTCGCCCTGGACAAGTTTGTCAACCAACCAACTGGAAAGTAAATATGTAACTTCACACGAGATCGGAGAATAAGAAATAATGAAAATGTAAATGACGAATACAAACGACATCTTATTGCAAAAGAAAATCCTATCGATTCAATGATTTGCATTGTCGAAACTACTTTCTCCAACAAATCCCCTATTCAATAGCAGTGGTTAACGTGCCAGTTTATGAACTGCTAGAAGTGGCAGAGTTCCACTAGGCCAAGACCAATTACATCACACGTAGAGTGAATTGCAAAATGTAGCCACTGCGTGCATAAGGCTGAAGATAGAATATCTAGTGAAATCTATAACGTGTGATTTACGGTATTTACAAAAAGAACGTAGATGCTTTACAGAAGAAAGTTTAAACAAAATCTGATCTTACAGATGCCTCTTAAGTCAGGGACAACCATTTCCAGGTGTCATATGAAAAGATCGATGGGCGAAAACATCTAATGAAAAATTAAATTTATTTGAGAAAATGTCAACCCTCTTTTTCTGTTGTCCATTCATAACATACGTCCGAGTTTAGGAGGAATGACTTCAAATTTGACATGTTAAAAACATATTGCAGAAAGATTATCCTAAATCTCCCAGGTGGGAAACGCTGTGGGGGAGGTGGGGACAGGTCAGAGTTAACAATTATAAAGTGGTCGAGGTCGCCTTGGCCCAACACGGTATCCCTTAAGGATAGAGACTGGGTACTGATAGGTAACCAAAGTTCAAATCGCACAGTGGACGCATTGCGTTAATACACTGCAATATAAATTTTACATCCTCGATAAAACTCTTTACAAAAGGTCAATACAATAACTTTTCACGATCAGGCTTTTAAAATTAAATGTATCAAGTGGATATCATATAGAAAGAGCAAATTAATCCAATGTATGAGCGTGTGTGATTTGTTGTAGAGAATCAGTCCCCTCGAATTAAAAAGTACCTAAAACGAAAACATTGCAACTACTTCCTTTGTGATTGACGAGAAATGGGGTTTTAAGAAATAACGCCAAGATATGTAAGAAAAGCTACCGGCGCGCCAATGGAGCATACATCCCAGTTTTCTATCCATAAATTGGACCTACTTTGAATGATTAACTTGGATCCCTTGACTTGATTACCTACAGGATTATGAAAATAAACCCGTCGTTATCTAACTCTTATTGACATGTCCCTGAAGGAGCCCATGCCGAAGGCTGAAGGTGTTTTTACTTCAAACACCGGACTCGGCACTGACCACCACATAACCTTAGTTCTTTGATCAAAAATCGACAACACACGAAACTTTAAAAAGCATTCTGCACTTACATGAAATACCACAAAGTACTTTAGTTGCAGGTACAAAAGCATTTATTATTTTTACAAGCATGATCTTACTATAGAAAAAAAACATCCCGAATTATCTGCCTAATCGTAAACATTATTTCTGCTGCTCCCGTTAGAATATATTATCCCAATAAGATATCTACCTTATGAAAATACTGCGCCAGCATCACTATATAATTATTAAACAATGGTCAGCTTTAACATTTTATAATTGTATATAGGCCTGATACAAAACTCGTTATCCTTTTCTAGTTTTCACAAGGAAACATTCTAAGCTTTCTCCAACTTCATTGGTTTTGAAAGGAGCGCTATCTGTTTTTCTGTTTGTCCAACTTATATTCATATGAGAATGACTTGCGTTTTTTTTCTGACTGCCCTTAACTTGCATATGCCAATGCATATAGCGGCCCGAGGTGGAGGTGGGACGTTGGCGGCAGTGCGTGTCGCTTCATGCAGTCTATTGACTCTGTGTGGTTGGTGGGGGTGACAACCCAACAAACCAACACCTGCCCGACTCCCCTAAAGACCCAGAGGCGGGCGGCCGGTCAGTCCCACTGACCACTCCACACCACCAACACCTCACCTGCACAGGCCACCGGGTCACAAGAACTACAGCGAAAATGGGTTGTGGAGGCAGTAAATCCGACCAGCAGGCAACGTCGCCAAAGCCCAAGCCGGCGCCCAAGGCAGCAGCGGCCAAGCCAGCTGAGGCTGCGGCGGCCCCAGCTGCAGCTGACAGCGCGGCCCCAGCTGCGGCGCCCGGCGGCAACTTCCTGAAGGGAAAGACCGTCAAACTGGTCTACTTTGACTTCCCCGGGCGCGGCGATCTCTGCAGGCGTATGTTCTGCCTGAAGAACGTCCAGTTTGAGGATGTCCGTATCAAAGAAGAAACAGAATGGCCCGAGTACCAAAAGGGTAAGTAGAATTTATAAAATGGCATCAAATAATAGTGACGAATCCAGGGTTTTGAAAGGGGGGGGGGCGCTATTGCAAAAAAAAAAATCCTTGATTAATTTTGGGCCGAATTTTACATTACAAACGGTCTAAATGTTGCCCATAAAAGGGAGGGGCGCGCCCCCGCTCCCTCCTCTAAATCTGCCACTGAATAATAACAGGGTTCCTGATGAACCCTCGATAAACAATCCTCTCTGGGGGTTTTTCAAACATATGTAATGTGGTAGAGATAATCTTCTTTAACAGGAATAAGCATTTCTCCGACTATTTTCTTCTAGTATTTATTCATCTATGACTACAGAACCACCTGGTATTATTGAGCCATGGATGAGCCTAGACGGGTCTGTCGTAATATACACGCACAGGTTTATAATCATTCATATCAGGTTCTGGTCCCGTGGAAACTATCGGGGGTGTATACATGGGCTATCCGAACGTCCCTTGTCGATTTTGAAATATACCCAGACCCCCTGTCACTGTTACTGGTGTAATATCATGTAACATCTTGAATTTATTTCAGACCTGTGTCTAAGAAATGCGGATTGCCCGTGTCCCCTCTCATATCATGTTAGTGAAAGGTTTTGTCCCATGTCAAATTTACGAATAGCTTATGTTGCGTATCGATGTCCTAGGTCTACATGCATAGGCCTAGTACCCGCTTATTATGGCAGTAAAGTGCTCTGTTATCCGGCTACACCTTATATAACGCTAGAACCAGCGATCGAAGAACACACGTACACACATAACGGACACGGTCGATTCTTGAAAACACACTGGAGTCAGAGACTTTTACATCCACTTTTTCCTAAAGTGGTTTGCAAGTTGTTTATATAACATATACAGGATCGATAAAAAGGGGAATGCACATTTGGTTTTGGAAGTATACTTTTAAATCATTTTCACAAACGTAAGAGGAGAGATAAGATAGATCTGACAATCATACTGAAATTGTATTATCATTATTTCAAATATCAAGGGACATTAAGCCATCAAAAATCTGGAGGGTAAAAAGTGGGTAAAATAGGAATAGTTGACACAAAACATGATGACTCAGAACCCCATCAGGTAGGGTCAAACCTCTAATGCATGGTTACCGAGAATAATATTTTTCAGAAGTAAAGTCCCTGCTGTCTATTATAGGAGGTTGATGCTAATGTTGATAAGTGGATAATACACCGATAAGACGGACCATGGAACAAAGTTCAATCTCCCCAAAGCAACCCAATCCCATGGTGAGATATGTAATACCTTTACATGACAAAACATGAACCGGTCACTCACTGTTGACATGTCCCTCTGATAGCAGATAGTATCACATGGCGACAGGTTCACTGACAAAAAATCAAGTCTTCTAAACCTGTCATTAACTTGTCTCCTTACAACTTTTGCCTTGTCAAAACGATGGTCATATAATGGATGACTTTGGCACTGTCAAAATCTCAACCTGCCAGATAGGCTGTCAAAAAGTTGTCAAAAAGTTGTCAATTAATTAAATTATAACTTCCCATTATTACTAACTTGTTCTTTAGAGATGGGATACTCCATGTTGATGTGTCCATTATTGAGCTGTTTATAAGATAAGCGTTATGGTGCAGTCACTGGAACTGAACTGCTATTGAGTTGCAAATAATCAAGCAGTCTTGGGTAGTGACAATTCTGATTTCACTACAAAAAAGTCCAATTAGAATTCTCTTAAAATTACAAATAGAATTAAATCTAGCATATTGCTAAAGAAATGTGTACATTCTGTTATCATTCTTCTCACAATGTACTAATGGCTTAGTACTTTTAATACATTGTTATGATATATAATCCAACACGGATCAGGCTTAGCAAGTCTACTTCTAGTCTACTCTTAGAGGAGACATTTTACGCTCCTAGCGCCACCTGTTAACCAGTATAAAAGGCGTTGCAAGGTAGGGAGCGAGCAGTTAGTGAGCAGTTAGTGAGTTAGTTGGTTAGAAGAAACATGTCTAACCAAGGAGTTATACCTGGAGTAAATACATCGACTCCGTGTAACAGATTGGAGTTTACCATTATCCATTACCTCGGACATAGGATTGTGTTAGAGCTGAATACCAGAATGGTCTAGAAGGTGTTGGAGCAACTCGTGTTCTAAATGTGGTTGATTGCTTATAGGAGACGGGAGGTGGACTGATGAAGACTTATACATGGTGGCTTTGACTCGGGATGAGATGTTTATTGAATAAAAACCCTTTCATATTACGAAACTCCCTCATCGTTCATTTCTTTTGAACTATTGGGAAGTGAATGGACAAACTTTAAACGCAGTCTGAATTACTCAGACATTCTGGAAAGCAACTCATGAAGACTTGGATATACACGAATCTTACGCAGTCTTAAATCAAACATTAACAATAGTTCAACAATACCCTATATTTATCATGATAAAGTCCACTTCCTCCAATTGCTATTTCATCCTGTCCAATTGAAAATGGCAATGTCGCCCTGTCGAATTAAAAATAATTCAATGTCTCCTGTCATTATCTTTGAAAATCACATGTCGCATGACCTTTTGAATATTCATTTAACATGTTTTATTTCAACAAAATATGCTCAGACATGTCCACAAAAGTTAGTTCTGATGACATGGCGGGTGGTGCAAAGGTGAATAAACAAGACCAACATGTGTGAGAGTAGGCACTGACCAGGGGAAAGTGTACACACACAGAACGGACTGGGCCGTCGTTAATGCCCCCATGGACTGCTTGCTTACCCAGCCAACATAGAAACCACCATTGACAGACTCGGCCAGAGTTTGTCTTGGATCCATACCGTTGATTTTCTATTTTTCTGTTATGCTTACTCATGATGAATGATTAACTATACCTATTACTTGTATTCGTGTGTAAAGTAATGCATCCATGAGATCTCATGTTGTCGTCAAAGAGCTCATCTTTATGGCTGAAATCACAGGGCCCATGCTGATATTGACTAAAATCCCAGTGCCCTTATAACACAGCCCATATATAATTGAATGACGTTGTTGCTTTCATCTGTGTGAAATTTTGATTGGATACAAAGTATAAATGTCATGAATAGATCTATCCACAGACATTTATATAAGCAAAAGATTGCAATTATCTTTGCGATCTCCCACCAAAATGTTCATGACCATGCGTTTCAATAATAATTATGCTCTAGAGAATATTTTTATAAATTATTTTATCAATATTATCTAGAGCATTTTAATGTCAAATTTTAAGTTTGTTGATATTATGTCACAGTGTGTAATGTCACTGTCATAAGGGTATTGCTCCAATAGCCAATGTGCATACGATTGAGACAAAATAAACTCATCCTGATAAACTGACATCAAATCTGAGACATAATGTCGGATACATTGTAAACTGAGCTTTACCGAAGGTCTCCTTATGTCAAAGGCGGACAGTTATGGAATGCCTTGCCTCAGTTGATACAGGATAAAGAAACAGTATTGGACTTTAAAAGGGCTATTCAGACATATCTGTTATAATAACATTTTTTCATCTTGAGCATATATCACGGTGTATGTCAGATGCTGATCTCAGCTACGACTACTCACTGAATCAATGCTCTATGCTTATACTGCTATAAACTATTTGCTTGATGTACATAGCTTGTTCATAATATTATACAAATTATGTGTTCACCACCTGTACGGAAGATCATGTAAATGAGTACGGTAAAAAAAAAAAAAAAAAAATGTTTCTTTTTTACAGATACCCCATGGGGCACCGTACCGGTCCTAGAAGTCGACGGCGTCAAGATCGGACAGAGTAAGGCAATGGCCAAGCTGGTTGCCAAGGACTTAGGTGAGTGACACCCTTATCTACAGGTTCATGATAAACTTTGATGTTTGGTATAAGCATTGGTTAAAACATATTTTCAACATACATTCAATTACAATGTTTAAACATGACAAATTCAGAATGGTTCGAAAGTTCTCACATTACTCTCGGTGGTTTCTTCTTTAGAAAAAGAGAGAATGCATGTATAATGGCATAATGTATGCGTCCAGGTCAAATTAACAAACTCAAGTAATCTATTATGTATCTGTACAGCTGCGGAAAAGAATATTGTCTGAAGATATTAATTAATTATTTCCTCCCTCAGACTTAAACGGTAAGGGCCCCGAAGAGGCGGCCCACCTCGACGAGCTCAACGACTTCCTGGATGATTTCCTCCCAATAATGGCTTCAATCTTCTACGCCAAAAACGACGAAGAGAAAGCTGTAAGTAATCAAACGCAACTAGCCCGGTTTTCGTTTTATAATTACATGCTTCAATAACTAAAAAGAGGGGTGAGCATGGTCGACACAAATCACATATTTATCACGTAATGGGGGAGGGGGAGGGGGGGTTGAATAGCCTGATTTATTGATATTTCTTTTTCTTTTTGAAATTTTATTAACGACTTCATGCATGATAGCACATGTTCTCCCAGCTTGTCCTGCGGAAGTATACGTATACAAATATATTATAGGCAAATTGCTAATGAAAAAAGTATAATACAATTTGATAAAAAAAAAAGTATTTCCTTGTGAAGCTGAAGACTGGCCTGTAATGAATGATATCATGAATTTGAAAACCAATTTTGCTACATCAGCTCGTCCTCATACTTATCATTATTACTAATAACACAATGATTATCGGGCCACCGGAAGAACATGTATGTACATGAAGGTGCCAATAAAACCATTTCTCAAAAAAAAAAAAGAAAAAATCAGTAAGGTGACCATAAATAGCTACAGATATTGACCCCACGCACCTTAAGATAGTAGGGCACATCTATCGGTAGGCATATATAATATATAGCTTAAAATTATTTGTATCCATTTTAACCAATCACTTTAATATATATATATAAATATATATATAAATTTATATATATATATATATATATATATATATATATATATAAACCGTGTCGTCCAATGCATATAATTATATTTTGTCTCCCTATCAGGCACTCGTCGGTCCGGTCACGGAGAAGGCCGCCCCCGAGGTGGCGCGCCTGGAGGCCATGGCGGCCAAGAACTCCAGCGGATACCTGGTCGGAGACCAAGTAAGTCACGTCTTCAGATTAGTGTATTATCATGGAGAGTAAAATAGGCATAAGGATATTCTGATGTGAGCCCCCTGGTCACATTAATTAGTACAGATAAGGCCCATTGAATCGGTCAGACATACCGCCTCACAGAGTTGATTCTCCATCCTATTTTACTCTCCATGGTATTATTAACACGAGGTTGTGTCCAGAAGAGACTGCCCATTCTCCGACCCACAGGGTCACATATTACTTTCAGCACCATATGCACAGACTTGTGGTGCCCAACAGGGGTGAATCCAGGATTTTAAGAACAAAATTTAAAAAAAAAAAAGGGGGGGGGGCGTCCAGTAGCAAAATTTTGGGCTGCGAAGTTTAATCATGTCAGTGTCAAAACATATCTAAGTGGCAACATTTGGAGAAACGTTAGGCCTATTTCTCTACAAACTTTGATAAATCAACTGGTAAAAGGGGCAACAAGAAAAGAGAGACATTAATAGAAACTGTGTGAAATAGTTGTTCACATAAGATGGGAGGAAATAAAAATCATAGGAAAAAGTCGTACTGAAACATCATAATGTTTTGACGTTTTATCCATATTTTCTATTTTCTTCATATGGTGTTATAAGTAAAATTAATACCATAATAATACATACCATTTATTGATTTATTGGAATATAAGCCTTTTAAGTAGTTCAGCTTTAAGAATGATAGAGTAACTAGCATGGAAGAAGCTTTTGAAGTTTAATCTGTTCTCAGTAGTCACATGCATATCACAATTAAGAGAATACTCTCTAAATCTTCCCTTACTACATTGAAAATCCTTAGTCCGGAATTCTGTTTAGGTTAATCATGCAACAAGTTCTGTATAGTTTAGCTTGTACCTGCGTTAGGTACCGGCATGTGTCACTCTCCGAGCAGCCGACGGCCCCTGACTCTATGACTCTATAATTATAGCCGACTGAATATATATTAATAAGTTGGCTCATTCTCTATGATCTGGAGCTCCTGCTGCCCTATCGTATGATGTGTTCGTGGGTCATGTCATCACACAATATAACTTATATAATAGCCACACCCCTACTAAAGTGATGTCTCACATTAGCACACTATAGCATATATTTAACAAATACAAACCTAATTATATCTCCTTTTGCTTTTCAGCTATCGTACGTCGACCTTCACTTCTACGTTATGCAATTCTTCTTTGGAATGTTCTTGGGCAGTGACTTCATGAAATCTTACCCTTCACTCGTCGCACTTACAGAAAAAATCGCAGCCATTCCAGAAATGAAAGCCTACGATGAGAAATACATACATTCATTTGTTATGCCTGAAGCAAAGTGAAAAATCAGACAGTTAGTCGAATCTGGCATTGACTAGCAAAATTCTAGGTTAACCAGTGAGACTCTAACTTTCTAACCTTTCATCATGTATATTTTCTTATCATAATACTTACCCCTTGGTCATTTTGCCCATTTTCTTCAGAATAGGAACTAGGCGTTATGCCTCTCTCCATTCTGGGCTATTTGACTGTGGGGAAACCATGAATTTTGTACTGGGGACTGGACACCAGTTTATATCTGTGATATATATCTTGTTCAGGGACACCAGTTTATATCTGTGATATATCATTGGACACCAGTTTATATCTGTGATATATCATTGGACGACAGTTTTATATATTATGTAATATATTATGAGCCGTTATGTGATCAGGGACATGCCATACCTCGTGTTGTCTAATGTTTCATTTAAATGTCATGCGTCGTTGTAAATTTGGGCCAAAATGTTGGAGAATATTGCCCTGTTGCAGCCAAAATAAATCCACCTCATGGAAATCGTTGTTGCATCCTAATTATTATCTCATTAATCTCTAGAATTGCGCAGGTAGCTATAAGATCTATTTGGTTGAGCGAAATTTAAAACAAACATGAACACTTGATTTACCCATTGAGAATACGTAAAGCGGTGCTCAGAATAAACCAATAAATCGATGGAAAAAAACACCAATTAATCACAGGCCATATGCATTAATTGTCTGGAGCAAAGTCTGATCCTCTCATCCAATTTTAATGTCACAGTAAAATAACAGAGGCTGATCAATAAATTGGATATGAGTAGAAGGACCAGCTGGACCAGCCATGAAGCGCAGTCAGCCAGCGTGTGAGTGCCCCTAAACCAGGGTCCAATGAAACTCCAATGAAAAAGAAGTACTTTTGTGTGCCACTGTTTCCAGCGTTGGGTCAGCCATGCCATGGCAGGAAGCAGTGGTATAAGTTCCCTGCATGGGACACTTATAAAGACATTTGGTCTACTCAACTGCTTAGAAAAGTACTTTTTAAAAATATATATATATTCATTTAAAGGTACTTGAGGGTGAGCAGGGTGCCACCTGGGTCATAAATTAGGAACTACAATTAATATATTTTCTTAAAGCAGTTTTAAACTTCTTATGTGTCTCATAATGGTAGGAGAGGTAAAGTTATGGTGTTTTTGTTCAACTAGAATAACATGGCATCAAATTACCATGCTTAGTATAAATACCCAAAATACCTCAATTTTGCTATGTTTTCAGTATAATTTTTCTCACAAATGATGAATATTTAAGCTTTTGGTTTAAATAAGTACTGTTAGGTAAATGCTAAATATTACAGAAGTTTCATGAAAATTCTATTGGTAGTTTTTTCCACAGAGAAACAAGACTGATATTTCCCATTGAAATCAATGGTAGAGATCAAATTCTTTATCAGGCTGCAACTTTGACCAGAAACTGTGAAACTTCTTTATATTGTTTCTATACATTCCTCTATACAGAAGCTAAGGTTCCTACAAATTTACAGCAGATTGCATTGGTAATAAGAATCTAAGCCAAACACCCCCAAGTACCTTTAACAATAACAACGATTATTTGTTAAATCTATTACTTTAGATGTCTTTCCGTTGGGTCAAGTATGGATCACGGAGAAGGTGCTCCCCCTGGCGGATTACAACAGAGGTATGTGTTGTGCAGGGGTAAGGATACTACAATACACCTTTCCGAAGGGTCTGCGCAGTGGACTAACATTAATAACCTGCTGGCCCTACATGGCCGCAGGCATGTAAGTCATGGAAAGTCAGTATATAAGAAAATTGCAAGGGAACAGACATACACCAGATTGAAGAAAAAGTAAGGTATTAGGGTATATGTTTTCCAAGGATAAATATAATAAAATAAACTTTAAAGGGATAACGTACTGTTCACACATGTGCCCCCTAGTGTGTAAATTTTAAAGTCTTCAAATTGAAAAAAATTCACATCATTAATTGATCATGGTTGACTTTGAATAAAAATGTACGAAAAATAGAAATTTTGGACAATAATTGAAAGGATGATTCATATATAGAATTGGGCACACATGCGCCCCCTAGTGACAAAAATGAATTGCCTCAAAAGTTTCAAATTAAACATTGGACATGAACAGGGATTGAATTTGAAATAAAATCAATAATTTATAGTTGTTTCAGCAAAATCTTTAGGGGGAGAGCAAAGCTAGATCTTTAACGGATTATACAGAAATGATCACGTATTAAGGTCTCATCAACCTCCAGCAATTAAATGACGTCAGTGACTCTTTTGGCTTTAAAAATTTGCTCCTGATCTAAGGTATATATTCGTAAGACTTGGTAAGGCTGTAATGAATTTTGAATGTTTTGAATTCAGTTAAATATCACTAGATTTATTTTTTCCAGTCTCCTATAGTTAACCAGTTTCTTTCTTAAGCTCTCACTCAAAATTAAAATAAACACGGTGACATGCATGTATTTTTGTTTGGATGTGATCTTTTTGCATAGGTCTATCACAAAATTTTGGGTCTGGGACACTGTAATGGCTTTAGAATTGTAGTAAAACAGTCCGTTACCCCTTTAACATGCAGAAGCGCATTTTTTAAAAACCTTTTTCTCTTCAAAAATTCTTCAGGGACCCTCATCCACTATAGGAAACAAAATGGTTCATGCTATAGCTATACCAATAGCAGGGCGCTACACTAATGGAAAATGTCTATAGTTCATATCTATAATATTTTAATTGACTAAAGCTTTGGGACGTTATAATTGGAACGACTTATTTTCTTACAATTCATTAGAGTTATCCGTGTTTAGAAATTTAGGATCTACGTAAACTTTCGCATATATAACTATCACAGGCATGCCAGTTAAGAAAAGTGATTTGCTCTGTACAGAAGAACGCGCCTTTGTATCTCACATGTCATCCTCAAAAAGATTACCATAACAGTATCATAACGTGGGGTACTTTTGCCGAACAGTATCATGCCTGTATCCTTAAGAAGGCTAGGAAAGAACAAAAGACACAAACAAAGATTCCTTGTTTTTCATATTTGGACACAGCTGTTATTTTTTTTACTGTATTTTGATGTAGAAAAGAGACTCTCTCACATGTCTATTGCATGCACAAGGGACGTACACTAGGAATAACTATCACAACCACTTAATAGCCTCTGCTCTCCTCTGCACAAAACGACAACACTCACCTGTCATGCACACATTCATGAGATTGTATATAATTTCAAGAAGCTCAATTCTTTTTAATATGGAACAGAGAATAATCGCAGTTGTCTTGTTCATATGTATGACATTCCAATCAACTTGGAGTATTATATTGAACAAATGAACACTGAATTTTTAAAAATGCAAAATATTACAAATGTATATATATGCACCAGACGCTATTTGGTTCTCTCCCTCCATTGCCTGTTTGACAAGATCTTTTTCTTGAGTAATAAGATAAAAGCATGGAAGGAAATTGACATTAAACAATATAGTTGGCATAAGTTAAAATCATTTTTGGGTGCCGTTTGTGAGTCGATTGTCTTGGCTGAACTATTGAATGAATTACATGTATTCAACTTATTTAACTTGGACACTATCAATACTAATTGATTGAAAACTGAGTACAACAAAACTGGTTTTCTTTAAATAAATGAAGCAGCAATCTAATTTGATTTTATAATATTTTCTGCCAGTATGGAATCGGAAAAAGTATCACGGGCAGATGTGACATTCTATCTTGTTACTCTGGTACAACTAAGGTTAGTAACTTATGATCAAACCCTTAGAGGTAATGACTAAAAAGTACATTTTCATTTAAATCATGGACAGTAGTGGAAGACCCGCGATGAATCTATTGCGTTTGGTATGTATACACCTCAGCTGCAGTTGGATTATTAAATACGCACCGTCATAGTATTACCCCTTTTTGTATGTCCGCAAGGACGAAGCAAATCTCCGGGAAAATAAGATGGGAAGTTCTGTAATAAGAACCTTCATGGCAAAGAGGTAAACTCTTCTGCACGGATTTAGCACCACGTGGTCTAAACTGTCATCTGATGGCATCATTAAATATAATTCCTGATAATTTACGGCGGCGCGACTACTACCTACTGCGGCCACCTCACTGAAGTCGACTTACACCTGTGCAGAAATCATACCACACCATCTCATTAGGTCGGATGAGCGAGGAGGTAGCGCTCTTTTCGTGGGCTAACAAATGCTGACTATTTGTCATAATTGTACCCGTTAAAACTACAGAGAACGTGGTCGGCGTCCATCATTGATAGCAAATAGCCCCTATTTGACTGCTCAGAAAAATGCCACCCTCCTCCTCCTCATTAAGTACAAAACACCAATATTTCGATTTGATAGCTCCCGTCTGTTACAAGGCCCGGCCCATCTATTAAAGCTTGGGCGTGGTCTTTTACATTTAAATGTGGTCAAAGAACATTAATTACAATGGGCGTCGGCTGTCCTTCAACAAAATTCAAATATATAAACAATGTAATAAAAACAATACTGGCGTTGAGCTCTGATAGCGATCTATACATTACACGAGATAATCCAAACATACACATTTTCACATCAGGATTTTTCAATTTGTACTCCAATGTTTGGATATCTTAACACCATTTGAAAGTATACGTCAAAAGAATATTCATATCCATATATCATATACCAAATTGGCCATAAGTTGTTTTTGTCACCGACTAAACAGCATATCTTATCATAGAACGAAACAGGTAAAATTCCAACTTTAGATGAGTTCTACTTGTGGCCAAATATTACGTGGTATTGGATCACAAAGTAAACCGTATTCACCTACGAGACCGGCACCTCACATCGGCAAAACTACTTCAATATGCAATCGTTATCATATCCTAATTTCAAGAGCCAAGAACATGGGTTTATCGATCAACAATCTCCAATTCAAGCTGTCAAAGGGTAGAACGAATTTGGGCTACTAAGTGAATTCCGATAAAACACGAAATAATGGGTATGCTCATTCAACAACATCTTGTAATAAATATATATATATCTGTAAAAGTCACACGCACACCGAATTGATACCAATTTCATTTAGTTTTCGTACAACAATTTCACGTATATACCGTAACAAGAATTTGTAGATGGTCACTTTACTGATATATTACTATTGGACATTTTGTATATGGTTACATACTTGTAGTAGTAGTTTGCCCGGTCAGATATAACGACCCGTGCTGAGGTATCGAACTGAACCAAATCAGATAATTGGACATGTTGACATCATAGCGGCTAATCAATTCATCGTACTCTAAATCATGTGAAACGAACAGCGGTCAACTGGGAGACGGTATGTACAGAAAGGGAATTATTAAAAACTTGAGATTAAAACAGGCAGAGGGGATATTGTTCACGCCATGGTCTTTTATATTTGGTCAAGTCGTCGGTCACCGGTTCAACCACACGAACCATACACTCCTCTGGGCATTGATTGTGGAGATTCAGAACAACCATTTTAAAAAAAAGATTTTATAAATTTCGTTTTCACACCAGAGTCCATGAAATACGAATTGCATTTATTTCGGAAATGTATTTTCGAAAGACTGGCCGTAATCACTCGTTAAAGAGCATAAATCTTTGCATATTTTGTTGATTGTACATTTACAAGTCAATTTAACTGCTTTTTTTAAATCGTTTCCGTTTCCGGGGTTGTTCTTCCATTGATGACACAGTCAATTGCCCCAAGTTTGTTCACGTCACTGTACCGGTTATAAACCGATGACCGAATGCTGTTTTACCTACAAACGTTTTACAACGTTTTGGTCCATGATTGCTTTGATAGCATTTCACAGAGGTCAAGATTAGTCAAAGTTTTCACAACTTCCAAAATGAAATGCCACAGTTTGTAGAAGATAATGATAGAAAAATAAGCTCTAATAGATCTATTCATACGTCATATTCAGTTTTGATCATGACTAATGTCACCATCAACTGATTTGATTTAAAACTCAAACTGTCAATTGCTATAACTTTACACCAAGCTCCACTGCCTGTCAAGTAGAGTTTAGCTGGAGGCAGTCTCACAGTGAAGCTGGTTCTCAGACTTCCTATGACTGGATCTTTCCGTAGGATCTATGACTACGTGGTTGGGTCTCGAGGGGTTAGGACTCAACTGAACTCAACTGTCGGGCGGTGGAGCTTAGCTTTCAGTGCAGTTACCATAGTTACAAAGCCGTGGATGGTCCTCACGAACTTGTACTGTGTAATGGACAATTTGTTAACGTGGATAACCAACATATCCCGTGTAAAATACTGATCCGATCACAAAGCTGATTGAATTGATTAACCATGGAAGTAATAGAATGGACAGGAATAAAAATAGCAAAGAATGAAATCGGCCTTCTCTTCGGTTACCGTCAATGGGGAGTGTCTCCGCTGTACTCTAATGGATATATTGTGTATATACTTTTCTATCACATGAGCAAACCTGGGTTTACTCGGGTGTGTGGCGTATGTGTGAAGCAGAGCAGCTCATGTCATGGTTGATGTATGCACGGCCCGACCCGGGGGGCGCTCGCGGGGTAGTTAAAGGGAGTAGGGGGTTGGGGGGTCCGGAGGCCCTCCTGGGTCAGGGCAGTCACCTAATAATGAATGCCCACTACTTCTATTGGGGGTGGCCTCGAGTTCAGGTCACCACATCTATAGACATATCGCTGAGGAACTTTGTGTACCGACTCCAATCACAATTATGGCATATAATAATAGACAACGTATCACAGGCAACTTAAACTGTTGTGGGTTGAGTTGTTCTCATGACAAAATGCTTTGTTTTCACCACCCTCCCCGCCCAAATACTATTTCCGAAGCCCCTCACTTCTTCCCCAGTACATGTCATTTTCCCCCAAGTATATTACATCATCAATTATCTAACTCTAGAATTATTATCATCATCATAACAATAATGTCGTTATAATTTTTCATCATGTTTACACCCGGACTAAGGCCCCTTGGCCGTCCGAACTAGTAATATGCCAGAAGGTAAACATCACATGGAAACCTGGCCCTATCAACTACTTAAGGGCTTCTTCTAGACTTTCTGCGAGCAGCCTCTAGACTATTTGATAATCCACGTTAATACAGTGGCATGCGAGCTGGCTGCTCTCCCCGTGGCACACCGCAGAGTTAGCACGCAGAGTCTTCGGGGAGGCCCGAGCACCGACCACAGCAACGGGTTCACATCACATGGTATGAGGAGTGAAAGCTCTTCATGGTGTGGGCCTACCAGGCACCCCGCTCCCTGATATCCCTGCAGACGGTAGGCTCTACCTTAATACACAGGGGGTGCATAGGCCCCGCTGTGGGGGCGCAGACCTTCTATATAGTGGTGGCCTTATACCCGAAGCTGGTGCGTTCGGAGTGGAGCGACCACACAGAGTAATGAGACGATGACCGCGTTAAGTCTACAGTTATGGACCCTGTTCGCTTCCACAGTTATCAGCCTGTCAGATCAAAGTAAATAAACCGCAAAACCCTTTCCCTTTCAAAACAAAACTCTAAATGATTCTCATAATGCCAACAAAAGCGAAACTGATCCATTTTTTCATTTTATCGTAGACAAAAAGATTACAATTATCCAACTTTTACAAATGAAACAACGAAGTAACAATATCTAAAATACAATAATCAGAATAGACTAACCAAAAAAATCCCCACTAATATAAAGTACCATTACAAAAACATTTTTGACATTGTTGGAATCATACCCCCCAATAAATTCATTCTTCTCTCTATTGTAAGACAAAATTGAGTTTAAAGACAACGGGTGATATGCAGAGCTTGTTTTCAGCGATCATACCAAAGGGTTCGTTTCATGGACAATGAACACAACGGGTTTGGAGAGGACAGTCTATAATACAGACTGGCGAGGCCTGCGACACGACACACACGGCGCACGGGCTCGCTCCTCACCTCGGTGCCTGCTCACCAGAAGACACTTCTGAGGGGACCTCTCTACCAGATAATCCCAGACTCCAGATGCAACAATAAGAACAGGGCCTGCCTGTGCTCTAATAAGGGTATGCATAATATCACCTACGTCAGGGTCGGTTCTAGGTTGGCCGCTTAACTGGCCAACTTGACTCGCGAACGAGAAGCATGTGCCACCGCAAGAGGTAGGTTCGTGATGAGAGCGACACATTTCATATGCAAGCACACCATAGCACATCTTTTCCCTATTTTACTCTAATCTTTTAAAAGACCAGGACATACGACTGCACCACTCATACATGCACACCACAACGAGGCAGGACGTACTGGCGGGCACAGACACACGTAGATATACACGAATGGAAATTTTCTATCTGAGCCCGACCGCCTGTAATACGGCCACCTCCGGGCTGACTCCGGCACCAGCCAGGGCTGAGAAGAAGTAGAAGACTTGCGGTCGTCTACGCTATGAGTGGCAATCATTTGGCATCCTTGGGAGTGCGCGCTAGCTGCAGCTTACGGCTCCTAGTATATCATATGACGTCTAACCAGCAGTAGTTCCCAATAAGCCCACCAGGGGCCAGTGCTGAGAAGAATCCCCGAATGTTCAGTCGTACTCCAGAATCTGCTTATGGTAAAACAGCAGGTACCTGAAGAGAGAGGCAGAAAAATACATGGAACTTAATAACAACAACAAAAACAACAACAACAAACGAACTATAAAATTTACAAAGAGCCGTTCCTTTACAATTTACTTAAATCGTGTTTCAATAGAATTGTGACTTAATTCAAATATTCAGATCAAAGGCATATCCTAAGAAAACCGTTAAGATGGTAAAGTTTCATACACAGGCTATTGGTCAAATGCAAATAACCTGCACTGTATCACTAATACCGTGCAGGTTATTTGCATGTGACTATCAAATTTGCATCCCTTGATACCTATACTCCCGTTCAGTTCAGTGGTGTATTCAGGGAAAGGGGGGGGGGGGGGGGGGGCAAAAGGGGGGGGGTTGCCCCCCCCCCCGACCAAAAGGACATTTTTTTGGTAATAATCTACGTTTGTTGACTGGTACAAATCTGTTATAATTCATTTTCACTATTTCAATATCTTCATTATGTTGGTGGCACACGTACCCTTCACTCCTGATGACCTCCTCGAGACTGGCCTTGCAGATGAGATGGTCCTCACACCGGAACCAGTAGTTCTTGTGCTGTCGGATGTAGCAGGTGTAATGGCCCGAGTCGGCCGTCCCGCGGTGGTTCACCACCGCGTACAGCGAGTACCTGACGAGAGACACACGCAAAGTCAATTACGTTAGTTTAATTATGGGATAGCTTTTCAAAGGTAACTTTATTTTGTGTATAGCTGACAAACTGAGCAGAAAAAGAAAAGCTAGAATTTGAAAGAATTGAGGAAAAGAATTCAATGGTATAGGACTGTTTGTTATCAAAGTCTTTTCAGACCGGTGTTAGGCAAAGCTGAGACATTTATCATTATAAATTTGATTCCCCAGGTAGATTCTACGAAATGTGAAAAATAATATGTCACCTTTTTACTTTTGTAATGAACTGAAAAACAGAGGCAACTCTGATGTTTGTTACTGAATTAAATTTATGCACAAAAGAAATAAATAATTGGGGGAATGCTCTCAAGCCCGTCAACTTGTTTCTAAAACAAAGTAGTTCAAGACACTTTTAAGGTCTCCTACCCAAAAAGAAAAAAAAATGTTTCCCCTGGAGGTTTTCATCTGCCGACTTACTTGTATTCACTGGACAGGGAGGACGCGGCCTCCTGCACCACCTGGTGGGTGTAGCCGTTGTTGTGGTTACGGGAGGAGGACATGAAGGGCGTCATGTCCAGCTCCTCCGGGAAGGAGACAAACTTAGAGATCTTCTTGTGGTACCCAGTGGAATGCTCGAAGCGCTGAAAGACAACAGGCATAGTCACCGTGAGACACAATTGTGATGAGGACATTTCTGCTAAAAAATATTATACATCAACCATATTTGGTTGGTTTGTTATTTATGAAATTGTAACAACTATTCGATGGGGATTCACAAACGTTGCTTATGCACAGAAGAAACGAACATCAAAACTTGGTCATAGGTCACCCCGATTTAACATGCATCCCCACTTTCGTTAGTCTGCATATCTTTAGTTGAAAGGAAACTTTTGAAAACCCGCCACTCTTAAGTAAGATCGAACGTAGGTCCTGAGAAATTTAAATTTGTGAAAATTCATGTTGCACGCATTTTGCCCTCATTCAAAGTTTTCTCAGATAAGTCCCACCCCTGTTTTGGGGGCTAAAACCGTCACTTCGGTTACAAGAAGCGTTAGGATTTTACTACAGGTGCTTGTCGGAGGGGCCAAGCTTCGAAAAACGTCCATTGCTCACCTTGAGATGAAAGCAGGCAACCAGGGGGAGCTTCTTCATAGTCAACTGTTTGGTCGATTCTTGGTAGCTTTTACAGTTGCTACATTTGATTTTGGCTGAACTACCCAGGTGTTCCGGTTGTGTGAATCTGAAAGAACAAATATTTAATGTGATAATCGTCCTCTAATTTTATTTTCTTGCTTCATAATCTTTGATCTATAAAAATACGTCATACTAGTAAAAGCATTTTTTTGAAGCCAATTATTTAAAGTTGATTCTACTAAAGATGTTGTCGAGGTACTATGTAACAAGGAACTAGTTGTATTGGAAGTTCTGAAACTAGTGTAAAGGTATAGAACAATCTGATCTGCTGTTTTATGTTTTGTGTTATATTACCTACATTTCCTGACACATGAGATCAACTGTGAATGACTCGTTATTTGTCAGTAAATGATCTACTGCCACTTTTACTATAAAGAATAATGTCTAATATTTCAGTTCGATATACATAAACAAAGATTGTCTAACGATACCTAAAATGCTGATGGAGACATATATGAAAAATGACTTTACAAACGATGTCAAGGAAATGCTAAAAGATTCATACAAGAACATATTTTTCCTTAGTGAAATCGCATTTAATAGTGAATCTCCCTTACCTTCTCAAGCAACTCGTGAGTGAAGTTGGTTCATCGAGATTGTCAATACCATTTGAATATTCTGAAAAATTAAGTTGAAGTAAAGTTTAGCATCTGTCTGTTTAAAAACTACTTTCTAATTTCAAGATGGCAGAGTATGGTTCCGTGTCTTGGCAAATCACGACAAACTGGACAACGAAAAAACATTCCGAGCAATAGGCAATCGGGGTTTGAAATTTGTTACAAATTTTGAACGGTTTCTTATAATACAAGCAAAACTCTTCACTGCTTCATACCAATCATAGCCAAAAAGCCTGATACACCCCAAATGTCCACGCTCGGCTGTAACTGTGTTTTTGAAAATCAACTTTGTGCATATACAAATCAATACTCGGGATATTCACAATCGAATCGGCAAAATAAAATGTTCATACAGACAACAAAACACTTTAAATATAACATCAAATTATGAGCAACACTTACTCCAAAACCCCCATGCATTTAAATGTATGTTTAAAAAGGTACTAAACTTCTCCAATAATCCTACAATATCGAAAAATAATCTGAGCTGATACTACCACTGGCGAGTTAAAATTAGATATTAGATATCCTATGCAAACACGCAATCACATTTTGTATTAATTGTCAGTATGCATAAAACCTGAAAACTTGCTTAATTCTATGTTCATATATACCTTTTTTATCATTCTGTAGGCACGTTCTTAAATTGACTGAAACAGCAATAGATGATTAAAGCATGTGTTTGCAGCCAATTTCCTTGGTAAAGTTGATTCTATTAACAATATTGTCGAAGTACTAGGTAACATGGAACTAATTGTATTGGAAATTCTGTAACTAGTGTAAGGTGTAGAACAATATGCATTATGTATATATGTAAGCTAATTTAAACATGGAACTACAAGTGGAGACGCTTACCATCCGGAGGTCCCAGATCTAATGATATGTCCCAGAAAGGATCGATTGTCGTGGACACATACCTAATTAACACAATTAAGAGCACGGTATGGTATCTATGTAATGATACGAGAAGCATGAGCTCATATTGTCAACACCAACTTTAATTATTACATATTCGAGAAACTGAAGTGATTTTCAGACTAAGGTACTTTACTTGCACGGCACACAATATACTGATTATCTATTATAAATAATTATATACGTATACATTCGAACATGTTGACTTTTGGTTAGGAGAGTAATACAATTTACATATATTTTCTGAAAGCATAACTCACGAATAATATGAAATGAAATGGAATTGTGACCGTTGTTTACGTATCTTTTGTCAACTCAAACTTTGTATGAATATATTTGTTAGATTTAACGTCTGAATCAACGTGTAATTCTGGCGAAAATTCGCCTTACTTGCACTGTTGACAAGTTACGTCCGATTGGAGACCTCCTGTGAAGATTTGATCTATGATACAGTTACAGTGGTGGGGGTTATTGCTCGACATCCCATTCGTCCCTGAAAGATTGAAACACATTTTCTCATTACACATGATTATCAACTCGCACAGTAGCAGCATACCAGAAGTAAGAGCGGTGTGAATGTGCGGGAAACAAAATTACATCGTACGTATTTATCATTACGCCATGTACGGCCAATGGTCCCGATTCATGACCATAACCCAAAAGCCTTCAAAATAGAAAGTAGGGGTTCCCATTGAGGGAAATGGTGGAACCAACCTTGGACTTCCCATCAGTGAAATATTTACTCATGAAGCACTCAAAAAGCTCAACCCAACAAATAATTGTTACCTGGGGGTGCTACCAGTACTTCTGGGCTGAAGCTTACCTTTGCAGTGTCTGTGTAGGACATCGAGGGCAGCTATAAGGAACTCATGTGCATCCTGTTGTTCGTACCCCGCCAGATGTCGGGCGTGTGTCCAGACCAGATGTAGGAGGCGATACGGTGTGTGAGGTGTCCGCACTCCCGAGTAGAACTAAAAGTGAAATTGTGTTTAAACTCAACAAGTTTCCCCATACTCCCAGATTTTGTTACTATGACCTTTTCCAATATTCTCAATGTTTATATCCACACATTTTCAGGAATCACTATCAGATCTTTGTGGAAATTGTCAGAAAAAATTACACCACATTTTCTAGACTCGGGACAAAAAAGGCTACCCGGTACATGACTTTTCATTACCATTTTCATTGTCTGTAAGACTCAGTCTATGTGCGAATTTGTCTAGTGGGAGGCAAATGAACTCATTCTCCAGTGATCAGTCGAAAAATGGCGGTTTTAAACTAGCATTAAATCACTCCTTTTTTCCAGATATATTTCAGTTCTTTGGATTAATAAGAGTGCAACAGTTTAACACAGATTCTTAGATGGACATACTTCTTGAAACAGCCTTGACATTTCGCAGACGAGGCATTGTTGAGATTGATTGAGCATTTGACAGTTGTGTTTGTCTGCCAGGAAGAAGTCTCGTAGTAGGGGCGTGTGAGTTAGCGCCTGCACGATACAGTTCATGAAACATGTATTGCCTAAGTTGATGAGACCTCGCAGTCCTGAAAAGACAATTTCATTTTATATGTTAACATTTTAAAAATCAAATAAATATAACAAATTTTAATTACATCATTCTTTACTATGTCAATTAAGATAAAATATTATTACTATTTATGACGTTTACAGTTATTTGAACATCTTGTGGAAAGTGATGTACATATTTCCTACCTATAGTTGAGCTACCCGTGACCTTCCGACGCTTTGGGTGTTGGTGTAGAAGCTCGACCTCGTCGTCGGTAGGTTCCCATGGACAAAACTGACTCTTCACACCTGAAGAAGTAGTACGTGGTCCTAATGTGAGGGAAAACCAGCTTCATATTTGTAAAATTTTAACCAAAGATTTATCAAACACAAATATAGTCGAACATGCTGGGCTCAATGTGACTGCATAAACTAAAAGCAGATATTTAATCATGAAAACTGTATTTTAAAAGCAAAGAAATACGTTTATACTATAGGTTCTTTAGTTCAACAGCTGGGCAGAGGTTCCTTATAAGCCTATAAATTGACAAAATTAATATATTGCTTTAACCTACTGAAAAAAAGTCAATTTTTTTCTCACAAATACAAAATGTTCTGAAAAGAAGAATATATATTTACCAAGTGACTGTAATGCTAACTGGTGTTGGTGTCGAGCAATTGCTTCTAACTCCCGGTCGTACACGTAAGTGCCACAGGAGAAACAGTATATAGCACCATAACTTAAGTCTATAGCTGAAAAAGAAAAGTAGTTTTCACAATTATAATTTCAATATTATATGGTTTTATAACTAAAATAATCCTGTAGTAGTTTGGGATTGTTAGCTTATTAGCCTTTATCTTCTGATTATTATTGAAATGTACATCTCTGTAGAAAATACTTATCAAAATTCAAATCATTAGGTTGACACACACATATTTCTAGATTGATTGGTCTTATACTTATTAATAGATTATTCAAATACACATGCATGTGCCGAATCAATAGTTAGAAAAAAACAACCTTAATTTTTTTTCATAATTATATCCAAATATGTGGAAATAATATTTCTACGTTACACTTTGAAACTTTAGTTGATATCTACATAATCATAGAATTAAAACTTACCTAATTCGTGTTTCTTTTCTTTTGCATGCTCATGAATATGTTTTGATCCATAGCAACCAAAAAATACGCAGTAGAGACAGGAATGCAGGCGTGGTCCTTGGCTGCGGCAAGTATGACAGACGCTAGATCGTGCCTGAAAGAAGAACACATCACAGATGTTATCACTTTGTATGTTTCTAATTTTGGAAAGAACGTCTACTTTTTGAAACTGCAAACATATCCGACCAGTCTACTATTTTGTTTTCAATTAACTTAGATCTATTATTATGCCAATACTGGTATTTACATATTGTGAAAAATATTAGTTGAGATTTCAAAATTTCATTTTATTGTGACAAAACCAAAAATGGCAAAAAAACAACGTGAAGCTGAGCCACAGCCTGAGGAAAATTTAAATCTGAGAACGGAAGCCACATTCACGGCCGGTGTAGATGCTCGAGAATCACTGAAATGTCATTTAACCTAACGTCAAATTGGTTTATAACAACTGCCTAAAATTCAAAATGCACTGGCTCTAATATCAATACCAATGAGGATGTAGAAAAGCCATTAGACTCAGAACTCCGGTAGATCTTGTCAGTGGGTGAGTAAGACCCGAGCACGCCCTGCCGCCCCATCCGCCTGCGGGCCAGGCAAGGGTTAGTCATGTCCTCGATTTGAGACAGAGAGATTGGGATGAAAACGACTGCTTTATTTCAAAGACACGCTTCTGTCAATTCAATTCATGGCCTGCGTTTTTGGCCTGCATTGCCACCATCTAAGCTAACAGCCCTGAAACGTCAAAAGGGGCACTGACACCGGTAAATTTCAATTTCTAAATCCGTGGCCGTTCCTCACCTTTCTCTTGCGGGCTTCGTCTGTCGTGCAGGAGATGAAATGCTTGTGGATTATACGGTAAGGATCTGTTCCTTTGGATGCCTTGAAGGCATTCAGATGTTGACAGCCCGGTTTACTCATGATGGTACGAGTAGGGCTGAATTAGAAATAGAAAACATCGTCTCTGGAAATTAGCAAATTCCCTGCTGTTCCAATCAACAAAGGTTGTGCGCAGCTTCCGTGATTTTCGGACCGCACTGCGCATGTGAACTGCTTCCGCTTCCGGTGTAGTCGATGTCCACAAAAGTCTCTGCTGAAATCACTGATAAAAAGGTGCTCTTAATTCTTTTAGATAAGCTGCGTAGTTTGTAATGACATCCTTAGAAAAAGGATTATTTATTCCATCTACGTATGTTACTTTGCAAACAGATTATGGGGTCTAGAGGCCCTAACCTGGGTCTGTTCGAGTGGTGCCTCTGAGTCTGACCTAGCCGAATGATCGACTCTCTACTCCTAACCTAGATGGAATATCCACCCCCGACTCTGGTGCGGGGATGGAGTGAAGTCCATAGACAAAACTGGAAAAAAACATTGAACTCTGGGTAAGTAAGGACCCTTTCAGCCATAGAGGAAGCCATGTTGGAACTATCCCCTGTCTGTCCATTTCATGGGTTCAAACACTGAATGTGGAGTAAAAGGCATGCTGTTCACCACAAAAACAGGTGTGCCTGGTATGAAAAACAGTTCTTAATATACAGGTGGGTGAAATTTATGTGTGCCTTTTGTATTTGTTGTGCCCCAGAACTTGAGTTCAGTGTGCTCCAGTTTTGAATGGGGGGTTGTTGTCAGCCCCACTACAGAGAGGGAGGGGGTGGGGCAAGAGTGGGGCTGACCGCGTTGGTTACTCCTAACCTCGTATGCTAGCAGTAGGCTGTACCGTCGGTTGACAATATAATGAGTATTGACAGGGTACCAACCACACAGCGAAAACAGAAAAAATGGCAAAAATAATTCCCTGACAGGGAAAACACAGGGAATTTGCAAATTTTGCCAAAACACAGGGAATTTCATTTGGCCAGGTTCTGAAATTCCTGATTCTAAATATACTCCGTAAGTGGGTTCAACTCTCCTGTACGGGAGGAGGTGCAATTCTCCTCCGCGCGTCAACGACGAAACGTCGTATGCGAGTGAGCAAAACAGAATCCGCTATCAACTTCCGGTACCTCCCGCAGAGGAGAGTTGAACCCGCTTGGGCTATATAGATCTATATATCAGGGATTCAACTTTTCGTTGTTGGCTTTTCCAAATTTTTTCTGCACGCAGAGGTTTTTAAATTTGAACAACTTGCTGGATATGACACAGGGAAAAATTGCCGCGGGACAGGGAAATCACAGGGAAAACACAGAATTTGAAAATGGAATTTTGGTTGGGATCCTCAATTGAATTTTGGTTTGGATCCCCAATCAAAAGAATGAATTACCATTCTGGGATCGCGCTAACCGCTCGCCAAATCGCTGATGGCGACTATAGAATGAATCTGGCGACTTGATTTCAACATGAATTAGCCAAATTTGAAAGATTTGGCGACTTGTTTTGGACAAAATGTGCTCAGAATAAAACAAAATTAGAGCCCACTTCCCATAAAAAAAACTGTGATAAATGTAATTTAAACATTTTTCTACGGCAGAAAAGTTAGCTAATCAATATTTGGCTAACAGAAATCGTCATGATTGTGCCAATTTGGCGACTTTAAAATGGGGCTTAGTGCAAACCCAGCCATTGATAAGAACATTGCCGAATACGGGGGGCGGGCATCCTCCATCATGCAGGGCTCTGTCCCTCCCTCCCGGTCTATCCAAAGCCCTACACTTAAAGTCAAACCCGACCAAACTGGGGGAGATGTAGATTGTGTTAACAGCCCTCTCTACCAATCAGAGTGCTCCCTTCTCTTTCCCAAGAAGGGCCCAATGGGCTGGCTTTCACCATATATTATGGCACTTAAAGGGATAACGAACTGTTTAGCCACAATTTTAAATCCATTACACGGTCTCTAAACCATTAATTTATGTTGAACCTATGCTAGAAGATCACATTAAAACAAAAAATATATGTCACCATGCTTATTTCTGTGCGAGAGGTTAAGAAAGATAAATTCCTTAACTGTAGAAGTCGATGGGGAGTATTTACTCAACTGACCCTAGAACATTCAAAATCCAATACAGCCTTACCAAATCTTAGGAATATGTACCTTAGGTCTATAGCAAATGTTTAAAGCCAAAAAAAGTAGGGGTTACAGATGTTATTTAATTACTGGAGGTTGATAAATCCTTAATAGGTAATTATTTCTGTATAATCCTTTATAAATCTATCTTGTATAGTCACCTAAATTTGCTGTTGAAACAACTAACATATATTCATTTTATTTCAAATTCAAGCCCTGCTCATGTCTTATGAGAGATTTCTAAATTTTGACACAATTCATTTTTGTCACTAGGGGGCACATGTGTGCCTGATTCAGTTTACATTAATTAACATTTCAATCATCATCCAAATTTTTATATTTTCTTAATTTTGCACTTCAAGTCAACTGTCAACCATTTTATTATGTACACTTTTATGATTTGAGGATTTTGAAATTCTGCCACCAGTGGGCACAGCTGTGAACAGTACGTAAGCTGTTAACTTTAAAACCACCCAATGAGAACAGTGGGAAACGGGCCTACCCTCTGTCAGATATAAATGAGGCAGGGGATTCCCAGTTATCAGCAGCCCCTTCTCAGGTTAACACATCTCCCCTAGAAACACCACACATTGGCAGGGTGCCCACGCAAGTCTTAAAAAGTCTTAAAAGGTCTTAAATTGATTTTTTCTAATTTAAGGCATTAAAAATGTCTTCAATTTCACATTCTTGTTGCAACAGGTCTTGAAAAAGTCTTGAAATGGATCTGATTAGAAATGAAAATAAAATGATGAGTTCAGGAAAATGTCGCTATTTTGCCGATGCATTTCTACATAAAAATTTACGTAAAGAGATTTTTCTGTACATGCGGTAAATAGGTCTTAAATTTGTCGAATTTTGGTGTTAAATGTCCCTCTCGGTCCTATCCTATCTCCTACCCCTTCCGGCCCTCTCCTAGTCCTACATCTGCTGGCCCTCTCCTACCCTATTATCAGCTGATGATGTGCTGGCTATATCCCATACTTGTCTGTCCTTTTCTACACCTGCCGGCCCTCTCCTATAGCTACTGGCCTTCTTATACTCCTGCTGGCCCACTGTTATAACCTCTGGTCCTCTCTTATGCCCTTGGAGCACTATCCTATTGTCCTAAGCACTCACACCATTAGAATTGCACTAACGCCTTTCGAATCAAATTCCTTTGATTCTATGGAAGTCTATGTAAAATATGGCCAAAATCATAAAATCGATCCTTTCATAACCAGCAGCCCAGCCGTCTATTACTCATGTCTTAGGTGGGGAATCCATAAGTGGTCTGAAAGGAACTAACAGATGTCAGAAATTGTACTAATGTGAGGAAGTCAACCACGCGCCACCTATCTATGTAACCACAGCGGTTGCTATATACTGTGTAGTGCTGGTCACAGTAAGAGTGAATCAATCCTTGTACTAGGTGATGGATATGTAACATTACTATTCGCAGTTAGTTAGTTGTGCCCTGCTGGCCAGTGGCAGTATGGTGTACATGTTAGCTGTGTAAGAACAAATATTAGGGGCCGCTTATAACACAGGCTGAGTGGACACACGGTCATCTAAGTGTTGTGAGAAGGGGGACATTGACATGTTCCTATGTGGATAGGAAGGAATAAGCAATATGTACCTCTAAATATCAGTGCCTCTTTAATACTGCAATTGGACCCGCGGTTCTTATGCTGGATTAACAACTAACGTCCCACTTATTATTGAGCTACCTTTACTGGTATAATGGGAGACCTATGTATACCATGAGTGAAACAACCCTATAGTTCAAAATGAGGTTATTTTCCTCAGGTGAAAAGTATCAATAGGCGCTAAGAAAGGTAGACTTTTTCATCCTTTCACAGCCGTGTATGAAGCATCAAAAATACATTATAGGAACTCAGATTCATTTATTGCCCCCATCCCCTTGCACCAATAAAGTCCATGAAAGACAAATATGTATTGGAATTAGATTCATTCTATATGTAAAGCCTAAATATTGGGGGGGGGGGGGGGGGGGGGAAACGAGGCTAAAAGAAATACATAGACAACCGTTGAAAGTAGACTATGTAATTTTGTGTAATCTATTCTTCTTCAATTTTTGCCTCTTTTGAAAAACAGCCTTGTGCATTGTTCTTGATTTCAGACAACTACCGAATGGCTGGGACATCGATGTCGACCCTGGGCGGATTGGCCATGTTGGCCAGTCTCTTATATATTTTGAGGCTCATATGGAGAAGGAAGAACCGAGTTTCTGTCAAGGATAAAGTAGTGCTCATAACAGGAGCTAGTTCTGGACTCGGTGAAGGTAAATCAGTCAATATTTCAAATGTCTAATATAAGAACTCTGGTAAATAAAAGTTTTGTTAATCGTAAACTCAGCTACGAGAAGACCTTCATAACATAAATGTCTGTGAATGGGGCTCTTTGTTCGTTTTATATCAAAACATATCTTCCTGATATTTCTAGCCTGCGCTCACGTATTCTACCGGTCAGGGGCAAAAGTCATTCTGGCTGCACGTCGCATTGCGGAGTTGGAGCGTGTAGCAAAAGATTTAAAAGCCAGCAAATGTGTAAGTGTTTTATATTGTTTTGTTAATTTAAAGTTAATTCAGGGCAATAGTCGTAAAAGATGAATAAACAAGATACTCATAAAATATATCAAAAATAATATAGATGCGACCCAATAACGTTAACATGAAAGTACTTTTATCCCAAAAAACGATATAATTGAAAACTTCTAGAGAAATGATTTTTTTTAAATAAAATAAAAAAACACGTTTTATTTGAAACGCAAGACCAATCGCAATGAATCCGCACATATATTCCTATTCAGGCAGGTGAAGTCTACGAGCCCCACGTTCTTGCCTTGGACTTGTCAAACCTTGAAGAAATACCCATCAAAGCGCGATCTGCTCTGAGTATCTACGGCCAGATAGACATCCTCATCAACAACGGCGGCATCAGTTACCGCGGAGAGGTGGGCCACACCGACCTCAGCGTCGACGTCCAGGTCATGACCGTCAACTACTTCGGACAAGTGGCACTCACAAAAGGTAGTTGGCCAAATACAAAGACCAGAATATTTCGTGCACGTTTAGTTACAGTTTAGATCATCGCAGAATTATTTATGGGAATTTTTAACCGTTTACCACTTAGAAAGAGTAATATTTTAAACAAACAGGATACAAAGTATGTTAAAAAAAGATATTGCTAAGGTAGGGCATCGAAATAGAATTGTTAGGTTATTTTGTTTGCTGTTTTCCTCTTTAGTCATGTTAGTTATCAACTGAATATTTGCATCTAAATTTGCAAACATGTCGAATCTGTATAAAAGCCATTACATTTCCAAATCAACAAATGAATTTAGATTTTATACAGGAAAATGTTAGATTCCATCTTGCCAGTGATGCTACGCTATAACCTTACTAGTTTAAAACATTTGCAATGGAATTCAGAAGGTCTGCCCTTTTCTTTGTCTTTAGCCCTACTACCGAGTATGCTAGCTCGCCAAGACGGTCATATCGTCGGAGTTAGCAGTATACAGGGAAAGCTAGCTATACCCTACCGGTCGCCCTGTAAGTGCTATAAAATTGAAATTAAAAGTAATTTTAACATAATCCTGGGATTCACCGGTTTGTTTTACTATGAGGATAATCAATGTTTATTGAAGGTACTAATGAGAAGAAAATAGAAAACAAAATCATCGGTCAAATACTCTTTCGTAATTAAAGCAATGGAATCATATTTTTTTATGAATGATATGATAAAGAGTTGTACTTGTACAAGAAATAATTTGTTGCAATTCACAAATTTTCTAACTGCTTTAATGATACTTTGATAGTGAAAACTGAACTGAACCAAGGTCCCACATTGAAAATAAATGATGTTATATTTTGGATGTTATATTTTGTGCTCCGTAGATTCAGCGTCGAAGCACGCGGTGCAGGCGTTCTACGACACGCTGCGGGCGGAGGTGGGCGACCAGAACGTGCGGGTCAGCGTGGTCAGTCCCGGCTACATCCACACCAACCTGTCCCTGAACGCCGTCACCGCCGACGGCTCCAAGTATGGAGGTAGGCCTTTGGTCAAGACCTGGGCTTGACTGTTTAACATTCGTTCAGAAAATCTACCATGCTAGATCTAGATTATAAGAGTACAAGCGAAATCGAATCGTTATATAGAGAAAAAAACGTACGTGTTTTCGTTGTTGTGCTCATTTCTGGAGCTAACACTCACACATACGTTCAGACACATACTTCATCGTCATCTCTCGTAATACAAATTTGGGTGGGACGCTTTGTATCTGTGTTTATGCCATATTCAAGCGGTGTGTGCGTTTACATGTTTGAAAGAAGATGGGAATGGTTTTTAACCATGCTAAAAAAACAAAACTATATTACATTTTTTTAGTCAGTGTATCAACATATACGTTTTAACTAATTTCAGTTATGGACAAGAACACCCAGACGGGGATGAGACCAGAGGCTGTTGCAGCTCGGGTTCTTGAGGCCGTCGTCCACGGTGACAACGAAGTGGTCCTGGCGCCCTTGTTTCACAGACTCGCCGTCGTTATTCGCAACCTCTGTCCCAGTCTCTTCTTCCATCTTATGTTTTCTAGAGCTCGTAAGCAAAGAAAAGAAATGCAAAAGTCAAAGTGATTGGAAGATATTGAAATATGCAAACTTTTTTTAAAATAAGATTAGCATAGCATAGCTTCCAGATCGTCATGTACTTTTTGATATTTGTGTCCTTTATGTGTATATAATTATGTGATTTATATCTAGTCAACTTATGACGGATGCTTGTTTGTTATTGGTGCTTCATGAATCAATAAAATAGTTCTGAAGCCATCTCGTTTGTTGCTCATGGTCTTTAGGCATCCAGTTTAGTTTTTTCAGACTTCACATAGGACATGTCAGCTTTATAAAAGTATGAATAGAAATACAGAATTGGGAGGGCATTCTTATGATGCAGTGCTAAGGCGTTGCCTTTAACAACCAAAGTTTGGCAAAGTCTGTCCTACCGCTGTGGTATTACATCTATCTTTGGTCGACGACAGTTACCAAAGGCATAGTGCCATTGGCAGTTTATGTGGTGAGCTGCCTATAACTTATAAAAGAACATCTGTCTTGGTAAAAGTGTAGGGGTATAGTCTCAACCTTCCTAAGGTTTCGATCATTCAGGGGCTAGGTGAAACATCCAATGCTACCGAGTGTGGGAGCTCAAAACCAACCAACAGAATTGGGAGGGGTAGCGCAGTGTTCGGATCTAATGTCCTTGCCTCGAGATAAGCAGGTTCGAGTCCCAGCAGTCGAGCATAGCAAGTGTCCACTGGGTTGCCCCCCCCCCCCCCCTCCCCCGTGTACCACTGGTCCATTGAATTTCCTTGTTTTGAACATAAAAAAATATAGGGGCAGGGTGTTGACTTTCTCATTGATTCGATCGTCATGTTGCAGGAGCAAGGTCAGAAAATGTCCAGTGCTCCGGGTCCTCTGTCTTGAAGCTGAACCAACAGAACTAGTACAACATTTTGTGTTTGGGAAGTATGATCATGACACAGGACGGTCATGCCACTCCTTAAATATTTTGGGGGGAAAATGACACTTTTGCAAGAATGAATTTAACCGAATGATTTTGATTTCTCCTTTCCGATATCATTTCACTCCCCAAGCCATCATGTTACCTGTTGCAATTTTCAAATGCCAATGAACTTGAACTACCAGTTTCTAAAGTGTTGAAGTGAATCATCGCGATTCGTCACTTAGTTTTCGCGCACACTAAAGTTCCGTTTTGCGAAGTAAATTCTCATGATGTTACAAGGTTCGTTATATCCCTTATACAATTGTATTTCTCGTAACCGCATCTTTTTAATTATATTACCGTATTATGGACATGGCACAGAATGCGTGAAAGTATGTAGACAACAAAAGTAACGCTTACTAATAAGACAGGGACGGCTGTTAAACGGAAGTAGGAATGACTGTGACTAACTGTGCATATACGACAAAAATCCCGAGAGAAAAAATTATGAGTATTCTTGTTGGGAAAACTTATGTTATCGTATTTTTGACCATGGGAATCTGTCTAAAGAAACTATGGAAGAAAACGCAAGAATGGCATATATTTCCTACCAATTTTATTTTCCTTTAAACAATTATGTGGTTAACAAGATCTTGATTTCTTCACATTTTTCCCATATAAAAACATCACGTACAAGTATTTTCGCAAGTGCAGTTAACCTTTCTGTGTTATGAACACAGAGAAATTAGCAATATAGTTAGTTTTACACGTGCAGTTTGTAATATCCAACAGGCAACACTTTTCAATGATGATTAACAATTGATATTCCATTTTCTGTTGGTCCACTAACCCTCAATATCCTCTACCAGTTGTTGCAACTACCTCATTGGTTGTGAACGCCTTGAGACCTAGTCCATTTTATATTGCCGTTAATATGCATTTTAAAGCAAAAAAACTACCAATAAAAATTAACTTCACCAATCGCAAATAAATTAACTTATCAATATATGTCTCTTTAGGAGGCAGTGCAGAGGTTACCCACTTATATATCTACATTCATTGTATATATGACTTTATGGAGACCTTGGATTCTAACGTATTGCATTTATCACGAGGTCATGAACAATATGACTATCCATGAAATTGGTTTTCTGTTTTACTCCATGAATGAACAAATACGTTGCTCAAATTAACAAAGTATTACACGTTCATATTTTTGTTATCAATGCATTTACAGACAACAATGTTTTGTATGACCAAATTATTTACGATAACTCGATTCATACATGATAGCCTCTTCTTTGTGAAGTGGTTAAGCACAGATAATGGTTTGCTCTGAAGGAAAAGTTTGGATCATGTAGTGTATGTACATTGGCACAGTTACAGCGTTTTCTTAACCTTGCACCCAAAATACACAGCAGATCTACTGAGTCTGTCAATTGTATCACACATCTTGCATTATCACTGACATATTCTTTCCGTTTCTTCTCTACAAGATGAAAGAAACACAGGAGGACTAAAGACTGCGCCCGTCTTTTCCAACGCAGTCTTGATTTTTTTTCTTCTTTTTTAATCTATGATCTAGTGTAGTTATGTCGTTATATAGCAAGTATTCCGACATCCAATACTGTCTAAGTAACACTCCCTAGGGCTTAAAGAACCACTCGTATATCTTCCAGGCGCAGAAAGACGTGGCTAGTGTTGATATGCTTGTGTGGAGAATCTTCCTCCGGGTGTCGTCCTTCCGCACAAGGACGACCGGGGAACTTGAGGTGAGATGATGCAGGGGTACCTTTTGTAACTTTTTGGTATCATACTCTACTTGGTATTTACAGCATGGGTCAAACTGCCACGAAACAGTGTACACACCAGCACAGACAACACTGACGAAACCCAGCGGCATGTAGTAAAGTCCCTGGTCGGGCCACGCGTAACCTGTTGCCAGGCAACCCAAGCCGCCCAGAACGGCAGTCTTGTGGAGGCAGTTGCCGACACCGATCCACCGAGCGGTCTCATCCCCGAGCTTGGTTGGTTCAATAATGATTACCTCCACTTTCTCTTCAAGAGCGCGTTCTAGCTCATTTTCGAAGTACTCAGCTGCGTTGTCGTTTTCGTAGATCTCACGAATGATTGTATAGTTAACCTCATCCTCATCGCGGTCACCACTGAAAATGGAAACAATTGTATTTAATGTTTATTCCATGGATTATTTGTGTTACACAGAAACTCCTATGAGGATAAACCAAAATCAGGTACAGCAGAAATATTCGTTTCCTTAAATTACATTTCAACAATACATGATTATGAATATGGAATTGCAAAAAACCTGTATGCATGCAAAGTTAGCCAGCACTATAACTTAAATTTTGTAAAAAAGGATTGTGTAGCCCTAAATCAGTATGGTTATTGATATCTTAGGGCAAAATTAAGATATTCGTCGTCCTCTGGAAATTGGAAGGAGTCCTTAATTATGATCTAAACAATGCTGAGCTTGCCATAAGCGACCTGTTCGACCATGGCACCAACTGAACACCAACAATGCACTGATCAGGTACCTTTGGGACGTGCAGAGGACAGTAAAGAGTGTCCAGTCTAACATAGCACTTGGTACAGCCGAGACATACCTCTTAGTGGGCTTTGGGACCTGCGGGCTCTGCAGAGAGCGGTCACCACTGCCTAGATTGACAGGGTCAGGGGCGGATCCAGAAAATTTGGGAAGGAGGCGGGGATGGGGGGTAGGCGCCTATATTAAAAAGGGTCCCGGCGTCCCCTCCAGGGGCCCCAAAGGGCTGTGCAACCGGGCATGAAGGTAGCGACCAAGGTTATTCAATGTACAATAGAATGCGAGACAAACTATGAATTTCTGATACACTGTCAAAAGAACAAAGGCCAGTTTTTATCAGCTTTTAAAGTGGAAAAAAATCCTATGCTGATATATTTGAATTAGTATTTAATATAATAAAGAGGATCTTTTTTTCACTAACAAAGGAACTTTTCTGAGGTAACATTAGTCATTACTGAAAAACTACTGAAAAAGTCCTTGGGCTTGGCCATGTACGGCTATGAGAATGAACCATTGGCATTGTATTCCAGTGATTCCTAGACTACCCAAAGGGATTAGCTTGGTCTTTAGTGTAGGGTTTCATAATTCCACTGCTAGGTTACTCGAATTTCAAACATATTGTCTGCACTAATTGTGTATCATGGTGACATAAATCAAAGGCAAGGACAAACCTATCTAAATATCATTGCATAACCTAGACTCTACAGCCTGCTACATTTTCTTACTTGGAATCTTTTTCTTTAGTTTACCAATGCTTTAAAACCATGTTAATGATACCTGACAGATTTACCTTACAGATAAAGCATGAAGGCTACAAGTCTGTCCCTGTTTCAAACATTTTACACAGCAGGATATGTGGCCCTTTCTCTGTGAGCAAAAGCTTAGAAATAGAACCAACGACAATGACAGCTGCAGATCAGCTGAACTTGAAGTTCAACTATCGAACACGACAACTTCATTTTATCTCGGGTGCAGAGCTTCGTGAATCCCTTGGTCAATCACAAATGAAACACATAGATCTGCTGGCTGTCAAAAGTTCAAACGTTAATTATCTTTAAAAATCTATGCAAACAACTGAAAATAAGGCTTTGTGGGGTTTTGGAAAGAGAAATACAACCTCTGGTGGCCGGTGTCCGCCATTGTTGTTACGTGAAAGCGAGGCTGTCGCTGGTGAATGTGACCCCTCATCATGGTGCGACTTGCCACTTACTGCAAACCATCCTTTTGGACTTGAAAGCACTGACAATAAAAATTATAATGTAGACTAAGAATGTCATATTTCATGACACTTTGTGGAAGTTGGTTCTAGTTCCAAGTAGCCTATAGTCTCTATAATATAATTCAAAAAATCGAGAAAATTGTTATAATGGCACAACAAATCTGGGAAAAAAAATATACCGTAGACTCTACACATAGATAAAAGGGTCCCTTGCACATACATTTACAAATGGCTATTTTTTGTGAAATCAACTTCTCTTAAATATTCTTAACATATTCAAAAAGAAAAAAGGGGAACTATGTTCAAGTATAAGTGAATTATTTATAGATGATTAAATCTGAGAACTTCCTATTATTTGAGCTTGTCATTACTCCCATTATGATGGGAATTCCCCCAGAGAAATAAGTTGGGATTTCCTTGTCAATGAATGACTTCAGATACGTTAATCTTCCAATAAATGTGTAATGGCACATATGCATTTTTACAGATATTTAAACATGGGGGATTCCCTCTTTTAGAAGGGTGGGAATTCCCCATTAGTCACTGTGTGACGTCACAAATTTGGGGATTTCCCTTGAAAATACATATATTAGATCAAATTTGTAAAGTCTCAAAACCTTTTCCAAACTGAAAATATTCCTAAGATATCTCTATCATTGATAGTTCGTAACAACATAGGACTGTACGCAGCTCCGTACAGTTCTATGGTAACAAAAACTACATGTTCAAGGAATGTCATATGAAAATATCTATTCTATTATTATGTGCAAGGTTTCCTTTTAATGATATGCCAAATATCTAAAGTAGACGTTTTTTTTATCTATATAAATTGACTTTTTTTTCAATTTATAGCATTTTTACAGATAACATGAACCAGCTTAATCGAACTCTTTTCTTTGAAATTAAGTATGATTATAAAGTATATACCAGTAATTAGGCTGTCCATAAAAATAAATCTGTTTCCGGTCCAGTGGCCGGGTAAGTACAATGTATCCCAAATACCGCCGGACATCCGGACATGTCCAATAATTTTCCATTAATGTCTGACGATTTACCCTTAAACGTCGGACATTATGTCCGACAAAATTGCCATTCTTTGGCATTCGAAAATGAAATTTTTGTCATTTATATTTTGCTGAATTCTTCTTTTTATTATTATATATTCATGACACGTCTGATATGGCATGGAAATGTCCGATGTAATAGAGTCTTATCCTAACCTCGCGCGTCCGTCACGCTTCAGTGGAGGCTGGACAAACAAACGCACGTGGTGGGGACAGCGCGACCTCTGATTGGTGGGGGGTGATTACATAATGCTGATAAGGCTCTGGCATGGGCTCCCATTGGCTCACAATTAAGTCAAAACTTTTAATATTGAAAAATGTTTATAAAATACTAGGGTTACATCCACAGAAATGATTCATATGTCAATGAAAAGAGAACGTTCTGCACTATGCACCCATGGCCAAGGCATTGTTTAACCATCTATGTATGCAAAGCTGCAGGTGGTTAAAAGTCCCCAATTTAAACATGCTCAAAGAGAAAATAACCCCTGGCTTGTCTGGCCTGAACCCCTGAAGCCGAGTTCCACACTAGGTGGCGTGGTACGGAAAATCATTTATTCCTTTAAATGTCGGACAATTTGTCCGCCGTTTCAGAAACTTTTTGGGATACACTGAAGTAAAAAAGGACCAGGTGGGAACATATTTTTTGTGTTTTTCATAAAAAAAAAAAGAGAGAAAAATTTCAAAAATTTATGTTATGTCTTTGAATAAAAAAAATTATTTAAAAAAAAAATCCCAGTCGCCCGGGTCACGTTTATTTGTACTACCCGCTGGACTGGAAACAGAATTTTCTTTAAGGATAGTCTTATGACGTCATTTGAATGGGCAGCCAACGCTATTTTGCCATTTTGATTAGGTATTTTAAAAGGTGCTTAATTATGATATATATGAGTACAACTTATATTTTGGAGCAAAATGAGAACTTTTGAAATACCACAGGATAAAAATTCTATTCAAATTTATTTTCAGATAGATTACAGACCCCATCTTCTTGAATCATTGGCTAAAATTTCTCAACAACTGAATAGAATGCCATTCCACAATACTGATTTCAATTTGTTTTTGTATGGACATGTTAAAAACATGTTGGGGAATAGTTTAAGACCAAATATGATATAGACATGTGGTTTCTTATTATATTATGTAAAACTATCCGAAAATGGAACCTCCGTTGGAGAAGAAAGTACAGGTATTGGGAAGTTATTTTACTCCACTGACAATGTGCACGTGGCATGTCGCACCACAATATTTTACTTCAAACGTTTGTGCGCTGCTCCACGTATTTCATTCGCTTAAACTGTCTACAATCTGAACATGTTCATTACGTGGCTATTATCTTACCTGTCCATAGTTTTAAGTTTCATATGAATGTGCAATTGTAACATGAATGGGAAAGCTAAGTCCGTGTCGTCTGCTATTTTTTACGCGTTTCGCTGGTTTTCTACTACACGAGTGAAACAAAATTGAGCTTGCCGGGTTCTAGCAACAGACTCTCATCACTCTTAAAGCATATACTTAGTGCACTTTGATCCATTGCAGCGAACGCAGTATCTGGGGGAGAGTGTATGCTGACGTCCCAAGTCTCGCCCCACGCGAGGATTAGATGAGATCCCGTGATCGTCCATGATGGCTTCCGAGGAGCCTGTCTCGCTGGAGTCGCTCTTGAGTAGGTGTTTTAAACCTTGTTGTTAACCTAAGAAGTAGAAGCTTTGTGTCCGAGTTGAAGTTGTTATATGACTCAAGTGACCATATGGTTTTGTTCTCCGAAATAGGGATACCCATCCAGAAAACCGCACGAGAAAAGGGCGTTTCCGCTCGCGCTTCCAAACTTTCGCTTTGACAGTCCGTCACAAGCCGGTTTGACGTTTGAGGGGGCGGGGACATAATTTGAGTTTAGATAAAGTTTTAAAACCCTTTTTAATGCAGTCTGTCTTTCGAAATGTGGATAACTCTTTTTGCCTATGAAAACTCGAAAATACAGTGTATGTCCTTTAAGCAAACCGCGGTAATAACGCATGAAAACAAGGCTAATAATCTTGTTGACACAGTCGAAGTGACACAATGAGTTTGGATTGACGCAGACGAAGGAGTGAGGGAAGCTGACTTGCCCATCGCGAATGGGAAATTTGATCTCTTCCCCTCTATGCATATCATAAGGATGGTGGAGCCTGTTGTCAAGGAATTTCCACTCCACTAGTTCCTGGCATTAATAACTTTTTAGTTACTGGAATCAGATGACCAGTTCCGCCCGCCTGAGAGAATATATCTCTAGTTCAGTAGTTGTGGCTTGTGACTGGACTAGTTTAGATAGTATTGAATGTAGAAAGCAGCACCTTGGACTCTCGTTGTAGTAAGTAAGAGTAAAACTACATTCCCTAGCCTAGTAGGCTTACATCTAGACTATTCTACTCCATAGGGGCTAGATCTAATTCTTGTAGAGTGTATTATAACTACTGTATACTTAGTTAAGGGGCCATCCATAAATGATGTCACGCTTTTTCAGGGTACTTATAGGACCCACCCACCCCCTTGTCACACTACATTTTCTGTTTTAAACATGAAAATAAGGACCGTGTTCAGGCAGTGTGACACTGTTAAACCTACCCACTCACCCCAATGAGTGTAACATCATTTATGGATGGCCCCTAAGTGAATAGAGACATCAAATGGATATGCTTCCCAATAATCTTATTTCATTAACCAGGCCCCAGGCAAGAAAATGACTTCTGTGATTGAGCATTGCCTAATGTAAGGCCACCCTTAAAAAGAAATTTGTTTCCTGTCCAGGGCCCGACTGACTTTTTAAGGGCCGACTATAAGACCCATGCTCTAAGAAAGGTTGACTTTTTTTTTTATCATTTTAGAGCCATTTATGAAGCATGTAAATCACAACATAGGAACTTTAGATTCGTTTATTGGATACTTGAGGATGTAGAAGGTATTATTGTCTTTACTTTAAGTGGTTATACAACATTATAGTCCAATTTCTAATGATTTGATGTGCAAAAAACCTTTAATATCACAAATTTTAACATTTTCAACCAAATCCTATACGCCGTATGCGGGTCTGAAAATAGAGCATCGCGCAGCGAATTTTCGGAGAAATCGCGAACGGACGTTGGGGGTGCGTTTAACATAGGATCCTATGGGAGAAAACATGCTATTTCGCTGTAACTTTTTAAATATCAATCCAATCTTAATACGGTTAATGACAAAAAGTTTGGAATTAATCCCAGGAATGCGATACAAGCCTTCAAATTTTCGCAATTAGTCAATTTTTCGCATAATCGCGAAAATTCGCGTTTTCTCCATAGGAGCCAATGCTAAGTAGGGTCACTTCTGGCGCCCAGTGTTTCACCGCGTGATGCGGAAAATGACGAGGATACCGCTTACCCGTTTACTCCGTATAGTAAATCCCCATAGAGAATCTCTGAAATCATCAATTTTTGCAGTTTTTGACCATTTAGAATTTTTAAAGATTTAGCTGTAAAATTATGAATATACATAAGAGCCGCTAACAGTATACATCATTGTAATCTTCAAGTAAAGACAGATATGCCTAATAAATTTATTTTCACATATTAAAAACATTACATTCTTTCTATAGAGCCTCAAATCAGATTGCATGACTTAATAGTAAAAGTTTTTTTCGTTTTTCCGACTTTGGTTCTAAATAGAACGTTTACATTCTATGATATATTTTACGAGACAAGACTGGGTGGATTGTCCAATTCATTCTGAATCCTATGGTATATGAAGTAATACTGTAGCTCATTTACCTAGAAAGTTATAGTTGTTTGAAAAAAATGCCTTTTTCCATAACTTTTAAAGTCACCCTTTCTTGGTGCATAGGTCTATTTTTTTATAGAGACATTTTTTTCAGATTTTCGGATTTTTTTTTCTTTCCAACAAAATTTTTAGTTAAAGCCTTACCCAAAAAAAAATTACAAAAAAAAATAAATAATAATCCCGACCTCCCGACTGGGTTTTTTCCTAGCCACCCGCTGGACAGGAAACAATTTTTTGTTGAGGATGGCCTAAAGCCAGCTAGTGTACCATCCATCATGTGGCGGGCGTAATTTGCTATGTTGTAACTTCCGTTCATTGGCACCAAATTCGTGACACATCCAATAACGTTGCCAGATTATGTTCTAAAGTCGTAAAACACGTCCCTGGCCGCGACATTGTTAGGCTTAGGGGTGGAGTCTCCAACCTTCACAACCCACAGACGATACCCTTGCTTTAAGGGGATTTAGAGGTATCTGCACATGTGCCCCTGGTGTGAAAATTGCTATGCCTTACATTTTCCGTCTAAAGTCGTAAAACACGTCCCTGGCCGCGACATTGTTAGGCTTAGGGGTGGAGTCTCCAACCTTCACAACCCACAGACGATACCCTGGCTTTAAGGGGATTTAGAGGTATCTGCACATGTGCCCCTGGTGTGAAAATTGCAATGCCTTAAATTTTCCGTCTAAAGTCGTAAAACACGTCCCTGGCCGCGACATTGTTAGGCTTAGGGGTGGAGTCTCCAACCTTCACAACCCACAGACGATACCCTGGCTTTAAGGGGATTTAGAGGTGTCTGCACAAGTGCCCCTGGTGTGAAAATTGCAATGCCTTAAATTTTCAAAATTCTTTTTCAGACATGGGCAATGGTTAAATTACAATTTATATCAAGGTTTAAACAAACAGATATATAGCATTTGCAAATTAAAAGGTATTTCATATATTTTATGGGGCAAAGGAGGGACTTATTTGGGGTCATACAGGATGCCTGAATGGTAACCTATGCTTTTTCTGGGCTCTAATTTTGGGAAGGACCCAAGGCACATTCTGACCATTTTGTGGGGGGTTTAAGAGGTTTTAAGTTTCCCAGAAAGAAGTAAGAGTGGCAAACTTGGTAATTTCCATAGACTTCCACTTCTATAGTAAAGGCCATTCTCTTCCTTGTGCATTAACTCAGAAATAAGCATGATTACATGTGCCCGCACTTGCTTTATTTTTTTCTTCCTGGTATAGTGTACCCATGTAAACTTGTTGTAGAGGTCTGTATTGGATTTCCTTTTTTTTCAAACACCTCTTTATCCTTTTAACCTTTTATCGTATATAAAGACAAAAGCAGAACCGTGCTATCAATACATTAGGCAAAAAAATAGTTGTGTTCGGGTAACATAGGTCGAAAAAATTTGGGTAGGTAGGTCAAATTCCCACCCCGCTGCTTCTTTTCTTTTACTTACCAAAGAGACCCAGGCGGTCTGAAAATCAAAAAATATTTTAGATATGCTCTAAAAACATTTTATGCATCCAAAATCCATGCCCTGAGCATGTATAGACCTCTTGCAGACAGGGTCACGTGACCATATTTTGGTGATCACCAAGTGGTTACCACACCCACATGGCTATTAGATATATCCACAATATAAAACTAAAAATCTTCTGTTTATGGTTGAATAAGATTCCTTTTGAATTAATAGCCAAAAATCTAAACCGCAGATGCTTTAAAATTATAAATGATAGTAAATTTAAATTGATCACCAATATGGCACCCATACCAATTTGCGAAGTGTGACGTCATGTGCACAACGTCTATATAATTATGCTGTTTTATGGTTTTTCACGCTTTTAGGTCAATTCTTTTGAATCTTGGGGGGGATTTAAAATCTCCTAAAAGAATGTTAGGGTAGGGCCCAAAGTTTAGGGTAGGTCGGGTACCTGAACACAAGAATTTTTGTTGTTGGCCTAAAAGGGCCATGCAGCATACAATAAGCCTTTACAATTGTCAGATGAGGCATCTGTGACTGTCAATTGAGTATGTAAACCTATGCCTTTCACTTTTATTATAAAATATGAACGATGATTTCCTATAACACATGCTTATGGTTTTGTTCCTTGTTTGTAGACAAAGCTACCAATCCAGCTAACCGAGATGAAGACTGGGAGGCGATCATGGCCTTCTGTGACCAGGTCAACAAGGAGCTGGAAGGGCCGCAGGTCGCCGTCCGCCTCCTGGGCCACAAGATACAGTCTCCGCAGGAGAGGGAGTCCGTCTTTGCCCTCACAGTAAGTTTATGCCCTAGTTAATTGCTATGTTTTTTATGTCTTTTTCGTGATAAATTGATAACTAAGACCCAAAAAAGAAATACGGTTTCTTAAAAACATAATCTTTGTGAACCCTGTTTAGTATTACATCTATAGGTAGGAGCGCAGGTATTAAAACTGATCCATGTTCCCATTACATAGGTTTGAATTGAGAAGATAGTGCGATTCATACTTAACCTCCTGCTGTCTTATTCTGAAATAATATACTTTTACTTCCATGTTTAGTTTATAATATGTGCAATTACTATTTCTATACATGCATGTAATAAAAGGCGATATATCTTTTTTTCAGGCTTTAGAGGCGTGTGTAAAAAACTGCGGAAAACGATTTCACCAGGAAATAGGCAAATTTAGATTCCTTAATGAAGTTATCAAAGTTGTTTCACCAAAAGTAAGTCAACAGAACTTCATTTTTTAATATTTCTTCCAGTCTGCTGAATCAATGGGCTCAGTAAATAATCCATCAGTGACAACAACTAAACTTCGCCCACCCATGGCTTTCGGCCAAGCAGATAATTTTCTTTATGTTCCTATATCAAACATTCTCTTGCTAAATTATACAGAATAGTAACTGTTGTTTCATGAAGTTAATACCGTGATGGACTCAGTCATAATCAGAGTTGAATAAATCGCATTGGTACATACACATGTATGTTATACATACAAACCTTTTTCTTATATTGGAGTGGCCTATTTCAATATAACTTTTTTGTTATTTCTTTTAAAGTATTTAGGTAATCATACAACAGAGAAAGTAAAGACGCGATGCATAGAAATTCTCTACAGCTGGAGCCAGTGTCTCAAACATGAACCCAAGATCATGGAGGCCTACCAAATGCTCAAGAAACAAGGGATCGTGAAGACAGACCCGACACACACAGATAAGGTACGTCCTTTTACAACCTGAAATGTTCATTTCTAATAATTATCGGATTATAGAGACGATGGGGAACAGGCCGACAAAAAAGGAACCGAGAATCGACATTTGATTAAGTAATAGCTTTTGAATACAATTTTTTTTCTAATGTAGTTCCACAGAATGGTCACTTCAGGTATATTGCGAGTAGCGATTAGGCCACCTTTACAAATGCTTGTTTCCTTTCCAGCGGGTGACAAGAAAAAGCATGTCGGGAGCTAGGGAAATTGTTTAATTTTTAAGGCTATTATAACACTTTTGTTGAAAAACATTTCCCGAAAACAGAAAAAAGTCTTCAGTCGGGCAGTGGAGAGGTAATCTTTTAAAAGGATGGCCTTATTTATGATCTGATTCAACTCTTGCCTTACAGAACCGTTTAAAACATCCACATTTATCACTCTTTTTCAGTTTGCTAAGGTAAATTCAAAGGTAGTTTTCTCTTGCCTGTTTTATTGATTTCCTACTGGTTATTGATGTTGTGTAACTTGTAAGAAATGCACATTTTCTGTCTTCTCTTTGTTGTCATTTTCCTTTCCTCGCGTCACCATTCGAAGTGTCGGTTGCAAGTCTATTTGTAAAACAAGATGCGTTTGTAATGCTGTGAAAGGTTCTATAAATTCAAAACGCGTCCCAGTACCACAATTCTTTGGTTTTCTATATATAAGCACTGCAATTCAGCTGTTGATTATACTGTACTGCATCATTGGCGACTGTATGTACTGGTATGACAAAACCAGGCTTACTGTTTATTTGGATAAGTTGTGCACGGTGACGATAAAACATTTTAAGCACGGCGTCAGAGAGGTGTTGTAAGACAATGAGGAGAAAATCAACTTGGCTGGTCGGCTAGGTACCAGCCATAGTTATCTGTGTACACGCCCAGAATTTACTCTGCCACTCGTTCCCGAAATTATGCACTGATAAACTATGGTCAGTACCCAGCGGCTCAGAAATCTGATTTTCTCCTCGTTGCAAGGTCAGAAGAAAATTACATATTGCTATGTTGGTTAGTACACGTTTAAGATCATTGGTAGTGCCCAGAAGTTGACCTTTAAACAGAAAACTTGGGTTTAATTAGGTACTTTAAGCAACCTTGGAATAATTAGGTAGAGTCTGTAGTTCTAGTTATGCCTTCCGTCGTTTGAGTGTTAATATTCAGTTCGTATCATTCGTATCAGTTCGTATCATTTTGTGGAATTATCAATCATAAGATTTTTCATCCTTAATCCCTCATCTGCAGTTGATATGCTGCGTCGCCAATTCATTCGTTTGTGGAAAAACTTTACATGTTCCTCTCAACTTCTCATTTCAGACGTTTGAAGCTCCACCAGAACGACCTAAGAACAAAAATAGTATTTTTGAAGACGATGATAAGTCCAAGGTAATGTTTATATACAACTTCATTCTTTTTGGAAATACATAGTATCAAACGTCACTGGGGAGCAAAGGGTTAATTAACCACTTACCCATATCAAACAGACATGCTTGCTTACATTATTAATACCCTCTTTTTTGTTGTCACTACATGTATTGGGAACTACTGGATCATTACAAAAAAGCAGCTGTCCAACTGTCAGTTCAAATGCGGTTGCTGTTGTGAGCACATCTAGCCTCGTCCTACATCATAATACCCACACTTTTGTATTGTTGACGCTTCAGTGATGTCTAATTTTCTTTTTGTAGTTGTTATCACGTCTGCTCAAAAGTAGCCACCCAGAAGACTTACAAGCAGCCAACCGGTTAATTAAGAACATGGTTAAACAGGTGAGCTGAACTATTTCCCAATACAAGAATGCATACAACTACATTGAAGTCCTACACGTTAGAATGTAAACTGATTATAATGCAAATTGAAAATTGGTTAGTTGTATATGGTAGTAATGTAGGAGAAATGTTTGCCCACATAGCTAATAAACTACAAAAAAAAACCACCTCTCCTTCTGTATTTCTTATCTGGTGAAAGGATATATCCATAACCAGTAAACCATTTATCGTTTTAAATGATAACCTAATCCGAAGTTAAATAAAAACATTGTTTGCAGGACGCAGAGCGGATGGAGAAACAGAGCAAGAGGACGACCGAGTTAGAAACAGTGGGCAACAACGTGAAGCTGTTAACGGAGATGTTGGAACACTTCAGCCCGCATGCCACGTCGGCCTGTGACAAAGACCTCATGAAGGTAACGACGGACCGACTGCACCTTTTATTGTAAAGTATACGGGTCAGATAAGCCTCAGATATCTCTATAGCATCGGGAAGTAATTGGTTTTTCCTCTAACGATCATTTTTGGCGGATTTGGTCCTGATGTTGGTTTTATATGGCATACATCCCGATCCTTTAGTCCACGCTGTTAGCTACTTTTGACTACAAACAATTGACCTTAATAATATGCATGTTGCGGAGGAAATACAACAGTGCGATACAACAAGATAATTACTTGATGAGTCAGATTCAGGGTGGCAAACTGCCATATCCTAATATTTTATCAAACGTTGCTGGGTCTATCATTAATCTCTTGGAACCGTAATATTACACATCACCCAGGTGATTTAACAATAACTACTATCCAGTGATTGTAATCCACATTTTATCGGGACTATGTCTTTGATAGAGTCCGACTATAGCAAAGACCTAAGTTAGAAATAAGATTTTTAAGTTGCTTCATACCACTTTAAACATTTGCTAAATCCAGTGGATTTTTACCTATTTTTAAACACGAAGTTTAAAACATTATATGTATTTCTATTAATAATTGCAAAATGTATTGCTTATTCTATTTTGATTTTTAGGAACTATATGAAAACTTAGAAAAACAGCGACCAGCACTATTCAGATTAGCAAGTGATACGGATGAAAAAGATACCGATGGAATAAGTAAGTATCATTTGTCAGTAACTTTACATAACTAAAATGCTAGTTATAACTGAAGAAGCAACATTTTTCTCTTTGATATCTTACCTCAGTTTCAGTCATACGTTTCAGTCTTTAATAAACGATTATATACTCTGTAAGGCTTAGCATGTGTACACTACAGGAAAAATAATCTAATGGAATAAAACGATTTTCAAGCCGAAGGGGTCGGAAAGAAAAAAGAATTCTGAGAGTTGATTATCAAGCTGACTTGTACAAGAGTAATTTGATAATGGGAGTTAAGATAGACTTTAGTGTTTTTCTGCCATAAACAAAATATACTTCCTCACTCTACAAGAGAATAATGACTTTGTTATTCCAGATGCCATTTTGGCTGCGAATGACGAGGTTCTGAAGGTGATGACACGGTATAAGAAAGCGGTAGACGGAGAGGACAACGGGCTGTTACTGGACACTTCGACAGAACCCAAGGGCAAAGCTGATGGTAGATACAATTATTTACTATGGAGTGCCTTTGTTACCCCATATAACTGAAAGAATACTAAAAAGAATACTACTTTTTACATGAATGTGCTTGAAAACTCAATGAAAAATGTTGGATCTTGGTTCTTTAACCGCGAGGTTGTGGGTATATTTCAGCTGATCTAGTTGACCTGGAGTTTAATGACACTACACCCCGGGCCTCGCAGCCCTCGCAGCCCGCCCACTCCTCTGCCAGTCTACTCGACGACCAACTGGTCGGTCTCGGTGAGTCGGCCGCTTCGCCCGGAGCACAGCACCAGTCTGCCGTAACAACCCTCTGCACCTGTCATCTCTGTTTTCATGGGGTGCTTACCAAAGTCTTTACAAGGGTTTTGTTGTTTAAAAGTAAGGCATGAAATTGCCATATTCTGAATCAGATGCACTAAAGTTGTCGTAAAATTATTTGGAAACACCACAAGCAATAATTGTTTTTCATTTTTGCTAAAAAAAAAATAAAAAAAAAAAAAAATTAACGGGAATTTGATTAAGGGATAGTGAAACATTATGTATATTGTGGTTTGGGCATAATACTTGAAAATAATGCTAGTATGAAAACGTTTCGGCAACTTGCTAAAATCTTAGGGGATAAAAAAAAACACCTTGATATTGGTAAGCACCTTGTTAAATTTTCAGTTGTGTCTTTGTTTTCCAGCACTTTGTGAGTCGTCGTCGTGTTAACTTTAGGTTTACTTCTCAGTCATGTCTCCCACTGTCTACATTCATTTCAGATTCGGTGTTGTTGCATGACCTTGATTTTGGCAATTTTACAAGTGAGTGAAACATGTATTTTCGGTTTGTTTGTTTATGACACTTAAGGCCTTGATGTTTGCCTTTGCACGTGTTTTTGAGACAATCTGACTTTGAATGAAAATATGTGTCTTCGTTTATATGCATATCTGTTTCACTCAAACGTCAAGGCCTGTTATCTCATTAGCATGTTTTTTCCATAGCGTTCACAGTCACCAAATAAGACTTTTCCTGTAGTTTTCCGCTTTTAGTGAGGGGATGGGATGGTCTAGACGGTAGTGTGCTGACATTGCACGTGGCCAGCCCAGGTCCTATCCTTGGTGCTGCCTGTTAGACTACCTTACCTTGCCGTAGTTCTCACCCCCATAGATTCGATCATAGTACTTTGTACAACTCAAAAACTGTGAGTTGGTCTTAATATTGCACATCGTCATCATCATCATCATCATCATCCACTTCTAGTTCTCAAGTCCTTCTATGAGATTCACCCTTGATACCAACCTAGTTGTTTGTATTAATACAGTTCATGATAACAGCAGGTGAAGCCAGGTTACGTGTCGGCATGGTTACAATTAACAAAGTTTGTAGTTTTGTGTGAATAGCATATAGTAACAGCATGTATTAGAATTGTATTATAGTACTCTATTGGAAGGAATGGTTTTCAAAATTAGCAACCGAATTATTGGGGCATAGGGACAGGTCTGGAAAAGGGATGGTTTCCAATGAGCATCTTAAGAGGGTAATATTTGGCTGATTTTCTGGTCTCCCCATACATTTGTATGGACAGAAAATTAATCTTTTCCTAAACATAGAATAGGTAGAACAACCATTTCGATCACTCCTTATATCTACTCATGTTCCTGTAGTGTTGATATCCCTACTTAGGATTTTTGGATCTGGAACCCTAGTCTGGTTATTTAAGTACCACCCACCTGCCTTTCCACCTTCTACCATTTTAAACCTGAGGAATGCAGTGATAGACGCATTTCCATTGTAGAAATTCTACCAACGATGGTGTCATTTCATCAATATGGAGCGGAATAACAAATCACCCTGTTCTCTCAAAATTATTTATTTTTAATACTACCAGTATACTTAACCGCTTTCCAAAAAACATCTTGATTTAATTTTCCACACGACTGACCTTCGTGGTAAACCCTAAAAATTTGGACATGATGGTACTGTTGCATATTTTTACTGCCTGTGCATCTCCATGTACATTGTCCTTGGGGTTGGCTTGCCCTAACTCCTGTTTGTTAGTTTTAGATACTGGAGTAGTAATGGATATCAAATTTCCTATCCACATACTTTTCACTTGATGCCCTGTTGTTGTATATCAGGCCTTGGAAGCGGTGACCCCGGGAACGTGGATGGTGCAGCAGGCGGACTAGACTCGCTCGGAGACATATTCAATTCAGCAAAACCTGCTACAACCACCAGCAATGTAGGCATAACAGCATTTGTAACCTTCAAGAATTTCATTGATGGTTAAATTGTTATGAATATGTGATTGTCTGTTGCTTTAAAAAAGTTAAAACAGGCCCTCGTCCAAAATAAGTTATTCAACAGATTTTTCTCTCCATTTTTAGGTTTCTTCCATTGTATATTTATTTATATAGTGTCTTCATACATTTTGAAATAAATCATACATTACAAGAAACGGCCCTGTTTAATGAAAGACATGGGTTTTTGTGTCCTCTTATACTTAATACAAAAAATAAACAACAACAAATTACTAGACAAATATGAATACCCAGTGCATTTTAGTTCATAATTGCCCCAACCTTAAACCAACACCTTGGCAAATGACCTCAGACCCTGTTTAATCACTGTAAACATTACCACTACCTTTCTCACTCTACAGCCATTGGACTCGAACCTCTTCAATCTTGCCTCCAGCACGACAGCAGGGGCAGGTGCAGCAGGCAGTAGCTTCGGTAGTTTCGGCACCTCACCTAATAACAACACCGGCTTCTCGGCCTTCATCTCCTCGGGCCAGTCGGCCACCCCGCCCCTCCAGCAGCCCGCTGTGGCCCCCGGCCTGGTGACCTCCTCGGGGAGCCTGCTGACCACATCGGAGGCCTTCGGTGGTACGCGCACCCCGACCACCATGACGCCCACCCACACGGTGACCACCACCACCGCGCCCCTCCTCCAACCCATGATGTCAGGCCAGCAGAGCCCCGATGTCGTCACCGGCATTCTCACAGGTACTTTAATGGGACTGTCACTCATGTTTTATCATTATAGAGATATAGAATTAAAGTGTTTTTAACCACGTCTGACTTTTTAACACGTCTTTAATGGTCTGAATGCATTCGTTGAATTTTTAATTTTACATTATATTGATATGCGTGTGATCTTCAAAGGGCATTCAACAAGTTCTTGTAACCCCTCTCAACACTGCATCAAAACATGATGTAGTATTTTCACATATCTTTTAAGATATGTAATGTTTCCGATTAGCAACCCAAGACAAGAAATTGTAGATCTCTAAAACTGTCCTGAAAAGCAACATACGTTCCATACTTGAGAACCTGAATAAAATAAGAAATTTCGTGTATAACTTCGAACTGTTCATTGTTGCATTGTAAATGATCGCTATCTTTGCCATTTCTCTTTCCTCCAGGTGGGGCAGCCCCCCTCCAGCCCACGGTGACGTCTACAGCGGCTAAGTCGGCAGCGGCCGCAGTGCCCGGTCAGAAGGGGTCGGCGCTTGACGACCTGGACCTGCTCGGCCAGTCCCTACTACAATCCAGCCTCCCACCCAATGTTAAACCAGCACCATTCGCAAAGTAAGCAGTTTTAGCAATATCAGATACACGCACTCTTATGAACCTTCAAAAAAACTTAGTGGATTTTATTTATGGTTTCACATTCACAGGTATATCATAAATTAATGGACCCCATATTAACACTCTCAAAAATGGAAAAGGTGTATAATTTAGATAGAACATAATTATGTGAACATGCACACTCATGTGTACTGCATTACTTAATTCTGGATGTTTTGAAAAAATACTAATGCTGCTAATAAACTTCAATACAATCGTTACACCTTGACACATACAGCATCAATGAACCCGCTCATACAACATTTACGTAGCATTAAAACTTAAATAACTGAGACCATCCTTACCATTTCCAGTACCACCAAAGTTCCGATGAACCAGATGGCGACGTCCACCCCGGCCACTACGGCCCTACTGGACGGCCTGTCCCAGCCGGCCACTGCGCCTGCCCTCAAGGCCCTGACCCAGGTGACTGGTTCACCCATCGCCACGCCCACCGGCTCCGCGCACGCCTCGCCCAAACACATGGCAGCCTCCAATGGCCAGCCCAAGGCCGGCACCACCGGCGAGGTGCAGTCTCTCTCCGACATCTTTGTCCCCATAGACACCATCAAACCCGGTAAGGAGCCTAGGTCAGAGAGTATGAGATAAGTTTGTGTTGGGGATTTCATTATCAACACTGATGTATTATCATTATGTCTTATATTTTTGTAAAAAAAAAAAGAAAGAAGAGAAGACTTAAATTAATCTAAACTTTCCGATACCATGTATGTGACGCTTTATTTGGCTTCAAAAAGAAAAGGCACATTTTTATTTCAAAAAAATGATTCTAGTGACTCAACTATCAAAACTATTCCTTTTCTCATTTATGTACAATTTCCTCTTGATTTCTTCATTATTTACATTTCATAATGTAAGAGATAATCTGAAATGTCCTGAAAATAAACATCCTGACTCATATAGGTACGATCGGCCCGCTGTCGGCGTACGACAAGAACGGCCTCAAAGTGGTGATCCACTTCGGAAAGGACACGCCGCGCCCCGACGTGCTCGTCATGGTCGTGTCCACCATGTCCACCCACACCCAGGCCGTCAAGAACCTGGCCTTCCAGGCCGCCGTGCCCAAGGTAAGCCATGTGACAAATTCGTAATCACTGGATTTGAGCTTTTTCAATTTTTCAATGATATATCAAAATATCTACTGATTTTATAAGGTTTTTGTGAGTTGTAATATAAGGTGATTTGTAATGAGAACAAACCTGATTGTACGCTAGCAGCCCTGTAGGCGGTAGGTGTCAGTTGTCTACGAAGAATGTGTTACGGGGAAGTCTTGGAATTTAATGAAATATGATTAGCTTTTTGATGGTATTATAGCTATAACATTCATAGATTTGTTGAGTCAAAAATACCGACATACCGACTTAAGATAAAGTTTGATGGTTAAAGAAAAGGACAGTTGTTAAAAAACAGAAGTCTGGAAATATTACCCCAGAACATCACTTCTTTCTTTATTTAAACTATAACAATATTGGGCTCAAAGTCAAAATGCCTAGATAAAGATGTAAAGGTGTGTTTTTGTGTGTCAGACAATGCGAGTGAAGCTGCAGCCTCCCAGTGCCACCGACCTGCCGGCCTACAACCCGATCCTGCCGCCCTCCGCCATCACTCAGGTCATGCTCATCGCCAACCCACACAAGGCAAGCACGGGGCGTGTGTCCGGGGGGGAGGGGGGTATTATACAGGGGAAACTAGGGGAAATCACTGTCAGGAAAATTTAGATATTTGTCCAAAATACAGGGAATTTTGTTTCACCAGATACTATCATTCTTGACTTTTAAAATGTAAGACATTTGATTCATTTTGAGACGATATTTAGATTATCTGCTCTCAAACACTTCCAGATTCGAACAAATCATGGAAAATGAAACGGTGAAGTTTTGCTGCACAATAGTGAAAACTCAGAGAAAACGTAGGGACTTAGAAAGTGAAATTTCCTTTCTGATATTAGTCATCCATTTGTTTCTTTCGACCTGAAAAATGTTGTTAATGCGAGGTTCGTGTAAAGTAGTATGAAATGTAAAATTATAAGAATCCATCACTGGTAGTCTTAAACTTGTTAAAGTAGACTTAAATTTCATATTGAAAAGCAACGAAACAACCTAATTGGTAAGATGTATGATACCCCAAGATCCAATTCCATAAATGTTTGTTTTCTTCTTAGTTTCCGCGCCTTTGTATTTCGACTAATTGCTTCATGGTCTGATTGACACAGGTGAAGATTCGGCTGAAGTTCAAACTGACGTACACCGTAGACTCTGTTAACCAAAGCGATGTGGGTGAAGTGGATAACTTTCCCGTCCAATAGCTGTGCTTCCCGGCCGTAGAGGAGCTTGTGATGAAGGCGAACCGCCATAGAGTAGGAGGGATTCCCCGCGACACGATACCCCGTCACGGGCACCGACTTTGTACTTCGCCTGGAGGATATTCAACGACCTAGATCTGCTGCTCCTGTACCCGGACCTCCCAGGGGCGGATCCAGGGGGCCCTGACATCCCCTTTTCTTGGGGACTAAAACTACAAGATAGAAAAACCAAGATGAAAAAACGTCGCATGTACACACATCAATGAGTGACGTTTTAGTACTTAGCTTATATGCTAACCCCCCTCTTTCCCAAATCCTGGATCCGCCCCTGCCTCTCATACCGAAGTGACCAGGAGATCAGAGCAGCGCGGACCGCGTCAGTTTCAGTTACACAGCGCCGCGTTAAGGTTTGAGCTCTGACCGGTGACAGAGAAGACCTCCCACATACCGTCAAGCCTCCTGAATACACATACACCAGAGGACTGCCAGTGTAATAAGCGGCAAACATCTAGAGATTTTCAGGCACCTATCTGTGTCGATATTTTCTTGCATTTAGTATTGTTTCTTGAATTTACTGTTTAACTATATTATTTGAGTATACCAATTAACTCTAAAGCTATAGCAAATCTTTGTTTTCTCTGAAGGATAATTCTGAATATTTGTTGTTCTCTTCAACTTTGAATATTGACACTTAAATTACTGGTTCAGAAACTGTACTTATTATGACAATGAAGGAACAGTGAAGCCACCTCCTGGTACTGAGAACCTAAACTATTTATGAGTAGGTGGCTGCACGATGAAGACATTGCATAAAATGAATGATCAAACTACATGTAAAAAAGGAAGAGGAGCTCTAACGTTAATGAATCTTTGGTCAATCATACCTCCCCTCATTTGCCCCCAGGATTGCTTGGATCAAACAGCTACGTCTGGGCCCTAGTCCCTGCACCCCGCTTCCCTCCATCGGGCTATGCCGCCATGGCATCCGCCTTATATCAGCAAATGTAAAAAACGAGTAGTGCTAGGCCTGGGCCGGTTTCTATGTTGTGACCTTAACCACTCTGACTTTAGCACAACACGCGAAAAAATGTTTGCACTGAAGTGGCACTGGGCTCATGTACGGTTACAAAAAAAGGCATGTATGGTTACAAAAAAAGACATGTACAGAATGATTCAAAATGGTTTGTTCGATTACAGAATGGCACTCATGATTACAGAGATGTATCTGATTGCATTTGTATTCAGTGTTACATATACAACAAAAGTGAAATAATAAAAGAAGGACATATTTTGTATGAAATGGGTACGTTATGTAACTGGACATGCCATCGTTGTTGAAATTCACTATTTGCGTAGTTGTATGCTCCGTCATGAACACGTTCTAAGAAGCAAGTAAAATGCGACAAGAGTGTAATTCTCATTGTAGCCATCCCAGTGCAAAGGTAGCCGTACATGGGGGAAATTTGTAACCGTACCTGTGTCCATCCCAGTGCAAAAAAAACAGTTGCTACAACAGAACAGTATACCGTAAACACTGATAGAACAATACCTTTATCTCCTGAGCACTTACTTTGTACATAGGACAATAACAGTTTAACTTATATAAAAATATATAAGTTTGGCTGGCATGTATTATAAAGCCGTGTATTTTGGGGAAACAGGTACACCGAATCGGCTATAGAGAATTGGGGAAATCTGACCTGTTATGATCGATACTAGGTCTTATGGCCTCATGATATAGGTGAAATTGTACATAATATATATCACACTTCGTCACTATCCAATACCTTCTGAATTGTAAACAGTGTAAATGTATACCCCCATGTTGTACGTCGTTCATCTGAACTATACGCTCCGAGCTACATAGTATCAATGTGTAGACTCCTACAACCAATGAATAACTCAAAGAATCGGCTATGGGATCTAACCATTCTTGCTCCTGTACATTTTGAACTTTATACAGTGATAGGCATAATTTTATATGTGCTAGAGTGCGCTGATCAACGTTAACTTTTAGGAGATGCCGGGCCCGTTTCGTTAATCAAATTCTAACTAACCTACAACCTGGTTGACCTACTCGTTATAGTCCCTGCCCCAGCTGATGTAGTGGCATAGACCTCATATCAGATTCAACGATCTATGCTCTCAAAATCAATGGTTGTCCCCCCGCCCCTTCCAGGTTTCCGTAGCTACGTGATTAATACAGTTATACATGTTTTGGTTATCAATAATACTTCCCATGGTCTTCATTCATATTTTCATATTAAAAACACAGTTATCGATAGATGCACGTTATTTTCCCTTTGTCATCAATATACATCTAGGAACATGGTGGTATGTGACTTTGCGAATTTTTTTTTATATAGTTTGTATTCATTATTCCCCGTATACGTACTGTATATTCAGTAGTCAGACAAAAGATACTATTAGTATTATAGGCAGTGAAGATCCATTATACATTTTCTGGTGTCAGTGACAGACAGTACATTCCAAAAAGAGCTTAATTAACTTCAGTGTACTACAAGAAGTTACGGTAATAATGAATCAGTCCACGAAGAGATGTTTCCTTATAACCAGTCTGCGAAATAAGTTTTTTCGTAACTTGTCAGATCACTAGATTTTCCAAAGGCACCTGGGCCCATATCTTCGTAACTAATTTGGCTGATCAGGGAAAATTGGATCAGGGTCCCATGATCAGAAATTCTGTCTATCATGAATAAGTTTTACAAATAATAATTCCTCTTTGACACTATTTTGCAATAACACAATACATTTTGGTAAAAGGCAAAATCACTGATCATGGGACCCTGATCAAATTTTCTCTGATCAGCCAATTTAGTTACGAAGATATGGGCCCTGTTAACTGCCTGTTTTCTATTACAAACACAAGGAGTGTTGTCAAACGCGTACTAACTTGCAAAACATCAATATATTAATTTGAGCAGCTGATCTACATTTTCTCATATTTTCATTTTTGTTGTTGTAATATATAAGACCGACATGTCCATATCACGGTTGGTTCTGTTGACCATATTCTGGTGGGATGATGTTAGTTGGACTGACGCTGAGGACATTGTACTTAGTGCCCATATCATGAAAGGAGATACGGAGGAAACGGAACCTATTTGTATTGAGTTGCAGTTGCACGTATCCACTGAGGTTTTTCCGTTCTAAAGCTGTATAAAAATGGTTCTGTAATAGGAAGTTTTGATGTATATCCAACAGTTTACCCATGAGGTGACGTTGTTCATTCCCTGCTTCATAGGTCGAGTTCCCTCACTTCCCGATTCTATTTATACGGATACACTAAAACTGAGTAGACCGATTGGATTAGTGAACAAATTAGAAAATAGGACTAACCGTGTTAAAATATGACATGCCTACTAAGTGCTTATTGTTTATTTTATTTACAAAAACCATAGTTGCTCTGAGAGTGTGTCTCCGCAGAATACGTGGTGCAGTAGACAAAAAAGAAATACCAGTCGAGCTTGTTCTTTAAGCTGAGTGTTTTTTGCTACATTAATTTAGCAAGACTTGGAGTACTGTAGACTGGCGCAATAGTGATGATATTGATAGTGGGTCGTAACCTTGTATATAGACAGCAATATGGACCCATTCTACTCATTGTACTTCCCGACACTCTGTCTACTGTGTGCCACAATATTATTGTACACACTCACTGATGACAAATATTATTGAACACATCGATTCAATCTCAAATGAGCAGGCGTAGGGACACTTGCTGCCTGCTGGAAAGACAGAACCCAGCAGTCCACTTACTGCAATAGTACAAACGATGATTAAAGAGCTACGTCGGAAAACTGCATTCAACTGCTGGTCATTTGATGTAACGTCATATGTTTTCGGTATTCATTTAGCTTAGTTCATAAGTGCAATGTCAACTGAAGTTAGTATTTCTGAGCTATATCATTTCTACTCACATTGTCATCATTGTATTCTCATCTTTTTTTTTTAGTATTATTCTATGGTAAATCACATTTGAAACCAGGATAGTCTATGTTTGTTTTTTTACAAACGGTACGTGGATCTAGTAACAATATAGCATGAGCTTAAACCCATTCTGGTCAACTAGACAGACGATTCGTTTCAATACTGGCTGTTCAAATAGTTTAAATTCATTGCTAAAGAAAAGCTTCCTAGATGACATATTGTTACACCGTACCTCCATGACACCCCTCTCCGCACGCACCTCAGCCTGTGTGTATGATACTAGTTGGACGTACGCCACTGCACGTACTTGTACATAGTCAACATGATTGTGTTCCTGGGAGGCGGCACCACTTAGGGGTCTATAGTAACGTATCGACAGGCTCGTACCTCAGGGTAGAGGGACATAGGGATGTGGACAAGGGACATTGGAAACTGGTCGGCCTCCTATGAGAAACTTGAGTATTACTGTATAAAGAATGAACGACTAAAATTGTCAGCTGATGGAAAACAAAATAAAAAACTCAAATAAAGGATACTTGTTATATCTTTTATTCATGCGTTTATCTCCAACTCACTGGAGCTAGAATCACATTCGTTTGCAGTTCATATTGAATATGGATGGACCTGCAGTCTGTTTAAATGCAATCTGTGCAACATCTGACATCGTTTATTTGAAGGGACAGATTTGTGAATTGTTGCTTTGTAATTTTGGTAAAATTTTTATAACCACGTTCTCCCCAAAAAGTAACCCTACATGTGATGACAGCAGCCATTTGTGATATGCTGAATGAAACCGTATCTATCTTATTACCAGGCCTGTCCGAAATTTAAAACCATCTTTTGAAACATGTATGAATTACTCAAAATCAGTTGAAGAAATAATACAACAAAGTTATATAAAAAGGAGGATCTAGAGGAAACATTCACTACAGCATAAACTAAGTTATCATTTTACATATATAGATATTTAGTGCAAAATCGCAAACAAAAATTTAAGACCTTTTTAAGGCCTTAAATTTGAGAAAATCAATTCAAGACCTTTAGCGACTTGCATGGGCAGCCTGATCTATGACCTTCATGACCCCACTTCACACGTGTACTGAACACTTGTGTAAACTATTCATCGCCTGATGACAACTTTTAGATACTTTGCAACATTGCTTGCGAAACATTTCCCGAAAGCTTAGCATGCAATTATCCCGATATTCCACGTTCACCACCCCGAATATAGCCTGCAAATCAACCAATATAAGTTGTCTCTCTCGCACCTCAGAAACCCAGAATATATAGCCTTTTTAGTCTATATCATTGACTTTCAGGGCCCATATCTTCGTAACTAATTAGGCTAATCGGGGAAAATTTGATTAGCGTCTCATAGTTTGAAATTCAAGAATAAATTTCACACTTAATAATCTCTCTGTGATACTGATTTGTATTAACATTTCTGATTTTTCGTAAAAGGCAAAATTGCTGATCTTGAGACCCTAATCAAAATTTCCCTGGTTAGCCTAATTACTGATAGATGCTAAAACATAGGCCCTAGACTATTAGTCATTTGCCACGTCCCAACAGCCATATTCGAATACCAGAGAAGCATATTTACTTTATAAGCCGCACATAAATGTTCAACAACTTTGCAATCCCTACAACCGTACCTTTTTGTGTACTAAATTCGCTTATAATCGCATATAGATTTACAGTAGCATACACCACTAAAATAAAGCACATGGAAAGACTGGCGATCACAATTGGTATACAATTCATTGTATGGGTATAAAGAACAAAAACTAAGTAGTACTCTAGACTCTAACAACTGTCTTTGACAACCTGTTCTCATGCGTGTTTAGGACGCTCCACAGAGGGAGTCAGCAGCAGCAGCGCCCCGTGAATGGCGTCTGTGATCACCTCATGCCCAGTGAGGCCACGTAGGATCGTGTGAATGTCCTCACTGCAAAAACAATTGTTTCACAAAATGATATCCCTTCAGATAGAGCTAACTCGAAAAACTAAGGTACATTCAGATCACTGTAATGCACAAATGAATATCACGATTCTAACATACGTTAGGTATACATAAAAATATATATAATGTTTCTGAAAATCACAGGTAAAAATATTTTAATCGCGATTACTGCTTAAGCGAAATGGCATTATCAGCTGTAAGAGTTACATTTACATAAGTTTCGACTAAACATGTATAACAAAATAGTACCATCTCTGAAATAAAGCACCCACCAGTATATTCTATACGTTCATCTAACAACAATATCAAAACATTAATCAAGTATCATACAGAATGATGACTTATGTCTAGAGAAGCAGGAGCATGAACCCACAATGGGTTGTCGATCTAAGCTATAATTTTGACGCGGGGAAAGTTCTTATGTCTATACACTGTCTTAAGACTATGTACTGATATTTCACAAAAACAAACAGGTTTAGTCATTCAGGGCATTCCCTGCTGAAAGTAATGTCTTACTTTATAAATCACCATAAATCCAACAAACAAACAAGTGTAATAATACGCAGATGTTGTTAACTGGTATTAGCACAGATACCAATAATATACTCCAATGTTACATATGCGAATTCCAACCACTTTAATTTACAAGTATATATACTTATAAGTATATTATCAAGTGACCAATATTTTGTAGTGACTGTGATATACATACATATCAATAAAACTTGCCTTAATTCGGCATATTTCAAAAATGCTTTCAAAAAATAACAGACCTTTGTGAACCACATCTATATACATACATGTATGTTCTTATATGATATGCACCAAACCAAATCTTTTTCGTATATGACTACCCTAATTAGTTACTGTATGACCTGGTTATTACAATCTTTGGGAAATGTGTATGTTGCAGTCATGGCAAATGGTCTTGGACATATCCGCCACTTTCAATGGAATGCTGTGAGATATCTTCATAACATGATGCGCTTTGGTCTCCTGAGACACAGAACATCGAACAGAAAGATTCTTTTGACAAAAATCCAATGTTCTTCTCATAGAAGTCTTTGGGGGAATTTAATACAGAGGCTTCATTGCATGGATCTCCTCAATTATTTTAAACAGATCTCTTTCAAATCTTTCCATGTATGACCTACGGCAATACGAATATACCTTTAGTTAAATCGTTCAAGAAAAACTCGCGGTTGTAACAACTTGCAGAAATTTGAGGAGTGTGATATGTTGTCCCTTTGATCAGCTGTCACGTAATACACCAAACCTTTCATCATATGGCATACAAAGCACCCATCGGGATCTTTCAAACTGCACATTTAAACAATGTGACTTTTGTTACCCTTACTTTTAATTCCGTGAGAAATGTATGCACTTTGATATTGTAAACATCTCCAATCACGTGTCATACAGCAGTAAAACCACTAAGACGGAAACAATAAACATGCACTTAACCACACAATTATCGTAAATTACATGTATATATGACAATATGGGTCCCGCACACATTAGTAGGACAAGATCAGACGTGTGAACAGATGATAGTAAACTGGAGTTAACAAGAAAAAAATTAGTGGCGGATTGGGGGTCGCTCCCTTTTTTAAGAAAATCTACCCTTTTTTCATGTAAAATTCGAAAAAAAGTTTGTTAAACTTATAAAGTTTTGTTTTTTTTAAATTGTGCCCCCGTTGCAAAGTATCTGATACGCCCCTCATAGTATAAGATAGATAGCAGTGAACAAAGTAGATGACATCTGACTGAAGTTGCCGGTGCGGCGGGCGTTAGGTGCGTCTCAGCAGGGCTTGGTCTCTGAAGGTACGACCTGTAGGATGGCCGCGTGGATGGCGTTCATCACCTCCAGCCGCTCCGACATCACCGTGAACACCTGCACGATCTCTTCTCTGAAGGCAGAGAACGCGAAAACTTACCGCTAGTTACCTACTAAGCATGATCACACAGGGTTTGATTGTATTTAATTTACTGCTCTAAACTTGATGGATGGTATACCTTTAGAGGTGAATTGCGATCTTATGATAACACACCAAAAGCGGAAAAGACATCTGCTTAGAAGGATACAGAGCATGACCGGCACATTGTTTTATCAAAATTTGAATTTCAAAAAAGTCTGTGATAACCTTCCCTTTGCAAAAAATTTTGGTAATTTCTAAACCAAAAAAAGACGAAACGTCAATGAATTGGAAACAAATCCTCTCTCTACTTTTGAGACAAATTAACGTAAGAGAAATTGTATAAATCAAAGCATGTGAGGTTATCCCTGGTTTGTCCTTAATAGCAGTAAGCAGATGGTGAGTAGGACAGACAAATAACTGTCGAGTTTTAAGACCCGATTACACGGCCCTAAGATCGAGTTGAATTGAGTTAGATTCAGTCTTGAAGCTGGTTATCCCCTCCGACTGCTTATCTGGTTGTATCTTAACTCAGAAGGGGTCAAAACTCCACTAAACTCGACCGTTGGGAGGTGGAGGCCTTTAGTTCAAGCTGTACTCACTGCTGGAGGACGACGAGGGTCTGCTGGGGGAAGAAGGTCATCAGGGACACCATGGTGCGCAGCCCCTGGTAGCGCAGGCACGTGTCCACCGACTTGACGAACTGCTGGTGGATGTTGGTCACGTACGGGATCTGGAACGGGGAAGACGGAGACTTAGTAGGGGGGAGTAGAACATCTAGACACAGAGTATCCTTTCAGTCGTATGATAGTAAAAGAAAGTATCAATCTTCAAGTCCTCGTGCAGCCAGTATTATTATTTTGTTGACACATAAGTCAGTTTTGAGTTCTTGATTTTTGACAATAAAAGTTACTACTACTACTACTACTAGTAGTAGTAGTAGTATCTTAACACGCGACCAGTCAGTGATTGGTAAATTACTGCCTAGGCAATGGCTAATTTACCAAACAGTTGGCCTGTTCATCACCATGTTGTTGACTAGTGAGAAGCCTTCAAAACACTGATTATAAAGCCCAAAGGACACCCTGAAAATATTAAGTTATGAATTTTTAATAGACTCGATGATCATGTAACAGCTATGTGGGAATCTACCTTCTTTACTGGACAGACAGCGTGAATGGGTAGAATATTCCTAGACGTGTATGTATGGAAAAAAGAAATATGTATAATGCTGGCTTTCTTCACAGTACATTCCCAGGTGGTCTAGTGGTTAGGATTCGGCGCTCTCACCGCCGCGGCCGGGGTTCGATTCCCCGTCTGGGAAGATCGGGTTTTTGCTATTTGGAGGCTCGCACGTGTGATTGTACGATTACAATAGAATCCAACAGAGGCATGTGTCATCAATAAAGTATTTCGTGAAGGTCTGCAGCTGTTGTTTTAACTTTTTAACCGAAAATTTACCATTCATCAAGTGGCAAATTGCAAACCACAGACATACTTGAATGGATGAGTAGAACTACATTTATACTATTATCTCATGAAATAACCTGCACATATATAGGCCTAGAACTGCATGTATGAATGCATAGACATACATAACACACATAACATTTTAAGGTTAATGCAACATGTGCCAAAAACGCCTCTGTGAAAATGCAGCTGGCGCATCCTTTTTTACAACTATTGCAAAAAGTTTAGTAATGGAGAGTAACATGCACTGACGAGGAGTTGGGCGTGGCCCTGGTGGGGTGAGGACTCCCTGTGACACCGCTCATCCCCCACCCCAATCCAGCACCTGCCCCTATAGACCTTGTGCAGATATGGTCACGTGACCACATTTTGGTGATCACCATGTGCTCATCATAAACACGTGGCTGTGACATAAATCTAGAACATGTAAATTTTAGATAAACATATTTGGTGATTGTGACTTTATATGACTATCTTAGTTTAATTCAGCAGAAATATATGTGCTAGATGTTTTTAAAATGTGATTTCAAAGTGATCACCAATATAGCGCCTAGACCCTTTCTGGACATTGTAACGTCATCTGCACAACGTACTGTTATGCTGACCAGGAGTTGGGCGTGGCCCTGGTTGGGCCAGGACCCCTGTGACACCCCCCACCCTCTAATTACTGCCCCCGTATGCGGTATACAGTACCCTACACTGACCAGGAGTTGGGCGTGGCCCTGGTTGCGGGAGAAGTTGGCGATGCCGCGCGCTGTGTGCAGCATCAGGTCCTGGTGACTGTGGTGGTCGTCGATGAGGCGACACAGCGGTAACAACAGGTCCTTCATCGCACCCTGCCAGACCGACAAACAAGTATTTGGAAATAAACTAAAACACGCTCAGTTATCGTTTTAAAAGTGTAAGCTGTTGGAGAAAAAGAGAAACGTAAATACACTATGACCCCAATCATAGAACTGTAGGAGACTTCTATGCCCCCATAATCGCCACGGCGACATGTGAATTTCTTTATTTCTAAATAGGACATTGAGCCCAATTAGATACGTAAAATGTTGGGACGGGCGACATGACCATCACATGAGACATAGGCACTAGGTAATGGAAATGTCAGGGGACATTACTTTTTCCTATATTCGATTTTCTATTTTACTTTGAGTCTATATGGGCCGGTCTTACATTCTCTTTTAATCATAGTTCCTGAAAAAATCCTGAGGACGATTGACCATTAGTCTGGCTTTCTAGCGGCATTAGGACCCATTTCATTATTTTTACTGGACAAATACGGAGGATAAGTGTTTTCACTTTTGTTGACCATTCCTCTGGCTCCCTACTGGCATTAGGACCCACGATGGTACGCCTCCTACCTGGGTCTGTTCGGAGGCGGCCAGGTTGGCGACCAGGCAGGCGGCGTTCACCAACACCTGCACGTTCTGCGGCCGGCTGCACAACACCCGCTGACAGCAGTGGCCGCTGAAGATGTCCTCCTGAAGACAGAATTGTGAATTATATTAGTTAATATTGCAGGCCTGTGGCAGGCAATTTTAAATGTAATTTTACTAGGAGGTTTTAGTTTAGAAAAAGTGTAGTTTTACGACCAGTGATTTCATACCATTTTCTTCAGTCATTCATTTTCACTGAAATGAAAAGATTATAGAAGACTTCAAATACATTTTTCCTGACGAGGCCTCAGGTACATTTTGTCCATACTTTGAGTAGTGATCATCACGACGTTATCTCTTCTCACCTTTGGCAGGTTAGAGGGTCCTTACCTGTGCTATGTACTGTCGGGTCATGTCTGTACCCAGAGCCATCAAGGCGAGCACGCGAAGGGCCGTCTCCTGAATCTATAAACAATTCAAAATAAATCATTAATTACTTACGTACGCCCACCTTACATGGACAGGCTTTTTCAACTATATGGCCCATTACTGTTAAATTTATACATAATTTAAGATTCAAGATTGTTTATTTGACTAACGTATAAGTATACATTCATGTCAACACAGAGTTTTCGAGGTTGTCAATCAGACAAGGATAACATGTTTACAATATTATATACATCACACACAAATGCACAGATTACATTCATTGCTTTTTCTTTAAGATCTTTAGTACATTTAGGATTAACATTCAAAATTTCACATACTTTCTCCTCAGCTGTCTGGGCATCAAAATTGCCGACATAATCACGATACTTTAATAAAAAATACTCTCTCTTACTTTTAATCTCTGGTTGATTACATTCAGTGAGTATGTGAGGAACGTCTTGACGTGTATTACAATGCTGACAGAGGTCATTAGAAGCGTTTTTCCCCCTATAGCTTCGATATCTACAGTCCTGAGAGCAGTTATAATCTGTCCGTAGTTTGGTGAACATGGTTCGTATTTTGGGAGAGTGTATCTCTTCTAGGTAGCTGCACATACTATATTCCTCTTCCTGACATATGTTTTGTATTAAACATTTTTTATGGTTTACGTCGTCAGAGAGGAAACTATGAAAGTTTTGTATGTACATGTCCTGGAGTCTCCTTTGAATAGATAATTTGAGACTATTTTTTCCCCATTTCTGTGGTGCCAGCCATATATTCCTGCACCCTATTTTCCATAGAAAGTATTCAATGTTTCTCAGCCATTCATGATTTTCTTTCTTCATTGTTTGAAAGGCTAGATTTAAAAGGGGATTTTTAGTTTCCTGTTCTAGCCTTAACCAGTACATTAATGTCAATAATATCTTACGGTGATGGAGGGGATATCTCCCTAGTTCCCCTAAAGCCAGTTTTGTACTAGAGAATTTGGACAGACCCAGAGCATGTTTGCACGAATTGGAGTAAAAACTTTCAGTGGCTGACTCTGTGTTCTTATCTACTTCTTCTAGTGATATAGTCAATGGGCTTTTGTTATAGATAGAGAAGAGATTAATTTTGTCAATGATGTTTCCTAGCGTTACAAAAGCTACTTCCCCTTTCTTGTAAAATCTGCATGATATGATGTTAGTGTTGCTTAGTCCAAGGAATGTCAGTAATTTGGTCAGGTCTGCTTTCAGCGTCTTGCTGCAAATACCTCCCCCTTTTATCTTAATGGTACAGTTACTTGATGGCATCCCCCATACTGGACAACCATACAAGAGAATAGGGTCAATCTGTTTGTCAAAAAGAGTCATATATAAGTTGACTGACACATTTTGCGTAGTACTCAGTGCCTGTCTAATTGAGAAACTTGCACGTCTAGCCTTTGACACTCTATCTGTTTCCATTTCTGATACATTTCCATTACTGAAATGGAAACAGATAGAGTGTCAGAAGGGTGAAATGAGGTCGAATAACGGAAATATCAAGATAAGGAGTGAAATTAGAATTACCAAAATGAGGAGAAATTTCCCAAGATTCAAAACGTAATTCAATGTCATGTACGCACATAAGGAAAACAGAGACTCACATTAAAGTCAAGTGTATATAGGAAATACTGTACTTTTTTCCGATAAAAATATCTCCCTACCTGTTCGTCATTATCTGCAGTGCACCTGAAGATGCGGGCGAGGGCCGACTGTTTGCTGGTGACGATGGCCTGGTGGGTCTGGACGTCCTCCACCAGCTGACTCAACACCCGGAGGGCCATAACAGTGAGGGCCGCGTGTCCCGCCGACCCCACCAGGCACAGCACGGGCTCCAACACCCCGTCCTGCAGCACTGAGAACATAGAGACACCGCATTAAGGCAACACTGAGGGCCATCACGGTGAGGGCCACGTGTCCCGCCGACCCCACCAGGCACAGCACGGGCTCCAACACCCCGTCCTGCAGCACTGAGAACATAGAGACACCGCATTAAGGCAACACTGAGGGCCATCACGGTGAGGGCCACGTGCCCCGCAGACCCCACCAGGCACAGCACGGGCTCCAACACCCCGTCCTGCAGCACTGAGAACATAGAGACATTGTTATGTCTTACTTAATTGACACTGAGGGTAATATGCCCACTGACCCCAAGAGTGACAAAAGTGGCGCTAACACCCCGTCCCTTAGCACTCAATATATTGACACACTCGTTATGTTACAGTTTTACCCAACACCGATCCACACTGAGGGCCATAACGCTAAGTCCTGTATGCGCTTCTCTCCAATCAGTGACAACCCTGGACCCAACAACCTGTCCTGTAGTACTGAGAACATAGAGGTTTTTAATTCTGTTCTGATGAGGAAATAGCTCAGCCTTCAGAGACATGTTACAGTAAAGAGCAGACCGGTACGTATACATGCTAACTTACCTCCCGGTAGTAGTTGTGGCGACTTGCAGAGGACGCTGAGCACACTGAGCCCGGCGATGAGCACCTCGGCGTTACGGGTATCTGTCTCAGCCAGGATCCTGGGGCACGGAGAGCAACTCATATATAGTTCTGTTATGTGTGGTGGTTTTATGTGATAGCAAGGAACGAGCACCTTAGGGTTGAAAATTAGCTGAGTATATTTGCAAAAGATACAGGAGACCGTTAGCTAGCAATTCTGCAGCATTAATATCGAATAACCATGGAATTAATGAAAGAGCACTCAGGAAATTTGTACGGTTTTATACCAATTATTTTTAAATCTGTTTTCAGACGAACCAGCACACATTGTCACTTCCTTTTTATAATCATCAGGCTATTTATCACCGATCCAAACCTATCATGAAAAATTCAATGTTATTCTCACAAATACATAGAAGTGCACATATGACTATTTCTACCATGGTGTAAGTCTTAAATATCTCTGAATTTAATATAGAGCTACGTATAAGGCCTACCTTGCGATGGCCTTGGCGGCCCCCGTCCGTAACAAGAAGGGGTGCAGAGAGGTGTGGGTGGCAAGTACGTTTAGACCAGAGCATGCCGAGGTCTGGGGAGAGGAACCAAACAGAGAGGAGAGGCTAACACCACTTACTACCAGGAAATGGGACTATCAACCACACACCCTATACTCGCTCTAGTGCAAGGTATAACATAAAGACACATCGACTAGCAAAACGGTCAGGTATGAAAAGATTTTTATTCTTATTGAGCTACACTCAGAGATGCCACTCCATTGAATGGAAAATCTGGAATTTAGCAGGAAGGATATTCCGGATATGTGGAAGGAAGGGTTAAAGGGAAGAGGAACTTATAATTTTATATATTCTGAAACTAAAAAGGACTTAAAAGCAATACTATCTGTCACTGAAACAAACGCGATTGTGTTTCCTAAAAATTACCGACTTTTGAAAAATCATGGTACAGGTCAAAAAACGGAATACGAAGGGAAATGAAGCGAAATGGCATCTCTGTATGCTATCTAGAAATAAAACGAATATAACATACACCCGATGGTACCTCCTATGAATAGTAATACTAAATAATACTTTTGGAAGAGTTTGTCTAATAGTGGAAAATAGAACATGCAATAACCCACTGCTCAAAGTATATACAAAAAATACTTAACCGCAAATACAAATCAAGTAATAACAATAACTCTAATTAGAAAACAGAATCCTTGTTATCATGATATGACTGTATATCACTTATAACAATTATTCTGTTTTGTATAGAATATACTGTTTTAATCTATAGATACTCTAGTGTATAGTTACGTACCCGTAGCGGTTCGTCCCGTAGCCGCGCGGCATACACCACGGCCTGCACTCCTCCCGTGGTCAGCACCTGGAGGAACACAGGAGGAGTCAACACGGGGCAGCACAGAAGCCTACCGGAGGCTTGGAATGCATGACGATATTATCTTTAGAAAAAACATATGCCCTTATGTTATAATTGCAACCTCTAATCCCATGAATGACCTAAATTTACAATCCTGTCATTGTAAGAATTATCTTACAACTTCAATCCTAACGAAGTAGAAAAGTATCAACTAAAATAGACACAAGTATATCAAGAATCATAGAGTTACAAGTGCCTACCTTGCGGATTCCTAAAGGTGTATCCAGCATTTTTACAATGCCACTAACGCCCTGCAACCGGTCCGGCTGAATAGTGAATCAAAATGGCATCACAAAGAGTATTCATTCCATGCAAATGTTGTACCCAAAAACTAAAAGGTATTATTTTTGCTTGCATGAAAAATAGAGTTAATTTGTAATTAATTTTTTGTTATACCAGTGAAAACTTAGAACAAGGCATTGACAAGTTTCTGTCCATTCTATCCGGGTCACTTGTTTTCGCTGTCTTAAACTCGTGAAATCAAACATATTAGGAAATGAAATCTGTTAATTATTATTATTATTAAGAAAACTCAATTAGGAAATACAATCTGTTAAATATAATAAAAAAAAAAACATTTTGTGTGAAGCAGAATATACCAAGAGTGAGTGTCTCACCAGTTTGGGTGAGAGTGTCAGGGCGACGAGCCGGGCCACGGGCTTACACTGCTCACAGACCCGCTCCCCTGACGTGGTGCTGAACTGGGGCAAGACTACCTGAAAAGACAAGATACCTATCAGATTTTGTAGGACATACCCAACCTTGATAGGACCTAAGGTTATAATATGTATGCTCTACATTAGTCAATAAAAATATTTGTATTCGATAACTTGACCTGTGGTTTCTGATAGCTTATCAAGAAGGGAAGTGGATTTAAGGTGGAAAATAGAGATGAATTCTCCCCATATTGCACTTCATCTATTTTTCTCTCCGAAAATACGTGACATTTCATTTGGGGGTGGGGGTGAACGTACTTTTAGATAATAGCCCCCTCATGATTTGGTTAATTTGGCAATGCTCATAATAATTAATTTGGAAAACATCATCAGGCTGACCTAGAAGTATCCTTCAAGTGCAGTGCTTTCTTACCTTTTCAAAGCAGCACTTGGCGCAGAAGATGTGTCCACACTGCCGGCAGTGGTGCTTGCGCCGTAAGGAGCTGAAGGGGCTGGAGCAGATGTGGCAGGTCGTCGCCTCCTGGTCAGGCACCCACCTGCACACAGAACAGGGAGTACGAGGATGAAGGTCTCTGTTTTCAAAACACCGATTTTGTAGATTTTGTATTTGTTTTTTTGTTTTGTTTTTTACCGTTTATTTAACGTAAAAATTGCACAAAACTGTCTGAACTATACAATGTAGTTAGGTCTACAACATCGTACACATCTGAAAGAGATTCAGAATCATATAACTTTTCTGATGATGAAAAACATTTCTACTCTTTATTTTCCCTGCCGATTTTTAAAATCATGTCGAATATGTATAGGATCTGTTTTTTGACCAGGTCACTGGCTGGTGATGCAAAGTCAAAGTACTAGCAGAGCGCCTCAACGTTAATTAGATATACAAGTTTCAACTAAGCTCCCCATCGGACTCATGTAGGTGAAGTTTTACCTTCCTATTGTATTTAACCATCGCGCTCAGCGCGGGAACACTCATGGCATTACCCGGCAAACTGTCTTCTACTTTCTACTTTCTTTGGTGTGTTGTATAGGGGCCCTTGATGGGGGGGGGGGGGGGGGGTCCCGATGTAGCATGTTGAATTTAAAACATCCATGTCGCCCTGTCAAATTTAATAAACATCCATGTCGCCATGTTAAATGTAAGAAATATTTCTGTCGCATGTCATTAAGCCCAAAATGGTTCATGTCGCCATGTCGATTTTAAGGGTCTAGGGCCATAGTATAAAGTGTGCTGACTCAAACTTTTAAAACATGTGCCTCCTGAGTCAATCTTTGGTATCTAGAGTCATTTAACCAAAAAATCTAGTATCAGCTTACAACACTGCCCAACCGTAAAATTCACCTGCCCATCTTTAACTTATTGGATGATTAGATGATTGAAACATGGCTAACTGTGTACATGATCGTTGCTACTGCTGTGAGTTCCTGGATCAGGGATCTGGCACTTGATTGGTGCCTTTCAGCCATCCCCATGGTTATAGCCAGGGGCCTGGGGCCCCCTTACAGTTGAGCTCACTGTCACCAGGGGGCGCTTGGGTGGGGCTCAGGGAGTCAAGGGCCTGTCAGGGTGACAGGGAGGGTTGATTATGGAGGGACGGGCTGGGGAGGGGCCAGCCCTTAATTAAAGCCAGGGCATCGTCCATGTGTTGCTAATGTTGAGGGCACCACCCCTAAGCCTAGAGACGTGGTGGCCGGTGACGTATTTTGCGACATAAGAACGTAATCCGGCAACGTTATTGGTCATGTCACGAATTTGGCACCACACTCAGGGAGATACGAGGTAACAAATTACGTCCGTCTGACGGATGATACACTGACTTTAAAACATGTGGTTCTGACTAATGTATCTACGGGCAACATTTGATCAACAGTACCTGAAAAAGTATTCAGGACTTTTTCTTTAAAGAAAGAGCAAAAAACCTTCTAGATGGCTGGGTGGGGCCCTGGAATCAAAGGTGGAGGAGAAATGGGGGGTAGTGGTTTCCCCCTTGGCGAAGGCAAAGTAATGCCTATAGTTACTTAATAGTGTAACGGGAATGGGGCAGGCCCTGGCCGCCCATTAGAGTTCCCCCCTCCCCTTACCACCACTCATAATAGTCTATTCCATGGTTGGCTTGCTGGGCGGAGGATGGTTCAGTCACACTGCTTTGAGCTAAGCCACACCCCCTTTGGTAGTGATTGACAGCCATCCTGGCTGGGAGTCTAGACTGTAGTATTATTGGGTTAAAATAATATTTAGTGAAGTGACCCCTGATGTTTAATTTATTCATATTTACTGTTGTGATACCTGAAGATGACTCAGCCATGTTTCTCTGGATCTATAAAGATGTTCTCAAGAGTATTCCTGCATTGTTCCTGATATTTCATGGTGGCAGCGGTGGGATACCTTGTTCTACGTGGTAGTAGGATGCACTAAGGACCCGAGCACCTGGAGGAACTGTGAGTAGAACATTTACTTCAGTGGATTCCTCACCTTACCGGTGCAAAGTTGGAACCTACATTTGGGAGCAAGGAGAAACCAAGATGGTGGTGACCAGAAGACAGGTTCAACTGCCAGGAGAGTTCAAGGGTGGTGCTGCTGCTGGACCCAAGCAGGCAGTTCTCTGGACTACATGGCTGGAGAGGTTTGAGAGGTACAGGACTGCATCTGGGCTGGATGCTCTCTCAGATCACAGGCAAGTCAGCATGTTACTCTACTCCATGGGGGACTGTGCAGATGACATTTTACTTACTCTGGGGGTGGATGAGGACACTTCATCTTACCAGGAGGTTGTGGCTGCACTGGACAAGTACTATGGGTTAAGGAGGAATGCTGTCACTCACTTGGAAGTGGCTGAGGCTAGGAAGCAGAACTGTGAACTTTGTTGTGGGGAACCTAAGGCTACATCTCTGGACTATGTGACAGGCCAAGCTAAGGGCCTGGGCCAGGGAGGCACACATGAGGAACAGAGGAGCCCGGTTGAGGAACAGTGTCCATACTGTTCTAGGTCATACCACAAACATAAGGACTGTCCAGCTAAGAACTCAAAGTGTCATATGTGTGGTGGCTATGGGCATTTCAGAAGTGCCTGTGGTAACCCAAAGAAGAAACCATTCAAGAAGGTCCATGAGGTGGAGGCAGAAGAGGACGTTGAGCCTTTCCTGGGGGAAATCTCGGGCCAGAGGGACTTTTGGTCAACCCAGGTGAAGGTGAACGGGTACCTTACCAACTTCAAACTGGATACAGGAGCTGCGGTGACGATTCTCAGCGACTCAGTTCCTTGGCTGGAGGGCCAGGAGCTGAAACCTGTGACCGAGACTCTTCGTGGACCAGGACACAGTGAGCTGTCGGTGATTGGCAAGCTGGACGCTAAGCTGATTACCCGCGACAGGGAACTTCAGGAGGTCGTCTACGTCCTGAAGGATCAAACATGCTCTCTTCTGAGTAAGCGGGCGTGTGAAGGACTGGGACTAGTTACGGTCTCGAAGGATGTGCATGAGGTGAAGGAGGAAACGCCGAACTTCCGTGCTGAGTACCCTGAGCTGTTCCGTGGCTTGGGGAAACTGAAGACGGAGTACCACATCTCTCTACATGCTGGTGTGGAGCCGGTATGTCTTTATGTGGCACGGAAGGTACCTCACCCTTTGTTAGCAAAGGTTGAGAAGGAGCTGAACTCTATGGTATGTCAGGGAGTTATTTCACCTGTGACTAAGCCTACGGATTGGTGTTCCGGGATGGTGGTTGTCCCGAAACCAAACGGAAACGTCCGGATATGTGTGGATCTGACTAACCTTAATAAAGCAGTCGCGAGGGAGGTACACCCGATGGCTTCAGTGGATGAGAGCTTGGCGAAGCTAGGCCGAAGCAGGATCTTTACAAAGTTGGATGCTAACAGTGGGTTTTGGCAAGTCCCACTGGACGAGCAGTCGAGGCTGCTGACAACTTTTGTGACTCCATTCAGGAGGTTCTGTTTCAACAGGTTACCTTTCGGTATTAGTTCAGCGCCGGAAATCTTCCAGAGGACAATGTCGACCATTCTTGAGGGCTTGGACGGTGTAATTTGTCACATGGATGATGTGCTAATCCATGGAAGAGACCGGGCAGAACACGACTCACGTGTGCACAAGGTGCTGCAACGGTTGAGGGAGGCAGGGCTTACACTAAACGCGAAGTGTGAGTTCTCAAAGGAACAGATGAAGTTTCTGGGACACATCGTCGATAGTGCTGGTCTTCGGGCGGACCCAGCTAAGACAGCAGCTATCGAGAAATTCCCAACTCCTACCAACATCACGGAACTGCAACGATTCAATGGTATGGTGAACCAGTTGAGCAAGTTTCTACCCGGGCTCGCCAACCTCAACGAGCCCCTGCGCCAACTTCTGCGGAAGGACATGGTGTGGTGCTGGGGGGATAAGCAGCAGGAGGCCTTCCAACGCATCAAGGATGCACTTGTGTCTCCTGAGCTGCTGGCACACTACGACCCACAGAGAGCTACTGTGATCTCTGCGGATGCGTCGGGTCATGGTGTGGGTGCTGTGCTACTACAGGTGCAGGATGATGGGACACGCCGTCCTGTCTGCTACGCTTCACGATCGCTCAGTGAGACGGAACAACGTTATGCAGTGATCGAGAAGGAAGCACTTGCCGCTACTTGGGCGTGCGAGAAGTTTACGGACTATGTGTTAGGACTGAACTTCACTCTTGAGACAGACCATCGACCGCTCGCACTACTGCTATCAACTAAGGATCTGTCCAAGATGCCCCCAAGGATACTCAGGTTTCGTCTGAGGATGATGCGCTTCAACCCTGAGGTGATCTATGTGCCAGGCAAGGATCAAGTGACAGCGGATACGCTTTCACGGGCACCTGTGACAGTACCAAAACAAAATGATGAACTTCTTGTCATGGAAGTGGAGTCGTTTGCATCACAGGCAGTGAATATCCTACCTGCGACTGAAGTCAAGCTTCAGGCTATCAGGGAAGCCCAGAAGGCTGACGAGGAGTGCTGCCAGATCCGTGACTACTGCATCAAAGGATGGCCTGTGTATATGCCCCATACACCGGTGTTGCGACAATACTTTGAGTATCGCGGACATCTCGCAGTGGTTGATGACTTACTTTTATATGATGACAGGATTGTCATACCTCGTTTGATGAGGCTGAATGTTCTCGCGTCTATTCACGAGGGACACCTGGGGATAACAAAGTGTCATGAACGGGCACGGACTTCGGTATGGTGGCCGCATATGTCACAGAGCGTGGAGGAGACGGTGAAGAACTGTTCCATCTGCGCTAAGGCCTTACCAGAACCGAGAGAGACTTTGATGGCTGCGTCTTTCCCTACCCGACCCTGGGAGAGGGTTGGAATGGACTTATTCGACTTCAAAGGGAAAGTATACATCCTGGTTGTAGATTACTATTCGCGATGGGTGGACATGAAACCATTGTCTAGTCAATCTTCGGAAGCGACAATCAATGTGCTGAAAAGCATATTCGCTACGCACGAGATACCGGATGTTGTGATGTCTGACAATGGACCCCAGTTCAGTGCTGAGCTTTTCGCCAAGTTCGCTAAGGAGTATGGCTTTGTACATGTGACTAGTTCACCTCGCTATCCTCAGGCGAATGGTGAAGCCGAACGGGCAGTGCGAACAGTGAAAACATTGTTGAAAAAGAACTCGGACCCATACATCGCTCTACTCAACTACAGGAGTTCACCATTGCAGAATGGACTTTCTCCTGCTGAGCTGCTTATGGGCCGTAAGCTGCGCACGCGCTTGCCTATTCTTCCTAGTGTGCTAGAAAGGAAAGTTGAGTCTGGTGAGCTCAACAAGGCTAAGGGGAAGGAGGAGGTGTATAGGTCTAGGAGCCAGGAGCGAAACTTCGACCAGCGCCATCGCGCTAGAGACCTACCACAACTGGATCGTGGAGATAGTGTATGGATTAGAGACCAGGATCGTCAAGGAGAAGTCCTTGGGCGCATGAACCATCCGCGCTCATACCTAGTGAGGACTGACATGGGAACTGTTAGGAGAAACAGATCAGCCTTGGTCCACACTAGGCCGGTCTGTGACGAACCTCCAAGACAGCGGTTAGACTTCGCTGGTGTTCAGAGTACACCAGTGTCTCGCCCAGTTGTGACTACACCAAGAGTGTCAGTACCTGGCACTCCTACTAGACCACAGACTCCAAGTCCAACAGTGCCTGAGCGGGCACTACCCCGTGTACGACTACAACAACCATCACCAGCTACTAGTCCGGTCCCTACAAATATGACCAGGGCTGGTAGAGTTGTTCGTCCACCTAGGAGACTTGATCTGTAGTGCTATGTGTGAACTTTGACTCTTATAGTATGTTAAAGGTTTAAAGTAAAAATAATCATATTTAGCTGATGCTTTAAAGTGCTATAGTACAGTAATATTCTAACCTAGTATCTCAGACTTATGAACACTGGACTCAGGAAGAAGACTGAAAAAGACTTTTTATCATAGTGGTATATATTGAGATATCTCTAAGGGTAAATTTTAATAGTAGAAGCCTATAACTACAGGAAACTCAAAAACTAGAGGATAGAGACTTTTACTTTGAATAGAGTAACTTCAGAGACAGTAAGGACTCGGGGGGAGATGTAGTATTATTGGGTTAAAATAATATTTAGTGAAGTGACCCCTGATGTTTAATTTATTCATATTTACTGTTGTGATACCTGAAGATGACTCAGCCATGTTTCTCTGGATCTATAAAGATGTTCTCAAGAGTATTCCTGCATTGTTCCTGATATTTCATAGACCTCCCACTTTGATTAGTTGACATTAGCCAATCAGAGTGGTTGAGCAATTCCCTTGCATTCTGGGAAGGTACAGGCCCATACCTTGGCCAAACAGATTCCTCTTTCATAATCTGGAGGGGGATCCAAACTTCCCCAGCTTTCCCTGGAGGAGCCAGATTTGGAACGATTGACTGACTGTGCAAAACACTGCCCAACTAGTCTTCCCCGAATCCACCACCAACTCACCATATCTATATCTACATCTGTACCTGTTTATTCATTGTAAGTAGCTTCATTATCTGGGATTATTGTCATCTGTCATTTTTCTGTATTTCTGTCTTTTTGTCACAATATATCTGTCAACATGAATCATGTAGGTGTGTCACTACTTGTGCCTTCTATTCACCAATCTAATCGGTCGAACCTATGTGACGAAACCCATTCCTATTACAACAGGCATTCTCCAAATACCCAGGGGCGGATCCAGGGATGGGCCTTGCCCCCCCCCCCCCCCCGTTAAATCATGTTTGATTGGGGGGGGGGGGGGGCTCCCCCTGTACCCCCTGTACATTCTAGGAATTTCTGGATCCGTCCCTGAAGACCTATAGTGATGTCTGGAAATTTATTTTTTATTAGGAATGAAAATTCTACAATGTCTACATGTCTAGGCCATGGTAGACTCTACATGTCAGGGTTTTCCCCAGGCCCTTATAGCCACCCAGCCCTTACAGCCGGCTCTACTGACCAGCTGTAATTCTGATTGACCAGCTGTGAACTGCAATAGGTGGTCAAAATCATATTGAAATACATGTATACAGAAAAAATAATTATGAATTTGATTATTGACCAGCTATCATATCATTGTTACAGAAACTGAGAAAGAGCCGGCTAAAATCATGTCCTGGGGAGAACCCTGCTGATGTAAAGCACAATGAAGTACATAGGTGCCTACATCTTCTATGGCCCTTTCTCAGAAGCCATAGCCCGCCTCCCTCCGATGAGATTGCAAGTTTGGCGCCCCACACTAGTGACTACCCAAGTGGGGCCAAGTGGGACCCATACCCAGCCAAACAATAACCCACATAGGTCCTATGACAGGCTATGTCTAGATACTAGATATAGTATGAGTGATTGTCTGGTTCTTGGACCTGCCACGCCCCCTGTGGTGTTTAGGCGGGAACGCCTGCCGGTTAACATAGCCTGACCCGGCGACCTGAGGTCAAAGTTCATTTCCGGTTTGCAGTAGCGGTAATGGCGTCATGACGGACGCAGCATGTGTTTGTGAACATCTGAAGATTAATACAAGCTTATCAAGTATTCCTGGTGTTCTTTATTATGGATTCTACACTGGCGACGAGGTGAAAGCTCAAGGAAGAAAGGGAACATGAAGATAAGTGCTTGTCAGTGAGATAAACTGAGTAACTTCTGGAACTAAGAGTGGCTGGAGGGGCTGCCTCATGGCCAACTGTCAACAAGTGGCTGGACTGACTCTGGAGAGGGCTGTGTCACCCTAGGAGCCCTGGAAAAGGGGAAGGAAAAGACTGTGAAGCAAGTAGGTCTGGAAAATATCATGTGCTGGATAATGGCAGGTGGACTGTCAGGCATGTGAGGACTGGGAACTGCTGTCACACTAGGACTAGGACTCAGGGCATAGCTGTCAAGGACTGACACTGGTGGTGTCAACTGTCAACTGGAGGTCACCTGGAGAAGACTGGGACAGTCATTTGGTCAAGGAGTGAGAGACAGTGTGGGGGTGATCTAACCAACATTTGTTTCAGGAAAAGGAGGGGAATTGACATTGACTCTGAAACTATTATTGACATTTTGATACCTGTCATTGCTATGTGATTTTGCCTGTTGTGACATGTGATTTTGCCTGCATATTGAAATATTGTGTGGTATTGACATGTGATTTTGTGCATAACATTGTGGTTTATTGTGCATTATATTGTGGTTTATGGTAGTACTGTATTGATTTGTATTGGTACATTTTGATGCAATTTTGATACGCGCGTTGTACTACTGGGTAATTACACACACACACGCACGCGATGGCACCACCCGAGAACGAGGACCAGGGCGCAGCCGGTGGTGGAAATGGTGGTAATGAGGTGGTTAATAGGATGAAGTCTCTGGAATTGGGTGGACTGTCTAGTTTTGACCCCAAGGGAGACCCCACTAGCTTGTGTGCGCGCTGGAAAAGGTGGAAAAGGGCCTTCAATTTATATGTAAAATCCAAAGGGGTTACCGAGGAGGAACAAAAGGTGGCACTTTTATTGCATACAGGGGGCATGGACTTGCAGGAGGTGTTTTATAGTCTGGTCGCGGAGGACAAGGACTTGTCACTCGTGGAGAGTATGAAGGTATTAGATGATCATTTTGTGCCCTCTGTAAACGTCCCTTTTGAAAGGCATATGTTTCGTCAGCTGGAGCAGGAGGCGGGGGAAACCGTCGACCAGTTCGTGTGTAGGCTTCGACAAAGGTCGCAGTCGTGCGACTTCACGGATGTGGACGAGGCCATCAGGGATCAGCTGATCGAAAAATGCCGCGATCAGAGACTACGACGTAAGTTTCTCGAGAAGTCCGGTAATGTTAAACTTAAAGATTTACAGGATTTAGCACGCGCGAATGAGGCGGTCGAGGCTCAGATGAAGTCGATGAGTCATACTACCCCAGCCGCCCAGGTGAACGTGGTGCGCAAAAAGGAGACGGGCCCAAGGAAAGGAGACGGGCCGAAAGGTAAACCTAATAACGGTAACACCCAAGGTGGAGGTCGCGGTAAGAACTTTGCACGCAGGGACAAGCGTTGCTATAACTGTAATCGGTCTGACCATTTTTCTGTTGATAAAGAGTGTCCAGCCAGGGGTAAGGCCTGTAACAAGTGCGGCGGTAAGGGACACTTCGCGATATGCTGCCCGAAGGACGGAGCTGGTGACGCGCGACCTAGGCAACAGGGCTGGAACGGTCGTGGTAATCGGAGGGCGTACCAGGTCGGCGACGACACGTCAGAGGGTGGACAGCCAGAGACCGAGCACGCGTTTCACGTGGGAACAGGTTCGCGTGATGGTATGGTAGACCTGAAGGTAGGGGGCATCGAGTTGAAGTCGGTACTTATTGACTCGGGTGCCTCGTGTAACCTCATGGATAAGGCGACATGGGACAGGTTAAAGGCCAACAAAGTAAAGGCAGTGTCGCAAAAGTCCACTAAAAAATTGTTTGCGTATGGTCAGACGGAGCCGATAGAAATATTGGGGACATTTAGTTCGGACATTGTGTGCTCATCTTCTGGTAAATCGTGTAAGGACGAGTTCACCGTAATTAAGGGGTCGGGCAAAACCCTGTTGAGTAAGGCTACCGCCGAGAAACTGGATGTGTTGCGGGTGGGACCTCTGTCTCAGATAGTGTGTTCTATTACCGCAGAAGGTAGCGACGGTGACGTCCGCGAGAAGTTCCCGGAGATTTTCAGTGGGATCGGGAAGTTGAAAGGCTTCCAGCTGAAACTCCACGTCAACGGTGAGGTGAGGCCCATAGCTCAGCCGGTACGGAGACTGCCGTTCGGACTGAGGGATAAAGTCGACGAGAAGTTGGACGATCTGCTCGCGAAGGATATTATCGAAGAGGTAGCGAGTAGGCCGACGGAGTGGGTCTCTCCGTTAGTGGTCGTGCCGAAGTCGGATGGTGACATTAGGATCTGCGTGGACATGCGCAGGGCGAACGAGGCCATCGTGAGGGAACGACATCCTATTCCGACTATCGAAGAGGTCCTGTATGACCTAAATGGGAGCACGGTATTCTCCAAGCTGGACTTAAAATGGGGATTTCACCAGATCGAGCTAGAGGCGGAGTCGCGCGACATAACAACGTTCGTGACTCACCGAGGGCTGTACCGGTATAAACGACTGATGTTTGGTATCGCCTCTGCTCCGGAGAAGTACCAGAAAATTGTGAAGGATACGCTGATTGGTTGCGAGGGCGTGGCCAATATCGCGGACGATCTGATCGTTCACGGCAAGGGCGTCCAGGAGCACGACGCGAGGTTGTACGCGGTGCTGGAAAGACTGCGAGAGTGTGGGTTAACACTCAACGGATCGAAGTGTCAGTTCCGACTACCCAAGCTGACCTTCTTCGGACACGACTTGAGTAAGTCGGGGATCCAACCGAGCGAGGAGAAAATTGCTGCGATCAGGAACGCCGAGGCTCCGCAGAGTGCGTCAGAGGTACGGTCGTTTCTTGGTCTGGTGCAGTACTCGTCAAAGTTCCTGCCAGACTTTGCGGAAGTAGCGGAACCACTTCGGAAGTTGACGAGGAAAGACGAGCGCTTCGTGTGGGGCGCTGCCCAAACGAAGGCGTTTGAGGAACTGAAAAGGTTGATAACTAGGGCCGAGACCCTAGCGTACTTCCAGCAGGACAGGAAGACGCGCATCGTGGCAGATGCTGGCCCGAGTGGACTGGGTGCGGTCCTGGTACAGCTGCAGGGCGACAGCTGGAGAGTAATATCGTACGCGTCAAGGAACCTGACGGACGTGGAACGGCGATATTCACAGACGGAGAAAGAGGCGCTGGCTCTCGTATGGGCCTGTGAGCGGTTCAACCTGTACGTATTTGGTCGTGAGTTCGAGCTGGAGACGGACCATAAGCCTCTAGAATGTATCTACGGTAAAGGATCGAGACCGTCGGCTCGGATCGAAAGATGGGTGTTACGACTACAGGGCTACGACTACACGGTCGTGTACCGTCCCGGTAAGGCAAATATCGCGGATGCCCTGTCCCGTCTTAATCAGACCAGACCGAGGGACGTGAGTGGAGACGTGGTCGATTACGTCAGGATGGTCGCAGAGGAGAGTACACCCGTAGCTCTCTCTGCACGGCAAGTGGAATTGGAGTCGGAGAATGACCCTGAGTTTGTCGCGGTGAGGCAATACATAAGGACCGGGGACTGGTCGAAATGTAAGATGCCTTACTACCTGGGTGTCAAGGATGAACTGTGCGTTTTAGGTCAACTGGTTCTGCGTGGAACGAGGCTGGTGATTCCGCAGGGCCTACGAAGTGAGGTCTTACGCCTAGCGCACGAAGGGCACCAGGGTATCGTGAAGACGAAAAATCGCCTGAGGACCAAGGTATGGTGGCCCAAAATGGACAGCGCGGCTGAAAAGCTGTGTAGGTCGTGCCATGGATGTCAAGTGGTAGGCGAGTTTAGCGCGCCCGAGCCGATGCAGCGCGTGGAACCACCGACAGGACCGTGGCAGGACGTAGCGGTCGACCTGATGGGACCGTTACCAACTGGAGAAAGTCTACTGGTGATCGTGGACTACTACAGCAGGTTCTACGAAGTAGGTATTCTGAGGTCGACAACTGTGGAGAAGGTGATTGACTTTCTGGGACCGGTGTTCACCCGTTACGGCTATCCGTTCAGCCTGAAATCGGATAATGGCCCACAGTTTGTGTCGCAGACCTTTAAAGACTTTCTGTCGGAACACGGAGTAGAACATCGTACTTCGCCACCGTTATGGCCGCAGGCAAACGGCGAGGTCGAAAGGCAGAATAGGACTCTGCTTAAGGCGCTTAAAGTAGCGCAGGTAGAAGGGAAGAGATGGCAGGACGAGCTACCGAAATTTCTACTGGCCTACCGTAGCACACCTCAAGCAAGTACGGGGGCAACGCCATCATTCCTGATGTTCGGTAGGGAAATCCGAACGAAATTCCCAGAGCTGAGGCGCGGTAAAGTTGGCTCTGACGAGGAATTCCGCGATAGGGATTGGAAGAACAAATTGTCCCAAAAGTTATATGCTGACGAAAAGCGCGGAGCAAAGGAGAGCTCAATCACACCAGGAGATCAGGTGCTGCTTAAAAATACGAAAACAACAGGAAAGCTAGCACCTAATTTCGAATGCGAGCCGTACACTGTGACTAGCAGGGAAGGTCACGAAATAACTGTACAGTCCAAGGACGGGGCCGAGTATCGACGAAACGCCTCATTCGTCAAGCCCTATCAGTCGGTGGAGGAACCAACACAGGCACCTGACGTGCCGGATCCAGGAGTCAGTGATCCACCTGCCACCCCGCGTAGAGTGGCTGCACAAACCCCACCACGGTGTAGTAGACCAGCAACACCGATATCCACCAGACCATCGCGTGCCACCAAAATGCCAACTAAGTACAGTGATTATGTGTTAAAGTAAAGTGTGTGTGTGTGAGGAAAATTATGGACGGTGAAAAATTATGGACGGTGAAAAATTATGGACGGTGAGAAATATGGACGGTGAAATATCATGAGTGATTTCTGTTCTGAGAAAGGAAGGGAATGTGGTGTTTAGGCGGGAACGCCTGCCGGTTAACATAGCCTGACCCGGCGACCTGAGGTCAAAGTTCATTTCCGGTTTGCAGTAGCGGTAATGGCGTCATGACGGACGCAGCATGTGTTTGTGAACATCTGAAGATTAATACAAGCTTATCAAGTATTCCTGGTGTTCTTTATTATGGATTCTACACCCCCCTAGTGCCCTAACAAGTAACATCAAAAAAACAATGATCTTTACTGACTTTAGTACCTTCTTGATCTGTAGGCCTAATTCATCTGTTGATAGGCAAGGCTCATAATATACTTTAACAGTTGTTATTATTATTTAGGTCATAAACACCCACCTTGGTTTGGAGAGCTCAAATCCATTTGCTGAGAAAATATCTTGTGCGCCAACCACCGTTGACGGGAAAACATCAACTCCTTCGATCCTCACGATCTCTGCCATGTTTCTGAAGGGTTGTCAAACTTTACTCCATCTTATTTTAGAGTGTGTCACTCACTTCCGTGGGCGGTTCTGGCAGCCAAAGCCCACAAGCTCTGAACACTTCAGCTGATTTCTATGAGTGGCATATGGGGATTGTTCACATCATCGCTGTTGCACCATAGGGAACTACTTTTCGTCAGCAAAGGGTTTTGGTTCGGCCAATCAGAATCAGGGACTACTTTCAGGAAAACATTTCCCTGCGCCAGACCTGCCGCCATGTTTAAATGGCGGATGTAGGATGCAGCAGGTGCCCGTGATCCAAGTTATTGACAGTGAATACGAGAACAGATAGAGAGCATACATGTTCCATGGTACAAGTAGAATGATGGCGGTAAGTTACCCAGACTTTCTTTTCTGCTGAGGTTTCCCCTGAGTCCTGTTTCAGTGTTTGTGAAGACAACACTAATAAACGACCTTCACCTTACTGAGATGTTTACAAACATTGGGGAACATTGAACCACGTTTGACTGTCAGTGTCACTGACAGTTGACGGCAGCTGAGGCGTGGTGGGGAGCTCGAGATCGCTCTTTACAAAATACATGAGGAAGTTTTAATGAATGACGCTTTGAACGCTAGTCTGTAGTCATCTAGTTGGCCCTGCAGCACCCCTGAAAGAAAAGAATGTAGATCTAGCACCCCAGGGCCCTGTCACCTAGCTGTGCACCCTCCACCACTATCCCAGTTGGGCCTTTAACCCCATGTTCGCCCTCCACCACCCCTGTCCACCCTCCACTACCCCAGTTGGGCCTATAACCCCCTGTTCACCCTCCACCACCCCTGTCCACCCTCCACTACCCCCCAGTTGGGCCTATAACCCCCAGTTGACCCTCCACCACCTCTGTTCACCCTCCACTGCCCCAGATGGCCCTCCACCACCCCTGTCCACCCTCCACTGCCCCAGTTGACCCTCCACCAACCCTGTTCACCCTCCACTACCCCAGTTGGGCCTATAACCCCCTGTTCACTCTCCACCACCCCTACCCACCCTCCACCACCCCTGTTCACCCTCCACTGCCCCAGTTGACCCTCCACCACCCCTTTCCACCCTCCACTGTCCCAGTTGACCCTCCACCACCCCTTTCCACCATCCACTGCCCCAGTTGACCCTCCACCACCCCTTTCCACCATCCACTGCCCCAGTTGAACCTCCACCACCCCTGTTCACCCTCCACTGCCCCAGTTGACCCTCCACCACCCCTTTCCACCCTCCACTGCCCCAGTTGACCCTCCACCACCCCTTTCCACCCTCCACTGCCCCAGTTGACCCTCCACCACCCCTGTTCACCCTCCACTGCCCCAGTTGACCCTCCACCACCCCTTTCTGGGAACATCCGCCCCGCTGATGTGGCTATAACTGGTTCCGGCGGCCCCCGCTTTGTCTCCATGGCGATGACGTCATTCGGTGACGTCACAGGGAACCGCCCACCTCATTCAAGTCGCCGCCGCCGGAACCGTCACTTGGACAAAAGTTTTACGTGTCAAGATGCCTCAGAAAAAGTCTCAGAAAGCTAGGCAAAAGGCTGCTCTTCGTCAGCTAGAGGCAGCAGCAGCGAGATATACTATTCCGCCGTTCTCGCCGGTGGTGACGCGTTCTGCATCGGCTGCGAAAACGGACAAGCCGCCGTCAACTAAGCCGGCTCCGAAAACAACAACAAAGCCGACTCCGGCACCCGTTCCGGCTGCTCCTATCTTCGATCCAGTGACTCCAACTGATACCACCTCCTCTAACTCGGTTACTATTACAATGGAGGACTTATCACGTATGATTGATGAAAGATTTCTCAAAGTGGAGGAGGCTGTGCGAGCTTCATTAGCTGCAGCTGCCGCTTCGTCGTCTTCGGCTGCCTCGTCGTCAGGTCTGTCAACACCATCAGTCACTCTGTCAGGTGCATCGCTGACTGTCAACCCACCTCCTCCGCCACCGCCAACTGTGTCTTCGGTGGCTTCTGATGATCTACCCTCCTCGTCCAGGGATTCTCGCGGTCGAATCCGCAGTGCTTCTACCACTTCTTCCAGAGCTTCAAGTGGTGCTTCGGGTGAGCGCTCTTCTTCTTGTCACCACCATAGTCATCGTCGGCGGTCCCCGTCCAGGGTTCGCCGTGCAGGGAAATATGACCATCGCCGTTTCCTCAACGAGGGTGAGAAAGTCACTTCATATGAGCGCCTCAGCTTGGTCAATCTTCGAATTCTGCGAGAGATGATGTCAAAAAAGAAGGACACCAAGGGTTTTGTTGAGCACATGATTCTTTTAGCCGAAAAGGCCGATACCAAAGTTTTTACCTCTGAAGCCCTTTGTAAATATGATCTTTTTGTAAAATGCACTGCCGCTGAGAAAGGATCTAAATCTTTTGCTACTATCGATCCATCAGCCATTGTCAAATATCTTAGCTACGATGGTACCCAAGGAGCTGCCCGTCAAAATTCCTCCACCCAGGGCAGTGTCCGTAGTAAAGGTAACAACTCTGGCTCAGGTTCAGGTTCCTCTTCCTCGGGGGGAGGAGCTTGTTACAAACACAATTTCGCCTCTGGTGGTTGTCGTAAGCCCAACTGCACTTTCAAACATGTGTGTGCCGCTTGTTTTGGTTCAGGCCACCTCTTGTCAGATTGTACAAACGTTAAGCGTTCGGACAGTAAATCGGGTCCGTCCTCTAACTCTAGATGAATCGAGGAAGTCAGTGCTCTGCCTAGTATCACTCCTGTTTGTACCGATTTTACTCCTTCTGTAATCTCAAACGTACCTGTAAACTTCGGTGGTACATCCGAAGTGGACTGCACTGACATTTGTTCTCCAACCAACATGGTTAATAATGAGACATTCGATTCTCTCGGCGAACAGTCTCTTCCTCCCACTGTAGTTAGTGAGGAGTTGATTCATACACCTTGCCAGGTTACCAGCGATACAAACCCCACGGTTGTCAATTCTAATGAGGATGCTACGGCTCCATATGTTCGTGTTTTTGATGTTAACCATCCCTTTGTCATTGATGGCATCAAAGTTACTTCCAGTTGTTTATCTGATTGTTGCGACTGTGTATTCTACATTGGTGATAATCCTGTTCAATTACTTCCTTGTCGCGCTGCTAGATATATTTTTGATCCTGACTTAACTCACGACGCTGATGAACTTACTTACCTTTGGCGTGGTTTCTGCGAGGGGTTCAAAATTGTTGACGACGATTGTCCCATTTTCTACAATTGTCCCAACTATGATTCTATTCTGGAAGAGTCCTGTCATATTGAAATGTCTTCCATAATCAGACAGGAGTTAGAAGTTGGTAAAGTAACCCAAGTTTCTTCTCCCCCTCGTTGCATACACGCGTTAGGTGCAGTCAGAAAAGCTAATGGCAAACTCAGGCCCATTACAGATTGTAGTCGCCCTGAGTCCGGCAGCATCAATGATTATATGTCTACTACTTATCGTTGTTTCACTTATAACTCGGTTGACACTGCTGTTGCTGTACTCAAACCTAATGATTACATGTGTGTTATTGATATCCGTGCCGCATACCGTTCGGTTAATGTTTTTGCTACCCACACGACATATCAAGGTTTTGTCTGGGATTTGGGAGATGGGGACCAATTCTATACCGATAACAGGCTCTGTTTTGGCCTGCGTTGTGCCCCAAACATTTTTTCTTCTATTTCTAACTTTGTAGTTAGCATTGCCAATTCCAAAGGAGCCGACAGAGTTATTAATTATCTTGATGATTTTTTAGTCATTGGTGATTCTTTTGAATCATGTGCTCACCACCGTGATATTGTCTTATCCATCCTTACTGGCCTCGGGTTTGAGGTAGCCTGGGACAAAGTAACTCTGCCCGCAACAAAGGCCACCTACCTGGGCATTACCATCGACAGTTCTGACATGGTCCTGTCCCTGCCCACCGCAAAGTTGACCAAACTGAGGGACGCCATCACTGACGCCCGAGAGCGTTCCACTGTCTCAAAAAAGGATCTAGAACGTATCGGTGGACTCATGGCCTTCTGCTCCTATGTGATAAAAGCCGGTCGCACTTTCAGCCGCCGGTTGTTCGACCTCTGCGCGGCTGCCCCTCGCCATGGCCGCATCCCCTTATCTCAGGATATTCTCCTAGACTTTGACTGGTGGTCACACTTCTGCGAAACTTTCAATGGCAGATCCATCATCATCCAAGCTACTCATCGACTCCCTATAGTCTCAGACTCTTCCATCAAAGGATTCGGTGCCTGGTGCGGCCTTGACTGGTTTTACAGAACATGGGACGACTCTACCCCATTTGATACAGGCTGTGGTCACCAGGTCTGCCCCCCAGCCTTCGAGGCGGTCCCCAGGAACATTAACGTTTATGAGCTGTTCCCCATACTTGCAGCTATCAAACGCTGGGGACCACTCATCTGTAATCACCGTGTACACCTTGTGACTGATAACATGCAGGTCTTGGCCATGATCAACACTGGCCGAAGTGCCAACAAGACCTGCATGGCGTGGCTCAGGGAACTCTTCTGGGTTTCCTTTTGTTATAACCTAGACCTTTTTGCCACTTACATTCCTTCGTCCGACAACGTACTAGCGGATCTTCTGTCCCGTCTTGGTTACAATGGTACACCTAAGAAGTGTCGGGAGTTCTTACAGGAGGCTAACATGTGCTGTTCTTCCTTCCAGCCCCAGGATGGTCCACCCTGACGAATCGTCGCCAGCTCCTCCAAGATTCCGCTCTTGCGTCCAGCACCCTCAGGACTAGAGCTTTCCAGCTCCGTTGCTACTCCGACTTCTGCAAGACTTACAACCTGCAGGACTTCCCTTGCACAGCCGACCAAGCCGCAAATTATGCGGCCTTCTTATTTGACAAATTATCCCCCTCGTCCATCCAAAACTATTTGTCGGCTGTTTGGTTCCGTCAGAAGTCCCTAGGCTACCCCTCTTATGCCTCCGACTTCGGTGTCCGCATGACCTTAAAAGGAACCTTCAGGAAGGGATTCTCTCCAAGGCTTCCCCGTCACCCCTTGACCCCGGTAGACCTCAAGTCAATGTTTGCACACGTCAACACACTATTGTTAGATGACCTCCACTTCTGGACTGCTCTGCTACTAGCCTACCGAGGTCTGCTTCGCAAGTCACATATCACGACTTCTCCTCACACCCTGCTACGCAAAGACGTTCGCCTGTTCACAGACCACGTAGCGGTGTCAGTCCGGTCTTCTAAAACAGACCAGTTTGGTCTTTCTCCAAGATCCTTGGTGCTACGCCCCTGCAGAGCTCGCCCTCTCTGCCCCATGTACTACTTATCAGAGGTGCTGCGCACCCTAGACATGCCCCCGGACGCACCCTTATTCTGGTCTTCGGCCCCCACCGGCCTCCAGCCCCTGACTTACTCGGTTTTCAACAATCGCCTAAAAGTGATTGCTGCTGCAGCTGGCCTGGACTCTGCTGCAATCAGCTGCCATTCCATTCGCCATGGTGGGGCGTCGTTCATGGCCTCCCTTGGCCTTCCGGTCTCCGTCATCATGACCCTGGGAGGCTGGAAGTCGGACTCAGTCTACCGCTACCTTCATAGTGCTACACCACTACTACTAGCTCAAGATCAAGTCGTCTCAGACTCTCTTGCTACCTTATTCTGAGGCTCTAGAGCCTGTGGTTTGGCGGGTTGGTTTGGCCGCCTGGTCAGATTTCCGCCAACCCCAGTCTCCTTACTTAACCCTTAGCGGACTAGCCGAACCCAGCTTATTGGGAACATCCGCCCCGCTGATGTGGCTATAACTGGTTCCGGCGGCCCCCGCTTTGTCTCCATGGCGATGACGTCATTCGGTGACGTCACAGGGAACCGCCCACCTCATTCAAGTCGCCGCCGCCGGAACCGTCACTTGGACAAAAGTTTTACTCTTACTGTTTTTATTGTTTATGGTGTAATAAAGGGCCGCCTGGTCAGATTTCCGCCAACCCCAGTCTCCTTACTTAACCCTTAGCGGACTAGCCGAACCCAGCTTATCACCCTCCACTGTCCCAGTTGACCCTCCACCACCCCTTTCCACCATCCACTGCCCCAGTTGACCCTCCACCACCCCTTTCCACCATCCACTGCCCCAGTTGGCCCTCCACCACCCCTGTTCACCCTCCACTGCCCCAGTTGACCCTCCACCACCCCTTTCCACCTTCCACTGCCCCAGTTGACCCTCCACCACCCCTTTCCACCCTCCACTGCCCCAGTTGGCCCTCCACTACCCCTGTTCACCCTCCACTGCCCCAGTTGACCCTCCACCACCCCTTTCCACCTTCCACTGCCCCAGTTGACCCTCCACCACCCCTTTCCACCCTCCACTGCCCCAGTTGGCCCTCCACCACCCCTGTTCACCCTCCACTGCCCCAGTTGACCCTCCACCACCCCTTTCCACCCTCCACTGCCCCAGTTGACCCTCCACCAACCCTGTTCACCCTCCACTGCCCCAGTTGACCCTCCACCACCCCTTTCCACCCTCCACTTTCCCAGTTGACCCTGTAGCCCCCTGTCCACCCTCCACTGCCCCTGCTCACCCTCCACCACCCCTTTCCACCCTCCACTGCCCCAGTTGACCCTCCACCTCCCCTTTCCACCCTCCACTTTTCCAGTTGACCCTGTAGCCCCCTGTCCACCCTCCACTGCCCCTGTTCACCCTCCACCACCCCTGTTCACCCTCCACTGCCCCAGTTGACCCTCCACCACCCCTTTCCACCCTCCACTGCCCCAGTTGACCCTCCACCTCCCCTTTCCACCCTCCACTTTCCCAGTTGACCCTGTAGCCCCCTGTCCACCCTCCACTGCCCCAGTTGGCCCTCCACCACCCCTTTCCACCCTCCACTGCCCCAGTTGGCCCTCCACCACCCCTGTTCACCCTCCACTGCCCCAGTTGACCCTCCACCACCTCTTTCCACCCTCCACTGCCCCAGTTGACCCTCCACCACCCCTATTCACCCTCCACTACCCCAGTTGGCCCTGTAGCCCCCTGTCCACCCTCCACTGCCCCTGCTCACCCTCCACCACCCCTGTTCACCCTCCACTGCCCCAGTTGGCCCTCCACCACCCCTGTTCACCCTCCACTGCCCAAGTTGGCCCTCCACCTCCCCTGTCCAACCTCCACTATCCCAGTTAGTCCTGTAGCCCCCTTTCCACCCTCCACCACCCCTGTCCACCCTCCACCACCCAAGTTGGCCCTCCACCACCCCTATTCACCCTCCACTGCCCCAGTTGGCCCTCCACCACCTCTGTCCACCCTCCACTGCCCCAGTTGGCCCTCCACCACCCCTTTCCTCCCTCCACTGCCCCAGTTGGCCCTCCACCACCCCTGTTCACCCTCCACTGCCCCAGTTGACCCTCAACCACCTCTTTCCACCCTCCACTGCCCCAGTTGGCCCTCCACCACCCCTATTCACCCTCCACTGCCCCAGTTGACCCTCCGCCACCCCTATTCACCCTCCACCACCCAAGTTGGCCCTCCACCACCCCTGTCCGCCCTCCACTTCTCCAATTGACCCTCCACCACAGCTGTCTACCTCTACTGCCTTGTCCACCCTCTGCTCTCCCATACCTCGACACCTGCAGCCTGAAGGTTTAATATCTTTATTTTGACTACATAAAAAGGTATTATTGAAATATTGCTTATATCAAAAATAAGAAAAGCCACGTTAATTTTCTTATAACTTCATACCACTTTCTTTTTTTTTTTTACATATTATAAAACGGTAAATGTTTAATCCATTTTCTCTTTAAAATTCTTCGGAGAGGAACTGTGCTGTATAAAAATATCAAGAAGACATCAATAGCATTATACAAGATGTACCTGATAGCATGAAAATGATCTCTGTTTACAATGTTTAATGCACCTATATTTCTATCTCTTTGAAGAATATGCTTAAGGAGGATGCCGACTCTACGACACCCGTGTCTCACCACATCTCTGATGTAGAGTACTCGCGGGAGTTCATGCAGCGAATGACTAGACTGCGCGTGGCTGACCAGTACACCGATGTGGTGCTGAAGGCCGAGGACAAGGCACTGCCCTGTCACCGCGTCGTGTTGGCTGCGGGTAGGATACCATTGATTATGCATATTCACAGTAAACGTTTCAAAAATACTAAGCTACACTTGCTTGCCAGAACATCGTTGATCTATATTTACCTATAGATTTATCAAACAAGAGCAATATCATTTACCATTCAAGAACGATCGGTAAGTCTTCAGAGTAAAATAGCTTCAGCTGTAGACTACTTAGAATGTTAAATGGCTTTGAGTAATAAAACATAGAATACTATAAGTATACATATATATGTATGTTGTTTTTACCAAGACAAGTCAATGGAAGGTGAAAACAAACTAACCGTCTTTTATCTTTAAACAGCCAGCGAATACTTCAATGGCATGTTCAGTTCTGGACTGGACGAAGCCAGCTCACGGGAAATTGAGATTAGGGGAACTGACGCAGAGACTCTGTCTACTTTGATTCACTACATATACTCGTCCAACATACTGATAACCACAGAAAACGTTCAGAACCTTGTTCAGGTAAAGGATATTTTGTCTTGCTTCATTACCCAATATTTTCTACATAGAATAAACTCCAGATTACACTCCAGATTTTCCTTTTACTATCCGTACGTATTTTGCTGTACCGAGATAAATAACATGTTACAAAACAAGTTAATCGTGTAAACTTGTTTGCTTTATGAAATAAATGTTCTGTATTTCAGGCTTCTGACCTATTTCAATTCAGCGGACTAAAGAAAGCTTGTGAAGACTTCATGCTTCAACAGATTGCGCCTTCAAACTGCATTGGGTTCTACAAATTTACAAAACTTTATCCCTTAAAAAGACTGCGGGACGGTGCTAGACAAACCATGCTGAAACAGTTCCCAGAGGTTGTAAGGTAAGATTCAAATACATGTTTACTATTAGATTTTGGACATCTTTTTTACACAAATCTTGTAAACCATTATCTTTTCAAGATTATATAAATGCGTCTATAGTATAGGGTATCACCTCAGTAGTAAACATGTTTGTGGATGGTAACCCCATATTGTTTGTGTACGGACGCCCGACGGGCCAGCTATGTCGGTCTTTGTTTATGGAGAAAAGGTTTTTTGGGGGGCAGAGCTCCCCATTTCTAACCAATATTTATAACCCGTCTATAGTATTTATCAAAACATAAAGGAGAGATGCGACCTTTCCTTAGATCAGTCTCATTGGAAAGCTATACTGCTGTTAATTTCTACTACTACCTGATTTTGTCAATAAAAGTTACTACTACTACTACTAATTTTCTTTCAGATCAACTGAGTTCAGAGAATTGTCTGCAGCTGATCTTATCGAGTACATATCAGACGACGATTTGAAAGTTGAGACGGAGGATCCTGTGTTTGAGGCAGTTGTCTTGTGGGTGAACGAGGACAAGGAGAAAAGGTGACGGTTGGCTTTGAATCGTTATGTACAGAGACAGCGGTTTAAGACTAATTGAGTAATGTAGCAAAATGTACTATATCAAAGCCAAATTGATTTAACTTACAGGAACCATTTTGGAAAATATATTAGCATGTAGTTGATTTATGTAGCAAAATAGATTTAATAACTATCACTAGTAATGACAAATACTTTTTGTGTTAGTTTGTCATTTTGAATAATGTAGGCGTATCGTTACTTGTAACTATCATATGTTTGAAATAAATCGATTCTCGATAGTAAATCGAAAAAATATGTTTCCCTTCAACAGGGAGGCATCCTTCCCAGAAATCGCACCCCACATCCGCCTTCCATTCTGCACTAGTATCTACCTGTGCCGTGTGGTGGCGCCCTGCCCCCTGATGGCCAACCCGTCCTGTCAGAAGCACCTGGAGGAGGCGCGCACCTACCACATGTTACCCGACCACCGCCACGAGATGTGCACCCCTCGCACTGTCCCCAGGTGAGTAGTTTAACATGTTACCTGACCACCGCGACAAGATGTGCACCCCTCGCACTGTCCCCAGGAGAGTAGTATAACATGTTATCTGACCACCGCGACGAGATGTGCACCCCTCGCACTGTCCCCAGGTGAATAGTTTAACATGTTACCTGACCACCGCGACAAGATGTGCACCCCTCGCACTGTCCCCAGGTGAGTAGTATAACATGTTATCTGACCACCGCGACGAGATGTGCACCCCTCGCACCGTCCCCAGGTGAGTAGTACAACATGTTACCTGACCACCGCCACGAGATGTGCACCCCTCACAACCCTGCCCGGGTGAGTAGTACAACATGTTACCTGACCACCACCATGAGATGTGCACCCCTCGCACTGTCCTCAGGTGAGTAGTACAACATGTTACCTGACCACCGCGACGAGATGTGCACCCCTCGCACCGTCCCCAGGTGAGTAGTTTAACATGTTACCTGACCACCGCCACAAGATGTGCACCCCTCGCACCGTCTCCAGGTGAGTAGTACAACATGTTACCTGACCACCGCCACGAGATGTGCACCCCTCGCACCGTCCCCAGGTGAATAGTTTAACATGTTACCAGACCACCGCCATGAGATGTGAACTCGCACCGTCCCCAGGTGAGTAGTTTTAACATGTTACCTGACCACCACCACGAGATGTGCACCCCTCGCACCGTCGCCAGGTGAGTAGTTTAACATGTAACCTGACCACCGCCACGAGATGTGCACCCCACCAACCCTGCCCGGGTGAGTAGCACAACCTGCTACCTGACTACTGACAACAGATTTGCACCCTACGCACCATCTGTAGGTGTTTTGTACAACACTCCCATGTTACAGACAAGTCTACTTGCCCTGTATGATTATAGGTCCAAGTAATGTCCTTGTTAGGACATGGAATGAATTAAAAAAAACATCTTTGCCTTGAGATAGGATTGTCTAGTAGAGCATATGAGACAGAGTGAGATTTCTATGATTGCCCTTGTGCGTAAATGAACATACTGATTGTTATTTTGAATGTGTAGACACTGATGATGTATTAGTACTACTCATTACCTCAAATGCCGTCATTGAATTTAAAAACCCTCCATACTCCAAGAAAAAACATTGATATGTAACACCGGTACCAAAGAACTTAACACTTACACATTTCCCCTTGGCAGGTGTTGGTTCTCGGTGGCCAGCTGTCTGGTGATCGTGGGCGGGCTGACGAAGGAGGACCACGAGAACCGCTACAGCTGGTACCTGAAGGCGGACAGCTCGTGCTGGGAGCTGCTCGCCCAGCTGCCGCGCCCCGCCTGGAAGTTCTACGGGGTGGGCGCCATCCAGAGCGGCATCGTGGTGTCGGGCGGCTACTACCACGAGGTGAAGCGCGACTGCTGGTTGTTCGATGTGGCCGACAAGAAGTGGAAGCCCATCCCCCAGATGATGGAGGGGCGCTGTAAGCACGGCAGTGTAGTGCACAACGGCAGTCTGCACGTGCTGGGCGGAGAGGACGACTTCAGGCTGCTCAAGTCCTTCGAGAGGTAGGGCTGCGGTCATGATATTGAGTCGGATTGTTTAACAGAACGTTGACCAGCTTAAATAAAGAAAATAATAGAATTGTTAATACAAGAATTTGAAATCCCACAGTTTGGTATGACCCAAGTCAGTCACAAGAGGGAGGTAATGAAATAAACTATTGTCTTGTAAGTCTTATTGATGATTTTGCTTTACTCGTTTATCTTTCTCCCCTAAGCTTTCTTCGAAACCGTTAAAATTCGTTACTGTCCATGACCCTCCTGGTCCAAATCACCATCTCACTACTACTCACTACAATGTATAGAGATACAAAGGACAACAAATCATAAAGCGACAACTTCAAACCCACAGGGGGGAAATCAAACAAGACTGATAAAATTGATAAACAACACCACATATAAAATACAGCCTTATGTTACAACATAGACATACATAACATGTATCTCTATCGTTACAGATATAACCAGCGGCAGCGGCAGTGGACGCTCCTAGAAGACCTGCCCAAGGGCCTGTCGGACCCGCTAACCGTCAGCTTCGGCCAGTACATCTACGTGCTCAGCGGGATAGAGGGCAGCGACGCCACGTCGACGGCCACGTTCGCCTACCACACGGTGTGGGGCGAGTGGGAGCACCGGCGGGACATGCCCGACCCGGTGCGGCTGGGGGCGGCGGCCACCGTCAACGACAAGATCTACGTGGTGGGCGGCTACACGCGGTCCTGTATGAGCTACGACCCCAAGCTGGACACGTGGACCACGCTGACCCTGCCCCGGGAGAAGCACGGCAACGCCCCGGCCACCGTCTGGAGGGTGAGTGGCCTGAGGGAAATACGTCTGAAGGATATATTTGAAATATTAAGTAAAGTGGATTTGTACTAAATGTGTATTAACAAATCGTTTATCATCGGAATCTGACCCTTATGTCGGTGATGAGTGTCTAAGTGATTCAGATGCCATGCGATTTCTTTCCTTCGCCGATAAACATGTTTTCATAGGTCATACAAACACAACCTTTCAGATATTCTTAATATTGAGAAAGCTCTCTATGAAATTAGCAACAATCTAACCCGGCCGCCCACATAAGTGGCTGAACTACAGCTGACTCTTTGAAACGTTCACTAACGTATGCCTATACCTCATCGTGAGTCAATATACATGTTTGTGTATTTCAGGGCCGGATCCTGGTGGGAGGCGGTGACGTGGACAGCAACGAGACGACGTCGGTGGTGGAGGAGTACGACCCGGAGGACGACTCCTGGTCCTACTGGGCCATCCCTCTAAAGGAGGAGCTGTCCTGTCACCACCTCCTCAACATTGAACTCTACGGCATTTAGAGCTCTGATCCCACCTCCTCAACATCGAACTCTATGGCATCTAGAGCTCTGGTCCCACCTCCTCAACATTGAACTCTATGGCATCTAGAGCTCTGGTCCCACCTCCTCAACATCGAACTCTATGGCATCTAGAGCTCTGGTCCCACCTCCTCAACATCGAACTCTATGGCATCTAGAGCTCTGGACCTACTGGGCCATCCCTCTAAAGGAGGAGCTCTCCTGCCACCACCTCCTCAACATTGAACTCTACGGCATCTAGAGCTCTGGTCCCACCTCCTCAACATTGAACTCTACGGCATCTAGAGCTCTGGTCCCACTGGGCCGTCCCTCTAAAGAAGGAGCTCTCCTGCCACCACCTCCTCAACAATAAACTCTACAACGTAGGAGCACCCTGCATTAATCAAACTCACCCCACATGTGCCATATTATACATACCATTATCCCAACATTACCACGGTGCTTAACTATTATATTTATTCGATAAGTGTTGATAATGTGTATACAAAAGGGATTCCCTTCATCTTCTTCTAGTCCCCCTTCTAGTTCACCTTCACTTGTCCCAATACACGTCTATATAATCTGGACTGAAATTGTAGTATTTATGAATTACGAGCGAAGGTCGAAATCTAAAAGGAAATGAATAGACAACATACTATGAAAAGGTCGTTCGCGAATTATCTATGATTATTCTTGTGATAGGTTGCTCCGTTGATTTATTTATTGAAAAATCATGTTACTGATTATACGTTGCATTTATCAATGGCCATAAAGGTGAAACATGTATATATATATATATATATAGTTGTTATATACGAGATTCAGTAGTCTTTCAGACCCAGAAGTACTGAGAAATATTATCTGACGAGTACTTAGATTTATCACAAACCGGTACTTACATATGACATTTTAGTTGTGATACAAAGCGTCCGAAAATAACGTCAAGATACGTACATGTATTAATGTATATTTTCTCGCTGTATTGGACATAACGTCAAGCTACGCAACGACCTTTATCCAGATAAAAAAATGTTTAAATCATGTGTAACTCATCTCTACTTAAAAAGCTGGAAATGAAAGTAACCCGCTGCTTGTTATGATTCTATTCAGCTCTAAACCTTAAATATCGTCAAAGTGACATTGACATTTTAGATTTGATATGCACCATGAGGCTTTGTGAAAACAAGAGAATTTCTGAAGTCTTTGAATCCCAATAGTGATTTTAACCATTTTTTCTGCGCTCTCATTGTTTTGATGTGTCCTGCATCCTAACCTCTCAACTCGTGTGGTTAGGGATTTTAAACACTCAGAAACTGTTTAAAACCAAGATATGGAATAAATATTTTTAAAGCAACAACGTGATATTGTCAGGTAACGTATTTGAAAACTCTATGAAAAGCTTCCCCGTGCGAAAAATTACTTTGAATTGGTGTCTTTTAAAATATTGCAGATTTTAAAGTGGATCGACGTCAGAGCATGTATCGTGTTTATTAGCAACGAGAAAAGGTTTTCCAACTTGAGCAATGTTGCACAAGTGTTTGAATTACCTTGCTGGTAATGTAATGTTATATGAAAAATAAAAATAAACCTTATTACCTAATTCAGTAAACCGAACAAAGCGTTTTGATTTAACAAAAAAGCTTTAGGTTATTTTTTTTTTTTTTTTGAGGAGGGGGGCGATCAGGATCTTTCATTAGATGCCAGTATATTGAGAGCATCCACCTTTCCGTACAACGAAAATTTGGATGCAAAGAAGGATTCGCCTAATTGTCTCCCCCAAACTTGTCGGTATGGACGTCTAGATGGGTACATGTGGGTCTCAAATCTGAGTGTAACACACCGACTTTTCAGGAGATAGCAATCGGTAGTTTGTGTTGCTCAGTTTGCTTTAACCTTTTTGCTCCAATCTTCACACAGAAAGCAAGAAAAAGTTTGGAATTGACCCCCACATGCCTAGCGAAGAGGCCCCGACCCGACGTTCACCGGAACGTAGCAGACAGGGCCTCTCGGTCTACACATGCCATACTAGGGACGGATAGAGGATTTCGGAAAGGGGGAGAGGGGGGTCAGCATAAAAGGCTAAAACGTTGCGAATACACAACCAATTTGTTTTCCTCTTCATTATTATATCCCCCCCCCCCCATAAAAAAAAAAAGCGGAGGGGGGGGGGGACCCCCTGGATCCGCCCCTGCATACAATGCATGCTAATATTTCCAGGTTCTCCACAATCGTTAGGATTCCCATTTTCTCCATAGGCACTATTGTTGAAAACGGCAACATAATTTATTACGCTCCCCGCTATTCACTGAGCAATATGCTCAAAAATAGTATAGCTACATTTTGGAGGCTCGTTGATATGCTGAAATAATTAAAATATCAGGGTTTCCACCTCAAAATACACCCGCTTGCTCCGTACACCTACAGCCAATATTTCCAACGGAACACGGCTGAGGTCGCACTGTTACTCGCACAAACTTGACAAGAGGCGCGGACTGCCGGATAACACGTCTCCAACTCTCACCGTCAGACGGCAGCACCACGAACTATACTGCCACCTAGCGGACACCAGAGAATGGAGCACCTGTGACGTCATTATTCTGAAACTAGGTCAGGGAATACCTGCGAAGTAAACAGTTTGAAAACACGAGCGTGCACGATGGCAACTTTACAAGAACTAAAATCAGGTGAATTTGAACAGATCTGTGTATGATATTACAAAGATTAACAGATGTAGCACTAGGCTTACTGTGTCGGCATTTATACACTTTTCACACAGCCTCACAGACAGGTCATAAGTTTCCGATTCGTTGACTTTTTGTTGACAAGTTGAGACTCGCAAGCTACAGTAGTCTCAGTAGAGACTTGACTTCTATTCAAAGTCTGGAAACTGGAGGGAATTTCAATGAGCTTAAATCTGGCGCTATGAGAAATGTAATCAGAAAGCGACGTATTCATTGTTTTACATGTAACTTACAAATATACAACCGCCACTATAACAGCAACACACTTAGTCCATGAGCGATAATACCCCGTCGTTTACTGGTCTTATCCCTGCCCCAGTCTTACTCTTACTCTTAGTTAGAGTCTAGGTAACGGAGGTTCACCAAATTTCGGACATGCACCTATTTTCGGACAGTTGGTCCAATTTAATAGATTATTCCCTGTAATTTTCCCAAAATCGTTTTTGAAGTATTGCCAATGGTCCAACCTTTATTACAGAATGATTATACTATGGTATTAAGTGTGAATACAATATTTCCATTACCAATTTACCTATTTGGAGATGTTTTATGATAGCATAGACATACATCTTATGTATCTCTATGATGATAGGCAATGCCAATTCTTAAACATATTTTAGCAGATTTTTGGTGTATTTCAGCTCAGGATTGGATTTTTATCACAATATTCCCTACCCCTCAGAAATCAAGAAAAAATCAATTGTGAATTCTTAAAGGGGCCGTCTCGTCCGTGAGTTCAAAGAGATAAGTCCGCCGACGTTAGCTAGGCAACGGGACAGCGGGCGACGTGTTTTGTGACGTTAGAACATAATCCTGCGACGTGATTGGTCACGTCACGAATTTGGCGCGGGAGTGAGGGGGTTACAACGTAGCAAGTGACGGCTTACTGACGGACGAGAATGTCCCTTTAACCATTCAACCTAGCTTGCTATAATATTTTTTCTTATAATGCCCACACATTTGAAAATCTTGAAATTCATTTCATATTTCAGAAAAATACATTTAATTGAAAGTGCATGGTGTCCGAAAATAGGTGAATTAGTGCACTTGAGCTGATGTATTTAAAACAAATTTAAAAAGCCCACAGATTTCCAGAAAGGTAAATCATAAGAATTTCAAAGATATATCAACATATTTTTATTTTGAAATGGGTAGTTGGAGCCTTCTAAACAATAATCTATTAGTTACTGACAAATTCTATAATATTTTTTCTATTATAATGATGAATCAGACAAAATTATGCATTTTCTCACCCATGACAATTCTTAAAAATTTACATTTTGATAGTTTGAGTTATCTCTGTCATTAAATGACAGCTAGATATCAGAAAAGTTAATTGCTAACACACTAGATGCAGAAAATATGATATATAATTGATATATAAGTTTTATTTAAAGGGGCATTCTCGTCCGTGAGTTGGGCATAATTTGCTACGTTGTAACTCCCGTACGGCCGCGCCAATTTCGTGACGTGACCAATCACGTCGCTGGATTACGTTCTGACAGTGCAAAACACGTCACCGGTCGTTGCGTCGTTAGGCTTACGTCGGCGTATGTAAGCCTAACAACGGGAGGACGAGAATGCCCCTTTAAGGAAAAATATCAAAATATTTTTCTTTATAAGAAAATATCTAGGGTATACTTAACCATCCTTTCAGACACCTCTAACTGTCCGAAAATAGGTGCAACTGTCCGAAAGTTGGTGCATCTAACCCCAAAATGTGATTATAACCCTGTGACTTAAGATATATTGTGTCCAAATAAATTTTGATAATAACATCTATAAAACACATTTAGCTATGGAATAGGGTCAAATATGGCATATCCAAGTTATTTTTATTAAGGTAGTATACAATTTTATCAAAAAGTGTCCGAAATTTGGTGAACCTCCGTAGTAGTCTAGGGTAGGCTATTATTGTAACATGGTTTTGGACATAATTGCCTTCAGTGATCTTCCGCAAGATCTTTTATCACCAAGAATGAGACTTCCTGTCTAACCAGTGGATACTTTTACTTAATTTTATCTTTTCTTTTGTTTTAAATCCTAAAAAAAATATTAGGGTAGAGTCTAGGGCAAAATATTTCTAGGGTCGGTCGGGAAACCCGACCACAACTTATAAGACCAAGAATATCAAAGAGTTACACTCTCAGCACTAACACTGCTTTAAGCATGTGGCTTTGTTAACTTTGGACTGACGCCACGTCACTACATATATGATATTCATTTCAGTATATGGAAACTTTATTAAGATACTATTTAGGACTAAATTTCTATCAAAAATCGTTTTTATATTCAAACATTTTTGTTACCTTAAGAAAAGGACCCACTCACACACTCAACCAGTCACAGTCACCAGGGTACCAACCACACAGGGAAAAAATGTAAAATGACCAAAAAAAATCCCTGACAGGGAAAACATAGGGAATTTGGAAATCTTGCCAAAAAACAGGGAAAACACAGCGAATTTCATTAGGCCAGTTCCTAAAATTCCTGATTCTCAAGATATTAGGGATTTAACATTTTGTTGTTGGGTCATCCAAATTTTTTCTGCACGCAGAGGCCTTTAAATTTGAAAAACTTGCTGGGATATAACACAGGGAAAAATTGCCGTGGAACAGGGAAATCTCAGGGAAAACACAGGGAATTTGAAAATCGACTTTCGGTTAGTACCCTGCATTCACTCACTCACTAACTCACCCACGTACCCACCCACCCACCTCACTAATTCAATCACCTATTATCTCACTCATTCACTCACTTTTTCACTTACTCATTCACTCAATCACTCATTCTTTCCCGTTCCAGTTGTAAAGGAGTCATTACAGAACCGTGGGGTGCTGGGTGAGGTGAAGGCACGTATCCGGGCAGAGGTCTTCAACGCACTCGATGACCCCAGTGAGCCCAGGCCCGCCCTCAGCAACGAGAACATGATCATCAACGAGCTCATCCGGGAGTACCTCGAGTTCAACAAGTACAAGTACACCGCCTCAGTGTTACGGGCAGGTAGGATCATCGTTCAGAGACATTGAAGTATTTTTCTCAGTGATATTTTTGCCATTTTGTTTTTGGATATTAAAAAAGTGTGTTTAAATAAGTTCTAAATGAAAAAGCAGAAACTGTGAAGTTCACTGATATGTATGATTATATCCAAAAGCGCTGCAAAAAAGCAACACGTTAAAAAAGGATTTAGTGATTAAGTGTTTCATTACGATAGGTTTTATGCAAAGTAATTATGGTATCAGCTCATAACCTACATTTTGCTCCCAAGTTGAGATCCACAAACTTGTTTAATATTCACCATAGATTATACTTCACTGTATTTTACCACATTTTCTTATCTTCACAGAGTCAGGCCAGCCCACTGCTCCCCTGGACAGGGACTTCTTAGCTCAGGAATTAAATGTCGTAGAAGATAAAGGCAGCTCGTCGGTGTAAGTTCAATTTTTCTTCCTTTTTTCTAAAGAATACCAAACGGGATTTTAATATTCAAACTCTATCCTTTATATGATGCAAGCTTTATTTTTATATATGATTGTATGCATATACTTCATTAATTTCTGTTATGTCCACAGTCTATAACATTGGAAATAACTAACTCACTTCAGTCAGCGAGTAGTTAGTTGCCCATTTTGCCACCAGATGTCCTCGCCTCTCTCGGCCGTCCAGGGCCGGGAGAAATGGTTTACACTTGAGGCTGGAGGCTGAACGCGGGGGGTAAAAATTAGCGCCGTAAACAGGCGACGGACTTGTTTGTTTGCCAGACTCCAGACTCCAGGGTCCTGCGGTCATATTTTGGGGACGTGGACAATTAAGGAGATGGCACTTGGTCCACCCCTTGGAACCTACCTGTGTTGGGAATGTGTGCCTGGTTCCAAAGCTTGTACACAGCTTAGAGGAAAACAGGGACGGAATTGTTTAGATATCATTAAATGCAAACTGCATTCTTTGACTTTGTGTAACGTAAACTAAAAGTATATGGTCTGTACACAGAATGAATATACCACAACAGTGATATATGCGTTTTAATTTAGAAAATAAACAACCAGAGTTCGTTTAAATAGATCATAATTTAAATGTCGGACAATTTGCCCACTGTGTTGCTCAAGCATTCTCCTTTGGATTTAGAATTTTATGTATTCAATATATCCTTTGGTACATTTCATATCAAACGTAGGAGTCAACATCGAAAATAAACAACACTGCGTCTCATTGGGAGATTTCTTCAGAAAATGTCAAATATACGTTTATTAAATATTAGACATAATGTTCGACGTTAGGACATTATATGTTTGATATGATGTAAAATATAAAGTAAAGTTCCTATAATTATTAAACACCCTTTGCCGCGTGGTTCCAATCAATAAAGTATTCAGAAGGTTTTTACTTCATGCACTATCCATGAACTCGATATCCTCTGTATAAAAAAATCAAGAAACGATGCAAAAGTTCATAAAGGTAATCCTCTTTCGAGTATAACGCTTCCAAGAACGTGCCACGCGACTCCTATCACGTGTCGAGCATGCGGGGATTAGGTTGGGGTGGGGGTGGGGGCGGTCGGGGGGTGGGGGGCAGGAAGAATTAGACCGGAGAGATCTTAAGTACTTTACATGTGAGGTACTTGATGCCAACTCTTCCATCTAAAACACTTACGACCCAACAGTTCCATATTTTATTTCTAGTTATCAAACATGAGTCCTGAACGATTGAAATCGTATTTTTTCATCCAAATCCAAAAAGTGTCATTCTCACTGTTTCTTTACATCCTGTTCTTTCTATACAAGTATAGACGTTGTGCAGATGACGTCACATATCCCAAAATAGACTGTCCGCCATATTGGTAATCAATTTATTTTCATCATTATTCATAGTTCTGGAACATTTTGAACAAATTTTCATACCCCATTTACTTCAAATAGATTCAAGGAATCACAACTGTTAGTTATTTTCATCTATTTGAATTTATTTTATATCAATGTGGTATTGATCACCACGTGGTGATCACCAAAATCTGGTCACGTGACCCTGTCTGCACAAGGTCTATACTACAATGAGTACATAGGTCCCAGGAGATCACGTGATGTCTTGTATTCGGCGGCCGCCCCGTAAGTGGCTTAACGTTGGGCAATAAGTGTGGGTGCCAAAATACAGGAAGGTAGTAGATCGGGGAGATTAACCCGCATTGTACACATTTAGGGCCTGCAAAACCTTTTTCTTTTTTAAAATCTGTCTCTGGGCACTGAATGGTGGCATTAGCCATTAAAAAATATGTTATGCATATCAAAATAAGACACGTTGGAGATGTCTTGCAAGGTCCCCTGAGGACACCGGCTTTTGTGAAGGGCCCTGTCTATGGGAATCTGCACATTAAAGAACACCTGCCTGGCAAAAGTGTAGGGGTATGCAGGGTTGCCACAGGTCGTAGAATTTCCATATATGTCATAGCCCAAAATTCAAATCCCAAAGTTGAAATCTGTGCATCAGGTCACAAGAATCTGGTTTGGCAAAACCTATTTAAAAATTGTAACCCTTGACAGGCATTTTGTAATTTCATGGTGGGTTGGTGTGATCCAGCAGCATTACCTTGGCTAAAGGAGTTTCTGAGAAGAAATTAAGGTACTGTGTTCCTGAAGTCTGAGTCTCAATGGTACTAGAAGGCTGTTCTAGGGATAGTCATAGAGATACATAAGATTATATATGTCTATGGGATAGTTCAACGCTGTTTGATAAAAGGATTTTCTTATCTGACTAGTCAGGGAAAAACGGAATTTGTCAGGGAAAAGTCAGGGAAATGTCAGGGAATTTTGATGTCTCTGGTTTGTGGCAACCATGGTATGGTCTCTACCTTCTCATGATATATTCAACCATCCAGGTTAACCGAGTGATCCAGAGTCTGTTGATTCGAACCCACGAACAAACATTACACAATGTTTGATGAAGGCTTTTACCACCCGGGTCTGTTGTGGAGTCCAACTGCCCAGTCTGTTTACTGACCTCTGACCCGGCCTGGGTGCCCTCTGATCACGAGGTGTAGGCGTGGGCGACCCTTGGACGTCTGGATGGTGACCGGAGAGGGAGGGGGGAGGGGGACTTAAATTTGTCCGATTTGTCCAGAGACTATTCCACACAACTTGACAAGTATAGAACTATTTATACCATAGGTACAACTATAAGTACACGGCTGAGTGCATGTTATGTTGTTGTTGATTATCAACGCATTTTCTTTTCAATTTGCACATTTTGAAATAGCTTTTTCAACGGTCCAAAACATGCACATAATGATATGTATGAGCCATGTAAATCTTTCCTCATGAGAAGTGGAAAGTATTAAGATGTATTGAGATGTGTTCTGATGGCCATGATTTGTCGGTAGTAACAGCAATTCTGACGTCGAATAATCTGCGTACAAAATCGGATACAGATGTAATTGGCTTTTTCAGGTCAATAATAGGTGTTTAGATAGAGCCAAGCTTAAGTAATCTTGAAGTAATTATCGACATCAATGTCAGCAACTCATTGTCTTTGATTCATGATGCAGTTCCATTTGAGTCCTTTTCCCATAGTGGTCGTTAGGTACCCTTCCTCCCTTGAACACATTTTGGCTTAACCTGTTTATATGTTTTATATTTCTGAGACATACAAGTTGAGATTTACACACGAAGAGTTAAGTAGATAAAGGATTTGAAAAACTTTTATCAACCGATATATTTCGCCATTTGGCACTAATGGCAGGCCTATTCAAGGGTTTCTGAGATATGTAACGGCCTCGTTCAAATTCAGAAACACTATGCTTTCAGCTGTTTATTTTTGGTTTGTCGTGATTTCGAGTCCCAACGATATTTCTCAAATATAGAATTTTCTGTTTGTAAAGAAATCTGTTCATCGCTCTAATGCCGGAGCTTTGTTTGTTACTTTCTTATGACAGTTAATTTTTTAAACTTAAAGTCAATATTTGCAAATCGCGTTTGCTATATCAGGGACAGTGTAGAAAGAAGGGCATCGTCCTCCCATATTCCGTATTTCATAACTGGCGGTCTGTGGATAATGTCATAATTACCGGCACATTATACAACACGTGGGTGAAGAGCAGGGAAGAGAGCCGCATGCGTCAAAAAGAGAAATATTTATTCTATAATATATAATTTTCACATTCGAATTGGTATTTTTCAGCCTCTTTAATGACAGAGATGCCATTTATCCTTCTTTTTCCGGATTTTTGCTAGTTCAGAATAGAGATAAAATTCATAATTTTCTATACAAAAGTCACCAATTTTGCTTTCTAAATTATTCCTAGATCCCTTCTTAGTCATCTAAGCCATACATTTCCATAATCTGGCTAATATTTTCAACCTTTTAGCGTCTAAACTGAAAATCCAGAAATGCCCTTCCTACTTTTCCGTTTTTTCATCAATCCTGAGTGGCATCTCTGTAATGATAATAGCTTTGCAATTTTGGGGATGCAAGTCTTGACGGTATGGAAATTCTGGAGACCCTCCCTCGCTTTAATTTCCGTCATCATTTGTACATCATGCCATGTGCTCGAGGAAATAGGATGTCCCGCGGCCTTTGGACACCCGGTTTGCGTAACACTGATTGCAGCATATGAATACACAAAAACACATGGCAAACCATGCTCGGAAAAAACCGTTTGTGATTTCCTTGACGTTTGAAATCGCAAGGCTGCATTTTGAAACATGACCTGTATTAGCTGTTTCTAATTCCGTTGCATTCGCATAAATTGTGTGTTGTCTGTGTTTAGATCGCGGAGGGGTTTCTTTCTTTCTTTCTTTTTTTTTTTTTTTGGTAGCAAAATTCAGATTACTAAAATGGACTTTCACCCCTGGAAGAATTTGCAGCATCTTTGATACTTATTTAGATCATGCATTTTAGTGCTCGTTCACTTATTTGTCACTTATTTTATTGTAATTTTAATTATATAAAAAAAAAATTCTTTGAAAACAACTTTACGGTCATGGCAAAATAATAGCGTCAGTAGGGAAACCTAAACATAACACCTTTTTTGTTGGCCAGATGTAACTTTGATATCTTTATTACCACAGACCATCTGTTGGTTCTTCCTACTAACCCAGTCATCCATCTTCATCCATCATGTATAAAGTGACAGGAAACTCTCCCTCAGTACAATTTTTGTAACCACCATGGACCCCCATGTCTGGGTGGGCGCGGCAACAGGCATCTGTAGTTTGAATTCAGAAAGCTAACCAAAATACACAGAATGCTTTGAAAATTCTAATCAGACAGTTGTTAATGCATGTATGTACTATAGATAGACGGGAATTCTCCCTACCACGGATAGCTGATTTTCAGTATTTTAAGCACCTGCAGGCTAAATTGGGCTAATTTTGTCGACAAAACCCAATGAAAAACTATAGAAAATAAACAAATAATTGTTATATATCCATCCATAATGAATGAATTTTCAAACAACTCAGGAATAATAAATGTTTATAGATACATATTTGAAAGATAATGATGACTTATTTTCCGAATGTTAATCTACAAATAATGATACATTTAATGAAAATTCGTATAGTAAAGCCTTGACTTTTGTTGACTTATTACATGTTACATGACATATTACATGAAGTGCGTTGACTGTACTAGTACAACGCACTTCGCCTCGTCTTTCAAAAAAAAATTGTTGACATATTACCCAGCATGCACCTGGTTGTAGGCTAGCCTCTATTTAATACTAAAGAAACCAGCTATCTGTGTTCGGGAGAATTATCCAGTTTTAGTAAAAGCTGATTGAATTTACACACACACTGAACTAACAGCATACCAACAGCAGGCGCTTTATCGTTTATGTAAGACCAACCCAAATCATGTTTTCATTCAAGAACATACGTAGACTCTATTTCATTTTAGTTCTTAAAATAGAAACTGATGTTTATTATTTAGGCAGATACAAGTACGGAAGCCCTAATTATTGATTTGTTATATAAATACCTGCTGGAGGATTGACCACGTGTGTCGTACAAGGAGGCCGTGCTGACCGCCTTCACCCAGCCGGGCCCGCCTTATCAGGGGCGTATCAGTGGTTCTATACTTCCCTATCACCGGCTCCCATCTCGTTGATGTCAACCGTGAGGCATTATCATGGCGGCCATCTCGTTGTGGAATCAGAAAGTTATTGTCTTCTCCCACTGTACACATGTCCCCGCCCTGAAACTTGGACCAAGGGCACACCTGGCCCCGGCTATAAATAGAACATCCTCATTTGGGGAGGCCGAGGGGGTTAGTTTATATCCCGAGGATGGGGGTTTCATTATTACCCAAATCTTTTATATAAGTCGAAACCTCCCATTTGTGGTTATATACTTGTGAGACTACTTGCTATCATAAGAATGTCTATGAAGTTATACCATAGTTTACTATCCATATTATTATCAAACAAAAGTGTGATTCCTAGAATTTGAAAATGGGGAGTTAAGTTCCCACTCAATATAAAGACATGCATTTGTCTTTCAGAAAGATGTCCCGAGTTATATGAAAGTCTCTGTAAATGTAGACATATTCTGCATAGCCCTAAAACAAATCAATATCCATTATGGGATGATAGAACTAATATGATATAAATCATTGAGATCAGATGAGGCTATGTTGTTACTGTGACAGCGACCCGATTTGAAATCACAAGAGAAAAATAAGAATTGATATATTATTATGATTCATACTGTGTGCATTCCCACTGACCCGTAGGATGAAGAGAGAAGACTTTCAAGTCAGTACTAAGTCACGAAATTGTGAGGGACGTCCGACGAGACTCAGGTTCCCTTTTCAAGAACATTTTTTTCTTAGGAACATATTTTTACGTCCTACTGGTACAACATAGCTTAGGAAAAATCAAAGAATACAGTACTAAGTCATGATTTCTATTTTTGGTTGGGAAATTCCGATGTCATGTAGGCCATAGGTTTGGCTACGGCCCGATTCACAAACCTCCATGTATAATGGTCGGCCTTTTTGCGCTACCTATACTACTTACACTTCTCAATCGTATCCATCCCCTGGTACTGATACTCAACTAGAGATTATAAATCTGCTGGGAGAGTGGACTGGCCTGTATTCAGACACTACCAATAGAATGCCAAGAAAGAATTATCGACTTCTCAGAAGCTAGTTTTATTTTTATTTGATCTGTTTGACGAGGCTGCGGTCTCCTCAACTCGCAGATTTTTTTTTTTTATCTTACTTTGTATTAGTCAGTTAGGACGTGTTTGTCTGTAAGTGGTTTATGAGACTAGAATCAGTTCTAAAGGAGGATAACCCAGTTTGGTTGATGGCTGTATATATTTGTTTGGTTTTATCACATTTTTTCAAAGAATGATCAATGTATAAGAGTCATATGACGCAATAAATATATAAAAAAAAAACTCCTCCCTTGACGAGTATGTTGCTTCCCCCCCCCCCCCCCCCCCCCCCCCGGTCACCATCAACCTGGGCGATTGGATTAGCAGTTCAGTGGGTGACACTTGAATCTAACACATATTTGATGTTTCATGAGGAATTGGAACTTTCATATTAATAGACCGGACGACAGTTTAGCCCTAATGCCCTTACAAGTTACCCACGGTTTCATCAGATTTTCTGACCAATACACTTTAGCCCGGTCCCCACTGGGCCAAAGAACGCTGACATCCAACTTCAGTTGGTCTTAACCCTTTCTGTACTTGACCAGTGCAGCCAGAGAACCACTGGTCGTAGAGTATGGAAAGGGTTTAGACCAGCTAAAGTAGTGGACCTGGCGACAATTGTTTTTAGGTCGATCCTCCCACCACAAGACCCAACCGCGATCGCTGAGATCCCAGATCACCAGTTTTTAATCATACCCTCTTTTTCGAGATGGACAAAAAATATGAATTAAGTACTAGTAGATTGCCCCTGATGATCAGTTTAGGAAGGTCCGCCACCTTCATATCTGTGTTATGGAGTGAGTGAGTGATGGATGTTTTACACCGTACCAACAGCCAGGGTTATTTTCACAGCAAAAATAAGTTAGGATGAATTCTGACTTTTTAGACACATGTTTTGACTTGGTCAGTCTCTGGTGATTGTATCTATGAGATGAGTGTGACAGGGCAGGCAAACAACAGGGGATCAAAACCTGGAAATCATTTTTACTATACCTCATCCCTTAGTGAACCCAGACACCAACCAGGAATCGAACCCAATTAACTACTTGGTTGACGCTGGGTCCCCCCTATTGTCGCCTTATATGATCTGTAGGGGCTACTGGGGCCTATATTCTTCCCAGGAGCAGAAGCCCAACCCTGGTACCCCCACGGGGGATCTGTGTTATGGTGAGAAGGTAGGTATTAATCTCCAACTACTGCGTAGATACAGATCAGCATGCAGGATTCCATCCCATCATAAGCAGATTCCAGAGGGTCTTTCATGTCCTGAATAGACAAATAACCAAACGAGGCAAAGTAGCATAAAACTATATTTTTATTTAAATACATACATTTGTTTATGAACATGCATGTTTGTCTATTGTATGTGGTTTGGAGCCGTAATTTGTTTTTCGAAATAATTCTGCTGGAAACGGGAGTGCTTGTGTTTTGTGAGCCACAGACAAACCATCTAGGATTTCAAAACAAATATGAACGGCCAGATTCCAAATGAAGTATTTTCGGAACTGGTTTACTCTGGATTGGTCTTGCTTATTCTGGTCAGGGAAATTCAAACTGATATGCTCCATGATCACATTTTTTTATGATAAGCATGACGAAAGGTATAATTTATCTGCGCTGTATTAAAAGCAAAGTACAGACTCCAAACGTCTCAAATTATACATGGGTCAAAGGTTTAGAAAAATATGAAAGGGACTTTAAAAAACGTAACTGTCGCAACTAACTAGTAAGCAATTAAGTATCCTCGGGAAATGTGTATTTTTATACCTATTACTTATAACAGTCAGTATGCAAAGAAGATTTCACTCAATCTCGTTAATATCCATATAAAAGAGCAATGAGCTCTGACCATTTAAAGTCGGGGTTCTATTCCTGAGGGTTTTTCTCTTCTGAAATAACAAATATATAGAAAACTCCTGCTTTTCCTCATGTTTCACCAGTTTGGAGTGGCATCTCTGCTCAGTTATCATTCAATGCATGACTCCCTTTGTTTCTGCAGCCCCTTACTGTACGGACTCGTGGGTCACTTCCTGAACAAGAAACAACAACCACAGCCCCGGGACCCGTCCCCGAGAAGGGCCCGGTCCCCGCGGGCCCGCTCCCCGCGACGAGATGTCTGTGAGTACTACTGCACTTCTACTGCATTCCTACTGTATCTTTACTGCCTTCTCCTGAGGTTGAGATCCATTACCCACCACGCGGTTGATTTAGACGTTTTTTTTGCTAATAAAAACTTATTTAGAGTTGACTTATTTGTTGGGGTAATCCAGAAGTAATCTTTGACAGTGCACCTTGAAGCAGTTTCGTCTAATGTTAAGATGTTTTTTATATTTCATATAAACTCAAGTTTTTAACCCTACATATTCCCCACTTGCATTGAGGATTGTAGGATGAGTGTGCTTAAATAAGGAAAGAAAAGAAAGGTCCGAATATCAAATATACCACTAGTCGTAATAAAAGAAACATTGTGGGTAATTGGATAACAATATTTTGAAACATACTGAACGTTGTATAGCATTCCAGATAAATGCAAGTGTCTTCAAGAATGGAGAGGTGTTCTAAGCCACTTTGGGAGATTAGAATAGATTATGGCTCGCAAAGTGCTATCCGATATCGGCGCTTAGAAAAAGAGTTATCAATTACAAGAATGTGAATTGCTGTGTTTTCAGAAAATATTTATTTCACAAGCTTCGAAATAGGTAAATCTGATTGATAGTATTAAGATTAACTGTAATGACTTCACCGAATAGTCCATGTTAATGCTATCTTTCTATTAATTTGTGTGTTTTATAACAATACTAACATGTTCTGATTAATTCAAGTTACTCAATTCTATTTTGACGTGATTTTTTTTCCCTAAACACATAAAGAACATTCTGACGTACCCCTAATCTTTTTATAATGATTTGGCGAGTCGCAAAAAAAACCCTGAATATTCTAATTTTTCATATGGTCGGTCTTGAATAATAATAAAAATGAATGGCTTATCTTTAATGCACATCTTCTCTTTTTCTCAGAGTCCCTAGTTATTCTTCACGTTGTATTAAGTTTCACCAATGGTATAAAGTTTGATAGGCGAAGTATAGGATGGCTTTTTCTTTGATTAAGTGAAAGAGCCAGTTCACCCTATTATCACACATTTAATCCCCTGGTTCCTGTCCTATGCTTGGAGAGGGGATGCATGGTTTTTCTTGTGAGAGAAGCTTTTAGTTACATTTAGTTACGTGTAGATGTGTCTTATGGCCTTTGACAATTTTTACATTAGAATGGATTTTTTGTTGTTATAATTCTTTAAAAAAATACCTTAAGTGTATTTTACATAATTCTCTTATAAGTTTATATGTATTTTGCTTGTATTCATGTTATTTGGTTAAAATTTACAAGTTTCAGGATAGTTAAAACATTAATAAACAACTTTGAGTTGTGGGCAACTCTAGTGGGAGAGTGGAAACAAGATGCAGGACAACTGCCTGGCATGTGATTAGGTGGGCGACCAAGTGGAAAAGAAGTCAAATCCCCTACCTTCTGTGGTTATGGTGTGCCAAATGAGAAAAACAAATTCACAATTTCAAATCTGAATGACATTTGTTCTCAATTCCAACATTAACACAAGGTCATCAGACATGTTTGTCAGCATGGCGGCCATGTTTTTATGATATGCCAAGTGTCCAAAAATGACTTCAAATTTTCTATTTTATAGGAATTTGCTTTTACTTGCAACTTCTAGACAAGGTCTTCTCACATATTTATCAGTATAGGTACCATGTTTTTATGACATGCCAAGTGTCAAAAACAACTTCAACATTTCTAATTTTGTGTAAATTTCTTTTAACTTCTATGTTTAAGATAATGTCATCAGGCATGTTTGTCAGCAAGGCAGCCATGTTTTTGTGACATGCCAAGTATCCAAAAACGACCTCAAAATTTTGTATTTTCAAGAAATTTCTTTTTACTTTCAAGTTTTACACAAGGTCATCAGACATGGTTATCAGCATGGCGGCCATGTTTTTATGATGCGCCCATTGCCCAGAAATCACTTCAACTTTTTTTAATTTTCAGGAAATTTCTTTTCACTTCCAAGGTTTAGACAGGGTCATCAGACATATTTGTCAGTGTGGCAGCCATGTTTTTATGATGTGCCAAGTGCACAAAAACAACTTCAACATTTATAATTTTCTTAAGTTTTCTTTTCACTTCCAAGTTTTAGACAAGGTCATCAGACATATTTGTCAGCATGGTGGCCATGTTTTTATGATGCACCGAATGCCCAAAAATGACTTTATTTTTCAATTTTAGTTTCTTTTTCATTAACAGGCGAAAAATCTCGTTATTTTAATAACGATTACAGTTTTAAACGCGATTATACAGTTGCACTTGTCTATATAGTATTGTAGCTATTGGAGGGGACACCCTCAATCAGTCATGTCTGTAGTCATTCAGTTCTCTTTGTTCTTAATGACTGGTGACACAGTGTCATGTTTAGCAGTTGAAGTCTTTTTATCTAATGATGAAGAATTTGTATTAGATCAATATGTTGCGCAAGTATTGAGGAATCTGTCGTGCAAACTAAATAGAGGCTCTCATAAAGAAAATGTCCAAAATGTCGTGCAAATTAAATTTCTTATGCACAGAATGGATTCAGTTGACTGTTCTGTTTACTTCTTCTAATATGTATGATACAAGGCTAGAAACACGTCAGATTTTTCTAGATGCAAAAACAAAATTCCTCATAATATAACATATAGGCGATTTTAGAAAAACTGGTACCGTCATCAGGATTGATTTACCACTTGCAGGTACATTATATGTTTCCCGGTAGTCACTGGCCAAGTGCCAGCCTGGTACGAGACGGCCATATAGCCCCTCCCTACAGGTGTACCTAATGACCCCACGTCTTTAGATACCCCACCAGGCACCTGTCGGCATACAGAGTTATATGATATCAGTAGGTGCATGTTTTGTCCGAAGTAAGTGGCAACAAACACGAGTTGAAAGTAACGATATGTTTGCTACCTGTCAGAAGAAATCAGGTTTGCTTACGTCAGGAGGTAAGCAGTTTAATATGTAGAATATTTTCCAGGAACGTGTCCCCCTTGTCATCAAGTATACTCAAAAAGATTAAGTAGATTTTAATTTAAAGATAAAATTGTTCATGGACTGTGCTCGTTGTTATATTGAATAAATAGTTTGTGTTATAAGAGAAAAAATGTAAAGAAGTACCGATTTATAATAGTTTGATATCTATTTTCTTTTTCTTTTAATAAAATAAAGTAGATCTATCATCTATCCTATCGGAGGTCATGATGTTAATGTCAGCAGATCCTAGATCCGGGATCAGAGAACGTATTACTCAACGTTTACAAATCCACTTTCCCTGCCCACAGTCAAAGGTTGTCTGTGATAATTATCTAAATCCTCTGGGCCTCGGTTCGCCGTTTTCCAGCATTTCATACACCTAAAAGCAATATATTTAGTCGACAAGAACATGGAGAACCAGGATTAATCCTATAGCTATTACTCGATGATAGCTTCCTATCATTTAACACGACAAAATTATTTTAGTACATCCAGAACATCCTGCTAATCATAGGTAATTTACTTGTAAGCAACAACAAAAAATTAATGACGTACATAGCCGAAAATGGCACCAGTTCTTATTAAAGTTTGTTTCTTTGTGTCCTCTAGCGAAAATATCATAATTTTACAGAAATACTTTTCTTACACAGGTGTTTTCTCTAAGTGCAAGTTTAGTAGCAGTTTAAACCGCAAAATACATGTGATGTGTTATCGCTTTTTATACTTTTAATTGGGTAAATAAAAATAAGGCATTGCAAACTCAATTATAAAAACTCGTACATGGAAATTAAATTGTAGTTACTTTTGCATCGATTAATTAAGTTCCATATTTCATAAAGGCCCTAGGAAGTGTTCCCATTTGCCGGAGGTCCCTGTCGGCTTTTATAAGTTAAGTGGGTTTTGGGAAAGGTTCTGGCAGTATTAATTGTACAACGAGTACTGTTGCAACGCCTGTTACTGTGATAGGCCATTGGAGAGCTTGGGGAGGGAGTTCGACATGGAATATCACTAACTACTGGGAAGAAAGTGGGGTAGTAATCACAGCAGTAATCTTAATTAATCTCAAAGATCCAGTCACCCCAGACTGATCCCAACTTTTCCTTGACTAATTAAGACTGGAAACATACAAATTTATTTTTGCCATGGAAATGACCTTAGATTTCGGTATCTCTCACTCCTCGTGGAATAACAACAAAGCGTTCTTTAGATTGCCTTTTTCTACTATATAAGGCCGTTCTAGTGTCTCCGGGCACCGAACTGGTCCCTGGAGTTTGATTCTGCTTCTAGACCATTATGTGGTAAATATCTGAAACGGGTGATCAGAGATCGTCAGCTAATCTTATTGTACAACTTGGAGATTGAGGGGCAAACTCCTTCTTTTTTTTAGCCCCTTTGTATGCAGTTTTAAGCTTTAAGGGGTTCTTCCAAGTTGAATTATGATAAATTTCCTGTGATTTGAACAACCAGTTACACAAATTCAGTGTCATGTTCAGTAGTTTAAGAGGTTTGGCTTGTTAGAGTGAAATGGTATAAAGATGCGCTTACCTAGTACAGTAACTACTACTGATGGGCAAAATATTAAAAGGCTTTTTGCCTCGTGTTTATCCCTGTGCAAGGAGTAAATATTTTCAAAACAGATTCGTCAACAACCCTTTTTCGCTGTATGTAGCAGCACAGTTGACAAGGAGGGATTGCCAAATAGTCTGACAGTTGAGGTCGCCTACTTTTTTAACCGTCGATCGTTGACATCAGAGTCGACCTAGTTGGTCATTAGAGTATGACGTACGCACTCCTCAAGGCCCATGTTACATGAATTAACATAAAAATATGAACGATACGGATGACGGGGTTGCCTCTCTATAATAAAATATACCTCAATTGTACAAGTACAGGTTCTACATTCACATGGTTAGCAGTGTTATTTATGTCAACTTTTTGCACCACGTTTAAAAGAGTGAGTTCACTTTCGAAGCTTACTCTGAGTGCTGACGCCCATGTCTCATTACAGAGATAGCTGTTATGATGACCATTATAGGATGCAGGGGCCTGGGCCATACTTGTTTACAAGTATTTGATCACGCACTGACGTCATTTGCACGTTCTGCGAACGTCCCTCTGACGTCCTCAGGACCTGGGTCATAAAGTTTTATACATAGAAAGTTTCACAACATACTCGGGTAGACTATCAACTCTATCTCACACTATTTCATGAATGAAAATTACATTCTGCTTTATTATATGTGGGATAATATTTCATGCTTTGTATCTGTATTGACAAAGCTAATGAGAAATATCACATTCGCAAACTTATCTTGATCATCCTTTCCAATTTATTTGATTTCGGGGCTCTTTAAGACTTTTATTTCGAACAAGTTGATTATCGCAGGATTGATAACTACATAAAAAATTATTTCTGGGAATTCCTTTAGTAAGAAAGCAGTGGTGGATTTAGGGGGTGGCGCGTGGGATTAGGTTTCAACAAAGGACACAACACTGACATCATACGGAGTTATCCGAGTAAAGGTATAGCTCCAACATATAGGTGAGGGCCACCTATATCATATCTGTATAGTTAAGATAATGATCCAGGAAAGTGAATCTTGTAAATTAATCACTACCGGTAATTCTGCAAAAAGGCTTTGACGCACCGCCAAGTATAATAGGCCTAAATGGAGTCTTTCCCTATCCGGTCTGATTCCATATCCAGAGCCCACATAGGCCCACATACGCGTATACAAACACTGTATACAGACTGAATAGTGCTTTCCTATATATAGCTCGTTGGTCGCATAGAATAAGAATTGTAGATTAATCCAGAAAGGTTTTGTGTAGTGTCAGTGAAATGCTGACATTTAATACTAATTGGTCACTTAAATAAGGAAAAGTACCACACTATTTTGTATTCTAATCTAGACACTTTTAGAATTACGCGCAATCAATACAAACATCAATGAAAAGATATGCATATGGTATGTATCATTCTTGATATGACCATGGCTTATCCATTTGTCAAGTCCATCACAGGTCGTCAATGGAAACGGGCAGCCTGCACTGGCAGCAATGACTTATAGTGTATTTATATATTAATCAGAATAGTATAACTAAAATTTTACACATATTGATTTACTAAATCCCATGCAACCATACTGCGGCATATAGAAAGTTTCACTTTGTTTGATAATACATGTTGTATATTGAACCTGTAGCAGATAAGCAACCACAACATAATTATATATCCGACAGGTAGACTAGTGTTTTCCGACCACTCCGGCCTTGGCCTTGGAGCTATCGATCTGCTGCTGCTATTCCTAGCCCCCCTCCTCCAGTAGTACCCTGGAGACTGGGCCCCCGGAGGTACTCCATTAGACGGGGGTAAGGGGGCAGGCCTGGAGCTAAAGGCCTCTTTGTACTGTATCGATAGAGCTCTCTGATCGCGTGCCGGCCAGCCATAGTCCCTGAAGGTCTGTCTATTAAACTTGTAGGAAGTTACCGACTCAATGGGCCTTTTCTGTGCACAATTACAGCTCCCCGTTGGTGTAACTGTTTGGCCAGCCAACTGTATATGATTGCTGGCCGTCCTGCACAGTACTCAAGCAGCAAGCTCTTGAATGATGTATATTTTCATTAAAATTGTGTTGAACCTTAAAGTCAGTTTCCAAACAATGAATGTTTGGCTTGCAAAGTTCTTTCCTGACTTTCAAATGGTGCAACTTGTAAGTAGTTATCCCACTTGGCTGGTCGAAATTTAACAACTTTCAATTTAATATTGTGAATACATGGTTATAAGAAATCTAGCTATATATCAAGTTAGATCTTCGACAAGTGGTCCGGACAACTAGCTAACCGGTCAAGTTAGATAAGGATGAGCCCAGTATATACGACGAATGTATTGAGATGTTTTGGTTTAAATCTATATCTGTTATGCCTAATATCATTAAAGGTAAAACTCCCAGTTTGCCTATGAATTTTATCCATGATTTACTCTAGCATAATTGCATACAATCTTAGCAAAGGAAATTAAATACCAGTTCATATTTACAAACAGAATGCATTTACTATAAAAGGATGTAATTATACAGCAGCTGTTACAGTACATTCATGACACATTTAGCTGTTCAATTATATACACCCGAGGCGGGGGGGGGGGGGGGGGCTGAGTGGTGTAGTGGGTTACGATTTCACCTCTGATTCAGCCTTACTTGGTTCAAACCTGGGCTTGGCCGATTACACTAACTTGCCTTGCCAGTGTTCTAACTCCCATAGCTACGATCATTGAACTTGCAATTAAAAAAAAGTAGGGTTACATGTCAAAAGGTGAAGGGGAAAATCGTTTTAGTTGTTCAACTCAAGCCCCTTTTTAAGATGTATCAATTCAATTCTATCATGCTTAAAGATAATATACAGATAGATTTATTAATCTGGTGTATCAGATGATATTATCAAAAGTTGTTTTTCCATGTACATACAAAATAGTGTTTTCATCAACACTGATGGAAGCTCATTTTAACAATTTTTGTTGTTGATCAAAAACATAGAAAATCAACTCCTACATATGTGTGTCGGCCCTCAATTACCGAGGGTACCAGTTAGGGCCTTGTGTATCGTATCTAAATATAACTTATAAGTGTCGCCGATAGATTAGGTCATGGCTGTTGATGCTTTGGAAAATTGTGACTGTACCCAAAGTAAGTGGAACGAGCATAGTTACCATGTCCTTCATTTTTTGGTACGTTTCCACGTCAAAGCATTGCCAAAGCCATACATTCATTATCACCCATGCGGGAAGAAAGGCCGGCTTTTACAGCTATTTATGGAGCATGTAAAACATACCTAAGTATCCAAGATACATAAACATGTAAATAGTACTAAAAGTATCCAAATGGCACTAATTGATTGTCAAATACCATTGAGCTAATCATGAAGTTTCTTAAGTTGTAATAGAGCATTTTTGTCCATGTATTTATGATGTAGTGCTGAAGTCTCATGACAAAATAATTTCTGGACACTTCTCAACTGAATACTATAGTGAATCAACACAGGGCATCTATGAAAATCATATGCTTTGACATTGTGACGCTTTTGAGTTGTTAAACTTCAAGCTGTAGAATCACAACCACACGTGATATAGACACTAGTTATTTACACCATTGTATCTTCAATGTTCACAAATAATATATTCCTCTCAAACGGCTATTGGTTAGGTAGTGCCATTTTTCTATAAAAGATTAATCCAACATGCTCCTGCGTTCTTAATCTGATAGATGAATTTGAATATGTTTTGTATTTCTGGATGGAAATGTACATTATGTTACTTTTCTGGTACTGAGGGTCAGATGTGTGGTGTTAACATATTGGTCCTTTTCTCCCAGCAAGCCTCATCAAGACAATAACTCTGTGTGCACTAAATTTCCTTGTTAGCCTTGTGATGATAGACCTACTCTTTAAGTGACATTATATTTCAGGATAAAAGGTTGATTAAAACCAAACCATCATGAAAATTGCTTTAAATGCACCGTGGCGTTAAAAGTAAAAACGTAAATATACTCCATTGTGTTCACTCTGTACGATTATCTGAACCGTTTTGTAATGATTTCCTAGATAACCCCAGGAAAAATGTGTCATCCCCTCAAGCTTACCTTACTCAGGTCACAATTATCATATAGGGTAATCCAATATCTGATCTGGGCCACACGGATTATTCTGGACCAATTGAAGCTGTGCCAAAATCGAAACTCCCCTCCGGACAGAGATAGCTATCCCTTTGTTTTTGTTCCGTTTTTGATACTCTGTTTGATATTAGAGTGATAGTGCATTCCACTGATTGTTTTTGTTTTCATTGCTCACAGACGCGGACTCTGAGGACAGTGAGGGTATCGTCCTCCACGGCCGGCCCTGGTGACCCCGTGTGACCTCCAGGGGGACCTCCCACGGGGGGCTAGTCAGGATAAAGTGTAAATCAATAATTGCACCTGTATCAACGATTCTTTGTATTATAGACACAGTATCCCCTAATGCCCTATCGATTAGAATACAAAGGAATCTACGAAATCTTATTTCGTTATTCTCTCAAGATTAGGCCTATATATATTTGTATTTTGATACCAATTTGAAGGACATTTTGAAAGGTTTATGATCAGAAATCACTTTCTCCATGTTTTTTTTAAGGATTTCATATTTGAAGACAATTGAGAGTCCGTCCATTCACCCACGATGAATAAATTTGCACCAAAGTCAGTTTTTTGTTCTAAAAAAATCAGATTGGTATGGTCCCATTAAGAGGTCAATGACCTGCTGTTTTTGTTCACAGAGTAAATGAAACGTTGTACATTTGCACTTTGGGCGGAGAAAAAGTTGTCATCGTTCGTGGTACATTTGTATTTCATTGCACATGTGCAGCCAAGCGGCGATGCTGGATAATGGTATGTTTTGGCAAGCGGCCATTAAAGATACATTTGTGTAAAGTTCAGCGTTGTAAACATGTTGATGGGACCAGCATAACGTTTCCAGATGGCAAATTAACTAACCTATTCAGCACTAGTGAACCGTTCTCAATCACGTGTATGATTTATTTATGATTTGTGCATGAAAGATTTGTTAGACACTGTAGGGGCCATACTGTAAATCATTTATTTACAGAAGTCGTGAGAGAATCACACGAGTACATTTACGTATTTTTAAAGATTTTATTAGTAATAATCTTGAAGGTTTCCCTGGGTATAGAAGAAACTGTATTTTCAATCTCTATCCTATGAAATCCGCAACATTAATTTTCATCATAAGAACCATTTTGCAATTCTATTTGTTATGATATAGAATGGTAGTATATGGCGAACTAGAACGTGTATAATATTGTACACTGTTCATTTCCCACACGCCTGCAACCCGTTGTTGCTAACCCAGGGCCCTTTACCCCTCTCTGATGACGTCTGGGGGACGGCCGTATGGTGAGGGTCGGACCAGACTGTGTACCAGGTATAACATTGAGATGGGCGTCCACATGCCGACTAAACCCAAGAGACCTAGGGCTTGTCAGTGGTTGATAATTGTAAAGGCAGGTTTCCATAGGAAAACGAAATGCAGAAAATGAATTTAGCCAGTCAACGAAATGTGTTCACCCTTTCCAACCACAGCGACTAACGCCACCTAAAAAGCTTTAGTTATTGAAGTTGAAAAGGGATAACACCGGATGGCCGGCGACGAAAATAGTTTTTTTCGTCCGGTGGAAACCGAGCTGCTACCTTGTTGGCAACCCTCTATCCTTTAGTTGGCGGGCTTTAGTCGGTCTGTGTGAACCCACCGTTACCCACCTCGTTCACCTGTACCCAGGTTATTTATCAATGTCAGCTCCACCCACTGTAAAGGACTAAGGATACTGTGTTATTTTTAACTGCGAATTTCTTCTTCTTTTTTATTTCTCAAAAGGAACAGAATGACTGTTTAACAGTAGATAAGTAAATAACATAGTGAACGAAAACTGTTATTTGGTAGCTGGAAATAGGTGTTGCATAGCACTTTTGTTGTGTGATTAAGTGCCCAAAAGTCGGAGTTATAATCTTTTCCTAATGTCTCATTAATATAATATCATTATGTAGATGTGAGTCTTGAGACTTATGGGGGATTGTCCCAGCATAATTAGATGTTAATGAATTGTAAGTACTTAATCTTCTTAAATTGCCGATTGTTATGTATAAAGATTATTAATCCCCCGGAAGTATTGTTGAGTGAACACAAAATATGTCACATACAATCAAATAGTATTGTGTATAGGTTAATCATTGTAAATAAGACAAATACGTGTTTCTCTGTTCATGCAGAAGGATTCTTGTATTTGAAATGAGACAAGCGGGTATAAGTCATACAATGTTAATCCTACATCAAGATCACTTGTATCCCCATCTGTGCCTTTATCATTCAAACAACAATTGTATATACCATAGTATTGTTAGAAAGTAGCCTGTTGATATCATGAACTATTAAAAAAAGAAGAAAAAGAATGAACTGTAAAAAGAATTCAGCATTATTGCATCTGTTCACACGTTCCACAAAAATAACTTAGGCTTATATCTAGTGGTTTACGGTAGAGAGTTTTGCTCCAACAAAGCGGTCCCAACTCCCATGTTGTTGTTTAGCAACTTTTGGCTCTCTGCCAAACCAGACGCTCTCCTTCCGTACACGCCCAAACTCAACAGTTTGGAGTGAGTAAGTTCCACTCGTAAGTTGTTAAACTGTGCTTGGAGAAGACGGCGTTCGGGGATCTCGGCCAAGGTCGTTGGTACTTCTTGTCTGCGGAGAGACAGCGGCGGAACCGTGTCCCTGAGTCAAAGGCCTTTTTCTGTCTTACATAAGTCTAGAGGCTCCTTTCAGTTTCTAAGGTTTATTGTAAATCAATCTTTGCATTTGTTATAAAGCGCAGATCTTTCTGTGTGAATGAAATAGATAAAAAGACAAAGGAATTAGGCCTAAGGAATGTTGTTTTATATATTGCAGAGAGCTGTAGGTTAATTTCAATTGAACAAAGACAAAATGTAGATACCAAAACCGATCAATTGTACAATTGATTCACTAACAATGACATGATAAACAGCAATTTAGGTAAAGATGAAATGTGTATCAATAGCTATATTAAATAATTTTGTCGTTTGTTCTGTGTGCGCGTTGACTATGCGTTACGTGTCATGAACCGCTCATCGAAATTACGAGAGTAATACAATTTTGGGCCCCATTTACTCAAGCATTTTGTGAGACTAAAAGTGCGAAGAAGGCTATACTTTGTGAAGTTGTCGGTGAGGAACAAATGTAAGCGCTTCTAGTATTATTCACGAGAAAAGGATAACTATTGATGTGGTAATTAATATCTTATATGTCTGTATATATATTGTACTTTGTTGCATTAAAAAAACTTCAAATGAAAACTCCGCTGTTATAATTCATCAAAAGGAAAATATCGGAAAGGTTAAAAAAAAAGGATGAAATGCTAATTTTGGGTTACCTTAGATGCTGATTCTGCAATACTAATAGTAACCTTTAGTGTGGAGCTGTGTAAAGTATAGAAAACTTCTTTTTGCGTCGTGTCATTCCCCAAGCATTAACAAATGTCATGGCCTCTATGAATGCAAGTTACAGTCCCATGTATTCAGGTATCTGGGGGAGCTGCTCACCGGTACTAAAAATGTCCGTTTAAGGGAGACGTTTTGTAACTCCTGTGTTTGTATGACCGATACATATATATAGGTGGTGTCAAAGATGTCATGAGTACCGCTTCTATTTTTGGCCAAAAGAACTGCGCCGGAAAGCTAGGTTTTTTTTAAGCTGGATATGACTGGCTCATGACTGAAATGGCGTCATCGCGTTGGCGGATCCAAGGGGAGGGGGGGGGGGGGAGAAAGGAGCGCTATTGGAAAGAAATATCTGATAATAATTTAACAGAATTTTATAAGCACAGATTTTCAAGGAACCAGATGGACAGGTTGGTTATGGCCCGTTTCGCTGGTTCTTGGTAAGACCTGAAAAAAGTTCAGTATGTAGACAGCAACATGCGAAAGGACATCATTTTAGAAGAAGTAGGGTAAAAATAAGGCCAAAGTTGCAGCTGTCGTCTCCTAGGGTGTGCCCGCCTCCCTCTCCAACACCCGCCCTCCCCCTCCCTCCCGAATCTATCCCATTTTTTCTGATTCCACCCATTACGGAGACGGTAGAGAGGCCCTTGAGGGAGGGGGGGGGTCCCCATGTCACATTTAAAGAATATTTCGTTTGTTATTTAACTTAGATCTATGTCCCATGTCGCCTCTAAGATCTTCTCATGTCTCATGTCTAATTTAAGAAATGAGCCCTGTCATGTCATTTATTTTTTCTTTATTTCACTAAGCCTCATGTCGCATGTCGATTTTAAGGGTCTAAGGACATAGTATATAGGCAGTTGGCTGTCGCTGTTATTTGGGTTTTCGGGCCACGACCCAATAGTTGCAGCAGTTGAAGCCGGTCCCGAGTCGGTCCCCGACTGCCCTTGACCCATGCAGAGAGCTGCTCGGAGCGTCTCCTCCCCAGGGCTGACCGGGGCCCGTCTACCCAGTCTGGAGCCCCCAGTCTGCGCGTTACGGCCTTCACCCCCATGGCCCATGAATGTCTGGGCTGCCTGGTGAACTATATTTGATGCACAGCACCTGGTTTCCAGGTGGGTCCGGGATGGGAGGTGTTGGGCCCATTCCCGGACAATTTACGTCTTTAACCTAAAATTCTACCCACGATCCATTAAGAGGTAAACAATCAAAAATTACGTCCTCCCCTCTCAACCACTAATTTTCAAATTGCCGGATCTGCCCCTGCAGTTCTTGACAATAAGTAGTTTTAACAGTGGTTGATCCAGTGGGGGGGGGGGGGGGGGGGGGGGGGGGCGCGCAACAGTTGCATCTCACCCCCCCCCCCCTATTTTGGGCCCAAAACAAATTTTCTAATGTAAAAGTGGCGGCAGCGGAGGGGTCACCAGGACCCTTTTTAATATATGAGCACACCCCCCCCCCCAACACCCCCTCTACAAAGTTTCTGGATTTGCCCCTGTTTAACCAGGAGTAATGGGAAAGGGAGAGCAATGTGTCCTGACGGCTCTTATCCCTGCCATGCATCAGTTAATATGATCATTTGATTGATACGGGTTCTAAATTACACCATGGCAAAGCTTTCCCTCCCCACCTGTCTGTACTACTATTCAACTTTCTCTACCATCCCAAAGATCTATAATACGCTACGCTATTACTAGTGTGTCCTTGACCGTCTTGCGGCTACCATCAATTCAAGGTGTCTGAAGTTCATAAAAAACAATGTTACACGTTTTAAAAACGGCCAGGCTGGCAGTAAAGGTAAACAGGTTTATGCACTAGACATCCTGTTTCGAAGAAAAAAAAGCCAAAAAGCAAGCAGAAAAATTATTACGAATAAGTAACTTTCGAGTACTTTGTGAGACGCAGTTCTCGATAACATCGTTAAATACGTGACGTCATTTCTTTTATATATATATATATATATATATATATATATATATATATATATATATATATATATATATATGTTTTTCTTTTCACATGGACACCAAAAACGTAAAACTGAAAAAAAAAACATATATCCAGGGGGGATCCAGGGGGTCCTGACACCCCCCCCCCCCTTTTTTTTTCCGGGTGGACGCTTGGTAAAGAGAAAAAAGCATCGCTTGTGTATATGCGCAAATGCGCGACATTTTAGTACTTAGACTATAATGCTGCCCCCCTTTCCGAAATACTGTTTTCACCCATGATACGGCATGCTACACGATGTGTTACTTCAAGGGTCTCGACTGCCCCCACTGCACTAGGAAAACAGGGAAAATTGCCCCCAAAAAATTTGTCAGGGATACAGAGAAAATAGTGGAATTCTTTCTGACCAACTTCAGGATTTTCCTATTTGTAAGATTCAGGAGATTTCACTTTTCTGAGAATAATATTTCAATTTCTACTAAGCTAATAAACTTCGCAGGGGCGGATCCAGGGACTGTCTTCCAGGGGGGGGGGGCAATGTATCTGTCCCCCCCCCCACCCCCTCTATGATTTACCTTGCAAAATTCCTTCTCGGATTTGTCAAAACTACAAGAGTTATTTTTTGGTCTAGGGGGGGGGGGGGGGCAATTGCCCCTTCCCCCCCCCCTGGATCCGCCACTGCTTCGTACAGACTCTAATGGCCCTAGACCTTACATTCGACATGGCGACATGGCAATTTCTTAAAATCGAAATGTGACATGAGGCTTTGTGACATAAGTGAAAAAATAACTGACTTGACATGGCTTGTTTCTTAAATTCAACATGGAACATGACAGCATGACATCTTAGAGGCTACATGCGACGTGGGCAGTTGAGTGACAGGCAACATTGACATTTCTTAAGTTCGATATGCGACATACGTACCCCGTCAAGGGCCCCAGTCTATTCTAAAGGATTGAGTTTGTTTTTGGTTGGGGCCCTTTCCCTGTACCCCGGCCTGTACACATGTTATGTACGAGCTGAGGTCGGTCGGCCTTGGCCCCGTCCCACAGCTGGGACACAGCTCCCAGCAGAGCATGGACTTAGCCTGCTGGTCGGCCCGGAGAGTGACCAATGTTACAGGGGGAGGCTGGGGCGGGTAAGGGTGTGTACAGGGGAATGGGGAAAAAAGTGCGACACTCGAGTCATATTTACCGGAGGAACTGCTCCAGGGGACCCCACTAGCGAGGTAAACAACCAAAAACCTCTATGCAGAGGATGCTACAAGATGTGTTATTTCAAGGTCTCCTATTTGTAAGATTCAGGAGATTTCATTTTTCTGAGAATAATATTTCAATTTATACTAACCAAATAAGCTTCGTACAGAATCTAATGGCCCTAGACCTTACATTCGACATGGCGACATGGCAATTTATTAAAATCGACATGTGACATGAGTGACAAAATAAACGTGACATGGCTTGTTTCTTGAATTCAACATGAAACTTGACAGCATCTTAAGCCCCATACCCACTAGGCGATTTTACCAGCGACTGGCAATAGGCAACAGGCAGAATTGCTGGTAAAATCGTCACCAATTTAGATAACATGTTAGTATGTAACATTTCAATATTACATATTAACAGGTGATCTGAATTGGTGACGATTTTACCAGCGATTCTGCCTGTTGCCTATAGCCTGTCGCCGGTAAAATCGCCTATAGGTCTGCTGACCAAGAAATGACTGAAAAACTTTAAACTTAAATTGTGTTATGCCCTATGATAAAAGCTAATTGCAATGTCATAATATGTTTCTGTGAATGTCTAATCTATATCTGAGAATTTTCAAACATATTTTCCTCGTGACATTTTGTCCTGGTGGTATATTTAAGTGCTCATAGTTTTATAATAAGATCCCTATGATTCTTTACCCTACTTATTCTAAAATGATGTCCTTTCGCATGTTGCTGCCTACATACTGAACTTTCTTCAGGTCTTACCAAGAACCAGCAAAATGACCAACCTGTCCATCTGGTTGCTGTTTTGCTAAACTGCTTTCAAAAGGACCTGCAGGAACCAGCAAATTGGGTCATGACCTCATTTCTTAGTTCCAGCCTTATCCTCCATGGTGTAGTGGTTAAGACCCTCACCTCCAAACCCAAAGGTTGTGGATTCGAATCCTGGCAAAGCCACTTGTTATAACATAAAGTCCCATGAACAAAATCGGCCCTTTCTTAACCAACGGAACTATAGTGGGTATGGGGCTTTAGAGGCGACATGTGACATGGGCAGTTAAGTGACAGGTGACATTGACATTTCTTGAGTTCGACATGCGACATAGATTCACCCCATCGAAGGCCCAAATCTAGAAACGATTGAGTTTGTTATTGGTTAGGGCCCTTTCCCTGTACCCTGGCCTGTACACATGTTATGTACGAGCTGAGGTCAGTTGGCCTTGGCCCCTTCCCACAGCTGGGACACAACTCCCAGCAGAGCCTGGACGATTCCCCACACTGCTGGTCGGCCCGGAGTGTGACCAATGTTACGGGGGAGGCTGGGGCGGGTAAGGGTGTGTACGGGGAGTGGGGAAAAAGTGCGACACTCGAGTCATATTTACCGGAGGAACTGCCCCAGGGGACCCCACTCGCGAGGTAAACAACCAAAAAATTCTATGTAGAGAATGCAGAGTTAGTTTGAGAACAAGTTGTTCACAATTGATTACAATAGTCATACTCAACCAATTAAAGTTGTCTTGGTGAATTTTCTGGTTTTCCCAATAACTCAAAGCAAATTTTGCATTAGTGGTGTTCCACAGGATTAGAAGTAAACTACGGACTTAAAGGGAGCCAGAAGCAATTCAACGTTATTTTGAAATTCCATCAACTAATGTAAGACATTCTATAGCCATAACCTAGGCCCATAGTAAAATATGGACTGTGAAAAAAGACTTAAACTTAACTGAAATGCGCTTAGTCTTACACTTGTTTCCGATCTATTTTGGTGAGCCACCAAAATAGGTTTGTCTAATAACATTGCTGTCTACAAGCAAAAATGGCCATTTTCACCTCATCCACACGAGAATGTGTGGATGGGGTGTCATTTTTCAGGAAGTCAATTGAAGTTCAATTAATTTCCTGGCCGCTTTTTCAATATTACGAGAACACAGCCTAAACTGATCGAATTCTGGAGAGAAGAAACGTAAAATTCCATGACTGTTGAAACTTTCAAAATCATTATCCTTTTCAAAGTTTTCGTGTGGGAACCTATACGTTATACGAAATATGGCAAAGTACGAATACTTTATGTGAAGACTATCATTCAAAGTAGATGTGAAAATCAAACGAAAAATCGAAAATATTATTATAAAACTTTTATTTTCGACAGGCATGACCGTATATACAGATGAATGATGCCCATTATGAACATAGCACCCTTACTATAGTTTACTCCTTTCACCTCTGTGTATGAGGTAAAAAGAAATCTAGGTATATATTACAGAGTTTTACCTCAGTGGGCTCTGTCCACATAATAGCCCAATGACAAATAGAACAGAGGAACAAAATAAAGTACAATTGATAAAACTCAATAAACTCAACAGACATACCACCTTTAGATTGAATTACACAGTAATCATAGTACCTCTCTGTACATCCTGAGAGAAGGCGCGGGCTGGGAGGGTAACAAAATATAATGATATATGGGAGTGAAGAATACACCCTTCTTTCCATCTGGTTTATACTCTACCTGACTAAATTATTCACAAGCTTCTTACAAAATCAGTCTAGGAATAGGGTAGAGGTGGTCAGGGCATGGAAAAGCAAATCATTATCACCACTTTCCCGATTGAATGGCGGTTCCTACACTTAGTAAAAGCGTTAGGTCTATGTATAGCCATTGGTGAATGCAAATGGCTTGGGCCAACTCTCAGTCGCGAACTGTATCATATACATTCTGAATCTGCCATCGACATACTTCATTTAGGAACTTTGAGGTGAGGTATCTCAATGACATTTTCTTAATAGTCAAAAGTAAAAGTTTATGGGGGACCACACAACAGATCTTCTACAATTATGCCGTAATAACTGAAAGACTTTCTTGCCCAAGTGTCAAAATCGTATGGAATCATATGACCTTTCTTCGTTAACCTATCATTTTGGGCTATGTACACACTAGTATATAAAATGCGGTGTCACAGTTTCTTTAAGACGCGTAGTTAGGGATGAAAATCTTTCAGCGTTCTGGCATTTTACCTTGGCAGTTCATTTTTTTCTCTTTGGCGTGAACCAAGAAGTTAAGGACCCCACTGACCATACATGGTTATTTACTAAAATAGCCATTTTCCTTATTCATTAGTTTCATTACAGGCGAAAATTTACCTTTATCATACATAGATTGGTTGTGGTCAATCTCAGGCTTATTTACAATTCTAGAATAACATTTCGCGTGAGCTAGACACACTTAATATTCAAGGTAAGTCAATTAGAATTACCCAGCTTTAGATAAATCAAGGGTACGCCTTATCCACCTTCCTGTAGTAGAGCTCCCAGACACGTTCTCTTATAGGCTATATGATAAGAGCTTGTATATGTACATTCTTATAACCTAAGAGACTCAGAACAAGCTGGTGATATTCAGCCAACTTAGTGCGATTGCAACTTTGGGGCCTTCCATTAATAACATGTATACCCTTTCTTAAGTCTCCCCGCGACCTCTTGCCATAACAGTAACATTAGCGTACATATATGTTAATGATTTACATCCCCACTCACCCACTTATCATGCTGACATTAATGGAAAGCCCCGTTCAGAAATATTTCTCAAGAAAAGATCACTCCTTGCCACGCGAAATTCAAGTTTAAATTGTTTATAAGCGAAGTTTCATGTCTAGAACCTCTGAAATTTCAAGGGAGAGTTCGGAGCACTACATGGCGTTTCACACGGGCAGCTTTAACTTGACCCTTGCAAAGGTAAACTTGTGAGTAAGTAAGCAGTTCATTGCAATAAGTAACAAGGCTTCCTTGAATACCTTCATTATTAGGGATTTAATTAATTTATAACACTGGCCAAAACGATTATTCGATACACACACATTCTCTCCACTTTCTCAATCTCATGCAAACCCAACCCTTCAGATAAGGGATGACGCTTTCATAACTCCAGTTGCACATTTGTCATAAATAAGGATTTGGGCTATCTACAGCATTTAAATTGCACTTTAGACGAAGTTGAAAAAAACAGGACATGTTTATAGAGGTTCTAACCTGATTTCCAACGGCCTGTATATTACTTGAGACCTTTCTGCTTGAAGCTAGGTCTAACCTTGTTAACTACCAACAACTTTCTTTTTTTACACATTTTCCATCTCTTTTTGAACCTGAAAATACTATCACCTTTAAAAGAGAAAATATAATTTGGTTTTCTTTCACTACCAGACATAAAAATAACCGGCTTTACACAAATGAGGAGCAGGTATATGCCCCTATCCATGCCTCCGCACCATTTCTACTACACTAATATGTAATGCAGTCTGGGTATAACTCTCAGTCCAAGCTACATGCAGAGTTAAGCACATATGAACATTTTTGGTAAAATTTGACCAGGAAAATGCACTTTTAGAGAAGCCAAATCCTTATGGAAGAGGAGTCTCCTCTTCACTCAGACTCCTCCACGACTTGCAGTGCAACTGGCACGACCGGGGTCCGCTGGGTAAAAAGCGGCGCGGGTGATATCACAATGGACAGGGTGCAGGGGGCAGGCTGGGCAGGCTCCAAACACACAGAACCAAGAAGGCTCCTAGTTCCAGATGGTTATTCAGCTCTCCTGAGCTGCTCGAACGTAAGATAACATGAGCTGCTCTCTCCGGGTGGCTCAAGATCAGGCGGCGGGAGCTCCCCCATGGAGTCATGGTCCACGAGTCGCTTGGGCTCACTGACCATCATCCCGGGTTCAAAGTCAGGCGCAGTCTCCACCATGTCGTAATACAGAGAGCTGGTTACTCCGCTCTAGCGCAGTGTTAAGGGGTAGTGTAGAGACACACTGAGCAATCCCCCTTTATACAGAATCATGCTGTGATATAATGAAGTCCATTTCTTCCACAGCTTTGATCCCTATGTGCCTCGTGTACAGGACCTGAAGGCGGTCCATGGGGCAAGGTCTCTGTTGGAGTAAACCAGCTGTCTGTATCCTTTCGGCCGATCCCGTGAAGTTCAGCAGGCGCTGCATTCCCTACTTCAGGCCTACGCTCTTCATCACCTGTATGAAAGAATAGCAGTTCTCAGGTCAGTGAAAAAGAATCAAGTTTGGCATTCAACCATAACATCTAAACATTGAGAAAATGACACTATCTTTTATTAGATAATTATTGATAGAAATTTATTCACTGCAACAGAATACTGTGTAATGAAAAGCTGAAGACCTACAACATTATAGAAAAGTGAAACCTACCTGTTCAAAGACTGTCCAGGCGAGGGCGGCCATCAGAGTTCGTCGCATGGTGCGGGGGACGACGCCTCGGACAAAGCCAACCGAGCCTTCATGCTGCTCAGCGAAAACAACAGAAAGTTGTTATTATTATACACTGTATTTTCACTCAAACTATAGTTACAGCAGTTTTTTTGTACTTGTCGACTAGTTGGGAAAACTATTGCTTTTTTGACTTAATCTTTTACAGGTCACTCAATTGTGAATCGCCTCAGCACCTTAAGGTTTTGATTACTGTGCACCACTCTGTATTTGAGGAGTCTTACCTTGTAGACATGGAGGACCACGGCTTTGATGTTGGCGAACTTGTTGGGGTAAAGCTGCATGTGTGTCTTGATGACATCGGCGGGTTGGGTGACGATGGACGCTGCGCAGCCCGCGATCAGGCCGCAGCTGAAGTGAAACAGCGGACTCTGCCCTTCGTACACCCCACCTACAAAGGCAAAAGGACCACCATGAACACCGCTGACAAAGTACATCACCATATGAGAGCAGCTGTGGGGACGGGCCCAGGACCCCGCGGGCCAACGGCTAGCACGCGACCTCCAACAAAGTCAAAGGTTAATCAGCAGCATTATCAACTCATGAAACAGGAAAAAATGAGAAAAAATGTGGCAAAAATGACAAACATCTTCACACCACTGGTACTTACCAGTATTATCCTACAACACATACTCACCCATCCTTTTTGTTTCTTATGTGTATGGGGTTATGTGCAGTTGTTTAAAATTTTAAACTTTCCAAAATGCGGTAAGCCCATGCAAGTGGACAAATCTAACACATTTAAAATCACTAGGACTACTAAAAAATACAAAACTCGATCCTAAGTTGGACATTAGTCCCATTCATGACGTTTCTATGTATTTATCACCAATCACGTCAGACGTCACTTGGACATGTCTCTATGTCAGACGTATATACTACAGTATTTCTGTGGACTTTCATACATGTATATTTGTTTGTTTTTTAATCAGAAATTGGGTTATGAATTATTTTTACTTCCTTAATGTAGCTACTTCATATATCACGTATCTCGAATTTTGCATTTATGGATGACTTTGCCAATGTTAGACTGACCACAACAGGTCGCAGGGATTATTTTGTCTTTCCTGAGGATTATCAAATAAATTTCCTCTATTCTATACCATCCTTTGTGACTTTGTCACACCTTTAACAAAATAACCCCTGTAGAAACATGCCTTAACACTAATACTGCCCGCAACACAAGCTATGGGCTCTGTTAATGCGGGTTTCAAAAGCAAAAATTTCTTTTACTTTTCATTGTAACTAATGCAAGGAACAACGATATATCTGTTCTTCTTTAAAGCTCTCAAACGTTAAAATGACAGGACAAGACTTCTTGAGACACAAAAACCCATTTTCAGAACCAAGAAAATGCTGTTTAATTTGAAACACCAAGCATGTATTTTGCACGATGTATTCATTCTGTATATGGCGTTGTTGAAATGTTTTTCATTCAGACAGAGATAGACGATAACGGCAATCGGGGTTATGTTCAGAAGAAGGGATGGCATTTGACTTAAGATACCATCTATCCACGTCCAACTACGTCACGACACATGCACGAAACGGACGACGAACTAATTTCAGGACGAACAGAAGTCGGGAAGGGGTGAATAGTTATTACAAGACATTTAAAGAACTCAAGATGTACATTAAATATAGTCTTCATTAACTAAGTACTCCACCTAGGATGGGAATAAAACATTGATTACTACATTACTTGGACCCCATTGTCCAGGAATTGCTCTACATTCTTATTCTGCAAATGAAGAAACTTTCAAATTAAGTGCATTTCCCATGGTCTGTACTGGTGTTTTACATTGAATCCCCTAAATGGAAAACAGCAAATGCGTTCTGCTGATTTCGTGACTTACTGGAAGCACCTCATTTGCTTTTTTTTATCATTATACTAAGTGTCATACCACCAGAATACACCATGGCATTTATACAGGATTTAAATGTGCGACACCTAAATAAGTGGTTTGGCCCAAGACTATGGCCAACGTCTGACGAGTGGACCAGTTTTATCATTATCTGATGTTTTAAGTAAACAAGGTTCATAGAACAGAGGAAGAGAAAGAAAAAAGTTGTGATTACCTCAACCAGGTTAAGTATGAGCAGCTCGCGAGGGGCGGCATCATCTACATAACAGAAAAAATACTTCGGTTCATTAAATACGCCTGAACCTAGGAGCAAGTTGCACACATGCAGTGCCACTTGGTTGCTTGGCGGTGGAGGGCGGGGCGCGGGGGACCACCACGCACCGCCCGGACGGGTCACGCACCCTGCGATGAACATCAAGACTCAGACCTGTCACAGTGGCTTCTCAATAGTGTTCTCCGGTGACATCACCTTCACAGAAATCGCCAACCAGACAGTGTTGACCGTGACAAGACGCCACTGAGGCAGGAACCTCGTCTCAGCCTTGATGTGTGGCAGGGTACACATAGAATAAAACATCCGCTCATCAACCCTAATCAAAGAGAGGTACTCACTTTGTTTTGCATGCTTCTTCAGCTGGGTGTAGAACATGAGGTATAGGCCTGAGAAGGGGGCATCACGGAGCAGAGTCGCTGCAAGTCCACTGTATAATCCTACAACACAGAAGGGTCAAATCAGACGTTAAACCACTAGCAGTTAAGTGTTGTTTCTCTCAAAACACATTGATATAATTAGATACTTCTAAGATTTACTTGAATTCAATTAATAAAACCTACTAAATATAACTCTGCAAACGCTAACACATTATTCAACTTTCTTCTCTTTAAATCTCAAGAAATTGACACTAAAATGATTAAGGAATTTTCAATTATAAATCAACACATTAGAGGTCTCTCGTTGAGACTTATCCTTACCTCTGGCTCCCTCTCCCTTATAGATGCACGACAGAGCATGCATCACGCTGTTGTATTGGAAGACCCCACTCTGTTGACATAAGAAACAACCAAATTGAAATGATTACTAACTTGTGTAGACCTATGTGTACAAGTGTAATGCAAGCTTATCTACGTGATATTATCAATCGTATCTCAACTGCTGCAGTTTGAAATACATTGTTTTTATTTTACTTTTGTGAAACAATGATTACAAGCATGCTTAAGAAGCAAGAAAAAAAACTACTAACACTTCAAACTTCCTTAAGTTGAAAAATAGCATGCTTTTTGTGAAGATATAAATCCTAAAGGTTCCTTATTTTGCACGAAAGCGACAATCTTCCATTTGGAGAATTCAATGAATGCTTCAATTTACCTCGTATCTGGTCTTGACTACTGTGAATGGGAGCATGGAGATTCCCGAAACGGCCCTGGCCAGCGCGCCGATACAGATGGACTCGAGCGGAGATGGATCAGTCGTGCTGCGGGATGAAAAACGCATGGTCAGCAAAATGTAGTTGCCATTAAATTGAAGCTGTTGGTTTAATATCATACTCAGTTTTGCTATACAGGAAAAGAACCCGATTTACCACTGGTTCTGCCCTACATTTCATTGAATTATATAATTTTTGTTAAATTTTCTTATTCAAAATATATAAAATTCTCCTTATAATCGGGTATAATTTGTTCAAGAAGAGCGTAAGGTAGATGGGAGTCAAGTTGGCAACTTAGTTCAGTGATTAGGAAGACAAGAGGACCATTAAAAGGTAGAGTTCAGTAGTCTGAGTGAAAAACCTGTGGTTGGCACTTACCCTAGATTGATACGCATCCAGCTGAGTGAACAGAAGTACACTCCGATGCCGGGCACAGTTCGCGTCAGGGACTGCAAGGACAACAGGCACAGATTCCTTTAGCACCAATGAAACATGTCGGTGGAACTACATGTATTACATTTGCATGATACTATCTGTTTCAAGTGTAGTTTTGCCTTCTTATTCTTGTAACCTTACTAAAAGATGTCCTGCCAGTTACCAAGATGGATGGCATAGCATTTTTTTAAATCAATAATATTCTGTACTTTTTCATCGGAATTGAAAATACAAACTTACTGAATATTTAAAGTCTACATGTACTATTCTATTTTTACTCACCGGAACCACGCCCTTCCATAGCCCGACGATTTTCTCATTCCTCACCACAGTGGTGATGACAGCAAACACTCCCGATGGGGTGTTCCTGTAAGGAAGAAATTGTTTTAAAATCATTTTAGTTCAAATTCTTTTGTGCTCACATATCATATTTTCATTCCAAACTATCTACAATGACTAGATCTACAGCGTTGACGTTTCTATAACTTTCTAAATTTGGGGGTCTGAAACTGAAAGTGATACAGACTCTGAACAGGACAGAACAAATCAATGTACCATCTACAGTATTTAGACTATGATGACCAGATCTACTGCATTGATCATAGTGTGTGTATTTTCGATTACTTTTTTAGTCTAAAACTGAACCTGAACAGGACTGTACAAATTTAATGTATATTAACTGTTCTTGTCTTAGACCTTTGACGCTTACCCCAAGGCTACAGGCGACTGCAGGCGGGTCTTGACTAGGTCAAGGGGTTGGAAGATGATGGTCGAGCACGTGCCGCTGAAGGACCCCGCCAGGAAGGACTTGACGACGGGTGACTGCAAGAACAACCAAAACATCTTATTTGAAATGTCCCAAAGGTAGTGGGTACACCTCAGTGACCTGAATATATTTCTTTCCAATAACGTACTTTAGTCAAATGAAATACTATTTTCAAACACATGTGTCATTGACTTGATTAAGTTATCATAATATAGAACAATAAAGTATGTTCTGTCACAAAAATAAATCATGTATCAAGCTGCATACTATTCTTACTTTGGTATTCTTACGTTAGGCCTTCTGTTAATGAGGTCATGTATCTAAATCTATTCTAGTTTGTTTGTTGGGTTAGTTTAACGTACAGCAAACCCTTTAGGGTTCTTTTACCAGACTGTACGAGGTAAAGCTTTCCAGCTAGTTTTATGCCACAGGGGCGGTGACTGAATCTATGAAATGAGGTGCCTATTTGTAGCGGTAGAACCCAATGCCCTCTTTTTAGTGCTGCCACACTGAGATATCATGTCATAGGCCCACACAATACCCCACCCAGTACTATCTATACTGACACCGGGCCAGCCAGTCATGTTTCGTGGTTCTTACTTTATACGGAAGATGTGGGTCTGAGGGTTTGGGGGGAATTCCCGTCCGTTTGCACATCGCGTAATGAACGTCGCGACGGGAAATGAGGGGGTCGGCTCCAAGCAGATCCTCCCTACAACGCATTGAATTGAAGTGGCCAAAGGTCAGCCTGGAGAGTATCAAAAGGGGATTCCCCAAGGATTGTGAAAAAACTAGGCTTTTCACTGCGATTTGGAGGCCTGTATGGGCATCTTGGGATAAATACCAAACTTTTTCACGCTTACTGTGTAAAGATTGGACCAATACTTAAAAAGTTACAGCGAAATTACCTCTTTCTCTCCATACAAAGCCAAAGTAAATGACCCCAACGTTTCCGATCGCGATTTCCCCGGAATTTAGGTACGCGATGTTCTCTTTAGAGACCCGCATCTTCCGTATACTGCGTGCCTGGCAAGTAGTGCCCACTGCCATTGTTCAAGTCTTTGGTGTGACTCGACCAGGGATAAATCCCAAGACCTCCCAGACTCGAAGCAGGCACTCCACCAATTGAGATCTCAGCTACAGAGTCTGGTCTCCCCATTTGTCTCCTTCTACGAACAGCAAGGGGCTGCAGGGGAGACATTCTTCCCAGGAGGCTCCCTAAGGAACCCCCACCCCAGATCCCCACAGGGGAATCTATTCTAGAAAGTGAATATGGAGACTATGTGATTATAGAGTAAGTTATTGGACAGTTAAAAATAAAACTTATTTGCTGCCATTACAGTGTACAGAAACTGAACAGAAATCCGATATTTCTTTTTATACTTGATTTTTTCCCTTTTCATATCATATATGATAATTTATATGTCACATGGAACTATTTATTGCGTTCAACTGAGGACTGAGAATTAAGTTATTCTGTAGGTCTGAAACACTACTGATTTACCGGGCAGGACAAGGTTTGCCCATGAGGTTTCAGGGTTGCATCACCATCTCAATCCCTTGCATCCTCCTGCCCTGGGTCCTGGCCCTATTTTTAAAACCTGTTACTTACCCACCACCAACACTCAGCAATTTCCTTTTTCTAGTACGCATTTAGGCCCTGCAGGCACCCGTCATTTGTAATTGAATAAGGATTTTGTTAATACTTTTGCCTGTTAATGATCTAGGAAGTACCCAACTGACAAATTGGGATCTAACTTAGGCTAACTCGATGCCGATGGATTAGTCTAACAGCTGTCAAATGTGCGGATTGTGCAACTGATGGTCTGTGTTTTATGAGAATTAGATCTACTTGATTGTGCCACTCACAGGTTACTAAAAACAGGATCATATGGCCTCAGCATCACCCTAACCTTGACATAGTTGCACTACACGGCCATAAAACCCACCCAATGATGTCAACAGCGGCCACTTTTGGCGACCTGTCATTGGCTGAACCAGTTACAACCGGTTCTGACGTTCACCGGAGACCGACGGAATCCCACTCACTCGGCGTAAACAACCCGCCTTTTTCACTCTTTTACACACTCAGCAAAACACAAAATGCATATACTCACGCTCAAGTAGGACTCCATTTTGTCTTTTGCGGTTCCAAAGGCAGAACCAAGGAATATCATGAATAAATCGAGCTGGGTTTGAAGAGATGATGTTGGGTTTTGGGGTGGAGGAGAGGCCCAGAAATGGTGGTGGGTGGAGTAGATTCCTTTCGCCCGAACGCTGAACACAACTTGGTTTTAGGCCCAAACCTCTGAGCCCTCAACCGCATGGCGTGTCCGTGTAGTCCGAATAGTAGAATTCGTTCACTCTGCATACAATCGCCATGGTGAAAATTCTCTGAGCGTTCGGTGGCACACAGAGAATTGCGTGTAAAGTGAGTAGGATGTCGTCTGTCCGAAGGGCCAAGGCTAAATGGCGGCTCTGGGCCTGGCACGTTATAAACACACACACGTGGTCTCCGTCCGCGCCGAGCTACTTTCTTCGTCGGTCGGGTTCGCTTTTAAAGGGCCTCCGCAGGCACAACTGCGACCATCGGAGAGCAGCTAAGGACGGGAACTAATCGATATGACACGGTGAAATTCCAAGGATCTGTAATAAATGCAGGGCTGGCTTGTGTACATTTGACGCACTCCTTTCAGCTGGCCATGAGCACAGCGGAGTGTACGAGGGTGATGACGTCACGAGTGGTGCGTGTTCGAACCGCCAGGGGGCAGCACGTGCTGGAGACCGCTCCCCGTAAACTGAGCAGTTCCCGCCTTGGCCTACACTAGTACCTCGCGCTACTCCGCCTGGCTACATAAGCACTAGAACAGCGTAAATTTTCGATGGCGGCTGTGCGGCCCTCGAACAATTTGTCGATGTAATGTGACATATCCAAAGAATGATATATCTTGTTACTATTTGGGGTAATAAAATATTATTTATCAAATTGATTGAGGTGACTTTGAACATTAGACAGGCAGTAAATATGAAGATATCTAAGAAAACTTAGAAGAACATTTGTAGCCTCTTCCGCGCCTACCACTCTGCAGCAGGACGCTCTCTAAACAGACTCACTCAGAGGTAGAACTTGGTGCAGAATGCGGTAACTGTAGATACCCAACCGACCTTGACCTCTGGTTTGAACATCCGGTTCTCACCCACAAGTTTCATGCCAAATTTCAGAATAGCTGTAACATGCAAAATTCTACATTTCAGTTTATTCCATATTTAGATATCAAGCATTAGCCTCGTAAAATATCTAAGAAATGGGGGCGCTGCAACTATCTCAAGTCCAAATGTAAACAAACTTTCAAAAGTTCCGAAAATCCAAGATGGCGGCCGTTTAGGTTATTCTAGTGGTATAGTCTGCCAAGCGATCCACAAGGTACTAGTGTAGCCTTGGCCGAGCTGCTCACATGGGGCACGGCGGCTGCGTCAGGATACACCCAGATGGCCTAGGCCGGCCGTCATGGCATCCAAAAGTCGGTTTTTAGCACAAATATAGCTTGTTGATCCCATCCAGACAGCGACTGAATTTAAGGAGGGTAGATCCCAGATATCAGACTCAGTAAGTGGTGGATAGGCGGGGGTGGGGAGTGAGGGGTGCAAAAGAGTGAGTGAGTGTCTGAATTAAAATAATCAGAGGTGCCTAATCTCCTTTTCGGAAAGGAGATCTCCTTTTTGAGGGCTATTTTAAGAAAATCTCCATTTCTCCTTTTCCCACTTTCATTTCTCCTTTTTTGAGCCCACTTTTTCAAATTTTTGTGTCTATATATATTACTTCAAAATGTTATAGAAATTTATTGTCCAAGGTACCTCAGAATGCCTCAGATTGCATGAAAGAGAGATTACCTTTTCCAATATTTTCTGGAGGAAGACCCTCATACCCCCCCCCCCCCAATGGGAGGGGGAACCCCTCCCATATCCTCCCTGTCTGTGGCTCCACTACACATAAATTGTTGGCCCCCCATCTAAAAAAAACTCCTGGATTTGCCCCAACACATTTTATGCAAAATTTCTCCTGATTTGAACCATCCCATAAAAGGAGATCTCCTTTTTTCAACGGCAATTCATTTGGCACCTCTTTAAGAGGGATCCCCTCCCCCGACCAAGAGACAGTTTTTTGTGATTTACCTAACCTTTGTTGATTTGTACAAGTCTGATGTTGAATTATTTGCAGGGGGGCGCATGGGGCGAGTGCCCCCCTTTTTTGACCAAATTTCGATTTTTTAAATGTAAAACTCAAGACCTTGGAGGGGTGGACAGGACCCTTTTTGATATGTGCGCCCCCAATTTCCAAAATTCCTGGATCCACCCCTGAATTGCATGTTCTTAAGGGGAGAGGTGCTGATTTGCCCCCCTAAATGGCTAACGCTGGACCTGCCATCCGAGCAGCAAATTGGGAACTTTGGACTAGACACATTCAAGGCCATCTTTAACAAAATCAAAACATATTTTTTAACTCAAATATTTTTCAAAAGAAAATTATAGTCCTCATATCTGATACCACACAATAAATATCTAAATCAAAGATGTTTTCTTGGGTCAAATTATCAGTATGATGTACTGACGCGGATGGTCAGTCAATGCTCTGTTAGCTTAGCATAGTGTTCACATCAGTGCACGCCTTAGCTATAACTCCTTGTCAAAGTGTCTTGGAGTAAGGGAGGAGTCTAGGTATGACGTGTATACTATCACCATACAAAAGAGGCATACATCGCCGGTGCTCAGTCAGAGTTAGCTGAACGTTGTTTTGAGTAACCATCCTGGAAAGGTTGTGTTCTAGGAGCTGAGTCCTGGAATTGGAATAGAAGCTGATAGACTGTTTAGTTGGCGGGAGTGTTGCCTGGGTGTGATTGAGGGGATTCCATCCTTGGAGCTGTTCATTGTCAACTGAGATCTTGTCATGGAAGTACAATAACACAGGAATAAATAAAGAACATCCTTTCATGCGAGCGTTATGTCTTATATGATACAGAACTATTATTATGTAGTGGATGTCAGCAGTCGAACGAGGCAGAGACTGCAATAGGAGCTAGCTATTATCCATAAGGCAAATCAACAAATAAAGTATACCTAACATTAACTTATTAATAATTATGTACTGTCATCATTTGTTTGTACTACTAGTACGGTGACTGGATTTAATTACGTCCCTATGCATGTATCGTGACGAATGTTGAGTGATATCTCTAGTATGGTGATGCGAGTATGTATATGTACAGGAAATGTATCAGTAGTATGCTGACACCACAGGCTAATACCCAAAGCTATTGATACTATTGGTTATTACCATTATTTATTCTGGGCATCATTCATAAAATTACTTGCCCCTGAGCTGCTTAAAACTGTTAAATGCATACTCTATATGAACACTATGCGTGAAAGTATAATGGATATCATCATCATACTTCATCTATCACTCATTAACTTGTATATATCTTGTTTACCTTGTTTCTTTATTTTTTGTGTTTACTTTCTTTTCTAAATCAACTGGAAGACCACATGTATATTGTGATGTTGAAATAAAGCAACAACAACAACAACAAAACAGACAATTAACCTAATATGGTTCAATGATACCAAATACCAAGTCTGTGTCTTAAGCCCAAAAAGCTGGTCCTTGCAAACACTATGATTTATTAAAAATCTTATAAATGTGGGATACATTCCATAAACATTCTCCAGGACCCTCAATTCATAATGGTTGGGCTTGTAAACAAAAATGATGTCTTGAATAAACCTTTTAGTAGTATGTTTGAATTCATAGAAATACCAAAAACAGACTTAATTTGTTTCCAGCCATTAATTTTACCTTTCATGATCAGACTGTGCTACCAATCTGTCATGACCAGGCCATGACTCAGATAATTGGTCATCATCTTGACCTCCATTTCTTAATTCTTAACAATAAAAACATGACAACATGTCGTGACATCAAAATATTTTCTACTATGGACCTGCAAACATGTTTGTAGTTGACATATCTGCTTCATGTTGTTTAATTAAATTATCATCAAATTTATCAATAAATGCATGGAAATAGTATAGATACAATCAATGACATCAGTGTCAAAAGGTATCAAAATGGCAACGTTTTGCGAAAACATAATTTCTGAACAAATCTTAATAAATTAACAAATAAAAGGTGCAACATAAAAAGAAAGACATTAATGGAAACTGTGTGAGACATTTGTTCATTTAACATGTATAATCTATGCATGCATACGGGCCGTCCATAAATTATGTCACACTTTTTCAGGGACATTTTAAGGCCCACCAACCCTCATGTTACACAAAATTATCTGATTTAAGGACGGATCCAGAGATTTAAAAAAAAAAGGGGGGGGGGGGCGCCCTAATATAGGTTTTGAGGCGCCCCATCCGATGGCTAGAATTTTATATTAGAAAAATCTAAATTTGGCAAAGAATGGGGGGGGGGGGGGGGGGGGGGCACGGGTGCCTCAGGCGCCCCCTACCCCTAAATCCGTCCCTGACGGCCCCTTATGTGAAGTATCTAGTGGCTGATCTAGGATGTTGAAAATAGGTCCGGCGCCCCTCCCTCCTCTGAATCCGACATTAGTTCTGGCAGTTATTATATATCACATTATCAGGATTCCAACCACTACCTCCAGTATTGTCCTGTTCTTTAGATGATAATAATAATTATTATGAAATTTATTGCCCTACCGGGCAATAATTCCTGTATATGAATGCTTTTTGTGTTGTCACTAAAAAGTTCAACATTTTCTGTTTTATTGAGAATTGATATAGAATGAATCAAGTTATTTCCCCATTTTCAAGTTATTTCCCCATTTTGCCCACACCTATGTATCAGACTAAATCTCTCAACAGTGTGTGCAAATCATGGCAATAACGATTGCTTTATGCCCCCTTGGTCCGTACTATGTATAAGTCGTCCGGTTGACTTTGGAACAATAAACTTCTGAAAGGAAAAAGGCCAAGACCTAGGGGTAAAAGGTTTGATATGATTAGGCATTGTAGGGTAGGGTGGGGCAAGACGCCCAGGTGGGGTAAAACGCCCACCCCCTCTAACTTTGCATAATGTACCAATATAACAAAAGTAAGATTGGAAATTAACTCAATAGGGCTGTATTACTTTGTAGATATGATATTTAAATAGATATATGAATAATTAAGAGAATTATGAATGTTTTCATTTTTCAGGCCCTTACAGAGTTAATTTTTGGCTTTATGAATTTATTTCCTAAATTTTCAGGGTCATCCCACACTGAAAAATTGCATGTATTCAGAAAGTAACACCCTTTCTGGTTGTAAGGGTATATATAAAGATGTTATACACACATTTTCTTATAAGTCTTATACATTTCAAAATTGTGGGGCAAAAGGCCCACCCCAAAAATGGGCAAAATGGGGCAAGATGCCCATGGGCCTTTTGCCCCACACGTGGGCTTTTTGCCCCCATATGGGTCTTTTGCCCCTTTTAGGATATATAGTATTTTTATGTGGGCCTTTTGCCCCACACCCCCTGGGCATCTTACCCCACACCCCTGGGCATCTTACCCCACACCCTATAGGTTTGGGGCAAAAGGCCCACTTTCTTTTAATTTGCTTTTATCTTAATCCTATTCAAGCTAAATCAATCATTTTTGGGTTATTTGACAAAGAGTCACTAGTTTTATGATTCTATTTCTTTTCGTTTTTGATCCTACAAATTACAACAGAAATAGGAGAATACTTTCTTAAGGTGGGCGTCTTGCCCCACCCTACCCTACATATTGAATTATGATATTGTTGTGTTATACCATAAAGAAGAGTCTTAACTTCTCTGACTATAGACCTTGTGCATACAGCATCACATGGCCAGATTTTGGTGATCACCATGTGGTCAACACACCACATACATGGCTATTAGACATATCCATAACTTACAGATAATAATTTGATATTATGGTTAATTATGGTTTCCGTTGATGGAATAGACAGAAATCTACAGCATAGATGCTGTAGAATTGTAAATAATGATTAATACAAACTGATCACCAACATGGCTGCCATCCAAGTATGGGATATGTGACGTCATGTGCACAACGTCTATAAATAGGGGTCTAATGATTTTATTTTACGGGGTAGCAGGCCTACTGCTCTTATTACTTGCATGGCTTATTACCTTATTACCTTATGGATCATAGACCATGACCTATAGGGCCTGGCAAGTGAAGACATTTATTGATAACACCAAAATGCTCTCTGTTACAATGGATCAATACACCAATGGATGAATTATGCGTTAAAATCTGGTATAAAATAATTCATCTTGCATCTGGGTTAATGGCAATTAGTTTCTCTTCAGCTCGAACAATAGGCTCTTCTCACATTGTGTGTGTCCCAGATATCAGACAAACGTTGGACTAAAACAAATCATATGAGCCATCCCATTCTAGAGCTGCAGTTAGATCATTGGAATAGACAAGACCTTAGTTTTTCAATATCACCTTGGAAGTATGCTTAAACTTTGACTACATTGAAACCGATCATTTTACAGATCCACAGGTTTGCTAGCCAATTAAGATGCAATACTCCAAGGCAATAAAGGGGTTGGGCATTATGCATGGGCTGTCAGGCGTTAAATTATTGTGACTTTTATCTCATCAGATAGGAGCCTTTGGGCGAACATTATGTGTTTGCTTGATAACCACTAGATGCCACTGCTGCTCCGTACGTTGCCAATAAGGGCTATGTATGTGGGGCCATCTGGTAGAAGGGCTCGGACATATTCTATCATTCATCTATATTAACCAAAATATAATTCATTCAAGAATTCGAAATGTCAAATATGGCGGCAAATAGCTGAGACGCGAGTGCAACACGCTGGTAAACAAACCGGGATCTAGCTGAGTCAACGAAGGATTTCACTTCTGAAAACTGGCAGAACTTTCAAATAACATACAAGGAGCTCGTGGAAGATACCTTTTGCTCGTGAATCGGCATATTTCGAAGGTAATTTACGAGTTTTCAACAACGTATGTCGGGAGTAAGGACCCGGAGTGGCAGCGTCGCTGGCGGGAATCAGTCGTGCGGAACGCCCAAAACAACAACAGCAATGGCGACGGACCGGACGAACGAGGAGGACACACGTATCGAAGGTGAAGTGACTGATAGTGACAGCATGCTCAAGCAAATTCTATCGAATCAACGTGAAAGTGATCGAAAATTAGAACAGCGATTTGAACAGTTAGATGCTAAACTTACGATGGCAAATTCCACCTTTGATCAACACGTAGCTACTAACGACCTGAAAGTGACCAGGTTGCAACAACAAGTAACAGACGTGGCCAACCGTATGACAGTGCTTCAAGGTGAGGTAAATGAACTAAAAGCCGAACTCAACACAGCAAGAGCAGACCTGACTGCCACCCAACACGACTTAGATGCTGCAAAAAAGGACCTGCAGGAGAAGGCCATCACACTTGACAAGCTTGACAAAAAGTATATTAGTGACGAAGACGAATTGAAAAAATGCATGATCGTAATTGATGGTGTAAATGAAAATTCGACAAAAAATCCGAGAGTACTGGCCAAGGCATTGCTGAGTGATTTAGGAGTTGATCACGTGGATGCTGACATAAAATTAGCTTATAGGTTGGGTTCTTTAAACCAGCAAGCGACTAGACCACGCTCCATCCGTGTGCACTTCTCCAAGTCATCTATTAAACCCATGGTGTTTAAAAATATCAACAAGCTGAAAGGAGTCGTAGCATGGAACTCAGTGCATGTATCTGACGCACTATCCCCGTCTGAGCAAAGTGAACGCAGGGACCTACGGTGCCTGTATGCAGCTGGGAAGTCTCGTAAATTAAACATCAAGCTCCGAGGAAGTGTATTGGTCGTGGATGGAAAGAAGTATTTATACTAAAAGCAAAATGCAAATAATCCGAAAAAATTCTGGAAGAATATTAAGACGGTCATACCTGATAATAAAAAGCATAAACGGGAATTTCGTCTGATAGACCAGGCGACAGATGATGTTATCCCCAAGGATCAGACTGCAGATTACATAAACTCCTATTTTGTCAACATTGGTCCGAATTTATCTAAAAACTATAATGAAGAATGGACATACAATGATTTCATATATGAACGCAACTTGGATTCATTTGAAACAGATTTGGATGAAGTTCTAATGCTGTGTAAAAAAATTAATATTAACAAGGCTTCGGGAGAACTGAATATTTCTGCTGAGATTTTACGTGATGCATTTCTGGCATGTCCAGGAAAAGTGGTTGACATGATTAATTCATCTTTTGAAAATTGTTTTATACCAAGCAGTTGGAAGGCAGCCAAAGTAACACCTCTGCAAAAACCAGGGAATAATAAATTGGTGACGAACCTAAGGCCTGTTTCTAACTTGCCTATTATTTCAAAATTAATAGAGAAAATCGTACATAAGAGGTTGCTCAACCATTTTAATCAGGGCAATAGAATAGACAGCAGACAAGGTGGTTTCAGACCTAACCATTCGACTGTGAGTACAACTTCTCTTTTTCTAAATGATATATATAAGGCAATTAATAATGGAGAGGTTACATTGGCTGTTTATTTGGACCTAATGAAGGCCTTTGATACTGTTAATCATGAGATTTTAATGAAAAAATTACAGGCTAATGGAATAAGGAACAATTGTTATCGATGGTTACATAATTATTTGTTTTCGAGAACACAGTTTACTATAGCTAATGATACAAGCTCAGTGAAAGCAACTATTAAATGCGGGGTACCCCAGGGAAGTGTCCTCGGGCCACTGTTGTTTTTAATTTACATTAATGATGTTACCAAAATTATACAAAACTCGAGTGTATCCTTGTATGCAGATGATACGGTGCTATATATATCTCATAGTGATGTGAACGTGATCTATGAACAAATGCAATCTGATTTGAATAGAGTATTTAATTGGTGTAGTAAGAATAAACTAACAATAAATTGTAAAAAAAACAAATATTGTGTATATGGCACTAGGTCGAAGGTTAGAAAAGTTAAAAACCATAATATCGACTTATCCCTGAACAATCAGACACTTGAATACGTGTGTTCATATAAGTACCTTGGTTTTGTATTGGATGAGAATCTAACTTTCAACAAACATGTAAATGAGGTGCGGAAACAGTTATCATATAAATTGTTTTTATTTTCTAAAATAAGGAAATATTTATCTATGAACGCTAGTATACAGGTATTTAAGAGTATGCTACTTCCAATATTTGAACATGGTGATGTCATATACAAGGAGACTTCGATAACAAATGATAACAAATTGAGAAGATTATTTTTTAGAGGACTTAGAATATGCGTTAACTACATACAAGGCCTGGGAAAAGGTGAATTATGTCAAAGATGTAAGATAGCTAAATTAGAAGATAGATATAAGAGTCATCTATTGTGTTTTATGTTTAATTTTAGAAGCGATGTACGGTTTTTGAAAACTCATGATAGAAATACTCGGTTACACACTGCACCTGTTTTTAATACTTATAAACCTAATTATGAAAAAACCAAACAGAATGTTTTTTATAGAGGTGCTTTACTATGGAATAGACAAGATTCAGTTACTCGTAACATAGTCGACAAAAATATATTTAAAAATGGACAAAAACAACAACTACAAAGAACTTTGATCGGATATTGATATTGAATTTGTTGTGATTAATTTGTTGAATTGTCTGTGACTACTTTGTGATTGTGTAATCAAAGTTATATTTTTTAAGCCTCATTTTTAGATATGATTAATGGAGAGGTTAAATCCTTACTTTTTAGTGATAATTATTATGATAGTTTATCTTTATTGATGTCTATTTGTGATGTCTTTTAATTGGTATATTTTACATAATCAAGTGATTAATTGAAGATTGTATTAATATATTACTGTATCTAAAAAAGTGTATACTATTATAAACGATATTAGCATAGCGTTCTATGCATGCAGGCAAGGAAGTGAGACAAGTTTGTATTAACTTATTTTTTGTCTGTTGAAATAAAAGAATTCAAAAAAAAAAAAAAATCTAAACTATATTTTACCATACAGATATGGCGTTCAGCAATCTAAATTATATTTTACTACACAAATGTGGCGTTCAACATCTTCCTTAGCAATTTGACGCACATTGGCAGTGACTGCAGGGTTTCAAGAGCTGGGAAACGACTGATATCAGTAGGCCTAAAACTATTGTGAATTGTCCAGAACTTTCTTTGAGTACTGGTCGGTTTAATTATGGACTGTAAGCCGATGCATTATATCAAGGTTAGACAACACCTCTCAGCGTGCTATTTGCAGTAATCCACACTGCGCTCTCCTCAATAATAGTACATTCATGTGGTATACATCAAAAGAATATATTTTTCTCTATCCTATGATGTAAGTTTTATCTTTCTCTTTTTGTGATTACAGACATTAGAAGAGAAAAACTGATTTTTTTCACTTTTATTTTTTGAACATAAATATCTCCCTTAAAAATGCATTTCAGACTTTTTATTTAGGTCTTAGTTTTTATGTTATGTTAAAAAACGGGAAACTTTTTGTCATTTATTCAACATTAATTTCTAGATTTTATAAAACAAAAAGTAAGACCTAAATACAAAATCTGAGACACGCTTCCCTCCAAAAGAATGTTATCTATGTACTGTGAAAATTTCAAGTCTTTATGTGAAGTAGTAAGTGAGATATTCTTGTTCAAAAAATAAAAGTTAAAAATGCATTTTTCTAATTCCCTGTACGGCCCCAGAGGCATTCTTTCAGATATTATAATATGGTTTATATGAGTATATAGGCTTTTTAAAGGACTATTCAATCATACAAGTCCCACATTTATGCAATGATAATTAGACAATACATGCCTGTTGAAAGGGAGTACAGCGAAATGGATGCTGAGAGGTGTTGTCTAACCTTATAGGGCCGCAGCTCTTTAGTATTTATTTTAACCAGATTGCTAATATTCCTGAGAATATGAGGGTTATTATGTATGCTGATGACTTGGTCCTTTTTGCATCCTGTCCTCATGTTGATATAGAAACTTTTAATGCTTTTAATCGAGATGTTGGTAGAATTAAGAGCTGGTGTGATGTAAATAAGTTAACCATAAATGTTTCGAAATCTAATGTCCAGTTTTTTCCGAAAAATAAATTTGTTGACGTAAAAACAATGCAAGATATGTATCATATTAAGGTAGGAAACGAAAAGCTTGCTTATGTTGACTATTTTAAATATCTTGGAGTAGATATTGATAGTAATTTGAATATGAAAGCACATCTGAACAATGTATACAGACTGGCTGGACACAAGCTTTCATTACTGAGAAGAATCCACCCATATATAACAATGAATGCTGCGTTGCTTGTATTGAAATCCATGTTTGTAGGAGTTATCGATTACGGGCTTGTTTTTACCACTGTAGTGCCAAAGGCAAAGCATGAAGATCTCCAGGTTATGCAAAACAATGCATTAAGATGCTGCTTAAATATACAGGATCCCCGTGACCGACACGTTGTAGAATTACACCGAATTACTAATGTGAAATATATACATGATAGATTGATATGTAAACTGCTAGTTCTAATTAAAGCCTGCATACATAAGGGAATTATTCCTATTGTACAACGTGAAATTAATATAAGAAATAATAACATGGTGACCATAGACCTCCCTGTACCGAAAACGCGTCACTATAGAAAAACCCCTTTCTATTGGGACTCAAAAATCTGGAGCACTCTTCCTGTAGCTACTAGGCTTGAAGATTCAAACCTATGTTTTAAATGCCTAATTCATCAAGGTTTGCATGATAATAATATACATATTGAATTCCCTGAATGAATGATTAAATAGTTCGGTTTTGTTCCCCTCGTACCTTGTCCGAATGTCACATATCTGACCACCTCAGATTTTTCACTGCTACTATATATGCCTTTATATACTTAAAAATGTCAGCACTACATTTATGTTTCTTCATTTCTGGGTACACTCTTATCCTAAATTACAACTGGTAAACCAAAATGACTTATATGAAAGTTTGATTTATATAGTTTACTACTCCGAGTGGCAACCTCATACATCATCATAATATGATTTCACCCTTATAGATATATTATGCTGTAATACTATGAGCACTATAGAATGTCTGTACACCATTGGAAATGTATATATTTTTTCTTCCTGACCGAGCACTGGAGCCGGAGGAAGACCAGGCTTAGGCCTGAAAAGGTTTCAGTCTAAATAAAAATTGTTTAAAAAAAAAAAAAGAAAGAGTTTTAATTGTATTGCTGACTGGCCACTGAGATGAGCAGTTGTGAGCCCTATGTCCTGTAGCAAATTTCTATTCCAACCAAATGGTCGGTCCTGACATGGGTAATACACTAGGGAATGAATCGATCTAGGAATAGATGTATTGTTAAAGTCAGTCCGATGTCACTGACATCGGACTGACCGTAACAATACATCCGTTCCTAGATATTGGATTCTTGATAGCTTAATTGCAGTGCCAAGTGCAACTTCTGTAGAGAAACATTGCTAACGTAATATGCACATATACCTTGTGAATGTCCTGGGGTTATCAAGGGTTGAGCAAAATACATCGCATAAGCCAAACCAATTCCTGCAAGTAAGGTCTTTGTCTTATTCCCGATACCCCCGAATACACCAAAAATGCAGCGCTTCCTGTGTCATGACCACACTGTTTGCTGGCCTCCAGGTCACCTATTTTAGTGGATCTTAATTATACAGATGTCTCAACAATCTTAAATTAAAACCCATAGTTGATAAAAGAGATGGGGAGTTAGGCATAAATGTGCATACATATAATGCAAAAAATCAAAAAGATTTCACCATGAAAATATTGAAAATTTCAGTTATAGCATGAGTTTAGCTGTTTTTTCAGATTTTCTGATTCCTAAGCTAAATAAAATTTCTAGAGCATAGAATATGCATTTTCATAAGGCTGAAAATCGCAGAGATTGTCACATATGATAAAACAATACTCCTCACTTTTCGTGTATATAGTAAAACACCTTCAATGTAATAACCTGAACTATTGTTAATGTTTGATTTAAGACTTGTAGGACGCTGCGTAGCTTATATAATTGATTTATCCATGAGTCGTTCATCCGAGTTATTGAGCCAATCAGACTGCGCTCAAAGTTAATTCATCCATCCCCCAATAGTTCAAAAGAAATGGACGATGAGGGAGCTCTTAAAATGAAAGGGTTTTATTCAAGTAAACATCTCATCCCGAGTCAAAGCCACAGTGAATAAGTCTCAATCAGTCCACCTTCCTATCTCCTACTCAGAGATCAACCACATTAGAATACAAGTTGTTCCAGCACATCCTAGACCACCCTAGCGCTTAGCTCTATCACAATCCTTTGTCCGAGGTAGTTGGTATAGGTAAACTCCAGGATATTACGCAGGAGCTGGTAGGCATAGCTCCGAGCAGCTCAGCTAACGCTGCTGTCTTTCTACTAGTTACTAACTCCAAACTAAAACTGACTCGCTCCCTACCTTGCAACACCTTTTATACTGGTTAACAGGTGGCGCTAGGAGCGTAAAACTTCTCTTCTCAGAAGTAGTATGGTTAGGCCTGATCCTAACTAAATTAGAAAGTATGATAATATATTAAAAGTACTAGGCTATTAGTACAAACCAACGATTAGGAGATAAACTTAATAGGTTTAAAGGTGAAGTTCGATAATCATAATTTAACATAAAGAGTATATATTATAAATACTTAAGGCAATAAGACGGCAATCTGATTATCTATGTGATAAATTATCCTAATGATGAAGTATGTGGTATATCTAATTTCATGATTAGGGGAAGCGAAATTCAGATTCCCCCTGACAAGACACTGAACAATATATAATACTAAAATTATTCATAAGATGTTTAACACTATTGGGTCTGAATCAGGTAACCACCAACCATACAACAGTTTAGTTGATTGTATGAACAACATTTAAACAATAATATCCTTTTATCAAGGCTGTTGCCCCTTAACAGCCATAGGAAGCAATCTGGTGCTTTTGGTTCCAACACCAACTAGACCTTTGTTGATAAACTGGATCGTAATGATAACACGTCAACGACCAATAACATACTTAATGTGTTTATATACCTAGTAACCTGTTTAAAGTAAGTTAGTTAAAGGAAGTAATGATATAGAGAATGATGTAAGGGAATGTTTGCCTGCCCACTTAGAGGTCAAGGATCTATACTTGGTTTGACTGGGTGATGTCAAGGGCTTGTAGTTATATGACACTCACACCCTCAGCCCAGTGCCCAAGGGTGGTACAACACTCTAATCACCTATTCAGTCTGAGAGGGGGAACAATTCTCCTCATTAGATGAGATGTCTCGTTGCTGGATTCGATCCTAGTGGATTATTAGCTATTGAAAGAAAAGTCTAGTCCATTTGGCGTCCCCACTGAGCAAGCCCAATAGGCACGTTAATATGCGCTGCATTTTCAAACATGGATCAGATTTGTCAGTTGACTATAGAGGAGAACAATAATCTCATTGGCCTTGCTACCAGCTACCAGGCCAGGGCAGGAATACGTCTCAAACGTTTCCAAAACGTTTTAAACACCTTCAAATGTTCATATTTTATAGAATATAGATGTTAATATGAACATTTGAAAATATCAGAGGAACAAGTCCCTAAAAAAGAAACATATTATCCAACCAAAGAAACATGGGCATTATCACACTTGAGGTTTGAACTCAGGATCTCTCACACATGTTCCTAACAATTTGAGGGGAAAATAGTAAACTAGCAATATTATAATGCTTTGGCGGTGTTTCAAAATACTTATGAAAAACCTTCCCATGTAGAAGATATAATACAACGATGCATTAAGATGACCCACTTCTAGCTGTGTAACCCAACAGTGGAGCCCGGTCTTGGGTAGGGGGGAACTTCGCAGACTCATGAAAAAGGGTTATAAACCTTTTTACTGTTATCAAACAATGTATTAGAGTGGTACTATCGACTATCATTTCAGTAATCGTGTGCCCATTTATTTCATATTTAGTAGCCTAAAAGCCATGGCATGTTGCTAACAATAATTATATACCAGAGGAAGTTCAGACAAAGGGGCAAGGAGAGTTTGTTTTCCAGTTTTTCAGCACTATAGTAAAAGATAAAGGGGGTGGGGGGAGAATGTTCGAACCCTGGCTTTTTCCTTAACCCTATTAAACGGGCATGGGTGAATAATGTTAGTGTGGCTACTCCTTGAACAAACAAGAACGATTGACTGTATTCTGTCATAAATGTATGCGCAGAGAACAATGGTATTCAAAGTAACAACGGTGACGTCTGACCCCATGGCCAGTATTGGAAAAACATTGGAAAATAAATGTATGCGCCAGAGAACAATGGTATTCAAAGTAACAACGGTGACGTCTGACCCCATGGCCAGTATTGGAAAAAAAATACCAAGATTTTCAAGAGATCAAGGTATTGAAATTATCAGTTCTCGAGAATATCACGTCATTTGTAATCAATTATGTTTTATATATACTAGAGTTTATAAAGATCTAATTCCTGTTAGTGCAATGCTGTTTTACGAGGAAATGGCTTGGGAGGTGTGATGACATTCCTGCTTAAGATGTCAGGGTTTAAGCATATGGCATGCTAATATAATCATTCTAAATACAATGGTGGGTTTACAGGAAACGGATCGTGGGAGAGGGGTGGTTTGTATTGTCACTTCAACTGTCAGGTGTTAAACATAATAATAACCTAATAACTATTTCCTTATTACCTATACCAGGGTCGTTTTCGTGAACAAACCAGTGTGCACATGCCTCAGTTATCATATTCCTGAAAAAGAAAGTGAATTATCATCATTATTACAGCGAAATGTTAACTTCTCTTACCATCCACGTAACAAATGTTTTGTGGATGTATTGCTGAAATAGAGAAGTTAACATTTCGCAGCAATAATGATGATAATTGATTGTCTTTTTCAGGAATATGAAATCCCCATGAATATGAAGATGAAAGTGAAATATTTTGGCCCAGTAACGATAACATTTTAATGGTATTCTCTACTGCAAAAGTCTCCCAATGAGTATGCCACAAAGTCCTCTCTTATACTCTTTAGATAAAATGTATACGTTTTGAGTAAAATATTCTCTGCTTGAATAACCTGAAAAGTAAAAGGATAGTTAGTATATTTACCTACATCTATATGGACAACATTAAAGCAACTATACGATGAGGGGGTTATAACTTGACTTAGAATTTACGGTAATAAAAGTAGTATTTTAAATCAACGATCAATAATGGTAATAGAAGGTATTTTATATTTGTTGTAATCTTTGTTATCCATGTTATAATTGATAGTTTCGCATTAAATTCCAACAGAAATACTGACATTCATATGACTCAAACCCAAGTATTATTATATATGAGAAATGAAATCATTATTTTCGCATAATTGAAGGGTTACGATAGGAAAGCCATGCCAGCTGTAAGATTAGTATTCTTTGGGGATGCAGATGTTTTTTTCATGAAAACTTATTGGTTAAATTATGTTCACGGTAACATTAGATTGACAGGATAACCTGTGGACAATTGTCCACAATAATGGTCTGCAATGCAGCAGGAAAATAATAATACTATGCTACTTTACGTTATAAGAGAGCACGCCCGAAGGTTGCGTGATCCGACGAGGGAAAAGGGTGCTCCGCGCGGGATATGAGTTTTGGAAAGCATAATTCTAAACTTTCAAATGATGGAAAACATGTTCAAATGCAACAATTACTTGATGACTTGTTTCTACCGAGACAACTATACCATGATCAGGGTACAGAAAAATGGACCAAAGCCTTATAATTCAATATGTATTGATGTTTTATTTTGGTAATAATAAACCTAAAGGCCATATTACACTACGCGTTGGCTGGTTCACATTGGGGCGTTTTGTACGCGTTTTTGCCTATGTGAATAGTAAGCGCGAATCTGGACGGCCAATGTATAGTGTAATATATAAAAAGTGACATATAAAAAGTGAACTCATTGGCCATCGCAGACCAACGCGACCCCCAACGCATGCCAAAATGTGTAGTATAATATATTTCGTCTTGGGTCCGACGCGTAGTGTAATATAACCTTAACGCGAAGCATTCGTGTTGGGCAAAACCACCAAAGGCGAACACAGACCCGACGTATAGTATAATTAGGGCTTTAATAATTATAATGTGACCATAATATATATTTAGAGTTTTGCAAAGTCCAATGAATGTTATGTAATTCTGCGGACATTGCATTTATTCGGATTGTAAATAGAGCAATATCCCCATATTCGTTGTTAACTGTCAAACTCATTAGCTCATCTATTCCTCCAATGTTCTTGGTCATTAATGTACGGTGGCAAACTCCTTGTTGTTTGTGCTGTCTCATGTCGTTATCTATCCCCCATCTGTAACGTTAAACGACTGGGATGTCCCCTTTGTCACCGTAATCCCCACGTTGTTCCCCAAGTGCCTACCGTAAAGCTTAAGCTTCTCATTTACCTCCTTGGCTCTCTAAGAAGAATGGTTGGAGGGATGAACCCCCCCCCCCTCCCCAATTCACCCACAACCGCACACGCATTTTTCGGAAATGGCCTGATGATAAACACATCCCAGTTTACACCAATATGAAAGTTTACCATGAAATATTATCAAAATTGCTTCTGTGCTTCTTGCATGAAGACAATTGCATAATGCACAATTAAGCAAAGCAAATTGGTTTGAAAATTTGCCCCTTAAATTGGTAAATTGCAGATTTACATATTTGCCTTTTCCCCAAAAGAACCAATGTTAAAAGCCTGTCAGCCCAGCCTATAATGTCCAACCCTAATTGCTCTGTCAATTGATGAAATTTAAGAAATCATAATGTTTTAGCAACACTTGGGGACATAGAACAATGTAATTGTTGCTTATTTCAGTATCTCCAAATCTAGGAGACAAGGATGGCTTAATTAGGCCTATACTGTAATATCACCCAATCCCTGTCCTCCCTGGGATATACCCAATGTGGGATGGGCTTATTGCTCTCTTCGTTCACACTTGCAATTCTTTTCAGTAAGCCTAAGGAGAGAAGTTATATCGCATATCACGCCCTGCGGCATGTCCTCCATTGTCTATCCTTAATTAATATCCTTGGAAGCAGTTCCCCTGTGGTATTTCACAGGCTTCCAGAACCACGTTGCCCATACCTGGCAGTAAACGTGCTCCCCTTCCCCTTTTAGTGTGACATAAAGTATAGAGCTGCCCGGGCCTCCTCGAGCGGCGCGTGCCGGGCCCACTTCTAGGCACACATCACCGACAGGCCTTCCGGGCACGGGGCGAGCAGTTCCCGGAAGAACCACACAACGTGACCTGCACTACGAAGAAAACATTTTTTTTGTGTTACTGCTGCTGTTATTAAATAGTATTAGTGGCAGAAGTATAATTCAAAACAGTAATTAGTTTATTGACAGCAAGAGTCATACAAGTTGATCTCAAGTGCCATATGCATAGTCAGCCAATACATATATCATTTGTACGCACAAATAAACAACGATTCAGGAAATTTATATTGTATACAAACCTACTCATAGCAAAAATTTACGTAGTACTAAAAAGGTTAAGATGAAAAGTAATTTCACAAGGTATACAAAAATACAAAGGAGTCCCTATTACAGAGGGTTAACTGAATGGAATAAATTACCTGCTGAAGTGCAAACAATTGTTGATAAAAATGTATTCAAGAAAACCATTAAAACCTATCGATTTGATCAGTAGTCTATGACTGAAAACGGATGTATTCTTGAGATCGTAAATCTATCTATATTTAGATGGGTAAACAATAACTGCTTGTGATATTGTGATGAAATTGACTATGTAATATATATATATATGTTATGTTGCTATAATATGAGAAAGTTACTGTTACACTGATCAAGTATAATCCGATGGAAGAACTTGTACAACAGGAATTGGATTCAATAAAAAAAAAAAAAAAAAAAAAAAAAAAAATATGACAAATCCTTTCATTACCATTACCTCAAAGCAAGCTACCATAACTAGATCTATCGAGATCTATTTCGACGAGGTCCCTTGTCAAGGCGTGTAAACACGCCAACAGAGCCTGCAGGATCTTTTTATTTTTTTATTTTTTATTTTATTTTCAAAATCAACTTCAGAGTTTCCCCTGATCTTCCAGAAGGTAGTAAATAGAAAGAATTAATACAATTTTAAAATCAACTCATCAATCCATATCCATTATTGTACATCAAGTAAATCAGTGTAACAAATCAACATATTTCTTAATTGACATTTTAAGAACCGATTTGAACATAGATATATCTTCAGCACACTGTACATTAAACGGTAAGGTGTTCCATAGTTCAGTTCCAACATAGAATGGGCTCTTAACGTATTTGGGATTTCAATTTCTCTCAATCTAAAATTGAAATTTATTAGCAGCCCTAGTATTCCTAGCAATAGGTTTCCGCACGTCCTCACTTAAACTACGATTATACATTAAAGATAATAATTGTCCGAAGTTGTTCTAAACTTAATAGATGAACATCAGCATGTAGTTTATCAATAGAGACATAATAATACCAGTAAATATTTTTACAGACCCATATACAATCATTTTGTATTTTCTGGAGTCCAATTCTATACTTTAGTGGTAGTGTAACCAAAATAAACCCTGCATAATCAAATAACGGTAAAATAGTCTGTTTATATATCAAAATAGCAGCATTTTCAGTTATATAGCGCCTTATTTTGATTAGACTAAATAATCTATTTGTTACCAACCTTTTTACCTTATTGAACAATGGAATAAATGTCAATTCCTGATCCAATAACACACCTAGATAATTATATTGTACAACATATTCAACATTAACACCTGCGATGGTAAATTGTACTGGGTCATCCAACATCTTTAATTTTGCCATAGTTACGAAGATAGTCGATTTAGTCTTTTTAATATTTAAGACTAATCGATTAGCCTTACCCCATCTAATAAAGTTATCCAAATCATTTTGAACTACTCTTTGTACTTGAGGCCAAGTATTGCCACTATAATACAATATACAGTCATCGGTGAACATACTAATTTTAACATTATCTAAAAAGTGAATAACATCATTTTATATACAAAATAAAGATGGTTGGCCCTAGGACCGTTCCCTGTGGAATGCCACTTTTTATTAGTACAGGGTCAGAAATACTAGTATTATAAGTCGTAACTTGAGTACGATTAAGATAACTTTTAAACCAAGTTATTAACATTTCTGGGAAACACATTTTCCTAAGCTTGTCATATAATCGAACATGGTCAATACAGTCAAAGGCTTTAGATACATCCAGATATAGAAGTCCAACATATTTATTATGATTCAGACCAGAGAAAATGTATTTTAAGACATCAAATATGGCTCTCTGAGTTGATCGACCAGGTACGAATCCATACTGATATCTACTCAGTATATTATTTTGGAGACAGTGTTTTAAAATTCGGAATTGGACAATCTTTTCTAATAATTTCGAAAATATACAAGTTTCTGTAATTGGCCTCCAATTAGCAGGAGAAGATTCATCACCTTTTTTTAGAATGATATTTATATATCCTTTTGCCCAATCCGTTGGAAATATACCAACATTTAGTGAACAAATAAACAATTTACAAAATTTGTCAGGAAGAAATTCTAACAAATCTTTACAGATTTTTGAATTAATACCCTGTATAAAACTTGCCTCAGTAATTGGTTAGGATTGGTTGTTCTCTTGTCGGAGATGACCCTAAGGGGTAACTTTCATTAAAATGATGTATGTTTCTTGAAATATGAAATATAGTTATAATACAGATATTCAAGGAAAATAAATATATATTTTTGTCTGGGAGCACAATATTTAAGAAAAAATAAAAAGTATACTATGATATATAACACACACATATATATATATGCCCGCACATATGTCTGTAAGTATGTATGTATGTATGTATGTATGTATGTATGTATGTATGTATGTATGTATGTATGCATGTATGAATGAACGCATGCATGTCCGGGAGCACAATATTTAAGAAAAAATAAAAAGTATACTATGATATATAACACACACATATATATGCCCGCACATATGCCTGTATGTATGTATGTATGTATGTATGTATGTATGTATGTATGTATGTATGTATGTATGTATGTATGTATGCATGTATGAATGTGTGTATATGTATGTATGTATGTATGTATGTATGTATGTATGTATGTATGTATGTATGTATGTATGTATGTGTGAGTTTGTCCGTAGGTATACTCTTTGGTTCTGCTGTGAACCCTACCAATAACTTTGTGGGGAGTCAGGCTTGACCCTCGGGTCATGCGGAGACCTTTGATATAGCCTATGCCCAGTACAAAATGTAAGAATACCATGTGAAACAGCTATTCCTAAGACTACTGACTATAATATAGCTGACAACAGTGAATACTAATACATTGTGACTATGGACGTATAGAGACTAGGGGAGGGCAAGATTAGCGCTCAGCGATAATGTAACATTGTGAGACTCATACATAATCTGCGAGGGCAAACGCAGAGCAGTGCATGGCAAGGCAATGATAATAGTTAGGATTGAGGCCTACAAGTGACTGATATATAAAACTACAATATCATCTATAAAGAGTAGAATAATGCATGCCAGTGAAAGTTGGCTTAGTCAGAAGTTTTATTATTTGCTCGACTTTATCTGTGTTGGAAGGCAACATGTACGTATTTGACAAGTTCTTTGATGACAGTCTTGTTTGAGCAATGCGCATCTAATGACAGTTATAACAAATGTTGCTGCACCCTTTGCCCGGGAGAATGTAGGTTCCTGGGAAGGGGCAAATACTCCCTGGGCAAACTCCACCCTGTGTAACTTTGTCCAGGAGAAATGTTTTTTAATGTTATTTGAAAGGATGTTTATTTTGAAAAATCATTAAAAAAACATTTAGGTTTCCACCATTTGTAATGGGGAAGAAACTGAATATCATATCCCTCTCTTCTGATAGATCTTAGGGATTCATACCTAAAAGATATTGACTAGCTCGTCCCTTTTCCCCAGTTTGTAATGGGGAAGAAACTAAACATATATCCCTCTCTTCTGATAGATCTTTAGAATTTGTACTACAAGGCTAACTCATCCACATTCCAAAGTTTGTAATGGGGAAGAAACTAAGGGGTGAACTAGGGAAACTAGGGGAGAACCTTCATTCTCCTGGGCAAAGGGTACAGCAACTGACCCACAGTAAATGGCTGAACATAATATGTTAGGGGACTGAGGGGGCCCTAAGTAAACAAAGGAGGATTAGCCATGGGCCAGAAGAGTACACCCCTTTGAGTTTTCCATCACACGGGTTAACTTCTCTTTGTCCATCACACGGGTTAACTTCTCTTTGTCAGACATAGCATTAAACTCAGAGACTCTATAATACATCTACTAATATCATCTACAAGTGTTTGATAAATGTTACATAGGGTATGCAGTCTCTGAGGGAATGTACAAGTAATATGTTCATAATTTCCATGGTTCACATGTGTAGGTAATATTATGTTCATAATTTCCATGGTTCATATGTTTTATCCTCAAGATTTGTCAATATTAACCTGTAGGTGCACATTACAAGGAAAATAACCTACTTGTGGCAGGCAAGAAGCATTATCGGAATGCATGATTATATATATATGTATATATATAGAAGATTTATTGCAAGAAATTCTATTTCCGTGTCATGAGGAATTAAATGCCATACCTATATCCACCCCCAACCGAGCAATAACAAACACGCTCACCAAACACTCAGCGGAGAGACTCGTAGACAACGCCTTGATCCTGGAAACCGAGAAACATGTGATGCCGGTAAAGGTACTGAATACCTGTATCCTGATGGGTATAGCCCCCCACACTCCCCCCCCCCCCTCCCACTGCCCCCTCTCCCGCTCTCATCACAGGTGTTACTCCACGTCGGGAGAGCAGGTAAGAAGGTGGAGGAAGTCAGTGATAAAGGCCTGGGTCAGCAAAATGTGTTTAGCATAGGTTCCAGAGAGTACGTTTATTTATATTCGTCCAGGAAGATAAACAGTCTTATGTGATCATAGAAAATGTAATTTATTTACTAATTGTTTTTGGAAAGTGTATGCAGGATTTAACCTTGGTATTGTGTTTATAGTATGGTGTTGATGTTTTAAGTTCTTATCCTTTATTTTGGAGCCATGTCAAGAGAAACAGTTACTGTGTAAATTGAAAAGAAGCCGGAACTTGCTGAGACATTTTTGTGTGTCGCAAAGTGGATGGGGTCCCCTGTGCGGCATTTCAATGGATCTGAATCTTGTAGAGCATGTTTATAGCTTCAGAATGATACCACGTATGTCAGGATCGGATAATTAAAGAAGTGATGACCAATTAAAGATATAGCATAGTAATCAGAAAAAAAAAATTGGGAAACTCTCAAATATCTACTATTTACTCAGATAAATATATTTAATGGACATACTTGTGTGGGTAACCTTTGGTCTATAAAGGGTTTCCATATTCGGGTTTCAATGTGCAGGTCCTGAAATTGTGTTTTATGCTAACGTAATTATTTGAAAACATAGCAGTATAAACTACAATAATACAATACATGAACATGATGTTTTGTGCATTGCTCATGAATATGAGATAATCCATATTAAATCTTAGTGATTGTCATAATTCTATTTATCAAAATCATCATCAGATCTTCCGAATCTGCTATATAGTTTCCAATAATTCGGATTACAGTTTCATAATCGCTGACGTTATTGTTACAAGTCAGTGGTTCTATTGATGCTCAAATACCAAATAATTTTACTCGGTATTTTCCTCAGTGTGAACAATTTGACGAATGTGTTGTACCCCAAGGCCCCCCTGAGTTCCTTCCATACCTGTGCGTCGAGCAATATTTTCCTACCGGGTCAGTGTACCTACCTACCTTTGACACTGGAGTACCTGTATCACTTCCTGTATCTTCCCACAGTTTCAGGTGACCCAAACACATCATACTACCAGTGTACAATGATTTTTAATCATCGAAATTCTGCGAACTATTGCAGTGCATGGTCTAATTAACTGGCTCATGTTGACATTTTTGATCAACAATATTAGTATGATTAATTCAGTTTAACTTTAAGAACTAATGTCAGATCCTGTTTACTAATTCTTCGAGGAATAAGGAAATTATGTGAAATAACCAGATGAATGGCCAAGTTATATTTGAAATTATCCCTTTGTTATCAATCATTTCTTTCTAAAGCAATTTCATAAGTGTATTACCTGCCCAGCAAGTGTAAATGCAGTTTGGAGTAATAATAATTATAATTATATGTATGACTGGTAAAGAGGATAATTGAGAATATTTCTTTTAAAAGAACTCATACATAGTGCGGCCAAATCTGATATTGCTAAATTGGATAAATTACAGGGACGATGTTTATGATCTATCCGTTATGATAATGTACCTGGTGGTGATATATCTGAATTCTTTGTATTATATGACATTCAACCATTATGTAAACGTAGGCGGAGTCAATTGCTAATGATAATGTATGGTCTTCGATATAGTGAATACTATTAGGAACCTGAAGATCAAAATGGAACGGTTACAGCTCGAAGTAGTGACAACATTAAATTTTAAAAGGATTTTACTACACTGACAGGAGTATAGTTGCTATAGAGGGGTTGATTTGGGGAATAATTTGTCTGTAAATGAAAAATTACTGGAGTTTAAATTGTGCAATAGAATTATTGGAGGATAAGCGTGCAATAGAAACGAAACTGTATAATTAAGGCTACTGTTGTAGGATTGTACTACATTATCATCTCAGCTCATTGTTATACGTGTCATAAAAATATCAAAGGAAGAACTTATTTGTATAAGATTGGTTTAAAAAAAACACACACAAAAAACATCACAACACAGGGACGTAGTATTAAAAATGCAAAACCCAAATATACCCCAATCGTCCCCCCCACCGACTATACTCGTAGTAGTTCCGACTAACCCAGCACTACATCTTGTGTTATATTGAGCCCCGTCTGGCTGACTCACCCCTCCTCCTACAACCTGTCGACGCCTGGCGGCGGATCACCGCAGGTCGGGGGGCTTGGGCTTGTCTTATCTCACCCTGGAGTAACATCAAGTCATCCCCCTAACCCCTGGAGGAGCACCACTTGTGGGCCGGGGAGCTGTCACCCGGGGTGGAGGTATGGGGTGAAGAGGCGGTGGTGGATGGGGGGAGGGGGGGGGCGGATTCCAGGTACTAAGTATACCCACTGGAAGAACGATGGCTATACACCCGGGTTTACTGGAGAAAGTTCGATGTGATTGTTTTGCCAGGAAAATGAGTACACATTTGCTCTCCAGAAGTGTGCGTGGGATGGTTGTGATGAAGTTTGAAGCGGTTGTTGAACTATTGGAATGAACTAGACCTTATTTTATTTGGCGCACGAGTTATCTTTAAATATAACTTGCATGCTGCCTACGAGTAGGCCTATTCATTATAGAATGTTGTTGACGGAAACCTTCATAATCAAGCTAATGAACGGAAGTTGAATTGTTTTTGAAATACAAAAGGTGATAACCATGATATCACGGAGGAAAGATCTTTATTTACCCGTACTTATACGAGGGTCCCGATTAAGCCAATCAGAGGACCCAGTACTAACATATTTTGACCGGAACTATAGATTGTAAGCTTGTTCAATTTGAGAGATATATTCATTGATATTAAAAATGATATTAATAGGCCTAATGACCAATATTTAACACATCTTAACAATTATAATTGACAATCGATCAGCAATGTTAACATTAAAATTGGAACTATGTAACCTAGATATGAGACAATTAGATGTGTAATATTGAAGGTGAGTGAAAATACCAGTAGTTAATTTCTTATTACATAATTGTCATTGTATTGTATAGGCCTATGTCATGAACATTAAGGTTGAATCTATATTATTCTACTTGTTCTATGTTTTCTTGTTACATGTCCTGTCTGAAGAGATGCTGTTCTGAAAGTGAAAGCCTAGCTTTGTACTGAAAAAAAGATGGGACCCGGCCAATTTGGGGGAGATGTGGCATTATCTGCATAACGTCTATAGATCGAGAGTCAATGGGTACATTTTACAACGACCAGCTCCACTTTTCAGTCACAACTATTAAACTACTTCTCAGACCACGTGATAGAGTGAGCGGTACCATTGACTCCCGAGCTACTCAAGTACACTCACATCAGTCGTAAATCACAGTGAACCGACTTGTAAATAGGAAGCAGCCTTGGCTAAATCAGAAACGTTGTCTGATACAAATGGCTCTGCTGGGCAGAAGAAAACAGATCCATATATGCATTCAACCCACGACATTCATAATAGGTGTTAGTAAAGGTAACCACGATACCACTGGGCCACGAAGGGTATTAGCTAATTGATGTAAAATCGTAGTTACATGACCGAATTTGCTTCCCAGGTCCTCAAAGACACAGCAACATAATAAACAGCAGCTATATCAACAGGCTGGTTATACATGCGCGGGATTAGGTAGCGGGGGGGGGGGGGGGCGATAGGCCTTGCCCCCCCCCCGCCCCCCTCCCTTTCTCTGTTAAACAAGGTTTATGCCCCCCCTTTCAATTTATGGATCCGCCCATCTGCGGTTTGGTCAATTCTTAGACTGGATGAGGTTTGTACAGTTTATTAACCTAACAAAGATTTGTTCTGTATGTTAACCTGGCTGTGGTTATTATCGTTTGTTAAACTAATTGAGGTTTGTTCCGGTTTTAGGCCTAAACTACAACACGCGGAAAGATAAGGTATTTAACAACGACGTAGGTGGGTGGCCTGGAGTACTAACAATGAGAAGCGCCGGGGAGAAGCACTGCTCTTACACTTCACGGCTTCCTTCCGTGGGATTTCCGTTTCTGGTACATTTCGTATTGTTATCGACCAACCATTTCGACACCAATGTGTTCATATCCGCCCATGGCTCCTCTTCTCAATGCAGTAGCGTTCACCCGAAAATTAATCTTTTCTTCTTAATTCAAGGACGGATTTCTGGATCCGCCCTGCACTGAAAACACAAAGTTGTCAGGGTGACAACTTTAATGGTACCAAAACAACAACCCTTTGACAACCCTTTGACTACCTTTTTTTGAGATAGTGACAACTTTGTGCCAAATTTAAAATTGATTCTCAGGATGACATCACCTCTTGTATGTCACTTCCTGTTTAAGTTGTCACTGTGACGATCTTATAACAACTTTATACCAACCATTGTTCAGAAATTAGCATTACTGGTATTTGGATTATTGTATATGTTTGTTGGTTTGCCAAACTAGAACACTGGGTTGGTTGCTTAGAAAATGCAGGAGATTTGAATATAATATATAAGTCTCTCATAGCAATTTACATTGACATTTAAGTTCATGACATGATATTATGTTTTTTTTAGCCCACCTTGCTAGTTGGTCAGAATAGCACAATTAAGAGGATTTCTATTTGTAGTCACAACTAGTAACTCTAAATCTGCAATTGCTGTCTGACAACCGTTTTGACTCAAAGTTGTCACATGAGAATGACAACTTTAGGGTTGTGCAGTTGACCACTTTATCCTAAGATCACCCAATGACAACCTTCCAGTTCTGGCTAGAGTTGTCTAGAGTTGTCATCTAAAGGAAATATATTGCAACAATGGCTATGACAACTCCAGAGTTGTCACAATCTGATGTATTACAACCATTTGACAACATTTGGAAGACCCTGTGACAACCTTGTGTTTTCAGTGTGTAATTACTTATCATGGTAAACCATAAATCAAAATGATGGACCGCTATGGAGAAGAGTGTATTAAGTTTAGTACAATTTATTAAATTAAAAACAATTAAAAACTTGTTAAAGTTGATGTTATTCTTTAAACTGATCGAACACCTTTATAACCAATACGCTGAGTCTAATTAATGTGCTAAATGAAAAATGTATCGGAATTCGATATAAAATAACGGCGATGTATTTATTGGGCAAATTCTGAAAAGTCATTATGAGAATGGAGATGGTTAATGCTAACTGACATTCAATTACTTTTTCCTAGCGTCTCTCGGGGAAACATTTAATTAGACGAATAGACGAACGTGTCTCCACGGCAGTCTCTTATAACACTCTCTCTGAATCCTTCACGGGCCGGAATCTCCCTCTCAATATCGGTAAAAGACTCTAGTTGAAGTAACTTTCCCATCCGGGTACGGGTTGTTGGTAGATACATATATGTGGCATCTCTGTCACTATTGGAAAGCACTGCGTTTGATCTAACAAACAAGACTAGGAATCTTTCTAATTTCGTTAATCCGACATCCATATGTATGTCAAGATGACACTATACGGAATATGAACATATCTTCAGGATATAGGTTAATGTGCGAAACATACATGTAGAATAATTTATTTCTATGGCTTTCACATTTGAATGGTACTGCGTATATGTTACGAAACGTTGCGTGTACATTACTTCCAAGTAGAATCCATAAAACATATCCTAGGAACTGTAGAACCGCCATGTCATGTTAGTGCATCCCTCAATTCAGTTTTACGTTATCATTAACCCGATCAATGGCACAGCGGTTACGTGTCTTTCATTCTCCGAATATTATAATAAGCGCTGACAAATCCAATGTTTCAAGGTGAATGACACGGTGTCAGTCCTAATTAAAGAAGGTACATAGATAAAGCAGCGTTAGGACTGAGATAGAATCTCTCCTTGTTGCGCTTGGAGAGCAAGGGCTAGTCAGGACTGGAGCAAGCATTAGATTGGTGGGGAACATCACCTGCAACAGCCAGAGTGTTCAGGTTTATTACATGAGTGTAAACTTGGTTGTGAGTTCTGAATGGACTAGCCTAAGGACTTGTGAATTGTGAACAGGAAGTCAGTGACTTATATCATTTGTCTTGGAGATTAATAAAAAAATATCCTTTCATAGGAGTGTTCGTGTCAGCTCTAGATGATGAACTACATCTCGAGATGATCTGCAGTTTAATAACGAGAAGACTGCAACTTGGACTAGCTCACTTCATGGAGTAATGAGTTGACGAATAATGCTTAATTACTCCCCTAGCATTAACGATAAAGTTAACCTCAATAGTTCAAAGGCCTGACATAATTATAGGCCTACCCATATGAACGTATTCAATTTGCTGTCATTTCTTGCAAGTTATATGGAACTTGTCCATATCATGGCTGATTATGCATAAGTACTAGTAGGTAAGGGTTTTGCATGCAAAGTCGTTTATGTTACTAACTACGATGCAAGCTGATCTGCTAAAACATGAACCACGCATCAAAGATGACCACGGATGTCTTACAATGATCAAAAGATCTAAATGACCAATTTAATACACTCAAAGCAGTAATGACAAAAATTGATGTGACAAAAAGGACATGCAAGAATTCTTGCTGCAACGGAAGAAAACACTGCCTCCTCGATATTGAATGTAACCACCTCTTGGGAAAACTCGAGATTTCACAGAAAACATGAGCCCTCTTGACACCTTGTCAAGCAACCATATTGAAATCAACCAGTCTAAACACTGGGTGACTTACTTCTCAAATCCCTCTTTCCTCCCCTTTCCATTCGCTATCATATTCTGCCCCTTCGTCACCACAACTTAGTCCTTCTAAGACATCGTCTGCATGCTTGGGCTCAGTGGGGGCTGCCCAAGCCATCATCTCAAACAGAACTCAATCCATCAAATTGGAGTCAGTGAGGGCTGCCCAATTCATCTGTCATAACTCATCCCGATGAGGTCAGTGGGTGCTACCCAAAACAGAGGTAAGGACTAGGAAGTACAGATACATAATCTTGGCTAATCTTCAAACACCAATTGTTCACAAATCGATTAATCTTTGATCGCCAACAGGTCTGGGTCAGTGGGGGGCTGCCTGCAATCCTTCGAATTCAACAGAACTGCAATCTGGGGTCAGTGGGGGCTGCCCAGAGTTTGCCTCTACTTATTGCATTCTAACCTCAGTAGTGTCATTAGGGGCTGCTGAAAAACCTGGAAGATACACTAACATCAATTCAGAGTCAGTGAGGGCTGCCTGCAATCATTTTGATGCAACAGACCTGTGCATGCGACCTACTTATCGAACTCCTCCTGGGGTCAGAGGGGACTGCCCAGGACAGCAGTTTCTCTACACCACCTCATAAACTTACAATAACATGAACCCTTCAAATTCTCTTCCTTATCTAAAAGAATATCCATTTCATATCCTTACTCCATAATTTACTCCATGCAAATATACTCCTACCAGCCATTCATCAAGGGCTAATGGCAGGCTAGCCTAGATAAGGTTGCATTCTGAGTAATAATTAGCCTTTAGCTAAATAATGTCACTTCTTCATTAAATTTTGTTCTGAAATAAAGTGAAATGTAGTCATCATTATTCTTTGGTCTGTATACATAAATATCTAATATTTGTTTGAAAGTGCATTAACTATAGATGGGTATAGGTCTATATCAATTATTTGATTAGTCTCTATAGGTTTTTCCATGGTTTTGTCAAAATATTAGTCAAAATTTGCCTGCAGGTACTTTAAATACTGTAAATCAGCTATCCGTGTTAGGGAGAATTACTCTGTTATACACTATATTTTCTTTATAAGCACTATGGATGGATGGATGGATGGATGGATGGATGGATGGATGAATAGCTATAGATAGTTAGACATATGGATAGATAGACTGGTGGATAGATAGATGGATTGATGAATTTAATGGCCACCTGTTTCGGCCATAACATTAATAATCAGAGGACTCTAATCACTCTCATTCTGTGCAATTGAACTGTCCATTCCCCCCACTGAATTTCCTCCTTTTGTAGCAGCCCAATGTACCCCGTCCCGGTCTCCTTTATCGGCCACCGACGCCACTGAATGTGTAAGGCCATGAGAGACCTGCCGCTGAAAGAGAAAATTGATTTCTCCAAAGTGGGTTCACTGATAGCATACTATCAAGGCGGGTTAGAAGCCATGCAGTGCAGGGACGGACCGTAAAGTAGTCCTTTCATGACCTAGATACCTCTTACATAATAGGTCCTTAAACATACAAGAGCTGCCAGTGGCCACCTAAAATCTGTAAGGAATTCTATTATTGGGCATCTATGAATGGCATGGGGAACCCCTGTGATGGCTGTTGGACTGCTGGCTGGATTATGGTCCTACCTGCGATAAACTAGCGGCCCAAGAGCATGCTGGGATACAGGGTGGAATTCCCACCTAAAATGGTTGCTGTTTAACAGTCCTAGTTTGCACACCTAGTGGACTTGGACGTGACAACAGTCTACCCCAATTGGGGCCCGCTAACTGATGGAGACGCCTTCTCCGTACTCACTTACATCAGACTCCAACCAACAGCAGCCCTGTGCGCATGCGTAAACGCCCTGTTTTTCCGGGAAGTCCCTGAATGAATGAATGAATCGCTGGCAGCACTCTCCTGCCGCTGGCGGTGGCCGCTGGAGGCTCTCCAGCCTCGGAGAAAGGACCAGAGGCTGTGATTGGAGAGGCGACTGACTGACTACTCGCTCACTCTCTCGGCGGCTCGCTCCTATAAACCCGGCCCACAGCTGAAAGTTGCTCAGTTGTTGACTGCATTGGCAGTGTGAGGAAGGAGGAGAGGCCGTCTATTGCCATACTCCGGAAAGTAGTGGAGTATTACCATTTGGCTTTTTATAAAGGAAGCAGTCCTACAAGGCCTACACCCTGACCTATCCCTGAGCTGATATTAACGTGGATGTTTCTAGTTACCACATTCTGATTCCCGTCACGAACTCCCGCCTGATCTTCGGCAGGCATTGGATGTATAAGACTGTATAAGCCTGGACGTACCCATGTTGCCCCTTAAAGGCCCCGGGAGCGGTGACGACAGTACTCCGCCACTGGACCCGACTTACCACCACCACAATAACCGGTTCTCCTTCGACAAACTCCACATGAGGATGTCCTGTAGAAAAACACTGAGGAGGCGGCATTCCAGCTTGGCCGACTGTGATATAGTCAAAAAAGGAACCCTCCACATGAAGAGACCCCCGAAGAATCTGAAGATAAGGCTTAAGGTAACCAACCCCCTTTTGATTAATTTGAGGTTTGTTTTTAGTGAACAGAGGCGCCGGCTGATGGGTTTGGCAGCAGGGAATAGGAGGGTAGTGGCAAGAGGCTGGCCTGTCTCCAGTCTAAACATTCCATTTGTCTGAACATTTTACCTTCATCTATCAAAAAGAAAGGGCTACTGGTTTGGCATTAAACATGGACCCGAATATCAAAAGCCCTTCTGGGTGATAAATCACAGTTCTGTTCGGTCTTTTGGCTGAAGGACAAATTGCCCATGCCCATTTCCCATGCCCAGACTACATTGAGCATCTACAGAATTCTCTAGACCTACGCCCTGGCCGACTAGAAACAGGTCTCTTATCATGGTCATATCGCGCTCCTAGACGTGAACGTTTTACTGGATGTTTGCCTTGATATCATGCTGGTATTTGCCTCAAGATCTTTGTGTGTTTATTTTCTTCTGATGTCGAGATTCTGCTACTTCTTTTAGAGCGACAATTACCTTTTTGGTTATGGAATGGTTATGAGGTTCATGCACATTTTGATCGTACTCACCACATGTCCATTTCTTTTTTCTTTGGGTGGCATTGTTCCTATAGAAAATGTAAATATTCGGATCGTTCCTCTTTGCAGCTGTTGCATATAGTAAACATAGAGCATACTGTTAACACACTGAAAAACTACAAAGCCTTGTATTGATTTTGTGTATGAGAACTGTAGGCCCTATTTGAAAATATTGCCGAGGCAATTTGTATAGCCAGTCTTAGCACGAGTCACTTTGATCCTGAGTTGGGGTTAAGGCCTGCCCCGACGGTCAGCAGGGATCAGATCCTGGAGGATAACTCACATGTGGCGGTTCATCCCGGGCTGGTCCCCAGTTAATACGTACCTGACCCAGCTGGTCTGAGGGACCACTAGCCATGGGCCACGGTGCATGGACATGCGAGTGTCCATCTATACGCAGTTTAATATCAAACAGTCGTATCTTATATTTTATTTATATGCAAAATACTTTACAAGGGTGCAATTTCTTTTCTATTATATTTAATAAAATTAATGGGAAATTCTGCCATGGAAGAGTCCTCACGTCTGTTTGTTTAATTTCGGTGGACAGAGTGGTTCTAACCTGGCCCCCTGGAGGCCATTGAGGTTAACCCAATTTCCCTAGATCATGGAAACCTGATCAGGCAAATAAATTACCTTTGTAAACCCAGCTGACCGAAGTCATCAAAACAAAACCTGAGTTAATTGCAAGTTGTGCTTAGTAAAGGCTTTCGGGAGAGTCTATATAGAAACCCTATGAAACATTATCCTGGTTGGGATTTTACAATTCTTAACCGAGGTATGCAAGCACAGGGGTTGTATCAAAGGCGTCGATACAGGAGGGTAATCCGTGTATGGAAGCTTTAAGGATTAAGTTGTATTTTTGTCCGACTTATCCTACACAAACGTAGGTTTATGGGTACGGACTAAGAAGATAGTATCCTTAGCAATAAGATACCGGACTCATTGCACCATAATATGTACACTTCCGGATCTTGATTGTAATCATGAAACTTTGGGAGGAAAACCCAAGATTAGCGAGGGGTCAAGCAGGGATATTTCATAAAAGATTCCATAGTACTCTAAGTTATTTTCATAATTCAACCACATTTTCTTTTTTCTGAATAGGCTAACTACAGCAAAGCTTTCGCGTTCGATGATTACCTTTGCCGTGCTTACCCTTAAAACACTATAACCAGGCCATGCACCTTTCATCGCCTCATTGGGCAGAGGTTAACTTTACTCTGTGGTTTCAGGGATCTTAGTCCATAATATATCAGGCCTATATATGGCTGCCGATTTTCCCCTAGGATTGGGTGTCGAATAGCGTTTCATTCAAAATCACAGTGTGGCGGTACTCTCATAAATATTGCAGAGCGTTGTCTGCCATCAGCACCCCCATGACCTGCCGCAGTAGGCAGTTGACAGGTTTCATGGACGCATACGTTTAGGACACCATTCTATTTAATTACGGGCCAGGGTTCTAACTACACGTAGGTGACAGGCATATCATGCCAGTCCACGCCAGTGTATCATGGAATCCTTGTCAGTTGCTTGTAATGGTGTCACACAAACTATGTTATCGGGTCACTAGAACAATTACTGGTTTTAATTAAATAATTAAGTTGTTTAGTAAGTTGTTATATATTATCCTTACTGACGGCCTCCTTTACAATGAGAAACAGTGCGCATTTAGCACGCACAGTGAGAATTGGTCTACACTTCTTATGGCAGTTTGTTGTACAAACAGGATATAGTTCTCTCGGTTTAGAATATTTGGAATGGTTTAATGTCTGAAATGCTTTTGAAATATTAATGAATAACCAGAAGTGCATACGGAGCGAATCCAACAGGATTTCATCAATCAATTATCGTTTTGTCAGCCTATTTCAGTAACCAGGAAGGCCTAAAAATGCGATAATTCAGGATGGTTGGGCAAATATAGTGGGAGTTCAACAGGCCAGATCAAATAGTAAAAACAATTATCTATTATTCAAACTTTTCTCAGAAAGTCATATTTATAACGCACTAATCAATATTACTGAAAAACATGAGAACTTTTTAAAGATGCTCCTTTCGAAATAAATTGCTCGATTTATTTAATCATTTAACAGTGTTTTATGGTAGGAGAGTAAGCACCCTGAACATGTGCATTTCAAAGAAACATATTAATTTTATGAACATTAAAGTGGACACTGTGTATTTCTTTCTGAAAAGCAGCTTTCAGAGAAGCTCCCCGGGCAAGCAGCGACGTGACAAGAACGTTCTGCGACTGTACTTTTTTTTAGTTAATCTGAAACCTATCCAATTGTCATGTTACAATAACGTTATTTTAGGTAAAGTTACAACTTTTCAAAAAATAACGCTAAAATAATGTTTTATTTTGGTCAAGTTGTGACCTAACTAATAAAGAATGTTATAATAACATTATTATAACGTAAAACAACGTTACAAGAACGTTACAATAACGTTATCTTGCAACGTCGCAATGTTAGGTTCTGAAGACGTCTTTGGGTGCCATGCCAACCATAGCAGATCGGTCGCAGGGGATTGCTACTGTATCTGTACTTTTATACCCTTTTTGCATCAAATGACCCTTTGTGTGCCCAGTGTTCAGTACCAGTCTACGTCGGTGGGCGAAGGTATAAAGGCCAGAACGCAGCTAGAAATAGACGGGAAAAAAGTCTAAAGCATGATTTACACATTACGATAGCTTCTCTTCTAATGATGATTCGATAGTATCAGAAGGGAACTGGTACAGAATTAAAGAAGTTCTAATGCAACACTTACAAAAGTTCACAATATGATAATATGTTGTTAGGCATTGTGCAAGGATTACCCCAAAGCTGTCATGATCTTCGGGTGAATTGTCAGGACTATAATTATAGCTGTCATTAGGCCTTCGTTTTGATCAGAGGTGGATTTAGGGGGCGCAGGAAGCGCCCCCCTATTTTGGGCCAATTATTGACTTTTTTTTATGTGAAATTCTATCTGGAGGGTCCAGCGGAAATTTTTATGATATGGGGCCCCCCTTTTGAAGATTACTGGGTCGTCCTCTGTTGTTCATTTGGAAGCACGGTACTTATAAATGTTCCTTCTCCGAAAATTCACCCTCTCGGATAGGGGAGTCATTTAATCAAACATTTTTAATTATTGGATAGGTTTGTGGGAGCGATACTAGTACTCCACTATTCATCTTCTCACTTATAATTTAAGGGAGCCTAGACGTCTTGTCAAAACAGGAAGGCAAGGTATCACCAAAGAGAAATAATGGTTATCAGTCTTCAGGGAACCGAACCTACTCTTACACTATAGAGCGAACTGGTAGACAATGTAAGAAATGGAAGCCAAAGCTATAACACTGAAAGATCATTTCAAGGGGGCTTATTTTCCTGTGTGACCATAACAGACTTTACACAGACTTTACAGTTGACCACCAACAATCTGTGTTGTCCCCCAGTCCCATATGGGCCGCCATAACATCGTGATTACCTCAGCAAACAGGCCTCAATCGGCAAATGGACGCGGAGAGTGGGTCTAATCAGTTGATGCTGGCTGGGCCCAGCAGGCGCCCGGCCACAAGTCGGTGTGGAGCACTGTCAGCAATGTGCAATCAGCCATAAGCCATCTCAGCTACTGAGGGTCTGGTGTGTGTATGTGTGAGTGTGTGTGTGTGTGTGTGTGTGTGTGTATTCATCTGTATGTGTCTGTGGCTTTGTGTGTGAGTTTGCGATTGTGTGTGTGTGTATTTGTCACTGTTTTTCACCGTGTGTGTGTGTGTGTGTGTGTGTGTGTGTGTGTGTGTGTGTGTGTGTGTGTGTGTGTGAGGCAGAGGGGAGGGGGAGGTCCAGGGAATCCTCTCCAGGCACTCACTATCGTCTTCACAGTTGTGACCACCTTTACTTCCGTATGTGGTATCGGCTTAATCTAAAGAAACTACCATCTTTCACATGCGTGTATATAATACAACCGGCATTGGCCACTAAATGCAATGACATAGTAGGCAATTAGTTTATGCCATAGATATAGAAGTAAAATCTTCCAGGAATTACAGGTATATCATCAAATATAGCTGTAAGGTGAATCTCATGTTATTTACCGTTTCATCATATCACATGAATATCTTTGAAGAATTCCATGTGAAAGTCCTAGGGATACTTTCTACACAAACTTTGTGACTGTTTGTGACTATTCATCGTAAGCTTAGCTTATCTAGAGCCTCCATAGGAAAATAATACCTCAGGACCTAGTGGCCGAAGTCGTTCACATTAGTCACCCCTCGCCCTAAATCTGTCAAAAGGGTATATGATCTTAAGAATTAATTAAGAGAGTGGATTATGAAATGAAAAATAAATTGTCAGTTACAGAACTTATTTATTCATAATTTACCATGACCCGCATTGCAGACATTATACTGTCATGACAAGACCATTCAATTTGGTTGCCATGGTAAAGGTCATTAACAAGGTGGTACCACAGAGGTCATTAACCATTAACAAATGTGTAATGATATTTTGAATAGAATTGTGTTTGTCACCATTTGCGTCATCAAAATACTTTCTCGATCCAATTGATGATGGACCATTAGGCATTAATCAATTTTGTCTTATCACAACCATAACATGATAAGGCAGACCTAACTCATAATTGTAATAATGACATATGGACATACTTTGTGTATCAATTCAAAAATAGAAGCTCAACTGTAATAGTGAAGTGTGGATGTATCCTTCACGGGGCTCGACTGCCCAAATAGATCATTCTAAAACCTACATGTATAGCCGATCCTCCTGACGCACATGCCCAGTCTGTGAGTTACAGCGAGCAGATTATAATACCAACCCGTGGTAATACCATGAACTTTACCAGTTTGATGAGTGAGTGATGGATGTTTAACGCCGTACCAACAGCCAGGGTCATTTTCATGTCGAAAACAAGTTTTTGGGTAAAGCCCGGTTTACACAGGCCGTCAACGGGTCCTTACGAAAATTCCCTTACGATTACCTTAAGTTAATGGGTTATCCTAAGGGAAAACCCTAATATATAGGTCATTATCGTAGGTTGTCGGTGATGGTTATCCTAACATATGTGATCCTGAAGGGTTTACACAGCCCGATAATTGCTTAAGGTAATAGTCATCATACAGCTTATGAAAATTCTTTGCACTTGATGTAACGTTTAATAGATATGTATAAGAATATACTCTTTCACATAAGACAGGGGGGTTTACACAGGCCGACAGGTGCTCTAAGGACAAGAGAAATCATTATCCAAAACTGAATTAAATTGTCGTAGGCCCATTCTCCTAAGCTTTTCCCAAAAAATTTCAAACACGTCTGAAATTTCATTATCTTAAGGAACTAGTCCCGATGAATCATCGTAAGGCTTAGGACAGCCTTAGGACAATGATTTCCCTACGATAAAATGGGTTTACACAGGCCGTTAACAATGTCGGGACTATCGTAGGGCTTAGGTTAAATGTCGGGGCTGTCCTAAGCCCTTATCGGGGATCTATCATAAGGATTTTGACGGCCTGTGTAAACCCCCCTTTAGGTAGATAAGATGTTTGATTTACATATTGTCGTTCTAGGCTAATGTGAACAGCCAAAGAGGAATACATCGATCTGGGGAGGAAACTAAATAACCTTATATTATAGATTAGTGTTGCATTAGTATCAGTTCAATAAAGGTAAGAATTATTAGAGCTCAGCCAACTGTAAGTCAGCATAATGTCCAATCAGTTTCGTCCTAGACTTACCCACTGTCCTGGGTGTACGATCGAGTGACAAACTGAGGAGTCTTGTTTATGAGTGAAACCATCAGTCAAAATAAGGTATATAGCAGGCCACTTTCGCTTCAGCGATTGGTCAACACTGTGACAATAACAAATATTTGCTTATTATCTTATTTTGTTCAGAAACAGAATTAATGAAAAAAATGACAAACAATATCATCCTAGAAAATAAGCCACTTTTCCGTCACCGCCAGGAAGGGCAGCGTAGAATAATGTGACTGGCTCAGACTCTTTTGATTATTTTCTCTGAATCATCTTCTTGGATAGGTGCGTGCATGTGAAAGCTTGTTAAAACGGCGGGTTCTTATTACCTTGTCTAGCTTGTCTACACTGTAAGAAGTAACTACTGTAAATTTACAGCAAAAGTTGCTGGCAACAAAGGTTCCAGCAATTTTTGCTGTAAATTTACAGCACTTCATGTACTGTAAATTTACAGTATAATGTACTGTTATTTTCCTACAGCAAAATATGCTGTAAATTTACAGCAGACAAAGTGCTGTAAATTTACAGCAAAAGTTGCTGGCAGCAAAGGTTCCAGCAATTTTTGCTGTAAATTTACAGAACTTGCTGTATTTTTATCACATTTACCAATTTTTCTTTATTAATTTCCTTTTTAAAATCCAACTAAATGTTGGTAAAAGGTTTGATTCCAACCTCAAATCCAATGTATATTGGATGAGGGATGTATTTATGCTAAGTGTATTAGCAATTGCATACATGGAATGGTGGTACGATGTCGCACTGCCAATCCAACGCATGCCTATGAAGGCAATTTGCTACCAAAAAGGTGTCTCAATAAGACAATTATCTCTGTATCTTGAAATTATTAAGACAGAGTAGGGATATCTATTATGTGATATACTAGATTAGTTAATGGATCTCTTCATCATATTTAACCTTAATTAAAAGTAAATAGTTCATCTTAAAATATAGTTTTAAGGTAAAGACTACCAATGTTTTACTGATGATAACCATTTGCCCCACCTGGTGGACAATAAATTTACAGAAAAAGTACTGTAAAATTACAAATGTACTGTAGTTTAGTAAATTTACAGTACTAATACTGTAATTTTACAGTAAAGATTGCTGTTTAATTTCCAACAGTAGAAAGTGCTGTAAATTTACTGCAAGAACTGCTGTAAATTAACAGCAACTTTTTACAGCTTGTCTAGCTTGTCTAGCTTGTCTAGCTTGTCTAGCTTGTCTTTAGCTACAATGCACTTCACAGCAGATGTAAAAGTGATCTCACTCGCGTATTTCCCATTCATTTTGCAGCTTGGTGTTGGACCTGTAGAATGTAGCCTAGCTACTGTCGAAATAATTATAAATGACACTTTATATCTTCTTTAAGATATACTTTAAGATTTTCTTAAATGTTGTGAAAGTATTAATAGTTGAATAGGCTCTGGAGCGCTTCCACAATTCGCAAAATCTTTATAAGAAATACCCTTCATTTCAACTTGGCTGGTTGATATAATAACTAAAGGGGACATGAAAAGTATAACTTAACAGCCAATTTTGCTAATTCTATTCTTCGTGGTTGCCCCCTTCTGAATCAAATTGGATAAATAGGAGCTCACAGTAAAGCGTACTTTTACAAGAACCCCCACATCACTCCACCTCTAGCCGCATGCCCGGCGCTCCTCCAGCACCTGAGGGGTCAAGGTATGTGGCGGCCGACGGGGGGTCCTGACCTCAGCTCACCCAGCCCCGAGCTGCTCCAGACGGGGTCAGACAATGGAGCAGCTCCCCGACAGGCCAAGACGGCCATCTCCACGCCTCCCCTCCCTCTATCTCCACGTCTCCCCTCCCTCAGGTACTCTGAATACGTATGCGGCAGCATTGATATGTATGTATGCGTCTGGCACTTTCCATATCAGCAGGTTACGATCACCAATGTGAGTACGGACATAGGCTATATTTATTATGTCTTGGAAATGTATCAAGAATCGCGCCTCCCCCTTTCTGTTTTTCCCTTAAAACCGATATGTAGCTTGGTGCCTGTGGACCAATGAGTAGACATAACGAAATAATATAAGGTTTGTTTTAAAGTTTGAGATGGAACATTTGGGCCTTTTAATAGTGAAAAAGACCTATAGTTTAACAGATTCAAGAGATGTAAATTAATGTACGTTTGTGTCTCTCGTAGCAAAATGAATTGCATAGAGCCGGAGCAACTCTTGCATCAGATTCAAGCGTTTTCTAGTAATACGAGAAACGTTACGACAAAAACTCTTTCTTTCCTGAGCCTGGGCCATTCCCCGCGATATAACCGGTATTGATTGTCTACGGCCTCGAACTCCTGATTTGCCTCATGGCACCAACGGCTCTACTCCCTCATTATCATACTAGTTGTAGGGCTATATAACTGCTGTTTTATGCCATTTTTCATCAATTGGCATCAATTACGAATCAAATTTGCAAGGAGATTGGCTTCTTGGAGAAAAGAGGGCCCCGGTTCACGTATTCTGGCCTATTCTGTAGCACTAAGGTACGTCCTATTGTAGCCAGCGCCTACCGTTCTTCACACCTCTTGTTCAGATCATTCTGGGCTAATAACTCAGTATGTCGCTCGCCTCGGGGCTCAACAACAGGAACAACGCAACGAGCATGCGCATGGAATGGGGACGTCCAGTGCAGCATCCAGGGACTTCATCTGTGGCGTCTTAGAGGAGATTAAGGCAGCAGTGTTCCCGATCCACGTGATTAAAGTGATTCCCCCTCTCACCCAGTCAACACCCATCCCCCACCCTCCTTGCCTTCAGGGTGCAGAAGGTTAAGTGATGTAGTCAGTCCATGGAGGGTAAAACAAGACCCTCCATGACCCTCCATGGGGTAATGGTAGAAGTGGAGGACACAAACAGGACGAACCACTATACCCCGTGGGATACACGCTTAATCTAGGTATAGTGTTCAAGAGCGAGTAATTGGTGACTTCTCGCCTTGCGGCCATAGTGTTTTGAAACAGCCGTAATACATAACAACCGTAGACGAGGCCTACCACTGGGGGATCCAGGGATTTGATTAAAAAAAAAAAGGGGGGGGGGTATGATTTTCCCCTTATTTTACATTAAAAAACGCAAAATTTTCTGCAAAATTCTCCGGATCCGCCACTGCTGGCTACTTAGAGAAACTTCAGGAAAATAACAGGCGCTGCTAAACAACATCCACACAGATGTTTTCATTTTCCAGACCAAGCAAGGAGCGTTGCTGTGAATTTCATTAAAGTGTTCGTATCCCGTTGGTCAGTTGATTACGTGTTAGACTAGAGTGAAAACATATTACACTCCGACCGCTCCCACTGGTAAATAAACGCTGTATCGGTGTGTTATCGCGTGTTGGGTAATCCCAGACCGAAACTGTTGACAATAACCGTGGGATTTCCCCCTTGTAAGGCGGGCACACCGTTGACAAAGTAGGACGGGATGCATTTCACGTTCCTGCCAATAGATCAGTGACGGCTTTAGAGGTGGGGGGGGGGGGGGGGCAATATAGGAAAACATGTGATTGAAAGTTTAATCAAAATGTGTTTGGGTCGTTTCTTTTGGGGCCTTCCATTTAGTACGTATGCATCAAGCTAGGGGGGAGAGGGGTCCGAGATTTTTGAAAATGTGCGTACGTACTTAAAAGAAGGCCCTCGTATAGAAGTTGACCAGCCTCGTTAATTATATTAAACTGCTTATAAATGGTTCTGTATAATTGTGCATTTCTCATGTTTAGTACATGTACTTTAGCCTCGGGGGAAAGTGGTCAGCGTGGCATCGAGAAAAACATCTTTTCAGTACCTAGGCCTAATTGATTTGGTACATTAAGACTTCCGCATAAATGAGGAGGCGGTCACGACACCCACCCACAATATACAATACCCGCCAACAATAGACACAATAGAAGTGTTATCCGGGAAGTTGCAACAAACAGGTGTGAAGTTATCAGGTATCACTGTTTCCGTTTAATTACTCTACTTCACATTCGAAGAATACCTGAGCTGATTGACTCGGATATGTATGTATACAGAATATTCCCTTTATTAAAACCGGGAAAGAGTAGTGTACGTGGCACAAGCATACTTTCTCTTTCACGGGGGTAGCCCAATTCATTAGAAACACTATTGACTTGGATATGTAAGAACATAAGACATTATTCGCTTTTTTATACCAGGAAGCAGTGGCGTATAAGCAACTTCTCTTTTACGAGGGTATCCAAATATCTTAGAAATACTATTGTATTCCTCCGTCCCTGTGCGGATTAACCTAAATATCGAGCTCGCTCTTATAGCTTTTCTAGGAAAAACAAACTTTGGTGTCACTGGGGGATTTGGGGGGTGGGGATACACCGTTACACCTTCGGGGAGGGGTCGGCGAGCTACTCCGAGTGGAACATGGGGGATTTTATTCTCTTCTGCCTAGGTAAACGCCTAGCCAATTTTTGCCCGATTTTCCCATATTTTTCTCAATAATTGATAGACTTTTATATAGGAACCAATTTCGGCCCGTGTTGTGTGGGGGAGTGGCGTAGCAAGGACTCACTCTGTTTCCATCCATCATTGATGGGTCAAACCTGGGGAAACACCTCTACTGGCGATGTGAGAGGGCCCAGCCCGTGCCCAACGGCGAGGATAAGTTAAGCCCAACTCAAATTCCTTACTTTCAGTCATGAGTCAGCGCATGGTTAATTGGGTATCAGCCCATCTGGAGGCTTGAATTTCCGTGTTATGTAATAGGCTTGTCCATTTCTAAGTGACCATTAATTGGCCTAATCTTTTATAAACATAGCTTATAAATAGGCAGCTTTTACATAAGCAATGAAATAAGATACTTTACCCATGAAGATTTGCAGTTGTTTGGTGAGTCATTATTAAATACATGCACTGTCAGCACTAATCACGGACAATGATATATTATCGAGTTTCTGTGATCGATTTCGGTTACTTATTTGAAATTCCATGTAGATATATGAGAAAACATCCAATTATCATGATGGCAGAACTAGGATTTTCTATAATCTTTTCGTGTTTTTTTCAAAAACAATACCTAATGTTTCAATGCAGTTCTCTTTGCTACCTCACCTCCAATAGCTCACTGACAACAGCCAACTTGAGAACCAGATTTCACAAATATCATTACCCCTACAAGTAGCGGAGAAGTAAAATAAACCGTATACTAGTATCATTCTAATTAGCAACTTGAATCTATGTTCGTAGATGTAGATGACCAGAATCAACATTCTGAAAATTATACGCCTTAACCATAACTTTCAAGTTAAACATGATAACCTACAATTTGTTGGAGTGCAATTTGGTAAATCAGTTTCTTTCACTATGCTTTGATGGTTTTGTTATTTTGATTATTCCTTTATTATGTTAATTTATATCAAAAAGAAATATTTGTTTCATCATAAGTCAGTTCTTTATTTTCTCGATTTATCGGAATAATCTATTTGGACAATGAAAGGCTAATTAAAGACGTCCTCTGGTTTATATCAAATATTCTATTTGGGGAATAACCCGGGAATAGCCCTGCCATTCAATCCGCCACAGGTGGAAAAGGGTTGATTGGCAGAAATTGTTAATCAGGATAAGTAGAGATTAACGTTTGTTATTGTTCAATAACCTAATCTTGGGAGGGTTACGAAACGTTAATGCCATTCTCTCCTTCTCCAACAATAAAAGATTTTTTGAAGTCCGTGGGATCATCCCAATTCCTAAAATGTCCGAAGATGGCGCAGGCCTCATCCCCCAACTGACAACGTCTGTGAGACAAAGCTTTCAGAAGGCTTGCAGATGGCACCAATGTAATATCATCCGCCAATCGTTTGCAATGGAAGCGGCTTCCTGAGTTTGCATTTCTTAGAATTGGTTTCCAGAGGGATGTATGCCTGTTAGAATTTGAATTGATGGAAAGTGACGCCTTTCTTAGCTCTCGGGCCTTGAATTCCAATTCTCCCTAGCCTGTTTTCATATGAGTTGTCATGGGGCGGGGAACAGGCCCGAGTGATTTGTGGCCATACTGAATCAGTGAATGTTCATAGTCCCAATAACATTAAAGGTATAGCATATGGAAAAATGTGTTATGCCCAACACCGCTCTTATCAATATTGATCTTACATCAAAAAGAGCCAAAGTAAACATAAGTAGGTTGTAAACCGGTTAACTTAACCAAACTTAACTCAGCAAACTCATTCAAATGGTATTTCAAGCAACGGATAAGACCTAACTGCCAGCTCCAAATCAATCTCACCCCATGCCTACATATATGTACTTCTTTCCTCTGCAGACTTGGCAGACCCGCTACTTCGTGCTGCGCGACGACTCCTACGACCAGGGTTGCCGCCTGGAGATCTACCCGAACGAGACGCACTGGGAGGAGGCCCGCCACGCCGACCGCCTCATCATCGACCTCCGCCAGGTGGCCCACATCGAGGAGTACCGCGAGTCTCGTAGTTTCCCGTTCTCCTTCACCGTCACGAGACGTGGCCAGTCGCCGCTGATTCTCGGCACGTCCTGCGAGGCCGAGATGCGGGAGTGGGTGGTGGCCGTTCAACTTCTGGCCTGTAAGACATTCTCTAAGATGAACAACCAATTGACAAACGTTAAATCGGGAATAAAGAGTGGCCTGTCCCTGTCGTTGTCCCTCAATGACTCGCTGGTGATGCTGGGATCTAGGAATAACGTGTTGAACTCCAGTTTTGACAGCGCCACGTCGTCGTACTACCCCGGGGTGGTGAAGACCAGGCCGACCAGCGCCAGCGTCCCCACGTCATGTCCCCCCACCCCCGGCCAGGGTAAGTCAGCAGCCCGCTTATCAATAGGTCTATACTACTGATGTCTAATCGCCTATAAGATTAGACCTTTAGATTTAGAGTACTTTTTATTAAAAACAAAATGATAACATCATAAGGTTATAGTATGAATATCATAGACTTTGATATGGTTTCTAAGAAATAGGTAGATTCTATTTTCATGATGAAACATCGTTGGGGCTATGCAAGTCGAATTGTAGAAATGCCTCTGTCGCATGTCCATATAATTATGTTGCTTGCTCACCCCAATGCTGCTTGTCGAATTTATGAATTGCTCATATCGATTCGAATGTCTTTTGCCAGAATTTCACCCCATGTTGTGTCCATGAGTCCCCATCTCTCTTGTCGACGTCTCGGGACCAGAGCCATCTATGTATGGTTCTAGCATGATATAATTATATCTATCTATCATACATCAATATATTCTAGGCTTGTTGTCATGGTTATCACATAGTATTCATCAAATATTTGCCACGGGACCCCGTCTGTACCATAATTATGCATGTCAACAAGAACCGTGCAGAAAAGTTCAAAGAAGTAGGCCCTATCTCTGTATCCTCCAAAAGATCCCTTTCCGGTATTCTACACGAAATAATAACTATGAGCACACTTTCCACAATGATCCAACAGAAAACCTCTTCTCTCATAAGAAAGATTCAATGGTGGTGACACACCCTCTATAGACACACCCCAGAAAGGACTTGTTGACTTATCGGAAACTGACCATCTGCCTGTTCCACATCCTTTCTGACCTGGCTTCCTGGTCGAATTCCTTTAACTCCAGGCCGCCATGCAGTGTCCCTGGTAATAGTGCCCTAAAGAGATCAAGTACACGGAGCCGAGTCCTGCGCCGTGACCTCTTTGCACCCGGAAGTGGAGCAGGGCAGCGTCTGTTGTCACTTCCGGGATCAAGGCCCTTATCAGAGAAGGTAGCGTTTTGCTGCAGGGACGGGTAGCTTGTGGTTATGACGGTGTACAGAGATGGGGTCAATGCAATAAGCAGTGGCAGACGGCGGGCTTCATGGAGAGTGATGACAGGCTGTGCAGTATGGATAAAACCTGCCCGGGGAAAGTGTTGATGGAAGCCAGATGCCAAATTTTGGTTTGATGACAAGCATATTGCACCGTTCTCTCGAGTGCAAATGCAGTATTCTAGGAAACAAGGATGGTTTAATGTGCACGCGCAGATACTGTATTAATCGCGTTGCTCTATACATTGATATTTGCATTGGGAAAAACAACTTCAAAAAGAGGTTGAGCCTAATACATAATTTATATAACTTCGCCATTTTTACTCATAAACTGTAGTAGTAAAAATCAAATTCAGAAAAGCTTTACGCGGAGATAAAACCAGAGTACGTTGTTAAAAACGTCTCGGTTTCAGCCTCTAAAGAGAACTTCCCAGTGCATTCCTGGGCTCGATAGTCAGACTTAATGGTGTGGTATGGCTCTGTGCCTGGTGAGGTAATCTATATTATTTACACGCGCCATGGGAAGCGTGACTCGTGATAAATGAAGCAGCCCAGAACGATTCCTGTTAATGGCGTCCACTAATTGGTCTCCGCCACCGCAGGGCTCAGCTAAAGGCCGGATCATTATTTGTTTATAGAGAGAGGAGGGAATCTGAAAAAATAAAAAGCATATCCAGGGTCCGCGCCAAAGAACATGTTAAGTAGGACCGGTCACTTTAAAAATATACACACTGGACAATTGTCGCACCTTTGACAGCGACGACAGATTAGCGGGGAAACCCCTAGTTCTACAAACTAGGAAGCTGTTATTATTTCATAGCTCAGCATGTATGACGTTCATCCACCATGCATGTGGTGCTTCCCCCTCTCCATGCCCTGTGTACATTAAATGGTCACGCCTCTTCCAACCCAGACAGGGGCAGTTGCGTTGGAAATCAGATATCCTATTGTCATCAAACTTTTTTTCCTGGAAGACTAACTCACTGGGTTGATACAGTGCCAATGGATCCACTGATTAATTGCTCCATAGTGGTGGATGCAATTAGACGGAAAATGCATTGGTATTGGTCGGCGGCCAGGAGTATATCCCGTATCAACACTTCCGATGAGCTATCGCTGAAAGAACAAAATCAATTTCCGGACAATCTTTTTTGACAAGTCCCCTTAATTGCAAAGAGAAACCTGACTTTATGGAATGGAGGAGAACTTTCCATTCCAGACGTTTGCATAAGAAGCTGCAGCTGATGTGCGAAAGAAACTAATGAATGCTTAAATACAATGGTCCTAAATACAAATATCCTTTGCTCTTCTAATTGATGGCTGGATGTCTAATTAAATATTGAAGTAAGGAGAGAGATATATCTGGCAGTGTAATATACATGAATAGATACCTACGAAAGACGTGAGACCCACGCAGACTTGTCTCATATACTTTATTACCTTCGTTAAGTCTGAGTTGGACTTCATGATCAAACATACCCATTTAATGATGCTTTGAGAAACTAGCAATCGATTGAAATCTATATCCAAAAGTAGTGTACATATCAATCACTGATTCCGCTAAGTTCTAGAGAGACCAAACACTAACGAGAGATAGACCAATAATATACCTCATTGGAAGGATAGAAAGCTCATGATCAAATCTTAAACTTATTCGTGGAATGCAAAAAAATGTAATGTACATAAATGTGATATTATATACACATCCCTTCATCAGTACTGATTCATTGAGGAGTCCTGCCTGTATTAAAGAATTCCTCATTGGAGCGAAGGCCATGGACCTTTTGAATGTTCAAGAGATAGACTTGACGTTCATAAAGCGATGCTTGTCCACGTATAAAGGATTCAGATCTGATAAATAAAGTTATCTAGTTAATTACTTTTCCTCCAGATTATGCATGGACCAGCTGAGCTTTGGTTATTCAATATATAAGCAGTTAATTTCCGTCCCGGAAGTAGCATGGGATCCGTTTAATCAAATGACTCTGTGTGATTGTTTCATGGAATAGGAGATACATCCTACTGATAGACATTCCTAATTCTCTGGATCAATGGTCACTGTTAATGTCATCAACATTTATGATATATTGGGGTGAGGAGGGGTGACCTTGGAAGATGATATTGGGATGACTGTGTATAAATCTGTTTGTGAAGCCATTTTGAACTGTTATATCAAGAAGTAACAAGTATCCCGAAGCCACCTATTTTAGTCTAAATGCATATTTTGCCAATCGTTCCAGTGAAAATTGTAATGTGCAGCAATCTAAAGATGTATAGCACAGCAGGGGCGGATCCAGGGGGGTTCAGGGGGTCCTGACCCCCCCCCCCCCTTTGGGGGACCCCTAAACTACAAAAAGAGGGGAAAATGACACACGCGTACACACGAATGCACACCGTTTTAGTACTTAGCCTTTATACTGACCCCCCCCCCTTTCCAAAATCCTGTATCCGCCCCTGCACAGTTCTTTACCTCACTAGGATTCATGGCTGACTCGTCCCCTATTGCACAGTTTGTGGATGGGGCACCGGTCTATGCCATTTCAGATATACAATAGGACCCCACCCGGTCACCTAGTGATGATGACCGCATCTCGATGCCACACCAACGCCATGAACTTTTAACAAACTCACGGGCTATACAATTATGACAGTATTGATAGGATGATGTTTATATATATATATATATATATATATATATATATATAACATACATAATTCTAATTTGATGACAGGGCTAATACGTTTGACAGTGATTGAACTAATCAATCATTCATCACAGTCAAGCAATTTTGTCTAGCACAAAAGGATATTTACACAGAATAATCCGTCTTTGAGTTTATTTCACAGTAACATGGCAAATATCTGTGGCAATCCGTTATGCTAATCTTAAGACAATAATCACAGCGCAATGATAACTGACTGATTAGCCTAATCAGTTACGAAAATATGAACCCAGGGTAGGCCATCTACCTGGACCAAAGGAATAATTTATGACAGACATTTTCTTTTGTATGCAGCTAGTAGAATTGTAACCGATGTATTCAGTCATGTGTCCAACGAATCCCTGACAAGCAGATGCCAAACATTTCAATAGGAATTCCTATCATTCTCATTGTAATGACATTTCATGAATGACTAACAGAGTGATAAGACTCCTGGCATTCCGGTGAGGGAGTAGGGATGATTGATCATCGCCGATACGCATCTATCCATTCGGCCAACTGCCTGTGTGGGTCAAGACCCCTAAAGATCAACAGGAGAAAAAAATTCTTGAATTTGACAAGCGACATAAAATTTAATTTAAATTTAAGACCCCCCTTGGACTAAAGTACACATTGGAATTGCACAGGAACGTACACAAATATTCCAAAATCTCAGACCCCCACCCCCTCTTGCTGCGTAGGGCCTACATACTTAAGGGAAGGCCCCACAGGGTACTAATAGACCCGACAGTATAGGATACATGAACTTTAGATCGTGAAAAATGATAGAAATTTCTTATAGTTAATATGTGACACTAGGATCAATAAGCGACATGCAGGGCATGCGCCAGAGGCATTTCTTTAATTAGACATGCGAAATCAGGACCCCACGCCCTTCCAAACAGAGCCCCACCGGTACCCTGCACTGATGCCATGCGGTCTGATGCCCCCAGCCGCCCCCACTGATCCATCCTGGTGTTACAGATCGTGACCACACACAGATCCAACTCCCCCGTCACCCAACCCTACCCGGCAAACCCTGCCCCTGTCTCCCGTCTGTGTGTTACTGGCGGCCACAGGTCAGTGGGGGGTCAGCAGTGGTCAGTGGCGGTGAATGGGGTTCAGCTGAGGTCATCAGTTGTTTGTCAGGGCCAGAATATCCTTCAGTATGTGTCATCCGGACGACATACTACAATTGATTCACAAATAGGCCTATCCAGCATGCCACCTATACGAGCAAACACACCCATTAGAATAGACGTTCTAAGACCAATGGAATTGATATAGAGGGCTCATGCAGTGAACCGGATGATGCATCAAAGGGTTGCGGTTATCCACACACATTTTCACATTGCTGAGCGTCAAAGTCTCCAGAGATTCTTATCGTCCTAATCTTGACGTTTTAGTGTACCTTCGTCGTTTAGTATGGATTCACAAACGATGGGAAAATAAGCAATCATTACCCAAAGCCATTTTACACAGAACCTCATTTTGTGCAGAGATTCATTCCGTGCATGGATGACGGATGTTCTCGGTCTAGAGCTTAGATTAAAGCCCCATACCTTATCTCTTTTTCACTTCTCCTTACAGACAACCGGAAGTGGGGTTACCAAGTGGAGGTGCTTCCCTCTAGCGGGGCGCAGCGGAACCGCCTGTCAGGTGACTACCGGATGCAGGTGGTCGGGGACAGCATCGTTCTGCGCAGACTCGACGTGGACGTGGAGCTCCTCCGATGGGGGCTTGTCCACATCAGACAGTTCAAGGCCGAGGAGGTCAAGGCCGAGCCGGGTCAGGACATCGTGACCTTGGAAGCCAACATGTAAGTTGTGTTCACGGTTAACCTTATCATTTTAATGAATAAAGTGCCCCTGATATTCTAGTTCTTTCATCACCTAGCGAAGAGCGGACTAGGATGCAACTACAGTCTATTGATATTCTAGAAATAGGTGCCCTGTCAGAAAAAATAGGCCTATAGATTGGAATTAACCTATTTTGGCATGTCCAAAGCCTTTTTGTTCTATAGAATTTTCAATTTATACTTTGATATATTTCACAGTACATGTAGTAAGTGTTTAAAGAGTATAATTGTCATCACATATATTGCAAAATATATTTTTCTTAAGTTAAGTACATAATTTCAAGCACTAAACACAATGATGTAAAATTATAGCCCACATATATAGGCCTAAACTCGTGTGTTTCATTCCAGTCACTGTGGTCACCGGGAGGGGACGTACCTGTTTAAGACGCCCTACGGCCGGGAGCTGATCGCCCGGGTCAGGGAGGCCGTCCGCCTCATGAGTGTACGCCGCACCTTCGGCCACCGCGACACGCCCTCACCCAGAAGTACGCTCAACAGATTCGGTGAGAATACTTTACTTTAGTCTTTTTTAACCTGGTTATTTTGTTTAAAAAATGGGTTTCAATGTTGGCCGAAGTCCGCTTTTCTGGTCGCGTTCACTTTCCTTATTATCTATAGAATGTAATAGTAAAGGTGGGATGCAATGATAGTTAAAACATCGAACAACGGTTTGAAAAATATGTCGAAGTGTTTAAGACATTCCCACTGAAGGCCAATCGAAGGAAACCTACGCTCAAAAATTCATGATTTTCAATTATTTTACCATGTGGCTCTTTTCAAGATGAATATAAGATTTATTTGGATCCGTCTGAGCGTTTATATACAAAAACACCACAATTCCCGTGGATTATGTGAATGTCATACATAGGCCTTTAGATCCTAAAGAAACGCTTTGATACAACAAGCTCTATAACAAAACCCTCCCTTTATCCCACCCCCCAGGTCTAAGACACAAGTCCGAGTCGGAGCCGGCCCTGGAGACGCGCCGCTCGCCCACCCCGCCCTGCTCCATGGCGGGCCGGCAGTGGTCACGTGACTCCAGCCCCGACTGCCCGCCCCGCCAGATGGCGCCCATACCGGATGTGGCGGTGCGCGGCCACCAGGGGTCGCGACAGTCGTCCTGGGACCGGTCGTCACGTGACTCCAGCCCCGAGAACGACGACGGTAAGATATTGGACTTCTATGATGCAATTTAGTAGCAGTAATTTTCTATTGGTAGGGGTCATGCGAGCTATGGGGCTAGATCATAGTATTACAAGGGCGGATACAGGATTTTCGATTTTCTTTTTTCTTTAGTATAGGGGTCCACCAAAAAAAAAAAAGGGGGGGGGGCAGGTCCCTCTGGTCGACCCCCCCCCCCCCCCTCTCGATCCGCGCCTGGTATTATGTCGTAATTTTGTACTTTTTTCATATTGGTAATCGTTCAGTGTTGTAAGGCTCATAGGATATAATATGTGGCTCCACCTAGAATATATCTCGGCCAGACTGTGTTTGGCAAAACGAAAATCTGTAGTCACCTTATTGAGCCTTTGGAAAACTAAAGGTAGTTCCAGAAATACTGTACTTCCAGTTGCCTGGATACGCCACTGCTCCCGTATATGTTCTAGGGTACTAAGGAAGAAGCTGTATTCTGTCTTTGTACTTCACTTAACATTGTGGTTTACTTTTTTGTAGCTTTATAAGCTTTGGATGAAAAGTTTGCATTAAAGTTATCCTTATACGAAATTTTTAAAGATAATAAGAGGCTTGGCATTGGATGATATCATAATATTTTCAAAATCTAGCCTCCTCACCATTAGCTCTGCGATGGGCTTTGATTTGATGTAGAGGGAATCATTGATATTCAGAATACAAGGCTATCGATCAGTGTTGATGTTCGTCCGAATCCCAGCTAATACCTCATCTGTCAAGCTGACTTAATTAGGGAATCACAAAAACTCTGATTGATTATGGCCGTTGGTGTGGCATTAAAAACAGACATCATAATCATTATTATGACACGGCTTCCGAACTGATTCTCCCCACGTCTGTGGGTACGTGCTGTCAATACTCGGGGGGGGGGGGTACATCCTGCAGTGACAGGTCACTCGGTGCATTGGTACGCCGGTGGTGTGTACACAACCCCTCGGTCAGAGAAGTGGATTATCTAAGATTATAAGCCGGCCGCACTAGTCCCTATAAGCCTCGTTAGGTACAGAACCCTCCTACCCCCTCCTACCTATACCCGCCACTGTTCATGGCATAGGCCATTTAAGTGCAGTCTACCTCTACCAGTCAGCCTTCCGTGGATTTCCATCTGTGTGAGATCTTGCATGTTAATCACCATAAACATTCATATTAGAGCTGTTTTTCTGGTTATGAAGAAATGTTTTAATCCAGACACAAAACCAAAGAGGCGTTTTTCTTCGCGAAATGGCGTTTTGCTTTACCTCTCGCATGAGTGCATGAGACGTAGTGGGATTTGATTGAAAACAAGTGACAAAGCAGCAATAGTGGATCAGAGGGTGGTGGTGGTGGGGGGGGGGGTATAGACGATCTTGTCCCCACCCACCACCTCCTCATTTTGTTTGGGACTTATTCTTATTCTCATTCTACACCAGGACACGCCAAATGCGCAGTTGCCTAACTGAGTCCTGGACCGACTATCCTTTTAAAAGTCCATGTTCTGCCCCTGAATGGGAAATTGTTGTTCTGAGTGCTGTCTGTTAGCATCTCTAATAGATGGATCGATTTCTGTGTTAGTGTCCTAGAACCGATTTATCAGCAAACACGTGATTTGTTATTGTCACTAATGCCTACCATTATTGTAAATGTCTAGCCTTAGCAATCTTACGTAAGGCCTTATATAGCATGCCACGTCTCTTAATGGTATAGATGGCGGCAGTGTGGGTGTGAGATAGGCCACGTTGTTGACGAGCCAAATCGACCTCGGCCAACTCATATAATTATAGGGCCTAAATTACTATTACACCATATATACTTTACAAACGTTTGCACATTTTTGTCTACTACTTATCGAGACGATTTTGCAACGTCGAAGGTGCAAGGAACCACAATGAACCTTAAAACGACAACAGGACTCAGCAAAGTATATCTACCAGGTTCAAAGAACCATTTGTATATACTACTTATCTTAACAATACGAACCCTCGACTTCGGGGTAATAAATGCTCCAAAACCGGAATGGGATATAAGTGAGATCTTATCGTTGATGTAGGCCTACACATGGGCCTATGTTTTTATTTCACAAAGTACTTGGGGGGAGGAGTGGATATCGCCCTCAATAAACTTCATTAAAACCAAATGGCGACGCTATTCTTCGCGATTCAGAGATAGTTGGAATGATATTCTATATTATTTCCCTATCTACATAGTTTTCATGAACGTACCCTTGCCCGTATCAAACTTCATCACCAAATCTTAACATACATTTTAACTTTGTCATTAACAGATCTCCCCCCTCCATACTTGGAAGTTTTGGCCGGCGACGATGACGTCATCCCGGAAGGACCGCCTCTTCCCATGATGCCTCAGGAGGACGGCTGCAGATGTTATATTCTTGAGAAATCTGGTAAGGGACTTCTTCTTGTTATCTTATGTGGATGATCAAGAATTGAATTATAGGTAACAGTTTTCCCTGAACATTTAGCGAATTCAAGGTAACAATAGGGGCCTACGTGCCCTTTCCCAAGTAGCTCAAGGGCCCATCAATTATTGATAAAAAAAAAATATCGTTATCCTAATACGCAGTCTTACACACTTATCCATAAGAAATCTGCAAGGAAAACATAGTTGCAACAGCATGTTACATATCACCTTTATTATGTTATAGATTCTTGCAAAATCCATGACGACTACGAGTGGAAGCGGGAGCCTCTTGAAGCAGACGACATCCAGGGTAATGGCGCGAACCCGATGAGCTGCCGCCGCATGATGTCATGTCGAGCGTCAATCGATAGTTGCCCGGATGTTCCCCCGCCGCCCCCGCCAAGACCCAAACATACCCTGCACAAGGACCACCCAGTAGACATCATGTCGACTTTAGATACAGAATCTCATACGTCAAATACGTCAAATACCTCAACACCGCCACCTCTCCCACCCAGAGACTTCTGATTTAATAGTAAAGTGCTTGTAGATAATTTCTAGGAAAAGCAGAGGGAAAAAGAGAAGAAACAGAATAGATGAGAATATAAGTGAATAATGTATTGGATGATATAATATATAGTACTGGAATAGCACACTATTAACTTATTTGATATTGAGACTTCTTGTATTGTTATTGTTATGATCGTCATGTTAATTATTGTAAAATGTGTGAGTTGTAGGCCTATGATATTTGTTAGTTAACATACATCATAGGCTCTAATTTTATATGTGAATGTCAGTGAAAGTATTAATGAAAATTATGGTTCATTTATCGGTGTTTCAATGTTTAGTAAGACTATATATCCAATACCAATAGGAATAAAAATTGTGGTTTACTTCTTGATAATTGTTTGTCCATACATAATATAAGATCGACGGGAATATAGGCAAAGACTTGTGATATATGTATTTTGATACGTGGAACCTACATTTTGTATTGTAAAGCTCTAGATATGATGGACTGAATCGTGAATCGGAACTCTCCTTCCCAAATAAACGTGAATGGAATTAAACGAGATTTGCAGACCCTCTACCAAAATTACTGGAAGCAACTAATAAGTCGCCTCGCCTGCCAACCGGCGTTCCAGGGGTGTATTCTAGGAAATTAATTAACCCCTTTTTTGGTCCATGCTTAGAACTCCTGCCAAAAACATAAATAGGGCTGCACGCACCTGTTCGAAATGGACAAGGGAAGAGTTTTAGAGCGTACAATTATCTTCGTTCCAATTCCAATTTAAAAATGAATCTCTGAATGTATACGCTGGTAGCTCCAGGTGTTTCGGAATTGTACTTGCCTCCGTATCTAGGCAAGGTAGCGTGGATCCAGCAGTCTCCGTACCTTGGTATCTCATCGTACAACCAGTCCATGTTTGAAATTTGGTATACCTGCAAAATTACAAGATGTGAATCATTCAAACTAATCTGAATGTTTTGGTATTGAATATGAATAACACGAAAGCCGCGTCCCCACTTGGGCGACTGGGCCAGAAGTGCCAAACCCTTTCCATGACAGGCAGTCAGTGCCTGTTGGGGCACTAGTCGCCATGGATGGAAAGAGCTTGGCACTATGGGCCACCACATGCAACTAGTCGCCGGCATTAGTCGCCCAAGTGGGGACGCAGCTTAAGAACATGACTCCTCAGCCAAAGATAAGTCTCTGCAGAAACATTTGCACATGTATGTATATAAATCAATATAAACCAAGGAATGTCGTAGCTATGTTTTGGTCATTCATGATCAGCTGATGATTACTGTTCGTTCGCTTGTCAACTGCATTTTCAATACATTCCCGATGATATGTAAGTCAAATTATGTTTATCAATTAGATGAGGGAAATGTAATGCCTCTGTTCGCCTACCGGACCCTCCTGATCTTTTTAGGATATTTTTGTCGCGATTATTAAGCGTTTTCTGTGATATAATTTCAATAAAGATTCAAATGTAATGCCTCAGCGTTGAGTTTTAAACACCTCTTTATCTATCATTCAATATCATGAATATCTTTATTCCGGGAAATGACTCAACTTCGCCGCACTAGTAAATATAATAGAATGATGAGAGATGTAATTCATCCGCACAAGGTGGCAGCACTCCCCCTTTAGGTCAATCTTCAAGTCTGGTCTCGACTTGCTCTCCATACAACGTTTTTTTATGATCATGCATGTATTTCCTGCTGAGTCTTCTGATTTCAAATCTTCAACTATGGTAACTTCAGTAACAACGTTTTAGATATGAGAAGTTGAAAAATAAAGTTTTAATTAACAATGATACACTTTTTGATGTAGAATTTACAAGAACAAAGTTATAGGTCAGGACATTCCATACAATATACTAAACAAGTAATCAGTAATAATTACTGCGTCATCAGTAGTGGGTCTATACGTGAAAGGGTTTGCTGCTTGCCATGAACAGAGACCGTGGCCAGGTGCTCGAAGTCACAGAGAAAAATGATTGTTCTTTTAAAGCATTATTTTCATTTTATCCATTTACATACATAATGAAAATCTGAGAAAATGCAACGTCATTTACACATCAAAATTAAACTGCAGATTGTTTGCTGTTTCTATAGGCTAGATCAATCCCACCGGCTCCGGTGCCTGTTTATGGCCCTGCTTTAATTAAAAAAAAAATCAAATCAATCTAATCACTTTCTCACCAATTTACTCCCAACACATGTTTTCACAAGTGAATTATCCATTTATCTGTCATATGTTATACCCGATCAGACTAGAATAAAGATATTATGGTCATTACGAAATGGCATCTGCTATGACTGTCAGCAGATTAATCTGAACATATCTAATAAACTTATTAAAAGCAAAAACAAATATCAGTTGCAGTGCGGTCGGCTTCGCGTAAACATACAACTTTAACAGTTATAGCGACGTCGTATGTGCATTGTCAATCACATAACCAAATAACTGGTCCGGTTTTGGCACAAAATGTGGTCATAGTAGTATATGGAAACTGAGTTATAACCGGGCAAAAGTGCTTAACGCTGCGGCTAAAATGTTGAAATTATACGGCTTTTGTACATGTCATAAGAGATTATGTCAGCCAAAGAGCATTATTCATTCACCCTTTATGAACGATATACATGTAATAGGATCAACGAAGTGCCCTTCTTACAATCAAGATCCTGCTTTTGTTTATGGTAAGGCTTCGGGCATCTTCAGAGCTTTGTGCCTAATCCCAGGTAGCCGTGAGGGCAACAGGGGATAATGCACTATAAACCACCTATACATGATTGAGGATAATTTAAATACAACTGCAATATGATAGAATTCTGCCAATCACAGAATATCAAGTTCCTTATTTTTACCTGTAGTTTTGCCTAGATCAGGATGCATGCTGGGAAATATAAGTAACAACGAGTTTATATATTTTTACTGATTATGGCATTACTTGTGGTTTTACATGATGAAAAACTCTCGTTTCATATTTTTAGATTGTGGCAGCATAATAGGGTCTGTCATGGTAATTGCCTATAATAGCGCCTATAGAATAGCAATCCTACGTCGCCGGACCGTTCAGGGTTAAAATGAAGGCAGACTGAAGTGCCTCTTGTGGGATTAAAGGTACTTTCAAATAGAGTAAAACTATTCTTATGTCATTATGTCACAAAAAAAGACGACATCTACATTTCTATAGACTAATTTGGATATTGGTTGGTGTCAAGTTGGCCTAAATAATGGCCTAAATGAAGGCCTTAATCATAATTATATATTATATATAAAAACTCATATCTGAAATTTCAATGGACGATATTCTGAATAGGAACATACCATTATTTTGTAGTAAAGGAAAGGAAAGTCGTTAAAACCTCTCACATTTGTTTGACATTCCAAAAAGGTTCATTGAATTGCTTGTGACCAACATTGTTTTCTACTCGGAACTATTCCGCCATGCTTATGGTTTTCATAACCCTGTAATTCTATGCCAATTCTAATACTCAATACCTGATACTTTGGGCCACCTCCACCTGACATATAAACGTCACATAGCCCGAGGTGCGCGCGATAATTGGTATATAAACCCAAGGCTAAGGCGAAAGTAGGCAAGATAAATATGTGGAGATGCCAGCTTGAGAAGCATGGGATAAAACTTGTCCTATACATCTTTTTTCAATAAAGTGGCGCTGCCCTGGTGTTTTAATAGGAGTTTTCCTATAGGTAAGCTATATAGAGTGAAGTGACCTAGTTACCAAGAGTTCCAAACCTGGCATGAACTGCGCATGTTCATGGGAAAGGTGTATGAAGTGAATGCCTGGTGCGAAGCAGCTATGTACGCGACGTTGTGCATGCGACGTCGCGTATATATATTAGGTAAAGTGTGCGCTCGACGCTGCCTTACCATGTGCGCGACAACAATCAAACCACCTACAAATCCTCATTTACATATACTAGTTATATGTCGCGTGTAAAATAGGATCAATTAACACGATATTGATATTGTTGTGTAAATTGAAATGCAAATATATGCGACGTCATGAAAAATAGACAGCACCGGGGCAACGGGCAACATCGGGTCTGCATGGTGCAAAAATTATGTATGCTACAAGCATAAAATTCCCACTTCTGCATACTAATAATATAATAAATTGTCACTTTTACAGTGCATCATTGTGACCATCTATAAATCGTATTTCTATATACTACTAACATGTCGTGCGTGTAATTGAACCAATCCACGCGCATTGTCGCTTATACTGTGAACAGAATTCAAAATTAACAAACAAATCGTCCAAGAATTTCGGGAAATATGTACCCTTAGGTATTTAACTGTCTATTGTATTCTTATAGCTTTTGCTCAGAGGTAGAGAGGACATGCTCTTCAAGCATGTAATGAAGAGAACATGGTGATCTCCAAAGACTGATCACATGACCGCGTCTGCACCGGGAGTTTTCCCCTTACCTAGTAGGATACTGGAAGAGGCAGTTTATTACCAAATTACTTGCTACTTTGATGAGAATTCAGATTTGCTAGTAAACAGCTTCAGAACAGCATGCTGTACTTCTTCCGCAATATCTTAATAAGTAAAAAGTAACATACATTTTCACAAATTACAATTTACAATTTCAAAATGCACAAAAATAAGATTTGAATATCAAAATAGGATTTTTATGATAGAGTGAAAGTTCCAAAAAAGCACACATACTTCAATGTGCAGAAAAGTGGATTAAAAATTATACATACACAAAAATTGCACCGCCCCTTGCGAAGGGGTGTATGAGGGATTTAATAGGACAACAAGGGAATTAATGTTTTCATCGTATGCTTATGAGATTCCAGTTAATGTTTTCAGCGAAACCCATTTGAACAGGTCACAGTTTCCTAGCAATTTTGGACTATGAAGATGTTTCAATGGACAGTATCTTGCAGCTAAAGAGAGCAGAAGTTCAAAAAAGAACACCCCTAAAAAAAGAAAAAAAGAAAAAAAAGAAAAGCGAACGTTGGAAACGTATTGTAGCCCTCTGCCACCTGATCTCTTGTGAAATTATTCAACATGTTTAATAGACGTTGTGCAGATGACGTCACAGGAACCCAGAATGTGTTGGCCACCATATTGGTGATCAAGTTATAAGCACTCCAAATTGAAATTCTGAAGCATTTAACATATAATATTATGTTATAATTATTAAATATAGCCTCATTGACTAATAATTAGCAGTTATTATCATTTAAAACCAATTTATCATCATTCATTCCTCAGTCACATGGTCTTGATCACCACGTGGTGATCACCAAAATCTGATCACGTGACCCTGTCTGCACAAGGTCTTCATGTATGGGTCACCTGTTGGTCAGTGCAGATGTGGACCAGGTTCTAGTGGACCCCTGGGGGCTGATACCAGAGCCCGCCACCCTGGAGGGGTTCTGGTCCCACCCGGTCAGCGCCTCCAGGGGGTGGCCGTGCGGGGGGTCAGTCAGAGGCCTACTGGAGGACTCGACACGTGCCACTGCTCCACGTACAGCCTCCACCAGCATGACCCGAGGCGACCCTTAATGGTCGGGAGGAGTCGGGTGTCTCCGGTAGTATCTACCAACTCATCAGTCCTCCACGGTGTGGTAGAGCGAGTCAGCCGTGGAGGGGACTGCAACATGCAGGGAGCGCACCTGGGATTCTCAGGGATTATGATAATTTCATCTTTTTTTTCCGGATTTTACACCTACATTAATGAATAACAAGTAATGGCCGGGTGAGTAAATTGTACCAATTCCAATTTGTCAACTGATTATGATGATAATAATGACATTGTAAACGTTCTTCCTTTGAATTTGCCAGCTGGTGAGCAATGTTTGCTCGTATCCTTTTTGTTTTATCTTATTCCGTAGATGGCGCTTGATTCAGACTCTAGAAACTGATAATATCACATTTTTAGTGTCTAAAGAAGTAGCTTGTTCAGAAGTAAAGTTCTCCAAATGAACACACTGGGGCTTATTCAGAAACCATGTCCTTGGGGCCACACCAGCCCTGCCTACGCAAGTGACATCGCGTGAACGAACTGTAGTGTATATGCAGCACTGTATTATTTTGTAAGTAGAATAGGGAAATTGGAATTTGATGCCTTTGGAGTACATCACATGGACAGACTATTTACCCTATGGATTTATTGTGTATGCTAAAACCCATGCTTATATGAGCAGTACGTAGAAATGCAAACTTTCTGCTTGTTTCATACGCAGTATTAAAGAAACAAGCAACAAATGGATATTACAGTGTGAGTAGTATATGAAAACATCACCTCGGCACTTTTCACGTATAATTATAGTTCCCCTTATTTAGGCGACGTCTTGTATACACTTAACCTAGCATGCATGACGTCGCATCCAATTTCTATCTTTATTCTGATGGCCTCCAAAAAGATTCATAACAGAAAGGTCGTATTATAGAATACTGATTGAATAAAGCAGCTATACGAAGTATTGGCATATCGAAATTGTAATTGCGAATATATTACCAAGCATAGAATTCATTACATTGAATACCATTAAAAGAGACTATCGCGCAGTGGGGAACCCGCTTACTGAGTGTGAATACTCGTGTCCCTTGACTACAGTATAATATAATTGACTAGTTTATCAATATTTGTTACAAATTGTATAACATTTTACCTTACCTTCTCTGTTGCCTAGGAGTATAACGAGTGACATGGAGGACCTGGTGGACAGTACCCAGACGCCCCTGGCCTCCGAGCTGTGGACCTACTTCAGAGTGGTGGTCCTGGTGGTCCTGCTCACCCTGCAGGCCACGTGCCTCCTCTTTAACCTGGTCACTCTGGTCGTCTTCTTCAAGGACGGTCTCCACAAGGCCTCGGCCAACGCCCTGCCCCTCAGCCTCATGGTCGCCGACCTCCTCATGAGTAGTGTCACCCTCACCATGGTCATCATGTGAGTTAACGTTGTTATTGCACCTATAGTGGTGATAATATAAGTTATTTTTCCAGCCACAATTAATAGTGATAATGTAAGTTGTTATTGCACCTACAATGGTAATAATGTAAGTTGTTATTCCACCCACATTGGGGAAAATGGAAGTTGTTATTGTACATACAATGGTGATAATGTAATTTGTTTTTGCACCAACGATGGTGTGGATGGAAGTGTTTTAAGCGATCCTCACCAAAGCTGCCTCGTGACAACAGGTAACATGAGATGGCTTATGGCCAAGATTCGACATTACCATCGGCCTATTAAGCCTCACAACACCGAAGGCGATAGCTCATAAGATTTGAATGCAAAAATCTGACTCTTTGTCCCCATAAAAATTATGTGCAATTCATTAGGTGTCACATTGCCAGATAAATGTATCCCACAAGGCCTTGCTTCTGAATTAGTTTGGACTATTTTGTAGGCAAAGATCCTTTAACCCATTTGCAAGCTTGAATCTGATTGGCTCTATCGTCAGTATTATGTCATCATCGCTTTTTAAAGAGGTGTTAGCACATATCTTGTCATCCTAATGATGGTGATAAGCTATACACTTACAGTAGGGATAAAGAAAGGGCTTTTTAATCCTCACAATGATGATAATGTAAGCGTTGATGGTCACTAAGGTTCTTGGGTAAGTCATCTACATGTAGTTAGAATTATCATAAGATGGCTGTTTCTTTCAATATCAAGAGTTTCAATGGTTCTGGTATATAATAATTTCTTGAGTTATAGACGTTTTTCATTTGCGTGGCGCCCCACTAAATGATTTGTCTGAACCAGATAGTTTGGGTATGATTTCCTATGGAGCTGGGGCTAATGGCTAACGGGTATAGAAGCCTGTGGAAGGGTCCACTGCATGAAAAGGGTGTATTATGTTCATCAAACAGTTGTGTTTTTGTAGATACGTGTTTACCTCGTCCTGGCTGTTTGGTACGTACGGGTGCCAACTGTTCGGATTCAGCTTCCACGTCTTCGGCTGTGCAGGCATCAACACGATGACGGCCATCGCGTTTGAAAGGTGAGGATAGAAGTAGAACAAATCTAAGTCCAGTGGCGGATTTTGGGGGGGGGGCCGGACGGGCCTTGGTCCCCCCCCCCCCCCCCCCCTCAAAAAAAAAAAAAAAAGAGGAGGAGGAGGAGGAAAAAGAGAGAAAGGAAGGAGAGGAAAGAAGAAGTAGGAAAGAGCCCCTAATTCGCCTCTCCCCCCTTTCTTTCCCCTCCCGGCCCTGTCTTTCCCCTCCCGGCCCTGTCTTTCCCCTCCCGGCCCTTTCTTTCCCCTCCTCGCCCTTTCTTTCCCCTCCTGGCCCTTTCCTTCTCCTCCCGACCCTTTCTTTCCCTTCCTGGCCCTTTCTTTCCCCTCCTGGCCTTTTCTTTCCCCTCCCGGCCCTTTTCTTCCCCTTCCACCCCTTCCGGATCCAGGGGAAAGTCAGGATTGATGGAGAGATCCGGGGGATCATCAGGGCATGAGGGGAGGATAAGGGCCGACTGGTTAGGGTCAGGGGGGCCTCAGGGTATGAGGGGAGGATAAGGGCCGAGAGGTGAGGGTCAGGGAGGCCTCAGGGCATAAAGGGAGGGTAAGGGCCTACAGGTGAGGGTGTGATTATGAAAATTTTTTATGGGGCAGTCAGGGCCGCCTTATTTATTCTATTCGGCCATAAACAAAATTTTTTGGCCGAATAAAATAAATCAGGCGGCGCTGACTGCCCCATAAAAAGTTTTCATAATCTAATTCTATAAGATCACTCATCCTACGACTCTACTGAACCCCAAATTAACAAATTATTTAGTTCTCTATAGAGCATAATAACAGTGAAAAATGAATATTAATATTCAACCAGTGCCCACTCTCAAAAAGACACCAAGAAAATGTCTAAAAAATACAGCAATATTTCTGAGTGAAAAACAACAGATGAGGTACTACTCCGAAACCGCACTACGCCGCAAAACCACCCATATATTTTCTATAAAATAAAACAGGGTGTACACTATATAAAACCATACACACACACACCCTTCTCCCCCCTCACTCCCCTCCCCCACATACACCCCCACCACTCAACCCCTTCCACACCCCCACCCCAGTGTGTGCAGTGACAGGCAGACCTAGCTCTAGCCCTGCCACCACTGCCAGTGGCAGAGAGGAACCAATGAGATTCCTTTACACACACACCTGGCATCTGTGCATTTCTCCCAAACCAGTAAGAAACACAGACACAAAAAAAGCGGCAAAGGGCACCCCATGTGAAAATAATTTTTCACCTGAGAGGGTTCAGTAGCGGTCTTGTACTCACCCAGAGCAGTCTGCCACGTCCCCCACCTCCTACAGGTGAGGGTGTCCCAGATTTTGTATTTTGAATTAATTTGTCCATTTTTTCTTCGGTCGCCTCCCATACCCCCAGTACATAGATTGTCAAAAAATAGAAATAAATCTCAATGCCAAGGAATCAATATCTTGATTGGCTAAGAATGCTCAAGATTTGTATGTATCACAGGTTATTTTTCTCATATTATAGGTATCTGAATTCACTGTGAGGTTCCCAGATTTCATATTTCAATGGTTAATTTTTCTAAATTTTCTTGGGGGTAGCCCCCCCCCCCATACCCCCCATAGTGGGAAGGGATTCCCCTCCCTTACCCTGAATCCAATATCCAGAAAAACTCAAAATATGAGGGAAAACATATTATTATTTCAGGTCACCAAAGTACCTTAGAATGCTTTAGATTGAATGAATGACAGGTCATATTTTCAAAATTTTCTGGGGGTGGACCCCCATACCCCCCAATGAGAAGGGAATCCCCTACCTTACCCTGAATCCAATATCCAGAGAAATTCAAAATATGAGAGGAAAAATTATTACTTCAGGTCACCAAAGTACCTTAGAATGCTTTAGATTGCATGAATGACAGGTCATATTTTCAAAATCTTCCTGGGGGTGGCCCCCATACCCCCCAATGGAAAGGGAATCCCCGACCTTACCCTGAATCCCATACCCAGAGAAATTCAAATATGAGGGGAAAAATACTATTACTTCAGGCCACCAAAGTACCTTAGAATGCTTTAGATTGCATGAATGACAGGTCATATTTTCAAAATTTTCCTGGGGGTGGCCCCCCATACCCCCCCTATGGGAGGGGGAACCCCTCCCATACTCTCCCCATGGACGGCTCCGCCGTCCACAAATTGGGCCTTCATATACTACTCACAATTTTTTTTCAAATCTTGGCCCCCCCCCTAAAAATTCCTGGATCCGCCCCTGAAGTCTTTATGCTTATATAGTTGTTGGTTTCTATTCGATCATTGATAAGCAGTATTCCTGTTTCTGAGAGGCATGTCATTATCATTATTGATATATCCTAGCAAGGGGGGGGGCGGTTTACTGTATTTGTCTAGAGTTCTATACAATGTTCCAGAGGTAAGATCATGAGACTTGAAATATGCCATTCTGTATTATGTTTGGGAACAACTAGAGAAGCTTTGAGCACCCTGCAATTTTCTTGGTTCCCAATAAAATGCCCTAGTATTTCATATATGGCAGTAACACCTACCTGAGATATATGGCTGTGCCCATAGATAAGCTCCAATGTGTACATGACAATATCATGAACTGACTCTTTCATATTCGCGACATTTCATAGTTGTGTAAGTATAGTGTATGGAAAAGGTAATTTGACGCGTGTCTCGTCAATAGGCTCCAAAAATCTACATGACGTATATTCCTTATTATCCATCCAACTATTCAGCCAATCATCCAGCCATAAATCCTAAATGGGACAATAGCACATTGTTGGGTGTTTTGGTTCTAATATACACTCGACGTCTTAGTAGTATATGGAAATGGGAATTGAAAGATGGTCGCTGAAAACGCAACAATCCATGATTGTGTGAGTAGCATATGAAATGGGGATTTGATACTTGTTCCGTACATTATTTCTCTTATAAAGGCAACGTCGTGTATATATACTTTCTCTATGTTATAAACGAAATCGCATACACGACGTTGCGGTAATAGCTATTTCGGAGATGGCGGTGCATGCGCACTGATGCAAGACCAGAGCTGTCCTGTTCAGTTACTTAGACAGGGAGACCAGACCAGACTTCAGAACCCACGTTTGAATAGCTATGTAACTTTGATGAATGATGAAAATCATATTTTTATATTTGCTTTGTCTTCCGATTGCTGTTAATCCTTTTTATAGAAAAACTTGAATTGTTAACAATTAGATTACTGAGCGGGTGGTAGTAAGTGCGCTTTGGTGCTTGTCGCGTATGGCACATATTTAATAAGGGGCACGCGATGTTGCCTATACAATCATAGGTGGCAAGATGAGATAATACAGTGACATCGTCTTCAAATGCCGTTATGATATAGCTGTCACCCTTGCGGTCAGTACGGTGGCCCAGACGTCCAAATCAAAAAGGTATTCCCCTCTTCTGAATGGCCCTGCCAGTCTCTAAAAATTCCTGTCTCTCCTTTCATCTCTCATCTAAAAGTAGGTCAATTCTCATCTGAAAGTATGTCATCTCTTTTCTAAAAGGATGCATTGTCTTATAGAAAGGTTGGTAATATTCCAAACATTTTCTTTAAAAGAGTTGCAGCTTTATTAGGTAGAGAGAGCAGTATTTAGAAGCGACAGATAGTTTGTTCACAGAGAGGTATGATTTAGAAAGGGAGTATTTAGAAGAGACTTTTTTGTCAAGCCCCCGGACCCCTCCAATTTCTATCCCTACCTGTACGGCTGTATGTTTCACCCTCTAATCTGTGCCTCCTGTTCCGCAGACACTACACGGTAACCCGGGGCCACCCGGGCGGCAGCAGGCTCACCCACCAGCAGGGGAAGATGGTCATGGGGTGCTGGCTCTACGCCGTCCTCTTCGCAGTGCTGCCACTCAGCGGCTGGTCCAGTTACCACCTCGACACGGCCACCGGCGCATGCGCCCCGGACTGGACGCGGGCCGACCACGCGCGCGTCTCCTATGTCGTCTGCCTCGCCTTCTTGGCCTTTATCTTCCCGATCGGCATCCAGGTGGCGTCCTACTACATGCTCTACATCCGGGTGTTCTCGGTGGCTCGCAAGGCGCGGGTGAGCCACTCGCTCCTGATGCGGTCGGCCGTGGAGGCCATGACCATCCCCATGATGACCATCTCCGGCAAGGCCATCCAGGGCCTGCGCCCCTCCGACATCCTCAGCCGCCAGGGCGAGTTCCGCAACATCCGGCGCCTGGCCAAGATCATGATCTCCATGGTGCTGGTGCAGGTGCTGTCCTGGTGGCCCTATGTCCTGTGCCTGCTGTGCGCGCCCTTCGTGCCCGACTTCCCGTCCGTGGCGCTGACCACCACCATCATCCTGCCCACTATTAACGCCATCCACAACCCGGTCATCTACGTGTTCCACAACAGGAAGTACAGGGGCAACCTCGAGAAGTGCTTCCTCCCACTCACCTCCGTCCTCGTGGCCAAATGCCGCAGGTCGAAGTCAAGCGATGAATCCGAAAACGTCCCAACATCCGTGAAACCTGTGCAATCTAGAGGGGTACACCGTCAGGGGCAGAATAATTGTAAAGCCAACATGGGCTCAAACCCCGTAGATGGAACAAGCATGCCACGTATTTTCACCTTGGGCAGCAATAAGCCGAATCCGGTTGGCAGATACCCGGGCTTGTTCACTATAAAAGAAGTGAATTCCAAATCTGAATTTAGCTCCCCCATGATGGGGCGATACCACTTTAAAAGAATCGAAGTTGATAGGAATGTGACCAGCGATCGTCATGTTGTCTTTACGTCACTTGGCTGCAGCAGTACAAGAAACAATAGCGGTTATACGACAGACTTTCAGATTTAGTTATGAAAGAAGATTGTATGTATCCAGAAGATTGGTGTATCAATTAATGAAATGAGGAATATAGAACGATCTGCCCATAACATCATAATTCTGCAAAAGGAACTGGAAACCATATTGATGAGAAATTTCTGATTGTTTGGATTTGTTTTAATTAAATTGGAAATGTTAGTATAAGTATAAAATGTTTTAATTGTCACAATTAAACGTATGAGATATTGATTTACAATTATCATTCATGGCTCAAAAGGTCAGATTTGATCCATGACCACGTGCTTCTGGCGAATGCTGATTACCAGAAAGAGGTCATGTGATGAAGTATTGGACAAACATAGGTAAAGTGCCATACCAACTAGGCGATTTTACCGACCCCAGGCAACCACTCAAATGTCAAATGGCCTGGCGACTGCGATAGCCGGGCAATTGTGCTAGGCGATTCACCGTGGGTATGGTGTATGTTCAAGTGACGGGCGACTAGCAACGGGTGACGGGATCGCCAGTGAAATTGCTGGACAAATATAAAACTTGCATGAAATTCGGGGTGCCCGATGATTTTACCAGTGATCCAGGTGGTCGCCCGTCGCTGGTCGCTGCTAAAGTTGATTCGTGAGTATGGGGCTTTAGATGCTTTGGATTTTTAGTTTTGGAAATTGCTGGATACTGGGTCATTGCAGGCTATTGGACATTAAGATGACTTATCGTACGACGACAGGATAGCAGTTCGCACGTAAATTGGCATAAACATTGGCGACAGATTCAGTGTTTTGGGTTCTTTCTGAACTCGTGATGTCTTTCAAATTTGTATACCACGCTAAGCTAATGATTAGGATTTCTATTATTAGAAACACAATGTCTCAGTGCTGTGCATAGGCCCAATAATTTACTTCTTGGATTTGGAAAAGATAAGATAATACCAGCGGTTATTTAGATGCCTTTTCCTTTTACGCATATCTCAAACAGCGTATTGGAGGGAAAACGTTTAAATATAATTTCGGACTTGGAAATGATGTGAAATATCTCTATTTATTCAAGAGGCCATAGCCGGTAAACCTTCCTAACTAAAATTAATGTTGTTAATTTGAGAATTTGATTGAGTATTTTTACAGTGAGTATATTTTTTCATTATAAATATCATAAAGTTTTGTGATCCATATAATAAATTTCTGTAGGTATATACAATGTTGTTTGTATACCATAGTTTTAACATGTACACTCTTTCTGCACTCTGAAGGCACGCATTGACAATGGATAAATTGCTATTAACACTGCGAATTGTAGTATCAAGGGACCGTGTTATCTACTTGTCCTTTTCTATTCATCTATGCCACTAAGTGTAAAATATTGGTGTGTAAAAAAGAATATATTTTTGTCGTCTTTGTATGGACGTTAGAAAATCATTTAGATGGACAGTAGAATTTCAAAGATGCTCTTTATGTTCATAGACGGTATGCTTTAATTTCTTATGATATGCGATTTGCTTGTAAACATGATGTCCATTATTGTAACCATGGGGATATTTTATAGTCCCATGGCATACAGTCACCTCTCATCCCAACCTGTGGACGGGCGACAGTGTCAATTCCATAGGCAATCTTATAATAGGAATCCCAGGTAAAATTCGCTTTGACCTCAAAATCCATTGACTTTGAAATGACCTTCAAACAATCCTCCGAAATAGACCCTGAAAATGTGGATAGATAAATCGCTAAGAAGGGAAGACTTGGACCATGTGAAAGGCCGATATGTTATGATGTTGTGTTAGCAATTTAGATAATAGAAAACAACATAGTATGCACTGTGATAATATATGATATCATTTTGTTTTCGTAAACTTGCATAGTATAGGCCTATTTCTAAGAAGTGCCTCAATTGTAAAAAAAAACACCTTAGTATACATTATACAACTAACCCCAAAAAAATGTAATGACTATTTGGTACGACTATCGTTCAAGCAATATTTGCGAATATAGGATAATGTGAAATAATATATCAGTCTGGTAATTATCATTTTACTTCATAATGTCTGCTTAATTTGACCAATACGGTTCCATTTTTATATTGAAATCAGAGACAATTCTGCTTTCAAAGAATTGTAGCGACTTTTGTTCTTACATCCCCTTTCCACCCGAATTTGATATAGATGCAAATGTATCCGGTTGCACTTGCAGCTTCATGTTCAATGTAAGCATATTGCACATGATTTTGAAATGAGTTTCAAGCTATTTAATTCCATTATTATGTTTCAAAATATCAAAGCAAACAAAATCGCAAGTAATATATTAGGCTTGCAGGCTGTCGCAGCGACGCCTCAAGTACCTTTATTGACATTCTCGTATTTCATGACTCCTGAATATTCAACCAGCATGTACAATTACAATTATAACTGGGTGCCAACCTATATGTACCTAACTTAACTTATCGGCTAGAAAGTGGCCATACAATGCTAGTATGTTACTGATTTTTACATGAATAGTCAGTTAACGCCAATTAGGAAATAAACATGTTTCTCAAATATTACATATGTTGGTTATTTCAATGTTGGAAACCTTTGAGATGGTTTCTAACCTTGCACATTGTTAATAGGTTCTACATCACTTTACGCGGTTCTTACATACATGCAATGTTCCCTGTACTTCATAAGTGAATATCATGTTTCATAGTTTCCATGCATATCCATATTATATGTATATATGATAACGTTTATGTATGTATGTATCCATGTTCTCGAATTCGGGGATAACTTCATAGTTTATGTTCTGTAATTATAAACTTACAATACATATATTTAAGTTCTCGAATTCGCGGATATATCTTCATAGTTCATAGTCGAATTATAAACTAACGAATACATAAGTTGGCACCCCACAGATTCGATCATACTACTCGTTAAACAGCAGGCATTAAACTCCAACAATCATGGTCCTATATCAGTTGGTCGTTAAGTGGTATGTGTCCTGTATCAATATCCGTGACGTCCGAGTATCCTTTAAAAGAGGTAATGTTATTCAGGCCCTGGGAGGTAGTATGACGTCGAGCACCCTGCCCACGTCGCCGTTCTTGGCCTCCAGCAGTGACGTCAGCCAACCGCCGTCGTCCGTGAAGCCCATCGACTTCAGCTGGGCCAGGGAGCGAGCCACCCGCGAATCTGATAAAGCAAGAGATAGAAAATGTTAAATGCATGTTTTGTGTTTACATAGAGGCGGATTTAGCAATCCAATATAGCCCCCACTCCCTTTTCAAGATCCTAGATCCGTTAATGTTAAAGCTTGGAATTGAAAGCTACCTGTTTGTCGCTACCAAACGGCATGGTACTACATGCAAGTACACACAATATGGCCAGTTGTTAACAATAAGATCAAAGGATTATATCAGTATTGCATCCACAGTTTTCTTGGTATCGGTATAAGTAAAACTTTAAAAAACGGTTCCCATACATGGCCTCCCTCATTGGTGGCCACACCTCACAAACGGCCAAAATTGTAAAGAACAAACATCATAAGAATGCGTTTAATTCATCCCGGTGAGCGGCAAGGCATCTCTCCATGCAGATTTCTTATTTCCAGGAAGGGAAGCATATATAGTTATCATAAGGGGAGCCGATGTATACCTTAGAACATGTCAATTGATTAAAGGTGCCTTTAAAAGACAAAAAGCTTCCCCTTATGGGATTTGAGGTCATCCTAACACCATTCGAATGTATTTGCATGTTTATGATGCACGCATTTAATACGTGGTCTCCAATAGGCAATAGATTCTACACACCTTCAGATTTGGCCCCCTGGTCCTCTGGCTTCTCGGGGTTGCGGAAGTTGAACTTTGTCTGGTCGGATTCTGTGTGTTTACTGTCTGTTACAGGGTCCTGTCCCTCTGTCTGTTCACCGGACCGTGACGTGGTGGGGGCTGGTGGGGCTGCTGGACTGGACTCGGTACTGTCGGGATTAGGGTTTACACCTGGGAATATAAAATGTACGATGTTGGTCAGTTACTTAAGTTCATATGGATATATTGGCACAATGCCTAATCAAATTGTATTGAAGTCAAAAGTAATTACATTATTTTGGATAGCAATAGGAATCTCTTTTAGTACAGCGTTTCAATTATTAAGTACATACACATAGAAAGAAAGAAAGCTTACAAAGAAGCGCTATTCATTTTTATGAAATTAATGTCAAATGGAAAAAGGTTTGAGGATGACAAAAACAATGTAGATCTGTAGGGTCTGCGCATGTATTGCGTCATACTGCTTCTTTATCAGAAAGGGCATGTCTCATTGAGTCTTATCTGAAGAGAATGCGTGTCAAACAGAAGTAATTTCCACTCCTAATATTTCGGAAATTAGAATAAGAAAAAGGTATTCAAACTTACCAAATTGTTGGAACATTCCTGACATCATTTCGAAAAGGTTCTGTGCTGCGGCCTGCCCCTGTGGCTTCTCCCCAGGGGGCCCGCAGCTGGCCGACGGTGGCGCCCCCTGGGGGTCGGACGCCCCCGTGTGGGCGTTCTGGGAACTAGCCGCAAAGTTCTGCCACATATCGGCCCAGGGACGCAGCACCTCCTCCAGGCGGGGCTGGGCTGGGCTGGCCTCCTGTTGGCCTTGGTCAGCGCCTTGTCTACTAGTACTGGGGGTAGGACCTCCCATGGCCTGGAAGAGGTTCCCGACCAACGGCCTCATCATCTCCTCCAGCTGTTCAAAGTCAAACTGTCCTCCAGCGGTTGCTCCGCCGGTTGCTCCTCCTGGGTTGCTGCCCTCCCCCACACGGCTCTGCTTCTCCTGGGGCTGCTCTCCCCCCTGCCTCTCCTCCTCCTTACTCGCCCGACGTTTGCCCCCCATGGTCTTGAACGCCTCACAGAAGTTCCCGGAGATCTCGTCCATCAGGGCCGAGAAGACCTGCGGGTCGAACTCTCCCGCATTGGTCCCCTTCTCCCCGTCGGTCTTGGATTCTTTCTCCGACTCGCCCGTTTCGGGTTGGTCCGTTTTGGGGGGGTGTGGCCGCATGGCTTCGGACCAGTTCTTCATGATGGTCTCTGCCATTTGGGGTAAGTTCTGCATGAAGGGGTTGTTGTCCGCGGATGCCTTAAACCCGCATGGACCTGCAGGCCCGGCTCGAAAACGGGGACAGAACCGGCGACGTGGTCCGCCCATGCCGCAGAATCTGGGCATGCTCCTCTGAAAGCACTGGAGAAATAGAAAACATAGATGATAGAAAATGAATAAGAGTTAATGTTACTGCCTGGTAAATGTTATCTCCTGCCTGATAATCTACTTGTTATAACTCACTATGCCTCAGTAAGTTGAAATGAAACCGGCTGTATTGTGTTGGTGTGCGATGGCATAAAGTATGCTGACAATGACAACTTATTCAATGACAATGCCAAAGACAATGAACTTTATTCTCATCGGATATCATCCACGTGGCTGCCTTCCTTATATAAATATTCTGTTCTTGTTTTTGTTAACGATGGAAACAAATTTGAGAATTAAGAAACAGAATAGGAAAAGAGCCTATTAAGATGGTTATGAATAATTACTGTCACAAAGAAACCTTATCCCCTGAACAATGAGAAGGAAATACATAAGAAAATGTTGATCAATTATTATAAAAGATTCACTTGTAAACGTCTGTGTAGGACTGTATACATACCGGTTCAATGGGCGTGGCGATCCTGATCATGGGGTGGTCCGGGTGGTATCCCTTTCCGTCACAAGTGGCGCACAGGTCGTAGTCGTAGCAGACGGCACACGTGTAGCGACGGCCGTAGATGGGGCCGTCACAGCCGTCACAGACCACTCCGGGGTGCACCTCGTCGGGGCTGCCCTTGTCTGGGGAATAGTTATGGAATAGTTAGAATAAAAAGTGAATCAGCTGATGTCAATCAATGTTGATAGGTCTACATCTATAAGAACATTGGCTCTTAGGTCCTTTTCGGTATTATCAGTTAATGAGGTTACCTGTTTGAAATGTGACATCATCTAGGCATGCAGAAAAATCTGTTGAAAAAAGATGAAGCAATTGCCATCAATTTTATGTCGGACCTATGATTGATTAGAATCGGATTGATTCATCTGCATATTCGAAACATGTGAGTAGTATAGGAAAATGACTGTTTTATAAGGCAATTATTATTGGTTTCTAATCGTCAAATAGTAAATTGATTATTGTGACTTCAGTATTTATAACTCACCTTTAATAAACATGTTGAGCGTGCCCTCTGGTGGTACGAAGGTTAATGCCAGTCGGACCTCCTCGTCACTGGACATCATAATAAAGTCACCGTCACTATCTGAAAAAGAGATTTACAAGGTTGAAGTATAAAAGCAATAACAACCATGTATCATTATTATAGGGCCTATAACAATGACTGTTTACTTTCATGTCGTTTATAATGTGGTTGCTTTGTTTAATTCGGACGCACAGTCATAGGCTAACTGTCTTAAGCGAATTGTTAAAGCAAAAGTTGAGTGCATGGAGGTAAACTATTTCTCAATATTGTTTTCTGATGTAATGTTTAGAAACGCATAGTAATATGTTAGTAACATCTAATAGGGGCCTATAGGACTTCATCTATTCAAAGTTACCATGCATTCTTGTATATTTTTGATTGTAAGCCAAATGAATCATTTTAGACATTTTTTTTTAGCAAAAAGCTTGTTTACCTTTCCAATACAGGGCGAAGTTGTCAGGTGTGAGTCCCGGGAAGATTTGGCTTATTTTGCCTGACAGACCGATGTAGGAGGAAATGATGTCAGCGTCGGCCATGAACCTGCGCGTGACGTCACGCCTTCCGTCCGGGGTGACGAGGGTTGCCTTTATCGACGTCATTCTGCAAAGTACAAATCGGTCAGTTATCACAAACGAAAAGTACTTTAATACTAAATATGGTCAAAGTTCTTGTCTATTACCAGTGGTTGGAGAATACAGCCAATTGAAACAGTTCTAAATTGTTGTTTCTATAGGCTTGTACAACTTCCGGTATTTTTTGCACAAAGCAAAGAATGACATAACACAATATCAATGGACAAATATGAGATGACATAATTACTGTATCCATCGTATACATGCAGCGCATCGTATATGGATATCAGGTGAGGGATAAGATCAACTAGCTCATGCAATCCTAGACACAGCCCTGCATGCATAAGCCAATAGGCCTATATAGTCTATAGTATACCTATAATATATATCCCGTATACATCACTAAAGCTGAACATTGCCACTTCTTTTTTCAGTATGATTCTATTATGCGTTTAAAGGTTTCGGTATGATAGTTCCTCCATCCTCTCCCATTGAAATTATCATTCCAAATCATTTCTTTGGACCTATATATACGAAGATCCAAGATGATAATAGGTCCTAATAGCGATGCGTTACTTATTGTATGGCGAAAAGAAAACAATTATTTAATTTTCTTTGAATTTCAATAAAACATAAGAGGGCAAAAGTATAGGCCTATATCAAAATAAAAGTACATACCTCTCAAGTGTATAAGTTTTGCCTTCTGAACCAATGGATACCAATGGCTGAATAATATGTTGATGTGTCACTTATTCCAATATGCCTGTTCCTTCGACTTTAGATTATTACTGCTGTCTATGAGAACGTCAGTGTCAGGTGTCTTCTAATGGTGATCTGGCTATGTAGAGGCGCGAGTAGGCTGTTTCTCCTGTGAGATCTCTAGTCAGAGTGTGAGGAGGCATACTTCCAGCGGGGTTTATGTACAACCAGTCAGGTTCTTCTGGCGCCTTCTGTTGCCTTCCACCCCTGAGCGATATTACATGAATTTCGCAGAGTCAGAATGACAACATGCAAAACTGGGACAGGATTAACAACAAGATCGACCCATTTGACATGCGCGTTGGGTTCGGAGTTTCGTCATGGTGCACGATGACTCATGTCACGGGCCCAGAAGCACGGGCTGTCGACGCCGCTGATCCCTCCAGCCCCACAGGTAGGGTTAAAATACAGGACACCTGCAGGACGGTCATGGGATCGAGCAGATTAATCACCATTATTAATAGGGAAACATTAGATTGGTTGGTTGTATCATATAACAGAGAACTAAATAACATCCGTTTTTCGTTGCATGTGCATGGTTTAAAAGGCTTGACATTTTCGTATATTTTATGAGACATTATTATAATATAATGATATGGTTTTATTGAGGAACATAATTATAGCAAGCCAAATTGCATTGACCCGCCATCTATGGTTTTATTCTAACGTCTTCATTATATTTACTTGTCTCCTATAGCATTCAAATTTATGATTGGGGATATAGAAGATCATGTGATAATATACGGTTTAGAAAGCATGACATTTTCATATATTTTATGAGGCATGGTTTTATTGAGGTTTTTTCTAACGTCCATAATCACATAACTTCACGTCTCCTATAGCATTTGAATCTACGACTGGTGATGTTTCGGGGGCAAAATAAAATGATCATCTGATAATGGATTTATGCGCATAGGGGCCTACCCCATGTCAAGTTTACAAAGCAGCAATGAAGAACATGATGGACACCGAAATGGAACATTTTCTATTTCCATTTTGCTAGGCTTCAACAATTGTTTTATGCATAATGTTTCATGCATGGTATCGAAATATACAATGTATTTAGTCGTTTTATCTAAGCCATTCCGATGGTTTGCACGGTATGCATGGATATGCATAATGATTTTTGAGATGACAATATATTCTGTCTATTGATATGAAATACGAAAAGAATATTTATGGAAAGGGATTATTTTACAGAAAATAGAAAGTTATGCATGGATGAATAGCAAGGATAGACATACGGTAGGATGTGCTCCCCTACAGGAGCGCACATGTCAGTTTCGATACAATACTAGGCCTATGATGGGAAACACCGCAATGGAGTAGTCAAACACCTAAATGAAAAAATAATCAGGGTGCACTCAAAGGTTACCTCCTGTGGACAGCTGATGGATGCATTGATCATGATATTAATCACGACAGGGATACTAGGATTATGTCTTGGAATTCATAGATCGTTTTAAAATCAGTATGGCTAAAAGAATTGTATACTCATTGACCAAGAAGTGAGCAGAAATTGAATCAGAGGTGAATACATCGGCGAAATTGAATCGGCGGATCCAAGAGGTGGGGCTCCAGGGGATCCTAAACCCTCCTTTTTTTTGTAGACACTAGATTAAATTTCTTCAATGCTTATTCCCTGAGGACAGCTGCAAAATACAAAACTAATCAAAGCAATAAGCCCATCCCAATTTATACCAACAATGAAGTTTACCATTCATGAAATATTAACAAAATTGCTTCTGTACTTATTCCCTGAAGAGAGTTGCACAACACAAAATTACCCAAAGCAATTTGGTTGTCAGAATGCTCCTAAAATTTCTTAAATCTTGAAACTGTAAAAATGTGACCTTACATTTTTTTACTTTTCCACATAGGAACCAATGGTTCATCCTGTCTATCCAACCTCTAATGTCCAATTCTATTTTGCCCTGAAATACAGCAGGCAAACCTGCATATTGAACTATTGTTAATGTTTGATTTAATACTGCGTGATGAGTGTATAACTAAGTATCCATGAGTCGTTTGTCCAGAATGTCTGAGTCGATCAGACTGCGTTTAAAGTTAGCTCATTCACTTCCCAATAGTTCAAAAGAAATGAACGATGAGGGAGCTCTTAATGTGAAAGGGTTTTTATTCAATAAACATCTCATCCCGAGTCAAAGCCACGATGTATAAGTCTCCATCAGTCCACCTCCCATCTCCTATCAGCAATCAACCACATTTAGAATACAAGTCGTTCCAACACATCTTAAACCGTTCTAGCGCTTAGCTCTATCACAATCCTATGTCCGAGGTAGTTGGTATAGGTAAACTCCAGTCTGCTACGCGGGAGCCGATGTACTTACTCCAAGTAGCTCCTTTGCTAAACTTATTCAGCTGACATTCTCACTAAAACTGCTTGCTCCTCACTTGCAACGCCTTTTATACTGGTTAACAGGTGGCGCTGGGAGCGTAAGATATTTCTTTCTAGAAGTAGACTAGACGTAGACTTGCTAAGCCCGATCCTTGTTAGATTATACAACATGATGATATATTAAAAGTGCTAAGCTATTAGTACAATATCTGTCAATTGATAAAATAAATTTTAAAAATGATAATGTTTTATCAGTACTTGGGGATATATAAAAACACAATTCTTGCTTATATTTAAGTAATCCCAAGTCTTGGAGACAAGGATAGCATATGTCTATTTTGTCCAACCCTTGTCCGACCCCAGGATATACCCAATGTGGGATGGGCTTTTTTGGTTGCCAGATTGCATTTTTATATTGGTATTTTCCCTGCAGGAACCAATGTTAAAGACTATCAGCCCAACCTATGATGTCCAACCCTACTTTGCCATGAAATGCAGCATTTTTGATTGGCTGGTAAACCTACAAATCAATGGATCGGAAGATATTCAAGAAGTTATAATGTTTAAGTGCTTGGGGATATAGAAAAATATGATTCTTGCTTATTTCAGTAATCCCAACTCTAGGAGACAAGGATGGCTTATAATGGTAATTTTGTTCAACCCTTGTCCAACCCTGGGATAGGTATAGGCCTAGGCCTATCCAATTTTGTTTTTCCTATACCCAATGAAAATACTTACCAGATTTAACAGATTCAAGCCATGTCAGAAGTGCACGATCTGTGTAAATCTGGTGTTTTTAATTTTCTTTTTTTAAAGGGGGATCAGGGTTAGCCCTCCTCCCCCCCTCCGAGCACATGCAGGCTCTGGATCCGCCTCTGGCCTATCTAAACATACTAAACCACCCCCGTGACTCCCTCCCCTGCATTTAATAAATTACGTTGATTTTTAATTCTCACTTGGGAAGGCGATTCGGTAAAAGTAAAGGGTATCGTAATAATTCAGTAGGCCTATTTCTGCCAGTCTGAGTCATTCTCAATCTCATGTGACTATCAGCCATCCCTGAAGCGCACCGGATAACATAACCACACTGTCCCCTAGTGAGAGAGCGCCGAACTAGATCTTTTTGAGAGCGGGCACCTGCCGGCCCCAACTTTTACCCACTACAGGTGTGACTTCCGCTTGCTAAGTTGTGGGGCTGTCTGCTGTCAAATTGTGGGTCTTCTGCGAAATTCATTAGCCCTACAAAGCCATGGACGGTCAAAAAGAGCAGGAGGAGAAGCTGAGAGAGGCTGCGTGTATTGGGGATGAGGACACGGTGCGATCTTTGTTAGAGACCGGCGTCAACGTCAACTCGCAGCATGCAATGAACGGCTGGTGAGTTGGGGGGGTCTCGGCCGGCCTGTCCCTGGGCTGGACTGGACTGTACAACTAGATCTATATAGATCCACCTGATCACCTGGCCAGTCAAGCGTAATCTTGAATCATATTTATTTGATAATGATTTTATGCAATCTGCTTTTTCATTACACAAGCTGAATAACGGTTGTGACAAGCAGGTAGTCTAGTCTAGACTCTAACCTTTGACTAGACTAGAAACCCCTGACCCTGTCCGAGACTGAGGTATCTGAGGCCAGTGTCAGTGAGGATTCGATCCCAGGCAGGTGCTGAGCCTGGGGATCTTTTGAGCCCCGCAGGGACGGATTTAGAGGGGGCGCATGGGGCGTGCGCCCCCACCCCCACCCCACCCCCCCTCCCCTTTTTTTGTGTGCCCAAATTCCGATTTTTTAAATGTAAAATTCAAGACCTTGGAGGGGTGGTCATGACCTATTTTAATTTGTGCGCCCCAGGCCCCCTCCTTTCCAAAATTCCTGGATCCGCTCCTGCTCCGGCAAAGCTGGAACATATTGTTCCAAATAGCCATTGTGCACACCTCCTGTGCTTCTAGCGGCCATTACCAAGATGTACCTTAATTGGATCTACGTGTCCATGCCACGAACGCATTTAGTCCAGCCCTGCAACAGGACCAACAGGGTTGAATCTTATTAGACCTAATGATAATAATATATTTTATTGACAACTGAAAGTCTACAGAGGCTTATGTGCCATTTCCATGTCTATCAACATCTACAACATTATTACAGTAAGACACTAAACTACACTACAGCTACACATGAGTGACAATATGTTATGGGAAGACATGTATATAATGTACAAACATTTAAATACAGTAAAAGCATACACATGGCATTAAAGTTGGGGATCATGTAGTATATATAATATTAGTTTTGTGCTGCTTACAGTGATCCTTTTGATTTTTGTCTTGGATATAATGGGTATAGCAGCATTCAGATCTATGCTTACTCTATTCATTCCTAACTTATGGGGGAAAATGCTGTAGGCTGAGCCAGAGCATAGGTAGCACCATCTATTCAATGTGGAGAATCCAGGTGGAGGTAGTAATGTGAGATCACTTGTGATCATGAGAGATTTTATAGCACCTTAAAGTAGGAAAATAATGTTTATCAGACCCCCTCCTCTGGATTTTACAAGATCTTTCTGCTTTGAAAACTTTTGTTTACAAATTGCGCTAGGGTTTTAATCGGGTTAACATCTTCCGATGTCAAATGAGATGCTGTCGTTGCAGGAGTTCCCTTCACTGGGCGGCCAAGCGGGGCCATGTCACAGTGATCAGTCGGCTACTACAGGGTGGGGCCTCCACTGACATGAAAACGGCCAAAGGCGAGACAGCAGCAGACCTGGCCACCGACCCCGCCGTGCACAAAATGTTAGGAGGTGGTAAGTTATTCCTCTTTTACACTGTGCATAACATGTATTGCGCGTTTTGAGTTTTCTACCTGGATTACAGACCATGCGTTCATCGGCGTGCTCATGGACTGTGAGTAACTGCATTGAATTGCATTTAATCTCATATCTGTTCATTATCATCATCATTAGATGCACTGAAAGTCATAGAATGCAATACAGCTACGTTTCATACAGATACCGGTACACAATTATCAATAGAAAAAATCGACAACGATAACCAGTTGCAACCAGCTTTGGGGACTGTGCCCCGTATTATATGTGCACCCAAATATCTCTGAATTCCACGGTTTTCTTTGACATTTAGCAGGTGAAGTAAACGGGAACGCGCCCCAGCCGGAGCTGAGCATCACCCCAAACTACCTGCGCCACCCGCCCTTCCCGTTCTCGTCGTCCGGGGGTCAGATGCCCGCCAAGACCTACCCGCCCGCCGCGCCCCCTACCGACAACGCCCTCCTCACGGGGCACGTGACCAGGGCGGCGGGCTACAGGGCCCCCAACCCCAACATGGACGACGGTACGAGTTGTTTTTAATTGCAAATTTCTTTTTCTTTTCTTTTTTCTCTTTTTTTAAATTTTACCAATAATATTGATGTTGACCTAGGAAAATATGTGGGTTTTTTTTGCGTTTTTTGTATGCCACCACAAGGTTCCACAAAATTTTTTTTAAAAAACCTTGAGAGAATTATTATATCAATAAACCGTGATAGAGAGAACTTAATTATATTGGGTGATTTCAATATGAATTATCTAAAGGGATCAGACAAATCAAAATTAAAACAGTTTGAAAGAAAGTATTCATTGGAACAGATTATCAAAACTCCGACTAGAGTCACTAAGTCGACTGCTACTACTATTGATTTATTGTTCACAGATATTAAAGACGTCCACACAAGTGGTGTCATGAACTATAATATTAGTGATCACCTCCCAATATTTCTTACCATTAAAAAAATACGGAACAAAATTAGGAAACTGAGGATTAAAGGCCGGTCATATATGCGATATGATAAGAACAGTTTCATTCAACAATTAGTTGCTAAGAATTGGAATCAGTATGATACATTGAACAATGTCAATGACTTGTGGACCATCATGCATAATAATATAACACAAGTATTAGATACCATGTGCCCTATCACTGACCTAACAGTTGCTGAAACCAAGCCTCAATGGTTAACCAATCAAATCATAGTTAGGATGCGGACAAGGGATAAGTTATATAGGAAGGCTAGGAAATCTAACTTAGCGGAAGATTGGGATGTTGCACATACTGTTCGAAATGCATTAGAAATGGAGATTAAATCATCAAAAAGGGATATGGTTATTCAGTATTTAGAAGAAAATAAAAAGAACCCGAAAAAATTTTGGAGGAAAATTAAAGAAATTTTACCTGGCACCGCATCCAATGAGATTGGTCAGTTAAAAGATGAGGCCACTGGTAGGGAATTCAATGGTATTAATCTCAATGATTATATAAACGAATACTTTGCCAATATTGGGAAAGTATTGGCCTCCAAATGTACTCCCAACTCTAATACATATGGAAATCATGCTGGACAAGTTATAGATATCTTTTTAAGGCACATAACAATAGAAGAATTGGACAAATGTCTTCGAAATATTGATATTTCAAAATCTTCAGCAATTGATAATATAAAAACAATGGTTTTAAAAGACACCTTTGATTCCCAAAAAGATAGACTTCTTTATTTATTCAATAAGTCTATAGAACAATCCTGCTTTCCTGATGATTGGAAACTTAGTACAATTACCCCTTTACCTAAAATAGAAAAACCAGGGACTGCATCTGATCTAAGACCCGTAGCTTTAACACCACTCCCAGGCAAACTTTTAGAAAGTATAGTCTGTAATCGATTACAAGACTATCTAGAAGGAGGTGACATTTTGTCTAGATTCCAGCATGGTTTCAGAAAAAAACATTCGACAGTGAGTGCAATTACGGAATTACTACATGGAATTTATACAGACATAGATACTGGTACAGATCCCTACGTGATTTTCCTGGACTTTAAGAAGGCATTTGACACTGTTCCCCATGCAAATTTGATAACCAAATTAGGTAAAATTGGGCTAAATCAACATAGTATTAGATGGTTTGAAAGTTATTTAGAAAATAGAACTCAGCGTGTTAAATTGAATAGTCATGTGTCTAATAATTTACCCATAACGTATGGAGTACCCCAGGGAAGCATATTGGGACCTGTCCTGTTCTCGATCTATATAAATGACATACAAGATGTTGTGAATTGTGGCATACAACTTTATGCCGATGACACTGTAATTTACCATCCAAATGAGATCATATTGCAACAGGAACTCAATAAAGTAGCAAATTGGTGTAATAATAATCTCTTGACAATAAATGTAAAAAAGTCCCAATGGATGCAAACTTCTTTGATAAAGAAATATCACACACAAACTGATCTTTTTCAAATAGAAAATACTTCGTTGAAAAACGTGGACCAATATAAGTATTTGGGAATTACAATTGATAAAAACCTATCCTTCTCTCAACATTTGACTACATTGGTTGGTAATTTACAGTTAAAACTGAACTACTTTAAAAAAATTAGATATTGCCTGACCTTCTTTGCAGCCAGAACAATCTACGTCACCACAATACTGCCGATACTGGAGTATGCAGATTTTATTTATGACCAAAACCTTAATTATGTGAACATTAAGTTGCAGAAATTGCAAAACCAAGGACTCTATATTGTCAAAAACCAGCATATGCTGAGATATGACAGACGGCAATCAACAGACCAAATACATAGAGACTGCAAGGTGCACAGATTAGTTCATCGACGAAGATGTCATTTACTGCACTATGCATATACTTTGTTAGATGAACCTGATATTTTAGATAGAAGGGAACTGAGAACAAGAAGACATGAAGGTCCTCTGTTCATAGTGCCTAATTACACCCAATATAAATTTCAAAGAAGTCCTAAATATAGAGCACTTCAAGAATGGAATAGATTGGATGTACATGTACGCAATGCCCTGGACAAAAAATCTTTCAAGAAATGTTTGAAAAACTCAATTGCTAATCCATATGTAAAGGTTCTTTTCTAAGGAATTTACAATTGTTTTCTGTTGAAAGAATTTAGTCACTACTCCATCTCATCTCATACATCATCCCAACCACTAACTGCCGTTCTAACGGCAAAGACAATAATACTTGAGTTGTAACTTGACGGTACCCCCACTCCCAACATTTCTCAGAATTATATTGTACATAGTGGGAGTGGGTGGAAGAACGGCGATGCCGAACCCTTTGACCCAATAAAAACCAATTCAAAAAAAAAAAAAAAAAAAATGTACATTTACAGTCGATTTTTCTGAAGTTGTAAGATGCTTAGATATAATGTTAGATAGGATAGTGGTTTCTATTTCCTGTCTCAGAAACATAATAGATATTGTCGTACTGGAAACCAAAATATCTCACAACTCTAATAGCCTTTGTCGTAACCGTAGGTCTGCTGGTGGTGCAAATAATATATCAGTGAACCATATATGAATTTGATCACTATATTCATTATTATATTTATCATTAAGAACTTGTATAATTATGGATCGTTTCAGAGTTAGTCATCAAGGCCCGTCTGGCAGGCACTGGAGACCCAGACATCATCGAGGTAGAACTGCCCTACTCCAACCTGACGTACGACAACCTTCTCACCACCCTGGCCAAGGAGCTGAACGTGGACAGGCGCGCCGTGCAGAAGGTGCGCAAACTGCCCAACACCATCGTCCGCAAGGACAAGGACGTGAAAAGACTCAAGGACTTCCAGGAGATTGAGATCATCCTGACCACCTATGCAGTCAGTCAACATTCGAGAAATTGTGGAGGGCCAACCCCTCGGCATATCGACGTGGTCTATTAATCGTTATAAAAACCTCATTAGTCGACGTTATTCCTAATTTTGCTATTAGTACGTTTTTTTCCTCACGGCAGAGCTTCCTGCAGAATTGGAAGCAATATTGCATATGCGAACTGATTGCAATGGATAATCTAGTCGCTAAAATATGACAGTTAGCCCACCTTCAGTATGTAATTGCTTTAATTTCAACTTAGGATTGGAAAGGCTTCCATATTTCCACTCGACTAGCACACGTTTGTAGTGATTGTCAACGTATTGGACATAAAGTATTTGGTCAAATACATGTTTATGATTGAGAATGTGTTCATCCACAGATAATGTTTTCGATTGGAGTTATTGACATACTCACGGCTAAGATGCACATGGATTGCTTCCTTCATATTTCATAGCTATTTTCAAATGATTCACAAATTCTCACTTGAATGATTTTTCATGTTTGCTCAAATATTCATAAAAATATCAGGTTGTATTGGTTGTGTTCCCATCTGAAAATATTGAACTAGCTCACCATGGTGGCATAATTTCAGTGAAATAGACGTGAGAACATGTTATAGATTTAAATTATTTTCCGTCGACTCATCCACTGGTCTTTAGGAATAAATACTTGGGGTTCCTGCAAGCGTTTTAGTAGAAATATACGGTACATGATTATAAGGTAGAATTCTGTAAGTGTTACTTCCTGTGGCTGAATCTATGCATTTACATGTCTCCTTTCGCTCCTGGTTTTGAGCCTTTGTACAACAAAACGCTAAGTTCCTTGTACCTTACTTTGACAAATAAAGTTCGTTAAATAGTTTGTGAATAAATGAAGATGATGCAAGTACATCGCCCCATCGGGAAACATAGAGACAGAAACACCATACATGTTGTCAACAGTTAAAATTCATGACAATTTTAATTGTTTAACTTTTACGAATTATAGGGTATTCATAATTATTTCTTTTGACATAGTCACATTTTATGTTATTTATTAAGATAAATGGTGTTTTGATTTGTAAATGGTATGATATATGAGTTTATATTATGTATAAAGTGTATGACATTATATTAAGTGGCCTTGTCATAGTAGTCTATACTATATTAACTGACTGGTGCTTTTTGCAATCATATTCGCCATACATTCGCTTATAAACACTCGTGATTATTGCGTAATAAAGTATTTGGCTGATAGCTATTCTTTACAGCTGTTGATATTTCTGTTGATATTTCTTCCAACAAAGTTACTACCAATGCAAGGTGTTTTGAAATCATCACCTAACTTATAGGGTGTTGATCAATTAAGGTATCTTTTTATTTCAGATGTGTATTTATGTAGGGGGGGGAGGATCGAGGGGGGGATGGGGGTCAGGATCGCATGACAAAACATGAAAAGGGGTGGAGGTGGGGGTGGGGGGTGTGGTCAAAAATAGCATGACAATTTATGGACGGCCTCTTGAGGCTGATCCGATATATGACTTTATTTTCCCGAAAATGTACCTAGATCTTTATAATAATAGATCTAGCCTCTCAAAATATTCAGCACAAGTATCTGGTATGAGTTAGATTCAGATTTATAATTATTATTAATTATAAATTATAATATTATAAGCATGTAGGAGATAGAGGGTCTACTGCAAGTTGTGGCGCCAAATACTATCCTTACGGTTAGTTACTCAAAAAGCCGACAGGTGGCGTGTCGCTAATCAGTTTACAGGCGCGCCACCTGGTGGTTCGAAACGTCACAACAAATTGAACCGGAAATTGATGTAAAAGGTTATCTCAGACACTTTGGCCTTTCTGACGACAAAAACAAGACAATGACCACCCTCCTGCTGCACAACGGATGAAAAATGGACGATCACCGAAAAGGTAGGTGTGGAGACAGAACCGAGGAACCCCAAGAGCAGGCTTTTGAGGTGCATTCTCAGCCCAGGTCTGTGTAAATCAGGTTCAAAATGTTGGCACTAAAGAGATTTTCTTGCTCTCACTCTCACTCAGTCAGTCTCTGTCTCAGCCTCAGAATCAGAATCAGGCTCAAGTCAAGTACTAATTTAGGTTCATCTTCAGCCATATCTGTCACTAGTAAGTTCTATGTAAAGTGTAAACTTGTGTAGGCCCTGATATATTCTGCCAAGTTGATAAGAAAGTGAGGTTGTTCGTCCTTGGGTTCCTTTTCAATTTCAATGTGTTTGCAGATCATCTGGCTATGGCATCTCATCTGGTCTATCATCCAAAACTTGTTCATGAACATGAGCATGGTATTTTCACCAAAGCCGAAGGGATAGGGAGATAAAGTGTATTTATAACCAATATATCCCTTCTTATGCTTGTTCGTAGACTCTTTCAGGGCTTGCCAAATCATACAAATCTGGTTGCCCACTGGGCAACTAGACTCCTGAATATGGTTGCCCAGCTACAAGATGTGGTTGTCCAGTAACATTTAAATAGAATCACGTACAAGATGTGGTAACACGTTAAAGTTTTAATAGAGTAAGGTAAAATAAATCTAAGTTCATAATACCCAAACCGTTGTGACTAGACTCTGGTTGCACGCTGGGTAACTCAGGCCCTCATTTTAGTGGGCCAGTAGATCTACGACTTTTTGGTGGTCCTAGGCCATTGAACACCCAATTTGTCAAGCCCTGCCGTTTGGTTAAATGTTTCTACCTCGAAACCAGGGCCCATGTTTTCATAACTAATTAGACTTAATCAGGGAAATTTTGATCAGGGCCCCAAGATCAGTAATTTTGTCATTTACCAAAATTGATGGTGTTATTGCAAAATAGTAACCAAGGAGGGATAGATCTACTCAGATGTATTCATGACAGACAGAATCTCTAATCGTGAGACACTGATCAAAATTTCTCTTATCAGCCAAATAAGTTATGAACATATGGGCCCAGATCTACATCTAGACTACTGTTAGATCTACCTAGACATCTTTAATGAAATTTTAGAATTTTTAAAACTTTGAGATAAAAGCAAATCATTGAAATCATAACTGGGAAATGTACTGTGGGACCCAAAAGCCACAGGGAAATGTATTGTGAAAGTTGAATGGTGACCCTAATGTCATGCAAGTGATAGAATCATTTATCCTATTTACTTAGGAGGCAGGCACTTGTAGTGCCTCAAAAAAAGTCTAGACTGTTGACTGCTTCTGATTTCTGGGAGTTTTCTCATTGTGCAAGTGTGATGATTGGTACCAGTGACATGTTTCAATAGTTATGGTAACAAAATGCATGCATCGATTTTTTTCTCTGAAAATAGGAATTTCTTTGATCTAAAACCAATGTACTTTTTACATGGAGGCCTAGTTAAAAAAAAAGTCGATCCGTCCTTACATTTTCAAGATTCTCAAATGGTAATCAAAATTTCAGATTCTTAAATCCAAAACCATCAATAGGGCATTTCATATATATTGAAGAATGTTGGACTACTCTCTCCATCCATTCCAGGTATTCAGGTTTTGATATTGGAATGTATCTAGGTAAGGTGTCCAAGGTAAGGACTCCAAGCAGTTAGACCTATCAGTATTTTGAATTTTTAACCTGCTCCTTAGGTACTACTTCAGTACCTGGTATTCTGTCTTATGTAAACTGGGAGAGGGGGGATGCGATTTATTTTTATCAAGTTTGTCTGATTGGATAATTCGTCTTTTCTGAGACCAGTTGATTTTTGAATGACATTTATGAGACTAGATAGTCATTACATTAACTTGAGAAGGAAACCCAGTGAAGATTGTAAATAGTGGGAATGATCAAAGAACCTGAAACTTGCCAATATAATTATGAAATTCTTTGTTCATTATCTTATCTATCCTCGATGTTCTATTTAGTAAGTTTAAGGCCGTCTTATTTGTAAAAAAATAAAAAAGTGTCAGTCCCGACTGAAAACAATCAGCCAATAACTTGATCAGCTATTGAATGGACTATAGACTGTGCGGTCCTAACTACCTTAGATGTTATGTTTGCGTGTCTTTTTTTTTTTTTTACCTGACCCAGATATTTATAGGTAGCCCCCCGCATGTACAGTACGTGTTGTTTAATTGATCTTATCACATAGAATGTACGTTACATGGATCTCGTAACAGATCAGTGATCGTCAGTACACGTTTTACAACAATGTTTCCGTAATTCATCTACCTAGATATTTATTCCACCCCATTTTCAAGTTGTAGCAGCTTCTGATTTGGTTGTGACTGACACGTTGGCTGATCTTCAGTAGACCAAGAAGTTTAAGATTTATGTTTTGACTAGACAACTCAAAATTAATCGGCGCGTTCGGAATTCGACCGAAGTCAGTGCAGACTGGGAAGGTCATTGTGTAGAGCTCGCTAATCAAGATAACATTGTTAATCGTAGGGATTTTAGTCAATTATGTATCGAATACAAGAAAGTTGTTCTAGAGTTCTGCCGCTATCAATAACCTTACCGAGCCAAATGTGGGAAATTTGTTGGCTGTTAATCTGTAAGGCCCGTGGATGTAGGGAGACCTATATACCTACTTAGCTGTACTGATGATTAGAGGACCGACCCTATTTCGCCAAACTCGGTCCATGATTCTGAGGGGATGGGAATCACCCCGTACTTTGGGTAACAACCCAGCGGACACACTGATGTTGAATCAATGGTGGTTGTTGGTAGAATTTGCAAATTGAATTAACGTTGAGCAACTTTGATTCAACCAATCAACATTGATTCAACATTGGTTTTTGGCTGAAATTGTTAATTGAATCAAAGTTGAGAAATCAAGCCACTCAAAATAACAAAATTCAACTGAAGATTCTGTTTTTCCCCTTTTTTCCTTTATCCATAGTCCTCCTGGACAAGGTTTGGAGTCCTTTTTATTTCTCTATGTGTGTGGGAGGGGGGGGGGGGTCACAATCATCTAGGTAATGTGTAGATGTGATAAGAGAATATATGAAGTGTCTGTATCTCAAACCATATATGTCTGATTTTTTTTCCTTATAAAGTAGCTAAGTACTCTTCCAAAGTTAGGTCTTAGGTAGGTCTTTAAAAAGTCTCAATTTGATTTCTAAAAAATATGCATAACTGTTAGATAATTCTCATGATTTACGAACGCGCCCTTCCATCCTGACCCTCTGACTCTGAAGCTCCAACCACATGTAGCCTGATACTAGTCAAACCACTTCACCTCTGCTCGGAGATGGTTGGATTGCATCCTCCGCTGGGAGAAGGTTGGTGTGCAGCCATGCTGAGCGTGCAGCTGCTGGTTTCTGGCGGAATAAACACCCCGTCACCGAGGCACACATGGAACCAGCGCATATAGCATGGCACACTTAGATTTGCCTCCAGAGAGGGCATTGACTCAGTCCGCAGCATGACACAGAGGGGTACAGCATACAGGCTTACAGCCAGGGCACTTTATACACCACATGGCAACTGGGGCAAGGAAGCCAAAAACAGCACTGGCCCAGAAAACTATAGAAAATACTAAGATTAATGAGACATACTTGCAGTACATGTTAGACTTTAAATAGGTGACAGGCGCTCTAACATGCACGTATATGTGCCGTTGGATTACTGTTTACCTAGTCAGACTGTACAGTGGTGGAAAAAGCGGTCACAGGGGAGAAGAGTAAACTTGTTTTTGGCGACAAGTTAGCCCGATTGTGGTCTACCAATGTGGTCTTGATTTAAAAAGGAACACATCATATATATTGTATGCAGCTCCCAATCTGCACAGCTTGGATGAGGTTTACCATTTCCACTGGATTAATTTGAAGCACTGTAGCTGATTGTGGATCATACTTGGGTTGAATTTAAAGTATAAATTTTGGAGTTTTTCTTGTTTTACATCAGATGAAATTAAGAGGCCTTTGCTCACCCAGCCATGGTGAGAACGAGATCGGTTTCAGGTGGGTGAATTTATGTGTTAAATTGACTGAAAATAATGAGTTTGTAAGTGGATGGTCTTACAGTGAAAGATAGTTTAACTGGAAATAACCACAGTGGCACTTGGTCAGGTCAATGATCTGCTAATTAGGAAGTGAAGGTTATGGCAATAAAGCACTAGGAAGTCTGATCTTATTGAAATAAAGATTATACTTATAGGAAGATTAAAGCAATTATTTTATGGGTATTTGTACCTAGCCAGGTAGTGGTAGACTGTAATACACGTTTGCTTAGTCTAATTGTAATACAGGAAATGATATGTATAGCTATTTAATGACAGTGAAATGAGGATAATTGGGGTTAAAAAAAACATAGATAATATATGACATAAATTGCCATTTGCATTCTTTTGAAAAAGAAGCCGTGTATGCCCTAAGTACACCCAGCATACTGCATTAAACTATTGATATGTTTTTTTCTTTCTTGAGTGGTACGCTTAATGGATTTTCCAGTATGAATATAGCATGAACCTGACATTGTCGATAAGTGTCGTTACATTATACGCTAATATGCAGAGTCCAATGTTGACAGCTGGGGGTGGCGCGAGGCCATATCGATCTGCACCTATTACAGATATACATATATACACACCTAGTGCATACAAAATATGGGAGAAACTGAGATATTGTGTGCTTTTATGCTGACAAACACTCTGTATGAATCCTAATCCCGTTGTGTTCCAAATGCTCTGAAAAATGATCGTGTAAGACAAGTCATCGACATTTTTGACACTTGAACACATCTCTTTACCTGGAGGTCTACGGCTTTGTTATACAGGAAGTCGATATGGACCGTTTCAGACAGGCTTGAGACTTGATTGAAGTGTTCGTCTAAGCCATAGGTTGTAAAAAACCACAACAAAAATATCATAAGCTAAGTGAACGAAGTGGGGCCATTAAAGGATACAAGTCCGTCCATGTATCGCAAACTAAAACATTTATGTCAATTTTCATTTTCTTTCCTTCTTTTTTTTTAGCCACGTCTTCAATACCATTTATGTCAGAATTGATTAAAATCGCCCAGTCACTGTTACACATAGTCTGGGCAATGCTAACAGAAGGTGTTATGTATAATGGAGTAGTAATTACCTAACAGGTGCTTAGAGAAGGCCAGGTGGGCGTGGGGGGAGGTGGGGGGGTCAGACCGTACCAGCTCCAGGCCCAGGTCTCAGTGTATACTGGAGCCTGGACGGACCTGGAGGGTCTTGTACAAATACGGCAGGTGAGCCCGGCGCCCAGCCTACACATTACACCATCGATAATTCCCTCTAGGTTTCCCGCATGTAGAGGCACGTGCGTTTTTTATATATAAATATCCTGTGTGACTTGCACTCAGATTTTGTTTAGACAGAGACCTTCCGTAGATTGGCTGTAGTATCTGTCTAGTTTAGTAGGCCTTAGTAGTCTGAATAGGTGGCATGTATGTGAAAACATTGCCAAAAAAAGAAAAGAATCTCTGTTATTTAGGGTAGATATGTAGGGCGTGACAACGGTGACCAGTCGTTTTAGGGTAGGTGGACGTGATTATTTGACAACCATGGCCTTTCTTGTTCCCTTTTAGACCCAATTACAGAATTAGAACCAGCATGACTTATGATCTAAGTGTGTAATTCAAGTAACGCACACAGAAGTAATCGTTACATCTAGTTCCACCTAGCGTCTCGGGGAGGGATGGGGGATCATTTTACCGTGCATTGTGCCGTATCGCTGGTTAAACAGAGTAGGATCAATGTTATTTTAGTAAAACTATTCTTTTCTTTTTATATCTATTCTAATTTGCCTATACAAAAATGATACAATAAAGTAAATTTACGCATGTTCCACCATGCCCACGTCACAGAATTTAAAATTCTTCCGTAATTTAGAGACTTTCAGCTCTATTCATTTCGCTTACGGAACCACAGGACCAGTAGTACAGGGATGTCAGTTTTCCAATTTTTGTCGCATTTCAGATTTTTTCTCTAAAGCACTCCCAAAAGTCTGTTTCAAAATTTGATGTTAAGAACATGTTTCACAACCTTTTAGGATACTTTCAGATTTTGTAATTTTCAGATTTTATCACTGTCCCCAACTAACATCCCTGGTAGTACTAGGAACCATAAATGTAGCAAAAACGTAAAGTGACAGGCACATAGAGTGGCAGAAGGTTCCCTGTGCTGGTGATTACAGAATCAGCTGGGTTTATCTCCACCCGAGGACGGGTCGGTCCGATAAGGTATGACTTGTCACACCATTGTCTCCCACTGAGACCTTGATCCCTGGTGTGTGCGGGTAATACAGGTAGTCGGCCTTTGTCTGTGGATAGGGATCCAGTCCACCTCTTACAATACTAGTTCTACGGATTATGAAATAAGTATGTTCCACTTTTTATCCATTCCTTTGATGTGACTATTTTGTAGTATTTTCCCACTCACTGTAGTAGCAAAGATGCAATATTTTGATGGAGCGATATAATAACAGAATAGCAAATGAACTGATCGAACTTGCATTACAAACACATCACGTCAATAGCCAGCTGTTTATTTTTAGTAGTCGTTGAACTTTATACGGACATTCCCCATGCGTGCATATTCTAAGAATAATCCAGCGTTAGAACAATTGAATATTGTACAGTCACTACACACATACACCGGGCATTGACTTTTTGTTGGAAGCTTCGCCACTAATATAATGATGGCTGATGATGCTTTTTTGTTTTTTAATCAATACGTATTAATGTTTTATGTTTAGCTATTGTTATTGGAACGAAAGTATATTCTATTTATATACTATATTGAGGTCCAACTACGCAATAATACATAGATATCGATTTCTATTACGTCTACTGTGCTACCAGGCAGTATATATTAAATAATAGAAGTTATGTCACAATTACCAAAATATTTGCGGAGATTAAAATTGAATACTGAGTTCAAAAGTGTGACATTTCCTTAGGGAATGATCGTTACTAAGGGTCAATGTCGCCAGTAATATGGGTATTAATCATGTTCTCTTTGATTCACCCCATCCCACTGGTACCGGTTATTAATAATTATATATTGTAATTTTATTGTTGTTCAAATAACTCCAAAACCTGTACCATGGAAGAACTTACACATGTAAGAATTTGCCACTCAGAGAAAATGGATTATCTAGATTTTCCATTTCGTAGTCACCCTATCCCCTTACAGGAAGAACGGGATATCCTTACATAGCAAGTTGACCAATTGATATTAGGTTTGATAATTAATTTGGTTCAGCTTCTTAGGTTCTAAAGTTATCAAAGTTATCTAAAGAACGTAATGGTAGGTTTAAATAGCAAGATAGGTCTCTAGGTCTCGGTCTATGGTAGGGAACTTCCAAGTTGCATTTGTTCTGATGCTAGGTGATCAACTGTATCCGAAAAGAAGCGGATTTGACTTTGTACTCACATTGATAATGATATTCAACCATTTGTCCTTGTAGATAAGTATGTCTATGTTGCCAGGCACTACCACACCAAGTGCCCGTTGCACTTAGAAGGCCAACAGTAACCTGCTTAATAACAACCATGGTATTTGTAGCAACCAAGGTTCTGAGTGACATCATCATTATTAGATATGACTCCTTGTAGATAAGCATTATAAAAAAAAAACTTCTTCTTTCCCAGCGCACTCTAATTGAGTTTTTCTCTTTTTATTCAGAGTCACAGAAGGGCTTCCAGAAGCGGTCAGTGTCATGCGACAGCGCCGACAGCGACTGTTCGGTGAAGCTGGGGCTTCTGGCCGGGTCGCCCTCCTCGGGCTTCTCAGCGGGCGACCTGGAGTACCCTCCTCCAGGGTCCTTTGACGCCGTCCACCGCACCAACGGTGTCCACAGCAACGGGGCCCTGCTCGACAACATGGACTCCGGGTCCGATGTGTTCAGCATGTCGAACGGCTTCACTGCAGGCGACCTGCGCTGGGAGCGGCGACAGAGGCGCTTCAAGGGACTTCTAGCCGCAGTCCTCTACGGGACCTCCTCGGCCGGCATGGCCTTCGCCAACAAGGCCATCTTGTCCTTCTACGAGTTCAACTACTCCTACTTCCTCATGTTCTGCCAGGTGTGCATCAGCATCCTCGTGCTGGAGACTTTGCGCAATTTGAAGCTGATCAAGCTGCCCCGGTACACGGTGGACCGGGGGCGCATCTTCATGGTGGCGAGTATGCTGTATGCCATCTACTCAGTACTCGCCCTCAGCTCGCTCTCCAAGATGAGCATCGCCATGTATGACGTCATTCGCCGGTGTGGCCCGCTGGCGACACTGTTGGTGAGCTGGCTAATCCTAAAGACGGACAAACCCAATACCCCTGTGTCCACGTCTATCATCCTGATCACCGCCGGCTGTATCATAGCAGGTGAGAACCACAGATGTCATCACACAAACTGTGTCCTTTAGCTTCCACTTATCAATTAATCATTATTTTAAGTTTGGGAATAAGTTTGATAAGTATTACATCTTTAATACCTCTTGAGAACAGAAAGTAAAAATATGAATCAAATGTTGAGACGGAAAGCAATGTAATAGGTACCTAGAAATATAGTTATTAGAGATTGGAGGTCTATTGCAAACACGTAGAGCAAACAAACTGAACTAAAAGTAAAACATTTCCTATGATATTACGTTATCTTATTTTATTTTCCTTCATTTCCGGAACATGATGTATATTTATGTACATGTTTCCTATAAAATATCGCTAAATTTATAATTAAGGAGTTATCTTCAATTCACAACCATGAGACTATCCTTTGTTATAATGTCGGCTATTATTATCGATGTTTCCAACTGTTCCGTCTATTTGACAGGGTGATCACGTTTTTTAAAACCAATTTAATCTCAAGATAAATACATTTCTATTTTTAAAATCATATTAATCAGATTAAACTTAAGACCTTCTTAAGACCTTTTGGTAGAAACCTCTCGAATTTAACATCTTTTTAAGGCTTTAAATATGGTAACATTATTTTAAGACCTTTTAAGACTTGCGTTGGCACCCTGCTCTAAGCTGAAACTTATTTTTTTAAATGTGTCATGACAAACCTGTACCATGGAAGAACTTACCTTAAAATTCAATATGAATAACATTGCCCTTTACCTTCCTCCTCCAGGGTACGGCGACCTGACCTTTGATCTCACAGCCTACACGCACGGCGCGGTCAGTGACTTCGCGCAGGCGCTGTGCCTGGTGAGCATCCAGCGCACGGCCGAGAAGAAGGGCTTCAGCGCCACCGAGACGCTGCACATCAACAGCTTCAACGCACTGCCCCTCCTCTTCTTCTGCAGCGCCTGGTCGGGCGAGTTCGGCCGGGCCGCCAACCAGTTCAGCTCCAAGGACCTCAAGTTCATGATCATCTTCACCATCGTCATCAGCTCGGGCTGTGTGTTGAACTTCTTCCTGTTCCTCTGCACCACGCTCAACTCGGCCCTGACCACCAGCGTGGTGGGCACGGTCAAGTCCATCATACAGACCTTCGTTGGCACGATAGCCTTCGGTGGGTTTAGCTTTAACCGGTTCACGATAACCGGAGTGACGGTCAACTTTGCCGGGACGTTACTGTATAGTTTGGCCAAGTACAGGGAGGCCAGACGGACACAGCGGCTCTCCGCCTCCAAAGATGAAATCCGGGATATTTAATCTAGGCAGGAATCGACTTATGCAAAGCAAGGATTATTATTGTGTATTTTCCCTGCCTTTTATTGGATATATATTTTTGAGGATATAGGAAGGCGTCACGCTACAAGATATTACTATTCCACGTACAAGGCTCTGTTATGACTCTTATGGCTATTTTTTGATTGACTCTCGCCAAAATTTCATGTTCATATTCGAGCAATGTTTTCATCAAGCATGCCCCATACGTTCATTATTGTCTGTATTACTATGGCGATGTAAAATGTTAGTCATCGCTTAGAAAAAAGACTCTTTATTCATATATGTCTTTACTTAAAGTTATTCGGTCGTATATTGTAAAACTCGACCAAGGAAATATCCGAATTGTAAGTTACATTACAAATCCAAGTTCGGGGTACCAAAAACAATAATTGCGAAAGATATTGAACGCAAGAAAATGTCATAAATGTTAAGTAATGTTTCAACGTAAGTTGCATTTTGTGGGGCAAGCCCAAGTCATAGAAGATCTTCAGAGTATAGTATACGTTAGATCTATATACAAGATAAGGAAAAGATGCCAAAATAATAGAATTGTGTATAAATGAACATTCCTGCAGACTTTTTTTTTCTTTTCCTACTCTTGGTGAAGCAGCTAGCGTGTCAGTTGATAGTGATGGAGAATGGTCATGTGTGCACCTTTTTGTACATAAACACAATTTGTCTATAGTATGAGAGCAAGTTATGAAATCTGTGAGGTCTTGCTCAGCAGGCCACTGTAAATCTGCTACGTTATAAACTAGTGTGAGTGTTATTAAACCAGTATATTGCCATACAAATTGTCTGGGATCATGACAAATTCCAGAATGATTCTTAAGAATTTGACTGAATACGAAGAGTATTAATTCCGTAAAATAGTTAACAAACACCATGAATTCTACGCAGAAGATAATCAGGACTAACTCAAACATAAGGCGTGTTGTGAATCGGTCTTGAAAAACAATTGAAATACCTCAGCTCTTTTAGTAATTAACCTGGGGCCATATCTTCGTAACTGATTAAGCTAATCAGACTGTATTATTAGTGTATCATTCAAAGTGATTTTATTTGTCAATGAAATGTAGTGACATCATTAGAAAAAAAATCTCGAAAGGGGTTTTGTAAATACTTTTTGTTTTGGTCGAAGACACTGAGTCTGAGACAATAATCATAAACGTCTGACTAGCCTAATGAGTTACGAAATGACTAATGAGTTACGAGACAAGTTACGAAAATAAGGTCCCCGGTGTAGTGCAAATATTATATTGGGTAGAAACCAGTCTTCACTGGGAATTATCCAGTATTCTATTACATCAATTCTTTTTTCATTGTTAGACACCAACATCATAGCTTATAATTATATCACCTGGCTCAGATAAGTAATCTTACCTGATTTGTGTATCAAACCACGTATTCTCCTTTTAAAAAAACACAAAAAAACGTACATATTACGATGCCCATGCAATTCTTACAAAGTCTTGTTCTCATTTTTCCGTAGATGAGGCCCTTTTAAAGTTTTGTTTTAAGCCTAGAGGTCCTAAAGATCTTGTTTTGGCAGATTCAGCTAAAGTTATTGGGATTTAACCCGTTAAGTCAAATAGAAGTGTTTTGACTCGGCAGTTCAGTTATTTTGAGATTCTATTTTTCAAATTTTAATTTCATCTTTTGTCTCGATTCTTATTCGGTCTTATATGTGTCAAATCAAAATTGTATAAATAAGGTATGAGAATTTCTTTTTCATTTATAGAAAGTCTTTATAAAGGTCTCTGTATCATTCTCCGAAAACGTTAGCTCCGTTGTATATATGTACTAGTAAAAAAAAATAGATTAAGAGAGAAATGGTTACAAGTGCTAAGGTTCGCTCTACATGCTGGCAGTTTCGTAATATTATCCATGTTAGTTCAATCATTGAATGGTGATTTTGAAATCTAACGTATCTTGCTACCTTACAGTATGAGTGTTTCCCTGCCTCGCCTCTACGAGAAACACATTCTCTTTTCTGAAATGTAACATAACATTTTACTGAGAGATAAATAAGACTGTTTGGGAGTCGAACTATATTTTATTTACTTGGGTAAGCTAGTCTTTAGTGGGCCTAAGTCTCCTAAGTCTGCTATTGAGCATTTATGTGAAAAATATTAAGAATATATTCTAGCATATAAATTAAGAAAATAAAGAAAATGTATTAATTAAGGCATATATATTAGGAAACGCGTCATCTAATTTTATGTTCAGACTGGATTGCAAAACATAAGTATGAAACCAATCGTTGGGTCTTAAGTCTTTTATATCTTCAGTAGTTCTTGTTATGCGAGGGTTTAATACAGTTCTGCTGGAGTATCTTAGACATATCAGTATGATTGCAAAAGTCTTAAAGATGACGCAGTCTCAGAGGGATTGAAATGTTCACTGATACTAGTCAACATGCCGTAGGTTTGTTGGAAATAAAGATAGACTTGGCTACATGTTGCCTTTGATATATAATATCAGGTGTCCGATTCAACTGTGGAGTACGTGTAGAAACAGACTATGGCAATAATGATACTAGTAAGCAAGGTTTATGGATACTCTATGTTTCGTTAGTAAGGTAATTCAGTCGGTGCTGATAACATTGACGTTCTGAGATGCTTATATTGTACAAACAAATTTATAAGATATATGCAGATTTTGTTTCTCTTTCAGATATCATGTACTGAATTGTGTGTGTTTATCTAAACGTCACATGATCGTAACAGGGAATACGATTGCGAGTGCACTCGCCATTGTACATAGGAAATCCCGCCACACTGTATCTTGTTATATCTATTTTAGTATAAACTAAATGTTGAAATGCTATCAAACGAACACGAGTTGGTGAAAGGTGTTAAAAATATGATACGGATTTTATCATAAGCTACATATTTGGCAGTATTTTCCGTCTTCTATTATAAGGCTCTGAAAGCTAACTGCGTTCAAAATCTTTGCGAATAAATATCTCTTTTTCCACTTTTCCTCGACTGAACGAAATGAATACGTGTCCTATAAGAATATCCATATTCTACTATTATTTGTATGGTGGTTATTGGCCTTACGTTACACCCAGTACCCATGTGCCTTTAGAGGATTATACAACAAGAAGGACATGGTAAGGGGAAGACATTCTCGTACAGAACTGCTACATTAATACACCTACTTTGCTACGTCTATGTTATGACGAGATTCTCTTTTCATACTGAATCTATATGGATATTGATAACTAATGCTTACGTGTGGAAAAGTCACAGTCCACATCATTTTTCTGTCTCACATTTTCTGCGAATACTTAGTCTTTTTACATAATTTGGATAAAATATCCAAGCAACTTTACTCAGAGTCGAAAGGTAAAACCTAGACATCAAATTCTTAAAAATTGAGTAATATATTCAGTGTTTGAAAATATATTTGCGACGTATCTGTTTTGCTCCATGAGATCGTTATTGTTGTCATTTATCTAAAAAAAAAGTTTGTTATATTTGGAAAGACAACTTGTTTGGAGCCCAGAGCTAGCCATGACCGTACCCCGGGGTTTTCTGTTACCCCGGGTAATGAACTACTTAAACAATTTACCCAAAGCTATTGTGTTAAGGTGTTGAGATGATCGAAGGTCATTTGTGGTATAATACACATGTATACAACTTCAAAATTAAACCAATTTTCTTTATAATATACATGTATTCCTAAGCTTATTTAATGTGTGTAATTGTGCCTTTGAAAGAGAGCATAGCTGTAGACTTTAATATAATTGACTATTTCTATTGTTATTTTCCTACCTGTGATTCTCTTGGTTAAACAACCTTTGAATGTGTCATAAGAATCCGTACTATACATTTGGTGAGGAAATGTCATTTTGTGAAATTGCTTTGCAAACCCATTTCTTACCGTCAAGCTATCTGTGCTCAAACTAAACAAATTGCCATGATATAATTCTATGTAGAATTGATAATGCCAAGAATAAAATGTTAAACATTTCATATACCCATCATGTCTTGTATTTTCCTTTTACATTTGAGACCTATACCTTGATTATGAACTTGTGTAAAGACATTTAAATTACTTTCCCCGTCATGTTTTTGTTCCTATAGGAATGTATAGGGGACTCGACAGCCACCACCACCCCTCCCCCGCAGCCACATAGTATGATGTATGAACATTAAGGTTTTTTTGTGTTTTTTTTATTTAAGAAATAAGAGTAAGACAAGTTTTATGACATTCTTCACAGCAAACATGCCATGCGTCGGTGTTGGGGGCCGTCCATAAACGACGTCATGCTATTTATTTTTTTTACCATTTTTGACCCCTCCCCCCCCCCCCCCCCCCCCCCCTTCGTCATGCTTTTACTCTAGAAATGTATAGGGGCCTGGAGTGGACCCCCCCCGGGCGCATGACGTCATTTATGGACGGCCCCTTGGTCAAAATGGGGATGTGCCCTGTTCTACAACTTTCTGCTTGACCCTCCAGGTCCGAGAATTTTACATGACAAAAGTTAATATTTGTCCAAAAATATGGGCGCGCCCCTACGCCCCCTTCTAAATCCACTACTGAACATAAACATAATCACCTACATGGAAGATTAATTCATGTAACTGAGCATGGTTTAGTAGACAAATATAATCATAATTATGCTGTATGTAGGGGGTAGGGACGACCCCAGCTTGGCGCCGGAGGATACAGTGGGTGGACCACCACTGGTATAAGTAAGGATTTTTCTTTGATTAAATGCCACCTCCCGTAGGAGGTTACAAAAATTCCGAGTGCCGATCCATGTTTCAGGACGACACCGGGGGGTATTGGGTATAGTTTTCAACTAGCAATAACCGCGCCTCGGATGGACCTCATTGGCTACGGTACTGCCACTGCGCAAAGCTAACTACTAAAGGCCATCTGAGGGGATAGGTTAAATCTACTCAAGTCACAGAAAGGTGTGGGCAAACTGCATTACTCACTCATTATCATAATATGAGCATATCTCAGAATCTTTAAAAGTATGCGTTCCTTATTATGTATATTCAACTCAATGTCAATGTATTAAAATTGTGATATGTGGTGATCATATTAGGTTTAAAAGGTTAATGAATGTAACGTTTATTATGTTTTACAACTACTTGTACGTGCGCGCCACCTTGTGATAGAACATGTCAAATCATGCTACACTAGCCCCACCTGGTGGACAACACACGCGGCACATGTTCCTCACCTGTACACTCTCCAAGCACTTACACCTCTCTATCTACACGATATACGCCACCATACATGTGTTCGGAGAGTGTTCCCACATCAATATTTACAACCAACGCACGTTGGCGGCTAGGTTGGTTGGAGTCCAGAGCCCGGCCGGAGTGGTCCAATCTCCCGGGACAAACTCGAGCAGCCTCCGTCAGAACCGCCGGACCTCACCGGGAGGTGGGAGGAGTACCATGTAGGCTGGAAACTCCCTGAAATTTGCTAGAATTCAGTCAGTATACTTGGATATAATGATGACGAGCGGGGACGTGTTCCACAAGGCTGCCCGGGACGGCTACCTGGACCTGCTGCGGGAGGCGACCCGGGCTGACGCGGACCGGGCGGACGAGGACGGCATGACGCCCGTCCTCTGGGCCGCCTTCCACGGCAACCTGGGCGCCCTGCGACTGTTGACCGACCGCAGGTGAGCGGGGGCCGGGGGAGGATCTGGGGAGGATCTTAAGTAAAGGGACATAGGCCTATATATTATATATTGTTCTGTATATATCTCTGATAACAGTAAAATACCATTAAACGGTGGGCTAAGGTATCTCTCTAATAATAACTGAATAAAGATGTGCCCAGGTAATATCCAAGTGTAGGTAGCCCAGCAGCTGCAGGGGGTAGATCTAATCTTAACCGGGAGGCATAACCGCATTGGGCTTTGACATTTAATGGGGAAGGGGCGCTTTCTGAAAAAAAAAGAGTTCAAAAGTTGAATTTTGCGTTTCAAAAGGAGCCCCCCTCCCCAGTACCGCTGAATAAAAAACGCGGGCACGGAGCGACCAGAAGGTTTTCATATTCCTTTTGTCTTGAAAAGTTTCAGGGGCACTGGCTAGGTTTAGGGAGAGGGCCAGGGAGGATCCCGGGGAAGGGTGGAGGGAGAGGGAGTGATGATGACGAAGAGAGGGCCAGCAGGATGGAGGGAGAGGGGCCGAGGGATGGGGAAAGGGATGGGGGTAGACCCCTAAAATCGACAGGGCGACATTGCTATTTCTTAAATTCGACATGCGACATGAAGCTTAGTGACATGAAGACAAAAAATAAACGACATGACAGGGACCATTTCTTAAATTTGACATGCGACATGACGGATTTTTAAAATCGACAGGAACATTATAAATATAGGGACATGCGACATACCCTTTTCTTGATGATGCAGGGAGGGGGGCTGGGGAGATGTTGAGTGAGGCCTGGGATGATGCAGGGAGGGGGGCTGGGGAGATGTTGAGTGAGACCTGGGATGATGCAGGGAGGGGGGCTGGGGAGATGTTGAGTGAGGCCTGGGATGATGCAGGGAGGGGGGCTGGGGAGATGTTGAGTGAGGCCTGGGATGATGCAGGGAGGGGGGCTGGGGAGATGTTGAGTGAGGCCTGGGATGATGCAGGGAGGGGGGCTGGGGAGATGTTGAGTGAGGCCTGGGATGATGCAGGGAGGGGGGCTGGGGAGATGTTGAGTGAGGCCTGGGATGATGCAGGGAGGGGGGCTGGGGAGATGTTGAGTGAGACCTGGGATGATGCAGGGAGGGGGGCTGGGGAGATGTTGAGTGAGACCTGGGATGATGCAGGGAGGGGGGCTGGGGAGATGTTGAGTGAGGCCTGGGATGATGCAGGGAGGGGGGCTGGGGAGATGTTGAGTGAGGCCTGGGATGATGCAGGGAGGGGGGCTGGGGAGATGTTGAGTGATGGCATGAAGGCTGGATAGAGGGGAGCGAGGGGGCCGGGAAGAGAGGGCTGGGTGGCTGGATGGATGGGGCTGGGAGGATGGAGGAAGAGGAGCCAGGGGAATACTGAGATACGTCCGGAAAGATGCAATTAGAGAGGCAGGGAGGATGGAGGGGTAGGATGGGGGAAAATATACAAAAATTAAAAAGAACTATATATATCAGATATATGACGGAACCCAAATGATATGTATTTAGTCACAAGTCATAAAACAATCTGTTGCACAGAAAAATATTTGCAGCAGTTTTATTTGCAACATACTACGTACTGTATGGTACATGTATAAATACTGGTATATTGTATATATGCACACGCAACATGGTGGCTCTTTGTTTTTTGTTTTGCTTTTCTTATGTTTCATATGGAGTTATTCCTCATAAACTATTATTCTTTAACGAGATGTATCACTATGGCCTGACAGAGAATGTATAAGAGAGAAGGCTGACCCATTTTAGTATAGTTGGACTATAATTATTAGGACAAGCAAACTGATTAAACTGTATAGGAGATCCTTTATTGGTATGACCTACCGGACAGCATTCCCTTATTCGTTTTTCCATACTCATCATGCCTATTTTGTAACCTAACCATCAGGCTCAAGAAAGGAAAGAATTATCGTTTAACGATGTCACAACAATATTCCAGCATTTTCAGCGGTATGCATGGAAATGTGTTTTCTGTAGTTTCCACGTTGACATATCTCCCCAGTCTCGGGCTCCCCCCGCCCCCTGTTCCCCAGGTGCCGGGCCGACAGATGTGTGTCACGGCGCACCTCGGGGTATCGACCCGGGATGAGCTGTTCCCCGCCGTCACGCCCCACCTGAGTCAACTCACCCCCCACTCACCCCCACACCCCCTGAGCAGTAGACGTGACCTCTGGCCCCGTGTCACTCACGTATTGATTACTATGTATTGAACATGTTTTGCTATTTTTATATAGTGTATCTATAACTTAAAGGTCTTTCAATATGGCAGTGGTTCAGGTCACGGTTTTGTCTATTGGAGTAATGCGGGTATTTCGTTGAGTACATTTTTTCCCAATTAAGATTTTGCAGAACGAAAAATTAATGATATTGCTAAGGTCTGGTTAGCTGTTTATCCTTTCTATACCCATACTCTGACTCAGATACCTTCCATCACTTATGCAATTACTTGGATTCATATTATATGTACATATAGGGCCTATCTTCAGATCAGCAAAAGTAGCGTATCTTTTATCCAAGCATTCATAATGTATTTCAAGAATATTTCATTGTGAGTGTGTTAGTGTGCCTTTATCTTGTATGACCAGGTAATTACGATCATAACATTTTGTACTTTTAGCCTTGAATAATTGTGATTGGTTAGATTTGAGATACGTTGACGTATTGAGATGCGTTGTGAGATCTGAAACTCCCTATTGTCAACGTTATACTTATGTGTCTTGTAAACATGCCTTTTATGGCAGCATAGCACTTGACATGTAATTCTACACAGTTTTCTTGGCAGAGTATAGTACTGTTGGCAAAAACGATGTATAACATTAAGCACGATCTACCTGACTTGAGCAGGCACGTACGGAGGCCTTGTCTAGAATGATTATTTATCCATGCACGAACAGCTGGACCTTATTTGGAACAGGCATCTTTCCCTACAATGGACTCGTGAAATTATTAGTCAGCTGAGCGCCTTTGTTAATGACTTGGATGGAATTGATTGGGGGTCTCCATTAACATGGTTAATTAGGTACGTGTCCATCAAAGGGGTGGGGGTTTCAGATTTCCAGAAAAATCTTCGTGTGGCCTGTATAAATCCAGTGCATTTTTGTAACTTAGAGGGGAAGAGCGGGGCCTTAAATTTATGAGGAAAAATATCATACTCACTTAAAGTATAAAGTGCCTAAAAAGAAGGATCAAATCATTATGCGCCCATGGCTCTTTTAAATGACTGGGGATGACATTGGTGGAGAATAACAAATACATTCAATAATTCATTATAATAATTATTAACAATTCTAACGGCTCCCTGCAGTGTCTGTTACATTTAATAAAGACAATGCTTCAGTGAAAAGTAAGGTTCAGTATGGTAAAACTATATCAAGAACTGATAAAACATGAGTAAAACCAATTTGTTTTTGTGTATATTTATCATATATGCATGTGTACTTCTCGTCGTAGGAATCATTCTTGCCACCTTAGTGGGACGCATTGCTTTTTTCATAGCCTCAAAACTTGTTCTATCGTGGTTTTCCTAAAGGGAATTCACATTTTTACAAATAGTTCTAAAATAGGCATTCTACGATATGAAGAAACCTTGTATCCCATTGTCATTTTGAGGAGTGACAGTGGATTGTCAGAAAGTCAAGACCGTATCAAATTGGCAAATGCACGTTAGACTCTAGCCAACGTCCCTTAGCCTTCCCTCCCTCTAATAGAATACATTAAAGTTGCATCAGGTATCGATCTGACTCTTAGCAAGGTCGCCCCCTCTCCCTCCCAATGAATTATTTTATTCAAGAGGAAGTAGAATCTGTGGTACAAAACCCTTACTTAAGATAAAAACTCTTGGAGTGTTTCACCTCTCCTGTAAAACTAGCAATTGGTTCTTCATTTACTATAGAAGACACGGTGCGCTTATATCAAGGATCTAACAGTCATGTTTCAACAGCTCTAGGGTATATGTTAGTACGCCCAATGACCATTTTAGACCCATACCTATGTTTTCCCCTATTTCAATATCCTGTCTTGTGACTTTTATTTTCATGTAAGTGTCACAGTTAAGTAACAACGATATCACGTTGCAATGTTATTTTATCTATAAAGATCACATAGAAACGCTTTGGGAATGTATTATATTGGTATATATGACATGTTTTGGACGAAATGTCATGTTTATATATAACTTATCATGGGACAGGGTTCTGTTGATATTGCCTCTGAAGCCATCTTTTCCCTGTATACTGAAGCCCATAGAGACAGGGCAGGGACAGAGGCCTGTAACTTGTAAGTGCCGCCCCTGGAGCCGTCCTTTATCTGTACACCGACGCCCATAGACACATAGAAAGAGTCCATGGGGTAGGGGATTTTAGCGGCCCCCTAGAGTTGTCTTCCTGCCTTTCCTACGCTCATGGCGGCAGGATTCGTTTTCCTCCAGAAAAAAACTAGCTTTCTCTTTTGGTTATATCTACTACATAATAAGGGCGCCATAATAATCACTTTAGCAATTCATCTTTCACCACAAAGCCAAAGAATGGGAAAAGAGCGAATTCACTTGGGAAACCGGTAAAGGTTATTCAACATTTCTGGACCCTAGTTTTTTTCTAGTAGGAATACCGTGTTCCTCCCACATATATAGGTACAGGTGGAATTAAGAGCCAAGACGTCGCGGACCTTAGGTGAGGTCAGCCACAGGTACGACAATTGGGGGACAATTCTCTCCGGGCCCAATTAGATTGGTTGGTTGAAGTTTTGGGAGAGTTCTTTCCATACTTAATTGGGGTCAACGCCAGTGCAAGATTTGGTTTGGATGTCGAACGTGGGTAAGATTCAAAGTTGTTACATGACAATCATGTGCTTAATTTTTTGTTTGTTTGTTCGGCAAATGTAAAGGAAGCTTATCGCTGTATTGCCATGTATATAACAAAATGGGATTCACGGGTTAATATATTTTCCGACAAGCCCATTAAGCATTAGCACGTATATAATGCATTTAAATTGCTCCATTGAAATCGAAACAGATGACGATTTCTCAACTTACTCAGTACAGTATTTACCTGCAGGTGAGTGTGAGTGCACTCAAATAGCAGGTCCACGTGTGTTACCTTAAAACGTGTATTTCCCAGGTCTTATTTCCTGGGCTTTGTTTCCTGACCCTTGTGGTTTCTGAATAAACACCTCCGGGCATGATCTGTAAACTATCTGAGGCTTGACCCACCAGTAATCCCCCCAACCCTACAAGGTAAACAACGGGATATTCCCGGATTATTTACAGGGAGTCCGAGGGTGGGTTCACAAGGCCAAATTAGGTTTTTCGAAAAACAAAACAACAGCAACATTTTGTTTAAATCTAACGTTGATTGATATAAAAGAATAACACATGATGTATAACTAACAAGATTTCTGAATTATCATAAGTTGATAAAGGTATATCACCGGCTATTTAGTAGGAAAGTAAGTTATGTGTTTCCTTTGTGAAAACGATTAGGAAATTGTGGTCAGTTGATGTAATCAGTGACCATTGGTCCGTGAAATGAACACCCCGGGTCCCTTAACATGATAGCAGGGAGCATGTTACGAGCATGTGACACATGATACAGGTCTGAGGTCACAGGGGAATCAGTGAACGATGGTAAAATAGTCACCTGGTTAAAGCTAAAGGTTACATCCAGGAATATCCACATGGTAAACCAAAACTGCATCTGAACATGTATATACAATAAGCATTATAGTTTAGACAGAATAAGGAGATGCACTTCCATTACTTTACCTATAAATGAAAGAGAATAAAGATGGAAACTGCTTTAGTTTCATGATTGACCTTAAGTCTTTCACTATTAGCGGCATTTGCTAACATTCAATAGATTGTACGGTTGTTACTCTACAGTATTCCTGCCAAATGATCAAACTTACCTTCTTGAGTTCTGTGAGGCTTGCATCGGGGCATATTTGAAGGAAAATTGAATGCATATATTTCCATTCAACGAACCGGGAAGTGAAGTAGTGCAGTACTTAGGGCTATATGTTACTCGCTGAAACTATCTACAAGTCTGTGACTTGGGTTGGAAAGATCAACGAGTCATTCATTCCAATGGTTACAGAGGAACTTTTAAGGGTATTTTTTAATGGCGGCGGGCAAGACAGTTTAAGTTGGGAAATAGATTTCTTTTGTGTGCTTTTGGCCATATTTTCCAAACATATGAGATTATGATATAGGCACACCAACCAGTCTCTGTATAACTGACGGCCCAAACATGTCTTGGTGCCTCAGTATGAAGGTTATCCGTACCATAATGGGTATCGATATATAGGATGAAACATTAACTCACTCCATTAGATAACGGGGAAAACCAAAGTACGCTGGTTCAGATAATAACCATAATCCCGGATATTAAAAACAAAGTACTTCCAGTTCCTGAAGTATTGATTGACAGGTTTGACATTAATAAAAGGCGGAGGAATACCCGATCAATATTGATTCTGTATGGATTGTGTGCCACTCCCACCTCCCGGACCCCACCTGTCTCCAATAGCCCATACGGCTTAGGCGCGTTCCACCATAGAACTATTGTTCTTTAATGGAGATTCATTATATGGAGATTCATTATTGGCGTTGCTTCTCAATTTATGCTTAGGTTAAGCTAGAAACTTCTGCTGAAACCCTTTTTTTTAGATTTATCAAAATATCCGTCTAAATATGGAGTAGTTTCCCCTACAAGTTTCGGTCAAAATCATCCAACATCCTGTGCTCATAAATAATTGGCAGAATCGAGATCTTCATAATTATGGTGTAGGCCTATAGCACCCATCCTCTATGGACACTCATTTGATCCTTCAAAGAATTCCCTCAAAGAATTAACATAGATATTATCTATTGGTTCATAAAAAAAAGAGGCGAAATGTCTATTACTTTATTCATCTTTTAAACAAAGTTTATGGTAAATCTATTTCAAAATACATTGCAATATCGTTAGCAAGTAAAATTAATGGTTTAAAGTAGGCCTAACGAAAATCATGTCCTAGACTAGAGAACCAAGCATTAAATGCCACAACTGCACACCCGATCCTAACCTAGAATTACTGTAAAATGCACCAGTCATGGACAATAAAGCGGAAGGTGCAATCAATAGAAAAGATCAATCAAATGATGCATTTGGGATACTCCAATGTAAATGTCATTTCCCTTTTTTGTCTGCAAAAGTCTGGGAACTCTCTTTATTGTTCCACAGTCTATTGATTGTTTTCTATACAATTCTTCGATAAATGAATCAACAGAACATTTTCAAAATACGAAAGTGTGTCAGATAATCACAGAAAGAACATGTCTATATCCTTAGCATATCAAGGAGAAAACAGCCATCTTTTAGTATTGGAAGTTGTGTCATTTAGTGCATGGATACCAAACCTATAGACCTAACCACCCACTTTGCTTCAATAAGCTCTCGTCACAGTTGACTAGGTTGGTCCCTCCCCCCTCCCTCCTCCTCCACCCCCTAACCCCCTCTTGCCGACCACCTCCCGGTGCTAGGCTACCCGAGGGTCGCCCTGACAACAAACTTTGTTGTGGTGCGTTGTCATGGAAACGGTTTGCCGCGCCGGTCTAGCAGGTGAAGCATGTCGGGAATTACCCGTGTGAGGGACGTGTGCCGGGGAGTCTGTCAGAAGGGGGTACTTTCACTCAAAATTAGTTATTAACTAATTGTAGACCAGCCAAGGATAGGCCTGCACATGGATACATTAAAACCACAGCTACATCCTGCGGATATTGTGATATGGCACTGCAATCTATATTGCAATTATTTATTCAGAACCACTTACAGCGCAATATGATCTTCAAGCACCTAACATAGTAACATTGGAAACATGTAAAATTAATTTGACATTTGATCACTACAATGTAATAATATGGGCAAAGGAAGGGCTGATGGTTAAAAGGGAGCTTTTCATAGAGTCACTACCCCTCCCCCATTATACAAACACACAGTAATGATGTTTTGAATGGGAGCGGCCATTGTTATAATATACCTTATAATATAAGGCATCCAAATGGTTGATCTTTTACAGGATCAATATATCGGAATTGCTTCAAATTCATTGGCCGGTCATTTGGAAATGCAGATTCAAAAGCCACACTGAGGCCATAAAATCTTGCTTTTCTATCTATGCAACCGGAACTGTTATATTATATTTTTTAACAGTCGACCCGGAGTACCCATGTTTGATATGCCATTTCATGGATGCTGTTTTACGATGTCGTCCTCCATAAAGTCTCCTTCAGATGGGAGTATTTTTGGGTGGACTGGTCCCTAAGAGGTTTACTCTCTAGTGAAACACTGGCATTTCCAGGACCAATAAAATCAAGTTGTGGGCTTTATGTGGTTGATTGGCAAATAGGTAGGTCTTGTTTCCCAGAAACTAGCTCTTTTATGCTGCCCATGAATTGGGAAAGGTAACATTGCTTTTTCTCCTGTTATTGGAAAAACTCTTAGTTTGTTTATACATGATATATGTCCAGATAATAGTCATGTGTAATTTCACCAAAATTGATATGTGTACTATAAAGGTATGGGGATTTTGCTGTGCTTAAAATATGACGCTTGTTAAGGCGATCATTATGAAAAATAAAAACAATAATCAAACATTGCTTTCCCGTCCAAAAGCCCTATGTACTTGCATATGTATTTGTTTGAATAGATGGGATGAGTACAGTTCATGTAGGATTCCTGAATGGTTTAATGTAATCAACTTTGACATAATAGGATCTACTATCAATGTCTATCGTGCAATCTTTAGAGGGGGTATCCCATTTAATTAATAATTAGAACACCTGTACATATCTAATACAAGTCCAGTAGTTCTCATGAAAAGGTAGCCCCAGTGCATTCATGAATAAAGTAGGACAGTGCACAAAGGGGTCATGGGTCATATCTGGTGAATTAATTTTATATCACTTAGTGTTTTCCCCTTAATCAATGTCTCGTTGATTTGTCATCATAATCCTGATGTAAAAAAGACAAACTCTACACTGCCAATGTGCTTATGTAACTTACTTAGTTAGCCTGTGAATTGGAATCGTTCCATGACTGATACCATTAATGTTCGATTACTCCCACGGGTATCTTTTATTCTTTCCTACATTTTACTAATCGTGCTTATCAGCTTATAAAAAAAGCTCGTCACATCGTTCATATAATCTATCAATTGTTGCCCCTGTAATATATGATTATATGGTCTATTCTCACGAAAAGTGTCCAACTGCCCAAATATGCCTTTTGGTACATATGGAACAACAGCAGAAACATATTTTCATAATATTATTTCTTCATATTATGCATCTTGGAGAGAGCTACGCGGGGAACCCTACTTTTATGTATCTGCGACATATATTTTGGCTTCTAGGGCCAACAAATATGCATTTTTTTGCCATTTTAAGCTTTAAAACCACATTTAATTGAACTCTGACTTTTTTATTTATCTTTTTAGGATATGTATTGAGATAAATGCCATAGATATCAACAGCTATACCCTCAAAATTTACTAGTTTTTGATTTCAAGTGAATTATACCATTTTCCAGAGTTTTATCAGCAAAACTAATATTGTGTATTATTTACGTGACCGTACATATTCTGAAATTGACCTTTGCATTACTAAAGTTATATTAAAGTTTCTTATATAAAAATGCATGCATTAGACCCTCTCATGTGTTGGGTCTGTTGAGAACCCAGCATAATGGGCCATAGTGTACATGACAAACAGCCAGGATGAGTAGAAAAAATCAGTTTAGGCTTGGTGTAGAAATTGCGTGACCGTACATATTTTATTAATTTTATGAGAAAAATGAAATCCGATACTATTAGTGAAAAATATTTATATCTGTTATTCTTAGGCATAGTATGTATACAATAAAGGTATTTCACCATTAATTGAATCATTTGCCCCCATAGAATAAGCCGCTGAAGCTCTAAAATCACCGTACATATTAATGCGTGGCCGTACATATTCTGACGAATATTCTTGAAAATGGCCTATACATTGGCACCATCTTACAAAAACCATTGAAAAATAACCAGAAGTAACAGATGGCATTCTGGACCTTCAGGCAGATGACATTGCTAAGGAATGTAAGTATTTTTTTCAAAAAAATATATGAGTTTACTTGAGTGGGGTAAATAAGAATGACGCCAATGAGTGCTCACACTTAAAATCTCAGACTTAATCTGTACCTGTACATATTTTCATCAGATGCTGCTGAGTGCTAAGAGTAATAGTGTAGCTGTGCACAATGTTGATGTTGCTGACAGTTATAATAAATCATTGAATGAAGTTTTCCTGCCACTGGGATGTGAAGTGGTAGGTTTTTGTTGGGGTTTTAGTGTAAGAGCAGCTAAGTCATAAATTGCGTGACCGTACATATTCAGACATGAACGTACATAGTGGTGTCTTTGGCAAACTTTGGTCCATCCAAGTGTGTACGGGTGGGGTTTTGGGATATTTTTCATTGAGTGTTAGTGTAATTCCATTTATTGAAAACCAAAGGGGCCATTAAAAATGGGATTTGTGTACTGTGCGAGGAGTCTTTGGGGTTGGACGGAGGGGAGGTTTTGTGAAAAAGGTGAAAAACATCAAAAAAAACCCACCCGCACATGTTTAGATAGACCAAAGGTTGCCTTAGACACCACTATGTACATTCACGTCTAAATATGTATGGTCATGTAATTTACGACTAGGCTGCTCTTACACTACAACCCTCACAAAAACCTGCCACTTCACATCCCAGCCAAGAAGACTTCATGGCTTGCTCTCGTATGTGTACAGGCTTGGCCTAACTTGTAAAAGGTTGTAAAATCAGCCCTCTGTCCAACCCCAAAGGCCCCTTGTATAATACAGAAATCCCACTTTAAACAGTCCCTCTGCCTTTCAATGAATGGAATTACAATTAAACTTGATGAAAAACATTCAAAATCCCCACCCTTACACACTTGGATGGAGCAAAGTTTACCATAGACTACACTATGTACAGTCACGTCTAAATATGTACGGTCACGCAATTTACGACAAGACTGCTCTTACACTACAACCATCACAAAAACCTGCCACTTCACGGTCCAGCCAGGAAAACTTCATGGCTTGCTCCCCACTATGTACAGGCTTGGCCAAACTTGAAAAAGGCTGTAAAATCAGCCCTCCGTCCAACCCCAAAGGCCCCTTGTACCATACAGAAATCCCACTTTTAACAGCCCCTCTGCCTTTCAATGAATGGAATTACACAGGCACTTGATCCAAAAGGCACACCCGTACACATTTCAATGGACCGAAGTTCGCCATAAACACCACTATCACCATCCAAATATATGCGGTTACATAATTTACGACTAGGCTGCTCTTGCATTATGACCCCCACAAAAAATCACCACTTCAGAACTGTAGCAGATTCACTTCTTCTGATGTTGGACAAACCGAGTTTTTGTACCAGCCTTGTCATGCTTTGGCAGCCTGTATCGATCCTCCTTCTTATTGCACTTGTTCGGTGGGGAAATCTTAGCTAGAATCCCTCTTTGGAACACCCATCCCATGTCCAGTTGCTCCACTTTCCATGGAATGGCTTCATGTAGCTGGTGTGTAGATTGTTACCCTCAATGCTCATTATTTTGGCAGGGTACAACCTGTAGCAGAAAATGACAGTTATGAACAAGCCAACCTCAGGTTGTCCCGTGGAGGTTGTGGCCTGTTGTACAGAGGCATCACTGCTACCTGACTCACACTGTTGATTGGAGTTGGTTGTGTTTTGTGCTGGAGAATCACGCCTGGTATTGAATGTGTCATTATTGGCCCTGGGATAGAGGCTTCAATCTTGCCATGAGGCTGTTACATGTACTGTAACTTGTACCTAGTCAGCACAGGTTAGTGTGAAGACACTGTTCTTGTAGCAACAGTCACCAAAGCTGGAGATCTCCCGCATATGCAAGCCCCCAACAAGGGCATGCATTTTAAGGAGACCTGGGACTTGCTGTGGCCTCCAGGTTGCCATCCTTTTCTGCTGCATGGCTACTTCAACCTCTGTCACCTCAATGATGGTTGTTTTCCCATCTCTATTCTCCAAGCTCTGAAGAGTTTTGGAAAACTGCCCCAGCCTTTACCAAGTTGCCTGCCTTCAATTTGGCTGCACCGCCTACACCATCACACAGACCTTTTCCATGACCAGACTATAATCATGTCCATGTACATGCAACCTGTGTAGCATGGGGAACCTGGCAACTAGGGCCACAATGAAACGGTTGCGGTACTGGGAGGAGGCGCTGTTGCTGATGATATGCAGCCATTTCAGTCCAGGCAGCTCCCCCTTTAACTCATCACTGAGCTTGGCCAGAAAAGTGCCCGTATTTGAGGCAGTGTGGGCCAGTTCATCTGATATGGAAGCTACAACTGTGGAGCACCCCTCCTTCTCCTTTGCACAATTGGGTGACTATAGCATGTAGACTCATTGTCTTTTTGTCAAAGAACACTGTTGCTGGTTCATTCTTGAAGTTTACTTCTAAGTTCTGGGAATAGTCTACTTTCAAGGTAGCCTCAGTCAAAGGCTCCATCTTCCCCTTCAAGGCCCACGCCTCCTTGTACTACACCTCAATTCTTTGGCTGTGCTGCATGAAGTTGAAGTTCTCTGTGAGGAATGCATCAGCAAACTCCTCAAGGCTGAGTTCAGGTCATACTGTTTCACTTTCTTTATGGTTTTTCCCATGGTAGTCAACCTTAATTCACAACTGGATCTGCCAGCATTTCCCATATGGCAGTCCTGAACTGAGGTTAGCTCAGCAGAGTTATCTGGTTGAAGTCTGAGCATTCAATGATGTTGTATGAGAATATGAGCAGCCACACATTTGAAGTCTGAGGATTCAGTGAAGTCGCATCAGAATACATACAGCTACACATTTTAAGTCCAAGGACTCAGCGAATCACCCCTCGAATCATCCCTCTGTCCAACCCCAATGACTCCTCGCACAGTACACATATATATCCCATTTTTAATGGCCTCTTTTGTTTTCAATGAATGGAATTAGACCAACATTCAATGAAAAATAAAGAAAAAAAACACCTGCACATGCTTGGATGGACCAACGTTTGCTTTAGACAACACTATGTACATTCACGTCTAAATATGTACGGTCACGCAATTTACGATTAGGCTACTTTTACACTACAATCCTCACAAAAACCTACCACTTCACATCCCAGCAGCAGGAAAACTTCATGGCTTGCTCTCCAATGTGTACAGTCTTGGCCAAACTTGAAAAGGGCTGTAAAATCAGCCCTCCGTCCAACCCAAAAGACCCCTTGTATCATACAGAAATTCGACTTTTAACGGCCCTCCGGCTTTCAACCAATGGAATTACACCAACACTCAATGAATTTTCTTTTAAAAAACCACCCGCACATGCTTGGATGGACCAACATTTGCCATAGACACCACTGTGTACATTCACGTCTAAATATGTACGGTCACGTAATTTACGATTAGGCTACTTTTACACTACAACCCTCATAAAAACCTACCACTTCACATCCCAGCAGCAGGAAAACTTCATGGCTTGCTCTCCAACGTGTACAGTATTGGCCAAACTTGAAAAAGGCTGTAAAATCAGCCCTCAGTCCCACCCCAAAGACCCCTTGTATCATACAGAAATCTCACTTTTAACAGCCCCTCTGGCTTTCAACCAATGGAATTACACCAACACTCATGAAAAGCATCCAAAAACCCCAGCCATACAAGCTTGGATGGACCAAAGTTCAGAATGAAGTTTTCCTGTTGCTGGGATGTGAATTGATGGGTTTTTGTTGGGGTTGTAGCTAAGAGCAGCCTAGTCGTAAATTGTGTGACCGTACATATTTAGTCAGTGTCTATGGTAACCATTGGCCAACATAAGCATGTATGGGTGGGGTTTTTGTATGTGTTATAGAAAATGGACTGATTCATATCTAAAGTGTCACATTACCGTGAAATACCTTGATTCTAAATACTCAATAAGCATGTTTCGGTTTTCAATAAAGATGTTTTCTCTTAGAATATAGCGAAATATAAGTTCTAATGCTATTTCCCACAAAATTCTTCAAATCATTACTGTTCAATGAATACATAATGTGCTGGGCAGCATATAAGAGTCTCATAACTATTGGGGGCCATACCTGAGGTGAATACTGCAGTAGAGATAATGGCAAAAAATGCGTGACCGTACATATTTATCTTGTGACCGTACATATTTAGTTATTATTCAATTCATAGAATAATGAAGGCAAAATGTACATTTTTTTTGTATTCTAATCCAAGTAATGCAGATAAAATAATTACTTTTTACTGAAATTTGAGATTAATAATGTCTTTTTCAATAAAATTCAAGAAGTTATGTGTTGAAACATGTCAATGAAACCCATTCCATGTTACATAAAATTCAACTTTTTTGTACAGATAAGACCTTGTAACGAAGTATATAGTGACATACATGCTTTGCAAGAAAGTAAAAACCCAAAGTGACATTCACAGAAGGCTTTGTTGAAAATGGGCTAAATAAATCACATATATAATGACATACATGACTTTTCACATAAAAATTGGTAATTACGTGACCGTACATATTCATCTCTTAACGTCCATTCCGATGGGAATAATGGCCGCACATATACAAACAAGGTATCAACAGAAAGAGTACACCCATTAGTGTCTGATAAAATAAATGAAACTAGACAGAACATTATTTTTTTTAAATTCTATAATATTTTTACTAACAACTTTGAGATGCATCAATATGGGGAAAATATGCTAAAATTGCTATAAGATGCTCCAATACAAAATATTCATATAAAGTGTTGCTTTCTTATTCATTTTGTTAATAAATACATATATTCTATGTTGCAAAACTAAATTAGAATTATACTAACACTGTACACTCACAAAAAATGAAACTGATATCATACACCACCTAAATATGTACGGTCACACATTTTTTAAGGTATATAACTTTGAAGTGCGATATCTCAGAAAGTTACGATAGTTAGTGTTCCCAATTTTTGGATTTTTACCTCCTACATGTTACTCATAACCCCAAATATGCTGATTTGGTATAACTGCATTTTGAAATTTTCACCCCTGAGACCCCCCAGAAACTGGAGTTGGACACTTTTCGTGAGAATAGACCATATATATATATATATATATATATATATATATATATATATATATATATATATATATGGAAAAATAAGGTTTAATATGGAAAAAGGCCCGTTAGTTTAAAAAGTTATATCTCTATCCCGACACGTTAATTACGTTAGAGGTACAGATGGTTTGTTGTTTGTCTTTTATAACACACTACCCCTCACCTGTCGGTATAAAACAACCTCTGTCCACGCTCTGTTGACAAAAGACACAAGTGATGTGCGGTTGTCATGGTGACAAGGCTTATCTATACATCTATGTGTATGTATGCATGATGTACACGTTTTGTATTGGATTTTATCAACTTGAACAAGGATGTCAGGTTCTTTAGTATGTAATTCATTCAAAAGAAAATACGTTTATAATTCTATCAACTTAATATCGATATCGTAATGGTAATACAATGTATACCTGTTTCCCATCTCCATGAATGTCGATATAATATTGGCTTTCCTTTGCATGGATGCATTGCCAAAGTCAACTGAGTTTTACTTTTTTAATAGTGAGTTTTTTCTGACAACATAATAACTCTGATTGTTTATAGCATACCATATTTCATCATTCCCCATTTTTCTGTCATCCATATACAATCAAACATCCATGGTTATATCCTTCCTGTATTGACATGTGGTCCACCAGTTACCATGGAGTCAGTTGACACATTAAAAATGACTCATGTTTGATAAGAATTGTCATCGATGTTTTCCTTGTATGTAAGACAACCTAGGTTTGTTTGGAGGGTGACGCCAAAACAGATCAATGCCATGTATGCAGGGTTGAGCACATAGCTCTTTTGTTTGGCACGGTTACAGACAGATAAAGTGAGGAAACGTGATGACATTTTTTACACATGTACAACAAATCTTACACGGCTTTACACTAAAGGCCATAATCCACTTGCGATAGATAGCATTTGCGGCACCTTTTTTTAGGTATACTGCAAGCCATTTGCAGTTATGATACCAACATGTTTGTATCCCCAACTGCAAGCAATCCATTGAAACCCTATAAGATTAATTGCGGTAGCACCTACTGCAAGCAAGTACCATGAGTATTTCCTATGTTCCACCTTGTGGTACCCCACTGCAAGCAAGTTTGCAGCAGATTGCTTGCGTCATTTCATGGTTCCGCCAGCAAATACTGCATAGTGGAATATACACTGTTAAAACAAGTGTTTAGAACCTAAACATTTTCCTAAACACTTCGGTGCATCCAGTTTTGGAACACTTTATTTCCCTAAACATGTTTAGAATTATCGGTGTTTAGGGTTAAGTGTTTAGAAATGTGTGATGTTTAGCTGTTTAACCATGAAGTGTTTAGGTCCTCAAGGTGTTTAGAATCAAAACGCTTATGCTTTTCTTATGTTTAGCTGTTAAGTGTTTAGGAAACTATGATGTTTAGGTGTTTATCTATGAAGCATTTAGGTCTTCAAGGTGTTTAGGGTTAGGTGTTAAGTTAAACAGTAATATACCGTAATATGTACAGTGTACTTTCATTCTTAAGGATGAAAACCATTTTAAATTTAACAATAATATATCGTAGTGTGTAAAAAACACGTAGATCTTACATGTAAAACACTGCTATGGTACTATGCCATTAAGTTTACACCAGATGTAATGTTAACAGCATTGAAAGTTTTATTATTCCTGTAATCACACTACAGGATCATTGAACCAATAACCACATATGTCCTTCCTCTTTGGTTTAGCCTTGCATGGATTGTTTGATTGTTGGAGGTAAAACCTTTAGGGGTAGGCCTATAGCTGATAAAGTCCTTGTATTAAAAAGGTGTCTACATGTTAATCCTACTAAAAAGGTGTTTTAAAACATTTTGTAAATGTTTTAGGGGTGTTCTGGTTGGTTGACCATACCTAGAATAGCAGGCCAATGAAGTGATTATCTTAATGACGCTACAAAAACTTAAAAATCTAACATTTTTAATCACAAAGTTCCAAATTCCTAAGTGTATGAAAAAAATATTTTACTTATCATGGCCAAAAGTATGGAGGGCATGTGGCAAACCACTAATAGTACAACTACTTCATAGCAGTATTTTGGTAACTTCAGTAGCCGAGATTTGAACCTGGGGCCCCTCACATATGAAGCCTATGCTCTACCACTGAGCTATGGAGGCCTGTAGGTAGACATAGCCCAGCTTTGCTACTTAACTGAATAAGTAGGGATATGAGAGTACTGAACTATTGTCTGTCACACCAACATGATGTCGAATACCTGTATAGTAGTACTGATCCTACTCATTGGTGCTGACTATGCCAGTGTGCACTGCATGCAGTCCAAGTTAGCTCAGTTGGTTAGGTTTCTACCTTGAATGTAAAGAATGTGGGTTCTAATCCAAAAGTGTCCATTTTTCTTTTCCATAGTTTACAATTGATATTATGTGTTTAGATTCTAAACATATCCCATTCAAAACATAGTTAGAGGTTACACGTATTTAGCTTTTAAACACAACTAATGTTATGCGTTTAGATTATAAGCATAGTTAATCCAACATATGTTAAGAAGTTACAAGTGTTTAGGTTTTAAACAGATATGGTTTAATGTATTTAGATTATAAACATGTTTATGCCCTTAACACATTTAAATTCTAAACACCATTTTAACAGTGTAGCCTTTACTCACAAAAGTTAAGTTGCATGAAAAAGAATTAAACGTTTCATCAGATTATCAAAACATTGTGGTATTTGCAACTCGAGAAAACATATTTAATAAGGAGTGTGTGGATGCATGGACGCAAACAATCTGGAAATTTAGGATCTAGCTTTTTTTTTTTATGCCGTATTTAACTGGACAGTATAGTTCATGTATCTACATTTGAAAAATGTCATTGAGGTTTGTACTTTGCATGTCGACAGATACAGCTCTGTTAGAGGAGGTCTTTTTCCTCGTACCTATTTATGCTGAATTATATTGGGTTTTTTCAAACATTTTTATTATGTTTGGGGGGGGGGGATTCGAGGGGATTGGTCTACATATTGTAAACCATACTATAGTGAGAACAGATACCGGACAAAGTATCCAATGAGCCTTGAAAAGTTTACATTTGACCTGGTAGCATTTGCACTTTATTAAAAAAAAGGGCAGGTATTCTGAGGTAATGTTTCAGCTGGCTGCACATATACAGTCATTCCTTTTGAACTTCTCGTGATTCAGTCGCATTATAATCTAAGAGCATGCATGTTGAACTTGTGGGAGACCATTTACCTGTCGAACTTAAACTTTACTTTGATTCATATCTCACTGGCAAAAAATCAAATCTGTGATTCAAAGACCTATGGTTCCTATGTGAAGCCAGGATTGAACGTTATGGTTCAGATAGCTCTGTTACATCTCCTAGTATGACTAACAGCGGTAAAAACTAAGCTTAAATTGATACACATTACCCTTACGGTTATCTCATGAATGTTTTGCATGCATACATGCATGCATGTTATTTCTCTGTTGCAGAAAACAATATGATAATATTTTCCTCATCCACAAGCCGGACTACTCACAAATACAAGTCCACCAGATGCCAGTAAAATAGAAATAGATAGATCAGTAATACACAGATCTATGTATCCTTCATAGACAAGCCTAGAATGACTCCGTTAATTATGTGACATATAAAATATCGATTGGAAGTGATAGAAAATTTGAGTTGCTAATATTTTAAATTCACATTTTCTCTGGCAAGCCTTTCGTAATGGAAGAATGGCCTAAAACATCCCGGACACCACTGAAATAGTCACACACACCTAGACCTAAAGCCTAGTTTACACATACGTGACATCGGTGCAACGACATTGGTTGATGACATTGGTATCATGAGTTATCAGTTGTTTAGCTGCTGTTCTGTCTCCGTGGCATTTACTACGTAGGGTTTTGCACTCACGCAATACCATCGCTCATATGTGCAACCTTTCTGAAATATTGTCATATCGCGCCCATATTCCACAAAAAGTTGCATCAGGCATGTTTGTAAAGCCCCTTCAACCTGAGAAACGAGTCTCCGTTTAGAGCAGAAATCCATGGTAATAACCTTAGGTCAGTGACTGACTGGCACACCTGACGACCTCCCAAATGGCACTGGGTGGGCGATGTTTTGACATTAACGAGACCCTAGGGCCTTTTTTAGGCCCTCGGCCATTGGTCTGTATTATAAGGGTCATTGCACTGTTTGAGTATATACCCAGAGGGCGTGCATGGTGCCACGAGCTGGAAAAGTGTGGGCCTCATCTCATAAACTGCATTTTAGACTTATGACTGACGTCTGATTCGCCAATCTCTAGTGACAGTAGACTACTTTTGGATGCAGCTCGACTATTTTTGGATGCAGCTCGGCACAAACATGTTATTGTGTATTTGTTATAGCAACATGTAGCCAGTCATGATTAAAACATACTCGACTTAGTGTATGCAAAAGTCTGGAATATAAAGGGCAGGGAAGTGCTGTATGAACATAAAAAGACACGCACCCATGTTTTATTTGCCAGATTTGAACCATCAGCTCCCCGATGTCTGTGACTTCTCAAATCCTGATGCTCTGTATTGCCCAGTGATGTATTATTGAGTCGGGGCATTTTGATGAGTAGGCTTATTACAGTGACCAGGGCAGCTCGAGCCAATTAGATAATGTATTATACACCAGCTTTATTGATTTTCCTCCTTACAATTACTAGGTAGAGTTACCTGCCCTGGAGGCTGAAATTTGTATGATGTGGCTATTTATAAGTAAACATTTATGATAATCTTTTCCTGATATTTTATTTAGTGCATTTGGACAGACGTTCTACGAGTATGATTTACTGTTGGATACTCTGGGTGGAGACTATGTAAACAGATCGATATCCTCAGCTTTAGTTTTCCTGTCATTGTTGCAATGGTTGTTTGGTTGGTTATTGCTGTATCAACATCTATTGTAATATCACGGTCAGAACAAGATTTTTTTTGACAATTATTCTATATTCTTTATGATTGCATATAAGAAATGATCTTATCTATGAATATAGAGACCGTGCCCCTACACTTTTACTGAGATAGTTGTTCTTTAATGTGCAGGGTCCCATAGACAGTGCCCTACACACAACAGCCAGTGGTCCTGTAGGGACTTTTGATACCCCTGTCATTGGCATAGGGAGAAAGAAAAGAGGTGTTGCAACTATAAAAAATAGCGAGGATACTTCAGAGCCATTCCAAACATTCCAAATGATTTGGAATGTTTTCTTGGAATGTAAAATCCATGTATAATCAAACTACAGAGTCCTAGCTACAAAATGTTATCAAGATGTTTGAAAGTGATTAGATAGTTTAAGAATTATCAGCATTTGTGTAAATCAAGTCAAGGCAACTTAAAGTTTAGCCTCACTATTTAGTGACAGGATCCATAGCCCAGCCCAGTTTCGTACCTGGTCCACCTGCATGCCAATTGTAGAACATCTTTATTTGTAGATATTACAAACATTAAATGAATTTCAATTACACTATGTCTGAAAGACAACGTGAAAAACAGGTTGATGTGAATAGTTTCTGAAGCAGCTCTACCTGGAGCCTCCAGTGAGTGGTTTACCTGACATTGGCCTGGCGGTGATCAGGTGCCACGTGTGTCTGACACCACCTTCCTCCAGGCGGTAACGGCCGCAGGGGGTGGCCAGCAGGGGAGGCAGTCGCCACCAATGGGCCGGAGGGGCATCACGGATACTATAAAGTCATAATGTTCTATATGGTTTTTGTAGTGCAGGTTAGACAACAAATAGATCAGCTCATGCTGTTAGTCGAGAGGGGACGGGAAGAATTTCAAACGTTGGAAAGATATAATCCAATCTTCCATGTATCTACTTTCTTGCAGTAAGTTAATTTTGTTAGGTTATCACTTCGGTCTAACATAGAGAGTTCCTCAGGAAACCACTGTGGAAACCACAATTCAGAACCTTATGTCCTGACAATCTCCAACATCTTTCTATGCTTCCCTCAGTAAACTCACTGGATTATTAAATCTAAAAAGGGCGCCTATTCTATAGGTGCATGTATTTCAATGATTTGGCCATGAAACGGTCCTAATTGTTGACCAAAATTTGCGACCAACATACATATTGTTGTATACATAGTCAGACTGATCCGATTTTGAGATGTTCCAGACCTCCGTCTCCTTGCAATTGGCCCTTTTGTGTGTCGTTTTCTCGGCCACTCCCCTCAGAGGGCCCTCCCAGTTGACCCCTGCCACTTAGGACAGGACAGAACTCGCTGAACCTTGACTAGACGGGATCGGTCACAGTCCAGTGCATAACCAATAAAAAATAAGCACACTTTGCGATTTTCACAGCCGAAAGTGATAACTGGCCAAGTACAATGTCAAGATGAGTAAAAACATTTGTGATATCTAGTTGCTATCATTTGTTGTTTTTTTAAATAAATATTTTAAGTTCCTGCCAATTCATAGGAATCCGATCATCTCACTGGACAGCCACATAAAATTGACTATGTTTACTGCGATTTTCTGATATGGAAATTAGATATCTGATTCTGTTCTGAAATTCGCTGGTTTATTCCTGCTTTTATTCTGGGAATGGTAGGAAGTCATCAGAATAGTACGAGCAGGCACCTTCTGAAGCATTCATAGCTCTGTTTCGTCGTTTCCATGATGTTATATGAAGTTCACACGCCCATAAAATTGCCCCATCGACTCACTTACTTGGGAAAAAACGCATAACTATGTCTGAATAAGAGCAATAAGCCTATCAGTCAATTGCAATGCGTGGGGCTTTACTTTGGCAGGGAACATAGCATCGTGACATTGACTCACAAATGCATCGTGATATAATTCCTATAAAAAAAAAACTATACTTCTGTTGACTGGTGTAAATAATGAGTTATTGTTTCTTCACAGCAAGTTACTTTGTCGATCAAAACAATCCGCGTTGTGAATAGGCCTACACTGAGTTCCAGAAAGATGGCTGCACGTGCTCACCCACAGTGGCAGAATGAACGCTTCCAAAAACGATTACCCAAAAGCATTAAGTCATTACAATCATGTATTATGTTGCAATATGCCACATGCAGTGCTCCACATGACACCTATATGGTGCAATTTAAACAAATATACCTTGTGTTATGAATATAAGCTGATGTAGCGTAAAGTACTACTCATATGAGATTTCAACTGATATCTTCTACTTTCTGTAGTAATTCTATAGGACGCCATATACGAAAATCCATAGGTTTCCATAGAAATATCCTCGAGTGATCTAGCTTCCTCTTGAGAGAAAACTTTGCAATTAGGTGACACTTTACAAGTTGGTCTCATTCGGTTTGTGCCACCTGGATGGTTCCTGGTGCCATGAATAATGTACGCTCATGGCAAGGGGAATACCGCGGCTAAGAGGTGGTCTTGTCCATAATGAGAACCACGTGTAGAATAGGCCTATCAAGGAAGGCAATAGGTAATTTGATATAAGGATCTGTATCATATGTACACTAACAGACATGAAATGCGTAGTCTCTTTGAGTCAAGAGCATTTTTTATTACTTATTATTCCAATTACAAAGTACATGTGTTCTTCCATGGTTATCTATACAAGTAGTTATACATTTAATCAATTAATTTATTGGCTAGTTGTTATAGCAATCTTATTCAGCGCATGTACTCCTATAAATGCCACATCCTGGTCATTATTATTAAGTAGTAAATAAATAAAAGTAATATAAATGCGTTCAGAATATGTCATCATTATCAGATAATTATGGTAGTCTTGTTGATGATGGATCTGAGCTGAGGTTGGCCTTCATGGTCCCCATGGTAAACCGTCATGGAAATTCCACACAGCATGATGAGAGACCCTGAATATACACAGAGAACGGTCACCCCTTGTTTATGGCAAATTGATCGCTCTGCAGGTTTAAAGTATGCATGGGATAACCATGGGAGGACCTTAGAGTTGTGATCATGAGCAGCTTTCAGAATAATTCAATGGAAGCAGATATCTTTATTACTGGTGTAGGCCTATATAACTGTTACAGTTGCACCCAATGGTCAGCCATACACTTGTATCCGAAAACAGGTAAACTTCTAAGTGGTGATTCTTCCTTCTTTCCCCCGTGGGGGTTTCGGGGTAGAATATAGGCCCCCAGTAGCCCCTGCTGATCGTATAGTCCTTGTGCAAACGTTGTCACGTGACCACGTTTTGGTGATCACCATGTGCTTTTCCTGGACATGTGGTTATTACATAGATCTAGAAATCACCAATCATATGATAATAAAAGTTGTTAATTATGGTATCATATGATTATTTAAGATGTATTCAACATAAATATCTTTTCTGTATGTTTATGAAATGTTAATATTAAGGATCCTAATTTGATCACCAAGATGGCGCCCAGACCCTTTCTGGCTATTGTGACGTCAACTGAACAAGGTCTATAAGGCGACAATAGGGGGGATGTAGCACTGAGTGACCAAATGGTTCTTTGGGTTCAATTGGTGCTTGATTCACTAAGGGATGAGGGACAGCAAAAATAATTTCCAGGTTTTGATCCCCTGCCGTTTGCCCGCCCTCTCACCTTCATCTCATAGATACGATCACCAAAGACAGAATTCGTCCTAACCTGTCTTCACAGTGAATATGACCTTATATATTGTCAAAACGGCATAAAGCATCCATCACTCACTCACTCACTCTTCTTTCTTCACTTTCCCCAGTGAGGTTACTTGTTTATTGAGGTCCTGTCAAAAAGCACCAAGAAACAGTTTGTTGTTGACATAAACCACTAATAGAGGATGCCTTTGAGAACACACTAAATGTGCATGCGTGCATCTCGAGATTGGGGACAATGCAGAATTGTCCTGAAGTTTGAAAAAAAAGGAGAGTGCATGATTCCGGTTTTTCCGTGCTCAGTCTTTGTGAGTGTCGGGGAAACTTCCATTTAATACCATGGAAACCGTTTATTGATTGTTCATTGTGTTGCCAGTCACTGATTCAGGTATGGGGTGCCAGCACCAACCGGTAAAGGCATTTTACCCCGTTCACAGCCGACTTCCGTTCTGACATCTCGCGCCAGGCGAGAGTTGGGTGAAGTGACCAGTCAACCATGAAAAGTACATGGTGTGAGATCACTAATCATAACTATGGGGACCAGAAATAGAACATTCTTATATGAACTGGATCGAAATTAATCAATGGCGCCATAGTTAACCCCTTTTTTTGTTGTCAGTTTTCTGGTGTGTATTGTGCAATATTTAGAGTTGTTTCAATAGTGTTTTTTTCAAATTAAAATAAAATTTATATGAATAATCAATGTAATCATTAATTGCCGATTCAGCAATTCTATATATTCAGAATGTATGCGCACATACTAGTTCCATTGCCTCCTTATTAAGCCCATCCCACATTTTATATATCCCAGGGTTGGACAAGGAATGGACAAAATAACCACATAAGCCATTCTTGTCTCCTAGAGTTGGAGTTACTGAAATACACAAGAATTATATTTTTCTGTATTCCCAAGTCCTGCTAAACCATTATGATTTCTTAATCTTATCAATTGACAGATTTGCAGGTTTGGCAGCCAATCAAATTGCTGTATTTTGGGGCAAAATAGGTTGGACATTACAGTGAAGTACTTTAAAGTTTGGGTGTAGTACTTTCAATGTATGTATGTTGAGGGGAGTAATGAAGATTTGAAGACAGGAGTAGTGTTGCAGATTATCTTGTATTAATTCTTCAGTCACAGGTTAGAGCATGGCCTCAGGCCAAAGCTCCATGAAAAGTTACATGTGCATAGCTCTGTGTCTCCAGCCCCACTGCCTAAAGTGGAGCATTCAAGATTCCCTCCACAGGCCTCCAGGGCCCTGATTGGTTGGTCAGGTTCCAGGTGGACCCTGTGGCTCCACCTGGAGTGGACCCTGTGGCTCCACCTGGAGCCTGTGAGGGTAGTTAGACACTACTTAAGGGTATAGTTTTAATACTTAATAATTTTGAATATATTGTGTATAATTTTATACTAATTCTCACATGAATATATTTAGAAATATATTTTAGAGTATAGAAATGTCCTACCGATTTTAAGGTATGACATAATGCCCCCCTTCCCCACAAAAATTTGCCTCTGCGCAAATCTAAAAGTATGGTGATTCTTAATGCCGAAAAACACTATACCCAAAAGTTTGTGTAGATATTAAATTTGATTTCTAAACAATAATAGCGATCTTCTATTAGATAGCGATTATATAATGATAGCATGTGATTTATAAAACAATGAAAGCTTTAACTTTTATAGGCTAATCTATCTTTTCTAATTTAACTTTTAGTTTATATAAACCAAGTCGCAGTTGACGAGGTTATAAATTCTAATACAACATGTTTCACCTAACCTTAGAATTAAAAGGCTTTTGATGATATTTGAATAGATTATTAATCAGTGTTAGTATCCCTGACTGTTTTCACTGTCTAAATCGCTGAAAGAAAATGCAACATCAAGTACTTAAAGCTAGCTGAAAAAGAAAGTAGATAATTAATCTGCAATTGATAATTTTCAAAACCATAGTTTTCTTATTTCTAAAGAACTTATTTTATTCAATTAGGTCTTATTTTGCATAGATATTATAATGTTCTTTCCTTTTTGCCAAATAGGACTTCACGCCTAAAGCACTAAATGGTAGATGTTAAATTTTGTTTAGATCTTGAAAATATTTGATGGTAGTTTTACTTTTGCATTTGGGACCGTTTATGTCAAAGACATCAACGTGGTCTCCAAGTGGAGGCATGTCCAACATATATACATAAACCTTGGTTTTGAAAACATTGTTAGTACACAAGAAATACATATAAGTAATATTTTACAATCACAAGTTTGACATTTGAAAATTGTTCATAGTTGATCTTCGATTATTTACATTTGTCCATTTAGCTGTGGGCTCCTACAGCTTATTCTTAGTTGTTGTTGATTGTCTGTTCTTATCCTTTGTTGTTGTTGATTGCCAGTTGTTTCATTCTGATGTGGTTTGTTAGCACTTATGCATTTTGATTTTAAATTTTTGATTGATTTAGTTTGAATAGTTCATGATTTGTCCTGCGTTAGATGTGTTGAGGTGTATCTGGGCGAGACGGGTCGTGCTTGTCCGATGCGTTGCCCCATCGGTGTTGGGTGGTTGTCGGCTGACTGCTGCCGTCCCAACGTACCGTCTCGTAGCAACTTGAATGAGAAATTTGAGAAGGATCAGGTAGAGTATAGAAATGTCCTACCGATTTTAAGGTATGACAACAGGTTGGGTTGACAGGCTTTAACATTGGTTCCTATGGGAAGAAGGCCAATATATAAAGCTGCATTTTACAAATTTTAGGAGCAATCTGCCAACCAAATTGCTTTTGTTTTATGCAACCATCCTCAGGGAATAAGCATAGAGGCAATTTTGAAAATATTTCATGGTAAACTTTAATACTGCTGCAAACTGGGATGGGTTTAGATGGAGTTTCTGGTTGGACCTACTAAACTAGGGATTAGTTGCCTACCAGGGATTCCACAGGCTTGTTGATGTCACGCTGATGACGACGGTATGTGCATTACCTGACCCTGACACTGTGGTGGGACTTTGTAAAACAGTTTCAACACGTAAATTAGGCCCTATAAACTGACCTCACCTTATACTAGACGTCTGTCTACATGAGTCCTTAGAGCTTTATCACCGCTCTGTCTATGAGCTGTAAACGTATTTTTTGCTGGCAATGTGTAAGTGTGGTATACCTGCTACGTAATATAGTTTTGGAACTGTTATAACATACGCCCCAGAATGCAATGACGGGAAGAATATAGCTAAAAGTCTCCCCTGTGGTCATAATAATATACTTACATATCTTTAGGTCTGTACGTAGAATCGAGTATACACCGAGATAGAGGCATAGCCTAATTATAGGCTCATCCATATAATTATGGATACCCATATAGACGATATCATTATAAGCAATTTCTGGTGATTTATCAACTCACATGAAACTAATTCGTTTGCTTGACCAACATATGGCATTTGCGTTTGGAAAATGGTAACAAGGTACTTGAAAGTGTCAATCATGAGGCCATGTCACTGGATGGGAAGGCCTGGCGTGTTTATAACATTGCATAATGCTGGCCAACCTGTGGGCAGCTGGCCAACCTGTCATATACCGGCATATACCCCGGGGGGCAGTGTAGGGGTATCGACGGTAAAGCACGATGATCATATTAAGATATTCAAATAAAGAGTTGTATCCAGAGTAAAATCCTTGTTTACCTTCACATTAATGGACTACTGCAAAGAATAGCACAATCATGTTTTTGATATGCAACTTGGTCTCCGTTGACTAAGGCCATAAGCCACCCCTTGCTATGTACGTCACAATCCATGAAAAAAAGGCTAACCCAGGTTAGTCACCCTAGTCACTATTGGCCAGAAAAAGTTAGTCCTCTCAAGCCCCATCAACTTGACTGTGTGACTTACCTTTCTACCAATGGGATTATCAGTGTAGGTAGGAACGGTAGAGTTTCAGACTTTAAACAACAACAATGTGTTGATTTCGTGAGTCTGCAAAAGGAACATGCAACAAAATCACTTGTTTTCTACTTCTTACACATGCAGTGTGTCTAGTTAGTATGCATGTATTGTAGCTCTGCATGGGTGTTCGGGAGAACTATAACTTAGCTATGGGAATAAGGAGGCCTGGGGCGGTGTTGAATATTACATGGCCAGTGTTTGTTGTTCTCAGCCTGTCCTGCTGTAAAAAAACTATAATCATGTGGTTCTTTTTATCACGTCCGTGAGGTCGCATAGGCCTACACCTGCAACGTCTAAATACAATAAATATATGCCTTTGTTTCCGTTCTTGTACAGTTATTTAAATGTCATTATTGTATTTGGCTGGTTTAAGAGCTATAGTCTTGAGTACTCTTGTGCACTAGTATCATGTTTTGAAAAGATAATCGATACTTGATTTTGGTCCTCATATTAAGTATAGGGGGTCTATGATACGTAATATGCAACCAAAATGTAATGAATTGTATGGAGAAAAGAGAGGGACCCAGCAATCCTGATATTGCCAATATGAACCCACACATAGATAACTCCCCTTTTCCTGCTATGCTATACATGTATAGGTATTTCACACCCCGCTCTATACCCACCAATATCCCACTTAAAACTCCTTTGATCTGTGCCGCCAGGTAGGCCTCTGATGTCGGCCTGACATACAGGAGAAGGTGCTCAGGGCAGGTATGCATATTATCTAAGGCTATTTAGTTATTACAGCAAGATCACAAAAGGGAGATAGTGTCTAAGGATATAGTGCATGGTAAGCCAATTAGCCAAGAGCTTGTGACGACCCGTAGGGGAATTTCATATTATGCATTCACAATATGTGTTAAGCCCATAGGATGGAGTCCGGGGATGGAGTTTAGATGAAATGAGGCTGTTCTGGTTACTGGAATGTAAATTGAATACAACAATACTATGATAATGAAAATTTGTACCGCCAACCCCTCTCCCTTGATCTCGGTATAGGACTTTATGTTCTGAGTACCAATGCAAAAAGGCTACGAGTTCGGAGAAAGTACTCGATGCTTAAGGTGTAAAACCCCCTATAGGTACCACCAGTTGTTGTTGGTTCGCCGACCCGGAAAAGGCCAGAATCCATCCCTTGGGGGTTCACCGATGCATAACATTGTTTGACCTACCTGGCCAAGAGCTGAATAATTAATGATAACGAAGGAGAGCAAGGATTCCTTTTGGAATAGGCCTAGACACAGATCTTGTCTCCGGATATGAGAATAGGATGAAATATTTACACAGTTTTAGGATTTCTACTTGAAGGCCTAATACATGCATTTATATTTTCTGTCATACAATTACATATTATGCTCAAAACAAATGATTTAACATATTCATCATTGCATCTATTGCCACTATGACCCATTACGAATCCGAAACCTCAGATCACTGCTTTTTATTTTCTCTTCATTTTGGGTGTTTTTGAAACATAAATTAAAATCTTTCCTTCGTGATTGATCAAAGATAAGATTTTTAAGAATTCTGCCGTCTTTGCCAAAAGTTTAACCCGTTTCTGCAATAAAAAAGACTTCACAGGCGCCTTTTCGTGAGGTTGGGCGTCCCTTGGGTTCCCATTGCATGACTCGAAAACAGCAACAATGTGCTTCTTCTACTTCCGCATCCGGTGTTGTAGAGTTCATTTCCTTGCGTCTTACAATTAAGGGGAATATGTTATTCTGCTCAATAGAAATGCATGAGTCCAAAGCAGAGCGTATAACATTGCAACGCAGAATATGAATGATATCATAAGCTAGGTATTGCACCATGGTTCACCTAGGTCCTTTATTTTAAACGATTTGATTATGATGATCCAATGTAGCAGTTTATGTCGTTATCTAAAATTCCTATATAATGATAAGCTAAGGCTAAGCCCTCTTTTCGAATTCCGCTAACAAACTTTATCTAAGAAAGAGCTCTCTTTGCGTATTAAAACAACACATTATACTGGTTTTAAATGACAACAAATGTGACATTATGCATACAAATAGGCCCCTAACCCTAAATCAGAATAACAATAACAATAAGCCCATGAAATTAGAATACTAACAGGCCCATGGGGCCGTCCATAAATGACGTCATGCTATTTTTGACCATTTTTGACCCCCCCTCCCCCCCTTCGTCATGCTTTTACTATAGGAATGTATAGGGGACTGGACCCCCCCCCTCCCCGGCGCATGACGTCATTTATGGACGGCCCCCATGACAAACGTGAAAAGGACCCTGGAGGTCATGTAAGCGGGGAGCAGGTGGTATGAGGAGGGAGTGGTCACATCTCACACGTGTCTCCGTGTGTGTGTGGCTTGTTGTTAGTATAAAGGTCTCAACAAAAACATATATGTTTCTGAGCACAAAAACTAGTACATATATATCATAAGGTGAATGTCTTTTGGAGCAAATAATTAGGGAGTAAACATGCATGTTTATATAACTAACTCATGGAATGTCAGTATATGATTATTGCACGTTCCATTATGATTGTCCCACCTTTATCAGTTTAAGTAGAATTTGGGATTCTTTTTGCCATATAGGAAACCAGGCTTAATTTGGTCTGTCCCTTGTTGGCTCTCACCATCTGCGGTGCCCATAAATCAATGAAGCCATCCAGGGTTTAGACATGGGTTTCTCCGTTTCTTATATGGATCATTACCACAAATATCACTAAGCATGCAATATTTTAAATCCCCAAACCCCATATGAAGCTCAACGCTGTAAAAAGATAACTATAATGGTTCAGGCGCGGTGGTTCAGACCACCTTCCTGTTCAATCATTATTCCCGTTCTTTGTCTTGAATATGAGATGCATATATGGGGATAGAGCTCTGAAATTTGTAATTTATTGCTTCTTTCTGTTGCTGTTAGTTGAACAAACATCAGAAATAGAATGGTCATAAACACTACAGTTCATATCAAAGACAATTGCACAGCTTGGCTTCAGTGCAAAATTCCCCCATATTTAGAATTAGAAGTACATGAATGATTAACGAAGTTTCATCTTTTTTAATATTTCTGAACAAACAACGCTGGCTTAACGTGCGTTGCGTTGTGACCTACTTAGAGCGACTCAGAGCAGCTCAAAAGGGGATGACCCAGCAGCGGGAGGGGGCCTGCAATTGTTGATTAAAAGATGGCACACTGTGCTACAATAAAGGCCCCAGGCGCAGTTGCCTGTTACTTACTGTTTCAGGTGTATTTTGTTTCATGAAAAGTTCATATTACAATGGTTATTACATATTAAATAGCTATCAAACGAAAAATCCAGCGATAGAAAGTTGTTTTAGACAGGCGGACTTACGTTCTTATATCCTACTTTCCTTCATAACAATTATTACGTTAAAAGATTGGGTATATCGCTTTTGAAGGCCATATACCCGGAAGGTTTATTCAAAGGGCCCTGGTAATGATGATGTACGCTTTCATTATAAAGTTTCATCAGTTTCCCATCTGAAGTAGGTATAGGCTGTGTCGTAACAACTTTGAGTTAGCAAATTTAGAGAGCCTTGCATAATACTTTGACGATATTACAATTCTGAAATTTGGATCTGTCAATGCACCCTGTTAGAGAATTGATCCCCCTACCGCCTGACTCATTGGTCCACTGTCAGACCAGTAATCCACGTTGCGACAAAACACCAACCAGTTCTCTTCTCCTTCATTTTAAATGCATTTAGAAAAATGTTTTCAGCTCAAAGTGTCCTTTGTACAATAACAACCTTTTGAAAACAAAGAATAAGTCACTTTTAAAAAAAAGAATAATGTTTTTTTCCATGCCGATTTCTGAAATCGGTTCAAAATTGAATATTAATCGTATCGTGGACCAGTGGTCTTAAACAGTGCATGAATGCACGGCTGTCACTCAACTGTTCAACAGGACGTTGGGTCTTTTTGTGCGTTTTGAATCAAGATGGGCCAGCTGCAGATTGTATTCACACGTTTCAATCTGATACGGTCGGGCAGACAAAGCATTATAATACACCAGTAATATATATAATACAAACACGATCGGAGAATGCAGCTGTTGCAGGGGTTACAGGCATCTCTTCACTCGCCCGAAACACTCGACTGACATAACTCACCTCGACCTGTCTCTGAGCAGTGTTTTGTTGTATAAGTCAGTGTTTGGTATGGTGGAAAGCCAAGTTGGAAAAATGTTTATACTATAAAAAGCACGATGTTGAACAAAAAATATTTAAAGTACGGTTATCTAGCAAAAATGAGCAACAGGGAGCCACTTCCTATTCTTTCAGTAATAACTCCTTTGCGATGCTTTTTTTTCAGAATTTGTGTTTCCTTGTGTTGCACATGCAATGTATTTCTACTGGGTTCACAAGCTTTATATTAGGCTGCATGTTGATATATAATTTCTATACATAAATAATTAGGATTCTTCACAATCATGACGTGATTCACAGACAATGTAAATGAGTATGATTAGAAAAATACATGAGAAAACTACCCAAACGATAACATTTTAAACATGAGATCAAAACCAACATTCAGTCTATAAGGACGATTTAAAAGATAACTGGTTTCCAAAGGTGTGAAAATATATCATATAATGGGCATGCGCAAGTCGAAGGCCTGTCCTGGGGGTTGAGGTTTGTGTAGCCTGTGCCCATGCTCAATAAATCGATATTTGGCTGACCGTCACGGATGGGTTGCCTAATGACTGTTCAGCTTGACTTCACAAACTATGCTCCCTCCAAATAAAAACAAATTAAAAGAACATCAATGTGTTGCGGGTCTTATACTTCCTTAACGAGGCGTATACAAGTCATGTATTCATATTGACTGAAAAATGTTTAGGCCTATCTGCACCCCATGTATGCCTTTAGGTTGACATACATTATAAGTAATTTAATATTCTTTTCAGAATTGTACGACATATTGATAGTCTGTCATGTTGTTCATTTTCATATATTTCCCATTACAAGTTAGCGTTGTATTTTTTTCTTGTCTTGGCTTCCATGTAGATAATTATGACCCTTCCCATGCACGTCGCTACAGGGTATGCATAGTAACATTTAAAGCCTTTAAATGTCCTTGACTTATGTATATTTTCAACTGTAAAAAAGGTATGCATAGTAAGCCTTTGAATGACCCTAACCATAGGCCTATACAATGTATATATTTCAAACCTGAGGATACGTAAATGTGCAGCGTCCATGGCACCAACAGTGGAGCTATCAATGTCAGAGCTTTCAGTGCAGTTGAAATCAGGTTCACTGAAAGCCCTTGAAATGGTGTCCTCTCAGTTTCCATTACCAGCTACAACTAATTAATTTCATGTATGAACAGACGTACATCGTGGCCTGAACCCACATCTGTTTAAAAGCAATTGTTTATCTAGCCAGTAAACACATTCTGTTTGTATTTACCAATTTCAACATGATTTTTTTCTCATGCATAGGGTAGAGCCTATTTTATAAGCATCATGAACAAAATAGTTTCTCTGAAATTGTAACAGCCATTTGATACATAGCTGCCCTAAAAGCTTATCTAATCATCGTTGACTATGGCACTTCATGATCATTCTGATTAACCATTGTCTCAATTTTGTCTTTTCAGTAGGGGCAACCCAAACAAGTGCGACCTGCTGGGTAACACTGCCCTTCACTGTGCAGCGGCCAATGGTCACATTAACTGTGTGAGTTACCTGGTGTCCTGTGGGGCCAACATCTGGGCCCTCGACAACGACCTCCACACCCCGCTGGATGTCGCAGTGCTCAACGACCACATGGACATCGTCAAGTACCTGGATGACGTCATTGCACAGCAATCAACACTCAACAAGAAAGTAGTCCGCAAAATGAAGGAGAAGTCTGTACTGGATGCACACAAGAGGATCAAAAAGTACGAGAAGATCCAACAGAAAGCCCAGAAGAAGGCAGAACGGGATGAGAAGACCATGGCCAAGAGGAGGTTGAAAATGCAAACAGATGGGTTGATACAGATGGAGGGGAATGGGTATGTAAATGGGGCACTTAATGGAGTTGCCCAAAATGGGAATGTTAATGGGACTTTGACTAAGAAGTCCTCTTCAGGAAGATCACTTTCAAGAAGTGCTAGCATAACGTCACAGTCCCATATGGCTGAGCCAAAACCTTTTTCGGCCTATGTGAATAACAATGGAAACAAAAAGACCGGTGTTCTTACAGGAGTAGCCAAAAGGATTAAGCAACAGAAAAAGCACAACCACCATCATGATATGAGCAATGGAGACTTCAAAATTGGTGAGGTGGAAATGGATGGAAAGCGCACAATACGTTCCCTGTCAGGCTTGCAGCGTGACCATCATGTCATGTACGTCAGAAATGATGGGCACAGCCAACAGAATGGAACCAATGGCAACCGAGACGACACCATTTCCAGGGCTTTCAGTGAACCTGATTTCAACTACAGTGAAAGCTCTGGCGCGGATAGCTCTACACTTGGGGTGATGGAAGCCGCAAGTATGTTTGAACGCCCAGGCTTTGGCAGCGTGGCTTTTTTCAAACGGAAAATGTCGTCTGGTGCGCTCATGTCGCTGCCCTCAGAGAGTACGGACATTGACAGCATCAGCGTCGTCACCAACGGAGTAGCAGACGACACGGACGCCACCGTCAGAACAGAACGAGTGCGCAGGCGCGGTAGTTTAACAGACAGTATTGGTACAGTTGGCAGCCTTGCCGCCCGAATGAGACATCTCCCTTGGGGGGAGGAAGAGGCAAACCTAGAAGATGACGACACTGAGTCCTCGCCCTTAGAACTGTTCCTGTCTGCTAACAAACTGACCGAATACTTGCAGATTTTTGCGCGGGAAAAGATTGACCTTCCAGCACTGATGCTGCTGACCGATTCTGATTTGAAGGAGATTGGTCTGCCAATGGGACCAAGACGGAAACTTCTTGACGCTATTGCTAGAAGAAAGCGATCCCTGGCTAATCCGGGTATTGTGATGGATACTTTGTTATGAATTGCTGTATCTTATTAATGTAGCCTGCAGTAGGCTAGGTATTGTTGCTTGTATAAAATCATACATAATTGTGTTCTTATTTACCCGTGCCATATTGACAACTCATTCCCAATGATGCATGCATATATAAAATCAGATAGCAGAATTTTCAGTTTCAATATGTATAAGTACATGGCGTAATTAGAGTACCAATTAACCTTACATTTGTTGAGCTTGTTATTTTTTGGATTAAGTATATTTGTTAATTGATATGGTATATAGGCCTAGCTGAAGGGAATTGCACAATTTGATGGTGCTTTCTTACCAGATTTTAATCATTTTGAGATAATTTAATTACCATATTCGAATGATAGCATATTGAGAGTGAGAAATATAATTTATGTGAATCTTATTAACGTTTTTTAAATAAAAATTGCGGGATTAGGCTATGGATGCAAAGAATTCAGAAGGAGTGTAATGGCAGTCAGATATGAAAACGTACGAGCTGAAGAGGGTTTAAATGATGAGCGAACTTCCGTATATCATAAACAAAGTCAAGTATATTAAAGGTAATGGAAGATTGTGCTCATTCGATATTCGTCTCTGTTCTATTGGCACAATACCAGACTGTTCATAGGGACCTGTGACCTTAGACCAGAACCAAGTGGGAACGGTGTACCACTTTATTTTGTCCTAAAAAACAAACCAAAAAAACATCAATGTTATAATAACAATTTAGAAACAAATATTGACAAAACGTAAATTCGAAATGAGTCTGCTTATGATAGACCACGACTTATTGGTAGGTATAATATATGTGCCCTTTTTAACTTTGGAATTCGGGTCGGTGTAAAGTATGAATATCAACTGGCTAGAGCTAAAATGTAGACCGTCAATAGACTTAGGTGTGTGACTGCCAAAATGTTTTTTAAGCCATCAGCGACTAAGATAAAGCGTTATGCTACAGATTGAAGGTAGCATGAGAAAAAGTATAAGTATTAGTTATAAACATGCAGCATGTAGGATTGTGATCATATTTAATGTTAAAGAAACTCTGAATCCAAAATTGGAACTGAATAAATATATGTAGTTATTAATCTATCAATGAAGTCATCTTAGCATTGGAGAAGAGCTGATAGATTGCCTATAATTAAACTAGAAGCATATATGATTATTTACATGTACATTTTGGTTAACAAAAATTGATTATTCTACTTTAATTATACTGTCGATAAGCCAATAAAATATTCTTTAATCAGTACCACTGCAGGTATGCTTTCTGTTGGTGTGTTCTCGTGTTGTTGTTTTTTCTGTTTTTGTTTTCTAATTGTGTTATTCTATACAATACAAAGGACATAACATTGTAAGCATTGTTGAAAATGCAAGCCTTCCGAAAAACGACAATGGAGGTACACTATTTTATAGTCGCTAACCTGGTACTTGATGTTGTTCAGGGCGCCACCTGGATCGTAGATTAAGAACTACAAAAAAAATATCTTTTTAAAGCAGTTTTTGGCTCTTTAAAGATTGAGTGGTACTAAGTGAAACTATTTCCCTTCCATTAGGATAATGTTGTATCAGATTACCAAAGTATAAATAGCCAAGATGCCTCCATTTTTGCATGTTTTTCAGTATAGCTTTCCTCATAAACAGTGAATATTGAAATTTTAGGTTCAGATGTTTGCTGTGGTATAAATATTAAATATGCTAGAGGTTTCATAAGAATTTCATTGTTTCTTTAACAGAAAAAGAAAATTTACATTTCTCAATGAAATCAATGGTATAGACCAATGTTCTTTATAAAGCTCTAACATTTATTGCAAATTATAAAAATTGTTTATATTGTTTCTATATATTCCTCTGAATAGAATCTAACTTGAATTGCAGCAGATTGCATTGGTAATTATAATTTAGGCCGAACACCCCAAAGTACCTTTATTAAAAAGATAGACGCAGACTAATATTGTTTGGCGACCCCTAGTGCCTACTGCGAGAGTTACTTGATCAGTGAATCGGAGAACCACTCGCTGTATGCCACCTGGTGGAGAACTTTCCATCAATTGTGGATAATTTATGCCCCAGTATTTGGTGTTTTGCAGTGCATTCATATGATTGTCATTGTAACAGGGGTTGTTGAGCGTCTGTAACCCCTATTATCCACAAAACCAAATTAATTCAATCATTTATTTGATTTTATGAGCTCCCACCCCTCCCACGGGGTAACCCCCTGGATAGAGTTCGGGTTTGATTGTATTTAAAGATGAGTAGAGAAACTCCTGTTTAAAGACAGACAAAATTAAGTACCAACCAAAAGCGGGTGGGGTGGGGGGTTCAGGACATCAAATGTAATTCACTTTAGCGACAAACAAGGAAAGGTTCTCTTATATTTTTCATATTTATTTGGTCGATGGAGAATACATGTCAAGTGTGTACTCATCTTTTTTTCATAACTTATTAATAGTATATCATATAGGACATGGTAAATAAAAACGTTTCTTTCAGCGTTTACATAATAGTTCTAACCACTGTTACATTTTTACAAAAGACAAGCTTGAATATGATGTGCATAGCACACCACGCACACGCCGTAGTATCGTCTTATGTAGGCATAATAAACATAAGCGGGTAACCAAGATCTTGGTGGGGAAATTACAAGATGTGCAGAAATAGTATCTCGGTTGAGAAGTGGACCCAACACTAGACGTGCGGAACAAGACAACAAACAGATTTCCAGGTTTGTTTCAATGCCTTTTTTCTTGCATTTTTTAACAGGTACACGCTTCAAAAGACCAGTCTCATAAAAATAAGGAATACCAATAGCAGAGTTATGCCTGCACAAATTTGGGGATGGTATGATAGGTATTTTTGCCCTAAATAAGCCTGGCTACATTTGTCTACGTAAACCGGATTCACCATAAAAGCTTCACATGTACTGACATCCTCGTGTCAACCAACGTACACGGGCCAGGTACACTTAGTACGGGTTAGATTTCCACCAGTTCCGAAACTTCATTTCGTTTGATTTCGGATAAGAATATAACAACATTCTCATTTTATGCTGATCAGACATAAAAGGACGAGTACTAAATTCCACAACACTCAGAACAAAACCTCACCCCTTTGTTTATTTTCTCCCCTCTAATTAGCATTATGCCATGAATATATTTAATACAATTCCTTCGAGTGAAAGCTGGTTAAAGTCTTTAACTGATTATTTTGTTGTCTTTTTTTCTCCCTTTTCTTATTTTATGGAAAAATGTCAAAGGAGTTACTCAGATACCTCTTCTCAGATGATATTTAAATTTTCAACATATGTAATATATCTTTTTAGTTAAACTGTGCAAGAGAATGAATTGAGGGGAGGGGAGGCTAAGCATTTACTTGTATTTGTTGCAGTTACACGTTAAAAGAAGGGTGAACTGATAGGTTTCGAGCTACACATTGATCTGTACAGTGCCCGTGTTCAGACTTCCCGCTGAGGACAGTTACACCGAGTTAGATGGGAGTTAACAGGCCCACCCTACCGTCTCCTATTTACACCGTTATAAAAAGAGCTTGGTATGAATGCTATGTTCTTACATATCACATGTTATGATATCATAGGATGTTGTGGCCATCTGCATAGCACTTTCTGGGCAAAACTTTCGTCAACCTGCGATACAAAAACAAATGAATGGCGTCGTCCCGACGATGGGCAACACCTTAGGTTGATATATATAATAATACATTATTGTAGCTCAGTGACGCACTCACGAACTGTTCGTTCGTGAAAAAACCCGCGCATCTGCAAGTTATGGTTATGGTTGAACAACCAAGTGGAGAGGAACAACCAAGGGAAGGCCCTTAAGAAATAAGAAGATAAGTTTAACAAGATGAACGTCTGCGATGAGATGTAGCTGGAATTAATCAAATTTCTGTCTGACAAGAAATAACATACTATATATGCCATTTGGGATAACTGATTACTAAATGATATAATCTTTAACTAAGTAAAAACCTACAAACAGTCGAACTCTAACTAAAGCCGACTTTCATTTTCATTTAAACGATAAGATTAATCAATTGTCTAGGGATTTGCATATCTACAATATTTTAGAATAACAAGTCCAGAAAAATGAACAGGTTCTACATTTTTAAGAAACAAACTTTAAGATCGGTGTGAGAGAACTTGAATCACCACTGAGAATCCAGAATAGGTTGCAAAAGGTAGCATACACTGCTACGATAGGTTAGTTTCCATATCTCGATTTGCGTGAAAACTTCCCCCCGATTCACCTATGCTCCACTTTAATAATTTACCTTCACATTACGCGAAAGTATCCGAGGACAATACACTAAATTTCAACTCCTCAGATACTTACCAATTTTCGGCTCAGTTCCTCAAAAAAAGCGGCCAACCCCATTTTCATGGCCTTGTTGGAGTTTCACCGGTTTAGTTACTTGCCAGACCATGTACCTGGTCCTAATGTATGTCTGTATATATCCAATTCGAACCCTTTTATACTCATTTTGTTATAGTTCTTTTTTTCTTTAAGGCATTATTGAAAAAAACAATGAAAGTAAATAAATTATTTCCCCACTATACATGGTCAACAAGGCGCCATTAAATATTCAACATGAAATTGAATCAATTTGGCTAGACACCGAACTTAGGATTCTGTTTAACAATATACAAATACACCAAATATAAGGGAAACTAGGGAGAAGGAAGACAAAAAGAAGTTCAGGACAGTCGATGGGTTCAGACTCAAGACAGATGCGGAGGGGTCGACCTCCAATGGCAGGTAACTAAACCATCCGCACACTTTACAAACATCTCACGCTCGCACTCATAAATGAAGAGGAAAGAAAATTACTGAAGATGGTATACTTCTAAGAGAAAATTGGCGCTGTCTACTTGGGTTTATCCTTACGGAAGTACGCCTACATTGAATTTGATGGCAGATGAGTCTTGTGGTCAAAGTCAGGGATGAGCTCCTCCCGGCTGTTCAGTTGGTAGTCCGACAACAAAGGGTAGTTTTCCCTCACTCAGCAAAGTGTAGTTCACACCCCACCAGCAAACTGCAGAGGTTATATGTTGTTGATGCAGAGGACTCCGCAGGTTGTCGGTTTTAAGGTTAATCATTGTGTTGTGACACACACAGGTAATGAGGTAACTCGTGACAACCGCACAGCGCATGATACCGACCGCGACAGTATTGAAGGGTTTATGCGGCCAACCGATAAATGCGCGCCACCGCCTCTTCCAATCTCACGTCTCTTCACCTGGATAGTTCCTATAAATCCGCAGTGTGTCCTGTAGTAGTCAGGAGCCCGACCCAAGAAGTCTCTTTATTACCCAAAACGTTTACCCCCCCTTCCCAACCCACTATTTATTAATTATTAAGGGTGCAGTAGACACCTATCATAGCAGGCGACTTCGCTTGCGTGTGGGAGAATCCATAATAACGTCATTGCTAGGGGTTCTTTTCCTACTATTGTCACAGCGCCGAGACATCTCATCCAGTATAAAACAGTGGAAGTCGTCGTCCGGCTGGTTGGCCGGGCTCTCGGCAGTCTTGGTAGCCGGCTCGGCGGCGTTATGTGACGGGAAGCCCATACTGATGTTTGACATAGCACCGTTCAGACCTGTCATGTAGAAAACGAATGGGAACATGTTACGTGACTTTAGATCAAAACATTGAAACTCTGTCAATCATGTATGTATTTATTACTGTTAACATTACTTAACCACGATAATGATGAAATTAACCTTAATCGTCTATTACTCAGAATAACAAGAACGTTGAAAGTCGACATTAGAACTTTGACAGCTAGTGCACATAACATCCTTAGAGTATACCAGTGAGTGAAACAATTTTTTCTCATATGAAATACATCTTAAAAGCGAACACTTCAGAAATTTGAGTATAGGTCCAACATAACCACCAAAATCATGATAAATTCCGAAGATCTCAGCGAAGTATTAACACTTCTAATAGAACCTCACAGTTCAAAAGTAGAAATATTTTATCCCCACTCACGTTGCAGTGCTAGTGCGTCCCTGAAGGGCTGCAGGTCGGTCATGTCGTCGCCGTCCTCGCGGGCCTCCACCACGCTGGGCAGGCGCGGCGAGGTGCGCTCCACCACCTTGGACGCGCCCCAGGCCAGGGTGGACGCGGGCCGGGAGCGGACGGGCGGGTTCTTACCGCACAGATAGGCGATCAGGTCCTCCCGGCGGATGTGGCGCCGCCTCTTCTTCACCCAGTTGAGTACGTCCCTAGTCCGCCGGTGGTGGCCGCACGCCACGCCCATCTCGAAGCTCTTCTTCATCACGTCCATGCTATCTGAACACACACAAAGACAGTTATGTATTATAGAAGAGTTATGATTGTTTGCCGAACAGCGAACGTTCAAAAAATGTCAATGGAGTGTCGCAATTATCTTTTTATCATCTTTGACTAATTAGGTCGAATAAAAAGTCTTTACAATCAATCGAAAGAAAATCAAGTCGGGAGGCACACTTGAAATTGTCTTTTTTTTAAAGCTGGCCTATGTACGAAACTTGGAGGAATGTGAGGAAAATGTAACTAAATGCACATGTTCTTAATATTACGAACCTATACAATTAAAATGAGGTGGATCAACCAACGGCGCAGTCTATTGTTTCAATTATATCATTTTAGTTATTTCTTGCACAGATGATGGACTAAACTACTTTACTTGTTGAAAACCTTTTAAAAATGAAAAGATATTGCGTCCGTCCTTTGAAAATGACGTTTGAAAAGTGTGCATATTATCCTGTTGGACGTTTTGAATAACAGTATGCTCTGAGAGAAAAATATTTAGCCTAATAGGTATCAAAATTTAATTGCCTAAATATAGGGGGAGTTTTTGTTAGTATATTTCCAACGTTTAACTCTAAGGCCATAAGTTCATGTCCGACGAGTTTTCATTTCCTTCAGCTGAATCTTCCTAGATAAAAAATCTTAAGTATCAAAAACCACAATGGATTTATCCAGAAAGATTCTGTGATTTGTAATGCGGGAAGGGCCCCTCCAAGTTAACCTAGTGCAGGAATTAAATTCCTGGGGCAGGAATCCCACACCCCACATTGGCCCGTTGCACAATAGAATTTCGTTGTGAGGATCAAACAACAAAAGCACAACGAACTTTTGCTTAACAGGATTGTTTCTTCGTTACGAAAATTTTCCATTGTTACTTAAATAGTAAAAATCTCTGGTTCTAATGAATGGAATTTAATTCTGTAAATTGATATAAAAAGGGAAGACATAGAGAAAAAAACAGGAAAAGTTACAACTCTCTGAGGGTATTCTAAATATAGAAAAAAAATTGTTAAAAAAATTTCGTTGTTAAGAAAATAACTGCAAATAATTTATTAAGCAACAACGAACTCTTTCGCTATTCATTATATTTTCGTTGTTACGAAACCCATTGTGCAACGGGCCACATGCCTAGTAGGAAGATCCCTGTTGGCTGTATAATTACTATATTATTATCTATAATAATTAACAAGTTCTGGTTTGATCGACTTTATAGATTCTTGATGTGGTTTAGTAAACCAAAATCTCCGTCTTATCCATTCTTTGGTTTATAAAACGAAATGAAATGTACTTGACGTTCCACTATAGTATGCAAATTAGAAAACGCTTATGTGACGTCATCGTTTCGCCGAAAAGGGCTTCCCCAATTCTATTTTTAGATTTTCAAAATGACGTCATCTCGTCACTCTCCTCATACAGACTTATTTATGTTAATTAGTACACTCTCAAGGCATTTTCTATGGAACGACTTTCAATCTCCAAACAGATCCTTCCTATCAGAAATAGCACGATGTGTCCCCCCCCATTTTAACACTGATCTCTATGAGACTTGGGACAACCTATTACTCCGATATATCGGACTATCGACGTTATCCACTCATCGAAGACGGAGAATAAGGTGAACAAACCTTTGTACATTGTAGTGACTCCGCTGGCAGCATTTTGAAATGGAACCCATAGTGATACACTGTCTCCATTACTCCGATCTGAAAGAAAGAACCGGGCGTTGTATAAAGCATAGAACAAGACACGAAGTACAAAATCAAAACTTTAATAGAATTAGTTAATAATCGTATCGATGAAATCTAACTTGAAATATGACAGAAATATAGAATATAACCTGGGGACATTGAATTCCCTCAGTTTAGTGAAATATATTTTTGGGGCCACTTTCTGAGAATACTATGCATAGCGTTCAATATATTCCACTTAAAAACATTACTATATTTTTGTCCCACACCCCTCTCCCATAAGTAAGCTGGTACACCTTTTCAAATCCCCCAAACTGGCCTCATTGGTCAGTGTTTACCTCACACCTCAAGGCCAGGGGTAGACAGAGATTATAAGGGTGGCAGAATAGGGTTCTCACCTCACTATTCGATTGTGTTACATAACCCATTCACCTGTTGTCTTACCTAATGGCTCTACCCCTAAAACAAAGTCACATCTGATTACAGATAAAACACTCTGTACACAACCTATTTAGGGGTCCCTCAGATGGAAGGAGAGAACCGAAGGAGAAGCCTTAAACTTTACCTACCTATAACTTTCTTATTATTCAATCTCATCACCAAATTTCAAAAGGATTATGAGGTTCATAACTGCAGCCCGTGCGATAAAATGATAAAGGTTGGCTGTTTAGGCATTGTTGCCTTACAACAGTGAAATGAAGGTAGTGCAGGGCTGGGTCAGTCAGTCACAGACGGTCAGAGTCAGTGACACGGATTATCAGTTGATGAATCAAGAGTTATTATGAATTCTAGGTTTAGGAGTTTATATCTATAACACGATAATAACATATTTATGTTAATGAGAGCATGAGATTAATAGTTTTGGTTTCATACACTGTTGAAATCCGATTTCAGGTAATGTTCGACACTGTCAATCACTCGGTGTCACAGTGACAGCTGATGAAGCCCGACATTTGTTTACAAACGTTCACGCGTCCTCTGTTTTGACGGGCACAGTGGTTTCTATGTTCAGTGTTATTTTAACACGTAGAATATCGTTTATTTATTCCGTCTGTGTGTTTATGTCGCACCTAAGTCATATCTGAAAAGTTAGCACGTGGCTCAGTTCATGTCATAAATGACCCGTCTCGTGTCTGCTCCCGCCGCGACAGGACGACATCTTGTTTTCTTCTCACACGAGCAAGTCAAAGCACATTTTGAGAGAGGCGATGCTTTTAAGCCTTTAAACAGATTCGAAAACCAAAACATGAGTATTAATGGCATCTCTTACCTCTATATAACTGTGCTATAGCTGTGGCAGAATTTTGAAAAGAAAGCCAAAGTTTTTGGGCAGACTGTTCGTTCTCCATTTGAATCCTATCTTCGACGGCCGTATCATTTTCCGTTTCTCGAACGCACTGGTCTTCCCAGTTTGTAAGCCAGTTGGCCTCAAGAAGGTCTTGATCCTTCTCTAGGGACTCGTCCATTACGGAGGTTAGAGGTTCTTCTTTCTTCCTATGGGATCTTTTTACTGTTTTTGTGTAAGTTATCTTAAAATTTCGAACACTTATCAACCTCCACCTTCTGTTTTGAGTTCGAGTAATGGACGACAGATAATGGGAGTGCTGACGCACGCGCAAATGTTGACATGTCACTCGACGGTAAAAGAAGGATTGTAAAGTGAGCAAGTGAAACGAAAAAAGAAATTACCGCCACTCCTTAGATATTTTTTATTTGTTGCAGACGTTCATATTATGACAGAAACAAAGACAGTATTTGTACCATACGTTAGTAATGACAAATTTATGATTTATTTCCATATAATATTTGTAACATTGAATTTAGCGCGAAAAAGAAGGGGGTGTCTCTCAGAATTTTAGCAGCACCACAGAACTGCACGTATTTTCTATTGTCTTTTGATCTAAAAATTTAAAATTGGAATTTAAAGTCTTTTGAATCCAAATATACGTAAAACTAAATTAGATCTTATTGTTTTCTACACTGTGAGGGCGATGCCCAAGTGTTTTTTCTTTCCGTTTACTCATTAATGAATTTGAGTTTCTCAGCATACCATTACGTTATTTTTCCTTATTTCACACATTTCTATGAATATCATACATCATCAATCGTTTTATGAGATGCGAATACATACGAACTAAATATCATTAAATATATTGCAAATTTATCCAGCTGTCAAACCGCGGGTTTCCCCGTGACCTGCTTCCTCACCGAGCCGCCATCTTGTTTATTTTCATTGAAAGTCAGCGGCAGTCAAATGCGATTTTTCTACCGAAGTGCACGATAGTCTCAAATATTTTATGTGTGGTGGGAACCCCTGTCACCAGGGGCAAAGTCCGCAGACATTGGGCGCATTGCGAGCAAGCACGTTAAGGTGACCGTGTCTCACAAAAACTCGTCCACCCTCAACCGCGAGCGACCGGTCCCTGCGCGATCTCCTCACAAAACTTCTTCGGTGAACACCATGATGCAGAATCATGTCGACGAAAAAGAACCCACACAACAACGTAAGGTCGAGGAAATGGATACCAGAGAAGGTAAATATTGTTTGATTTGTGGCTTAACTTGAAAAATGCCAGAAAATCTCAGTGTCAGTAGTGTTTGCAAGCAAAGAATCAGTGATTGAAGATGACAACCAAAATGCCAAGACAGTGCCTAGACGTCATCTCAGCAGCTGCGTAGGATGGCAGTCTTTGACTTTGCAAACCCAAACCGTTTGGGCAAAACCAAAGAAATCATCTGTCTATTTATTTGTTCATGACGTGCTTCATAATCTTCTTACATCTATGAATGTTGTGCTTGTCATATTGTGTAATACTAATGGAGATGGGGGTCGTCGGTTGTTGATTGCAACTGTCACCGATGTTTGTTTGTTGTAGATGTCACTTGTCAGTGACAGTTATAACTTATTGTCACTGACAAGAGACTCTGCCTCTGAACCACTGCACAATGCACTGTCGTAGCCTACTCCATCTTCGAAAATTTATTGCCAGGGAGCTGCTTTTTACAGCCAAGTTTAGGAGATTGTTGCAATACACATTGTTGCAATACACATCACCCATCTCGGACTCAGTGCAATACACATCTCTTATTCAATTGCATTTATAATTGTGTTTTCTGTCCCTTTTCAAGTTCTATTCTTGATTATTGTATGTGTTTTGACGTTATGTAGAAGGTGCCTAAATGTGGGGCAAATTATCCAGAGTTACCAAATAGCCTATGCCATGCAGATCTAGATGTAGAAAAAAGGTCCTTTTTACAAAGAAATTAAGAATCCTAGATTAGAGATTTGTAAATAGCATATCAGATATGGGAACCCAGCTTCATTGATTTAATCTGTAAATCTCTATGCCAAAGATGTTTATTACGAGTAGTCTCATAATAATCAGTGTTTGAAAATAACGTTAGCCTGACAGTGCCAGGCTCACAATACAGAATTATCACTTACACATGAAGATTAGGCCTACCTAGTGAGAAAAGTTAGATATCTACAAAGAACATTAGATATTCCACATCTGAGTGCCTGTTTCGGCCAGCCAAGGCCTTAGGGTAACTGGGTAGCTCTTGACACCTACATGTATTAGATAAAGTACAGGATACTCAACGTACCTTTAATCAGGCCGCATTGCTCGCCTGCCCGGGGCAGGTAAAACTTATTAGACGGTGGAGCAGGTAACATTTTATGTTCACCTGCCCGAAGGACGGGTGGAATATCTGTCATATACTTTTATAATTCAGTTAGGATGGGCAGGTGAACTTAAGAATCGGGCAGGTAAAACTTGGTCTACACCTGCCAGACGGGCAGCAAAGCAAAAAATCGTGATGTAGAGGCCTGCCTTAATGTCAGACTTACACACGAGAGCCGTTTTCATGAGTTACAACTAGCTTTTAAAAGTCTGATTCTACTATGTAAAACAGCTGGCCAAAGTAAGATAATACCGTGACAACGTCTCAAAGTGTCCTTGATAGCCTGTCAGATTACTAATGAACAGTGTTCTTTTCCTTATGAGTTGACAGCTTATGTTTCTTAAGAGGTGATAATTGGACAGCGGTTGTCTAGATGGCAATGACACCGAACATACTGTTTCTAATCCTGATGAAGGGGTCAACATTCAGGAAAGATTGAATACAGAAGTTTGATATTGGTGGAATTTCTCACATTAGATGTGTATGACCACCTTCAGGCTACTCTTGCATGGCAAATGAATCCCTCTGCTGTAGGAAAAACGTGGGCGATGCTTCCGCGTCGTGATCACTACACACTTGCTGGTTACCAGCAAAAACATGTCCCTCCCTTTCAAAAAGAATTTCTGTTTGTTAATTGTAAGAGACAAGAATAGCATGTTGAAATTCAATTAAAACAAATCCAGTTAAAGGGCGCCATGCTTAATTATTATAAAGAAAAAGTAAACATATCTCTCTGCTGTGTCTGATAAAGTAATACAAGATAAGAGGGTTATTATACACTTTTGGACAACAGGTATTTCAAACCAGTCCTCCAGAAACCTTTTGTCTAGCGAAGCTATGCACACAAGAATCTACACCTTAACTAATTCATTTAACGATGTCCACTGATTTATCGAGATGTCGATCGGTTAAATCAGTTCATGCCTGAAAAGAATGCTATAAGAGAGAGGAAGCTGGCTAAATGTGCCTGTAACAGTTCAGGCGTGACGGTAATTATTGGGATTACCACACAAGTTGTAAGCTAATTGGTTTAATGTCCCTCGGCCACCAACGCTTTCTAAAAATGCACACATTCTCCTATTGGAAAAATCTAAAGGCTGAGGGGTAGGGGTGGGGTGGGGGTCAAACTCCCCCAACCTCATCCCCCTGGATTATTTTAGGCCACATTTCCCAAACTTGAGTACCCACAATTTGAAATGGGCTCTTGAGGACGGAGTACGTGGTCAGAACTTCTTTGGTCTGATATTGACGAATAGATCATCATAGAAGGACAATTTTGCTAAATGTGAATAGGACGTCAAAAGTTTGTTAGTCACAGTATGTGGCATTCCATTGACGCCATCCCATCTACGTCCAGAGCGGCGCTGGAAGGTAGGAGTACCCACCGGTCTTAGTTAGTTTGATCTCGTGGGTAATTATTAGTTTCTTTACATTAGCTTGTAAACTTTCTAACGTAACTTTTATTTTTAAGTACATGTTCAGGAGTCGATCGTTGTTTTGCTATGAACTGACACACATGTTTGTTGACAAAACTTAATTTAATCTGCACCAACACTTAGAAAGTGAAACCCCAAAACCTCAAAGTCGTTAGACACGCAAATTTTAAACTCAGAAGGTTTAGAAAAAAACCTCCGTCAGGCAGTACAGTGCGGCAAAACATTAAGAAAATGGCACTAGCATGAGTTGCAGTAATTTGCATTAGTTTATTGATCCATTTTTACGATACTACTTGCCCATCAAACTTTGCGTTATTGACGGAACCACTGGATCATGATCAGTCTCTGAATTATCCATAGTACGTTCTGGGTTTGACTCTGGCCTTTATGACTTATGGAATTTTGTAAACCGATTTGATACCGGATCATAAATATCGTTACTTAATCAGACAGGCCAACTGAAACGGACTGATAGCGTTATCAGACCGACAAGGTTGAAGAAGAAAACTTGAATAACTAACACGTGGACCGTGTAGCCATGGTGACACGGCCATGTGTCGCTGGGTGGTTAATATTAGATTTGTCCGAGACACGAACTGGCCTTCCCGCCTATTGTATTGATTTTCAAGATTGATTTATCATCATAGAAAGTGGTTTGCTGAGAGGAAATGCAGCATTCCAGAGGTTGTCTATGTTGGCGGTAACGAAAAGACCAAAGCCTCTATCGGGGTGATAGCTGCTCAAGGAATACGGGGAAAGTTGCCCCCCAAAAGAATCCCTGTCAGGAAAAACATTTGGAATTTTTTATATTATTTAACAGCAGGGTTGGTTTTTTTTTCGATTGAATCTTCATATAACTAGAATTCTCACTGTTAGCTTGAACTGTTTGCCACCTGCTGTATGTCCACTCCATTGCATCTGGTCTACCAGTTCTGGGTATCCAGCACACAAACAGGATGGCCAGTCGTTTTAAAACTGTAAATTTCTTTTTTCACAATTTCTGAACACATTCCTGGTAGGCAGCAAAGAAAAGAAAAAGCACCCTGCAGCCAAATTGTTAACCTCCCTGGCAGAGTACCCTGGAATTCGGACGCTTGATATTGATCGATTCTATCCCTAACCAAGCTTACGGGGTGTTGTTCAAGTTTGTCTGAATATCAGGGCGACCACTGCAACATGGAAATGGCAAAGGTACTCCCTGTCAGGGAAAACACATGGAATTTTGAAATTTGATCAAAAGACCTTTGTTTCACCAGGTTCAGGAACTCCCAATTCTCAAAATGTAAGTAATGTGAATTTTGTTCGGAGGAGTTAACAAATTTTCTCAGGATCCGAATGCTTTCAGATTGGAACAAATTATGGAATTGGCACAGGGAAAATTTGCTGCGTGACACTGACAGGGAAAACACGGGGAATTTGAAGGGAATAATCGAGTGATCAACTTTGCATACCGTCGCCTGATATATTATAGCTAAGTGGCCTGGTAATCAACTTAGTTGCTTGGGAACATTTATAATTTTAGAATACGAACAAAAGTATTTGATATCACCTCCTTCTGAAGTTCAGTTTTCAGTCAGGTGAAAACAAATATTGTAAACGACTTACAAGTGACACCTTACTGTCCACAGAACAACTGGCCTCAAAGTTATGGTTGCCCTGACATTTCTTGTTTTTAATTTGTTTGTTCTGTACATTCAAGCAACCTATATTTCGAGACTTGGGCAGTCAGTGTTAATGCCCGTAGTGCGAAATATTGTCCTTGTATAAGAGACAGTGAGTATTACACCACAGCGTGACACCGTGTCCCGTCACACTGAGAGACAGTGGCGCCACCTGAGGATAGATTCTGTAAAAATATAAATACGGAACACAAACGGAATCTGAGTCAGTGGAGCCGGTCATCGGACACAGGCGAGGTTTCACACCAAGTGTGAAATCGTCCACAGACAATTGTATTTTACAAGCTACCTGTCTTGGGTAAGTGATATCACTTGATGAAATCGTCAACCCACACGCAAGTTAGGATTTAGCACACGGGGTCAGACATATAAAGGAAAGAAAGGAATTTGATTGGCCTGAAAAAGACTTCGGATTAGTTGTTGCCTTGAAGCAGGGTATCAACCACACAAGGAAAACAGGAAAAATGGGGGGGGGGGGGACTCCCTGAAGGGATGAAACACAGAATTCGAAAATGGAATTTGGGTTTGTACCCTTTCACGAAGATAGAGCAATATCTACTCAAATCAAAGGCCTAACAAAGGTTTAGAATATAACAGTTTGAACTTATCAAATAAGAAGTCATAAAAAGATTATTCTATGAGTACACGGTGAGCCAATATGGTGGATATGTTTCGTATCTATGGCTTAACATTAAGTGTTTCATGGTGACCTGGGCAGGTGCATCCCAAATTTACCTGCCCAGTTGAGCAATCCAGCTACCCAGTACCGTAAAACCCCTAATTTAAGCCGCGGCTTAAATAAGGGTTAGTCTCAGAAATTAGAACCAGTAAGACCTCAACTTTAAGGGTGCGGCTTAAATTAGGGTTTTACACAACCTTGAATGCAATGGTACCTCTGAAAAAATATTATGAAAATATGCCTAAAGACAAACTCTTAAGTCAAGGTGCGGCTTAAATTAGGGTTCGGCTTAAATTAGGGGTTTTACGGTATTTGGAATAGATAATTGTTATCAACTGCACAAAGATGGTCATTTAGCAGGCTGATTTGAGAAATATTTGTTTTTACCTGTTCACAACCTTCCACCTGCAGGTGCATCACAGTTTACCTGTGCAAGCCCAAATTTTACCTGCCCCAGGTCAGACGGGCTATCTTTGATCCTTGATCCTGGTCTTTGTTATTGATTGGCCGAGAAGTATTATAATTTCCAAATCTTGGTTTTATACAGGTTGTTTAAAGAAAGTCAACTGATTAATGAAAACAACATGGGAACCCTGACTACGTAACTCAACATTGTAGAAAGGCAAGGAGACACTGTTGTATTTGTAAGTTGTTAGAAAGATATGTTCCCTACAATTGACCTTTTTACTCATAAAAAAAATATTGCACAAATGTCTTGAAACGAAAAGACAGTCATGTTGTTTGATGTAAACGATCTTGTCTCGAGTTTTATTGTTTGTAAGGAAGTGAAACACATTTCAGGTATCAACGAGTGCATGAACAATCAATATATAGATATTACACTTCTATCATGTAACAAAGAGTGATGCACAAGGAACCGCTTTGTAGGTGTTATGTAGGCCAAGTAAAATGGCCAGCAGGAACGCATATCTTTAGTATTAGGAGACAAAACAGCCAATGAAGATATATAAGGCCAAAAAAAGATAGTTGTGTTCAGGTAACATAGGTCGAAAAAATTAGGATAGGTAGGTCGACTTTTTTTTCTTTTTTTACTTATCAAAGAGACCTGGGTAGTGTTGACAATTTAAAAAAAAAATAAATATCCCCAAAAACAATTTTTAGGATCTAAAACACATGCCCTGAGCATCTATATGCTGTTCCATGGTGTTCCATGCTTTTCAGGTCAATTTTTTTGGATTTTGGAAAAAAAAAAAAAATCCTTAACAAATTTTAGGGTAGGTAGTCACCTGAGCACAACAATTTTATTTTGCCTTAGAAATAGAATGCAGTGTACTTTGGGTGCGTTCCATGCCCCAGAAGTTCTGATATCAGCTGACTGGGTCACCCACTGAGTTCATCGAGAGGCCTCTTGTCCCCTTCACTCCCGATCCATTATATAACTGACTGTTTGGGCTAGTTGTCATCGAGACTAATTTGCGAGCACCCCCGTGATCATATATTGTATATATGTATTGATATACGCCGTAACTCCTGACCCATTTCGATGAGCCTAACGATGTGTTAATGGCCACACACATGGCAGAACAGGAGGGGATGTGGCGTGTTTGTGGACCCTGAGTCTGTTTGGCAATACCACTCATTCTGTGTATAGGCCTTCTAAATATCACCGGCCCAAGCTGTCGATCAGTATACTGTAAACTTCATAATTTACACGCAGTAAATATTTTCGCATATTTCTCTCACTACCAAAAATCTTATGACATAGGATGTGAGTGAGAAAAGAAGGGGGGAAATCGAACAATTTTAATCAAATGCCATGCAAGGATATATTTGATGGCCAGGAAATTGGCCCGTTTAAATACTAATACAAATTAAAAAAACAACAACAACAACTTTAAACAAAATTCATGCGCAAAATTTAGCAGTGCGAAAATATGTAGGTTTACATTAGTCTATAGTGCAGAGTGCACTGTGAGGTCGTGTATATGTTCCCTAGAAGTAGAAGCTTAGGGTTAATTTGGAGCACGCCGTGAGAGAGAAACCACATCACATGATTATTGACGGGATTAACGTTTTATAATCGGTGTACGAACAGGCCCGGCGGTACGACTGAACTAGTATCATTGTTGGAAATGAATATTCCGCGCGCTCATATTCAGATGTTGTCAACATGTGGTCCGGGATATTGGTCATTGTGGATACAGAAAAAAAAACACCCATCTGTATCAGAGGAATAAATGTTTGCAAATTACGTGCACGCCCCTCTAATTGGTGCATAGCCCGGCGAGTATGTGTTCCTCAGAGGATTTACCAACCATGGAATTAACATAACACTCAGATTAAGGAGTATTTAGTTCACAGTGAAACCTCTAATATGAAGTCCACAGTTCAAAGAGTGCCGATTAAAGGTCCCACTCTTTTTGCACCACCACTAAAACAGTCGTTTCCTCGCCAGGCCTGTTTAATCGTCCACCCAAGTCAGGCGACTGTTTAGACTGTGAGAGCAATGACATTGGATTCCGGCCACGGCGGCGGTGGCGATGAAGTTGAGAGGAGACCACATTTCAACAATTACTGCGGTTATCTGTTATCGGCGCTTATCAGTGCGGGCAGAGACGTGTATATATATATCCACGGGAGTCCCCCAGAGGTTATCAGCACTGTGACGGACGGCCGGCCCCGTCACACGCAGTCTAGGCTCACGTCCAGTCACACAGGGAGAGGAGTGGCTATAGGCCTACTGGAGGAGTAAGAGTAACATTCCAACTGGACAAACTACACACAGGGCTGTGGGTGTCAACAGTTGACTGTGGGCTGTCAACCAGTGCCTGTGTGTGTCTTTTAGTTGACTGCTTGTGTCAATAGTTGCCTGTGGATGTTGACTGTGTGGGTGTCAACAGGTTTCTGTGGGTGTCAGTGGGTGTCAACCACACAGCAGCAACCTGGACGGTGTTACAGTGTCAGTGTGGAGACACTCAGGACCTAGTGGTGTCACTGTGACACTGTACTCGGTGTCAGGATGAGGAAGAAGCTGTGGCAGAAGATCACCTCCCGGGCGTCCTCCAGCTGCTGTACGCTGCTTGCCGTCACCCCGCTCGGGGCCCCCACCACAGGTACTGCCCAGGTAGGGCCGCCCCACCCTGGAGGAGGGGAGGAGGGAGGGGGAGGGGCTTACTGATGGGGTGGGGGGCTTACTGGGGTCGTTTCAGCTCATCTCACAAAACTATACCATCTCCATAGACCCTACAGTTACAAGTTGCAGTTGTCTTGGGCTCATGCTGTGGTATTGTGGTTCCAACCCCTGGAATATATACACTGTGTATCAGCGGTTTGGTTGTATGCTCGTGACTCATGCTGACAAAGCCATTACTGGTCTCATATAGGCTAGATTAGCGTAGGCCTACCGTGGTATTTGTTCCCTTAGAACCGCGTCACGGTATGTCTTAGGAATTTACTTCATTCAGTTCGACATAGACTTGAGTTAGTTTGTGGCCATCGTGCTTTCTTTGCACTTGTCAACCTGGTTGGATTTACACAGGACTTTTGTGATGTAATCTTTTTTTCCTAATTTATTTAGGTTATGATATGAATATCCAACTTTACATCTGGTATAAATTATAACACATGACTCAATACAGTCATGTTGATCACCGGGAAGGGGGTGTGAGTTACTAAGGCCCAGTTGGCTATTTTAACCTTCAGTTACACCGACATGTGACACGGACTCTAGCAACTATATCCCGTCTACCGCCCTGATACATTAGGACCCAGGCCAGATAGATTCAGCCACCGATAAAGGTTCATTGCCCCTAATTATCTGAGAAATCATGTGAATGTAATTTAGATGATAGCCTGCACAGTCTAGAGGATCGTTGTAACTTAAGAGTTAAAGTACAGCGATTCTCACCATCCTATTTTCGTTGATGATACGAAATCAATTAATCGTGACCTATTATTGGTCAGAGTTGTCAAACATTTAACCCTTATGTTGCGCTTATCAGACGGTGCACTAAATAATTGATTTTTGAGCTAAAAGTCACTGACGTCTACCTGACCTCCTTTTCGCCCATTGGCGGGGGGGGGGGGGGTCTTCCACTAATTACATACGAGCCAAGGGGGTTAGATTTCTATAGAATAATGATAATGATAATTGAAAAGAATCCTGTTATTGTGCATGCAATGAGGGTTTAATAGATATTAAAGTTCAATCATAGAATACACTGCAAGTGTTGTGACAGAGCATCATGGTCTGTCAATGTTTTGTAATGTGTTGTTCAGCAGTGCTTGTTTTTTATATACCGAAATATAAAGGTCTCTTGATAAAGGTTAAGAAAGGGCTAGGACAAGCTTTATAGTCATATCATACCCTCTGACGTTTAGAATGGGTTGTTAATAACACTCACCACTTTCACTATGGACACTCCCTGATCGTCCTTCACACATTGTAGTACATAACAATGAGTCGACGTTTGAGATCGGGACTGATCCTCTTACAGCTGTTTGTATGGGGGACCAGAGGTTGACTATATATGTCAGGTTAACGTCATCCCTGATAAGGTTCGCCATAAGGCCATAAGAGATTAACTGATAACGCCAGATTAGGGGTTTATTGAGCTGCAGAGCACCTTAGCCTTAGGAGAGTGGTGTTTGAATACAACCTGGAGGTGTAGCTACACAACAGACATGGCGCCGTCATGGTGTATATATCTAAATGGTGGCTTTCTTCAGGCCTGAAGCAAAGATAGAATAAATCGCTACCCTGGTTCTTCCTTTTTTGCCTGAAGCCACTCCTCCGAGGCATATTGAGTCAAAACAAAATAGTACGTTGCCGAGTGGCACCTTATCAAACATCTTTATTGAAGATTCCATGTAGTACGTGAACAACATGGGGGAATCACTGTCGTTAGCTTGGTTAAGGCATGGAGAGTAAAATATTTTACTCTCCATGGTTAAGGGAAGTGTGTCGATACTTCAGGTTAGCATTCCTTTGTCATTGTATATAATCATGGGTAACGCAACAAGTGACCAAAACCCCATGGGGGTTCCAGGAAAGAATAGACCCCCAGTAGCCCCTACTGATCGTATAAGGCGACGCTAGGGGGGGACCCAGCACCGACCAAGTGGTTCTTTGGGGTTCAATTCCTGGTCAGAGCTCGGTTCACTAAGGGATGAAGAACAGCAAAAATGATTTCCAGGTTTTGATCCCCTGCTGTTTGCCCGCCCTGTCACCTTCATCTCATAGATTCGATCACCAAAGACAGAATTTGTCCCAACTGGTTTTCGCTGTGAAAATGACTCAGCTGTTGGTACGGCATAAAACACCCGACACTCACTCACTCAAGTGACCAAAACTTTGAACCTACACTATCTAAGAAAGCATAACCTTCCATTTATTGTTAGCAGAGGGAAGACAACTGCAGTATACGGCGGCACAAACTAGCTCTGAGCATTAGGATACGGTTAATTCTGGTGCCTGTTTGTGCGACCAACCTAATTCGAGCAGCTGCTGAGCTGAAAGGAGCAATTAAATTACAGCTCATTAAGGTCAGGGGGCGCTCAGAACGGCCGGCAACTGCTCGCACATACATACTTTCAACTTGGTTTTAGATCCTAAACTAGAGTAGTGCAAGCCCGCTCGGGCCAGTATGTCTTTGCCAAGCTAGCCCTCAGGCAAGTATGTTCTTGACAAGCTGGCCATTGGGCTAATGGTATGCCACCTTTGGTCATAGAAACCAGTGCATCCCACTTGGAACCAGTGTCAAAGAATGGCTGCCGACCTGACACACTAGTGAAAATAAGAATCACAATCTAATCTGTATCACGAGGAAAAATAACATGAACATTTTTCTGAGATATGCACCCATGAATTGATAATGTGCACAATTTTCATTACTTATTTAATTACTTCGTTTTAAAAGGGTGCAAGAACCAAATTCCGAGTGCACAGCTAAAGGAATTGTCCACAAAATATACGCTTAATTTCGGACACTGATAAACTGATAATAATAACCTGAAAAGCATTATGTTATTGTCAGATAAGGATTCCACAATGCTATCAAATAACAAGTAAACTGGAAATAGATATTAGAATGTTTCAAGATATTATGATATGATATAGAACATATAATGCGCAATCTTTCTATTGTATCAAAAACAACTTTATGACCACCTCAGTGGTGGATATGGTGAAACAGAATCCCCCCCCGCCTCCCGGGGATGGCATGTCTGGAGGCTGAGGGGTTGGCATGACCGGTGGTGGGATGTGGGGGGGGGGGGGGGAGTGGTTAGGTAAGGGGACCCCTATCCCAGCCCCGCACCTGTCGACGGCTAATGAAGTGAAGCTCTACCTGGGCCTCTCTCATACGGCACCCGTCGGCCGGCATTACCCCCCGACCACCGCCCGGCCCAGGGCTTTGTCTCATACAGTCACCGCTCTGTCCAGGGCCCGGGGGTCACTTACTAACACGACAAGGGTACCTCCCGACCCCCTTTTTTTTTTTTTTTTTTTCTTTTTTTTTTAAGAAACTGACCGTTCCAGAAACATGTTACTTGTTAACCTCCGCTTATTTGTTTGAACTATTCAAACATTTCCTAAGTAAATTTGATTGTTCATCCCTACCATAATATTCAGTGTTTTTGAAAACCCCTAAAATGCCGGACATGTCCGACGTTTTATGCTCTATGTCCGACGTTTTAGCCTAAAACGTCGGACAAAATGTCCGACGTTTTCAGGAAAATGGATTGGTCAACATTTGTTTAGATATGTCTCTAGGATTTTGAAGACACGCAGTGGCGGATTTAGAGGGGGGCACAGGGGCCTGAGGGGGCGCGCTCCCCCCTGTTTTTGGTCAAATATTTATTTTTTTTAATGTAAAATTCTCGGACCTTGACTTGAGGTCCCATGGAAATAGCCCCCTCCCCCCTCTTTTTTTAAAATGTCTGTATCCTTCCCTGTCATGCATGTCAGCGACTGAGTATCATTTGCGACCAGTCAAGTCAATGACACACACATAATATTACAGTAATATGCAGGTATTCAAGGTCTCAGGAATGATATGGGTGTAGACCCCTAAATTCGACAGGGCAACATTGCCTTTTTTTGGGCTAAGTGACATGCGACATGGGTCTATTCTTAAATTCAACAGGGCGACATGGCTAATTCTTAAATCCGACAGGGCTACAGGGGAAATTCTTAAATTCGACACGGCGACCCCCCATCTACACCACCAATGATGTCTAACCGTGAAGCTAAATGTCCGACAAAAATCTAACAAACGTCGGACATAATGTCCGACGTTTCAAAATGATTTTCACATAGACTGCCATATGCATCATGATTGACATAATTACATGTATAAGATCTATGATTAGATCTCAATCGATATCTTCTTTGACCCTTGAGTCTCAGCATAAATTGTAATTGTTTCTATTTAACCCTCAGCACATTTGTGCAGGCCTCAAAAATCAGTATCTGTCAGAGTTGACTATGTTATTATGCCGAAAGCTCAAGTGATCGTTTGGTTGATGGCTATCATCAGGTCCCACGTTACAACCGTTCATCGCATGTCTCCGCTCCATAACTATTTTTAGCGGAACTCTGCAATTACTCCCCATTACTGTGCCACTGCAGAATCATCAGGGAATCTGTCTCATTTGACTTCAAATTTCTACTATAATACGATGTATTCATCCTCGTAATTAAAATGTCTGATAAGTTATCAGATTTTTAAGGGTGCTGCAGAAGTACCATCATACCTGTATCAAGACATCGGTAGATTCTTAATTCTATATGTATATTTGTATATGAAAATTGTCCTAAAACTATGTTTTGTGTGTGTTTCAGATACGCCTCAAAGTCAGATTACGTCAGGTGGGGAAAGTGACGTAGTAATGAATGCAGTTAACGGGGACGTGCCCGACGGGGGCGAGGCCAAGGAGGAGGAGGACATGGAGGAGGGTCAGTACAAACATGGGGTTATAATGAGTTCAACCTCTATTTTACCCTATAGAGGGGTTAAAAAAACACCAACGCATATTGATATGTCAACGTGTCTCTAAACCCAACTGTTGTGCCATCATTAGAGTGAACCTAAAATATTACCTAAAATAATTTGTAGGAGTTAAGATATGTCACGTTTGCGTTAGGTGATAGGCCAGGGTTGCTTAACCTCCCTAATATAAAAATCATTGGGTATCCTGGATCAGGGTACCAACAGCACAGAGAAAACAGTGAAAATTGCAAAAGAAATTCTCTGGCAGGGAAAGCAGGGAATTAACCAATTTTACCGAAACATAGGGAAAGCGCAAGGAGTTTCATATACCAAATACATGGAATTTGATTTGGCCAGGTTCTGAAATTCCTGATTCTCACAATAGTAAGGTTTTGACTTCTTGTTGTGTCCAAATTTGTTCTGCACGCAAAGGCTTTTAAATTCGAACAACCTGCTCAGTATGACACAGGGAAAATTGCCGTAAGACAGAGAAATCTCAGGGAAAACACAGGGAATTTGGAAATGGATTTTGCGTTGGGACTCTGCTGGATGCCATTCTTGCTTGTAGTCCATGTGAGTGCATTGCGTAAACCAGGGAACGGATTACTTGGTTAGATGCTGGGTTTACATTGTGCTTGTAAGACACACAGTAGGGCAGTGTTTCGAGTTGTCGCCTCACGGTATCATGGACGTGGGGTAGAACCCTATTAGGCACGGTGACCAATTTGGTCTTCACAACTGGTAAAGCCACTTACCAAAGTGGTTACTTACACAGGATCCACCGTGCACAGAAAAAACGGGGGAAATGACCACAACAAAATCCCTGACGGGGAGAACACAGGGAATTTCATTGGATTAGGTTCTGCAATTAGTCTTTCTCAAAATATTAGGGATTTCACTTCTATTTGTTGAGTCGTCCAAATTTTTCTACGTGCAAAGGCTTTTAAATTTGAACAACTTAATGGGAATGACCCAGGGGAAAATTGTCACAAGATAGGGATGTCTAAGGGAAAACACAGGGAATTTGAAATGAAATTTGAGTGGGAACCCTGCTTATAAATCCACTTCTTCCCGCCCACTCCTACCCACCTTTATCTTGTATCCTAAGGGGTAGTTGACAAACCCGGATGGAAAATGTGATTGGCACTGGCAGTCAAAACATCCAATTCAGACAGTTTTTATCAAAATTTTCAAATGGAGCACCTGTCGAAGTTCAAACCAAAATAATCTATTACTATTTGCCCAGCCACTTCCCTAGAATAGAGTCGTGGGACGGTGTAGTGGTTGGTGTTATCGCATTGCATGCCAGTAGCCGGGATTTGGTTTCCCTTAATCCACACTCGTTAAACACATCCTGTTGCTGCCATACTCATAAATTCAATCATTGGCGAAATAGTGTCTGCTGTAAGATAAGTGAAATAATCTTGAAACCAGAGCTGAATAACAAGAATCATTATCTGGTTTTATCAGGGTGACCACTGCAGAGGGAAAGCAGGGGAGAAGGCAAACAAGTTCCCTGTCGTGGAAAACTGGGAATTTTGAAATTTTCCTCAAATATAGGGATTTTTTCCCCCTCTAATTCAATTAGAAAAAGAGTACCATGTCTTATGTACATGAGACTAGAAGGTTAGGTCGGTAGATTAACATAATACTATATTGTAAATAATGTAATAAAAAAAACTATATATAAAGAATTGTTACCGCTAAATGTTTGTTTATGTCTCTGGTCAATTGTGAGATTGGTAGCAAACTTGCCTTTGATTAGACTGACACAGCAGTGTTGGGGGCTGGGGCAGGTCGACCTACACCCACGCTTTAGAGGAGGCGTACCCTGGTACTGGGCTGGGTGGGAGAAGGGTATCTATGGGTCCCATTAATGGCAATGGTAAAGAAAATCAGAATCTACTAATAACAGATGCCCATTGGAAATCTCTAGCTGTAACTGACCTAATTATTTACTTACATACATATTCATATATAGGTAAAATCATTTATCTACAAGCATATGATAAGTCATGAATATTAAAAATTGGCGACGTATATTCATTAAAGTAAATAATGAATGAGTATATTGCAACACAGCGTAACGCTGTCGTCTCTTTACCCAAAATAGCATGAATTTTGTTTATATATAACACGAACGAGAACGTAAGTTGCCAGCTCGTAAAACTCTAGAATGATTAGGTAGGGCGTGAAAACTAGGGTCTTCGTGGTTAGGGGAGGCAACTCTCAGGGTAGGGGAAGGTGCAAGGGTCTGGCGGGGGTGGACTGGAAGGGGGTCCCTTTATCATGGAAACGGGAATCACACTGACAACTACCATTACACAACCCGAGTGAGGCTATGATATCTGTTCGTGGCTTTGACAGCCACTGTCATTTGCTTCATTAACTTAATGTGCAATAAAGTGACCTAGAGGAAAAGAATGATTTCTGAATGAGTGATGTAACAACTAACATTAGGAAGGCAGCCGAAGGTTTAATTGACTTGGGTTAACTCGATCATGACGTCTAGCATCATCAAAGTGTACCCTTGGCGACATCGAATCGACCATGACTTGCCCTTCACGTCACATCGGCGTTGACGCACGTCAGTACCCAAACCTGCCTTATAAAAGCTGATCAGGAAGCAGGGTTGGAACCAGGGGGGTTCCTGGGTGTCTGGAACCCTCTTTCAGTTCCCAAAATATTAGTAAACTATTTCAAATATTATAGAAAATCACAGGCGGATCCCACTTGAATTTACCTAGAACCCCCTTAGTTTTACTTGGAACCCCCTTTGGTTTCAGGGCTGGCTACGCTCCTGGGGGGCAGTGGGTAGTAGGAGAGTCAACCCTCTCGTCCCCCGGATAGTTTGTAGTCAGTCTCATTGGTCATAAACCCAGACGGGCGGGGACTGGACGGGCTGACGAGGGCCGGGGTTGATGGGGGCCCGGGGGCTGACAGGGGTGGGGCACCGGGGACCTTTTAACGTCTGGCCCGGGAACTGGTCCCGTACATCAGTCTGTTTAACGCCGCTTTATGTCACCAGGGGGCGTGGGGGCTTTAACACCCCTGCCCCAGTGTTAGATACGGGGAAGGTATGGTTGGGTCTGGGTTTGAGAAAAAACTCACCTATGTAACAATATGTTCTGAAGAGGATATAATGATGGGCGACCATGCGGTATTTCTTAAGTATCCTGAAATCAACACTATAATTGTATTGGTTGCCAGGGGTATGCAACCTATCGCAGAGGTGCAACAATTGTCATGAAAATACTCAACAAACTTAATGTAAATATTAATGTAAATAGTAATAGTAATTTTCTAAGATATTTCAGCGTATGTGAGATACTCCCATGGGGAAACCAGCCCAATATGAAACTTGTTCTTTCAGATGAGAGTCGCGCAGAGATGACGTTCCAGCACACGGTTGAGGGCATCAGCAAACTAAAGGACACTCAGCTGTCCCCGCCCTGCATGGTCCGCAACCTGCCCTGGTCAGTAGCCTTGTCTTGTACCCGTTTTCTCCTTGTAAAAAATAAGTCTTGTAAATTTCTTCCATTAAGTTGAATAAAGAGAATGATATTGTGATCCTCATAGCTGATGTGTTTGAAATAATAAGAACAAAATCCCCATATTCAGGTTTAAATCTGTTTGAAGAACTCCAGAAATTCAGGACAGTCATATTAATAATAATAAAAAAAAAAACATATGAAAGTAACTATCAGTATTTTGAATTAATTTTGATGAAGGCTGTACATCCTGATTTGTAATAAAACGAAACATACATAAAAGATTTTTCTAGTGTAATAAGAACACTTGATCAGTCACAGAACATAGATTCTGAAATTCTTCCTTCTTGTCTTCGTGGTTGACAGGAAGATCATGGTGATGCCACGTTACAACCAGCACGCCGACCGCCACAACCAGAAGTCGCTCGGCTTCTTCCTACAAGCCAACGCAGAGTCAGAGTCCTCGTAAGTACAATGTACTCTGACCGGGCTCAAATCACATGGTCACTTCACCAGTTTGTCAGTTAGAAATTATGTCCTTTCTATGGCTTTCACAATAAGTAGAATATAAAAGCTGAAGTTCTTAGCAATCAAATAGAATTGTAAATGTAATTGTGAAATTGTCACTATAGTGTCAATTTTTCAGACCTACCATCAAAATATTAAATCTGATTTGTATAAGACATAAAGGCAAACGCCCTTAGGCCTAAGTCAATGTCTAACCTATAGGCATGGAAGTAAATATTTTTTCAGATTTATACAAATAGACCCAGACGCACCACCTATGTAAGTTCAGGTTTAACTTTAAAGTATTATTGTTTTATTTAATTTAATGTTTTATATTTTAAATATTTAAGTTATTTGACTTTGATACAAGTTATTCAGTTTATTATCTCTAAAACTGCTGCCCTATTGTATCAAAGCTTGCTTTGATACACAAACATTAATATATAAAAACAAGATACTCTAATATTAAAACGCTGCCACACTCTAAGAGTATGACTTGTTTATTGAAGTATTTAATATAAAACGTAAGGGATGATGTACATATAGAAACGGGAATCTGGCCAAACCATCCGATGGCATTGGTTTCCATAATTAAACAGAAAACACCTCGTAACCATAAAGTAAAGATGCCTGATTTCATATCCTGGTTTGATTAGAAGAAATCAGAGCTGAGGAGACGAGGACGAAGATACAGATTAGACGAGCCCCTGACCTTCACTTGGCGCCTCTTTTGGACCAGTCCAGAGAATAACTTTGCTCTTTGTGTTGATTTTTTTCAGATCATGGTCGTGTAATGCCGCGGCAGAACTCAGAATACTAAACTGGAAGGCGGATCTGGAACCTTTCACTAGAAGTACGTGTCTGCCAATCTCAATGCATATGATCAATAAAATAACAGAATCATTATCAACTCTGTAAAATAGCCAGTGACAGAAAATTTATTCCAAACTCGTCACTTTTAAGACAAAGAATCCGGAGAATTCTGTAAAGATACTTCGATAAAAGACAGAGGTATAAAATTACGTTATTACAATTGTTTGTCATATACATTGGGAAAACAGTCACTCATTCATATGATTCTCTCTTTCAGAAATCCAGCATTTATTCTATAGCAAAGAAAATGACTGGGGATTTAGTCATTTTATTTCATGGAACGTAAGTATATCATCGATATTGTTTCTAATGACAAGACTTAAGTAATAACTAATCATAATATACCTGTAAATATTAGGGGAAATTACGTCATAGAACTAAAAGTAATATCCATAATTTAAAGAATTGCAGAAGTTCTGAAGAAAATTGTATGTATTCTGCTCTTAATAAAAATATGGTAACCATTACTTTCCCAACTACTGTTTAATGGATGTCAAGTTAATACTGGGGTGAGGGGGTAGGTCGTTTTTGGCCTTGGTGGGCTAATTCTGGGAGCTGGTAGACCAGTTTGCATGTAGTGTTGGTGGTGTGACGTCTGTGCCGACCTTTTCCCTCCTCTCCCCCACAGGAGCTGATGGACCCGGAGAAGGGCTACGTGCAGGAGGACAAGGTCCGACTCGAGGTTCACGTCATCGCAGACGCTCCGCACGGGGTCAGGTACGACCACCTATCACTATTATTAGCAAAGAAAAGGCCAAAATGCCGAGAATATTAGGAGGTGTGATGGGTTGTCCCTTAAATAGTTGGAGACTAGTTTGATAGATACTTTCTGGGTTTAGCCAAATCCTTCCTTAATGTACTAGGGTGTTACCAGCCTTTTGTGAGGAAAGTTATAGTGAGTTAATTTAAAAAGGAGCATTTGAGCGCTTTTTGATGGGATCATCCTAGGTAGTATTCCTCTGAAATAGCATTTGAATAGCTTTTTTAAAAAAAGGATAATATTTTAGCTTTTAATACTCCTCCCAGATGGCTCCCTGAATGGAAGTGAGTACCTTCAAAGTAACGGTTTCAACCACCCGCCGTTGGTTTACATAACATGGTAGAATTTCTATCATTCCAGCAGACAAGTATTGGAATTGGGTTGAACTTGGTTCAAGAGCTCCGAGGTAGAGGGGGGGTCATTGGACATATTTTTTGAGGCTGTATATAGAAGTATATTTGAAATGGTTACGCAGGAATGTGAAACCTGTGTCGTTCTGTGTAATGAGTCTGAGTGTTGTTTTATTCATTGCAGCTGGGACTCGAAGAAACACACCGGCTTTGTTGGTTTACGGAATCAGGGCGCAACATGTTACATGAACTCTCTCCTACAAACCCTCTTCTTCACCAACCAACTCAGAAAGGTACGAACACTTCATTCATTTTGCAATTGTACATCTTTTGAATATATTTGTTAAAGATTTAACACTCTTTTTTCCAATTTACTAAATTAGTAAATTGGAAAAAAGAATGTTAAATCTTTAAAAAAATATATTATAGATTATTTTAGAGAGTTAACTAACTGAACGGATATTAAAAGTACTGGTACATGGATTAGGCGTATATAGAATTCTGAAGTATTTAAAAAGATTAGATTTCTGTAGTCATGTATAAAAGAATAAATAATTTGAAAAGGATCACATGGTCTGCTTGTTTCCTTGTAGGCGGTATACCTTATGCCGACAGAGAGCGATGATTCATCCAAAAGTGTACCCTTAGCCCTTCAAAGAGTCTTCTACGAACTTCAGTTCAGTGATAAACCAGTCGGCACGAAAAAGCTGACAAAGTCATTTGGGTGAGTACAAACGTACTATGTTAGTTTATACATACAGATAAGCAAAACAATATGAATAAATGTAATGAACGGATAATATCAGAGATAAGCAGGGTGAAATCTTGTGTACAGTTAATATAAATGGAATCTTAAGCTGGAAAGGAAGTTCCTTTAAATTTGAGAAGTACTTTCATAGTTCCTATTTCTGATTGTATTTGAATGTCTTCGTTTATTTGCCGCAGGTGGGAAACCCTCGACTCCTTCATGCAGCATGATGTACAAGAGTTATGTAGAGTGGTAAGTTGGACTCAGGGATGCAATTTTTCCTGCGTTATCTTTTAGGATTTTCTACTTGTGTATTTACTTTGTTTTCAAAAAAATTAAGTAAGGCACTCTATCTACTCCTAGTTGCGCTTAAAATAAAGGAAGTTACTTATTCACCTGTCCAAAATGATATCTCCGGCTATAAGATAAAATGAATAATTACATTTTAATGTTCCTACGATAGACAGCGCAAAAATGATATTTTTTTTAGACATATTTGCGGTGTATGTTTTACATCGTCCCATGAGTAAACGAATCATTTGTTTGTTTCCAGTTGCTGGACAACATGGAGAGCAAGATGAAGGGTACATGTGTGGAGGGAACCATACCCAAACTGTTCGAGGGCAAGATGCTGGTAAGTTATCATGTCTAACTTACCCTCAGTTTACCCTATTACATCTATTCATACACGCGGAGACTGCTTAAAAACCAGGCATATTATAGCGTGATTTACCTTCCAACGATTTGTCTTATTACGTTGATCCAACTTAAATACATGTAATGGAATACATGTACATGAACTCTGTTCGGATAAAACCAAGTTGAGATGCATGCTTTCCTTCAAAGCTAACTCGCAGTTCTTCAAAAATAAGTATGATGTCTAATTTTTCGCATTTTATTGTAATTACATATAGTTCACAGAAACTTTCACCGAATCCGTTTCCATCTTTTCTCTCCCCAACAGTCTTACATCAAGTGTAAGCACGTCGACTACATGTCAAGTAGAACAGAACCGTTCTACGACATTCAGCTCAATATCAAGGGCAAGAAAAACAGTAAGCATTACCTCTTTTCAGCCAAAATTATATGACAATACTATTAGGATGAGAACACATAAAAGTATTGTATGACAAGTAACGTGTCACTAATGCTTGATGACGAAAGAAGAAATGGTAGTATAGTATGACGAACAAAGCTTCACATGATAATGGACACAGCCGTTCTTCGAAATTTCCGAGCAAATTTCCAAAGTTATCTGTATTAAAATATCTGTGTTTTTGCAGTATACGAGTCCTTTAAGGACTACATCACGGTGGAGTCGTTAGACGGAGACAACAAGTATGACGCCGGGGAACACGGCCTCCAGGTAGGGCCTCTTACACACCTTCTTTTGAGGCCTACGCTCCCTTCGATTACTTATCTACAGAACCCAAAGAGCCAACTATTTTGCTCCATTGTAAAGTTTTACCTTTGACGCTGGTATATACACGATTAAATCCGTTTTACATGAATTAGACATTAACGCGGAGAACAGGGTTTAGTAATCCAAAAATCCTACTAAAACAATAATGATAAAAACAAGATAATCTGGTTTCTACGATATAAAAAATTAATTGCTAGTCCACCTCTGATAAATTCCCCCACCTACCAAATCGTCCACTAAATCATCTGTGTTCTATAACATTCAATGTAATATCAAAAATACCCAAATTAATTTACCATAAATTTCCTAATTTGGACAAACCAAATACTGACTGAATCTGCTCTCAGGTAATAGTTAACTTATGCGGTTTGTTATCCTTTCGTACCCGCAGGAGGCGGAGAAAGGCGTCATCTTCCTGTCCTTCCCACCCGTGCTGCACTTACAGCTGATGCGGTTCCAGTACGACCCCATGACCGACGCCAACATCAAGATAAACGACAGGTAAGTCTTAAAACCACTGAGTCGCGCTCGTTACAGGTGCAACACTGGGTCATATTTCTGATTAAATATAGTGTATCTAAGTTATTGACATGGCCAAAGCAGTGGGCTATTATCACCAGCCAGATTGTAGCAAACGGGAATTTTGGAAACAGCATAAAGTGAAAAACAGGAGGGATGTAATTTTCCAGATTTTTGTCGGATTTAAGATTTTTTTCATATCGCACCTGTAATGATAATTTTCAAAATTAATTTCTTCCATCCCTTTCCATAGCTTTTTAAGAAATTTTCAAATATTCTTTCTGGGGTTTCAGATTTGTTCATTAACCTTGACTTACATTCCTGGGATCATATAAACCTGTCTTTGATTCAAACGGTTCAGAATTTGACACTTTAAAACTATATCATGATTTCCCCCTGTAGGTTTGAGTTCCCCGAGCGGCTCACTCTGGACGAGTACCTCCAGGAGACCAACAAGGGCGACCTGGCCACCTACATCCTGCACGCCGTGCTTGTACACAGCGGCGACAACCACGGCGGGCACTACGTGGTCTACATCAACCCCAAGGGAGACGGCAAGGTCCGTGCACTCAACAGTTTCTCAAGGACTCCTGTCCAGTTTTGTTTGAATGTCCGTTGGTCTGCTTCTATATAGCAGACGGTCTTTCCCTGCGTAAATGATATTCGCATTGTTGTAATTAACGTTCCGAGAGGCCCCCTGATTTTTGACCATTTATCTGAATAATCTAGATATAGACTAACCAATTTGAAGTGCTGACAATGTATATTGAAAATATAGGTCATACCGAGATCCTTTATCTTTTTGAATTCTCAAAAAAATGTGCAGCTGATATTAATCAATACCTTCAAATAAAAATGTAAAAAAAAAAATGTAAAAAAACACACAAACACTTTACTAGCCTGGGTTAATGAATGCATTTTGTAACTTACAGTGGTGCAAGTTTGACGACGATGTAGTTTCTCGGTGCTCAAAGCAAGAAGCGATTGAGCACAACTTCGGCGGCCATGACGACGATATCTCTGTAAAACACTGTACAAACGCCTACATGTTGGTGTACATCAGACAGTCGAATCTACGTGGGTACCTTCTTCCATTTCTGACATTAAGTACTAAGAATGTTATTTGAATGCTTAGCCAATTCTAACCTTAGTTCGTTTCGGTATGGCTTAAATGAGCCACTTAGGAATTTTCCTTGTACTTGTCTAAATCCACATGATAAACTCAACTTTTGTGTTAGTATTGACGATCATTTCAATCATTGTCTCAAATTAGTACTAGTTCCTTTAATGTTATTGAGAAAGTTAGGTCTAACGATTACAATCTTTGGTTTGAGACGACTCTAAATAGATCGGAGATTACACCGGCAAATGCGTTGGTGTTAACCCAAAGCAAGCAATTCTGAGGTATAAACAAAATTATCATAAATCTGCTCCATTTTTTTGCAGACACGGTTTTAGAAACTGTCAGTGAAGCAGACATCCCCGACTCCCTAATCAACCGGCTACAAGAAGAAAAGTAAGTTTTACATCAACAATCATCAAAGACCATCATTTTAATGTGTCTGATAGTTATTATACCAAGAACCAGATAAATGCCTTATGTCCTTATGGAGGTCATTTTCCCAATTACTTTAAAAAAAATGATTTCCTTCTTTTTAATGATTTTTGATTGCACAGAAAATATTACCTACATGACTGTAATATCCATATTAGAGTATTTTAAGTCAGTTTTAAGTTACTGGAATCCAAATTTATGATCAGGACTATCCATAAAGGTAATTTTTCCCATGTTTGCTTCTGAAATATAAAATAGGAAGATTATTTCCAATTTCCTACTTTTGCATCAGTCCTGATTGGCATTCCTGATTGAAGTAGGTACACTTTCCATGGGGGAGCAATGAATTATGCCTTAACATTTTAATTCTTTGACTCTAGGCGGATAGAAGCACAACGGAAAAAAGAGCGGTCAGAGGCGCACTTTTACATGTCGGTGCAGGTGGTCACGGAAGACAACTTCTCAGGTCACCAAGGCAACGACCTGTTCGACCCCGACCGGTGCCAGTACCGCCTGCACAAGGTGAAGAAGACGGCCACCTTGATGGAGTTCATGGAGATGTTAGCCGACGCTATGGTAAGACAAGTGAATGGATTTATTAGAAGCCTAAATAAAATATCGTAAATCCTTTATGCCTTGAAAATCATCCGTAAATTTCACAAAAGTAAATCTTCATATGGGAAATAAAAAAAACATACCATTATACACGTATATGTATTCCTTTGATATATGAAATGAGACGTGAAACGTGGCTTTAAAAAAGTAAAAAGATATATAAATAGTAATGTGTAGGACGTAGCGAAGATGTACTCAAGTGTACTCGATATATAAATAATATACTTAAAATGGTGAAGTCATCCCAAATTCGACTTTTACTTTCAGAAATATCCCATCCAGCAACTAAGGCCGTGGCCTTTTAACTACCGGAGTAACCAAACGTTCAGACCAACGCTCCTAGACATTGATAACGAGATCAATAAAACGGTAAGTTTGAAGTTGACCGTGGAAACACCGCATGTTCAAGTCAGCGTTAAAATTGAGCTCAATACAAGCAAAAGCATTTCGTAAATAGTGATGACAACTAACTTTTGCCTTCTGTAGCTTCTGTGGAGTTAAAGCAATCTCAGCTCAATACATGGTACTATACTATTTGCCATCAGACTAACCTGCACGTGGAACGGTTATGTAATATAAAGCATCGTATGGCAGAGATGCCACTTTTCCGTATAGATACCGGTTTCCGTATTTTTTGCTTTAGCAACAAGTTTTAAAAAGTGCCAACATTTTATAAAGAAATTACTTTTGTATTAAAGTTCAGGTAACAACAATTAGATATATATTACATAACATGTACATAATAATTTGTTTCAGTATCACTCCGTGAAAATAAATGAGGAGAGTACCTTAGTTGTTTCATGGAAACATGGTTTCGTATTTTTCATGTTTGAAGATGCGGTTATGGTTATGGTTCTCATTCAGTTTCTGTTGAACAATCAAGCAGACAGGCTTATTCATAGCTCCTGTTTTCAATTAATGAAAAAAAACCATCATAATAGGTTTAAAAAAACAAACCTATTAAGACGAAAAGCAACTTACGAAATTATGAAAAGTATCTATATGCACCTAATATAGAAAACGTGAGAGATAACTTTGTTCAAATTGAACATAGCGCTGTTGATTTAGATGGGCCTCCTTTAATGTAATCCTCATACTCTTTAACAGGTACAAGAGCTGGCGGACAACGAGAACCCGTGGACGGTTTTCATTGAGACAGTTGACCCAGAGTCCAAGGACCAAGCACTGCCCAACTTTGACAAAGACAGTCAGTATCTTTTACACCATATTTATAAGCATTTGAGATATTCTTATTCACTGCCTTTCAAAAATGTTACATGTTTTCTGAAGATACATTTAGTGTGAACTATTGCATAATTATTGAGACCCATAATAAAGCTAAGTTAGAGATTCGCTTGCGGAGAGTGTTATTAACAAACAGTTCACATATGCTTAATGTCTCAAATACATTAGTTTAAAAAAAATGAAGGAGAAAAGGGTAAAACCCACAAACCTAGCATCCCCACCCCCACCCCCTACCCACACACACGCAATTTCAACATAATAAGCTTTGATATGCATTTTATAAACCTTGTAAATAAAATTGCCATTTTCAGCTGACGTGCTGCTGTTCTTCAAGCGGTACGACCCCAAGACGCGGACCTTGTCCTACTGCGGACACACGTACATGTCGATTACCGACAAACTAGGTGAGCACAGGACCTGTATCATACAGAAAACTTCCCCTACACATCAGATAAAGGTTTTTTTCAAATGAGTACCGTTTGGTCGGAGAGAAGAAAATCTTGTCTATTCATGCGGGCATCTACTTCATAGTACACAAAACCCGAAATCAGTATACCAGTCCACACAAACTCAAGCCCATAACTCCTCACCTGTTTTTGAATCAAACTGGAATAGGAATTTTTGCCGTGATAAATTTGTAGCCAGACAGGCGAGATTTTACTGATTTCAATTTTCATTGATGTTAAATACCCACATCCATTGTAACCCAATTGCAAACATAATGTGTGTGGATAAAAATAAAAGAAGAATATCCAGTCGTATAACTATTGGTACAATAAAGTGAAGCCAAACATTGACTTTGACGTGTCTTTCTGTAGCCGATGTCATCCCCATGCTGAACGAGCGGGGCGGCTTCGCCGCAGGAACAGATCTGATCTTGTACGAGGTACGTGCTAACAGTTCTCTGACCTATGAAATTATCACCCATGTTAGATTTGCCTCCAGACTTTACAATTACAAGTAGATGAATACGTGGCAATTCAACAGTTACTATAAAAGATGTATCTTGATATTTAACCATATAATTCATTTGTAAAAGCAAAGACATAACTAACACCTCAACTCATACTAAACAGTATAGAATCAGGAGCAATAGCAATAGTATACACCTTTACCACGACCCTGCGCAGTACCCCACTCTGCCCACTTTTGGGGCTTTAGGTAACTAGGTCACTTCACTTCCTATACCTTAACTATGGCAAAGCCCTAAAAGAGTGTTTCGAATCCGACACACCAGGGGGCGTGACCTTAATGAAAAAGATGTATAGGCCAATCTAGACATATTCCAGAAATGGGATCGACAGAAAAATGCAGACATAAGAGTTCAAATACATGGATGATAACATGATGCAAAAAAGGTTGAGTCGTTGCTTACGTGTGCCCGTTGTCCCCCAGGAGGTGAAGCCGAACCTGGTGGAGCGGATCGAGGACTACGACCAGCCCCTGGAGAAGGTGCTGGAGGAGCTGATGGACGGAGACATCATCATCTTCCAGAAGGACGACCCTGACATGGAGCACTGCCTCCTGCCCACCGCCAGGGACTACTTTAGGTGGGGAGGGTTTTCACACCTCTAATCTGTCCACGGTTTAAGTGTGTATAGCTTTAACCCTGTGCTCCTGACAGGGTCATCAAAGGCTGGGCGTATGGTGTCTTTACTATGGGACATTGCACATGAAAGACCCCTTGCCACCCTTTGAAACGAGTAGGATTTTGCACCCAGTGGCGGGTTTCTTCTAAACCATATCATAGATCAATCACCTGTAAGCTGAAAAGCATAACCTTGTGCAGTCTAGAAAGAACCTTGTGTTATTGACCGGATGTTTAACTACCCCAACAAACAAACAGGCAAAGTATAGCTTTACTTATGCCAGATCCAGTAATGAAATAGAGGCACTGCACCAATTGGGTTAAAATAGTAGTTAGATTATGACATGATGTACAAAAGAAATGTATTAGAATTTCTAAGATTTTGCAATATTGCAATTAGTTCAAACACATTCCAGTGGTTTTAGCTGTAAGGTGTTTCCTCGTCTTGATAAAATAAAAGAGGAGTAGACAGGCTGTTTGTGGCTTCACAGGTCAGGGGGGTTAATTTCATTGGTTACTGGTGTCCCATCTATCAAAGCCGTCTTCCCAAGGGCGCACGGACATAGGGGTTTGACTCCATGCCGCACATATACGTTTCACACCTCTTCTTCCTGCTTCATATTTGGAATAATTATTGTTTTCTATTTCCACAGGGATCTGTATTACCGAATTGAAGTAACTTTCTGTGATAAGACAATGCCCAACGACCCTGGCTTTACGCTGGAACTGTCGCAGAGAATGAACTACGACGCGGTTGCCACTTCTGTAGCACAACACTTAGGAACCGATCCATATTTATTACAGTTCTTCAAATCTCAGGGGTACGTATACTTTAATATAAATTTCATAGACTTTTTCGGTTTCAGAGAGGGCATTACCTATATTAATTTCATTAGCATTATGATGAAGCCAATTTTGAAACCGTTGATAACTCTTTACAGATTTTATAGACTTGAACTCAGAATAACGGTATTAACTACTGGATCTCTAAGATATATTTCGGTTATAGTATTCAATATCGAAATGTTATTTTATCCATATCCTGAGATATCTAATTCAAAACGTAACTGACCTTGTGTCTAGGTACAGAGACGGTCCTGGGAACCCCATCCGGTGTACATTTGAGGGGACGTTGAAGGACTTGCTTGTATACTTCAAACCACGACAGACGAAACGTCTCTATTACCAAACAGTAAGTTCCCGACCTGAACATCATTACAAACATTAATCCCATTAGGAATCACCTTTGTTGAGATCTCTTTTTTATAAATACAAAGAAAGTGATGCAGGCTCTGCATAGTATAATTGCGAAAAAATATTCCTATAAATACTTTTGCCAGCTCGAATATAGTTGGATTAGTCTTTGGATCAATATATATTATAAGTTAGAATACACTTCCTCCATAGATTGCATAATGTTCGGTAGCTTAATAGAGAGACATTACAACACGAACATCTTTCTCTTTCTAGTTGAGCATTAGGATCAATGAGTTAGAAAACAAGCGGCAGTTCAAGTGTATGTGGGTCAACGGCAAGTTGAAAGAGGAGGTACGTATGTTTTCATACTCTATAGGAAAAGTCTATGACGTGTACATAATCGTGTTCTTGTTATTTGTGGGCCCCAAGGCACACAAATCTAGCCAGAGCGAGGAACGACAGTAAAAGCCGAGTCGTGACGTCACCACCGCCTATCTTTTACATAGTAAAAAACCCTCAGACAGGCCATTTGTTCACCAAATTCGGAGGTATTTCTGATGGTGCTACGGCCTAAAAAAATATATCAATATATGTGAAAACATCTCAACCTGTGAAGTTAAGCGTAAGGGAAAGAAATATTCAGTATTAATACGTTTTCGAGGCCTTTTCCTGAGTCCGATTTTACAGAAAACCGCCTGCCAGCCTCTCGGGTCGGCGGGAAGAGGAGGCTTGGCCCGTCGACCAATCAGCGTTGTTCATTCGATCACGTGACTTTCGGCCTTGAACTTGTGAATATTTAATGAGGCGTCGACCAATCAGCGCCCTCCTCTCGATCACGTGACATCTCATTTGCATATCGCTGTCGGGGCCGTCGACCAATCAGCGTCCTCCTTTCGTACCACGTGACTACCCGTGTGCTTCGAGCAGGATGAACAAGAACCCGGCCGCCATGCTGTCACCGACCTATGCACCCGTATTTAGACACGAAATCGGCCTTCCCCCACGAAAACCTTGTACCCAGAGATTCGTGTGGACCTCTATATTAGCATCGCATAGATTATTTTTAATCAAATATGGATTTAACTTTGTGATCAAGAAAATGCTGCGGGTCGGACTCGCGGAGGCGAAGAGATGACAGTGACAGTCATCTCCCCGGGCTCACCGGGTCGATGCGGAGGAGTCCTCCTCCCCACGCCTGAATATCTGGATTTAATCAAGTTCTACACGTTTAATTATGGATATTCTACGCATACTAACGCATGAAGGAGTCTGGGAGGAGAAACATGCGTTTGTATCGATTGCCAAAACAAAACATTGGATCGATCGGGGAGGCTTGACCCGGTAAGCATATGTCTAGGCCTAAGTCACTGTCCGTGTCTGAATAATTCCCATTCAATGTTAAAACATATGCGTCACACTGTCAATACGTTTCATATATATATACCTGGGGCCCACAAGCTAGCATATATGAAATATATGATGGCAGGCTTCTTGTCAATCTATATAAACACAATTTTGTATTTTGAACCACCTAAATTAGGCTGATTAACATTGAATATCCGTGTATTTTCCTGAGTTTCTTCTTCCCTTCTCCCTTGAAATTCACAAGAATTAATCAAGATCCCATACGGTTTCTACCTTATCATATTGAATAATGCCACCATAATTTGTGTAGATCTATATGTATCCATGATTTAGAGTGGTTGCTACTGTCGAGGTAAACCGAAGCTCCCTGTTAACATAAAACCCGGCGTGTTTTGCAGAAGGAGTTGGTGTTGTACCCCAACAAGAGCGGCTGTGTGGGCGACCTCCTGGAGGAGGCCAAGAAACAGGTGGACATGATGGAGAACGGCTCAGGCAAACTACGGTCAGTTGTCAGAATCATTAGAATAGTCGGACGTGTTCTTGGTGTTATTGCAAAAAGTATGATTACTGTGTAGAAGATTTTTTATTTGTGTCACTGAGCCTTTTAGAAAGTGATTCTTTTCACCCAAACACAATTAGTTAATGATTAATAAGTATTACAAACGGATCCATATAAAATGTGCCCATTTAGATTTGACGATACCTTGAAAATTAAATGTATCATGGAAAAGGGATGCAAGTTTTCAGATTTTTTCCTCTAATAATATTTTTCAAACTGAATTCCTCAGATGACGTTTTATAACATTTTAAGATTATTCTAAATTTTTTCCCTGGGATTTCAGATTTTTTCATTGACTGACTTACATCCCTGAATATAATTAGAAAGTGACAAAAGTAATGGAATTTTGAATACTTGTCTCTAATGAAATTATCAATGCCGCAAATCTCAACTCCCTATCTCTTGTCCATGCCTGCAGGTTACTAGAGATCATCTCGTACAAGATCCTGGCCGTGCAGCCCGAGGAGACACTACTCGACTGTCTGAACCCGACCAACTCCAAGACGCTGCGGATAGAGGAGGTGCCGGCCGACGAGCAGGCCATGGGCGAGGACGAGCTGCTCATACCAGTGGCCCACTTCCAAAAGGTCTGACAACTGCTCTTTTTAAGACGTAGTTATACAACTAACACTGACACTGGTGCAGACTTATCTTAAAAATATCGTATTTTTCTAGTACATGTATATATATTTGGACACGACAATAAATTATTGAAGAAAATAGAAATGGAAAAAGGATTCATTTCAATATATTGTACATGTCAATGTACATAATATTTTTAAAAACCATAGCAATATTTGATTGTGTACTTTCAAGAAATATCTTAATAGTGTAAGTGAGCTAAAAGAAAAAGGGGAAACAAACGAAATATTAGGGATTTGATATCTGGTTGTTTGCTTGTTCTACTTTTTTCTGAACATGAAGACTTTTAGATTTGAACAACTTGCTGGATATAACGCAAAAACATCTTGGCGTGGGACAGAGGAATCTCAGGGAAAACACAGGGAATAAGAAAATGAAATTTTAATGGAGACCCTGTTTGAGGCGATGTCCTGAACTATGCCACGTTATTAAATTCAACTTTTGTTTTGATATTTCAGGAAATCTTCTCAACGTTTGGCGTACCCTTCTTGTTGAAGATCAAACATGTAAGTATTATTGTTATAGACCCACAATCATAGCCGCTTGAGGTGGTTTGAGTCCAAATTCAATGCCAAGGGGAATGACGGAATAACTATGTATCCAGTATGGAAAAAAGTAATCACGAAGACACTAACAGGCACTCTGTGCCTATCGTTTTACCAAATGACAAGATACGGAAAATACACATTATCATTTTCGTTTGCAAAAGATAAAACTCGTTTCATTTCCATTTCCAGGGGGAAATGTTCTCCAAAGTCAAGGAACGGATACAGAAAAAACTTGACTTGGCGGACAAGGAGTTTGAGAAGGTGAGTTAGCAGAAGCTTTTGCCACTTTTATCGGAGTCTTATAGATGTTGAAAAATATTTAACGACATCAATCTTTCAAAAATACACGCTATTGGAGCCCCCAGCAAAAAGAAAAGAAAAATTGTAAAGCCTTAGGATTATTTTTCTCGGTCATATAAATTTTGTTATGGAGCTTTGAAATACCTTATTCATATGTTGAAATAAGCATTTAACAGTTTCTTTTATGCGTCATTTCAGTTCAAATTCGCCACGGTGGTCATGGGGAGACAAAGCTACCTTCCCGAGGACAAGGATTTCCCCATCACAATGCAGGACTTCCTCCACACACAAGGTAAAGTGAATGCTTCTGAGCCGCACCAATACGTTTTGTTAACTGACCTTCCCTCCTGTCCAGTGATGTCTGTATGCATAATTTAAGGTTTCGCTTAATAACTAGGGTTTGGGGAAGACAAAACTGAGGATGTATAACTAAACTTTTGTCTATCTCAGACGAAAAAGTATAGTTGAGGATTCAAGGTTATTAAGGGGCGATCCCCCAGGAGCCCCTTACTAGCCCTTGAGTGACCCAAGACAGAAAGTGTAGTTGTGATGTCACAAAAGACCTTTTTGGACAGTGGTTTTCCTATAGTATTGGCTGTCTGTAATGTCATTTTGTCACCAAATTCGGAGGTAAAGTTTACTGTACAATTTTATTGAAAACATAAAAGCACTATTGGAAAACACTTCAACGTTTGAACTTGGGTATACTGAAACTAACTATTTTCTCACAGCATGATAAATGAACCTTTTTTGTTAGTGAATTTAAATGTTCTTGCTGCTTTTATGTTAGCATTTCCAGGTTTCAGTAGATCAAAGGCCCAGACTGTTTATCAACAATTAGGAAGGCATGTGTGTTAATTGATCTGGCACATGATGCCCTTGGGGGCAATTGATCTGGCACATGTTGCCCTTGGGGCATGGGTGTTTTACTGATGCTTAGACTGTTTATCTTATACAAACAATTACCCTAGTGAATGGTCATTTGGTAAACATGTATACTGAAAATAACTTAGTTGAGACAACCAAATCAACCAATACTGTTTACTTATCTAACTACTTTGCATGGTTTTGACATGTGAAATTTTTGGGTTGGTTCTACTTTTTCATAAGTTCTTTTCTTTGCAAAACTAAATTTTGCCCCCACACACACACTTAAATGAGTCAAATTGGTATATTAAATGGTGAGGCTGATACTAAGAGCTGGATCGCCCCTTGGCTTGGGGAGCTATATGCTTGTAATAGGAAGTCCTTGATATTTAGAAGAACTATCAGTCAACTATAAACCTCCCAAAATGTCCCAAACACTGAAACTCGTTTTGTTCCTTGCAGCTGGGCACTCGAAGCCGTGGTTGGGTCTCGACCACGTCAACAAGACCCCGAAGCGGACACGCTACAACTACATGGAGAAGGCCATCAAGATCCACAACTGAGGTGTCCCCGCGTGTCGCCCGAAGCCTACCCAGGCCTCACGAGCCGGTCACCGTCAGACCTGGCCCGCCCGCGTCTGCCGCATGGGGGCCAACGGACCCTGCCTCCCTTGTGAATACTTATGTCCTAAGACAAGCTACCACTACTCCTTCTACTGTCAGCTAGTGGACCTACGACAAGGGAGACGTTTTACAAACCTACCATGGTCTCTCCACCAGTCTTCTTTTGGTGTGCACATACATGTACAGAGAAATAGAAAGGGGGAAAAAAAGAGACAAAAAAAAATGAACTAGAAGTTGCGGCACATCATCCCATGAATCCTATTTAATTGAAGTTAATGTATTAAGATTAAGGGATGGTGGACCGCTGTGGATGTACTACAAAGAAATGAGGACCTTTTTTGAACAGCTGTGATGGCTCGAGCGGGTCGACTGCGCCCGAAGCCTGTCGGGCTGCGAGCCGCTCTCCTCACCCGTAGGACTTAGCGAGGGGAGACGCTCAGCTGTAGGCCAGCGCTGGGGCATAGACTCACTACATATGTCCACTGCTCGCTACTCACTCTTTTTATTCTGTTCCCTCACCAGAAAACGAGAAAGACAGAAGAAAAGAGAGAAAAAAACTTTGTAAAAAAACAAAAATCGGACACACAGAGACGGACCGAGTGGTGTCCCCGAGGTGCCGACGTCGGCCCCGACACCCCCGCCTGCTTTGAGTTAGCGACGTTCGGGGCACCTGGGGTGTCAGATAGGAGACCACGCGATGTAACCTACCTTTGAATCGACCTTCGGATATAACTACAATATGCGAAGAAAAAAAGATGGAAAAAAAACACCTGTGCAATTTCTTTACGTCGAGCCAAGCCTCTATCCGCGCCTTTTGTCTCTCGCTGTACTTTTGCATGATGAAACTGTTAAAAACAGCTGTGTAAGGGTTTTATTTTCCATTAATCTAGTGTAGTTTGATGCTTCATCACTTTCTTTTTTGTCTCCGATTTGGAAATTTATTTTTCATTCCAGAAAGTAAGCTACATCAGAATATATGACATGATCCGTATGGAAGACATTCCTTTCTTTTAAGTCAGATTATCACCTCAAGATTTAAAACTATGATTGTCGGAATTCTCCCGCCTTTCCTTAACGATACTCTTTGACCAGGCGAGTGGTTATGTTCTCACTTTGGTTTCATCGTTTATTTGTAGATGTCCTGGGTATTTTCATTATTTGAAAAGCACCGGCCTTACCTCGTAGGGGCTCCACACTGCGACTAACTCATTGCACTTCGCAAATGTAAAATAATATAGTATTGCGAGTCTTTGTAGATTGCAGTGAAGAGAAAAGAGAACAACACGCACTTTCTTTTAGATGTTGTGGGAAGCTTGTCCCCCTTTTGCGTTATGTACATTTGACAAGTTCGGATAGTCGTTTGGCAAAGCATGTTCTGGTACGGTCATCCGACTCGTAGGGTTTTATGTTTCACAGACTGTGATTATTACTTTGTTGTCTTTTTTTCCCCTCCCCAGCACGGTTATACAGCTTTTACTACTGACTCGAGGCTAGAACCACTATTTAGGCTCTGGCCGAAGGACCCAAGGGCTCGGTCGATGAACCGAGCACCTGCCCGTAACTCCCCTCTCCCCAGCTCTACCCGAGCGACGCGCTACCAACTCAGGTCTGCTAGCAATTGGTGTGTTCTGGCCTTCGAGCGATGTCGCCCACTATTCGCATCACTCCAGGGAGAGATTGACATTTGGAAACATGTTATGCATTCAAACTACACACTGAAACTTGTGCTTCTGGTGTCAGAAAACTTAATTGAAACGGGAAAAAAGCATAGAAAGGGGGTTCATTGAAGGTAAGGGTCAGCTGCAAAGCAGCGCAAGGAGCCCTGTAACTTGTAAGCGTGGATACTGCCACTGAAGAACGCTGGAATCCGACGTTTAAATCCTTGTTTTAAAAACATGGTGATACTTGTATCTAGGGCAGCCGCACCGTGTGTTATGAGAGTTACTAAACTAGCTGCAGTCATCATTTCTAAACCTGTACATAGTTCTTGGCTTATTATGGTGTACAAAACATAAATAACTTATCCCTATCCATGTCGCCACAGTTGTCAAGTTTAGGGCCACCGCTCTACCCACATCCATTTTCGATCCTGACTGCAGAGCGCTGAATGCATAACGTTCTCTCTGTGTTCAGTTGAATTTACATACAAGATGAAATGATTTCTAGAAATTGAGGTTTGCTCTCACAGAAGAGGGCCATTTTAATCCGATCAGTCACCATACCAATAACCTTACTTTTGGAGGGAAGCGTACATTTTACGTTCGTCCTTTGTATTTTCTGTAACCCACCCAAACCACTGTCCAATGAACTGTATTTCCAGATATGCCAGATGTTGTCAAATACACACAAAAATCTCCACTGCACTAGCCAGACTTACACCAGTACTCACAACATACCTCGTTGCTGTTCTGTTTTACGAATGAGTTTACCCTGGTCAACCCAAAGTAAAAGAGCCCTGCCGACGCCACGTGTAAAACCCCTGAGCCTGTCTGAGCAAACTGTATATTTCACTAACATACCAGCTTGCGACACTTTTCCAAGCATCATAAATATAAGATATAAATTCCATTCTTTGCACATCAGAAAGAAGTTAAACTGCTCGGGTGTTGGGTGTAAAAAAAAAAAGTGATTGGATAGTCGAGGAGACCGATGATACCGGTGGTTTATCGGAAGTTTGCAGAAGATCACTACATGTAACGTGCTTAAATGCTCTGGTGATACTTGACTTGAATGTATCAAAATCCTTTTAAAAAGAACCTAATCTCCGAGAAGAGGCCAGCTTGTATACAGCATCTTGGTGATGCCGCAGGAACAGAACTTTGTAATTATTTTGCACATAATCTGCCCATATTTTCCCGGCTCTATAGTTCTAAGTTATGTGTGATAATAGTCCATATTCAGGCCTGCTGTAAAAAGAAGCGTCCGTTACCCAGTGTTGGGCGTCTTTTGGTAACCACCAACCACCCGTATCATACACGTTACAATAGCCCAATGCTTACATTACTCAATAGCCTCCCTCCCCTCCTCCATTTGTACGGAAACGGGAAACAATTTAGCAAGCGTCTGCAAATACAGATTATAATTTCGTTGCCACCGGGTCCTCCGCTGCACCTCTATGATGATAATAACGATGATGATAATATATTTGTTGTCTTGAGAAGCGCCCCCTGGTACCGCGCAGCCCAGTGCCAGTTGCATTCAGTGTATAGAGTGGGCTGCCATTGTCTCTGTATTATATGAAGATAAATAAATAAAAGGATATCAAACTACACAAGCCACACACCCAGGCCCGCTGCCGTACTGAGCCGGGCCAGGTTTCTCCGTGAGTTGCGCATGTTTGTCAGTGCGCATTACGCATGTTTTCAACGTGCATTGCGCATGTTTGTCAACGTGCATTAATCAGTATGACGCTAGACACGAGGACACCTGGCGGCTGTGACTCCTACTAAACAATGTGACTCCAGACGTGACGTCATTGCCATGACGTCACCCCCCTTGGCGTCGTGGGAGAGGCCGAGTCCCCCAGGTTTTAACTCACTACTGCATCGGACTACCCTCCTTGTACCCCCACTTGTAGATTATCGTAAGACATGGGTCCTTTTTTTACAGGGCAACATTTCTGTAGCTGTCAAGCCCGGCAAGTGCATTCTTGTAAGGTTCCAGCAAAGCGAAATGATCATAATAAATACAGAAAAAAAAAGATTGAAAAAAACACGAGAACGAACGTGTTGTGTTGGGTATTATTTTTTTCAAAAGTGTTAAAATATTGTATGGATTTTATTTTGTTCAAAACTTGATTGCCTCAGGTTGAAAATATAATGCTATACATGTATTGTAGGAGTTTATTGTCAAAATTACTGGCTTGTTGATACATGCACTTTGTACATGAATTGATCGCATGTTTAGTCAAAAGACAAATAAATTGTTAAAAGAATGAAACGAAATTGCCGTCTGAAGTAAATGGTTAAAGTTTGAAACAAATCTGCGATAGGATTTGAAACTATCACCTTATCCGTGTGCATCTTTTAAGGTTAGACTACTGTGATGAGGGACCTCTTCGCTGGTCTCGCAAAAATGTATAATAATTATGTTGATCTTATCTTTCTAAATGTTGATTATATATTATTAGATACCAGTTTAAAAAGACTATCTAATGATATAAATTTTATAATTCTGAGTGAAAGAAGAGAAATAGAAATTGATCGAATATGTGAAAATCACCTTTTATACTTACATTTTTTGAAATGAAATATCTCAGTTAATAATGAAGTGAACCTCATGAAATTTCTTATGCTTATAGATATTGGTCTTATAGAGGGAACCGTGTCTCAGATTCGTTATTTGGGGCTTAGTTTGAATTTCATGAAATCTAGAAAATTAAGTTGTTAAAAATGACAAAAAAATACAAAAAGTTTCCCGTTTTTTATCATACAAATTCAAAACTAGGGCCTAAATAAAAGATCTGTGACACGGTTCCCTCCAAACCAATGTTATTAACAACATTACCAAGTTTAAAAACTATAGATATAATATTAAGTGATAAATTTTGGTTCAAAAAATAAAAGTGAAAAAATTCATTTTTAATAACTATTTTCTCGAATAAAAATCTATAAATGGAGTTCAATATGTCATTAGATAGAGAAAAATAAGAGCTTTTAAATGATATATAACATGTTCAAATATCACCAATGACCTTCAAGATATGGCAGGTTTAGTAAATCTGCTGCTCATCACCGTAGTCTAACCTTAAATTCAGTTTTAAGGAAAAACGTTAGTAAAATCGGGATTTGTTCTTACATATGATCCAATCCTCTCCCATTACAACCTGAAAGTAATGTTTGTACAAGACAGTATGAGATAAAACAGGGCCCGGTATTAATAAGTTGAAGTTTTTAACTCCTTCGGCTGTTTAACTTGGCTGGGTTCAAGTCTTAAGTTGCTGGATCATGTTTTTGTGAGCCCTTAATTATAGTTTTTAGTATTGTAGCTAATTGGAAGGGCTCACTCAATCAGTCATGTCTTTTGTAGGTATTTGGGCTTTGATCTGATTGCCCGGTTACACAATCTTACATACAGGCCTTTGTCCACCGGCATGCATTTGTAAGCAAGGACAATTAGTGTGCATCAAGTGTTATTGAGTGGGCAGGCCTCTCCCCTGCACCCTCCCCCACCCCCACTCCTTGAACTCAGTTCAAGGAGTGGGGCTGGGGGAGGGTGCAGTTTGAGAAGCCAGAAGTGGGTTACATAACCAGTACCCCTCCACATTAGGGCCTCCACTGTGGGCAGGTCTAGGTCTAGGTGGGTGGGTGCAGGGACCTAGTGTAGGAGCCCCTTTCCTAAGCCCCTCCCTGAGTTGTGTGTGACAGCAGGATTGGTGGTAGTGGTCACTACTCATAGGCCATATAGCCTTCAGGTTGTAGGAAGGCCTTCAGTTTATTGAGGGACGACTATTGCTATAGATTACATACATTAGATATATTGACATTTCGTTCAATTACCTTTCAAACACAATGAAATGTCCATTGTTATGTTAAGGGCGAACATTGATCGTTCCAACGATCGGAACTTTGATAGTCATTTGCTTCTTGTTTGGTTTAACTTTGAGTAGTTCGAAACAGATTTATCATCCAGTTTAAGTTTTCTCACCTCCTTTTAGCTCAAAAATAGTCTAAAGGCTCAAAGGTCTCTATTCGTTTTGTGTCGGTCGCGATTGGAGTTCTTCTCTAAAGGCTTTCCTTGGGTTTTAATAGACTTTTAACTTTCTAATGCCTCTATTTGGACGTGATAGTTCCATAGCCAGGTAATATCTTCTTTAATTCAACTGTTAATGCTCAAGATTAAGGCTTAATGAGTTGAACCTTACCAAATACACAAAGCGGTTCAAAGATCCGAAACTATATACCAACTTGAAACCATTTGATTAAACAGGCCTGAAGCATTATGTGATATGATTTCGAAGAAGTTGTTGAAGTAAAATGGGAGAGTAGAACTCCATATCACAAAACCTTTAACCTATATGTCAAACCTCAGCGAGACTACGATGCGCATCCTGCAGCTGGCGATCAAATACTTGCCACGGTTTTGATGTTTTTTGGCCATGGAATCCTATCTTACACATCTGATATTTTTCATCAAATGGCCCGCCATTTATGCATAAACAATTAGGTGTTAAAATTGATTGGGAATTTAACTTAAAAGAAAAGTATCAAAATGTAAAACACAACTGGTAATCAGATAATCATTTCTAAAAGTGATTCTGGCATAGCAACTTAAAATTCCTAATGCTATAGTGCCCACCATATCCCTATATGAATTAGAACCTCTCATGTATTAGTGAAAACCATTCAATTTTACTTTAATAGGGCAATTTTGTTTGAACATTTAAGGACAAAATTTTAAACATAAATCATAGACTCTACCGCGCAATACCGTGTATTGATGTCGTCCTCAGGTGAATTCATTGTCTCTCAGGTTTTCGTCCAGTCTGTGAAAAAATGAAGGGTTGGCCGGACGTTAAACCACCCCAACAAACAAAAGACTCCTCAGCGGGTGGGGCCGGATCGATGGTCCAGTCTAACCGCTATTACCCTCATTAAATATATGTATGCTTTGCCTAACTCCAGGTGCTAATCACACCCACACACACCTTACAAAGACCCTTTCACGGGCTGGGAATACTCTGTGCCTGATTCTTGGCAAGGTGGTTGGCATCCATGGTCCTTCTGAGTGAAACTGAACGGCAAGTTATGAGAGTAGAGGCATATATGTGTGGACCCAATTGATTAGCTAATACCAAACCTAAAGCCAATTATATTTGGTGACATAATATCCCCCGGTCTTCAGGGGCTACTCGGATTCTAGGTATAGAATGTTTTTACAAAGGCGCTTCAAACAACGTTTCTTATGGGACGATCAAGGGGTTGTTAGTGTGCAATGCAATAGGTTATTTCCTAACTAATGACGTAGTAACTGCACGTAAACAGATAGGCCTATGTTTATTTCCAGCATTTATAAATGGAAAGGAAAAGTATTTAACCATCAAATTGGGACCAGCAATTATTATCACCGCAAAATTATTTCTAAGGAGGTTCGTTTCTTGTTAACTTGTTGAGTTTGGAATATGTAAGTGATATTTTTTTGTAATAAATTTATTAAGGGATGACCCGTGGGGAAGGACAGGGGGCCTGGCCCCACGATTTTTCTTTTTTTTATAGATGAGAATCTCTCTTCAATGAATATAGGAATAAATCCAGGATTGCGTGTATAAAACAAGCACGTTTTCTAAAAAAAAAAACTTACAGACTCATAATTATTATGATGCAGTCTTACATCAAAACACTCTGCTCCTTACTCTTAAAGATAATAGTTTTTATATTATACATTTCCCTGTGAATATCTAAATGCGATAAATGTGCATTGAAGTCATGCATTAATGCTAGAAACAAGAAAATTTGGCGTTGTGAATTAGGCCTCAGTTCTTACCACCTTGGTGCTACCGTTTTTCCGTGCAAGGCAGGGGGTCTCCGAGTGGTTCGTGCATATCTTGACAGCTGATAACGGGCATAAAGCGCATTCTGTAAAGGGTAGCTGCATGGCTGCCCACATCTCCATATTCTTTCAATATTCAATATTAATATTGCATATCCTTTTTCGCTACCTGGATGGAATCATATAATAGATACTCTTTCTTATCCTCTCGAATATGTAACAACTCCAGACTCCAGACATGTTTCTATTCAAAACTTGATATTATAACTAGGCCTAAATGATCAGGGTACAAAGTGTCAGTTCCTTTTCACTGTATTCCTGTATCCCTGTTTGCCTTTTTTACCCTCTTTTTCCTATTTTTTCCTCTTAAATGTAGTGTATAATGCATAATTCTGTTCAAGAATAACCTTTAAACCAGTTCAATTATTTTTTAACCCCGTAATCGCCTAAAAGGCAAACAGTGTTACAGTGAAAAGGCATACAGGCTGTGTAAATACAAATCATTTCATGCAAATTTCTCTTCCACCTCCCCCTGGTGCAGGCATGGGGGATTACATAACCTTTCATAACAGGGGGTGGATTTTCACCTCTTTGGTTGGGTTTATGAGGGGAAACATGTGGAATTGCATAACATTAGTTGTCTTTTGCCACTGAAGTGATAAGATATGTAAATGAGATCACAGGGAGATTTGCATGAAATGATTTGTATTTACACAGCCTGTTTGCCTTTTCACTGTAACACTGTTTGCCTTTTAGAGAACCAGAGGTGAATATGGGGTTTAGAAGTATTTGGAATGGTTTAAAGGTTATTCTTGAACATAATTATGCATTATATAGTACATTTAAGAGGAGAAAACAGGCAAAAGAGGGGTAAAAAAGGCAAACAGTGTTACAGTGAAAAGGAACTGACACTTTGTACCCTGATCCTAAATGATTTATAGGTGTGGTTTGTAGTAAGTACCCGTGTAGTGTTTCCAAATACGGACATGGTTTCTCAAATACGAATAGGGTAAAATGGTATCGTTGCGTAAGCTTGGGTAAATGGATTTCATTAGAAATGATTAAAAGCCAACTCCAAATCCCATGAACCCTTAGCGCCATTTTAATCCCATGCTTAGAGTTCTTAATGTCGAAATGACACGGAACGGTAGTCGTTACTACATTGGCCAAAGGGCAAACTGGCCACATAGTGAAAACCTTCCAACAATACTTAATTATTTACAGCTGCCTTTTGAAACCGCAACAACCCACTGTTGTTGTGTATACACCCTCATTACTGTTGCGCCGCCGTTGCCGCCTCTGTGGTAAATTGGTTTTAGGACGTTGCATTCTTGAACACCCTGCCTTTATGTATGCTTTTTTTTTATAGTTAGTACAAGTCTTTAGAGCATCGTTAACGATGTGAACAGTCAGCATTGGCTTTTTCATTTCGGCCAAGGTTTTGTGTTTGTGACAATAACATGTAAGGATTAGAATTGAAACAGGGATAACGGAATCGTAGCTTTTTTCTTCTTCAGTCTAAATACTAATTTGATATCTGGTAGGACAAACTTTATACTCAGATATATAATACTGAGCCTCAGGATTTGAAATGGAGGAAAATTCATTAATATTGGGTTTGTATCTGTAATGAAGTCAGTGCCCGTGCATTTAATGCCACCAGATGTTTTAATGTAATAATAGTGAAGACAATTATTCGGGCCATGCCTGGAAATAATGAGGGCCAAAAAACCCTTTAGTTGAACCAAATGTTGAGGGGTTAGGAGTGCCTCGTGAGAAAGTCTACTTAAAATAATATAGCATGCACATACTCATCAAAATGCTTTCTGACAAATACATACACCCTTGGAAATGCTTCTACCTCCAATACTACTATACATACAGTACACATAAAAGTTTTTACTTTCGAATTCTTCCATATAGCAATACATAACCTATACGACGGGAAATCTATTCATGGTATAATTTTTATGTGATATTTTTAGTCTATTTGAAGGAAAATTCCTGAAACAATCTAGAAATCCCCCATTCACCTCAAAGTATGTACATTTACCTGTATTGACTTTACCGTATGTTTATCTCTTGTAATAAGGTTTGATTACATGTGAAATTTGTGTTGCAGTAAGGCGTGAATAAATCTCATATGGGTGTTGAAGTAGGCGTTGTTAAAGGGTCTATTTTAGAGTTCCGGCCACTATAATTTACTGTAAAACCTCAGTTTTCATTTGATTTGACAAGCTGATAAAAACTTTTGACATTGTGTCACTGCCGAAAACAGATATATAACATTAATTACATATACAAGAATTGGCTCGTTTTTCTCAGCAAGTGGGTTTACCTTATCACAGTGCAATGTTACATTAGGCCTGCCAAAAAATCACAAATTAGCATGTTGAAACACAATCTCAGCGTCTGAATTAGGATTATAAACGTGATGAATGATGTGAATGTCCCGTACAAATTCAGTATCATATTGGCGCTAATTTTAATTCTGCATACATCTGCAATTAATGAGATTAAAGCGGTCTACTCACTTTCCTGTTGTTTTCTAAAGTTATCTCTCTACTATCATCACTTTTCCTGCGAAAAGAATATAACCCATATAGTAGTCCAAATAACACGATCAAACACGCCATTATTATATATACAGTTTTTAATTCAGATTTTATCACAGTTCCTATATCACAATTATAAAACAATTAAGCCGATAAAAAACAGATATACAAAAATAGTACCAGCTAAGATATCTATAGAGTATTACATGACAATCACTAGAGTTTTGACAACATTATTGATCCTGTACCCCTGCATATTTTAGGCTACAACAGGATTGATGCCAGCTAAAGCATAACGACACGTGATTTCCTCCTTGGGCCTATACATCAATATCAATCATATCAACCAATCAGCTCCCAGGTCTCTATTTCCTCCTAGGAGCCTGTCAACTGCTTCCTGTCTGCACTGAACCCTTCTCAAAATAAATTTCTTTTGTCCAAATATCTTTCCTTGGCCATGATCCAAATTTTGTAGTTGGCACAATTCATTGAGAATTCCTATAAATTCTGTTTCAATGTCATAAAGAGTTATCCACATACGAAAATTTCACAATCCTTGTGAGCTCCTTTGACTAAACACGCAATATCATTGCTAATCTTAAATGATTGGCTTCCAGAAAGAGATGTTTCCTCGGTTGTCCTCCCCTTCGACTCTTTGTTTGTCCGTTGTCTTGCCAACTGACAATAAGGACTAGGACATCTGGGCAGCATCCAAAATCTTCTCAACTTGAAGTTGCCCAACCAAACTGTGCCTCAATGACTCATTGCAGCTACCTCCTGTTTGTATTATTTTGCTCATCAAAACAGACGCAATAACAGCAAGCCTTATTTCAGAATAAACTTTAGTTAGCACTTGAAATTGAGAGAGTTGGGTCAATACGGAACCTGAACAAAGTTCTAGTTCTGATTTTCCTCTCCTAATAGATACTCCAGCATTAGTCACAAATATGGTGTGGCATTTACATCAACCTATGAATATTGTGATCTAAAACTCAAGATGACATTTTTTTAATAAGAATTCCAAATATATGCAGCCATGTAATTACATCAGCTAAAAAGTGTATATTGGTTTTATCTTAGCATATTGACTTACATAGTGACCACTGGACAGACATGGAAACCCTCCTGTGTCCACACTCAGGTACGACCCTGGAGGCGGCCGGCTCGTATCGACCCGTCACGGTCCGCTGAACACCGCCGTCCTGCTACCTCTGCTGCAGTAATCTAACATTCACCTGTATTTTTTGTAGACATTGCACCACACACCTATATTCAGCTAAGGGGCCTTCCATTAAGTACGTACGCATCAAGGGGTGAGGGGGTCTGAGATTGTTTAAAATGTGCATATATGTTCTACTATAAATCCAATGCGCACTTTTGTCCAAGGAAGAGTGGGGAGGTCTGGCATTTTTCAAAATGTGTGAACATACTAAATGGAAGGCCTCTAATCAGTGGTTCTTTCCCATATTCCTGGGAGAGTATACTACTGCCTATTGCTGAGATGAATGACTAGTATTACCCTTGCTCTTATTAATCCGAATAGGAATAGGCCTATGTCAATCACTGAATGATACACTGCCAAAAGAGATCCATGTATACATAAGTCTACATGTATTTATGTCTAAAGGCAGGGTCAGAATTTCCGAAATATTTAGGAAGATCTCAGTATATATCTCGAAACTATTTTTAGTTTGTTTTATCTTCTTCTTTATAGTTTTCTATATAGATTCTTCTGAGACTGATGCCAAGACAAATGTGCTGATATCCCGCCCCCTCTCCCCGTAAAGGTTCCTTCAAAGTATTGCTACTTTTACCGATGGACTACTTCCTACCCCAAAAAAACGAAATTTTTCCTATATAATCGTAAGACCGATCCTCAATATTCAAGACTAGTTAGAATGAAATATCTTGGATGATTGTAATTCATATACAATCAATTCAAGTCACTTGAATATCTCGATCGAATGGTAACTCAAGGATCATGAATTGTATCGATAAATTTGGCAACATATCTTAACCATTGAAAAGCCTCATCTTACAATTCATGATTCAAGGAATCTAAAAGGCTTGTCAGTGCATTGTTCACCTATCCAGATTATTGGCAGACGTCACAGGGAATTTTGGCTAGAACGCTAATGATTTGGAACCACCTGCCTTTGTTCATTTATATATAAGAGAGGGTTCAGTATAAACAGGCGCCAGGATTCGGAAGGAACATGTGTGTTTGTGCCAAGAGATGCCTTAGTCACTGGCTGGCTAAGTGCTAACTGTGATTGAATTCTCGACACTTAGGAGAATCCCCAGCAACGCTAGCCATACGCAGTACTTAAGCTTGCACATATACCATTCATTTTAAGTAACGCACACATATATCATATACATCATTGCTTTAAATACCAAGCCGGCCACTGTTTGTTGATCAATAATTATTGGAATTATCTACTTGGAGAAGTGCATAACTAACATATGACAACTGATGATTGTAATGATTTACCTTTTCATAAAGAGATAGCTATCTATCCGTGCTTTGAGCATACATGTGAAATATTTGAATAAGGTATCCCTAATCGAAATTACTCTGAATATTTATAAACCTATTATATGAATATGTATATTCTAACATATAAATATTATGTACTACACTTCATAGATACTTTTTACGGGTTATTTCGGAATTCTGGATCATCGTCATACATCTTCTGTCTCTGACCATTAATACGGATATGTTGGTCAGTCTATATGCAATAAAGCCAATATATAAATTAAGGTTTAATAATCCTTAATTATAATAATATTGCTCAGTTTTACACAGCAGCAACCTCCTTATAAGAAAAAATATATACATATAAGGTTAGGATTCCTCGGGGAAATGTCCTGTCTGTAAGAGGTATTATGTTTATAAGGTGCCATTTAAATGACTATCACAAGCAATTATAAAAGGTCATTGTAACGTGGAATATTTAATCCTCAATATATGACAACTTTCATCAGCCACTCAGTTTCCAGGGTTTGCCGAGGAGGCAACGGAGGAGGCAGAAGAGGTCCTAGAGCTGAGAGAAGAGGTGCATGACGGCACGGCGTGGGACATGACGGTGGTGGTGCGTTCCGGAAGTCCGGCTGTCCGGTTAGACCGCGACTTCCGCTTTGGGGGGTGCTCCACCTTGAGGATATTGGGCTCCTCGCGCGGCTTGACCGGCGCGCGCGTCTTGGGACGTAACTCCTCCGGGATGGACCTGAGGAAGCGGTCAAGCGTGTCCCGCATGTACCTCCGGGCGGGCCCGGTTTTCGGAGGGGGAGGGACGGGTTGGTGGGGGGCGGAGCCGTGGGAAGAACCTACAGGTTGGTCACTTTGACCACCCTTCTGTTCCTTGCTGCTGGAGGACCCCCTCTGCCAGTTGGCCATGGGGCCCTGGGCCACCAGGTATTTGGAGGGGTCCAGAGGGGGCAGGCTGAACTGCCCACCTGCCTCCTGTCCGTCGCTGGATCCGTTGACACTTCTCCGGATCCTCTGCTCCAGGGCCACCCTGGCGGGCAGTTTGTCCTCGTTCAGATTAATCGGATCTCTCCTAGTTAATCCAGGCTGTGAGCGGTAGCTGAGAAAACTGCCGTAACTGCCGGCCTCCGACCCGGCGCGGTCAGAATGGGCCTTTAGTACCCCCTTACCATATGTATTATTCGTCGTTGACCAGGGCGTCGCCTCCCTTTTCCGGCTGTAGGCCTTTCTGTCCAGAGAATACCCCACCCCGTAGCCGGCGTTGGTGGTGGAGTATCCAGTCTTGTTCCAGTCGTCCATGCTCGTGCTCCCCCATTGAAAGAGTTCAGTCTGCGAACCACCTTCCGACGCCATGTCTTTGGCAGGGGGCATATAATATATATAATAGCAGCGAGCCAGCCAAATCTTTCTGCAGCCTATAATCTATAATCCACGGTATACCTTTAGGCGGAAATGCAATACGGAACTGTTATGTTGTCAATCGCATTTAGCGGCCAGGTGAAGTATAGGTTATGGTTAATGCAATGCAGCGTTCGGGGATCCGAATAATCCAAAAATTGCCTTAAGGTCCAAAGGTCATATGTATGCGCGGCCAGCCAACCTTAATGCTTGGCCGTCTCAACATGAGTGCGCACACACTGCGCCCAATATCATAATCCCAGCGCGGCTAAGTACACAATTACCTTCTTCTGAGGTTACACAGTTATTACTCCTGCCGCCCTGGACGTCGACCACACACCGCCTGTGACCTCCCACTTTGTCCACAAACATCAACACCAAACCATGAACTGTTTGAGCCGAGTCAATCCGCCGAGTGGGGCAGGTGGGCGCTCCGGCTTGTATCCGCTCACAGCTCAGGTGGGGGACTGAAGCGCCGGCAAAACACTTGCTCAAATCAACAGAACGTGGCCTTGAACCACACTGCCAACTCCAGGGCTTGGCCTGCCTCGATACACCTACCTACCTACAGGGTACCAATTAACTCTGTATGACTGATATAACATATGGGTCTGTATTCTCACCCGCTGTATAGCCATATGGGTAAAGTGAGGACTTTGATTGGTTCCATGCACTACTCCAGGGTTTACAGAGCCATAGACCACTAGGTAGCCTATATGGCCGCCCTGGAGTGATTATCTCTATCCGTATGGCGTGGAGGCAGTGGAGCGCGATAGCAGGCAGTGGGATAATCCATCTCGTCCACCCTGGAGCACGCGGCCTTACGTGTTTTCATAGTTATGTAAATCCATGTATAGTCTTTGGGGCTAAAGTTCTCCTCCTGGGTTGGTATTGACCTCTGGGTCACGGTGGACTTTTAGATACCATCGGCCAGGGATGACATGGCTGTGGTGATGCGCTAATGTATATATGATAGAATGGAATAGAGCATTTGGGCTGTTCATTATTGAAACAATTGAAGTTTTTAATTGGTTGGATGACGATGATGATAATGACGGCATTTGATTAGTTGGTTGTCTGTATACATGTGTATTTACATGATGCATGAAAAGGCCAACGATAATTCTCTTTCAAAATACATATGCATGAACGACTTATTCACCAAAGATTTGCCTCCAGTCCAGATATGGGAAATGCAATATGTGCAATCAACAGAATATGTCATATCGTAATTTCCATGGTTGCCTATATACTACTATTTTGCTATGGCTATATCTTCTTTGAATAATATGGATGTAATGTTGATAGCAATATTCAAATAGATGTAAACAAATATAGTTATTAAACGAAGTAATATGGATGGCAAATTTATAAACCTTTCAGTGTAGATGCCAATAATATTATTTCGATGTTTGGTATTACCTAAGGTCTTTCAGGTTTTCAAATCTTTTCCATAAACATTTAATTATACTTATATCATGTTAATTTCATGATCGCATCTTTGGTCTCAGTGGATAGTGAGGAGGAGGGGTTGGAATCGTGGAGGTCATCCGAGCATACACCTTTGCCGATTTGGCCTAAATTTTTCCATCTTTCCTGCATAGGGTAAATTCGAAAAAGAACAATGGTTTTAAACTATTACCGATACAAATATTAAACACAAATACACCCCAAGTACGCCAACGAACTCCACATTGTCTATAAAATGGTCGAGCCCTTGATCGTTGAGGGACCCATCATTGTTGTTGTTATTGTCGTTATGTACAACACACCTGCAGATATTGAACGTCTCCCTCTACATTGGCAGCCATTCTAGACAACATCGGCAACAGGTGCCCATATATAATGCATCAAAACCTAGATCTGTAAAACATTTTTTAACATTATTGACCAGAATACAATAAACGCTTTTATGTCTTACTTATTTTGTCTACAACTATGCCTGATGTGTGGATACCAAACGTTTCCGTGTCAATCGACTCTCGTTATCTGAAAGGGAACCCCTTTTAATTCCTTCCGTTCATGTTTTAGTTTAGGAGAGAGCCATATAGTCCCAAGCTAGTCTAATGCAGCCAGCGATATTTCCATGGCGTATGTATAGTGGCTCTATTTACCTACACTTTTACTTGTTTTACTTGTTCTTGTTTGATACAAAATGTAACATTTTAAAATATGATTTTGGAATGTCAATCCGATTACTGATCAAACAATGAAAACCAATTGTCTATTCTTTTTTTTAGTCTTGGTACACTTTTTATTGAAATTACACTAGCTGTTGTGAATTATTTCAAAGACATCTTCTGGAATATTTTTGAGAAGTTACTTGGAACTAATACAAGTATTATGAGCAATGTATGGAGTGTAAAGATGAAGCAGGACTATAACCCCTTCCAGACTCGTCGTCCCTTTCAGCTTATGAATAAGACATAGGTAGGTCTACAATGTATTTCTACGGTTTACTACTAAGATCAATACAAACGCTACGCACTTCTGCAAATAAAATCGAAGCTGTCAAGGAAAGGCAACCTTAATGGGTCTAGCCTCAGGCAGTTACCAAACTCTGATTCAATATAAATTGGAAGTCAAGCCCGGATTACACTAAGCGATTTTAATCTGGCTGTTGGTATTAAGAAAATGACAGGATCTCATGCATGCTACATGAGCTTTAGGGAAATTAAATCCTTTCTCTTAGCATACAGGGGAGGAGGCAAACCCCCTATAAGTGAAAATAATAAAACATAAAATATACGAATCACGAAATATTATGTTAATTGCAAAAAAAAAAAAAAAAGAGAAAAGAAAAACCCTCTACCCTGCCTCCTCCATTCGCCACTGAATGATATGTAAGATGGCCGAAATAAGCCCTGGTTCCTCCTGGTGATTTCTGAACTCGCGAGTAAAATCGTCTAGTGGAATATAGGCTTCACTCTGCTTTAATTGTAGTTAAATATTCAGGCCCGATGCGGCTGGGATCCACAGGTTCCCCCCTCATACTCTGCACCCTTCACGCTCACCCACCTGGCCACGCCTCACTCGGCGATCCCTATTGACTTGACGTTTCATCTCCGAGCCCTATCGATTGGGGGTCAATTTAAGATACCGCACCCGTGGGTCCTGTGTACGGCCGTTTCCTACAACTCCCACCCAGGTATAGCCGATAATCGATAGAGGCACGGTAGTGGCAAATGGGCCATAGAAAGATGTGCAGGGCATCCCTGATAGTATTCATATTTAATCCCTTCAACCCTTAATTTCTCAAGGTCTGAGGCACATAATTTTCTCTAAAGTAGATCAACCCTTTCAGGCAGTGCATCTTAAAACACCAATATTAAAAGGTGCTCAAATAATTATGATAACATCCCTGATATTGACCAACTCACAGTATCGTAACCGGGTATGATCTCACTCCTTGCCATGATCGTTATGATAGCTTAAAAACGGGAGTCATATCTAGGTAAATATGCTATAGGTTACATTTATATCATAAATGCTAAAATAAATTTAAAATATGTTATACTTATGGAAAAAATCCGTTCTAATACCAATTGTAAAATGTTATATTATGTGATGACATTCTTTCTGTAAGCATGATAACTTACTGACCTCACTCATTTTGAAAATATATAGGAAAATATTCTTTAGATTTCTCACGATGCAATCAATGGAAAAATTTTAATTTTATGTTTTTGAGCATGATCTCCTGAAAATTGTTAAAAAGTTTAATTTTCAATGTTAGGTATACTCTACTTTCAAGTAGGGAGAACTGGATGTACTGACTCAGCCCCATAATATAAAAAATCTTTAAAATACACTATAACATAATGTCGGGCCTAATCACTGACACTTCTGAAACATGGAATTATAGCGATAAGGGCAATAGACAAGCTGATAAGAAAATACTAAATTTGTATTGATTTAGCACGTATCGCAAAGATATGGCATTTTTCATTGGGAATGGCCATATCGATGGAACGGGCGAAAGCACACGAAATTAAGGTAGCTACTCATATTAATTTTATGTGAAATACTCATATTCATATGAAATATTTAGAAATACAGGTTTCAAAATGGATAAAATTTCATTTCTATTAGATAAAATTTCATTTCTATTAGGTGATGCCGACTCGCATAGCGGGACAGATCAGAAGAAGAAAAATCTCATATCTTTATGATAAAGCAATAGATAAAATTGATATTATATCATCTCAGACTTTAAAGACGTCCAAGAATGATCCAAATGAGAACAACGGTGCCGACATCTCGTGGGTAGACTTGATAACGTTGCAGTCAGGGGCCAATTAATAAAAACTTGCTTCCTGATAACTGCTTACGTTACAGCATTCATTTAGCTGTACATTTGCTTGGGTATAACCGTAATCATAATATTATGCTGCTTCATATAGCTCCATACCCTGGTCCCTTGAAGTTTATGTCACACATTATATTTATTTATCATTTTTTATTAGTCTTTAGTTCCCATTCAGTTTGCAACCGAGAATACAAATGGACCTAGATCTGAATATTTCCGAGCAAGGTTGGGATAATGGTAAATTCTTTTTTAACCCCTTCCACCCCATAAGGCCATATTTGGCCACCACATGGCCTTAACCCATAAATGAGACCTTATTTTGGGGCAATATTCCAATTGTAAAATGAGTATTTGACCTACACCAATGAGGTGAATATCAGAATATTCCCAGTGGTCCAAGGAACCTTACACTTTTGGTGGTATCATTCTAGGGTTTTAAGTTCCTTAAGAATCTGTATTTTAGTAAGAGGCATTATGGCCAATATAGGGCAAATATGTCCATACTGGCATATCAGCCTCTGAATAGCATTAATTAAGGAATTATTTGGGAAAATCTATTTTTGTATGTAGTTTTTTGGAAAAAATTGATTAGGATAGAATTTTCCAGAGAATTGAATGACATTCATAGAAATATTCAAATTTTCATCAATGATGCATTATAGGAAATTTGCAAAAGAATGTTTTTTCAAAGAAATCCCTTATTAAATAAAGGTTGCCCAATTGCAATGGTTACAGAAAAAAGAATATTCAGAATTAATGGAAGATTTTTCATAGATAATGTGGAAAATATTGTTGTCTACCCAATACCTTTAACAGGTAGAAGATTAATGTTCTCAATCAAAAGTTACTGCATATTTAACATTTTTTTTATACTTAGAAATGCCTATTTTTAGAATAAACTGGGTAAAGTTCCAGTTGCCATAACATGGAGACTAAGCTAAGGATCAAAACTAGAGGGTTTCTATTATACAAGAAGTAGGGAACTTCAAGTGATCATATCTCTGCTACTAAAAGGAATATTTTCACATGGTTTGCAGCATGAGAAAGCTTGTCTTCTCTAGTACACAAATATTTTTGCTTATCATCTTCAGGAATGGAGGGTTGAAGGGGTTAAGTATTACCGATTTGTTATGACGAAATAAAAATACTAGAAGAATACTGAAAATGATCGGTTATAGATATAGAAAACAAGAACAAAACAGCAGGTAAAAATCAACAGCAATTTATTCGTCAAAGAATCCTTTTTAAACATAATGCGAACTGAGCTGAACAAACCTTGCCGATCCCTAGCAGTGAATATCTTGTCATCGTACAAGCAGCAATAATGTAGAAAATGCAGGAATTAAAGAATGGCGATTCGGTCCAACATGCTGGCACTTTGAGAGCTTGCCTCATTCTATTTTAAAAGATAGTTTGGTGGGAAAAAGGATAAAATAGGGGAATCTATAATAATACAATGTGTTGTGAGAAACTGGCGCTAAGTATGATTTTGGGACATAACCTCATTTCTTTACCCTATACCCGGAATAAGTATTTCCACTATGGTCTTCTTGGGTTACACCTTGCAACATAAATGGTTCCATTACACTAACCGTTGACTGGTGTCAGACTCAAACAGAACACTATTGCGTAGTTTCAAATGAAGAAATTCGTATGTTCAAATAGTGGGTTTATGGGACCAAAATCATATGCTCTCTCATTATACTTGCCGTACGTGAATAACAACAAACATAAGATAGAAAGAAAGAAACAAAGTTAAAAGCCCAAAAATAAAGGGCATACTCTTGTTACTTATTTGGATTTCAAAAGAAATGTCACCTGAAAGATTTTGCCCCCAAAGAGTTAGATACCTATGATTTAATACATAGAGTATTTTGACAGTGAATTCATGTTCCCTGGTTCTAGAGATTGTCAACGTAACTCTGGTACAGGGAAAAGGTAACTCTGGTACAGGGAAAGCACAACTCTTGTACAGAGAAAACATATCTCTGGTACAGGGAAAAGGTAACTCTAGTACAGAGGGGTCATTGCCATAGACCTATGTTGCCTAACACGCAACTGAATAAATCATATTGTAGTTACATGAGGTTGGTGTTTTTTTATTCTATACATTAAATTTGGGTAGATTTAGCATGGAAAAACATAAGACAGGAAATGAAGTCTGCTTTAACAAGCGCACATGCGCGGTACACGGGGATAAAATTAAACCGCCAGTATCAGGAATAATACCTGCACGGAGCAACAACAAAATAATCAAACTCGTCAATAAAACAAAAAATACTTAACATAAACAGTTTGCATGCTGAACTAAACGTGAAACAACTTCTCGCCCGAGATAAAAGCAACGCAATAATAAATATGTAATTAATATATCACATTGCAGTTATGAAGAATGAATGTGCGGTAAGTAAAACAATCCAACTCCTATACGTTTGTTTTCCCTAGCCTACGATAATAGAAAACAATCTAGTAATCATAACGTGAGATACTTTGTTGTGTTATGCGTCACAACAAATTGAGATCTGAAATCAGGGACTTTCATTTGTTCACAGTCGATAGTCAATCACATGGGATTCGAATTTGGGACAACCGCTGGGCACACAGTCAACACAACATTGGTATCTACTCCGATAGTTTTCAAATGAAACACCTTGTGAGATCAGCACTTAAACAGTAGAAACCGTTCACGCAGCACATTGCAATAATTAAATTCCTGAATCTTGAATCGAAGCCTATGGCACAGTTATAATTGTACACAGCTCATAAGATAAGCTGGGATAAAGATGGCGATTTCGGGTGATTTTTTGAATACATAATATCAATTTTACATATAAAATGGGTTAAAACGGTTAAAATAGTATGTTGTGAAACAGGGATTAGAATTGTGAATGCGGACCATTACGGTGTTGACTGCATGTCCAGCCCGTACATGACAGAAGTCAGACTATTCAAGCTCATCTAGTACTTTACTGATCCTACTTTGCAGTCGTATTTATCACAATGAGAAGGTTCCAAGATATAATAAGGCTAATGTGAAGTGGTGGAGAAAGGAGAGGGTCAACGGTATACAGCGGAGTGGGGAAGAGTCGAGTTGTACCGACTTGGATGTAAAGACACTTGAACAACATGATCCTCGTAGAAAACAGCGGTTCGCTCCCTTCACGTGCACCTGATACCAACACGCCTAACTCGTCAAGAACATCTGATATGCACAAACAATGTAGTAATAATAATAATAACAATTGATAGAATTAGATTCATCTGACAGTAGCCAGTGCCAATGTCCACTAAGTCCTCCCTTTACCAGTATTCTCCATCGATGTTCTCACACCGACAAAATGGCTTACATCTTATTAAGCGTCCCCCCTGGGGGTCTTAGTGTAACCCCCGGAGCTGCAGAAGGAATACTACTATGGCATAACTTGGGACTCTATATAGGGGCCTTCCATTAAGTGTGTACGCACCAAGTGGGGGAGGGGGGGTCTGGGATTTTTTAAGATGTGTGTACGCGCCTGTACAAATCCAATGCGTATTTTGGCCCATGGGGGTGTGTGTGGGGGTGGCGGTAGGGGTGGGCGTGGGCGTGGGATTGGGGTAGAGGGGTAGAGGGATAATTTTTGAAATTGTGCGTACGTACTTAATGGCAGGCCCCATAGGAACTGTTAGTGAAGTTTTGACCTGAACAGTAGGCATCTCTCCATAAGTGCTGCTTATCGTGTCTATCGTTACTAGGTGGCGCTGCGCTGCGTGGCGCCCCCTGTCAATTACCTAAGAGTGTGTACAATGTGCCCCCCTCAGGGGTGAAGGGGGGCTTGTCGTGCGGCGCCTTAACCCTACTACAGCTCTACCTACGACTAACCGTAAACCCGCAGTGGATGGCACAGTCTAGTTCATATATCATACTCATATGATATATCATGATATCTAGTTATGTATCATGATATGATATATCATGATATCTATTTATCATGATATCTAGTTATGTATCATGATGATATTTCATATCATGATATATCCGAATAATTACTACTTTATCATGATATATTATGATAAACAGATACCATACCATATATCATATTAAAAAGGCCTATAGTATATCATTAGAATAACACGTCATATGATAACTGCTGTCCCATTATAAACCTCTTACCATTTACCTCAACGAGCACAGCTCGCCACGCGTTACCAACTCTCACCGGTATTGGCTCAGAATAATTAACATGGTCATATTTTCATTAAGCACGGCGGCATTAAATACAACAACAATAGAGGGGTAAACCTTCAAAGAAGTCAAAGGAGGATGCGTCACCTTGAACAGTTTAAACAAACACTGGTACGTGGAGCCTGTCGTAATTAAAAAGAAACAGGCTGTACAGGCCATACTTTTAACATACATTGACAATCATATACTTTTGCAGTAGATTTCCTAGCTTCCTTAGATTAACCCCATATACCAGTAGCCATCATGGTAACAAATACAAGTTGTGTCTTATTCAATAATGATAAAGTAAATAGTCTCTCATTTTGAATTTATGACAAACAGGGACTTCGTTTACTGTTTACTTACATCACAATCTTTGATAAACAAGAAGAAAACTAACGCGAGACATTGTCCAATAAAATGTGTATATATCCATAATATAAGTCCAATTTTGAAGTTCGACGATTTACGTGCAATAATACACGTAACATGATTATGGGATTACCTATTGCTTCACTTCAAATATATACGTAACAATGGATGTGTTTGCAAGAGAAGATAATATTTCTGCTTTTGATAATATTGATTAACATTTCTTGTAAGATTTTTGTAGCACGAACCAATAATAATGTTGCACAACTACATTCTCAAGGAAAACTGCATTTATAGTTTTCCGGTAACTTTTAAGCACTTTAGAAGTGTTTGTAATTCGTGTCTTATATGGTCGACGTTCAACCCTCCATTATGATGTACATAAAGCAATAACCTCCATTAATTGCCATCAAACACAAACAAATTATGGCACATTTACTCTGTTTAACAACTTTCTTTCACTAAAGCACCAACACCAAACGTTTGCAGCAACAATATCATTACAGAAAAGTCAACATCTACACCTATAGCATCAATTATCTAAAGTATGGCGGGGGCTACATTGCAACTGAACGAGTGTCGGTATTTACCATTTCTCTCTTCAGTAGGTGCTGATGAACAAAATGATTTGCAGCTTATTCCACACGTAACAACTGTGGTTCACCATAAGGATGAATACTTTGAAATATAGCACGTAAAACTCGTTCAGCCCACAACAGTATATGCCGGGTCAATTCAACTGAAACAACGACAGAGGAAAAGCAATGGCATTGAAATGAGGTTTTTGGGATAAATAGACAACAGAGAAAAAAATATCTGAGGCCAAAGGCGTCATTGAATTGAGACAAGTCAGCCCTTCTGCTATGGTGTGACAGACCTTCCTCACTCTGTCCCCTCCACTAAAGTAACCACGGCATAGGAATAACAGCACAGTGTCGTCCTAACTTAAGACTTAAATCTACGAGTGAACCTGGTCTTTATTTAATGTACTATGAACAATAGTACTTACGTCCGCGACATGTTTCAACAGTGCAGAGCTTTTTTAAGGGAGTTTTGGCGGGTTTGACATCTCCTACCTAAGCTAACAAGTGCATTAAATAAGCAAATCCCTGCGTCTCGGTACGTTATTAGTTCAATCATGATCCCCTGAGAGTGTACATTAACCATCTACTCCGAAGGATAACCAAACAAAAAGGGTTAAAATACCTGAAGTGGCCACCATAATGACGATTTGGGCACGAATATCTAAAATATAAAAGGGCCATATACAATAAGTGTGTACTGATGCTACCGACAATTGCCTTAGAAATATTTAGTTCAGTCTAAATTTGCATAAACCCTCTCTCCATGTTTCCCTAAACCTTTGTTTTGGTCAACAGAAGAAATTGTACCCTGTCTTTCCCAATGCGCCTTGCGTAGTGAGCGATTCTTCTTGCTGCGTAGTTACCACTGCCACTCTACCTCTCACTTCCTATTACTCAGTTATGATACCCACCATTTGTGGGGAGTAGGTAGAAATAGGGTTCATCTCTTGAGTTGAATCACACAATCACATTTGAGGAAAGACCATTTTATACAAAGATATGTTAGTATCAATCACAGAATTCAAATACACGTGGGTCACCTTGATCAGTGGGATTCGGGTAATGGCGGATAGAAAAAGAGTAACAACTGGTATATGGATAGAGTACCTATGATATCAATACATGCACCTACAGGTGGTAATTGCTACATTGCTGTCTCATGGGAGAGTTAGTGAAATTCGTACCTGACTCAATTCAAAAACACGATATATTCTGTATATAGCATCATCATGGGACTATTTACTGTGGATCTAGGAAGAGTAGACAGGCAAAGTTGAGGAGAGTTCAGGAGTTGGTAATGCACTAAACTGCTGTTTTCATCAGTTTTCTTTTGCAAAGGAACCGTTCTACATGCTGAGACTCACAAAGCACTCTGGTGAACAGGCAATAATGCCTGAAATAAGACCTGGTATTGCGCAGATGTTAAGCAAGTACGTAACTAGTCTTCTAATTAAAATGTATGGTAGGACGAGGCGAGAATCAAAATGTATAAGGTTCCAAGAATTACACGTCCTTCCATTCACATCACTTCTCACATTAGCCCCCAAACACTACTTTCTGATAAGATTATTAAGCACAGACGTCAACAATCATAACTGGAAAGGTAGGCACAGTTTTTCAAGATATGGGCTATTAATATAAGTGCTCATGCGACTGCTTAATTTCAACCAGATTGCTTTAGTTTCAGTGCACGGCGCAAGAATACACCAAAGACGAAGGCCCATCGTTATATACAATGCATACTGAAGTTTCCCCAAGAACAATATTAGCCTAAACACACCTGAAGTATGTAGAGATATTGGGACTTGCCATTGCTCTGATATACATGAATATGTTGTATGTAGTAAACGTACAATACCATGGTAAGATTCACAAGTAATTTTAAGAGACACTTGAGTTTGGCTGAATGTGAAGTGCGTGCTATAATAAGGTAAGACCCTGACTGTAATAAGGCCTCAGTGTAAGAAGTACAACAAAATGGATGCAGCTAAATGAATTCCCCTTTCCTTTTCTCCTTTTGACTAGCTTGCATGCTGCTGTCAGAGCTTTGAGAGCTGCTGGTCGAGGGTGGCCAACAGCAAGTCGATCATGCAGTCGGCAGTAGAGTTGGGACAGGTGTAGTTGGAACCGAGCTGGGCCTGGAGGCGGGGCAGGTACTGGGCGAGGCGTGAATGCCAACTGGCCGAAGGGTCTTCACTGAGGACTTTTTGGAGCATGGTTCGACAACCCCAGAGTTGGCGGGAGAGCTGGGCGGCTGACCGGATCTGCAAGTCACTGGTATGGGAGCCCACTTCGGGAGTGGCCCTGCGGAGGTCAAGCGCTTCAGTACTGAGATCAGGAGTGTCGCCACTCGTGGAAGCCATGCGGCGCAGCGCGGCATGGGAAGGTGATGAAGCCGTTGAATCACCATCAGCAGCTGCCCGCTTGGCCGACTCCCACATGGGGTAGCGATATGGTGAATGGGCCCAGGAGAAGGCGGCTGGGTCATACGCGGGGTCGTCAGTCTCACTGGGTGTTTCCTGTTTGACCTTAAACTCACCCACTGTGGGAAGGAAGCCCACAGACCCCAGGTTAGGGGTGGTGGTGTACAGGGGACCCTGCCAGGCAGTGGGCACTGACGACTTGACTCGGCCGGTGTGCTGACCTTTCCGACTAGTTTTCTGGAAAGCGAACTGAGGGTCTTGAGGCCAGGAGCTGCTGCGCTCTCGAGCAACCCCCTCCCCTTCTTCCACAGGTGAGTCTGTTGATTCCGGGTGCATGGTAGCTGACCGCTCCCTGGGAGCTTCAGGCGTGCTCGTTCGCTCCATCGCCTTTTCTCGTTTGTGCTTCCAGCCCGGTGGAATACCTGACACCTCGTCCTTTTGCTTATCTTTGCCCCTTTCTACAAACTTTGCCCACAAGTCCAAGGCCTCAGTCAATGCTTCTTCAATAGTGCTAAAGCCCCCATCCACAGGGCTCTGGTCTACCCTGGTCTGGTAGGTAGTAGCCCAGGGAGTGTCACTCTGCAGGATTTCATTGACCTTACCAAACATGCTGACCATGTTCTCTGAGATGAACCTTCTGTAGATCTCTGGGGTGACAAGGTACTGAGGTCGGACTCGCGGCTGGACCTGCAGCAGGTCATCAGCATTGTAGTTCCTGAAGTAGTTGTGGCGGTGGCGCTGCATCCATATCCCCAGCTGTTCTGATACAGAGCAATTGCTTGGTAGTGGCTTGAACAGAGTCTCTGTATTGGCCATGTCATCGTCCCACATTGGTTGGTCAAAGCCATGTTTCCGGGGCAGTCTCTCGGGTGGACTCCTTGTTGGTGACAAATCTTTCCCATAGCTTGAATGTTCATATTCAGATTTGGAGGACTCTATTGAGGTGCCGGATGACCTTTTCCTGCTGAGCTTATCAAATGAGGAGATGTCGGATGTGCTGTCAATGTCCTTAGGAGAGCGCGAGTCGCTGCTGTCGATGCTGATCCGGGAGGCCTTGGCCTTTGTGGGAGAGTCCCCATCTCCTCCTCTACTGCTGGCCTCCTGACCTCCTGCACTCATTTCAAAACTACGTTTGCGGCTCCTGCCACTGTGGTGGTCAAGTCTAAAGGCACCTTCCGACACCTGCGGGTGGTGGTGCGGGGAGCCTGTGGTGTCGGTGCCGGTCAGTTGGGCGTGCTGAGCTGTGCGGCTGCCTGAAGTGGTGAGCGTGCAGGCCAGGCTGACATTGAGCGGTGAAGAGTTGGCTGAGCGGGAGGTGACCAGACCCATGCCAGCCGTGCTGATGAAGGGCGGGGGCTGCGGCCCTGGGGAAGACAGGGCACTGCGTGAACTCGGACTAGGCGAGGAATTGGCACTTCGACCCTGGGACACACTCTCCTCACTAGTAACGTAGGAGCTGCGGCGTGATATGTTACAAGGTTCCTCGCCAACTGACACATTGAGCGGTGACCGACATCGCTGGAAATCACCACTGGAGGGCACTGGGCTTGATAGACTCTCCGGGGAAAAGTCCAGCCTGTGGGCTGCTGCAGCACCCTGCAAATAGGCTGTGCGATAGCGCGTGCCCCGGTCGTCGGTTAAATCAGAGATGGCTCTTGGGCGTGCCCTTGTGGTAGGGTCTGTCAAAATGTCACCTGATTCACCCATCTTTTGTTTGGCACGACTAGAGAAATCTTCTTTGAGGTCTCCTTCTAGGTATATGGAGGAGACTTCACTGTTTAGGTCCATTTGGGATTTAACTACATTGTGCATCTTGTAGCGGCCCGAGTATTCCCTCCATAATCTGCCTGCTTCTTGTTTGACCTCACAGAGACTGTGGAAGCCTCCCTCACTGGGGGGTTTGGTTAGCCGGGCCCGGAACTCATCGGCCCAGGGCTCTGTGGACTCGAGTGCAAACTGCAAGTTTGAATCGTATTTCATAGCATTGCGATGGCAGTACTCTTTATAAAGCTGACGGGTGACAACCATCTTGGGCCTGACTAGGGGGTCGAGCTGTTGTAGCACCTCTTCTGGCCAGCCCAGGAAGTAGTTATGTTTGTGTCGCAGCACGGTTATGCGTACCTTGTCAAGCAAGCTGAGCTGTTGGTCAGCAAGGCTGGGGAACAAGAAGGAGAGTCCTCGCTCAGACTTTTTATACTCTGAAGAGCGGAAAACTAGCGTTTTCTTGCCCTGTTCTGGAGTGGGGGTTGATGACCCTGAGGAAGCAGGCGTGCCTGGGGCAGATATGGATGCCGACCGCCGCGAGGCGTTGGGCCCTGAGGATGTGGAGGCCGGGTAGATGCTGGAGAGGTCGTGCAGGGGTGGGTAACCTGGCATCATGGCGGGGATGAAAACACCCCCCTGCTGCAGCATCATGCCTGGCATACTGGGCACTACCCCGGTGGACCCGAGGCTGACCGGGATGGCACCGTGGGGACCTCCGAGTCCTGGCAGCACTCCCAGATGGTGGGCAGCAATACCACGTCCTATCTCGATGCAGCTCTGACTCCGCTCTCGCTGTGGGAACCCTGGGCTGAGCCGCGAGTCACTCTTCAGGAGCTCGCTGTCATCTCGCGAAGTAGTCATCTCCCCAATGTCCGACCGGCTGCCTGGGGAGGGCAGCTGGGGTACCGGTGAGGAGTCCTTACGGGGAAGGCCTGCGTAGCTCGCCTGTGATGAGGCCAGGCTTGTGGTGATCACATCGGACTCGGTGCTCAAGATGGACACATTGCTCTCACTGCGTCCACGACCATTGGAAGACGTGGAGCTTTCGGTCCGTGCACGGTCTTCGGTGGAGACCATATTGCCGCCAGCAGAAGGACGTTGGCTCATGTCCTTGGCAGGTTCCTCATGGCCGGTGTGGTTGTCGTCTATGTACAGAACACCCATCTCTCTAGTCTCCTCACCCTGGTGGCCATTACTCCCACACGCGGGCTGGGGGTCGCCACCGGACTCGCTTTTCGCTTTCTCCGCCAGTCTGTCTGATTTCTCCAATACTATATTTTCAATGTTTTCGCTGCCACTTCCTCGGTGGTCAGTGTCACAGTTGTATTTCTTTGGCGAGTTCTCGTCTAAATCTTGACTGTCATCATTATTGCCGTGATTGTTACCCTCAATGTAGTCTCCCTCGTCTGAGTTTCCACCACCTTTCCCCTTGTACTTGCTCTTTGGGTTTGGGTAGCGAGCTTGATGACCTTTGTAATTTTCACTATATTTCCTCCAAAGTTCGGCAGCTGCGATTTTGACTTGGCATAAACCTGAAACCAACCGAAATGATTCAGTTAGCGAGCAGTTAATTTTTTATAAATATTTCTTTGCACAACAAATTGTGTAGTACTCTGATCAATTAATATGTAAACGTAGCTCATAACGTTTGCTTAATTGACTGAAATGGTTCCAAGAACTAATTTTGTTGCCACACGGGATATTTCTGGTATGACAGACGTGTTGCTGTAAACTTCTTGGAGGTCGAATGAGGATTTTGCTTAGTACCGATTTTTTCTTTTTCAGAGTTTCATGAATTTATTAAAGATTTATTAGTAGTATCAATACTATTGCGGATGATTTGCTCTAGTTAAACCTTTAACATGATTTCTTCCCCCTGGATCGGGCACTTACCACTAAAACCTCCTTGATTAGGAAGCTTCTTTAACTTGTCACGGAATTCTTGGGCCCATTCGTCGTCACTCTCCAAACAGTATTTTAGTTTCACGTTCCGGCAGTATTCACTCCTGGAAAACATTAACAACTACGTTACAAAATGCATGTACTCTTATCATATCGACATAATTATGTTCGGTAAATAACCAACAATATGTATGGCATCAAAATTAAACCACTATCAGTATCAAGAATTTATATCTAAATGTCTTGTATCACTTGGTCAGCCCGGTAACGAAAAAGTTTGCATCTGTTTTTAAACCCCTTTGAATTCAGATTATCATAAGATCACAACAAATAAAAGAAGGCAATCTACTTCGCAAATGTACCTATTCATAAGTGTAATTTCATTTGATTCTACCAATAACTTGGTCTTCTTGGTTTGCATTAACGCCCAGGCTGCCTTTTCTATGAGAAGAAACAATGATACAAAAGGAAGGGACGTTTTGATGATTTCTTTCAGCACTGAAGCATACTGCACGTTTTACAGACATTGTTGCCTCATTTCACTACTTTCTCTTTTCGTTGCAATCCCAAAACTACCCTTGATACCTCACAGAAACAAAGTGGAAGATCCTCACCTGTTCATGTGCAGTTTGTACAGTTCGGGGGTGATCGGGGCGAGCGGCCTCAGCTTGGGGTCCACCTCCGCGAGCTGCTCGGCCGTGTAGCCAACAAAGTACTTGTGGTCGTGGCGCGCCACCCAGATCTGGGCGCGCTCGTACAACTGTAACTCCTCTCCTAACTGCGGGAACAGGTACCTCATGCCAACCAGCTTACGGTTGCTGTGCCTGCGACCCGCCTCGGCATTGGTGCTGTTGGTGTGGCTGCCATTGTTGCTGTTGTTGTTGGTGGTGGTAGAGTTGTTGTTGTTGTGTTGGTGATGTTGGTTGTAGTGGTGGTTACCCGAGCTGCCGGCGGTGGAACTGGGGGGACTGTGGCCATAACGCTGGTGACTGTCATTGGTAGGGCTCCCGGGGCTGTAGGCTGGGGAAAGAGATATCAAGTATTAAATCAATGTTTTGTTTGGTATCTGTAATATAGCAAGGGTAAACTTGGTTGCAGTCTCAGGCCCCTATACAGATTCTGCCGTGGGGGGGGGGGGGGGGGGGGAGGCGAGGTTCTCTAAGTGGAACTTTTGCTGTTTATTTTCAATAATTTGATCCTAAATAGGGGGTGACGAGCAGCACAGAGTGGAATTTTTCAGTTTGTGTGTGTTTTTACATTGAATTTTGGAAGGAAAGGTGGAAGTTTTTGAAAAATTTCCTTCATGGGGGGGTTGGCCCGCCACCCCCCCCCCCCAATGAAGGAAATTTGTTTACGGGCCTGAGTCTATAATTGAGAATTGTTTACTCCCAATGTAATTTCCAAGGGAATTTCACGTTCTATATTTGAGGTTTCTATACGCAGGCATACTACAAGGATGTCATATACAGGGAACATGCGTACCGCAGGACATAACAGACAAACTCTGCAAAATTGAGACCTATAATAACCGTTTTGCTAGCTTTGGGGTCAAGAATTACAGGTTGAGTAAAGAAAAATATGTAACTTCAATTATGATATTTGAACCAAATAAATTCTTTTCTGACAGTTCTTTTTCAATTGCGCCTTTAAAACTGCTAATAACAACATTCCTTTTTTCCCATAGTGGATTTACAGGATCTGATGCTCTAAAATTCAACAACAATAACTCTGCACTTCAAACTCGAATATGAAAGCCATATTCATTGTTGACAATATCTAAAATTAAAAAAAAACAAGTATCATGATGTTCTTTAGATTTGATGCATGTGGTCAGTGTTTATGTACATTGCATCAAGTCAACAGGTAAGTAGTAAGCTGTGTGAGGTCAAAGTCAGAGTGTGGGTAGTAGATCTATGGGTCTAATATGATATGTTTTAACTGTATACTTGAATCATTTCTATGTATTATCGAATGAAGTAATATTTTGACACTGTACGAGGTTAGGTGATCATATATTTAAAATTGTCTTGGTATGGGTTAACCCATGCGACTGCATTTAATGAAAACAAGTTGTACAACTTTGTATTTGTCTGAATAAAGAATTGAATTAAAAAAAAATACAAGAGGTCAAAGTGTAAGTAGTATAGTGCAAGAGGTCAAAGTGTAAGTAGTAGTATTGTGCAAGGGGTCAGCATATAAGCAGTATAGTGCAAGAGGTTAGGGTGTAAGCAGTATAGTGCAAGAGGTCAAAGTGTAAGAATTATACTGCAAGAGGTCAGGGTGTAAGTAGTATACTACAAGGGGTCAAAGTATAAGTAGTATAGTGCAAGAGGTCAAAGTATAAGTAGCATAGTGCGAGAGGTCAGTGTGTAAGTAGTAGAGTGCAAGAGGTCAAAATGCTAGTGTAAGTAGTATACTACAAAGGGTCAATGTGTAAGTAGTATACTGCAAAAGGTCAGAGTGTAAGAAGTAGCCTATAAGAAGTAGCTATGTAAGTACGTTAGGAAATCCATGTAGTGGGCTCTGGGCTATCCCTCACCTTCGCTGATTTCCGTGGGTGGACAGCCGGCTCCCAGCTCCCAGCCGTTGGTGGTGGCGCCCCCTAGTGGCGAGCCAAGGTCACCATTATTTCTCTTGGGGTCACCAGGTGGCGTCACGCCGTCCGCAGCGCCATCTACTGATTGGTCCTGCAGACCATACCAGCCGAGCATCTCTTTAATCGTACTCTCTGCATAGCTCTGCAACGACAATGCATAACGACCATTAGTGATGCAGTTAACATATAATGAACGGCCTACTGAAATGAAAAACGACTTCTTGCACAAAGAATGATGTTTGGAGATAAAAGATAGACATTCACAATTCATTGTTGTGGATATTAGCCTGGACCTATTTATTGGAACATTTCTTCTACGTAATCTGATATATTCGGTCTTACTTTTCAAAATGACAGTTTGTAATTGGAAGGGAATACTCAAAAGCATTGATCACATGTGACTACTTAATCATTTCTTCCTGAAACAGAACCCCATAAAACGGGCATTATGATCCTTAAAAGTGTTAACTATGTATTCATGTTTATTGATAACCGGTACAGTCCGTACCGTACACTAGAGATAATTGCAAAATATCCCCGAATACCAGGCTATTAATTGCTTGACGAGTTTGAGGACGGCTAAAAATAATTTTAACTTTGGTCTTTTCCTGAAGGCACTGCACTTGATTCAGGTCTCGGGATGACAAGTTATTAACAACACCCAAGTTGTCAGACTTCTCATTCAGTTGATTAATTTAAGGAACTTTTCAAATCACCTTTCAAGTTAATTGCTGTTTTGTTGGTAAAAAATAGACCACATGAAAGATTAAGCCCTTCCTGACTTGTTATTGTTGTCTTGACATTAAATTAAACTGGTTTTCTTGGTAGCTTATGGCGCTCTGACACAGAGAGGTTGGTGGTTAGGAAATGCTGCCGGGAAAACATCTTTGATAAGAGTGTTTAGTATTCCACGTCTGGCATTTCTACTGATGATTCACTCATCTGACCCAAGATTCCAATATGATGACAAAAGGAATTTACAAAAGGCCAAATCTACTATTGGCCAATTGCACTCCTTGATGATAATGCGAGCAGCGACCTTTTATGTGGATTCACTGGATTTCTTTTCGGGATCACTGTTTGTGATGCCCTTTTCAAAGTCATGTCCTGATGGAGTTAATGGTAGCATGACTAAAGAATTCATGATAATGTTGTCATGTTTCTCACAAAATGAAGACAAACAAATCTATCACATTCCTGATTCAATTCACTTAGGCGGTGTTTAAGGGAACATAACCTTGAAAAATAACTTATAGATTTTCTTGATACAAGACCTAAGTGAGTTCGAGAAGTGTTACTAGTAATACTAATACGTCGGGTTTGTTTCAGACGTACATAGAGATGCACTGGACCCAACATAGAACCTAAATCAGAGGTCAAACTTCCATGTGCTCAATTGAGCCCCTCAGCGCCGATAACCATTTAGACCAATCTGGTCGTATATCCGTTGGTGTCCTCTCCCATCTGGTCGTAGCCACCCGTTAAACAACCGTTTTCTGGAGAATTTTAACAGTTTTTTTTTTTTTTCAGAAAAGGGTACATCGGGTAATGCATATCTTATCACTATGCTCTAAACATCAAATAGGCTATATAAGCCAATCAAATTTTTTTAATTTCAAATTAAACATTACATTTCTTTCCAATGAAATATCAACCTAACATTTAATCATTAGTAGGCCTAGATTGAATGTCCAGCTTTGTGGAATTTCCGAGGAAATCCAGGGGAAATTAAGGAGGGAACATAGCAATAGTATACGTTAAGACAAAGTGAACAACTTGATAAAACTAATCTTCTCGTAAAGCCTGTTGTGTGAAACAAGTTGCAGACACGGCAGTTGCATAGTACTTCGTGTAAACATTACAGAGTCTGCTTCTCCAAAATAGTTTCAAACTACAAACGTTGGCAAATAATCGTGGATATTTATAGACACTTTCTTGCTTCTTTTGCAGTTTTCTTCATCATTAGTCTGCAGTAAAATCTTTAAAATGACCAAAGAAATCTCTCGGATAAAAAGGAAACACAATGTTAAAAACGCGACAAGGAAATTGACAATCCTGCGGCCTGGACGCGATTCAACAAACACCGTCTAACTGTGGCAAGTGGAGACCACCTTCTAGGCGACATGGACGTTTTTTCTTCAAAATTCGCCAAGACTTGGCCGTTTAGACAACGACATTGGAATTAAAATATAGTACCATAGGACATCGGGTTTTCTGGAATTCGCCAAGGGACACTGAGAATGATGAGCGACAAAACCATGCAACTTTGGCACTTTTTAAAAAAATCTGAAATGCGACACCACGACCCCACCTCCCCAATCAAGAGCCCCGAGACTGGTAGGAGATCCTGGTAGGAGATGTGCAACCTGGGTTGTCTTGACTTCTAAAAAACGACCCCCATTGACTCAAAAAAGCCGACCGCAGTGTAAAACAGCGGCCACTGCCGGCCAACCCGTGACATTTGGTCCGACGCCACCTCGGCCGCCATCTTAGCATTTAGACGCTCCGACCGGATTGCCTGGTGGACCAGGGTCCGGTCGAATAATGGCCGTAGATTAGCAAATATCGGCTGGGAGAGTGGAACACAATTACACTGGTGTATATGGCTTGTCCTGTTGGTTAGCCGTTAAGTAATGATAACTTCCAACAAGCAAAAATGACGCTTCTCAAGCACGCCTTTTGGGTCTGACCGTTTCATCATGTGAAATAGATTGAAGTTTCCTATTCCTATACAGGGTACCAACCGAAATTCTATTTTCAAATTCTCTGTGTTTTACCTGAGATTTCCCTGTCATGCGGCAATTTTTCCCTGTGTCATAAACAATGGTGGGAATTTCCCCCAATCCTTCCTAAATGTGACTGGAAAGAAGTACAGAGTGTGTGAACATGTCAGTCAAGTCTCAACAAGAAGGATTGATTTGAATGGTACATATTGTATAGATTTCATTACTTTGCATACCGTCGTCTTTTCCATGTTTAGGTTTTCTGTGGGAACACGTTTCCTCAATTTTCTTTTCCCAAATCAACATATGTACCTCTTAGGTTTCAGTCATTTTGACAATATTTTTGATAGTATGAATGCGAGAGGTATACTGAAATCATTGTAGCATTTACAGCATTTACTAAATGACTGAAAGCGGTATTGATAAAGTAGTCTACATGCCATGCCCCAAAACGGCACTCATCAAGACGATATCACATCCACGAAGGAACGTTATTTGCAACTCGTAACACATTTTTTTATGAAGGATAGACATGTTCAGAATTAAAAGAAGTGCATTTCTTGTTATACATTAAAATTTGACGGCAATTAGCACTGGGTCAAATAACATACCGGTAAATGTAAAACTACTCGTACGCCGAGGTTGGTGCTTCTTATTATAGACCTACAATTCTGGGCCGGTGAAGGGAATATGTCTTAATCATAGACATGCTATATATCATTAGAAAGCATTTTGAAATCCCTTTTAAATGGTATGCAGCATTCAAGGGTTCATATTTCTAATAACAATTTAGAAATTGCCAAATTCCAGGTGGGTGGAGAAGTCAGCACGCGCGGCCGGTTAGCGAGGCTCGCATTGCGGTCATGACCCGTCGGGAGGTCGAAAAGTGCCAGCTTTGTCTTTAACACCGTCTTGTTTTTCTCTTGTTATCTTCGTGCCATGTTCAGGTGACATTCATTTAGAGCAATCTGAATCACATGAATCCAATTATACATTCGGAGAAAGAAAGAAAAGTGCCCACCTCAGACTCGGCAATTTTCCCATAGAAAGAAGTGTCCAGAATAAAAGTGCCGCGTACGGTTGTTATTGGGTCTAGTAGGTTACACCTAGGCTTGGCAGTGCATATTCAGGTGGATATTGGATTCGCTAGAAGTATTGGACCAATGGGACGAACCTTTAAATGACAGATGTCCAAAAGAGACAATTGTACTTCCTGGAGGGTCAGTAATAGGTAAATTAATCACATCAGCACCAATATGCTATATGCCTTTATCTTTGTTTGTCACCTGTACCTGTCACACAAACAGCAAACAAAGTTCCTTTGTCAAAGGCGGCTTTTGATTAAGACAGCATGATAATGCTCCAACTGTGCAATATAGATTAAACAATCCGTGTTTTCTGTGGTACTCATACACAGGAACAAAGAAAGTTCCCTATTCAAAGGTAGCTTGTTTTGATGCCTCAATTGTGCAAAAAAGAAAGTTCCCTATTCAAAGGTAGCTTGTTTTGATTGTAATGCCTCAGCTATGCAAAATAGTTGAAATAATCAGTGTTTTCTGTGGTACTCGTACACAGAAACACAGAAGGCTCCCTATTCAAAGGTAGCTTGTTTTGATTGTAATTCTTAAACTGTGCAAAATAGATTAAATAATCCGTGTTTTCTGTCGCACTCACACACGATGACGTTAGGAGATGGCAGACAGGTAATGCTCTAACTACCCCTGTCTCTACCTATTTGTCCATTTATAATATGATCAATGCCGAAATGTCATAACAATAGTACTCTTCATTCCCCTTGCCTTTCCTCACGCCCAAATTACACCAACGACATGCAGCAGCAGAGGGTGAAAAATACAAACAGAGAATGCTTCATGACGCCGGCGGCAGCGGGCCACAGCACGGTGAGCAGCTCGTTATTTCTGTGTCACAGGGAGGAGCGGTAAAAGCTGCTCAAAGCTAACAACCACTTCTAGCCTGCAGGTGACAGGAAAGGGCAGGTGACAGGGGGTGGGTGGGTGGTGGAGCAGCTCACTCAGGTTAAAGCGGGGGGGGGGGATGTGAGCAGCTCAAGAGGTGAGGTTAACGGAGGGAGGGAGGGAGGGAGGGAAGGAGGGAGGGAGGGTGGGAAAGAGGGAAGGAGGAAAGGAGGGAAGGAGGAAAGGGCGGAAGGAGGGAGGGAGGGAGGAGGGAGGGAGGGAGGCACAGAGAGAGGGAGGGGCGGGCGGTGGTTTGGGGAGTTGACACTGAGGTTTCCGTCACGATAATTTTAGCCCCTGTCGTCCTTTGATGAGGTGATGAGGTTACTCGCAGGAGGCCCCGAGCAGCTCGCCGGCCCCGGTAAACAGGCTCACATCGGTCACATCCAGGCAGCTCCTGGAGGCCGGGTGGGGGGCAGGTGGGGGGCAGGGGGCCCCTGATTGGTTTGTTTGTTTGTCACACGCACGCCCCTCCACTCATTCACTTTACTAAAGAAACTCTGCAAAACTGTCTTTCTCAAAATGGCAAATTTCCTAATGGAATGCTGCCAGCTTAAAAACCTGATAACGTCACCTTTTGACCCGATATTTTGAGATATTTGTTCCCGGTATTTGTTACGAGAAATGTAATGACGCTTTCAGATATTTGAAATTTCATATATTTGAGGTTAGATCCATGTAGAGAGTCGAAAACAAAACGATGAGAAATTTAATCATTTGCAAATATATTGCCGCACATTTGTAGGATATATTGATATTACCATAAGGTAATACATTGACTAAAACTTCTTATTACTTGTACGGTATGTGTACGAGTATCAAACATACAAGTAACCTAAGGAGGGTCCTGGTAAAATGATTAAATACACTCAAGGGCATTGGAAATCACTTAGTCCAAACGACATTCTTCTAGTCTAGACTGAAGTCAGGTTACATACTATAATTAGAGTCTGTATGAACACTTCCGAGTTTATAAATAATACATGTCTGAAAAGTTTCAAATGAATTATTACCTTTAAGTATTTTCCTTCATATATATGGGATTCGAATGATGAATATAAAGATATCAATCTACAACAAAACGGCCTATAATTTCAGTTCTCTCTTTTGTTCTGTAGTAACACATGCATAGCTCTGCCCGACCCTCACATACAGCTGGTATGAATGGATGTTACACTACCAGCATGTTTTCGGATAAGGAGAATAGGACAAAAATTGCTGACGATAATACGTGATTTCCCTACGATTTATATAAACCGAACGCTCACCAAAGAAGTGGGCGAACTTTTTCCTGCTGATGAAGCTATGAAGAGGCGTTAACTCTGATGCTGACACATTTACACGGACCCGGAAAGGGCAATAGAACCCTTAAACGTGATCCGCGTAAAGGGATACTGAGGACACAGAGCAATAAACCATCAATGGTTATAAACCCAGAACGCCTACCTAACTGCACATATACTCCTTTATTTCCTTTGATAAAGTATGCATTGTATAAGCCGCTGGCCACTTACAGAAACTGCCCATTTGGACATAATCGTTGAATGGTATCTACCTCATATTGTATTACTTATTTTGCAATATTGTCCCTAAAATTGTTTTGTTCAAAATGATAGCCACGTTGTGATCGGCAAATATCAAGAACTGACTGTGTATTCGTGAATGTAATGATGACTAAGCAGATTTTATGATTTTGTTGCTATGGAGTAGTACCCTGGAAAAGCTGAAAGGGCAAATATCATGACATAGGCCCAGAGGAGATTAAGACTCTGTCTAGGTCATTTTCTCAAGCCATTTGCGAATCAGAATATTACACTGTATATTGGATAGCTGTTAACTTGCCTTCTATATGCCTATGTGATCTAGGTCATAGGCCTATTTTGTCTACCTTATCAATTTAGTTCAACGAGATATCATTATTTTCTCAGGTAAGAATCATCTTTAAAATTATATCATAAAAGACTAAGCCATTTCTGCGAAAAATCTATGACCGACCTTACTAAAACATTTGTGACCGTATCTTATATCGCGCTGTAAATATTTCCGCTTATTCGTGGAAATCAAAAAACATAAAATCAATAGGCCTAGAATATATGATTTCCGAGCAAATCATATACCGCACAAAAAATTTAATAGATACTGGCTGAAATAAGGTCGGAAAACACTGGAGTATGGGAAATTTGTCAATATTCACAACGGCTCGCTTAATAATAGTTGCAAAACACCTTTCAAGGTATAAAATAAAAGCGGCTTCAATGTTCTATTGCGTTAATTCGAAACCGATATGAAGTACGACATTATTGATCTGGTAATCATCAAAAACGTTATACGTATGTTTTGCCTTGCCTGTGGTAGGCTAATAGCACAGGCGGCTGGGGTTTGACTACCGGTACAAATATATTTGGCGGTGTTAAATTTTTCGCGAGAAAAGAATGTGGGTACAGGCCTACAGGTGTGTCTTGTGAAGGTACAAACTGGATTTACTAGTTTCCCACTATTTTCCACATAGAAAGTGAGCATCTTTCTAACGTTACCCTACAAGAACTGCAATGGATGTGAAAACCAAGCACAAACAAGTGGTCTCAGTCATTTTGGAGCAAACTGCTCCCACAACGGGCGCGCCGATCACATTTTTCTTTTTACATTGTACAAGTGTTAGGCACTAGAAAAAAACACAATAAAATTGCATTCCAAAGCTAGAATCTTTTACCCCATCCCTTTAAATACAGAATGGGCAGGCATTTTTTTAGACTTCATTAGAAGTTTGATCTGCCTCTCCTCGAGAGGAACGATGCTTTAGTAACAGAAAGGATTGGCATTCCTTTGAAGAATTCATTGAAAATTTAACCTATGTTCTTTACTACACAATTCGCTGGCATTTCTTTAAACAGGGTACCAACCAAAACTCCATTTTCAAATTCCCCGTGTTTTCCTTGAGATTTTCCTGTCCCATGGCAATTTTTCCCTGTGTCATACCCAGCAAGTTTTTCCAAATTTAAAAACCTCTGTATGCAGACATTTTTTGGACAACCCAACAACAAAAAGTCAAATCCCTAATATCTTGAGAATAAGGAATTTCAGAACCTGGACAAATGAAATTCCCTGTTTTTTGGCAAAATTTGCAAATTCCCTGTGTTTTCCCTGTCAGGAAATTGAGTAGGTTGAGACATCAATACGCCTTAACCCCTTCAACCCTCTATTCCTGAGGATAGTAGATAAAAATATGTGTGGACTACAGAAGAAAAGCTTTCTAAAACTGCAAACCGTTTGAAAATATTCCTTTTAGAAGCTTAGATATGGTCGTTTGAACTTCCCTACTTCGTGTACAATAGAAAACCCCCAGTTCTGATAGTCATCTTTGTTTCCATGTTATAGTAACTTTAACTTGACCTTGTATATTTAGAATAAAAAGCATTTCTTTTTCAGAAAAATGTTTGAAATACAATAACTTTTGATTGACTTGGTCTTTTATCTTACTGTTTGAAATATAAGGCAGAAAAAGATATTTCACACATTACCCATGAAAATTGTTCCATTGACTCAGAACTTTCTTTTTCTGTAACCATGGCAACCTAAAAACCTTATTATATGAAGGATTTCTGTGAAAAAAGCATTTCATTGCAAATATCCCATAATGCATCACTTGCAAAAGATTGGATATTTTTATGAAAATCATTGAATTCTCAGGAAATTTCTATCTAAGTCAAACTTTTCCACAAAATTACGTGGAAAAATGTTTTTTCACCAATAATTCCTTAATTAATGCTTTCAAGAGGCTGATTTCCCAGAATAGGCAGATTTGCCCTATATTGACCATACCGGCCTTTACTGGGACACATGTTCTAAAATATCTAAGCATCATAGAATAATAATACAAAAAGTGTAAGGTTCCTTAGAACTTTGGGAATATTTTGATATTGACCTCATGAGTGTAGATGAAATAACTATTTTATAATAAGAATAAAACCAAAAAAGAGGTGCCATTTTATGGGTAACACTCATGTGGTGGCCAAATATGGCCTTATGGGGTGGAAGGGGTTAAGTTTAACTTAATCTTAATAATAAGCTCTATTTCGATTTGGTAACAGACCATACAACTGTCCAAACCTCTTGTATCATTGGCGATAAAGCCTTCAAGACAGTGATAGACTCCCAGAGGATCGCCTGTAGTCAAACATCCCACCTCCCGACCCGTCAGTGCGCCTGACCCGCGAGCCCATTTCATATACTACTTATATCTCCTCAACTTCTCGTACTGCCAAACGGCCGAATCGCCCCCAGAGAACAAGGTTATACAACAATGATCTACATGTGGGGTGTGGGAGGTGATAATATGTATTACGTTATGGTCTGTTATAAAGAGGTAGATTGCTTATTATAACCTAATCAAACTGCGTTACACACAACATAATTATCTCGTAACAAAATGTTAAGCCTATCGGTAATACAAATACTTTGTAGTCTTATACCCCTTTCAGACTACACAATATAATGCGCATCAAATCGCTTTAGTGCGCTCTCTGTGACCTGTCTGAACTGAAGAGAATTCTAGAATTCGCATGAGGAGCAGCATTAGAGAATACGATTCGTTTCTTCGCTTCGGTTATCAACGTGTGAAAGGTGCAGAAGCAAAGCGAACCACATTCTAAGAATCCATGACGTTATTACACGAAAACTAAAGCTCAGGAACTTGTAGGAGGTGAACGTGTGAAAGGACCATATTCTAGAATGCGGTTCGCTTCAGAGTGGTTCACTTCAGTACGCTATTCTTCTTACTCGATGTCAGTTTGTCAATCCTCAACTTGTGAAGCATCGCCTGGGTGTTTTATATAATCTGGTATATTGGTATGGTTGGACAAAAACCGCCATGTCTCATAACCCAGTCTCTTCAGCTGTTGAGTATTCAAGTTTGCTACTAAAATACTAATATTAACGTTGAGAATATGATACAATAATGATATCCCAGACGGTCCTATACTTTATGAACTGGGATGGTCTAGGCTGATATAAGCAGTTTTGCATATGAGGATCTTAAGGCAACTGATATATATTATGTCATAATTTCTTACGAACTGTATGTGTAATATATTTCCTTCATGGCTGTCCTTGAATAGATCGTTTGGACATGGATAAACTTGGGAACAGTCGCAATTGTATTTCAAGTCAGCATTAAAGCAAAAACCGAGGTAAAACTAATTGCTTATTGTTCTTTTTCTCCAACAGATGAGTGTCAATTTGCCGCATCCTTTAGGGGGCTGAATAACTTTCCTCTAACGAATTCGTAAGGAATACCAGCCGTTGAAAAACAAACAGCATATATACACCGTGTTTAAAAACTTTCCATTCAAGGTGACTTTTCGCGAATTTTCCATTAATTATTTCCATTAAAGCTGAAGAAACATTATCTATGGGAATCACTATTTAACGGATTTGTAAGTAACGAAATTTTGTGACTATCCGTTCGTTATGCCAAGGTAACCGGGATGTACTATAACACACACTTTCAGTGGAGAGTTTAGCCTATATTCCACATACCGATTTTGATGCTGCTAATTTTGTATGCAGGCCTATTTATTTTTCTCTGAGAATATAGCATTAAATCTTACATCACATATATCATTCGAAAGACAGTTTTGAAAACCTTTCTAGTGATATATAACATGTCTATATTTGACTTTAATTCCAACTGCCGATTCTGAAACACGTCAATTTTGAACACGATTTTTGAAATCGGCAGCAAAAAATCGGCATGTTGAACATAGGCTTTAAGCCTGAGTCTGGCCAGGTAAGGCCTATCCCAGGCGGGTCGGGCAGGTGTATACCGCGGGTGGGTCAGCCTGCCGCGGCAGACTTAAATGTCAGACCGCCGACGGAAAGAGGCGAAAGGACAACCAGCTCACGCCAAAGCCTGTCAACTTTTGTCACAACTTTCTTTAAATGGGTCACAAACTAAATTTAGAAGGACAGGCAATACACAGTCGAAAATAACCAGTGTACTCATGTTTCAATAACGGCTCAGTATTATCATGGTATTTTTACAACATAGATTCAACACGTACTCAGTATTATTCCCGTCTGATTTGGCCAGGAGGAAGTTATTCGCCTGTTCTTTTGAAATTATCATCTGGTTTAAGAGATCACGAGCAAAATGTGTCTGGGAATAAAATAACAGTTTTTGCTGCGTCAGTGGATATTGACTGATAACCAGAATGTGATATGCAGGGCATGCCTGCCTCCACGTATCTGTAGCTAGGGGAGCACTGATAACACGTACCAATACTACAAGTAGGATTAATCCTACAGGTGGTTCAACACCTGAGAAAACCGGTCATAGATAGAGACTTTATACTGTTGTCAGTGACAGTGACATAAGGGGAATCGATGTTTTCCGAATAATACCAAGATGGAGGAGTTCAATTTGATTAGAAAATTAACATTTAAATGGTCTGAAAAAAACTCTTTTAGAAGGAGGGGCTGGGGTGTTCCAAACGGCAAGGTGTTAGAAACATGACCCAGATGAGGGTTGCAAGGGGTATACAAAATACAGATAAGAGTATCGTTAATAAATCAAGTAGAAAAGAGTGAGAAAATAGGGGCATAATAGTGTGAGCCTTCACAGAGAAATAAGTAAGAGGTACATGGAAGGACAATTCAACTTAAACTGTTTTACACTTTTAGGCTGATTAAAAGTGAACAGATTTTAAGTTCTACACACAGAGTAGAAGTCAAACTCAAAACGATCGACTATACAGTTTAAACTGTGTGATTATAACAGATAACGTATAAACAGCAGAAATAGTTCATGTCCCTCCTGCAGGCTGAAGGCCACACCTGCTGAGAGTGCAGAGAAGCTGACAGATTAACATGCAGACATAAGCAGGCCCGATACAGAAACAATCCCCGTGGACACCTCCTATAGCGCGCCGAGTCCAAGGGCCGGCCGCCCCGCCCAGCCACAATATGGAGAACTGTCCACACCCAGACTACAAGTCAAGTCCCACCTACGTGTTTGTCCCTAACAGGACGGTCCTCGTGAGTTGGGTACTTTAAGCCGTGTTCTGTCAAGGTAAACGGGGGTAGCGGCTTCCTGTGCTCTCCTCCTCCTGTGTATTAAGCGGGCTTAACTCGCCGTCTCCCCGCCGTCTCCACCGGTCCTGTCGCCGTGCCCGCCGTCTCCGCCGCCGTCGTCGTCGTGGCCGCTGCCGACTCGGCCGGCCATCAGAATACAAATACCGATACGCACGCCCCGTCGGCATTACCTATTAATCCACGTGGTCGCCGCCTCCTGTGGTCATGGCGACGGGCGATGACCATCACCTGGTCGTCATGGCAACGCCTCCCACCAATCACCTGCGGGCAGGTGTGTGTGTGTGAGCAGGCCGCAGGAGGTGAGCGGAGAGCGCGAGCAGCTCGGGACCTGCTCAGGAGCAGCTCCTCTGACAGGAGGAGCGGCAGCAGTGGGTCCGGCCATTACATTACATTACACACATTGGGCTGAGGGACTCTGTGTGTGAGCAGCAGGCAGCAGCCACCAGGCAGGTATCAAGCAGCCATCAGGCAGGTATCAGGCCAACAGGCAGTCGCATGTACTTATTATTGCCGGCTCAGCGGCTATAAACAGATGACGGCGCCGAGAATAGGAGGCGGCAGGAGGAGGAGCGGGGGGCAGCAGGCCACTGTCACCTGGCACCGTAAACTCTACAAGACCGGGGCACAGACTCACTCAGGTCATCAGCAGTAACACAAAACGCACCTAACGTATAGAAAACATCTAGGGTCTATAACAAGGGTAGCATTGTCCTGGTCGGACTGGCGAAGGGAGACATAGGCCTAGTTATAGGACTCCTATAAGGAATGGAACTGTTCTAATGTATTTTTTGTTAATTCCAGGATACCTGCGGAAATCCTTATGTCATTAATCTGCCAACGCAATCACTCAAATTGATTCGATTCGACTGGTTATAAGCTCGAACATTTAACTCCTAACTTTAATTAATGAATTATAATGATAAAATATCATTGGTCTGAAATTAACCACATGGAGGAAGTTCAGGTTTTTACGGTCTGATTTCTTGGCGGGAGCCACGTGGAGCCGCACGCACTCTCCAAGCAGTCAAGCCTCGGGACAGGTCCAGCCACAAGGCATTGACCTGTGCTGGACTCTGCTGTGAGAGTGGGCGGAGAGGAGACCTGGCCCCGCCCTCCTCCCGCCGCCCACGGCCCCAGCAGCAGCAGCAGCCTGTTGCTGCGAGTTGAGCAGCTCCAAGTGACTCAGAACGACTCAGAAGAGCTGGGAGCATCTCTGAGCTGCTCCCCTTATTAAGTCGGGCCGCCTCATCACGACCACTTCAAACAAAAGGCGGGCCGGCCTTCCGTCCATTGATCGGCGCCGAGGGCCAGGCGCCCCTTTTTACGGGCCACCCTTTGGACGCGCCGCGTAATAATGCTTATCTCGGGCCCAGCCCTGTCCGTTTTTCCCGCTGCTCTCTCCCCGGCCGGTTTTACCAGTCAGCGCCACGGCTAGGTGTAAATACTGACAAGTCATTAAGCCGGCGGCGCCGCTGTTGACCAGGAGGCGAAACCCTTCTTAATCATTTCCTTCCGATACGGAAGTCTTATTAATACCCATTGTGGGTCTTCCCTCGTGTCTTTTAATATCGCCCGGGACTGTCCTTTCCCCCTGACTCCCTTTTTAACCTTTCTGGTGGTGTTAATTAAGCCCCCAAAGCTCTACGGCTGCTGACCTCAGTGCAACAGGTGCCCGCAGTGTGCTGACACAGGTGTGCCGCATACTGTACCCACCCCCACCTCACAACCCTTTCCGTACCCACTCTGAGTTAAGACGAAACACGTGGGTGTGTGGCACGCCTTGGGATCATGTCTTGGGGGTTCACATAGAGAGGGTAACCACACAGATTTAACTTTCAAATTTCTGCTGTTTAATGATAAGTTTTTCTTGTCTAGTTTCCGATTATTTTGTTCTAGTTAAAAAGCGTTCAAGCTTGAAAATAAAACTGGAAAATCATTCTATAAAAGGTATAAACCTACACATTTATTGTCAGGAAATAAAGAATCTGGGATAACTAAATTAATTCTAGTTAAAGTATACAATGTCGTTTACTATATTTTTTCCTAGGCCGGAATATGTTTGCCATTTCCCCCCTTTTCCCAGAACAGTGGTTAGATTTAAAATGTATAATCATAATGTAAATGGTATCTATATCGTAGTGCATTAAACAACCTGCATCAGGGGCCTTCATGTTGTTTCCTTTACCCTTTCCCGAAAATATCCTTGTAAAGGTCAAGTGTCACGTTCTGCCTGTCATAACCTTGTGATCAAAGACTCGGCCGTGACACGTCAGAACAAATGGCCCGACTTGAAAAGGTTAATGTTGTCAATTTAATTAGTTCGAAATAAAGACTCCCTTATTACGAACTCCCCGCCTATGATATAGGCCGGGGAGACCGGAAGGAGTTTTCGTTGGTTTCAGTAAAAAACATTGTGTTTGGTTGATTTTTGGGTGAATTTTGTTTGCAGTGAAGGTCATCTGAATTACACGTTTCTAATTTTAATTTGAGAATAAGAGTCAACTGAAATTTCCCCTTCCAATGAGATAAAAAAAACTATTGGAAGCATGCAAAAAATACTGTGTTATGGCAAGGTGTGCAATATTTGCTATGCATGCTACATGAAATTTGCCAAATCACGTAGATCATACATAAAACGTAAGGCCCCTAGATTTGGTGGTCTAGGGGCCCGACTGGCCCAAAGAAAATTATGGATAAAAGCCATAGATAGACTTTCTACCGCTAGGGGCCAAACTGACCCTTAGATTTGAACACTTCTGTCCACCACTTATCTTCATTCCCTGGTAAAGACCTTTATGTTGATCCATCTTAAGATACTTACACTTAATGATAAGACTGAGAGATAACACCTTCTTATCTCCATGAAAGTCGGCACACTGCCTCAATTCAAACTTCAAGAAGAAATACACCCAATGCTTTTATACTTTCTAATTTACGGACCTTTCTTGAAATACAAGCTGCAAAGTAAGGTGTCATTTATTTCAAGATAACACGCCGTTTTCAAGCAAACACACAAACATTTTTGAAATGATTTCGAATTTCTTTGGAGATTCTCTGATTTCAAGGCCAAAGAGGCTAGGCTTTCAATTTTTGTTCTTCCTGCAAGATGAACTTTAACGATTTGTTCATAACCAATACTAAAATAATAATGATAGAATTAAGGCGAAAATCAGAAGTACACAAAGGTAGTTATAGGTAGACAGTTAGAAGCAATAAATAGATGGCTATTTCTCGGCGGATGGTCAACATCAACTAGCCATGTAGTTATTCCCATCGAGATAATTCTGTATTGTTTCTGGTTTTAGCTCAAGGTTTCACAACCATGAATGTCAGAATCCAGTCATATAAAACGAGTCCATTATAGGCGACTCCCCCGCAAACCGACTCAATCCCCAAAATAGGTGGCTTCTTCCTCCACGGCGTCCATTACAAGCCCACACCGGCTATGGGCGATATCAGCACATGGACGAAACCTGATACGTACTGTCTATACGCTTCTGGTTGACAGTTTCTAAATTTAGTGGGTTTCCGCGTACAGCGCTTTCTCTGCATATTACCTAACCAAACAGAAATAGCGATTGATTCACATGTACATATACGTCTATGGTGTGTCCAGACAGCCTTTACCTCTCAACGGTTAATGACTATGAACTATATTACATATGATACATATGTATAATAGACAACGAACATATTCGTCTCTGGTGTGTCCAGTCAGCCTTCACCTCTCAGAGGCTAATAACTATGAGCTATATTACATATGATATATATTTATATTAATAAACGACGTGCCGCATTCGATTATTTCCTCCCTTCCGGACGGAAGTAGTAAGCAGGGTAAACGGCAATCGAGCTGTCAGCAGTATTTGATACGGCGAGTTCTGTACTCACCATGTATGCACTTTTATTCGATATAAACCAGGAAATAATAACCTATCTCAGCATTTCAAAACGAAATACACCGTGTCAGCATTGGGTATCGTTCACACATCCTGCACCAGCTTCATGGGAAAATTCACATATTTAGTGAATTAGCAGAAGGATGTCTACGAATTAGCGGGCTTAGAATATCTAAAAAAAATTGTAAGCAGTAGGCCTATATAAATAATTATAAGATTTTTCTTTAAAGTGTTAGGCCTACAACCTATAACTGGTCACTAATTAGGGGCCCATATTCTTTTTTGACTAATAAGAGTTATCAGGAAGATTATTACTAGGGTCTCTATAATGATCAGATTTTCGGTCTATCACAAAAAGTAGGGGCGTCATTGTAAACTAACCCGAACAGTTGGTTGTTGGGGGTAAACATTTTTTTGGTGACAAATGAAATTGCTAAAATAGATATATTATGACAGTTGTGTACACACATATTAATCTAATAAGTTAAACGAATATAGATACAGAGAAAATGACAATGAATCTGTCATCATAAAAAATTGTCATATTCTATACCATTGTAGAAACATTAACTTTTCTCTCTGGTAATAATTATTTCATGTCTGTTTAAATTTGATCTACTGGAATAGAAATAATGCCGGGTCATCGCTTAGTTCTGAATCCTGCTAGCTTAAGCCGAAAAAGGGCCTTTCTGTCGCTGATCCTTATATATATGTCAATAATAAGTAAGTCACAGACAGAAGCCATACCTTTATCAAAAGCTAGAAAATACCTTCAAATCTAAAGCAATCTATGAAACAACAACTATTTAAAACTGGAGGTCCAAACAGGTCATATTGAATATCTCAATTTTCTTCTTTGATATAGTTATCGTGTTTTCAAAATAGTTTGTCGTAAATTGTCAGTTTTGAAACAAAATCCGTCAGTTGGATTTTAAGAGCTACCAACAGGGATATCATTCAATATCCACAGTAGTTCTGAGTACAACTAAGTAATTGGTTTGCATCTCATGCATAGGGTCATCTAACACATTGTCAGTACTCCATATCATGTGTAAACAACAATACGCCTACCTGAACATACCTAAGTTCGTCCTCTACATTCTGCACTAATTGACACAAAGAATGTGTTGTCACAATAACAACCGTTCTGCGTGACACAATGGAGCTTATCAAGCTCATGTTCAAGAACTGCATCATAACTATCTTCTCAATTCTTTGTCAAATTCTGATTTTCATCGTTATTTATAAGAGGCTTGAATAATTAGGCCGGACCTTAAAAACGTTATTTGACATAAGTTCCGTTTATAATTCTTTCTTATATACCTACAGATAAACATTGTACGTGTGTCTGAGCATCCTGATCTTAAGTCTTGGAAGAGTAATTAGAAATGAAAGTACTGATATATGCGTCTATCAACGATACTGAGTTTCAAATTCGCAACGTTGCAAAGAAACTTAGTATCAGCAATATGCACCCACCGTTGTCAGTACTCGCCCTTATAGAAATTAAAGACATATCAGCAATACACAATTCTTTCTATGGCCGATTATAACCAATCAGGCAATCGTGGAATTCCTAGAAACTCCACCTTTGACCACATAAAAGATTATAATCCACATATCAGCAATAGACACCCATTTGTTCAAATACTTGTTCTTTAGGAGTGAGATACACATCAAATATCAGCAATACACACCCATTCTAGCAGTGAGTTTGTTTGTTTGTTGGGGTAGTTTAACGTCCAGTCAACCACACAAAGTTCTTTCCAGACTGCACAAGGTTTTCAGCTTACGGGTGATCATATCTATAATATGATTTAGAAGAACCCCGCCACTGGGTGTGATACCCTACTCTTTTTGAAGGGTGGCAAGGGGTCTTTTATGTGCAATGTCCCATAGAAAGGACACCACACACCCGGCCTTTGATGACCCTGTCAGGCAAATATCAGCAATACACACCCACCGGTTTCAGTACTCACCTTTCAGCAGTGAGAGACACATTTAATATCAGGAATACACACACGACCACCGTGTCAGTATTAATTCACCTTTTATCATTGAGAGACATATTAAATATCAGCAATACACACACCCCAGTGTCAGTACTCACCGTCTAGCAGTGAAAGACACACCTGACCTATCTGGGCCAGCATGCACCCACATCCTTGTTGGGGAAACCTGTGTCTTTATACACTACCCGGTAACTGTGTTAGGGGGAATCGGACCCCACCTACCTGGCCAACAGGTAGGTACGGGTAAGGCTGGGCACAGAATCGGACCCCCGCCTACTCCCGCCCCCAGACATAGTATCAGCGATTTCTATTACAAAATCTCATCTTTCCACCCTTGATTCTAACTCTTATATTCATAAATGTGCAAAGGCTTTAAATGTTTAAGTGATCCATCAAAAGTCAAGTCTGCGGCCTGATTTTATAACAAGCAAAGCACAGATGGCCGTCTAGAGCAAAGCTCCACGTAGCGGCAATCCTGAAATATAGTCACGATGACCATTCCTGGGGTGAGTGGTTTGGTGGTCTTTTTCAGTCTGTCAAACGCAATTATTCCATCATGACATATTGCAGACATAATCTTTTATCTTGTCACACTAATCACAAATTTCCCTGATTCGCCTGATTGGTTATTTTTCAGGGGGTCAACAATTATGATTTTCCCATAGAAACCTATAGCAAAACCTCAATTGTCTACACCTTTATATCTTGGAAATGATTATGGTGGTATGTTCTTTTTATGGTTTTCTATTCCTATAGTATTGGCCTAATCATCTCAAGGCTATATGCTGGTTCATTCAGAAATCTGCCAGACAGTACTTAATCCCTTTAAGATCTATGCCTAATAAATTGAAAAAAAGACATACCCTAATCAAAGTGGCGTAAGGTATTTCGATTGGCAATCTTTACTTCATTACTACTAGTAGAGTAGGCATAATTCAATACAACGAGTTCTAATCTTACTAAACCCCTAGGGGCATGATGATCGATAAGATATTACATGATAAAAAAAAGAGGAGAAATTGAAAAATTCATGTAGAATAAATCTGGTCAGAATTAGAAATTGTATTACCATGTTTAACCATATATTATTTCCATTTTCCCTTTTATGCCCATTGTAATTCCGACAAAATCACTACTCGACATGTCTTCTGTACACATGTTACTTAACTGTATGACCATATAAAGTATCAGACAGATGCAGGATTTATATATACTAAGATATTTCAAATGTGATACTCTTGTTACCCAACACTGTACAGTGTACTGAACATAAAGAATGTAAGAGATATGAGACGTTTGGTATTGCAGAGAAATATCAAATCTTGAACTATGCAAATAACATTTGGCCACTTTGAAGACTTTGCATACAAGTATTGTATTACCAGGGCACATTACTATCAGACACGTGCAATTTGCATATTGCTATCAGTTTCTAGGTGGAAGAATTAATACCATAATGTCTGTGCAACCTTTGAGGCTATATTACCCGTTTGAATCTGTACTGCAGCGAGCAGCAAACGGACTTGAGTATGAGGAGGTGTTGTAATAACACCAATGTTGTCAAAGGTAATAGCAGCCAGGCAGAGGTAATAACAGAGCCGACGAGGGATTAATACATAGACGACTTTTTCTATTGGTCATTGACGCTCAGTCCGACAGGTGAACTGCGCGGAAATGAAAGGCATAAAATGCTCCTGTCAGACATGGGATATTAGTTTTATGCCCTCTTCAGGCTCAAAATCACAAAAATCTAGTGGCCTACTATATGGACTTTAAAGGCATCGCTGTGAATTTCCGTTTCTGCTAACTAGGTGGAGTATTTATCTCCCATTAAGCGCCCAGTGGCGCTCACGTCGGAAGTACATAAAGCGTCCTAGGCCTTTCATTAGAGGCACCAAGTAGATGTTTTAGTTCCACATGGCATTGTTTGTAGGCCTAAAGCTACTTGACCAGTGACACAATTACCTTTTTCCTGATTTCTAGGATAATTAGTGAAGGCCAGCCGTCGTCGGGACCAGCGGTCAGTAGCTAGGCTACTTGTCTAATTGAAAAAAGCTACGGTTTAAGAACACAGTGAATGCCCGGTGTTCTATTTTCAGAGTCACCTTAACGTCCGCCTGCCCACAGGTAGGCTCTAGTAAATCTGTACCTGTACTCGCACGTGTTTTTGACCTCCACAATTAACTAGATCAACCACAATTATAACCGGATAACCAAGGTTCCGTCATGTTTTTTAAGTTAATTAGAAATCATATGAATGATTTTAATCTGAATGATTTCGAGGAAATTTCCTTTATGAATGTTCATATCTACAGGTATTATTTCTATATATACTTTTAATGTGAAGTAACACGCTGGATATCAAATATATTAGACCACGCGTGTGTAGGTTATTGCGTACTTTGTCTTCAAGTATCCAATCATTTCTAAAATTATCATCATATCTTATTGCTGCACTGACCCCCCTCCTCTTTGAATTGCAAAATTAGCGACGAATCACCTTGATTCCAATGCAGGGTCTTGAGATCTATGAACGGAGTGGCAACGATTGTACTGAAGTGGGATTAATCCCTTCAAGATAATTGACTTTTGAGACCGTTTTTAGAGAACTTATTTCGAAAATAAGCACCTATCACCAACATGTAAAAAAAATTCGGAACGTTGGATTTAGAGCCTTAAGTTCTGTATCGTATTTGGCCTTTTGGGAATTAGGAGGGAGGATATTTTCAAATCAAATTCAATTTAAGGTCATTCATGGCTTTTAATATGACAATTTATAATTGTAGACAAGCATATAATATAGGGTAAATATTTAGACAGCTTCAGAGACCTTTCATAACAAATTGAAAATAAAAAGCCAGTGCGGCGGTCGGGATTTGTTTTCATGTCAAAAGGAAAAGGTAAATAAAAATATTTCTGAGAAAAAAATGCTAAATCCTACTTGGAAGAGCACATGTAAGTGAAAGTGATGAATTAATGGAAAAAAGTAAAGTGAAATCATTAGTCCGGGGTTAAGCAATTCTAAGCAATATAACATTGAGTCGCTCAAGAAGAAACTTTTCGCAGTTATCTAACAAGCTCATTACTTTTCTGCAAGTGGCATTATCTTTTAATATAATAACAGGGAAAAAGACACTTGCCTAATTGGTAACTGTAAGTAGGGACATTCACATGTACTGAACTGTGCCTCGAATTTCTTCGTACCCGTATAGATAGGACTACAGGTATTATTGTTCTTTTGTAGAAAAAAAGCGATGATTTTAACCCAATAACAAAATCCGGAGGTCAAATCGTGACAGAGGTGTAGTGATAACTGTACAAGCTGCCACAGTCCGAAAAGGACTACCCTGTCAGATACAGAATTACAGCTCATCGTGAGACGGAGAGAGAACCCTTAAAACGGAGTATGATGAACTCCTGTCAGAATCTAGGATCTGGAATATGAGGCAAAAGTGAGCCTTCCCGACGACTGGGATAAAGTACGGACAAGATGGGGATAAAGTGAACGTTGCGCCCTCTATCATGAAGAGTTGGTTAAAGGCGGCTAAAATCAGTTAAATTGAAACGAGCAAAATTTTGCAATAAATAAATAATAAAAGACCTTGCTTGATGTATGGATGTATGACAGAAGTTTAATAAAGAGTCAATTTTGATTTATTTGCTCTTTTCGCTATGTTTTTCCTCATTGCATGGAATATTATTAGTATGGAATTACCCAACGGTCGTTCCTTTGTTGTCATTTTATCTGCCGAATCCCTTTTTTTCCTCACTTTTTCTCAAACGAGAAGCTGTAATCAATTAGGATTTTACATTGCACTTCGTGCAAAACTTAAAGTTGTCAAGATAGAATATTGTTCTTGTGATTAAAACGTTCAAAGAGTACGTGTTTTAATAAGTCCAAGGCATTACGTCGGTTTACAGTTACATAATCCTTGATGAAGATTCTCATTTATGTAGCGGAAATAAGTCAATGAAACTCTACACTACATAACGCTGTTCTTTTTGTCATTAGAAATGCATCATATGAGTTTCATGAAAGGGAAAACCTCTCAAAATTTGCTGTGAACATAAAATTTTTTAGTTGAGACAACGTCAAAATCCCTGCATCAACTTTTAATTCAATGTAATCGGTCTTTTGTGTGAACCTGTTTGAATTATAAGGCTATCAGATACGTATCTGATTGAAAAGGTATGTTTTATTGTTTTAATATGGTGTGACGGGGGCTCTGTAACTGGAGCAGGTCCCGGGAGCAAGTATGTCTTTAAAACGACTGTTCCCACCGTCTGCCTATAGTCTGCCGACCAAGAAAGGACCGACAAACTTAAAACTTGAAATTTGTAATGCCCTTTAATAAAGCTAATTGCAGTGTCATAATAATTATGTTTCTGTGAATATCTAAACTAAATCTGAGAATTTTCAAACACATTTTCCTTGTGACATTTTGTCCTCATGGTATATTCAAACACTTGTAGTGTTGTAATCAGATCCCTTTCAAACTTCTAAAGTTATGAAATAAAATTACATGAAAAAAATAGGTCCTTTCTTTAACATAGACCGGTTTTCAGAAACGAAACGTTTCAAAAGGAATGGTCTTGCAGATGGAACCCTATTAGGAGCGTTGAAAGTGAAAAAAAAGGGTAAAAGACGAAAAATATTCGAAACCTTCCTTTTTTTAATATGGAAAAAGGAGGTTTCTGGCGAACCTTTTAATTATGGCATCATATAACAACCCTCGGTTACCTATAATGAATACAACAAAATTGTAACAATTGAAGGTCAAGTTTATATATAGGGCCTTCTCAGCGCCGTTGCGTCACTGGGAAAGAAAATGGAGATAATTCTGGCCTTTCCAGAGTCAAATATCTTCATACTTAGCCTATAGATATATAGATTGGCCTGTGAATTGCCATTGTCAATTTTCTTTATAGTCATCCTTAGCCACTCAAAACCAGGCATGCCTTTCACCTCGGGACACAGACTTCTATGACACTACTAGAGGGCGCCACCGTCAGTTCGCTGAGACTGTTACTGTTGGACGGCAAGGAGAGTCAGTCATATGGCGTTACAAATAAATAGAGAACGGGGGAACTTTGGGGGTAAGACAAGTAGGACATGGACAGAATCAGCTACAGGGGCAAACCCCGTCATACTGGCACAGACTGCGCTCGCTCCTATCTAATGACTGCGGCGGAGTAAAGGGGTGGGCGCCACGAGGGAATGTACCCCCTGTGCGCTACGTCTATTTCCGGTCGTCACGAGCGCCTCATGGCCACTGTTCTAAAAATAGACACGACGAGCTGCTCGCCGCGACACCTGGCGGCGACACGGTGACCTAGGTCGCCTCTATAGAAATAACCGCCCCCTCACAAAAAAATTATAAGAAATTATCTGATTATTTCCATGGCTTTGCTGTAAGATATTGCACTCCTACTCCTCCGTCCAGTCCCTTATAATTTTATATCTTTACTTGTTTTCAGGGGTCTTCGACGGGATGGGTAACGAAAATCAATATGAAAATAAACAAGCGGCTGTGACAATATAATTTAATTGTCCATTTTTTCCTGAAAATCAAATCGTTCGCCTAAAGTTATCAGATAGAGTTTTCATCACTTTTCCATATTCCATAATATATACAAAGATGTCATGAGAAGCACGTAATACTACCTTGGACAAAACCATGGGTAAGCTATCTGAACCTATATGTCATTTTATCTGCATGATATAACTTTATAAAAGTATAAATGATATCTGCCACTACAATGTGATTCTCCATAAAGAAATGTTGTGGTTTTTAGCATAACATTGTTGCGAGATCTGGGGAGTTTTTCCCTGGTCCCCTCTGCGTTCACCGCACCGGGCCCATGCACTTTTCCCTCGTCAGCATTACTCTTACCGGCCCTCTTTGGATTAGGCCCAAACAGGATACTGCGGTCAGAATTGCACAATCCCAGATCTGCACATTCTGAGAAGTTAGAGCGTATCGCACCCAAAAGCATTTCTATCCTTCGACACAATGTCTGTGGGGGGGGGGGATTTTCACCTATAAATCTTTACGCAATGTGAGGTGAGGTGCAATATCTTCAATCATTCCCAGCTCTTCACGCAATGTATGTATGTATGTATGTAGGCTGTAACACGACGCTGGCGCAGAAGGATGGCGTATATTGGTTTTGTATTGCGAATATGAGGAAATAAGAGAGCTGATAGAGCAATGATCTCCTACTTTGTATGACAATGGTCACAGGGCCGCTGACATTCGTCGTTATTACAACACAGATCACCTGGGAACTGCAGAAACGTTTGGGGGGAATAAAAACTGGTGTGGCGTTTGGCCACGGGGCGGCGCTGGGGGCTGTGTATGTGTGCATATTGTCGGGGAGAAAAAGACGACGCGGAATATAAACATATGATGGCATCAGATAACGCCGATATTCAGAGAACACAGTGAGAAACGTGTCAGGGGAGGGGCGGGCGGGCCCGGGGCCCGGGGGTGTTGGGGCCCGGGAGGGGGTGGGGGGGGGGGGGATGCCCCCTGGGGGAGTAGGTGGGACGAACTGAGTTGGCCATGCAGTGGGGTGAAGATACGGTGTCCCCGCGATGCCGTGTCTAATTCTAAAATTGTCTGTCCTATGTCATTGTCGATAGTGAAAACACATGTCTCATGTCAATTTTCTCGATTATTCATGTTCCATATCATGTCTTAAACATCATGTCGCATGTCAATAAGCCTCATGTCGTCCAGTCAGATTTAAGAAACAACCATGTTGCCTCGTCGATTTTAGAGGTCTACACCCATAGCTGTGGGCTGTGGGTTAGGGCACAGGTAGGCCCATGGACTGCCTCCCCCGTCCCCCACCGTCTCGAGAATTCCCCTATACCTTCACCACCGCCACCAACCCACTACTCCTCCTACCACTACCAGCAGGGAAGCCTCTTGTTTTTACCCTGCAAAGTCTTCAAATACACATCCCTACAGTCACACCTAAATAGAAACACCTAACAACAAATCTATGCACTCTTTTTTCACCGATAACCAGCGATATTCCAGCGATAACCTATCCCTAATCACACTATTAGTAGCACAAACATTCTACACGCATAAAATGAGTAAGTTCTACCTGCGGCCGGGAGCTCAGGTTCCTAAACTGACACTTGCTCCATGGAGAACGTCATTTAGGAATCGTTCTGTTGAGGGATGAGCTGAGAAGTGTGCGCGGCAGGTGGGAGTAACATCTCACCGGGGGGGGGGGGGGGGGGGCTGACAGTGTTGTGATATGTGGTGATATACGGGTGTTAGGGTTATGATACCTGGATGATAGTTATCTGATAGCCACACAATGATACTACCCACTTGATACGCCTTTATCTTACATAAAGTAACGTGATAAGGACATGCGAGCAGATGTATTTATAGGCTGCATATATGAATGTGTGCATAGTTCTTCTGTATGAATACATTTCTCTTTTGTTTTTCAACTGTCCTAAGTCTGAATCTGTTATTCATATATGAAACTGATGGTTATGTAAGTGTGATGTAAGTCATTTTGACACGGAAGGTGATCGTCGAAAAACGAACAATATGTGAAACTTTGTTTCCTACATATAAACATTGGTTATGAAAGCAACAATATGGAAAAAGTATCCATTTGCTATCATTTCGTCTCTCGTTTTCGACAATATGTGCAGAAAGAACGATGATATGAGTTGTGTTGAGCTAAGTTTTTACGATTCCTCAGCTTATGGTTTGTGGAACCTCAAATATATACTGAAAAATTCAGTTATGTTGTATGTGCACCGGTGAGAAAAGCAATCATTCATATAATATAGAAAGGCCCAAAATCTATCTTCTCCTTACACGATATCTTTTCCAGTTATCGTGTATTATCTTGTCGATGCATTTCTATTTACAAATGATCAACAAAATGGTTAAATTTATTGAAGACTTCGGAGAGAGCATTTGATAGTAGAGAACTAACTTTCTAATGGATAAACTCCTAACCGATTGTTGTAAGGACGGACACTAACGCCCCCCTAGTGTTACCTGAAGGAACTAGTCTGTGAGCGCCTCCCTGCCTCCCGGTAGGCCTCTTGAATGAGACGGAACGAAAAGTCGACAACGGTTAACCTATTGCCAACTTTGCAAAACATTGTTTCGTGATACAATGTGAATAAAAAGTAAAACTGTTAATTAGTGCAAAGTAGACCCACACTGTCTATCTCGGAATTCTGGGATTATATACCTCCTAATATTTATCTTGGTACCAACTTTACTTAGATGGCATGTCTTAAGTATGGGAAAAGTTCACGTCATGAGTTCTTAACTAACTAAGCGACTGAAATGATGAAAAAATAAACTGCATCATATATTGGGAATAACACAGAAATGAACTTCATGTGCCGTATATTTGTACGAAAATCGGATTTAAAAGGAAAATAGGCTTTTATGTATATATAAGCACTTTTCTTTGCTAGGCCTACTTTTTGAAAGCACAGGCGGCTAATTTGACCACTGATAACCTCTCACATTACCCCACTTTTCTTTTTACTTTTCTTTTACTTTTTTTATTTATTGAATCATCATCACATACAGGAGTGTGCTTTTCATGATGGTAAATATAGGTAACTATATGTATGTATGATATATACAATGGTTCAATCAAATAAATCAGATAATTCAAATAACATTCATTCTTTCGTGTTTTCTATATAATTCGTATGAGAGCTTTCCCCTTTTCTTCTCTTAGTAAAGAACCTACTAAAGTACTATTCAGTACACTGGTCCCCAGGCTGTTAGACATATAGCCAATTACACAAGTCCGTTCACCTGCCGCGAACCGGCAGCGTGACACGCCGACCAGCGGACTTAAATATATAGCGTTATACCGGGAACCAGTGACTGACCTTAGATGTGAATCAGGGCGACTGTATCCATGACAACCTGTAGACACCCTACTCTACTACAAAAAAAACAGAAAAAAAACATGAAAAAAAAGGGGTAGGAATGAGAGAGGTAAGAAAATGGGTGGAGTTCATCATGTTACCCAGCAAGCTTATGTATACCTATTACATGTTTAACTCCACCTCGTGTCTTGTTTCAGAAACTGGTAGCCAGGGTTTTAGGCTTTGGGTTAGACTGTTAACAGGGGCTTTTCCATTAGATAAGGTCAGCGAACAGAAGTCAATCGCTCGTTATAGGTCCTTATTTTGCTTTTCTATGTTATTTTCCCGTTTATTTAAGATAATGTACGTTGTATAAAATTATCCCTTCCTTTGGAGTACAGGAATTGTATTTACTTATCATTGACACGAATATTAGACAGGTAAACAGAATAAATCAAACATTTCAATCAAAAGGATAAATAAAGTTAATTATCTCAATTATCTTTTGAGAATATATTGTGCAAAGAGCTTCTTTTTCTGTAGAAGCATTTAGACAATTAACTCGTCTAGGAGCAATTTCTTTACTTGTTTTTGGTTTGCCTACGTTCACTACAGGCCGAGTGCATATGACGTCGTAATCCACAATGCGACAGAGCACTCACAGAATCTACCTTTCATGAACTGTTCATAAATATTTTTTTCTGGGGGATATTATCTAATAATCCATAATCACATTTATGAATAAAAAAAAATTTCAGGCCGATTTGTAAAAATCGGTCCACAATCGTGTCATAACGACATCGTGGATCATCGTTTCCACTTTGGTCTAACAACCACTTTGGTCTAACACCATAGGTAACTGGTACGTGCATACCGGGAACACAAAGTGGTAGTCGCTGACGCCCTACACCCTAAGGACACACCACTGATAACACTCCCGAGTCACACCCAACTTACACTATTTTTGGGTAATTTGTTTCCCTTATTTGCCTAAACATATTTTGTCGCCCATGGAACTGTGTATTTTCTGGTCTAAAAAGGCCTAGAATTTTTACAAAAATGGCAACAAAAGATAAAAATAGAATAAAAATACACGCATGTTTTTCAAAAGAAAACACTTTTCACTATATTTCACCATTGTAAGTGCAATGCCCGGCAGGCTAGGAATGGCTGTCTGTCCACGTGTCCTCAACGACTAGAAAATAGGTGTGGTCGACAAGAAAGGACACTTTGGTCCCACAACAATACATTTTGTTGGAATTTACTCAACAAATACCTACTTTTTGCCTGTTTTAATAAAGGTATTGAAGAAAAGTCGAACTTGTCCAAATGACACGGCCAATGTATGAATGCATGTGGACGACCAGAATTCTATTAGGCCCATTGATCGTCCTCAGACGACCAGAAAATGGGACAAATTTCCCTCGCCTAGAGGCGTCCTTAATTTTATAAAATACGTACGCATACAGAGTGTGTATGCAGGGGGGGGGGGGGGGGCTTCAGAAATGGGTACGTATGTCCCTGTGTATAAATATTTGATAAATTTGGATAGTGTTTTGTAAGAACAATCACTATCTCTGCTGACCTTTGGTTGAACCACAAGTAATACATACACTAATAACAGTGTATGTGTTTGGTGTATCATACAGTCATATTTGGTATATGATACAATAGGTCCAAAGAACTATGGCTTTGGTTACTAATAGAGTGATACCTGGTAATGTTATACATTACAGACTAACAGACATCAACCTAACAGACTGGGGTGTTCTCGTTGGGTTCTGATCACTCATACATTCAGAGCATACTAGTATATATACGTTATAATTATGTCCTATCAAAATAACAAAAGCGTTATATCTGCACACACAGCACGATATGGTCATTTGACCATGGACAAATTGAGATAACACTCGTACGGTTTCTAATGACATTTCCGTGAATTTTTTTCCCCAGGTTTCCCAATTCCTAGCTCAATGCAAATTTAGCTCTGGCGGTATTTCATAGAACTTGCCTGAAAACGAGGACTTTAAAATTTGATTGCTTTTTAAAAGCGCTTTCATTCTCCTTCTTACAATCACATATTAACTCGGATAATTCACAGAGAAGCTCTGATAGTGTCACTTCGTCACGCTCAAGGGAATTAATTCTAAACAACAACCAAATATACTACAGTTTGTGATGATGTGCGTATCGTTTGGACTCCTTTTGACTCTTTGTGTCCACGTAGTTGGCTTACATATTCACCTTATCAAGAGGTCGGAGGCCTGGTATGTTATCGTTACATGATGAGGTCACGTCAGAAGTTTATGGCGCATGACGAGTGACATCAGGCGAAGGGCGCATTATGACAAGTCATTCTATTTAATAAGAATAAAATACAACGAAATACCAAGGCAAAAAAAAGCCATACGTTGTCATGAAACATGATCTATACAGCCGATTTGAAGTAATATTAGTGTCAGTTATACTGCTTTTCAGAATAGGAAATTTCACAGCTGAAATAAAAACAAAACTGACGTTATAAACTTCTTAACTTTCGACTTTCCCTTGATTAACTTCCTTCCCAATTCTAATTAAGGTCATTCTTGTCCTTTTTTTGTAGATAAAAGTTCATCTCTTGTACCTAACCTTATTTAAAAGGAATTTTATTTCGTAACTTAAATTTTAAGAAACTAATACTGATCCATGTCATGACTCCATCCTGTCATGGCCACCCCTCCCCTCCTCTTCTGGCCTGGGCCACGTTCACCTTAGTTCAGGGATGAAAGTTAAGGCCAAAGAAAAAAAAATCTGAAATAGCATAAATAAAATCTGTAATTATCTTAAAATGCTATAAAACGTGATCTAAGCGATTGTTTTTGAAAATTATTATGGGAGATGTCAAAGTGAAAAAAATCTGAAATCAGACAAAAATCTGAAAACTTACACCCCTGTTAGTTTCTGTGCATTCCTTTTCCCCATCGCCCCCATCCCTCCTAAGTTGGATCCCCCTCCCACTGTCGGTCAGGCGGTCGGGAAGCCCCCCTCGGGATCGTAATGAGCTGAGAGACGTAGAAGTGCGAGCACTCAGCGCGGGGGTCAGTGTCCTACCTGTCCAAACAAACAGTGCCCCGTCCCACCCCTGTACCCCACTCAGGGCGGCACCAGCCCCCCAGAGACCGTCAGTCGTCGCCTCAAGCTCCAGCACCTCCTCCAGTGTCTGCAGCGCACTGTCGCCGCACCTTGACAGTCACTGACTCTACTGGGGGATGGCCTCCAGGGTGTGGGGACGCACCTGGAGGAGCCTGTAACGGGATAACACCCGGGTATCCGAATTATGCTAATAGAAGTTGGGAAAATATGAAAAGTTGACCGGATTTTACAAACTTACATCTTTAGTAGTGCTTTGTACAAGGTGTGCTCGAAGCGAAAGCGGTGTCTCTTGGCTAGGGGAATATTAGAAGAGTCCACCCAGCGTGTCCGGGTTGGATCAGTATTTGATATGAAAATAAAACGGCGGTTGTGTTTATTGGGAAGCGGGTGGGGGGTACTGCGGCACTGCACACCTTTCCCTATACTCCCAGGTAGGACCCACCGATTACATAGGGAGGGAGGGAGGGAGGGGGTGGAGCACTGGGCAGAATTTATACAGAAAAAAGTGACGACTCGGGGCAGTGGTGAAGAAACATTTCCACTGTCGGAATGTGGTAAATCAAGCCTAAAACAAGCAGATCGCCGTCAGTAGATGCGGCGGTGCGGTCTGTTTTCTCGGGCCGCGCGGCCGGGCCCGCCGCCCCTGGACCTTCGCCAGTGTAACCGCTACCCCTCGGGGGGGCGCCCGGCGGGGGGCACAGGTAAACAGGGCCCACCCCAGGGGCCCTCAGGTGGGGGCAGATCCCCGCCCAGATATATCGGGATCTTGTGACCGCTCCCTCAGAGTACATAAATCTGGCGGTTTTTCCACACCTTTGAGATCTAGAGAAGGAGACGTAGGGGCCATATTGCTCACGTCTGAATATATGTGGTTAGATCTGTATAATATTATAGTGTTGATGTGTTCCTCTATGATAACTAACGCCTGAGTTATAAAACTAGTCACAACTGTTAATTTCTTGATAAGAAAGGAAAAATAAAAGATGGTGTAAAGATGTACCTTATGATATAATATACGTGTATATTATACACGTATGAATATTACAATAAATGCAATGCATGCCTCTAAATATGCTTATATCATTCCATGAAGTGAAAAAGACATTTTGCTCTTCATTTGAAAACTTATTTCCAATTTCACGAATGGCCTAATTTCTTACCTCTTATGAATGAATCCACCATTCATCCTTCAATACTGATATTAAGGATATTGCATAATTAAATCACGTGACAGATGGTATTTCATCAGAAAGAAAAGAGTCGCTTGTCATTTTCTTCAAATCTTTTAAGACATTTAGCCGATTCGTCTATTGAAGTTGTACTGTAAGGCTTTAAATAATTTAGTTGACAACAACCTAAAATATGAAGAGAATGTCTTCAAGCTCTCTTCATTGCAAATAGCCTACTTTTACCAAGAAAAATGCTTATCCACCCACACTGGAACAAACATGTTGAACCTCTTTTTGAAAACAAACAAAAGTGAAATCGCTTAGGTCAGTAAACCAAGTACAGAATTAGTGGATCAAAACTGGTTAACTTAGCAAATATTTGTTATGGCCGGTTGAGCAACTATTTTCCCTTTTTAATGAAGTTGACCAATTCTTCGCCTCTAAAAAATGTCATAATCCGGGACACAATAACTTTATTAGGTAGAATAACAAGCAGCATGTCAGTTAGTCAAGTAGTTATTAGTCAGCTGGTAGCTAGGCCTGGTAGTTAGTTACTCTCAGCCAAGCTTAATACCAGGCTAATAGGCCTAGTTGTGCCTACTGGTCATCTGCAGTGCATATAACTGGGCTTTATTTGTTGGTACAGCGCACATACAGGTAAATATACAAAGACTATAGACGGCTATGTAAACGTGCCTAGATAGTAATTTTACCTTGTATCAAAGTAATATATTATATACATGTACCTATAAAAAGCCCTACATTAGGCTTAGACATAGGACTCAAAGCTGGTCACCAATATTCAGGCAAAATTATCTGGTGATTGTCAATTATTACATTAATTCGTTTCCACGTGTTTATCTGTTATATATCAGGCATATAACTTATCAATCAACTTCTTGTGGTTAACAGTGAGACATGTGCCTATGGTACGTCAGGCAGTAGCCTACCTGAAGCAAAGACAAGAGTCGGGGAATAAGGATAAAATTAGCCGGGGCCACTGTCAAACTAGCTGCTTCCTGGATGCTTCCTGGCATTCCAGGAACAATGGTGGTAGGGGCGGGTATTTACAGGCAGTGACAAAACAACAGTAACCAAAGCCCGCGGCACGGTCACAGAAAAAAAGGCCAGCCAGCAAAGAACACTCTCAAAGCACACTTTGCTTACAGTGAGACCCCACCTTGGCAGCTGACCGAGTCTCTGGTCGGAGAGCGCAGTCAGAGACGCCTGTTTATGCGGACCTGTTTCCGGCCAGTGAAAAACTGCCTACTCGCATGGAACTGCTCTGTTGTTATAGGTATCGATAGCAGAGGCAGCCCAGAATATTATCTGTGGCGTGATCAGGTGGAGAGCCAGCTGAAGTGAGGAGGGAGGGGCGGTGGGGGCTATGTGGTGGCGGTGGGGGCTATGTGGTGGTGGGTGGTGGTGGTGTGGTAGGGTCATTGATCTTCACTGTACAGTCACTGTATGGTTTTAGATACACACCACTAGATCTATGAAAGGGGCCTTCAATTAAGTATGTACGCATCAAGGGGGGAAGGGGGGGGGTCTGAGTTTTTTTTAATTGTGCGTACATTTTTGTACAAATCCATTGTGTAGTTTTGCCCCCCCCCCCCCCGGGGGGGATCTGAGATTTTAGAAAATGTGCGTATGTACTTAATGGAAGGCCCCAAACATAAGTTTAATATTGACATTCATGTACTCCCTATGATGCTATATATATATACATGTTATAAGGTTACATGTAGATCTATATGTAGATCTTTATAGGATTGTGATAATTGATTATAGTGTACGAGCGTGTAGGGCACATAGTTACGATTATTATCTTGTGATAACTGATTGCAAAAAATGTGTAGACCCAATAATTCAACTTTGAGGTTACTTAACAACAATTTTACTACTTTGAGTGACAGATGGAAGCTGTACTTAGGCCTACTGATAAGTGACCTAATCATGAAGTTCTGAAAATATGGGAGAAGGCGTCGAAAGAAATTCTTTGGATTGAGAGGGCTTGCTCGTAAATCATCACCCCCTCATCACCCTATTAGACTTTCAAATTGAGGTCTAAATCCTAAGCCCTCAATACATTTTCACTCAATTGCATTACTCTATTGTTGATTTCAAATAGCATTACCTGATTACAGTCAACTTAGCAGAACAGTGCAGGACCGATTCAAATGGCTATTGACATTAGGCGACATTCTAGGATTTTTATAAATTGATTTCTTCATTGGGAAAAGTGTGATATAAATATATTCATATCATATAAAACTATCTAGGTGTTAGGTATCTGTTATGATTACCGTGTATGGGTATGCCTATACGTCTATATCACTTATTACACTTAGACAGTGTGTTAAACAAATCAGACAGGTGATATAAAGATGAGAGTCTAATTTAGTAAGTACATGTATACTGCACCCTCACCTGTTGTTTCTACCTGGCCAGACCAAGGTGACAGCTCAACCTTACAGATTCTACTCTCAAACCACTGGTCGAATACTTCCTGTCCAAAGAGTAGCACTTATTAACAGCAACTATATATAAGCGGTCCCTATAAGCCTAGTGTTTTTAGGTTATAAACACCTTTAGGGTTTAGATACAGAAAATCTCTCGGGAAACTCTCTGGTACATCTATGAGAGGGCTTTGCATTATCTTAGGAAGGCTGCATTCCACTACAAGCCGATTTTTCTCGATTGCATTCATGGAAAGAATCATCAGGACCCCATTCACAAATCTATCATGACACACTTTCAAAACACTTTTGCTGGGGGTTCGTCCTGATTTTGGGTGCGGCAGATTTCTAGCATCAATACTGCCTGCAGGTAGATAATCGAAATGACATTTTAACAAACGTCATGTTAGTAAGTTGTTTTGGCGATGCCTGCGATTTTATAATATCGTTAATCGTATATTGGCAGCGACTCGAAAGAACAATTTCACACAGTGGAATATAGCTTTAAATTTAACAAAAGTTACATTTTCCGAACTTCTTGTAATAATTGATTTTTAAGCCCTGACGAAACTGTATGTACCGAGAGAGGTCATCCCTTTGTGACAAGACGGAGTTCACGTGACCCAAACTTCTTATGGCTAAACTGTATCCAGAAGACACTTCAAAGGATGAAAACGTCAGGCAAAGAATCAATAAACTTTAATCTGATCTACACTCTGTCTTTGTTCGCTTTCATCACCGTTACGTTACAGCGAAGACGTACACGACGCTGAAACCCACTATATTCCCTCCTTTGATGTGTCCGCTTTGCCTTTATGTCCCTTTTATAGCACGCATATAACCCAAATTTTCTCTGGTATTGGAATAATCGCATGCTACTTAGGGTTTGGGTTACAATGATTTTTGTTCTGCTTCGAAATCTTACATACTTCAGGTAAGTCTTCGTGTCACGTTTACTTGTAATAATTACACGTTTCCAGTGCTATGATCAACTCTCCAGTATTTTTCAACCGTTCATAGGTAAATCGAGCCCGATTAGAATCCCTCGGTTATTCACTGATTTTATCGACAACGATTGTTGGGCAGTTCAACGCGTTAATAGTATTTCGAAAATATATTTGAATGAAAATAAATTACATGATATATAGGCATGGACATGCTCAATCAGAATTAATAGGAAAACACGTTTTGTCGGCCAATGTTAAGAATAATGAACAATAGGTCCTTCTTTCTCGATTAGCTTATCACAAAAAAAACAACTGTAAAATGTTATCTAGTTTTGTAATACTTATATATTTTTGATAAGGAGGTACGATTCCGGACAGGTACGTGGGAAACAATTGCCTACCTGACATGGCTCACGTACTCCGATTTCATTTACATGAGCCATTCTGCATTATTGAAATATGTGTCCGCTTCGAAATGACAGCTTAACCTTTTCCTATAGGGCTACAGATTCTCCTTCTGTTTCAATTCATATGAGCGTTATATCATTCCATCCATTGTCAGCCAGGGGTGGGTTAGGCACATCATATTGATAATAAAACATCTTAGGGCATTGCAGTTTTCTAGATATTTTGATGTTTTTATGTAGACAGTGGACCACATTAAGGTCACATAAGCCGATACGTTGTAAGTTTGTGCAAAGTCCCTCGACTTGGAGACGTATGCGCCGCTCCTTTGGAAAATATGATCGACCTGACCCCGAGGGTCATATCACTCCATCATGTTTCGGACAAGGTCTATACAATGAGACTAATCAGAACCAGGTTTTGAAAGCGATTAATGTATCGTTAAAAAACATCGTGCATATCTCAAACTACAAACCGACTGATTTAATTAGACCAACAGACTGAAATCATGAACCAACCGATGAAACAATCTCCTCTACCAACATGAAGGGAAAAATGAAACCATTTAAAAATGTATGAAAAACCACACACATTCATAACCAAACATATGTATGTATTTTCCAACATAACATTCAGGAGCGACTATCAAAATACTAGACAGGATTCAGTATAAACTCAGTTACTTGAGCCTCAGTTGGACACTATAGCCGAACTGCACTCAGACTCTATAACCGAACTGCTCTGGGGCCCTATAACCGAACTGCTTGGATCCTATAACTCAACTGCTCTCAAGTCTTACAACTTATTATATCCTATCTGAACTGCTCTCAAACCGGATAACCAAACTGCTCTGCGGCCCTAAACAGAACTGCTTTTGGGTCCTATAACCGAATTGCTTTCACGGCTTACAACTATTCAAGCTGGGCTACTCTCAAACCTAATAACCAAACTGCTCTGGGGCCCTAAAACCAAACTGCTCTGAGGCCCTATAATAATAATTTAAGCCACTCTGCGGCCCTATGAACAAACTGCTCTAAGGATATATAATCTGTAAAAACTGCTCTGGGGCCCTCTATCCCAGCGACCTTTGGCCCTATTCCCTTCTCTCCATCTGCTCGGAGCAGCTCACCCCCGGCCGTCACAGGCCCTCGCCCCCCTCTCCCAGTGGCCGTGCCTTTTTTCTGCTCCACTCCCCGCTCTGGCAGCGTTTGTCTCAGGGAGGCCAGGATCAAGACGGCCCCGGTTTGTTTGCAGCGCTTTTTTCTGACGGGGAGCGTTCGGAAATGTCCTCGGAGGTAACTTAATGTTTTACAACGATCAAAGAAGCAAATGGTCTTGCTTTGCTAATAATGACTTATAATCTCACAAGCAAACGAACGATGTCGTTTTATCTTATAATTGACTTTGTCTATTTAAAATTACAACTATTCGGGTCATCGTAGTAGGGAAGCCTTGACTAAAAGTATCAACGATTTCCCATGCACTAGGCCAAACGTTTTACCTTTCTCTAATCAGAATTATGGCATATTCCTTAAAATCCGTGAATTTAGACCTGCTTCACCAATTTGAGATCAATACTTCTGACGGCCGATTAAATCCCTCCTACCATCATGTCAATATGAGAAATATTAATAGAATATTCCTTGTAATTACATTTCAAGTGTCCTAAATTATTTCTTTTGTTACTCCCCAAACAACGAACATTAATATTTCCTAACAAATTGGTCTTCATCAATGTACAGCATCTATAATACACATCAATTTGGCAAACCTCCTATATCAAAATGTGTAACGTTATTCTAACCGTTGAAAATCACACTGACAGACAGCTCTTAACCCATGCGACACAGGACGGAGTGACGAACGTCCCCACTGGAGGCACTGGTCGCTGAGGTGCGGGGGAGGAGGGGGAACAGTAACAGAAGAGAGGGGGAGTAGGAAGAGGGGGTGGCTGGTTCCTCCAGGGGGAAGGGGGGGGGGGAGCAGCCATCACGTGGACGCCAGGTATACACAGGGGTAGATTCGGTGTCGTCCCGGGCCTTTTGAGGGCTCACACTGGTTTCTGGAGGGGAGATGGGGCCCCCAGCGGCCCCCCAGTGCTAGGTCTCGCCCTTGTTGTTGGTGGCCTTGTGTCTCTATGCCATCACTTATAATATATACAAGACATTATCATGCTAAGAGAAGTATTGACATAATTTTTGTTCGTTCGGCTGTTGGCTCTCGCTTGGCACCCCCATTTCTTTATAATGATCTTGGCAACTAGAAATTGTGTGAAACCATTCTATAGGCCCTATAAGTTGTCATTATAAAAATTAAACCTATTAAAAAAGGACCACTTAAATACATGTTTTAATTGAAAGTAAAGCATTTTAGTATCATAATCATACTTGATCACTCTCAAATAACAAATATAATTGTCATTTGAAGAAGCGACATTAGAAAAACAAGATGGACTTGAATTTGCCAAGTCTTGGTTGCCAAACAAAGCGATATCTTAGACCAGAAGACACTACTTTGAAAAAACATTATATCATACTTATCCGAATAATTGAAGGACTATAGATATCCTTGCGTGCTAATAAGGTGAGGTGTGTTAGAGATTTTGGAGTCATCAACTTACTCCTTTTAAAACACTTTGCTCTTTTTTTTTAGAATTTTGTCATAATCAAAAGTGCATGGTTTCCAATGGGGCCGGGCCTTGTAATGAAGCCCTGGGTCTCGGCCGGGAAGGGGAGCAGGAAGAGCAGGGCCGGGCAAAGACACAGGGGGAGAGGAAGCAGGAGGTGGGGGAAGAGGCAAAAAAGATTTGTTTATATGTATGTGGCCGGTGACGTCAGAAACACGGGGGGCTGACGGCTACTGGATCCCGGCGAGGTCAAGGTGAGGATGGCAGACACCCTGGAGCTGACCCCCTGCGAAGCCTGGCCTCCATACCTGACCCCCTCCAGCAGGCTGTGTACGGTCACACGCCGCTGGAGGAGGAGGCGGGCGGGGGCTCTCAGGTGCTCCAGGGCCTATTCTCAACCCTCCTCCAGGTGCTGGGGAAGATCCCAGACTTGGGCCACGTTATGCCTTGGGCTCCCGGGCCTATGGTTCGAGATATTGAACCTGGGTGCAAGCAATGAAGTTTGTGTATGCTTCTTCATTGGCTTTGATGATTTGCTTATATCAAAAAGCTTGATGAATCGATGCAAAAAAAATGCCCCTAAATTAGGCCAATTTGAGAGTAATTGCGGTTTCGATTTGATAAATAAAATTTTATGACACAAACATACATTTTAATGTTCTGATATATTTAACATGTGTAGACATGAAGGTACCAAAGGAGGCCCTTGGAAGGTCACTGGGTGACAGTGCGTTGTTTTATCATATGCATACCTGGTTTCCATGGAAACACAAACACCCCGTGAGTGTTTCTGCCTCAGGTATATATGGTGTAACTGTCCACCTGTACCCTACCCCCTGCTGCCCACCTCCAGCCCTGTCTCTGCCTGTTTTCTGTGGCAGGAGGTGGCAGCGGACTCTAAGGCATGCAATCCACGCCAGGTATTCTAAGACTTTAAAAAGAAATATTCTAGCGTTGCTATCCGTTTCTATAGATCCATGATAATTGACTTATATACTATTCAAAAAATGGTTTGGAAAACCAAATGAAAAGGTTGAGTGTAAAACGTTGTAGATTTGACATAACAAGTTTATGCCTGAGGTAGGAACGGTGTCCATCAACTGCTTTGAAAAAGGCGTAGTCTGTAAACTCGTCTCACCCATTTGGTTACAAAAGTTTCTATTCTGAGCTTAGATCGGTTCGTTTATCGCTTGTCATTCTTTTTGGGTCAAAACTAGCATAAGATACGGACCTTATATTGAGCGACTTTTGAAACCCTGCCTTGAAAACACATCAAATAGATTTGAAGGAGGGGTTCAAAGTAGAAATCAAAACTGGACCAAAAACATACAAACCAAAAAAAAACCATGACGAGGCAATTTAACGTGTGCTGTTCGGTTTGACTAGGCCTATATCAAACATTTCCCGAAACCCGCTGGAGTCAACGAAGTCTCAGCACGGATAAGACGTTTCTTAAAGAGATTAACTGCACAGTATTAAGACAGAACCCGGATCCTTAAAGTAAACTGATTTCCTGGAATTCAAACTTTCACGCCTCTTGCAAACAGCAAGATCTAGGACATTTTCCCTGAAGACTTTATCGGGAAAAGATAATACCTTACCTTAGTGTACTGTTCCCTTAATCCCAGTTCTCTATGTGGCCTATATATTCACACAGGTATATATGTCTCTGTCATGATATTGAATGGCCGATAAGAACCTGGTAATCTCCCCACCCCCTGCTACCAGCCTGTGTGTCACAAAGGGATCGATGACTGAGCCTCTTTATCTGATAACTTCTCGTGACACTGATCATGCACTGAAGCCCGAGTGCTAAAGAGACGGATGTATTGGGATATCGATAAAGGTTCAGGGGAAGTTAATTATTGTTCGTATTTTCAAAATGAAAGTAGGTAGGCTTCACAAAGCTGACAAATTGAGATGATGTGGCTCTGAATCTTTGAGCGATTCTACATCATGATACATTGTATTTGCGATTCAACCCACCCTCAGGAAAAATGTTGTTTTCCCTTAACTCGAATGTGGTTGGATAGCAGTCAATGTTCTGTCTTTGAACTATTTTTGGGAGAGCTACCAATAGGCGTACAGTACACACATATTACGAGACAATTCACTCTCCATGTGAGTCATTTCTCATGTGCTGATCAGTTTTTACAATGGCCAATCCATCAATCAAACGCCCCAATTTTCTCTATGTATTTGACTAGCCAATAATGGAATAATTCACTGCCCAATTATACAGACCATTACTCCAATTTCCTCAGATTCTTACAATGGCCGCTTTCCTTATCCTCTAACCTTAATCACTCTACTTACTTGTCATAAACAATAGCGTTCCTGCTGCAGTCTGCTCTTAAACCTCCCTAGGAGTGAGTGATCCTCGTCATGTCCACGGCCAGGCCTGGTCCAGATAAAAGCGCGCGATAAACCCGAGGCCTCAATCCGCGTGACCCCGCCAGCAGACGACTTTCATCCCGGGGGTCAAGGTCACGTCAATGGGCGAGGGTCAACGGTCAGTAGTCGTCATATCCTCCCACATATCGGCCCAACGAGGGCCTGAACGGGGAAACAATGTTAAGTGGGGGAATCCCACTGCACATTCCCTTTTTGAGAATGTTCTTTGAACTTTCAAGACGATCCTCCTGATAAATCTTGGGGAAGCAGTGGACACGTCGTGACGATTTTAATTTTCGCGATTTTCACGACTGATCATCCCCGCAGTTTAGGGTTTGCTTCCACACAATATTTTAAAACTGCACGGAACCCTTTATAATTTATTATCAGATTTAGTGATAATGGTTATCATTAGGCCCTACGTACCATTATTTCTCTTGATGCGCATATTGTGGGGGTTCTTTGAATTAACAAAAATATACTTTTCCTTAAATTTTAAGCAGCTGCCCCCGTCCCATGCAACATTTCCACCTAAAGAATCAAATGGGAGTTCTGTGAAGCCCAATCCCCATTTCGTCCACGTCTCGTGCGTGCGCCGAGTAAAAGCTTCACGCGAACATTGCGTGTCGTGTAAGTGGTCGGGGGCCGGGAGTGGTGACGAAAACACTCAGCAGGTCCTGGAGTGGGTCTTGGTATGTGACCCTGGAGGCACCAATTATAGGTGAAGTGCCTCAGTCTCCACACACATGTTGTGTCACCTGTGTACCCTCCTGGACACTTGACCTGATCAATTATCCCGTATATCAAACGGATTGTGCTTGGAGCGTTAAAGTACATACGTCCTCTGATGGTGACGGTGATCACCGCTAGCGGGTGCGCAGGTGAACCTGTGACGTCACCTCTCCTGAGGTCATTGAAGATAAGAGAACGAACTATTTAGATAAGGTGTCAGTATGAGGGCCCTAGACCCTTAATTTCGACATGGCGTCATGGCCGTCTTAGGCCTTACTGACATGCGACATGGGAATTTGAAAAATAGTGACATGGGACATAGCTATTTGACAGGGCGACAATGCCTTTTCATAAATTTGACAGGGCGACATTGCTGTTTCTTAAATGTGACGTGCGACATTGGGACCCCCATCAAGGGCCCCAGTATGAATGTGCTGGTGGTCATGTCAGGACTTTTCAACAATTCTGTGTAGACTGATAACGTAAAAAAAGAAAAGATACCTAGGTATATGTAAAAACGCTATTAAGCGACCAAATAACGATGATATACCCCTACTCAAAAGTGATGAGATAAACGAGTTGGAAAGAAAATTATATAATTTTCTTATCTAAGTGGCAAAACGATGCATTATCCCCGAGCTGAACACGAACAAAAAGACCAATCAACTAGTAGAAAAACAACTGTTTCAACAGACATGACACCCTGTAATATGTCACATAATGACCAGAGATAGAGCTACTAGTTGGTACTTACTAAAAAAGGTACCAAAGAACGTTATCATTATGTAAACTGACGCTAAGGTCGGCATACTGATGTTGTTTCTTCGTCCAAATAGAGACGACATGTGTATCTTTAAAGAGCATAGGAAACACAATGCAAAGTATATACGTACATTTTGTGAATGTATCTAACATCTCGCCTAGTGCGTGCTGGTATATTTACATGACTTTTCAGCGCTCATGACGATACACCGGGCTCTCTTTTTTTCTAAAACCCTTCATCGCTTGCATATAATTATACTCTCATACGGTAACACTCAGTCGTCTAGAAGGTTTGGCACAATAGTTATTAATACAAGTTTATTCTGGTCTGAATTGTGAATTGATCGAATTCGGGGAAGCTTAGATTAGGCGTAAGATTCACGAGGGGGGTTATTGGCCGGTGAGCATAGTGAGCATGTTACTTCCACCTTCGAATTCCGTTTTACCAAAGTTCCGCTGTAATCCTTTGCTGTTGGGTTTACACTGATATTTCCCCTGATTTGGGGAAGAATAAGGAAGAGACATCCGTTTGATATATATGAAGCTTTTGGGGGCGGGGAAATAAATTATTGTGCCAATAAACATAATCTAATTAAGCTAAAAATCAAAACTAGAATAAGAGTGGTGACGGTAAAACATGAAGAATGTGGCGGGAAATGACGTAATTAAACATGAATGCACAGGGATGGGTACAAAGGGACGATTAAAAATATAATTCAAAACGGACGCTCCCCTCTGTTATGATTACAGCCCGAACACCTTTTCTTATTAATTCTGTTGAGGAAGTTAATGCTCCCTCTCCGGGGATGGGCCCGAATCAAGGTTGGACCTGAAACTGAAACCATCCCGGGCTATATTAGGAATTATCTGTAGGAAAACCTGTTTCCTTGTCAATTTTTTAGTAGCAATTGGGATTTAAAGAACCTTCAGAAATAAAGCTCTAACCTTGAATTAGCTCTTGAATTCCTTTAATTTAAAGGCACATTGTATAATACGAATACCTTTTTTTATTGCTTTTCAACTCATTTATAGGATGCATGGTCGTTTGCAACGTTTTGGGGGAACAGTTATGAATTACCAACTTGCCGGTAGTCGACTGCATCGCCTCCAAGAACACAGGCACTGTATGTTGCTGTGATAACATTGAAAAGGAAATGGTCGCCACCGGATCTGTATTGAAAAATCACTGGTTTCCTCACTTTTCACAATGATATAATGATAAACTTCACTGCCTTAACGCTTACCTAGATCGGACAAACGACAGGTGGGAGGGGAAGGGTAACCTTCCGCGAAGGACTGGTTATTTATAGTTAGTGTTTTGGAGTGTTAAGGGCGAGGTTTGTTTGATATTTACCGAGCCCCGGCCCAGTTCCCACTGTCGGACCTTGTCACGGCCTCGCAGAAATAAATACTTAATTGTTGTAATTAATGACTCAGGTCTAACTTAGACCTTTCACTCTAGGATTGACTATTAGACCTTTCACTTTACCATGAAATATTCACCTTTCTCATTCACTAAAAGGTTTGAAAACAATTGGAAAAGCTGCGTTTTTTCAAGGTCACTTGGTATAGGATGAAAACTACGTTGTTTTGTACGACCTTAATATCGGAAATAAAACTTGAAATTGAACAGTAAAAAAAGCAAAGAAACAACACAAAACCTTGGTAACGCTCTCCCTTTCAACCCTCCTTAATTTCAGAAATAAAACTTGAAGTTGAACAGAAAAAAAAGGAAAACCCTGGTAACGCTCTCCCTTTCAAACCGTCCGCCATTACTCCCGATGCATGCGAACCGAACATTCCCAATGCATTCCTCCATTACAGCCGCACTTCTTTACGTCAACAATACATCGACCAGCCATCGTGCGATTTCGTTTAGACGGAGCAAAACAATGGCTACAGAGGTCCGAAATAGAAGCCGTTCATGTGGTAGGCAAAATGTCACGGACGTGAACCCCCCACGTACTGGGAGCATCCTTGCTGAGGCACTCGGCTCAGTTTTTCCCCAGCCTGCTTAAAGTTTACCTCATGTAGAAGTCATGGTAAATGATGGTAACTTAAGGTCAGAATCCTAAGAGCATTTGAAGTGAACCTCGGCCGGGAGGGGTGAGCAGGAGGAGTTGAGATCTGGGGTTCAGGGACGTAGGTTGCATGGGCCAATGACAAACTGGGCACGAAGTGAGAATACCAACGACAAACCTGGGATATCACCAGCGTAGTATGACAGTGCATTTTGATGGCTATCATATTTTTCATTAAAGTGAAAAACACGGTGATGTGACAAACATCTGAGAATTTACGTCCCTTATACAGATGTAACTTTCATTTTTTAAATCGGTACATGGGATATGCACTTTTAAGTCTTTAGCATGGTGGTACCGGTGCAACACCCCTACAGTTACAATGCTTTTTGATCAAACTGTTGGATCTGAGAATCAGCATCGGCCAGTTGTACCCTTGGTAAAATACTGACGCCATCCCTTACACATTCAAAAATGAAACGGTATAATTTTCAAGAATCAATGTTATTTTTTCATTTTCATAAAAAAAATGGTTTAAAAGAAAATAGTAAATCGTATATGTTTCTCCCTTGCCATATATAGGAATGTAGGGATTTGTTTGCACCCGCAAACGCCGCTCTGTCAGACTATAAACCCTAACAATGGCTTGACCCGACCAAACTTAACTCATGGGCGGTGGGTCACCCCTTTTTGCAGGCCCCGATATCCAGAAATCCTCCTTGCCGGCGCCCCCGGTATCCTGCCGCTAGGGGTCTCTGTAGGCCTGGTCTGGGGGCAAACAGGATCCTACCCATATTGTTACAATATGACATACCCGTGAGACGATTTTCATAAAGTCACCCGACTCAGTAAAGGGGCCTTTCACATAAATAGCCACCTTTGACCTAGTGGGAGGGGTCGGATTCTACTGTTTGTTTGTTGGGGTAGTGTAATGGCTGGTCAACTACATAGGGTTCTTTGCAGACTGCACAAGGAAACGCTTTTCAGCTTATGGGTGATCGTATCTGTGATATGGATTAGGAGAAACCTGCCACTGGGTGCGATACCCTACTCCTCTTGAAGAGTGCATGGCAAGGGGTCTTTTATGTGCAATGTCTCATAGAAAGGACACAACAAACCCGGTCTATGATGACCCTGTTAGGAGCACATGCAAGGTACTGAATTTGCCGACGGTCAGTGGCGGATGTAGGATTTTGAAAAGGCGAGGAGCATTATTGGAAACCTTTTCTCTTGATCATTTGGCCGTACCCACACAGAAAAATAAAATAAATTCAAGAGAAAAAAAGGAGGTGCGCCCCATCTAAATCCGCAATAATTGATGACCTATCGCTGGGGTGCAGAATCGGCCGTGGAACCGTTCGGAAATCGGCGGGCAACTGACAGATGGTGAGACTTACTACCGACTTACTATCAATGAGTCGTCGTAGTGGGGACGGGGCCAGGCCAGGTACAGAAGCCGAAGGGCACGGTGCGAGGGGTGTTAGACCGTTACCTGGCCGTACCTGTGGAACTTGCTGGAGGACAGACGCACAGGTATAAGCGGGCATTCACTACTTGTGTCCGAAAAGGGGGACGAAAATACATGCAGAATTCTGACCGGGCTTACTCGAAGCTTTTTGGAGTATCCGAAGAAATACCACCAGCCAACTTTTAATACAGGGAAGTTCAAAATCGTGACCCCTGAACAGTCAATGCACTGAATTCTTTGGAATGAAACGACTGCAAAACTAAGGTTGGATGGTCATGGGCTATATCACTTGGATCAGAGTAGGGCAGCTTTAAAAAACAAACAAAAAACTTAACATATGCTTGCGTTCGCACTCTTACATATAATTAAGTCATCGTAGAGTTCTTTTTATTTGAGTGGATGTTTGAAGTGAGGGGAAGACAAACGTCTTTTTGTTGTCATACACGTCTCTTTTGAAAACTGATATGCTGATTTAGATTACAATCGGCTACTGTTTTGCTGTATATTCAATCTTTGAAACTTATAAAAAATATCCCCTTTGCTCTCATACAAAACACGCATGGGTGTTGTCCTAATGGTGACACCGATCAGTCTCTGAACCAGTGTATAATTTGTCAGAAGGCGTCTTGACACATCCTAATATTTCACCAAATAAAATGCTCGACTAAATGATAGATGTCAACCTGATGCATGTCCGCCTGTCAAGCCAGCCCATCAGTAACGCAGTGCAGTAGCCAAAGAAAGTGCCCAAAAAGTGGGCCTTTCCATACATAATAAGGGCGGGGCGTCTTGACTCGGGCAAGGGGCGTTCACGGGACGCTGCAGTCACGGGGGCTGCCTCCGGTCACAGCCACTGCACCTTCAGTCATTTTATTTTTTTCAGTCATTCATTCAGTCTTTCAGTCAGGCTTTTTTTTTTAATTTAAAAAAAATCTTTTAATTTTTTTTAATTTTTTTTTTAGATTTCTATTTATTTACTTTTTACATTAAGATAAAATCTTTAAAGTAAATTTATTGTTACTTTTTGGCTTTTATTATACTTTAAGCCTAGTTATTAAAACTCCAAAGGCGAGTTTTACGTGGCCGACACCTGCCGGGTGGTTCCCTGTCATTGCTCAGGGCGTGGTGCTCAGGGTGATTTATGGCCTTCTTCACACGTCGTTGGTGCATATAAACCGGGGTTAGCAGGCCCTTACATGAAACTACACATCATTCCCTCAGACATTACCATGCATGCAGGCCTACTTTTTAGTTAAACACCCCCGTTGAGCAGAGGTTTACAGCGTAGGGCTGGGACTGTGGCTGCACCTATGTTCTATGCGTTTTTGTTACACCCATGTCATAAAATTTTCTCGTATATATTTTTAGTAACACAACAAATACGAGCTGTTATGGTTTAATAAAACGTCACCAAATTTTGAATGTAATTGCTTGGCCTATATTTTGATATACTTTCTTCGCTCGGGAAATAACATCCAATCATGTTAATATAATTCATGAAATTTATTCAAGGGACAATAATATTAATGGAGATCTTTGGGGAATGCCACAGGTTCACCATTTAGAATAGTTCGCAGGGAAAACTGAAGCTGTACCATCCTTAACATTCCACATTGGCCTCATCCTACCAACTGTGACTGAGGCCAGGGAAACTGGTTTGCCAGTTTTGATAATACATGAGAGTTAATGATTAATAGTATAGTCACTTAAAACTTAGTACACTCTTTATCATTGTAATAAAACTGGTCTCTCGAATATAAATCACGCAGGTGAGGTTTGAAAATAAGTTTCGTCATCATTGCGGTCAAATCGGAAATCATGTGTATGACATTCATAGATATGTTAAGTGTAAATTCTCTAAATGTGGTAAATGATGCAATATATTCAGCTAAGGGCATAGGTTAAGATTTTTTCGGGGGAAATATGTTTCAAACCTAGATGCTATGCCGCAATGTTCTTGATGTGAAAAATCGTGCATCCATGCATATGCTTAATTTATAAATGAGCGGTGTTCCTTGGCAACACGTTCCAATTATATGTATATCTAAAACTGATAAAAGTACTGTTTGGCCTTGGGGTTGAGATGCCCCCCCCCCACCCCCTTATAGAACATTAAAATTGTGTGTTTTAATGTAATATTTTGCTAGAAAGACATAGTTGATTTTGTATTTAAATGACGCGCACCCCTTTTCGAAATCAAAGGTTCTCCGCCGAGAGTTAAGACCAAACTTTTCAAAAATATTGTTTTACTGAACCGTAAATTGCGTGTGGAAACGCGGTCTTTCATTTTGATGCGCATATTGGGTGTCCTTATATTCTATTTATTTAATTTTCCTGCCGTGTGTAAATGACACATAGAAATGGTGAGACGTAATAAAAGTCCTTTTATCTTTTACTAGGATCCGATATGCATACGTGCACATACTTGGTGCAACCTTCGGTGTATCATAACGTGATCTTGGCAATTTGGCTCATATGACAGCAATATTTCGAGCCAATTCGCTGGCGTATTTAACATATGACAAGGCTGGTTCATAGCCATAAAAGTGTCAATTATAGCACGGGTCCTTTTCACTGCTAAAGGTGAAACCACCCCCCAATAGTCATCAAAAATAGAGGGAAAACGTGATTTGGTACAAACTAAATTCATGATATATACAGTACATGTATATGGCTAAAGGTGCGAACGAGCGAGCAAGCGCACATGTTTAACATCCGAGAGGGCAGTAATAATGTATGAACAGTTCGTTGTAATTCCTCAAAATTATTAAAGACGGATATAGCAATTTTCGCGTAAAAGAATAATGGAAATATATACACGTTGAAAAAAAACCTAAATTGGTTCAAATTAACTGACGCAGAAATCTATTTCTCCATAATCTGAAATTGTCGCCACTTAAAAGAACAGTAACACCAGTTAGACTGAGTGCAACTTAACTTATTTTGCATACAAATAAACTAACATATCAAACATCAATTTTGAATGGTGACTTTCTAGAATATTTGCAGAAAAATGGGATTTCTGAAATTCCCTGATAGTTGGTAACCCTGATGGAATTACCAAGAGCAATGAATAAATACTAATTATAATATCGTTTTTCAATGAGTATTTGGCAGTTTCATGCATGTATTTAATTAATCATAATACATGAGCTCAATCCATGTCAAACAATAATGCATGATTAACTTCCCACTGTTTTATGATTACTATTCTTCCTAAACGTCGTTAATCCAGTCTCTGGGTGATTATCGAATAATTAACTGATCCTAAAGGCTTTATTCAACATACCAACTTTGATGCCGGCGTTCTGTATTTTCTCAAGAAACATGGCGCGAAACCATACATCTTTTATATCATTCGAAAGGAAATCATTTATAATTTCTAATGATATATAATTTGTCGATACTTCACTATTCTTTCCCTTGCTTGTTCCTAAAATCGGTAACAAAATTGGCCTGTGGAATATAGGCTTACAGGTGCTAATCTTTAAGGTTAGGGTGATATTTATGAAGCATGCAATTAACAATCCACAGTTAGGCGTACACGTGCAATATACATGTCCTAAGTATATACAAGAAATCATATCGCTCCATCACTGCATAATTATGGCAAATACTACCTTTCGGGCTGTCGGCAATACTAGGGTGTCAACAGCGTGACAAGTATTTTCTCGAAAACAACACGGCGGGCCTAGCCCAAGTTAGAGGGGGTAGGCGTGTGCATGCACGCACGCGTGTGCATCTTCCCGTGTTTTGATTTTAAAGTGACAAGTATTTTAAGTGCATTCAAAGGAGAAATTCCTACAAAAATACATTCATCAATGAATCCTTAGTTTTCTCCCGAGTTTTCTCCATAAAATAGCAGTTTATCTCCAATAAAATAGAAAACAAACACAAACCACATCCACAATCCGGCGCACCCCCAGACTCAGTGAACCTTACAGTGAAGGGTAGGCCTAAAAGATGGCGTCCCGTATGTATTTGAGAAGCCATGACAGGAGAAAATTCTTAAACCGGTATATTATTAGTCAAAATATCTCATAAATGAAGTGCATTTACCTTAAGGGAAGAGGCTGGGGTACTCTGTCCGGGCGTGGGGCGTAGGCAGGGACTGACAGGCATGGCATACTATCTCTACTACCATACTTGGACTGACTCTGGGCCCGACATTTTATACCCCACGGGGGGTGAAGCCGGGAAGTTTTAATTATGTAAACAGTGAAAAGGGCTTGGCTGCATGGACGACAAATTAAAGGAAGTCGAGATTATTTTAATGAGAGTAAATTCAAATATAGGTTCTATGGACACGGTTAGTGTTTTTCTTTGATATTGATGCGCTTGTAAATTTTGATTGGTCGGTTCATCTATGGATTAATTTTGCTTATGATGTCCTGGAATGTTCTTTAATTTTCCATATCCATAAACAGATTCACGACTGTCTGGGTCAAGTACAAAATCTTAAAAGAAGCGCGGGGGGTTGCCATTAAAAAAAAAAGAAAAAAGAAAATCTGCTAATCAATTTAAAGTCTAAGAGCTAGGGGACAATCCTTAGAATGGAACTTTTTCCATTATTGATAAAAGAACTGGTTGCCGTAGGACAATTCACTACCTCTGCGAGTTTCTGCCCTGCAATGAAACCTATCCCATAAACAAAGTACACGAAACCCAATTAATGAAGCAAATTTGTACAAAGTCTGAGCTGCTCGTTGAGAAGCTCATTACATTTTTCAATGAAAGGTTTTTGTCTTACTTGTGATAAAGCCTGAAACTTGTATGGCAGGCAGCAGGCTTCCTACGAAGCCCTTCTGGTAAGATCAAAGTCTTCCCTCTCCCCCTCAGTGTAAACAATGAGCCGTCCCCTACCTGCCCGGCCACGGGAGCTGAAGGTGGGGGCGGGAGGCGGCAAGCGATCCCCTAGTATAGTAGCGGCGGGGCGGGGGTGAATCGGGCAGGTGTCAGCGTCGTGACATTGGGTGACTCATCCGCCTAAACTTGTTAGTAAAAAGGCCAGTAGCCGTCACACATGGCCATTATAAGGCCTCCCCTTTCCCCTGTTGACTTGGGGCGGACGCAGTGCGCGCCAACACTTCACGCCGGGACCCAGCGCCCCGCGCCAAAGTCGCCAAATGTCGTCTGCCTTTTCCCCGCCCAATTTCCCTGGAGCCCCTATCTGTTTGATAACACACCACGCTACGTTAGGCAGGATATCAACTTTAGGGGGACCTTTTTTTACATCAGAAAGTCTCGTATAGCAAGGAAAATTGACGGTTAAAAATTTAACAATAAGATATTTGACCAAAATTTTACAAATGCCTAGCCCTCAGAAAACGTTACTTTCAGAAATGACCTATAATCAAATCAATGCACGCATTCCCAAAATAGTATCTATCTAATTCTTTACTCTATATTCATTGACTAAATTACCAGGAATTTGTTTGCAAATAGAAATGAAATACAATTTCAATAAGAAAAGAGCGACTATCCATAGCGTCGTTTTGGGCGTTGGACATCCACTGGGGGCGTGTATACTTTGGTGAATGTTTTTTCCTGGCTCTTTATCTCAAGTTTTTTTTCAGTATTTGTGGAAATGTTTTTCTCCCCAAAATAAAGGTGGACCACCTTACTATATAGGACCTGGCGTGTGGAGGGCGAGGCTGAAGGTGACTGCTTCACAGAATGAATAGTCGCCGCGCTCTTAGAAAAAAGCCGAACAAATACACCTACACACCTGACAATATGGCGCTCTGCTTCCATGAATCTTCATTTAACGTACGCTATAAACAACACTCCGAATCCTTTCATCTCGGTTTGCCAAAGAGCTCTCACTAACAAAGGGTCTAATGCCAAGAACAGAAATAGGGCCTATTTTAGGAAAATTAACAACTTTCCTAAGATCGCCAAAAAAAAAGTGAATAAATTAATAAATAAACAATACGTAAACATACATGTTTATATACTCACATCTCCTTATATAACATATGGAGAATGTCACATTATAAATACCTGATTGCTTATTTATAACGAAAAAGTAATTAGCTCCGCACCAGAGGCCAAATACAGACATCCACATATATCTTAATTAAATACATCAAACCAAAATGTTTACATCTAGGCCTACATCCAACAAAAACACAAGAACTTGAAGAAGCCAGAGACGTACTGTTATACATTAACCTAATTAAACATTTTTCATATACAACATAGTATTAGTAACTGGTGGGTGGAGGTTAAACACGCCAGGTAAATTAATCGAGCTATTAAAATGCCATCAGTCCTCTGGCCGTCACACTATACATGACATCTCTCGGCGTGATCCCTGGCGACCCCTGACACACACGCCCCAGTAGGTACGAGTCAAATTAGAAAGAAGCCTCGCCAACCGTGGAGGATATCGCCCATTAGGCGGGGTTTGTAATTATCACCCGGTACGCCGACCCGCGGTGACTGTCTCCTGGCACGGCCACAGGGGGGCGTGACCGTCGGGCTTGGCTTGTTGGCCGTGACGATCTATGAGTTCGTTTGGATCCGCGCGGCGCTATCTACCTATCCACCGTGCCGGCTATTTCTTAGAATATTTTCAGAATATTGTTGGCGAGCCGGAGCACCCAAATCGAACGGTGGGTAAGTCGAGGCGGGCCACGCTCCCTGAGACGCGGGGCAGACCCGGGAGTTGGGTGGAGTACGTTTTGTAGTTTTTTGTACCCTATTTTTTAAAAATTGTGTGCCTACGGGGGTTGGGGGGGGGGGGGGGCAGAGAGGGGAGTGTAGGGGGAGAGGTTAGGGGGATCAACCGTCTCACAAAAGGGAGCACGGCTAGGCACGGAGAGCGGAACGATCACTTGGTGTTCTCTGAGGGGTGGAGACAAGCTTCTATAGAAGGTGGGCTGGATCTTAACACACACACACACACCCCACCTTGGGCTAGCGTACGCATATGATTACTGCAGGCAAGTATGCACATTCAAAAAATCAAACCCGATCCATCCCGTTATTGAGTACAGTGCGTGCTAATTTCAGGATCTATAGAAAGCTCTTTCCCCAAGAAATTGTGGACAAAGTTTCTTTGAAATTTGGCATGACACTTGACAGATCTTTGGGCGTTGATGGTTTGCATTAACTTGATACAACAGACATAAACCTACTTGGAAGAGCACATGTATGTGTAAGTGGTTAGTTAATAATAATAATTTTAAAAAAACACTAAAAAAAACGTCAAATAGAAATATGGTCGGTAAACTACTGCCCATGCAGTACTACATACATTGTTCTAGTTTCCGATTCCTTCTGAGTAAAGAAACTTGATTCTACAGAATCAAAGATAAAACACCCCGAACACAGTCAAGAATCACCCACAGCATTGCTCTCACTTCTAGGACTGGCCAACGCACTGATAACATGTCCACTTAACATAGATGCAACATTGATAACAATTCCACTAATCATGTCTGGAACCTAGGAATATATTTTTCACTATATATATAGGTGTTTTGACTTCAAGGTATATGCAACAAAAAATAGATCTACTTGCCCATATTTTTCTGAATGCAGTCGGCGGTTCCCCGAATATCTGTGCAGCTGCAGCCCACGTATAATCGGTTCTAGTATACGCGTGGGTTGTGGACGAGGGAGGACTCTCTGTCTAATGTGTCTTCTGGGGAGGTAGGGATGGTGTCAGGAGGAGGACCAGGTACTCAGGTATAGGTCTAGGGGCTGGAGGTGGGGGTGGGGGTGTCAGTCTGGGCACTTGGCTCGCTCTCAGCCCAGCCTCTGGCCGCAGTCACGACGATATGGAGGCCACACCCACACCCCACTTACCGCCACCATTATCTCTCCCCAGTAACATGTAATTGATGCTATTTTTTACCGGCCCTGTCATTTCCTGGTTAGCTCGTGAAGGAAACCGGCTGCCAATTAGACTTTCACTTATTGAAAAGAAAAGAAAAAAATGCCCAGGTTAATGGTCTGGGTAATTGTTCAAAGGTACAACCAAGATGACATAACTGGTAAGCATCACGTCAATCACCTGGGGGTATTATGTTGTATGTTATGTACCTGGTGACACTTGGGGTATGCAATTAACAGTGCACATTCAAAGAAATAATTATTAAATAGATTGTCCACAATCATGTTTAGCTTGTTTATCATGTCACCTGTAGGCCTACATCCTAATATTTATAAAGAGTGCTATATGCACCTGCGCTATACGATTAATCAGTATATCTAAAAGAATATGAATAGATGATATCTCCATATGTTTTTTTCCACTAGTTACAGACTTTTAATTAGAAATATTATTCATACATGAAACCGTTTCATGTTTGTGTGCCCTTCATGCCTGACGGTACCTGTCAAATTCATAAACCATGTCCGTTTCACCTATGGCCCTCTTTTTAATGAGGACCATAGACAACGCCCTTATAATTATTTCCAGAGGTTGCCCTCAAGTTTAAACTCAATTTATGCAACACGTCCACACTGACATAGATCTATAGACTTTGGGTAAGTTAAAAGAAATTTACAGTTATAGACCTATTATCACTGTTTGGAAAACGAATTTCTGTTTTTCTGTTATTACTGTGCTGTAATAAATAATTGTCATAATTCAATGAAACAATGTTTTATAATCCAGATTGAAAAAAAAAATCCATGTGAATTTACCAGGGTGTGGCCTCAGGTTATTCTGAAGGAAATTAATATATTCGATATATGAAATTTGTAATTGGAAAAAAATTCCTGTTTTTAGAATCCAGATTTAAAATAGCAAGATTGGAGAGAACATAGTTTTATCAAAACAAACACCCGGGATCACGGGATGACGGGGAATTTTATTTTGAGCCATAGTAAGACGGCTAGTTTCTGGGATGTAGATGGGGGTGACTCCGGTGTCGCCGTGTCAAAATAGAAGTTATCTCTATCACATGTCATTGCCACTAGTTAAGATCCATGTCCCATGTCCCATGTTGATTTTTAGAATTTCTCATGTCCTTATATTTTAACCTCATACCCATTTCCCTGAGCCTCAAACTGTTGTCAAATTTTAGAAACTACCATGTCGCCCTGTCGATATTAAGCGTCCACACCATAATTTCAGATCATTTGGGGGGATCGGGCTGGGGTTGGGTGAGGATGGATAATTATTGCATGGTGGCCGTCTTACGTTTTTTGTAAAGGAAGTTCAATTAAAATTAATTCGGCCAGCAACCAAAATGGCGGCGGTGTCCATGGTGACGGCCAGGTCAGCTGACAATCCGGTGACGTCCGTCTGGCCAGAGCTTCCGCCCCCCGTCGGACACTCACCCATCCCCCCTCTCTCCCCCCTCAGAGAGGAAAAATCAAGGAGCTAAATTTACACACACGCTGTATTCGTGGCTCGCAGCAGCACAGATCGGGACGCAATGTTTGAATGTGGCTGCACTAAAAATAGAAAATCTTAGTATTTATTTTCTTGTTTGTCTTTTTTTTTTTTCCAGGACGGGAGCACTTTGAGAGGTAAACAAAGCTACGGGAATATCTTTGGAATTTAAATGCCAAAAATTCTACTTGGCATTTCAATGTACTGGGATTGAAATTATTAAAAAAATGTTTACATGTAGAGAATTAACTGGTATGAATCACTAAGTATATCAAGGAGAAACGTCATTACGTTATCAATTATCTAGCAAGAAATACGCAATAAACGTTAAACAAACAAATTATAAATGACTCATGTATTGATGTGAAACTGAAGGTAATTATTCAGATAGGTTTCATTATTTAGTTAATTATCTAGACATGTATCAGTTAAGAGTAAACCTGGTAAATATACATTTCTGAACAGGTATCTCCTCTGGGGCATTTTTTCACGCTCTTCTTGTTATAAGTGTTACAGGCTCCAGCTGTTTTTTGCCCCCCCGACCAGGCCTATTAATCTTATGGTGTGACCGGGCGGCCCGGCGCACACACGGGGTGAACGCCTCAGTCGTAAAACCGTCTGGTGACGGGTGCGGCACACGGGGGTGGGCCGCACCAATACAGAAGGTTTTTTTTGTTGGGGGTAGGGGCCGGTGTGCTGAGGTTGAGGTTCAGGATATTATTCAACTTGGGATTTGGAGATTTTATGTACTAAGAGTACACATGTATATTTCATATGACGCTGGGTTTTCACGGAATTACTAATTTTTTTTTGTGACTTTATTCAAGGAATTTATGGAAAATATTTTATTATTTAAACATGGTTAATCTATATTTTAGATTAGTTTTACCATAGTTTGTCGCATACCAGTTTAGATAGGGCCAAAGCAATGCTAATCGAAAATACGTAAATTGTTGCGACTGTTTCTTCTTGGGGCGTCTTAGTCATACATTTGAAGCACCCGCCTTCGCTAGAGGCTTAGAACATACTTTTCGTTTTGTAAATTTGTCGGTATCTCTTCTTAACTCCATAAAAATGACGTCCACTACTGCTTTTTATGTCAGTCTCATTCGATAAAAGTACTTATTAGTAGTTTCTAATGCATTGGGACATATTTCACATTATTTTCTGAGTGCTTTAAACTGACAATCATTTTCGAGTGAATTCCTTCTAGGGAAAGAAAAACGTTTTCGAGCTATCTTTCGATTATAAATACATTAACAGAAATCCTAACCTGAACCATCAGACTGTAGAAGAAGAAAACACATCTATAATCATTCCAACAATCTGTATTTTATTGAAGGAAACGCCCAATAGGAGATACAGCCAATATGTAAGCAGAGCGTTTACCTTTTGACCGACCCATTTTGACTTTGTTGGTACTCGTTATAAAATACAGTGAATACTGGCTATTTAACCGGTCTAGATCTTCTTTGTGTATTCTAACGGTACGTGGTTTCTGAACACGAACACTGTTTGCACCTGGTAGTCGTGGTCAGATCATGTCACGCCCTCCTCTGCCCACGCACCTGAAACAGCCACTGCTAAGACATTTGCGCTTCTGTTTAACTCAATGTCGTATGCTTTTTCGCGCCAAATCTTCCCCGGCCTATATCTTCCATTATGATGATTTTTTCGCATAGAATATTTGAGAAGACCTTTGCGTGAGTTAGTGCAATAATCCACGAGGTTTAATTTTTTTTATCTGGGATGTATGTTTTGATGTTTCTTGGTTATCAGATGCTATGTCATGCCAAACATGGGAAGTGTTAAAACAAGAAATCTCCGCCGTGGAAAGCAGATGAACAGGCACGGAGCGTCACGAGTAAACAGCGAGAATCTGTTGGTTTTGCGTTTTTCTCCCTTTTAGCTTTCATTGGTTCTGCTTAGATTTTTACTCTTTCTTAATAATGCCGTGTATCCCTGGCATTCGCCTCCCATCGCGAATCGTCATTTCCTGTGCAATGTTGTACAGGTACTGGGAGCACAAAGAGTTTATTTATTGCATATCATATACCTGTTTTGTCATTGAGGACTCATAGGTATGTCCTTGAACACATATATGTTGTGTCAACTATGTTAATTATCGCATTATTCTACATATCAATTTAACGTAGACATAATAGTTGCAGTATATATGTACAGTGAAGAAACTAATTATGACTACTTATTGACGTTTATCAACTGAGGACTGTCATTAAAGTCCAATAAAAATCAAACAAAGGTGCTAGATCATGAGACTGACTCAAACACCACGCTAAACCGTTCAGGTATAATCGATAGGGACATAATATGATCATCGTTAACATAGCATAGGTGTGATAATTTGTCTACCTGTCCGACCACAATTTATTTTGACGTTCTTCAAACTTTTACAAAGTGAACATGAAACCCAAACGGGTTATTACTTATAACTTTAAGGCTTCAACTTCAAGGCACGTTCCAAAGAGTACAGGTGACCTTTAATTGCAAGTTGGCAACCTACAGCAATTAGCGAAAATATCTCGTGTATGAAAATAACAAAAACTCGCGTCATAATAACATGTCAACGCCTAGGAAAGGCTAGGCGTTTCTCTTTTGGAGTAGTAAGCCTAGTAATTAGAGCGAGACCAGACTCCCAAAATGTGTCGCCCCACCCATGATCTTTATGAGATATCTCCTCGCACCCTTAGAGCCAAAAACTACCCTACCTGAACAGCAGGTCCCTGACAGTCGGAAGAAGTCGCGATGTGTCGCACAATAGAGAGTATTCAACTCTAAACGGTCTCAAAAACCTCGACATATAGAATCATAATGCCGCTGGTCCTCCTAACTTAACCTGTTTGCTGGAGAAGGAGGCAGTTTGGATACAGGCCTAACGGTCGGTGATATAACTCTTAACTTATGTATTACGGCATCATGTCATGTTCGCTCTCCCCAAACATAACTACTACGCTTGTCATGTACGTAACAGATTTCATCAATCATGCCCCATCCCCCGTGGCAATATAATTGATGCAAAAACCAGTTTTAGCAGATTACAGATGCGCAGTACGTATTAGAATTATTACACTATAAATCTATACCTGTTTTTCCTTGCCTGATCTCATGTTGTACAGCAATTACGCACATAACTTTTGTTCAACAGCCTGTTTTTGTCTTTTCCGATCAAATGTCATTTAGATTTTAAATAAAATATTCAGAGTCAGTGGCCGGTGACCTTTTGGCAAATATTCCAGTATCAGGTATGAGGATTTTTTAATCAGAAAACAACGAGCTCTGGATCCTGCTTCGACTTACACCGAGCTCTGTGTTTAGAATATCATGCCTTAAAAGAAGAAGATAGTCGCACCTAATTATCTTAAATACCTTATTAAATACTCGGACCTTATAAGTGGCATCTTCTAATGCATGTCCACATTCGGCATTACGAGAATGGATGTTTTTTCGCCTCTGTCAAATGAAATTTGGCACTTTAGTCTTAGATATGAATGGCCGCCTAGCTCACTAGTACCTCAAATACAGGAAAGTGATAACGCGAATGGCCAATCTGAGGGGCTAAACGCGTTAAAATAACAATTTTCAAGCTTCCGAGTATTTCAAAATTTGAAATTATTCTAACATTCTTGTATTTTGAAGAAAATGCCCGGCACGCGAGTCTTTTTCTTTTTTTGACTGAAAATTTTCTTTTTCTTTTTTTCACGAATGATTATCATCATGATTTCATTTTTTTAATGTTTTTGTGGCTCAATTACATTCAATATCAATAAGAGGGTTTGTCGCTGAATTTTATACCAATAGTAAGACTTTAATGAAAGGTGAGTCTTGATATATATCTAAACAATTGCTAAGGGACTATCATTACCGTAGACAAATTGACTGTACTTCTTGGACGTATAAATAATCATCAGTCCGCTTATCATTTTGTTCTAAATTAATATATATGGACACCTGATTCAAAATCGGAAGTGATCTCCCATAAAAGGATCAAGTACAACACGTGACAGGAAGTAATACTACTCTTTTAACATCCCCGGCCAATCGAAATAATCATATTCCAAAAAATAAAGCCACATAACAAGAAACTTCGATTTAATGAATGAATCAGATAAGCTTTGGCGGACGGAAACTGTCAGGGGCAGGCAAAAAAAGATCTGATGCGGCTCGAGCTAATCGCAGACGGATACACTAATATCTATGCTCTAGTATTTCCAGCCAGCACAAAATAGACACTGGTTTTGTCATCGGCTCAACAAAGTTTTAAATTTTCGTCATTGTGACCGAAATAGTAAGCGGTGAGTGGGAGAGGCCTAAATTTAGGCGCCCGCCTGGCCGCTTTGATGCCATAAAAATCACAGACTCAAGAAAAGTGGTGGCTTTTAATTAAGCCGTAGTGGGAGTTAGTTACAAAATTTCCCCCCTGCCCAGCCTCATTACGGACCCACTAATTACCTGGCCGCCTCGCGCCGCCTGGAGGAGCCGCTCGCCGCCCAAGTTTGAATCTGATAGATAAGCAGAATCTGCTCTGCCCCTCACAATCTTGAGGTACCCACAGAGCGAGCCACGCATACCCCGAGACCTAAGATGGCTTCTCCGCCAGCTACAGCCACTCAAGTGGCGTAAAACCAACGTCAATCCCCGCCAAAATTACTGCACTTTTTTCATTCTTATTATCTTTTTTTCACCCTTTAAAGTTAAATGAAATAACTCAGAATTACACTGAGCACTCAGTAATCCTACTCAGCAGCCCTAAACCCTAATCCTCTCCGTTTTATTAAGGTGATCATTTAAAAGTTATTATTTCCTCACCCCGCCACAGGCTTATTGTGGGGACTTCAAAGGAATACCACCACACCAAACAAAAGTTCTTGATGAGCCAATCGCGTCTTAACTTTGTTGCGGCGGCGTTTCCTGCGTCAGGTGAGACCCTGTCCCTCTCACCGCCTCCGTGCACTAACTCAGCCAATCTGAAATTCCTCAGGACCATCCCAAACTCCCCTAGTCTATCTTCTCCACTTCGTCAGTGGCCAGAAAGACATGGCCACGTCTCTGGATCAAAGCCGAGCATTCATATGACATCCGGACGGAACTTGGCAGAAAAACACTAACAACAAGGAAATAAAACAATTATCCGCACTTCGAACCATCCTGGTTTTGTTAGTTAATGAAACCCAACAGTTCGGTCCGATGTGGTCGGTAAACAAGACCACAAAAAGGTTTTTCTTTTTGTTCTTATTAATCAGGTGTCCACTGCCCAGTTCAATGACTTTTAGCTTAAGCATCACTTTTTTTTACCCGGGAAGAATTTGGAGTTAACCAGAGGAAATGACTGGCAATATCTGACCTCATTTACAATAAAAGATGAAGGATTTTGACTAAGTCCACAATTAAGAAATGCGGTTCATCGACCGCGCCAGAATGACCAGCACACTCTGAAGAACCGTGGACGCCCCGTAATATTGCCTTTCAATCAGCCTCTAAATCTGCTGAATTATCAGAAATGCAAAAAATAATTACAAGTCGAAAACAATACATGTGCTTCCTGTCAGGCCTAATTTTATGGACTAGCGTTTTTATCAAGGCTCTTTTTGTAGAATCAGATATCCTCTATTAACCTATTGGCGCCAAAGTGTGCCACTTGAGTGTGATATTTCCGGTGGCAGTGTGATTGCTGCGATAATTAAGGCTCGGCGCCCGGTTTAAATGTGGCTAATTGAGATGTCTTCAGTTCTTCAAACCATCCCAGACTTGAGTCAGCACACTGCCGGCCGGCCTCTAGAGCTCTTTGCATCCTACACAAAACCTCAACAGACAGGAAACATCCTATCCATAACTCACTTTCCATTGATTTTGATTTCTTACGTATATATTGAAATCAATGGAAAGCATGCGTTTAAAAATAAACATGGCATTGAATTGCTATAGGCTTTTCTGCTCACTAATTTAACAGAAACAGTTGTTTTAAAGGCAGTACAAGTACATTAGATTGGTTATAGTTGGCTCTAATCAAGAAATAGTAGAGGGACCTTAATCTCGATCTTATTTTCCAGTTATTGTTTTACCTAACTGTATTACAACTACCACAAGTTCGCAACAAACAGGGCCCATGTTTTCATAACTAATATGGCTAATCAGGGAAATTTTGATTAGGGCCTCAAGATCAGCAATTTTGTCTTTTACCAAAATTGATGGTATTATTGCAAAATAGTATCACAGGGGGATACTCAGATGTAAAATTGATTCACGATAGACAGAATCTCTAAACGTGAGACACTGATCAAGATTTCCCTGGTCAGTCAAATTAGTTACGAAAATATGGGCCCAGGGGTTAATATATTCGGTTTACTAGGGAATCAACCGACTTGAACTCAGATCATACAGGGAAGAATAACTTGAATGATGGTAACATAGTTCTAGCACAGATCTACCATTTCCTAATTTTGCTCAAGGCAAAGAGTGAATTGTAACAGCTTCAACGTTAACCTTCCAATGAAAAAGCTAACATTCAGTATCAGTGATTTACTCTGGCAATCTGCGAATTTACGGTTTTCAGAAACGGGACGAAATTAATAAAAATGAATGACTACCTTTCAAAGCAGATGAGTACCATCTCATTTATCAGGATTTATTAGGAAAAGGCAGAAGCAAGCCTCTCCTTTCCCTACCCCCACCAATACTATAACATATTGAAATATAGATTTTGTTGTTGTGTGTGCGTGGGGGGGGGGGGGGGGTATCTTGAATTAGGAGGTTCTGTATAAGATTGCTAGATACCACAGCTTTTTGTACTTTGCCACCATTTTGAACTATTATATACCTCTCAAATAAACATAACAGCAGCTGCCATTTAAACATGATTTCAATCAAAACAAATATAAAATTCACATCACAGATCTGTCGTTGAAACCAATAGGAAAAATTATTACATGTTTTTTATTTCTATCCCACCTACAGACTACAGACTGTTTCAATTTAACAGAACAGCAGTACCATTGCACCAAGACATTGGTAGATCTAAGTAATATGTGCACTGTGATATTCTGATATGATTTACATAGATCTAACTATAATTTGTAAGGTGTGAGCCTATCAACAACCTAGGCCCTACATAATTTTTATCAAAGAATGACGCGGACAGACCCTCCAAGAATTCAATAGGTAGATGTATGTCGTTTGTTTACAAAAGCTCTACATCTATAACTTACGATACAAGCTAGAAGCAACGTCAAATCGAGATGACATAGCTATAGCTGGATCAAAATCCAAAGCTACTATATGTTGCCAGTCATTGAAACGGATAAGACCTATTGAAAAAGGGATGGTCTAGATCTACTGACTACAGATCCATAGTCAGGCTAGGAAAAATCGTCCAATATTCTGGTCGTCAGAGGACGACCAGAAATGGAAATCTGGTCGTCCACATATAGTTATAGGTCGTCCTTATCAATGGGAAAAGTTATAATTAGCTATCAACATGAGCAAAGGGTTGATTTTTTAATGAGAAAACATCAATAGTTTCCACAGAATATCTGGTCGTCAGGAGGACGACCAGATATAATTTTCTGGTTGTCCACACCAGTTTTCTGGTCGTCGAGGACACGCGGACACGCAGATTTTCCTAGCCTGATAGTACATCTAAATCTTATAAAAAGGTATTAGGTCAAAATCTAGATCCATTAGACGATCTTAAAAACAATGTAGATCTATTCTAAACTGGAGCCCTGTGTAGGACCATCAGTCATACTGAGATTTACTGCAAACAAATCTCAACCTGCCATGTAGATCTACATCTAGTCAGGCACCAGGGGAATTCGCTCACTTCTTTCAACGTTTGAAGTTGAGGACAACATATACATGTATGTATAGGCTTTTCGAACGCAACCTTCTGCTGTCACGAATGGCACGACCTGTCCGTACAATTATAGCCTTGGCCGTCGGGGTCGTATTGAGGACGGCGGTCAATATATACGACTTGGGCCGGGGCCAAAGCCAACGACGGCCGTTGACAGCCACTCAGCTGTCACCCGCCGCTTCCGTCAGGGTATCAGTTTACAACTAATACATGTACGAATCACATGATGTATGAAGTCCTGAGAAATAGCCCAGTACAGGTACCTAAAGTCTAACTCTATGACTACGGATGTTTATCCTAAGCTGTAAGTTGTGGGCAGGATCTAACAAACGTCAGCAGCCTGTCACTTTCTCAGTTTGAGAGAGAAAGCTTGAGATAGAGCTGTCAAGTTTACGATATTCATATTATATCGTTTAGCTCTAAGGGTGTTGAAGGCTGAAACCAGGAATTATTCCCTATAATGTCAAATGAATGAAAATGACACTGTGCTCATTCAATATGGACCGAAACCCAGTAACACAAGACCAAACTGTTGGTTCATTGCTATGTTTACTTGACCCAACAGCAAAGGTCACTTGACAATAACACCGTCAAAACAGCTTGATCGGGCTTCAACGAAGTCGGCTGAGGTCGACACTGCTCACATCGTTCAAACAATCCACCCCTTCCCAACCATTTCCCATCATAGAAGAGTCAACACAGGGCCCGGGAGTGGCAGCAACTTGCTGAGTCGGGGGGAAGGCGAGATGGGATCGGCTTCTGCGAAAGGGATGCTCGGCCGAGACAAGTGGAAAACTCACTTACCGCGATTTCATCTTGGTCGTTGCCATTTTTCACCTTTCCTTGCGCTTTAGCCCCGTTACTGCTTGGTGTCTCCTCACTCATACTATCAGCATTGCTGATCGTTTGGAGCTGTCATCATGAACTACGCCAGAATTCCCTCACCAAAGCTCCGACATATCGAGCGTCATTCACCAACCGGAAGCCATATTGGCTGCTCTGTTCCCGACCTGGTGTCGGAGAGAACTGCTCTCTTCGTGACGGCCGCCTCCGTTACGCGGCGCTGAGGCCAGGCGCTCAGAGGAGCTCCTTCTAACAAGTGAACTAACCCAGTCTACGCAGTCGGTCCTCTATTGAACAATGGCGTTACATGAAGATAATATTAATATAGCGATTTTCTGTTGTTGGATACACAGGCCAAGTTGATTGATCATTTGGGAAATTAAAGATAGTGCCACGCCCCCTTCATGATTCAGGGATCTTACTATCTACTTAAAAGGTCAGGGTCAGTAAAAAAAAAGAAAAAAGTTTTACTTTCGAAATACTTTATTTGAAGTGTGGATTCAGCTAAATAATGATGAAATTCTTTTTGAGATGTTAGGAAAAGGTCTGAAATCCAATCAGGATATCCTCAGGGCGGATCCAGTGCCAGTGCTCGGGGAGGGCAAATCCTGACTCCCCCCCCCCCCCCCTTATACAAATGAAAAATAAAAACACTACATTTACACAGATCTTCCAATTTTAAGATGCCGAAATTTTGTTTCTTGGGTCTAGAGGTGGTGGGGATGGGGAGAATTGCCCCATTTGTCCACCACCCCGCCCACCCCCACCCTCATCCCCCATGTATTCGGGCAAATATGAAACTGGCTTTGTTTGTTGGGGTAGTTTAACGTCCGGCCAGCCCTCATGGGTTCTTTCCAGACTGAAGGAAACTGGCGAATGGGTTAATTGATGCGATTTATCGTTACTGAATGAAAATACAATTCACCTCAGGTTTGGAAATGCCGCAATTTTATTGACCGACAGCTCCAACTAAATCACGCTCACTTGACTATAGAATAGTACTTTTTCAACAGTGTAAGCACATTTGACATAAAAAGAAAAGATCTATTACAACAATGATAAAATGGTACTTAGATCAAGTCCATTTACTCAACAACTAAACTGGCCAGAAATTCATTCCTAAAGGGTGTATAGGAATAGTTTCTATAACCCAGAGACACCATTCTTCAGACATTAACAATACAGAATTCTGTGAACTCATCTTTCCTTACTCAAAAGCACCCTTTAGTACACAAGAGTCCATATTATTTTTGTAGTTGATTGGGCTAATTGGTCACTAATCCGTGTTTTATTATTAGCGTCTCCATAATTAATCATTTTGTTTGTAAAAAGAGTATTATACCAATCTCTCTCTAATGCTTTGATTTTTTTTGCAATAATATCTCTGTTCTTAAGCCAGACGGATTTCTTAGTTTGGAGACACTGATAATAAAACATATATTAGTAACCGATAATCCTAATTAATAATGGAACATTTTACTTAAATGCTATCGACTTGTCTGAAATGCAATGCAATGCCTATCCCGACGCTCCTTCTCAAAATTTTGGAAAACAAATTGTAAAGCAACCAGTCCAAAAATTCAAAAAAGAGAAAGGAAAATTGCCTCTCTGGTTAAATGTCTGACAGATAACGTCAAACATTAGAAAGGAAATCAGTAACTCTGCCTTAACCTAACAAAACATAGCTGATGAATTGACAATCACAGACTGTTCAACTTCCCAGTCCGTACATGATGGGGGTTTCTTCCAAGTGTCTGTATTTGACATCCATCGCAATTTTTGTTTTTGACATGGACACATTTTCATAAAGTTTCCACGATTAAAAAAACTCATATTTCCTGTAAGGAAAAGGATATTCAACAACAAACAAACAGAGAGATATAACTTAAATAGTCTTCTTAATTATTCAAAGAAAAGAATGTAACATTTACCAGATTCTCTCTCAGAAGATTGACTTTTTCTTAATTTTTAACGTAAACTTCTCCAGCAGATCTCGGATTGAGTTGTATCAAGTCCAGTGGAGATGCTGCCCTCTGGAGGGATATGGTGGAACTAGTCATCAAACACAATGTGTTTCTTCGGTGCGCCAGACAAGATCGTCTTCTCTGCTCTTTCCATCAGCTGAAATGGAAACGAGAGAAATTGTATTTCAGATTCATAAGAGACAATTTTGTAAAAATTATCAATACTTTTAAAAATCCCAAACTACTTTTTACTGCATAAAAATAGCTTCCACAGAATGAAAAAATCAAATGTCTCTGCAAGTATGAATCGATTAGATGTGACATTTATTGAAAGCTTATTTGACAGTTGATCTATAGAATAATTCAATCAACTTTCTAAACACCAGTGCCAATATATAAATCACGGTCTCGTTTATTCGATGGCAGTTATAGCATTTAGAATTTACAAAATTAATTAACTCAGATTGTATTCATCACCTTTTCCAAACGGTAAGAGATTATCCTGTAAAAAAAAAGTAAGTGCAATTTACTCGTACCAGTACCCCCACTTAGAAATTTTCAGGTACGTCATATTCACCTTTTGAGTTCCCCTCTTCTTGCTGCGTGTCTTGGACGACCGCTTCTGTTCTCGGTCGGTGTTGATCTTGCCCCAGTAGGTGGACTCCTCCTCGCCCTGGAGGAGGCTGACCTTGAAGGAGGACGGTTTGGAGGCGATGACCCTCAGCGCGTCCTCCGGGGTGGCGCACCGCGCGTAACCCTGCTGGTCGCCGTCTTGGAAGTCAACGTAAGGCAGATCGGCCACTAATGATAACGTCTCCTGTTAATTAAATGTAGGATCAAAGGTTTAGGAATTGGGGCCAATGAAGGAATAAGGAAGATATGAAATAAGGCTTATCTTCATGATTAGTTCTATCTTTGGTGAAATACAACTTTTATTATCGCAACCACTTTAGATGTTTGCAACAACAAAAAAACACCATATTTTTTGGGGGTTTAAAAGAAAACTTGCGGAAGTATCAAAAGATCATTTTTAGGAGACCCCAAACAAAGAACGTACATACATGCAATGCGGGAATAGCCCATCAATATAAAGAAAAGCTTTGATATCCCTAATAACAATTATCAGCCCTGCTTATGATACAAGATTTGTTTAGGGAGAGTATGAGGTTTCATATATGTACCTTTAAATCTTTGCGTGTGCAGGGCTGTTCTGTGTCCACCTTGATGATGACTCCGGGAGTAAACTGTAATGTCGTCGTCTGCGCGGCCTGCGCCCCCTCTGCCACATAACTGTCCAGTGGTACAGCGTCAGGAGCTTGGACTAACCCAAGGAAAAAAGAGACTAACTTGACTGTTGTACAAAGGTTTACGGCAGGGATTTGGCTTTCATATCGTGGATTGATTTCCTGATTGAAAAAGGAATACCTGAATCTACAACGGTCAAGTATGAAGGCGTTGAAAAAGTCATTACAGAAGATCAATATATCATGCTCAAAAAGCAGCTTGTAAGCTATTTGGCTGAAAACTCTTGGGTTACTTCTGAATTTAAACAAGTCATAATGTCTGTCCTGGAGCGGAGCTTCCATGAGAGGCGAAATAGTCTTAGGAATTTGTCATTAATATACTGCGCAGTGGTTTAAGTGATTGACACTGGGCAGTGGCGGATCCAGGGGGGGGGGTGCACACCCCTCCCTTTTTCTGAAATTTCTGCGTTTTTTAATGTAAAATTTGGCCCAAAAGTGATTAAGGGAAAAATTTTTCAATAGTGCGCCACCCCATCTTCAAAACCCTGGATCTGCCAGTGCTGGGGGTGCTGCATGGCGTTTCCACACAGTTTAGACCAGTATAGTTATAAGTGCTTTTTATATACAAGACCAAACGACATAATGACCAAAGTTACTATCAAAAGTATTTGATAGTGATAGGTCGGCCCATTTTAAATCTTTAGGCCTAAAATAATCAAACAATATGATATATCTAGCATTTATCTCTGTGTCTTATATAAATCAGATTTAATATATTGATGGTAGGTCTGAAAAAATGACACTATAGTGACAATTTCACTGACACTGACAGCACCGGAGAACTTATTGACAGTGTGACGCCTATGTTTTAACATTGAATGGGAATGATTCAGACACTGACAGTGACTTAGGCCTAGACATATTAGAACTCAGATTTAATATTTTGATGGTAGGTCTGAAAAAATGACACTATAGTGACAATTTCTCAAATCTTTTAATCTTTGGATCATAAATAATTGCTTTCGGAGCCTCCATAATACATTGACCGTGTCGGACCAATGAATGCGGGTTAGGCCTCTCGCCGAGTTTAGGCCTAGATTTCAACGGTATCATTTCAAATGCTGGAAAAAATATATAAACTAACCTGGAGTCCTCAATGCGTTTCAATGCGTATATCCTCCACAATTGATGCGTTTAATGTCATCCTGGTTTTCTGATTTCAAAGTATCGATGCAGGCGTGCGGGGAGAGAACCCGGCGAAGGATTGACGGCGCCATGTTGACGGTCTGACAGGGTCAGTGACAGTGCCTCCACGTGTCCGATCGATCCAATGTTTTGCCTTCGATACGAACGCATGGTTCCCGCATGAATTGTCAATGCGTTGTATGCGTTTAAGGGAGTCCAGACGTCCAAAATATATATCTTGAAAGCATCAGATACCGCCGTAATCCATGCGGAGAAGGCGCAGCTCCCGGTAACAACCAACCGTCCCCGCCGCCAGCGCGGGGCGGTCTGGGCTCTGTCAACGGGGAAGGATTGCAAGAAAACAGCGCAATGCATTTACGCGTTTAGACGCGTTATTTCGCATTATTTCGCATTATTTTCGATTCTGGGATAGTGGGAGGCTTAGCTATGGGTCGAAATCTATCTGTGGATACCAATAACTAAAGTTAGAACGACCGATTTCATGGTGAAATAGGCATGCAAATTTGTTGAATATTCAGACATCCCTTCTTCTCGGATCGAAAGCGAGGCTGGTGGGCGTTTCAGGCATAACGCGCAGCAGCGCGCTGGGACATCGTCACCGTAACGATTCAGGCTAGAAATGTCTTATTTGCTCCATTTTGGACGATTTTAACGATTAGTTTGTCTTCTATATATCAAAATCGCTGCGATGTAAGCTCAAATAAGCCCCAAAATGTGGTTATTTTAGCTCAGAATCGATTTGGGACATTGTCATTTTGCCGCGTTACAGGCATAACGCGCAGCAGCCGCGCGATGGGACACGGTCACCATTGAAATAGCATTGGGAGGCAGAATTGCCGCGTTACGGGCATAACGCGGCAGTTTACCCTCCATAGGAATAGCATTGGGACGTTTGGCGCGTTGGGGCGTTTCAGGCATAACGCGAAATTCTGTCACCGATCTAAGAAGTGGAGAAGAGAATAGCTCGGCTTCGATTTAAAGCTTTAAAGACTTTAAAGTCAGACTTAGAGATTTCATCGACAGAGTGATGAAGCCGACCTATAATTATTCAACAGTGATTGGGTCAGAAAAAAATGCAATGTACCATAATGACACTGCTTCTATGTAAATTTAAAGCATTTGAAAAATCCAATGCTCCATATATACATTTTTCTGCTCCTATAAAGGGACGTTCTCGTCTGTAAAATCTATGTGATTTGATGAGTTATAACTCCCGTAAGTTGGCGCCAAATTCGTGATGTGACCAATCACGTCGCGTTATTACGTTATGAAATGGCAAAACACTACGGCGGTCGTCATGTTGTTAGGCTTACGTCGGCAGATGTATCTCTTTGAACTCACGGACGAGAATGTCCCTTTAATGCACCATTTACCATTTCAATGCGCCCAAGGTGCATGGCACGTCCTTAACCAAACTACCGCTTCAAGTTCAACGCATATGTAACTGTTGCCGGGCACCTCAAAGACCCAAAGACTATGTCTGACCTTTAGTACACATGCACTTGCACTGTTGCCGGGCGCCTCAAAGTCCCAAACGGACAAAGACTATCTCCTACCTTTAGTACCCATGCACTTAAGCTGTTGCCGGGTGCTGGGTGCCGGTATTTTTCAATTTGCACTGGCGGTTTTTGAAAGCGCCATGACTTGTCAAAAAGTAGAATTTCTCATCATTTTCAAACTTCAAAATGTGACTTTTATATGATGTTTTTGAGAAAAAATGGAATTGACTATTCTTCCCCAGATCTGGAACTTTCACCAGGATGTATCAATTTCTCTGTAAGAGTTCACATGTCTGAGAAAAAAGGGAGGACAGGACAAGTAAAATCCTAAAATAACAAAGTTTTTTTGTCATTATTAGAGTACAGAGGCGAAACATCATTTCGCCTCTAAAAAATATAAAACATCCTTACGCACACACAATTACATATAGAAAAAGATTGTTCTAAATATTCATTTTTCATGTCAAGATCTTGGTTTCATATTATGCTTGACACACTCGAATTTAAGTGGATGGTCTTGTATAGAAATACAATAATTAAAAAATTATATCAGGCAGGCCGAATGGCTGATATCGATTTTTCTTTTTACGCTTTTAAATGAATTTGAACCTTTAAAATGTTTAAAATAGCTTACCTTTAGTTTCCTCCTTCTTGATCTTCTGTAATGACTTTTTCAACGCCTTCATACTTGACCGTTGTAGATTCAGGTATTCCTTTTTCAATCCCAGCCAGGTGTGCCTAAAGAAAGAAACACAACAAGTGCACGTGTATAATCTCGTATAAAACTGGAATCGTTATTAAAATAACGAGATTCTTCGCTTGTTAATGAAAAAGAAACTAAAATATCAATGATTATTTGTAAATAAAATATATGCATGTTTCTCTGATAAAAGAGGTCGTAGAATTGGTAAAAATGGGAATGGGATGTTAATATTACATGAGAATATCAAATGTAAGAGAATACAGAATTTTATAAATGCAATTTTATTACAACGATTCATCACAATCACAGTAACGTGGAAGTAAAAAGAAATTTCATGAAAATAAAAAATTTTGAAGTTGTTTTTGTGCACTTGGCGCATCATAAAAACATGGCTGCCATGCTGAAAAACATATCTGAAGACCTTGTCTAAAACTTGTCTTTAACTTGGAAGTAAAAAGAAATTTTATGAGAATAAAAATTTTGAAGTTGTTTTTGTGCACTTGGCGCATCATAAAAACATGGCTGCCATGCTGAAAAACATATCTGAAGACCTTGTCTAAAACTTGTCTTTAACTTGGAAGTAAAAAGAAATTTCATGAAAATAAAAAAAATTTGAAGTTGTTTTTGTGCACTTGGCGCATCATAAAAACATGGCTGCCATGCTGAAAAACATATCTGAAGACCTTGTCTAAAACTTGTCTTTAACTTGGAAGTAAAAAGAAATTTCATGAAAATAAAAAAATTTTTAAGTTGTTTTTGTGCACTTGGCGCATCATAAAAACATGGCTGCCATGCTGAAAAACATATCTGGAGACCTTGTCTAAAACTTGTCTTTAACTTGGAAGTAAAAAGAAATTTTATGAAAATAAAAATTTTGAAGTTGTTTTTGTGCACTTAGCGCATCATAAAAACATGGCTGCCATGCTGAAAAACATTTCTGATGACCTTGTCTAAAACTTGTCTTTAACTTGGAAGTAAAAAGAAATTTTATGAAAATAAAAAAAATTCGAAGTTGTTTTTGTGCACTTGGCGCATCATAAAAACATGGCTGCCATGCTGAAAAACATATCTGAAGACCTTGTCTAAAACATGTCTTTAACTTGGAAGTAAAACGAAATTTCATGAAAATAAAAAAAAATCGAAGTTGTTTTTGTGCACTTGGCAAATAATAAAAACATGGCTGCCATGCTGAAAAACATATCTGAAGACCTTGTCTAAAACTTGTCTTTAACTTGGAAGTAAAAAGAAATTTCATGAAAATAAAAAAAATTGAAGTTGTTTTTGTGCACTTGGCGTATCGTAAAAACATGGCTGCTATGCTGAAAACATATCTGATGACCTTGTCTAAAACTCGTCTTTAACTTGGAAGTAAAAAGAAATTTCATGAAAATAAAAACATTTGAAGTTGTTTTTGTGCACTTGGCATATCATAAAAACATGGCTGCCATGCTGAAAAACATATCTGATGACCTTGTCTAAAACTTGTCTTTAACTTGGAAGTAAAAAGAAATTTCATGAAAATAAAAAAATTTGAAGTTCATTTTGTGCACTTGGCGTATCATAAAAACATGGCTGCCATGCTGAAAACATATCTGATGACCTTGTCTAAAACTCGTCTTTAACTTGGAAGTAAAAAGAAATTTCATGAAAATTAAAACATTTGAAGTTGTTTTTGTGCACTTGGCATATCATAAAAACATGGCTGCCATGCTGAAAAACATATCTGATGACCTTGTCTAAAACTTGTCTTTAACTTGGAAGTAAAAAGAAATTTCATGAAAATAAAAAAATTTGAAGTTCATTTTGTGCACTTGGCCCATCATAAAAACATGGCCGCCATGCTGAAAAACATTTCTGACGAGCTTGTTTATAACTTGTCATTAACTTGGAAGTAAAAAGAAATTTCATGAAAATAAAAAAAATTTAAATTTTTTTTGTGCACTTGGCGCATCATAAAAACATGGCCGCCATGCTGAAAAACATGTTTGATGACCTTGTCTTAAACTTGTCATTAACTTGGAAGTAAAAAGAAATTTCATGAAAATAAAAAATTTTGAAGTTGTTTTTGCGTACTTGGCGTATCATAAAAACATGGCTGCCATGCTGAAAAAAATTTCTGATGACCTCGTCTAAACTTGGAAGTGAAAAGAAATTTCTTGGAAATTAAAAATTTTGAAGTCATTTTTGAGCACTTTGCATATCATAAAAAACATGGCCGCCATGCTGACAAACATGTCTGATGAACTTCTGTAAATGTTGGAATTGAGAAAAAATGTTATACAAATTTGAAATTGTCAACTTGTTTTTTCTCATTTGGCACACCATAACAACAGAATGTAAGGGATTTGACACTTCTGTTCCAGTCTGTTCCGGTCTGCTGCACAGCACATGAGAGGCAATTGACTTTCACCTAGGGTCCACTCTCCCACTAGAGTTGCCCAAAACTCAAAGTTATTATTGTTTTAACTATCCTGAAACTTGTAAATTTTAATCAAATAACATGAATATAAGCAAAATACATATAAACTTATAAGAGAATTATGTAAAATACATTTAAGGTATTTTCTTAAAGAATTATAACAACACAAAATCCATTCTAATGTAAAAATTGTCAAAGGCCATAGGACACATCTACACGTAACTAAATGTAACTAAAATCTCCTCTCACAAGAAAACCCATGCATCCACTCTCCAAGCATAGGACAGGAACCAGGAGATTAAATGTGTGATAATAGGGTGAACTGGCTCTTTCACTTGTTCAAAGAAAAAGCCATCCTATACTTCTCCTATCAAACTTTATACCATTGGTGAAACTTAATACAACGCGAAGAAAAAGGGAGAAAGTATGAGAAGAATTCCTACTTGCTCAATTTGTCATTGCAATTATTTGGTGTACTCAATAAAGACTGTAAAACGTTACACGTAATAGATATTCAATAGGTACCACTCCTCATTATTCTAAACAAGTGTGATTATAAATTTGGAATATACATGTCTATAATTATTTAAGGTTACATCTTATTATGCTTATTCCCCGTTTCCCACAGACATGGGCTCCTAGCTTATTCTACAACTTACAAAGTAACATATCAGCAAAGAAAACGAATCACATCCAGTTATTTCTCTCAAAAAACAGTGAGGACTTACTTTGGAAGAACCTTCAGTTGTGGCTTAACTTCTTCCGTTTTCTCTTTGTCTTCCTTCCTCTTCTTTTTCTTGTTCCGTTTCTTCTTATGAGCCACCTCAACGTTCTCCTTCACCTCGACCAGCTCACTGATGCGCACTCTCTTCACCTCCTTCCCCTCCCCGCCGTCAGAGTCCTGGGTCTCACTGTGACGCTTACGTTTCTGGGGGTCCACCATAACCCCTTGAAGCACCCCCTCCCCTGCATCCTTACTTTTATCCCCAGTCTTCTCATCCTTCTTCTCACCCTCATCCCCCTTCTTTTCCCTCTTCTCAGTCACTTCGGGAACTTCCTTCTTATCATCACTATCCTCTGAGCGCTTTCTTTTTTTACTCGAATTTGTTTCCTTTTTGTCCTTTTCTTTTGTTTCTGCTGGTTCACTGTCTTTGGGTTCCTCCCCTGTGGATGTCTTGGGTTTCTTGGTCTCTCTGTCCGACCCCTCCCCGTCTGACCGCTTCCTACTGCGGCCTTTAGTGGGCTCCTGTCCCTCCCCGTCCTTACTGTGCCTCCCCTTGTCGCCTACTTTCCTGCAGGTTGACGACTCATTGTCGGAGGATTCTGAGGAGAGTTTTTGACGTTTACTTGGGACTGAATCCCCACTTTCCGATTCACTCGTCGTTTGTCGACGTCTCGGTCGACGTTCTTCTCCTGGATCATAAAAAATATCAAAATGGCAAAAATAATGACAACTTATCCTTTAAATTTCTGCGGAATAATCTAAATATCTTATGGTTAAAGAGTTGTAAAGATTCTACAACTTGATTCCAAATAGATAACATAATTTGTCCAACAGGCTGATGTCAAATTTGATGTAGTCAATGCATCTTTATTCATATATCTAACACATATCCTTTTAAAGGTAAATACGGGTGTTAGGTATGATTTCTTGAAAACCGTGAAAAAAATCCGAAACTGACAGGGTGGTTAGAGGGATGTATGAGTGACACAAAGAAACCTTAAAAATCATATGTCACCGGATGAATTTTTAAGATAGGAGCATTTGAAAAAATCAATTTTTACTATTGGGGCCTATGGCAAAATGTACATTTTACAACATCCAAAAATGAATAACCGTGATTTTTACTCTAGATTTTGTAGATGTCTAGGTAGGCCAGCAATGAGTGTTATAGGGGAAAGAAAACCATAGGTCACCATGAAAAATTTCATTTTATTCATGAAAATAACGGAAAAGTGGAGAAGATCGGCATAGTTATCTAAATTTGCCTACATTTTCTCTGAAAAAATGTCTTTTCTTCCATTCATATTTTCATTTTTGTTATTCCTAAGCACTCCATTATGTTTATGTGAAATCTTAAAGAAATCCTGTAATAAAAATAAATTGACGCCAGGTAACGCTGCGTTGGTCACCCGTATTTACCTTTAATTTTAACTTAACAAACCTTTTTCTCCTGTAGCACCAATCTGTTTTTGTAGGGACTGTAATTGTTTGTTGAACTTAGGAAACCGCGTTGCTTTGTCTTCGTCTGGGTCTACGGGTTGAAACTTAAAAAGAAAACATCAAAGTTGAATATGAAAAGAATCAAAGTACATTTTGTTAACATTTATATAGGTATAGGGACATATGAAACACCATCCTCGGAATCACTGACCGCCCTTGGTTGATAAGTATTACATCTTTATTTTTTCCTACATTATTCCAGATCTGTTTTTCTACTTTATTCAATATTACAACTTTATTTCTTAACATTTATCTACTAAGAGAAACTGTATTCTCAAACTGAAATGATATAGAATTAAGAAACGTCAGAGGATATCAATTCAAGGAATAACTAAATACCTACCGATTGACAAGCTTTTCCCACTGCTTCTTTAGTTTCGAACTCGATAAAGGCGAACCCTTTAACGTCCCCCGTGGTGCGGTAGCGGGGCAGGCTGACGTAAACCACTTTGCCGTATGAAGAGAAGGTCTGCTTGAGCCAATCATGGTCGGCCTCTCTGGGAAGGGATTCCTGGAAGAAAAAAAAGGTACCATTAAGAAAATCTTGGTCCAAGTTGGTGCTGGTACGATCATGTAAACCAAACTAACAGCGTAACAAATTCATCTATTAAAATACTCGCATGGAAAGATATGAAAATTATTACATTATGAAGTAGCTCAATGTACCAGATATATCTGTTGAAAAATGATGGCATACCATTCTAAGGTGTAGGAAATATTTATATCAATTCAGTATTTTTACCCACCATATAATCTAAAGTAAGGTAAAACTGATTAAGGTTAAATACAAGACAACCAAGAAGCGTAGTAAGTGTTGTTGTGTTATCCTCTCAATGTGATTAGGTATTTCAACTAAAATATTTTTACCACGTAGATAGTTCTGTCATCCACATCCAATGGTACTTTGTATGGTGTTTTACGTCGTATATACTCTTTGTCTTCACTGACCTGGAAAAGGTAAATAATACACTGATATTTTTCACTAATCGTGCTTGGATTGTTAGACTAGAATCCCCATTGCCTCGGGTATCAAGAATGTTGCATGCTAGACATGTCTTTAAAACAATATCACTCACTTATTCTTCCTATACAGGATATGGCCTGAACGGTTGCCAATAAGACTACCAGATACAGAGATGATAAAAGAAATTTACCACACATATTGAACTATTTATGCAAATCTAACCGTTATCACTTCTTTTCGCAAAGACCAATTGATTAACTTACCTCCAACGTGGTAGATGTCGATAACGCCTTTACTACTAGTTTCATGTCTGTTGTCAGCTGATGAAGTTTGTTGAAGTTAGCGAATACCGAGACTTGAACATCTAAAAAGTAAAAAAGGAAAAGACCCAAAAGAGTTACAAGGTAACTCAACCTAATAAAAGTATGAGTTGTAAGCAAGAAATGCTCAAAATGTAACGTGGAGCACGGCAAATTGTAAGCCATATGTATACTGTACATGAGCAAATACAGCTATATGATTTATTTGACTAAATTTGAACTAAAAGCAAAAGTACTTCAGTTGATACATTAAACCGTTGGGACATACGTAAAATCTCAAGTCCTTAAGCGGCATTCACAAGAGGCAATTCTTATAAAGTCAGCCGACTAAAATAGTCAGAGATATCAAGTAGGTTTGATTTTTAATGCAGATTCTACCCGAATCGGCCACTGGTTAATCGGTCGTCCGACAATTGCAGACTCTCTGAGAGGTACAGATTTGCCTTATTGGTATGTAAATCAGACTAATAGTGAACGTTTCTAGCCTGCTTCACTTAGGGTAAAAGATTAAAAAAAAATTTCATGTACTTACATCTGTCTTCTCTTTGGTCTATGAGTTGTTTGATGAATCTGTCTTTGTGTAAGTTAGCATCGCTGAAGTAAAACTCCATCTGTGAAAAAGGATTAAGAGAAAAATAATCATTATTCATGTATAGATAGTAAAGTCCTCCTAACAGGGGAAATAAAAAGAGGGTTACATAATCGATTGGGGATCTGGTGGCCATTTCAGATTTACCAGCTATAAATAACTCTGGGTTTAACTCAAAATGGTAGCACTAGCAATAACATTTATCCATAAATTATCTTCTTACAATGAGCTTGTTTCTACACTTCTAATAATTTTCTCAAATGAGGTATTTCCTGAGGTATTGCACCATTCTGTGCCGTAATACTAGTTAAAACTTATGTGTCTTTTTTCATGACCTGCCTCTTACCTGATCGCGAATCTGTGAACATATCTTTTTCATGCGCTTTCTGGGTTTCTTCCCTGATTGCTGTCCTTGGTCTGGGGCTGGGGTGTTAGTATCACCAAGATCTGTGCTCGCGGGCACTTCAACGTCCGCCATTGTAGATGTCTAAAAATGAAAAAGTAAATGCTTGTACCAGCTTGGTATCACAGAGTATGCCGATTTTGTGAAGCAACTGATGCAACAGCATTGTATAGCTACAGCTCTACTATAAGAACTATAACTGTAAGCGAAGTGCGAGTTATACCATGGGGGCGGCCATTGACGGGGGAGGTGGGGGGGGGGGGGGGCACAAGGGTCAAGATAACAAGAAGCCAGACTTAAACACTTGGCAAAGTGCAATGAATGAATGTAATACATTGAAATATGGCATGAGAACAGGGGAGTTATTACTTTATCTATTTTACATTTTTTCATATTTTTCCTGTCATAAAACAAAATTTCCTTATTTCTCAAAGTTTAACCCAGTTTGACAAGAACCCCAGTCGTGGTACCCAGCCTAACCCACCTTATCTATTATATAACGTCAGGTCTCACCAAATCCAGCGTCCTGGGTGTCCTGTCACCCCCATTAAAGGCACAGGACACCCGAACAGGACCCTCAGGGTGTCCTGTGGACACCCAAGACACCCTTGTTTAATAACAAGGTTGAGGCAATGGGACCCCCAGCTTTATGTTGCAGGACACCCATGACGCACAATCAGGGTGTCCGCAGGACATCTTGCCATTCTAAAATTCTGTGAGCCCTGAACGTGTGCCGCTACTTGTCTCCCAGCTGCGGTAAACTCACGCAAGGCCTTATAAGAGAGAAAAGACGCGACTTGGCTGCACTCTCAGCCATTCTCAATGACATGGTATGGGGGATTCCCATACCATGCTTTGCAACCCAAGGGGAACAGATTTACCAAGCTCTGATTGACCAGTCCTTATCTATACCGAGGTCGGGAGTTTAGGTGTGCGCATGCGTAGTCTATTGGCGCCACTAGATTTCGGGGGACAAGCGCACCTCCCAGCCAATGAGGAGTGTACAATTGTACCACGTGACACAACATGGCGCCGCCCAGTGCTAAACTCCCGATTGCGGTATAACATGATCTGTCCCCCTCTGCCAGGCTCTGGCCTTAGTAAGAGTCTTGCATGAGTGACCATGCATGACTGTGACTAAGGACTTCCCTGACCTAGATAAGGCTATGAAGACACCTGTCTTCAACAATTCTCCTCAAACATGCAAGTTTCATACAAATCAAATCAAAATTAGCCCCCGTTCCATTACATCATGAAGTGAGTATTGTGACATTTTGAAAAAATGTGACATAGTAAATTACACTCAAAAGCTGAATTTGGAAGGAGTAAATTTACTTAAACAATTTAAGATTTCTGTTTATATATTAAAAAGACTTTTTCATATCAGTGTAATATTGATGAAGATGTATATGATCTATTCATATTCTCAGTGAAAACTGAGTTTGAATCTAGGATGATCAGAGTTGGACATGTAAGCCCAATACCCACTAAGCGATTTTACCGGCGCTGGACGCCAGGCAACTGGGAGAATCGGCCGATTCTTATGTTCACCTGTTAGTTATATTGAAATGTGGATGTTTGTTCTGAATCGCCCCTAAAGTCGGCCGCCTCTACCCTTAAAATCAGCCGATTTCATGGCCGATTAGTCAGCCGACTGTGAAAATCGCCTAGTGGGTCTGGGCCTTAACTTTTTAGGTAGTTAGCGAGGAGGGCCGATGTCGCCATAATAATGTTGGCCCTGATAGCTTTCTGTTGGCCCTATTTGTTTTTGTAACTGTGTTCATAAATGGCCCGGAAAAAAACATGTAAAATATGCCAGAAAATATAGGTTATAATAAAAGAGCCCTGGTCCATATTGGCCATCAGGGCCAATTTGACATGTTTTTTGGTGCAAATTGTTGGCCCTGCTCTCAAATCACTGGCCGGTGTTGCTAGTGGACAAACACTGCAGGATGGATATATCTTCTTTTTTTTTTTTAGATATGAACGAGTCAAGTTGAACAAAATTTGCAAAAATGCAGTGTTGTCAGAAACGTCATGCACTATTCTTTCACTCAACTCTCACGGAAGTGCATAGAGGGCGCTGCATTCTCGCGAGGTTACGTCGTGACGCCATATTGGACCGGGTACTCCCATTTTGAAATCCCCAAAGTTTGAGGGCCATTTGTACTTGAGTTACACGAAATAAAATTATCATTTTTAGTTTATTGCGTGTTAATATCATATTGTCTAACCTCGTAAAAGGAATAAGTTGTGCAATTCTTCTGAATATATGAACTCCAAATGTAAACAAACACTAAAAGTTACGCAATTTTACCCGGATCAAGATGGCGGCGCGACGTAACCAACGTTACGTCGCACAGTCTTCCTGTCATGTGACCGGACGTGAGTGAAAGAATGGCAATGTTTTGACCACCCTACCCCAAACAAAAATCCACCAAAATGTCTGACTAGGCGATAATAAGGTATTCAACTCAAAAAGAACGTCTGAATATGAAGCTCTAGCGTAGTTTCTTTTCATAACAATCACCTACGCGACAACTAAGCCAAAGAAGTTGAAATATAAACGTTTAGATGCTTAATTTAAGAGAATAAACATAAATGCGAAGAAAAACACAACGTTCTCACCTCGTTTTCTCAAAATCGCCTTATTTTGCCGCGTTACTTCCTTTGCAACTTACAATCTTTCTGATTGGTTGACTAGAAAAGATCAACCAATCACAGACCGTGAGACAAATAGGTTAGAATTGTTGACATCTGTTCTGCTGGTGCCGACTTGTGTAACTTTCGTCTTTTATGTCCGACTAGAACCAGCGTAACACGCCCACATGTACAGGATAAAACATCCTTTCTGATTGGATGCTCAAACCCTTGATAACCAATCAGAACGGTGTTTACAACATCACGCCACTTCCGGTTTAGTCAAAGATGGCGGATATAAAGTCGATGAAAGCTGACGTTTCAGCATACATCATGTGAAATTGAGTCGTTGTTTTCAATTTCAGTCACATCTACATATAAAATAAGAAGGAATACGTCATCATGTTTACAAAGCCGAAAGGATGGCTTAGCGGAGCCATTTGGAAGCCTAAAAATCTTCATTCACTAGAGCATCTCAAGTGAGTAGCGTGAATTTTCGCCCGTGATTGTTGTAGATTTTGTTTGCAGCCAGGTTTTGTTTTGATCACAGATGCAAAGCTAAGAGCGCAGTTCTTTTTGTTTGCTGAAATTTCGTGAACGAGTCGCATGTTTGACTCTGCATTATTTTATTGCTGTATCGTTAAATTACCATTGCTAGGAGATGTCGCTGTTCTGTACAGACCTACATACTCACTCAGTCAGGCCCAGGGGTCCTCACTCAGTCACTGACCTCAGTCAGTGCCTCACTAACGTTATGTCTATGAGTCTGACACTGACAAGTGTTTACGAATGCGAACGAAAATCATGTGCTTCTGGTTTGCTTACGTAGATATTAAAGTGAGCCACTTGAAAAACCAGCGACACGGACTACGAAGTGCACAGATCCAGGGGATCTACATCAATAACCCTTAACAAAAGTAACAAAAACTCCTGTATGGACTGACAGGGGTTTCACACTGGCTGTGTTCTCCGAAATTACACAAATCCAGCAATTTGGTCTATTTTGGAGGGCAAGCTACGATCCTGCCCTCGTTAACTGTTAACCTATCATACCAAAGTGTCGATCTGTATGAAAACAGCTGAGGAAACCTTATCTTTGTTCCAATAGTGGGACTGGCCTAATAAGCTACATTTTTCTTAGTTTATCTGTAAATACTGTAATTGCAAGTTATGGCCTTTGATCAAATTGGGGTAGTTTATTTTATAACCTAGCCCTTTCCCCATGTGGCTAATGTACGTGGGACCACTAATAAGGTTGTATACAGAAGTGATCAGGTGTGACTGTTGCCTTAGGTGTTTACTTAACTGTAGTGTAGAACAATGGCCAGCTAGTGATGACTGACTCCTATACGACATAGGTTTGAAAACTCCGGAAACCAGCTTTCAGTTTTTCTATCCCCTTATCACAGCTTTTACCCACACGGTGCCACCCTACCCCCATTTACCTAACCTTCCGATAAAACATGTCCATGGGGCACAGGTAAGGGTTCTCTAAATTGTTATCTATCTACAATTCCCGACAGCCCTAAAGAGCTTCTGATAGCCTGCCTTAGGTCATTGGAAAACTAGAACTAGCATGATAAAAATACAATTGTTATTGGCCATTATGATTAATGCGGACCCATCAAAATAATACTTGTTTACAAACAAATAGGATTTACAGCACCCTCATGAAAATACATTTTCAAGGCTTCTGCTCTGCAATTGGCTTAACTTAGACAATTGGAAAGTATTTCTTTTATGTTTTTAAGTTAACCAAAAATCGTCACTTTTGAACACAACATTTTTCAGTCATTTATATAAGTGACATGGGAAACGGGTGAACGCGCTCAAAGTGTCTTTTACACCTTCCTCATCCTTTGGATATCAATTTTACTTGCTAATGAGGACGTCTTAGAAACAACAATGAGTTCGTAATAAAGAACGTTTGAAATGTTTCCCGTTTTAAAAAAAAATATACGTATAGTGTGGCCTCAGTGCGCCTTCTGTTGTCCGTTAACATAAATATATCCGAACATAAACGACTGCTAAAATGTGTAACATTACATTCTTATGTGATATATTTGAGAGAACTTGAACTACGGACTGCGAGCACATGTAGAAGTTACCAATTCCCTAAGATTATGAACTAGATCTGTGTCACATAAAAGGTGGGCGCCATGGCCGTATGGGTACATACACGGCGCTGGATGCACCCTCATTGAAGTCATTTAAGAAGAATATAACCTAAGCGTGCCACACTCTTGAGACATGCGCTTTCAGACTAATGGTAATTTGCAGTTGGTAGACATGCGGGTCTGAGCATGGTAATATGGTAAAGTTGCTGTATCACGAGCTTTCACAGCTTTGTCTAAGATAATTAATTGACAGCTCACTTTTGATACAGTCTGTTTCACGACGCTATTCGAAATTAATGTTATAAATCATGCGCACACTGGTTGCAAGCATTGTCAAAGAAAGCACCTGGACATCTAAGAAAGATATCTAAAACTACTGTAAAAAGGGGACCACACGGCAATCCGATACACAAAATTGTGCTCCCGGCGGCTGAGATGTGCGCGTTGGGTGCAGTGTGCACCTTAAATTACGAACACTGCTTTTCCACCAGTTGATCTAACCCAAGATGTTATCGAATCAATATCCATTAAACAAAAAAATAAAGAGAGGAAAAAAAACTGAGAAAAGACGAGAAACGGTATAGGTAGGCCTATGGATAAAATAGAAAACTCATAATACATGGTCATGTATGTGTTTTTCCTGCATGGCATTGGCATTAATTCCGGCGTGGATGCGGGGAGTATCAGTAAACAAGATGCACAATGAGAGTGAGAACTTGGGATGTTAATAACATTGTCAGAGGCAGGTGCCAACTAATTAATGATTTTTCCGAACTCCCACGCACATACCAAGCAAATGTATTACCGTTACGGTAGTAGCCAATGACATAAAGCTGCCCGCTTTTATGACAGTAATAAGGCGACAATTTATTGGTAATGCGGATTTATTCTAAATAAAGGATTCATTTACTTAATCAAATGTTATGTGTTTTTTCCTCAATGGCAAATAATAAATAAAACCTCATCAATGTGATCCAGATTTGTTTGGTGGTAGCCTTCAAAGAAATACAGAGCCCCTACTGCGTCTCACCAAGATTAATGTTCTTATTGTATAATAAATAACAGTGGATGTGATTGTCCATACACACAGAGGCTCGGTTTGATATGTCTTCAAAACAAGTCATTTTTTCAAATGTCATTATGTTCATCATACTTCTCAACACTCAATATATTTTTCTTTTTATAACAGGTTCCTGTATAGCGTGTTGTGTAAAAACCAAACTGTGACAGAACAGAATAAATCTCTACTGGTGGAAACCTTACGGTCTATATCAGAAATCCTGATCTGGGGAGATCAAAATGACAGCTCCGTCTTTGAGTGAGTATCACCTTATAAACAAACTCTGATTTTTCAGTGACTTAACTAATAAATGCTGAAAACATGCATAGAAATACTCACTTGAAATAAATACCCGTATATTATTTGCAAATGCTTTTTAAAACAAATTGTGCTCAGAATGCTAAAGGAACGTGGTTACGTTATAAGAGAAACATAAGGTAGACAAATGTTCCTCCTACAATTTCCCCCCACTCATACATGCATTTTACACATCAGTAAAATATCATTTGTTTATAATTTTAGCTTTTTCCTGGAGAAGAACATGCTTGCATTCTTCTTGCGCTTCATGCGTCAGAAGTCGGGCAGGTACATCTGTGTGCAGTTACTACAGACGCTGAACATTCTGTTTGAGAACATCAGCAATGAAACCAGTGTCTGTAAGTATGAATATCTGTTTTTTTATTTCTCAAGAAAACTAGGATCAAAGGAAATTTAGCAATACACGAATTATCACAATAATTTCTCTCTTTTTAAGGCATATCTATAGTGCGTTGTATCTCCAAGCGGGGTTATAGGAATTATCAAATATAGTGAAAATAATCCAATATAAATGACCGATTCCATTGACCTTTATTTGTAATCTGTTTATTCACAATCAAAAACCATATCCAAATTGTTATTTTTCAGATTATCTGTTATCGAACAATCATATCAACTCAATCATAGTGCACAAATTCGACTTCTCCGATGAAGAGGTAAGTCAAGAGACAGATACCCACGAGTCAAAGATTTGTATTAATTGACATAATAGAATAATGTTCATTTACATGGATTTTGCCACCGCGTAAAAGAGATTTTTGTACGCTGCACCCGGCAGTGCACTGTTTTTTGAGTGTTTGTAACTTTTTGATGGGAATCCCGACCTCTTAGTCAAGTACACAATTTTGGGGAGTTTTGTTGGCCTAGGAAAAAAAAAGTCTTAATTTTAGACTGACTTGATATTCATTTATTGTAAAGAAATGAGTTATTTAGTAGATTGGTCTGAGAATGTTTTACCTATTAGAAAACGTTATTTTACGCAGAAAGACTCAAAGAAACAATAGTCAAATTAAAGAAACAATATTTCAAAATAATTGTGTTATCTTCGTTTCTAGGTCATGGCATACTACATATCATTCTTGAAGACGTTGTCACTGAAGCTAAATAAACATACGATTCATTTCTTCTACAACGAGGTAAGTTCAGCTTTAAAAGTAAACTATACTCTTCCATTCCGTATCAAACTGCAACACTGTTTGAAAAACTGCATCCTTAGATAGATTACAAAATGTTGAATGAAGTTGCAGTGGGAAGGAAATACATATACCGTTTATATCAAACACAGGGTGCAAACGTATTAAGTTTGTTCGTCATTAAATGTGAACGCTGAAAAGTTCGCTGTATATAAAAAGATCGTTTAGTTTTTGTCTCTAGTACGAAATATTCCTCTCCCTTGGAGTACGTGTTATCAATTCTTTTTTTTTTTTTTTTTATCTAAAAAGAAAGATCATGACAGACATTTCCAGATGTCGGCGTTTTTTGTTCGCTCTTAATCATAGGAGAATGCAGAATCAGAGCTTCAGAAATGATAAACCATGTGGTTATAGTCCACAGAATGTATAACTGAGAAAATAATTATTGGACTGATTTACAGATCTACCTCTTTAATAGTCAATGCAAGACTTTGTAATTTGCTCGCCTGATATCCATAAAACCTACGGATTTGAAGTGCAATTTGCAGTGTAGAGTCGATTTTGCTTTATGAAATATGATTGGAATGAAACTTAAGATACGTGCAGATCTGTTGATTTCTCTGAGTAGGGATAACATGTTAAATGTAAAATATGTTTCATGCCTTCTGTGCTATAGTATGAGGTAAAGTGTTATGCATGTTAATCAGTCCAAGCTTTGAAAGCAATTCCTTTTGTCTTCTTTCATGTAGACGTAAACTTTGAAATCAACTTCAGATTTCCTAGAAGTAAAGTGAAATGTTGTTAAGGCCATACTGTTTAGAATTGTACTTTAATTTATCATTTGTTTCAGTTGTCCATTAGAGTAATTCTATGTTCTAATTAGAGTAGCTAAAATGGTCGGTTTCTTTATCCATTGTTATGTGATGAATGTATTTTCTGATAAAGAATTCTGTGTAGTTCTTTTTATTAGACCCCTTCACAGTTAAAGGAAGTGTCAATATTAAGGGGCGATCCCCCAGGAGCCCCTTACTAGCCCTTGAGTGACCCAAGACAGAAAGTGTAGTTGTGATGTCACAAAAGACCTTTTTGGACAGTGGTTTTCCTATAGTATTGGCTGTCTGTAATGTCATTTTGTCACCAAATTCGGAGGTAAAGTTTACTGTACAATTTTATTGAAAACATAAAAGCACTATTGGAAAACACTTCAACGTTTGAACTTGGGCATACTGAAACTAACTATTTTCTCACAGCATGATAAATGAACCTTTTTTGTTAGTGAATTTAAATGTTCTTGCTGCTTTTATGTTAGCATTTCCAGGTTTCAGTAGATCAAAGGCCCAGACTGTTTATCAACAATTAGGAAGGCATGTGTGTTAATTGATCTGGCACATGATGCCCTTGGGGGCAATTGATCTGGCACATGTTGCCCTTGGGGCATGGGTGTTTTACTGATGCTTACACTGTTTATCTTATACAAACAATTACCCTAGTGAATGGTCATTTGGTAAACATGTATACTGAAAATAACTTAGTTGAGACAACCAAATCAACCAATACTGTTTACTTATCTAACTACTTTGCATGGTTTTGACATGTGAAATTTTTGGGTTGGTTCTACTTTTTCATAAGTTCTTTTCTTTGCAAAACTAAATTTTGCCCCCACACACACACTTAAATGAGTCAAATTGGTATATTAAATGGTGAGGCTGATACTAAGAGCTGGATCGCCCCTTGGCTTGGGGAGCTATATGCTTGTTATTTGAAGATGTACATATAAATTGACATTGTAGAGTTCAGTTTTTCTTTGAATCGTAACCCCAATTTGAGTCCAGAATTCTACGTTACGAAGAAACGCCCACACATTTGCAAATCTTAAAAAAAGAGAGGGGATTAAATCATTAACCATCCCCTAACTCGAATTAAACAACGCTTTATGGCCTTTTGAGCCTTAATCGGTTTTGTGTGGCTTCATAGCAAATCACAGATGGAAGGAAATTGCTGTTTTCAAACAAAAATTACAGTCCTTGGAAGATCGCTGGTTTAACAGCTCAAAATAGGTTATCAGAAGCACAACCTGTCCTACATCGGCGGTTCGCGTCTGCTTCTCTACCTCGACTCACCTCTGTGAGGGTTGGCCCCAACACGCCTGAGCTTTTCGGGGCGCTTCATACGCACACTCCTTTCGGTCCGTAACCAGACACCAAAACATAGTCCCTAGATTGTTTGGTTGTAACAGATTCAAACTGATGATTCATACATAAGTGTTCAGTCAGAACTTGTGTTTAGTGGGTTTTATGAAATAATAGATTGTAGATTTGGTTAAATCTTCGGATTTCCACATTCATTGTTTTGAAAAAGATCGTTGCTGCCGGAACTACATTCTCCATTCGAAAATCTATCAAAGTTGTTTTATGTCATCTAGCTAATGTCAACTCATGATTACAGTCAAAATGACTTAAGTTTGACCATATGATGCTCCTCATGATGTCTTTCTTGAGGTGATATTCTTCATTTTATTTTTATTTAAAAGTGACAGTTCCAAAACAATCTGCCGCCATTACCCTTCCCAGAAACTGACCCATGCAGTGATGATTCGGACGGAATCGGAGCTGGCATTGCAGTTTGATCAGAAGTATACAAAACGTAGCTAGTTCCCTCTGGTGATGTTACCACAAGCTGGGGTACAAGGATAGTTAGGCACATTGCCACTAGGTGGCCTGGCAGGTGTGTTTCTGGTGGAGAGGTTCAACTTGGGGTTAACCGAAATAGGATTGCGGTTTCTACAACAACAAAAATTGTAAATTTTGAAACGGTTTTCCAAAATCCAGTAGCTGTCTTTTTGTCCTTAATCATATGTAATTATCATTTAGATAAGTACGAACAACCTGCGGAATGTCTTTAAATTAAAATGGCCTATACACCAGCCTTTATTTATGGTCGCCAAACGTTGTGGATCTCAAGCAGAGCATTACATCTGTATTGGTTATCATAAACACAAAAGCCACGACTTAACCAAATAAATTCATAATTAATTTGGTTAAGACGTGGCTTTAGTTTTGTGCTTGTTCGAGGGATCCATGCTGTCCCTGTTAACTCCTAGATTTGAGATCAGACATGTGCTTGGTGGCTTAAAAAAAGTCTCCATAGAGATGACCCTGGGACCACGTATAGTTAGACGCGTTGTAGTGTGGTAGGGCTTTGATAATTGCCACTAAAACACTATTTCATGTGAACTGATCACTACCGGGCAGTTTGAAAATGCCCTGTTAATGACCAGGTTGTTGGTTGTTCCATGGAGAGTAGAATTTCTCTTCATGGTTGTTCATAGCTCTTTGGGTCCAACATGCCACCAGCGAGCAATTATATGGGTTTAGAGACACGCTGTCTATTTGTAGTATTTTTTTTATATATTTTTTTATTGATTTTTAACAGTAGAAAATGTTGATTTTCCTCTAAACAGTGTGGCTCTGAGTTAACCACATTTTACGTAGAAGCTTGTGTGAAAGTCGAGAAGAAAGTAAATGTTTCTATCTCTTGTTTCTGTGTTTGATGGATTTCAACACCAAACCTTACCTCAAAAACTATTCTATAGTGAGTGTCAGATGAATAATTTACTCGTTCAACATTGATAGAGATTTACTTAAAAATCATCCTCTAGACCTAGTGCATGATATTAGAACACATGCGTGTATCTTACGAATTTCACTTTAACTATAATCTACATTTTAGGTAGATACATTTCTATCATATATGTTACTCTATAATTGTACCACAAAACAATCTATACCTAGATCTCCTATATGTACAGTATCTTCACACTATTTACTCAGACATTTCCCCTTTTTCTTCATTCAATAGTAATTGTTGTTCGATCAACTTCGTCTTCTCGCACAGTTTCAGACTGAACTGTTGGCACGTCAAGATGTAAATGTCGTGCTCATTACCTTGTTTTTCCTCTTCGCGAGCAGCTCTAACATTAGCATGCGTGCGGCTAGGTTGGAAGCCAAAGGTCAAAGGCGACCAAGAGTGTTGTAGTGTTAAAAATTGACAGGTTCTGCAAACTCAAATAATTAAAGAAATAGTTTAATTCAAGAGTCAAAGCAAGTTATAGTTAAAGCATAAGACCTGAAAACTAGCTTAAGCCCTAGTAAAATTCCACAAGAATGATATCATTTGGTATGTGTTTGTGTGCAGAGTGGAACTCTGCATTTCCGCAGTGATTAAACGGAACCAAAATCAGAAATCATATCTGGTAAACATTTGCAAACTCAGATATCTATAAAAAATAAATTTTTCAACTCTTCAACTTTTTGAAGGGGACAAGAAAAGGTTTGTTTTACTATTTGACATTTTAACACATGTCATGTGAGATACATTAACTGTAATTTGATGGATAATAACAATCGTTAAAAATCGTTCGAATTTTGATTTTTGACCTTCTTTGTTAAATCATAATTATGTCTACAGTAAACATCAATTCTGCAAAGCTGTCGCTGAGTTAGATGTACTCTTCAACAATTCAACATGCTTAAAACTATGTTGAAGCTTTCGACAGTTATATGATATCATAGACCTGAGTCAGACTAATGTATTTCTATAGTTATTTGGGTTTGCAGAAATTGTTTGAGCACTTCATTGCTTTTGCTTCCCTTGAAGTGACCATTATTCGGATTTGGCGTTGCTTGCCCAGATTGGAACCTACTCTATGCTAATGTTCATGTCACTGTTAGAAAACGATCCATACAACAGATATGATCATTTAGTATTGTTATTTCAAAAATATGTTTATACAAAAAAGGTATCCGCGCCAGCTAAATAATTATAAATATATCTTTTCTTTTTATTTGTGATTTCAGCACACCAATGACTTCGCCTTGTATACAGAAGCCATCAAGTTCTTTAATCACCCGGAGAGTATGGTGCGCATTGCAGTCAGAACTATTACACTCAACGTTTATAAAGGTAGGAACTAATATGTATATATAAAATTAATATTTCCCCACTTTTCGCACGCATTTCCCCTTCTGTTCTTGTAATGTGATTAATATGATTCTCCTAGTGTGCATTTATTAATGACCTCGTCAAGTGTTCTTTATGTTCGTTTGTAACAGCTTTTAGAAACCCTTCAGTTTGAATATTTGTAAATAGTGCACATCACGGGTTCAGTAAATATTGAGGTGAAAGAGCTAACAATTTGTATAATATTTATCATTAAAAAGATTCTCCCTTGTTTGTGGATAAGTAGGACATTAATAACCTTTAAGTAACAAATATTCTATCTTCCGACTATTCAATATGAAAAATAACTTAGAAACAAATTAATTGAGTGGCGATGGGACTAATACTTTTGGTCTGACTAGTCAGTAAGTAGCTGTGTGTAACATGGTAAGTAGCTGTGTGTAACCTGTCTCCTATTCATTTATCTCCAAAGCCTGTCGCTTCTGTATCAAAACTGACGCCTTCGGAGTCGCCACAGGTAACCTGTCCGTGTAGTGTGGGGAGCCGGGGTTCAGTACTTTGTATTAGGAGAACTTTTCTGGGCCAATGGGTACCAGGTATATCAGTGCAACACGCCGGGCACTTTCTTTGCCATTGGTTCCCATAGTGGTGCACTAAATTATTCACTGGGTTCTGTGGTTCTTCACTAGGGTGACTCGGTAGAGAAATATAATTTTATAATATTTTTCATGGGGGTCGAGATTGGCTTTATTGGGCTCATATCTCCCTTTATTGGTTTTCGACCACAAATAAAACTCAGCAGAGAAATGACTGCAGGAACAGGCTAATATCAAATTCATCAGATTTTGATGAATTTGATCCCAGCTTCTGCATCTCGGCCAATCAGATTGCTAGATTCATCAGTCTGTTCCTGCGTCTCCTCCACGCGCAGTAGGTAAACGCCAAAAACGTAAGTACTGATGTCTTGATGCTAGTGTAGATAAACGGGCGGATCTAGAAATTAAAGAACAAAAAATAAGGGGGTGGGGGCTCACATATTAGTAATTAAGGGTCGCAGCGCCCCCTGGGGTTACAAATTTTACATTAAAAAAAAAAAAAAAAAAAAAAAAAAAACTACTTTTGGCCAAAAGTAGTGGGGGGGGGGGGGGGGGGGGGGCGCTACTAATGAACTAGGACTGTTACCCAGCGGCCCAGAAAAGATGTTCTCCTCATTGGTGTGGGTCAAGGTGCCGCATCCGTTGACAGCTTCTCCGAGCAGGCTTTCTGAATCCACCCACATGCCACAACCCCTGACCAGCAACTGTTACTGTCATTAAGTCCAGGAACCAACCACCCAGGGTTAGAACCTCACAGGCCTTCAAAGGACCCCTATGTTTCCTTTCTTCACCTATCCTCTCTCATTTTCCTTTCGTTTTCCATGAATGGGTTTGCTGAAATTTGTCACAGGTTTTGTCACCGAAGGCTCCGGGTTATGGTTTAAGGGGTGCCCGTGGTTAAAGGAAACGAAAAACAATAGGTGTTAAAAAGAGACCGTTTTTAAAGTTGAGGTCGCGAAATGTTGGTATTTTTCAGCACTACATTGTTTTTCGTTTCCTCGAATGAATTTAAGGGAGTTAGAAGGAATTGTAATCTTCACATAGAATGATGTCATGATGATTTTATTTGAGTCGTTCTTTTTCGATTTCAGGCAAGAGTGAAGAGACCTTTTGTGTATTTCTTTGTTTTTAAGGATTTTATTCTTAGAATAGTTTGTAAATGATATGCAAATGATAGTATCAAACCTCCTACAAATTTGAAAGATATCAGTGGGATGTACCATGATCACAGATTACATCAAATGACTTATAAATATGTTAATATCGTTAACAATGTATCGGCAGAAGAAATTGTAATAATGGGTTTTGCCTAGGACTTTGATAGATTTTTTAGCCAGGTATTAGATTGTTTCTATTCAGTGGCCGTAACAAAAAAAAATCTTACAGTTTACAGTTTTCATAGTTTACAAACTCAATATGTGCCACAGTGGCCATGTGCTTTCAAGCTGAACCCTTTGTTTTGGGTCTTCTCACTAGTCAACGTGGCGATAGAAGGTAATCTCATAGTGGTTGTGTTAGGTTGGACGGTCAACTATACTGTTAGTTTGTTCTGAACCCGGTCAATGGGTTAGTACGTAAGGAGTAATTTGGCAAAGATTTTGATAAACGAAAACAAGATTAGACAAAGTACATGATATTCGATATATATGAAGAATCAACGGTTGCTAAAATATTACGCATTTCGATTTTCTTTCGTTAGTCCTAAACATTATCTTCGTAAAAGCAATAGTGCTCATTTGAAGGCCTACTTCATATTCTATCACAAACACAACAGCTGTAAATTCATGCTTATTCTTTTCATATTTTATTCAGCCTAAGCTGCTTTCCCTTCAGGTTCCATTCTTTGTAACGTCATTTGATTTTATTCCTATTTACCTTTAAATTCAATGGCTTGATGCAAACCCTGAAAACTGTCACTGCTTTAAGTTTAAATAAAGCCACTTAAAAATTACCCGCTTTTCTAAGAATGTAGAAAATGTTTGATTTAAAAAACTTCATTACAATATTTTGGTACGATGAAAATCGTTGCTGATCTGGCTAATGGACAAGTTAGTGGACACGCGTATAGAAAATAGGTTAGAAAAAGGCACAAGGTGGTGTGAGAAGAGCACCATTTGTCAGTCGATAGATGTCGCCCCAAGTTGAGGAAATTCTCCACCCGAGAGTTGCTTCTGTTCTATACAGAGATACCTTCAGGGGCGGATCCGGGGGGGGGTGGGGGGGGGGGTCCAGGGGGTCCTGATCCCCCTTTTGGTGGGCCCCTAAACTACAAAAAGAGGGGGAAATGTCACACAGTACGCACGAATGCACACCATTTTAGCGCTTAGTCTTTATGCCGACCACCCCTGAGGGGGTTCTAGGTAGATCTAAGGGGGTTCTAGGTAGATCTGAAGGGTTCAATCTGAGGGGGTTCTAGGTTGATATAAGGGGGTTTCAAGTAAAGCGGAAGGGTTTGAAAGTGAAAGTAAAGAGTTTCTAAGTAAACCCAAGGGGTCCCATCTGGGAATGTAAACTTTAGTGGCAATGTCTTATGATGTTTGACTGAAACCTTTCGAAATCAGGGGCTCCAGACCAGGTCTTGGAGCCACCAGCTACTCGTGGGATTATGTTCTGATGTGTGCCTGCTGATAAACGCTGCTAAGCTTAGGGGACCTACAGTTTTGCTGGTTAAGCATGATGAGACCATACCGACAGCAACCAACGAAGTTAACCATGGACCTCAAAAAGTGATGATTCTCGGGTCGAGAGCGTTGAGTGGGTAGACGTGTGTTGAGGTCAAGTGGTCAATGTAGGAGCACAGATTCAAACGTCTGCAGTATGTGTAATAATGGAGCTTTTAGTTTTAGATATACTCGTGCACAGTCTTAGGGACCAGAGCACATTAAATATCACTTCTCGAGTAGTAAGACAGACACTCATAAAGTTGAAGCACTTTTCATATAATATTATATATAATATATATAATTGCATTTTGAGTACGTTATTCAACCTTTTAGATCATGAAAATTATTATTATGATCCTCAACCTCCTTAACCTTACCCACAGATTGAATATGTTAACGGGCATTTTCCAGGATGTCTTACACCCCCATCTCCAGTCTTGATGCGTTCGTAATTAATGGATCTCAATAGATACGATAAGAACATAATATCTATATACTGAACTGTAAATGAAAATAGGACATCTTGTTGCAAGTTGAATTATGTAGACTACCTGAAATCTTCCGATAATATTTTTCCTTAGAGACGGGGACTGATTGATTGGAAAAAAATCTTACAATTTGATGTTATCAATCTTGCTTTTAAATCGATCGTTGTAACCATAACTTATAATACCCACCTCTCCATCCATCTATCATGCATCCATCAAACCATGCATACAATAAATTATTTATTAAATCACTCCACCAAATAATCTATCAAACCGTTTCCCAAACCACCACTCCTTTATGCCAACCCCCGGGAAAAAAGTAAACCATCACTACCTTTTCATAGTCATTATACTCTCTCCCTTCAACCCCACATAATATAGGCACATTTTATTTCAATGTCCTTTGCGGTTGCTGCATTAATGGCTCAAAGGAAACCCTGGGCAGGGATATACCATTGAAAGTTGATAATACCATAATTTACACAGCGGTATAAAATATAAATCAGTTAATTGGAAATTTAGTAACTGAAGCATACCATCAAAAGTATGAATTTTAATTTCTCAACTGATACTTTGCCCTGTGAATTATCCACAGAAAAAAGCACTAGGTGGCGTCCGAGTTGGATTTCTTGTTCGGTTGCCCAAAGCTACATCAGGTGGCGCCACTGTGAATGAGGATATGTGTTGAAATACTTCAATGTACTTTTAGATCATTCACTAGATAGTACGTTATCCATACTGTTTTAAAAGATAGACATCAGTCATGCCATCATTGATAGTGGGTGTTTCTTATGAATCCAATCCCAGTGTATTTACCAGGGTGTATTATGCTATAAATCTACATTCAGAATGAAATGGATATTTTTTTTAGCTACTGATAATTCAGGTGACCGTCTGAAAAGAAACGTACGTGCTCAGGTTGAAACTATTTGATTAGGACTTTACCGTTTGAGATTTGATACAATTTGTCGAGGGACAAGGGAAATTTCGGGTAATCCCAATCTAATAAATAAAGTTTATTACTTTCTCATATGAATATTCTTTCCTTTATTAAGAAGCATACGGGTCTCTGATTCTGCTTTAACAGAATGCAATTAAGCCAAGTCAATGTTAATACAGTGAAACACTTATACATCTAAAACATCGGGACGGTCGGAAACTGTATTTCTAATCAAATGGAAACCTGAAGCTTAAACACAGCAGATTTTGAAGATTTTAAAATGCCCTGTCAAGGAATTTAGAAAGAAGGGGAGCTACTGTTTAATTCAGTTATTTAATTTTAAACTAAATTTCACAATTCAAAAAATCTAAGTTTTACTTTGCGTTTTAAATGAGGGGCGGAGGCTTTGAGCGTACTAAATTTACTCCAACAACTTGTGCTTCCAAGCTTGACGGTGAGATCATAATTTGCTAGAGAATGTCAAAACCCTCTCATATCCAGGTGTTAGACTCAATTAACCGAAAACTCATATTAGTGCATGGGCACTCAGAAAAAAATGCGTATTCCTCCAGCGATTGACCTACTTATATACTTTCTGCTGGAAAAAGGTCCGAGGTAAATGATAATGGTCATAATGGAGGGAGGCGACCTTTATCTAACAGCTAGGTAGCACGGCACTAGAAGGAAAAAAGACAACGTGGAGGGTGAGGCAGGCACAGACACGCAAATACCTCGGCACACAGAGGGGCGAGTCACGGCACACGGGGGTCACCGCCCATAGTACTCTGGAGGCTGTGTACCCGAGTAGATCTTGATATATAGATTCTGCAAAAAATATCAGGACTTTGTCTATTCAGATTCTATTGGTGGATAGTTTTTATAATCGTGCTGAACATATTCAAATTGCTGTCGATTAGTTTTATTGTTTTGTTTTTGGGGAGGGGATTATTAGTGAAATATTTTGATTGGTTGTCGAATAGCTGAATATTATACGTAGGGAATAGACCTGTCCACTTTGCCAGCTAGCCCACCCCTTATTTCTATGATATCAACATTTTTAGAAAAATGTTCATCATATTTGATTAACAGTAATTTTCCTAATAGAATTACCCAAAACTAAACTTTATAAGCTTTTACTTTCAATGTGATGTTAAATATGTAGCTGTAGAACTGGAAAGCAAAAATGACATTTTTCCATAGGGAACAGTGTTAAAGCCCTTCAGCTTTGCTCACAATGTCCAACCATAACATCACAAAAACATACCTTTTTTTGGTTCACCTAAAATGGAGGTAATTACCTAATTGAGAGATAAAAAATAATTCATCCTCATTTATCATCACCTTATTGACTTAGAAACACAAGTACTAACTCATTCACTCAGATTTGTGTCAGTGCCTGACTTTGCAAAAACTGCAATTATGTCCGACCTCTGTATCATGCCAGCAATACATCCCAAAGTGGACAGGTCTATTGAAAAAGGAATTACTCAATGTAGCCAAAGACTGGTATATCTGTGTGACTTGATTATAAGTGTGGTTAAGGTTCAGATAATGAGGATATGAAATTAGTATAAACAATACATTACGTTATGAATGTTGATGCTGTACCACCTTAGTCTCCTCAACCCCCTTCCCCTCAACAAAATAAAGGCTTATAATCTTAAATCATATATGAAAATTTGTGAACCATAAGGGTTAAGGGTAAATCAATTATTCGGATTCTAATTAGTATTTCTTGGAAGAAATCAAAATCATCTACAAGTAGGCATTATCACAATATCTTTCTTTGCAATTGCACTGTTTTTTTTCACTATGCATAACAGAGACTGGAAGTAACACATAATTACACATACCTAGAACACTATTCACACCAAAGATTGCCATCCGTTTTGTGAACCTTTAAGTGTGAATCATGACACATAGACTGACATTTGTTTGTTATTTACAGGCAACAGACATTCTTGGCATCTAAGATACAAACTTTTAACTTGTTTTTGGCATCTTGAGTTCGTTTAAAAGTTCAAATATTTGTACCATAATTTGATTCACACCCAGACACTTATTGCTACTAAATATGATAATAATTTCCTTTTCTTTTCATGTTCTGTATAATCTGAAATGCTAACCTATGACTTATTCATTTAGAAATTATTACATAACAATTCCACTTGTAATACGCATTTTCTTCGATTTTCGTTAAAACAGCATCGCTCACCATTGAAAATAACTCCTTTTACTATTCATTTTCTTTCCTTTTTCCAGTTGATGACAAGTCCATGTTACGTTACATCCGCGATAAGACGGCGGCCCCCTACTTCTCTAACCTCGTCTGGTTCATCGGTAACCACATCATCGAGCTCGACAGCTGCGTGCGCAACGACGCCGAGTAGGTCTATTATGACATCACCTATTCCATAAAGGCTATTGCTTGTACTCTGCTTTATGGAACTGTTATTCTTTTCCAAGTTTTCCTAAAAATTAGGTGCTTTTTGTAGTGCTACTTCCCTTACAGTTACCAATATTTTCGTTTTGTGTAATGAAAGAAACAACAAGCAAAAAGCACTATTTTTTCATTTTCAAATTTATTCAAATATATTTTCGATGTGTTCGATAATAGCATGGAAAAGAGCTTTCTTTTCACAAAAACTATATCCTGATTCTTTAATTCTAATAAACTTAAGCTTTCGGGACATGTATTTACAAAAACTCGATTCGCTCACACCTCCCCAGACTCTTTATCTATTCCTTTTGGTAATTAGTGAACCACGAATGTGTTAGCATAGGTTATCAAACTAAATAAAGATAACATGACTCTGATAATTGGAAGTAGGCAGGGCCATATAATCAGCTGATACCGTTCCACTATTTTCCCGTGAGCATTTATTGTGAAAAGGAAAAAGCATCACACGCACGGAAGCCATAAACAATTAATTTTTCTTTACTAATTAATGCACCATTTCCAATTCAAATAACATAACACCGTCCAAACCTCAGGAAAGCACATATATAACATATGGATCCGCGGTATCTATTTCTGAATAAATCATACAAATCTATTAGTTATAATAGCAATTCATATTTTATTTCTTATGATAACAATTTAAATTTCATTTGCTATGATAACAACTTACAGTTTATTTGTTATGATAACAAGTTACTTTGTACTAAGAGACGGTGCTTGTCATCAGGTATGGCGAGAAGCTGAGTGAGACAGACTGGGACGCCTGGTGCACTGCGAGGTATAGACTCACCCTAGACTAACCTACCCACACCTGTACCACACCGGCCCCTGCCCTCTAGTCTTAGTGCCCCTCTCAGGGACCGCCTAGCTACTGGGAACTTAGGACCTTTACTACTACTCTCTAGCCCCCTCATTTACGGTGCATATCATCATCAGTTTTCAGGACTATCGCTTATTTTGGTCATATTGGGCTTCAATTCAGGAACTGGTGATTTTTGTCTAAATATCAAATCAAACATGAAGGTTAGCCATGAGACATTGGGACTAGATACTCCCCCATTATATTGCATATTTCATTGTAAAAAATATATGTTATTCTACTTTTTCTAAATATTTTAGTTTGGGCAGGTTTTGGTCTGTTTTGTCTACTATTCGCTCTGTCTCCCTTTGATTCTGTACAGTTTAAATCGCATCAGGCACTTATTATGCTTCGTCTCCACCTTTCCCCTATTTGTTGAAGAAATAACGAAGGACCGACTCAACTTACTCCATAAACAATTTTGAATTAGGTTATAAAATCCTTAAAGTAAAGAGTTGATACAGATATAGAGGCATGTGGGCAAAATAGTTTGAGATTTAATAGATAGTTTACTAAGATTACTACTAAGCCAATGTAATAAGCTTTAAGCTAGATAAAAGTACTTGCACTCAATAGACAGAGTACGTGTCAAGAATTTAATTACATCAAGAAAATAAGCACCCCACTGCATGTGATTAAATGTGAACAGTCAGTTCTTCACTCAATCAGAAAATTAAAATTAATGTCCCCAGTAATTTAGTTTCTAGAATACCAAAACCTTTATCAACGGTTTAAAAAAAAAAAAATCTATACTTAAGGAGAGATAGCAGATAGAACACCTTAAGATTTACCTGGAAACCTATCAGATGTTCTTAGAAAACCTCAGAATTAGAGCGTGGGTACAACCTTGAGATATGCGCTAATGTAGATGCATTAGAGATGCCACTTTTCCGTAGAAGTACGGAGATCCGTATTTTTTGCTTGGACAACAAGTTTTAAGTGCTAAAATTTTAGAAGGAAAACAGTTTGTATTATATTTCATGTAACAAAAATTAGATACATTTTAAATTACATGTGCATATAATTTGTTTCAGTATCAGGCCTTTAATACAGAAGAATAGACTACCTTAGTCGTTTCCGTATCAAAATAAGGAAATACATTTCTGTATTTCTCATGTTTGAAGATCTCTGATGCATCCAGGCCAGTTAAATCATGTTACTCTATTTGGTGAATTTAAAAATTCACTAGTTATCACTCTATCATTATAAATCAATTAATCAAAGAGAGGTAGCAGATAGAAACCCTCAGGTTTACCTGGAAACCTATCAGTAGTTCTTAGAACGCCCTCAGAGTTAAGGCTTGGGTACAGCCAAAGGACAGGTGCTTACATAGTTATATCAACTCACCACACAATATTCAGTTCATTCCTTTGTTGGATACTGGGGTGGGGCTTCTGCGCCTGGGATGGATATAGGGCCCCAGTAGCCCCTGCTGACGATAGGGGGACCCAACACTGAATTAGTGGTTCATTGGGTTCGATTCCCGGTTGGTGTCCGGGTTCACTAAGGGACGAGGTACAACAAAAATGGTTTTCAGGTTTTGATCCCCTGCTGTTTGCCCGCCCTGTCACCCCTTATCAAATAGATATAATCACCAAAGACTGACCATGTCATAACGTGTCTGAAAAGTCAGAATTCGTCCTATCTTGTTTTCTCTCTGAAAATGACCCTGGCTCTCAGTATGGCCTCAAAAATCCATCACTCACTCACTCACTCACTTACTCAGTTCATCTAAAGCTCTAGAACTGAATGTATATATTATTTTTCAGACCATCCTGAAGCACTGAGTAGTAGAGAGTCTTAAAACTATCTCCACTATGTAGATTCTGGCAGGAATATACCTTAAGAGAGGTAGCAGACAGAATACCCTCAGATTTACCTGGAAACCCATCAGATGTTCTTAGAAAACCTCAGAAGTAGGGCTCGGGTATGGCCTTGAGATAGGCTATTATGTAGTTGCATTCCGGCTGGTGAACTCATGCCAATCTGGTCTGTTAGTTTAAAAGTTTGCTATATATAGTTTACTCTCTGACACTTTCATTATAAGTCAATAAATCAAAAACAAGTAGCAGGTTTACTTGGCAGTCTATTGGATGTTCGTAGAACAACCTAAGAAATTTAGGGCTTGGGTATGGCCCAAGGACAGGTGCTTGCAACAACTCACCTCACACTTCTCCCTTTATTTAAAGCTATAGAACTGAATGTTGGTCATTACTTTCCAAACCGGCACGAAGCGTGGAGTAGTAGAAGGCCTAGGTGTTAAAACAGTCAGGGTCAAAAACACGTTTTGTGTGAATATGTCTACTCCCTTCCGAAATATAAAAAGCAAGTTCACAAGAGGCACAGTGCTTTCCTGACGTGGTTGACTGGACACCCCCCCCCTTTCACCCCCTTGGCATGGTAGGTCAAGGCACACCGTTATTGTCCCTTTTTAATGATGCAGCCACATAATAATTCATTTTGATCAGTTGTCTTTTGTAATGAGCACAGTGGTCGTATGCACAGGTACACGAGTTGGTACTGTCGACATGTCAAAGTTTTAGTACACTGTGACTGAAAAACGTGCTACAACTTCTGATGTTTACACCACGTGGTTTACTTTTATATATATGCATTTTGAATGGATTTTTTTGTTATAATTATAAACCACTTTACAGCACATCGTGATCATCCAGTAGTTATAACAACAAAAAAAGATAAAAATAACATACATGCAGTACAATGTACATAAAGGATAGGCAGATAGACAGGGCATATGAGATCCACCATAATTTTACATAAAATTACGGAAAAATCTCAAAAAAACTTGTGTAAATTATAGTTATTTGTGTTACAGCAATTTCAGATTCTCGGATATGTTTCTGCAAAGATTTTAACGGTTGCAGTCTCATATTGACATACTGTTGGTGTTTTATATATAATATAAAGTAAAGTTTTTTATTGAAATGAAAATGGGACTTTATCTGAGGCTTCCTGTCATACCTGAAGAATGATAATTATCACGTCATGAACACTGTTTAGTCAGTAAACGTAAGAGAGGAACAATTAACGTCAATCAGCAAAGCACAAGAGTTCACTTGTTTCTTGAAATCGTATGTTAATTTGTAAGTCTTGTATAAGTTGTTTATTCGTATTCACCTTATATAGGATATCTTGCACAGATTTAGCAGATTATATCCCCTGGATTGATTTATGCACCATGTGCAAGCTCGATAGGACTTTTTTTAAAATCAAATAAAACACCCCCTATTTCTTTAAATTACATCTAATGATACGTATCAAGAACAACACTCTCCCAGGTCACCTGAAGTAAATTGTAAAAGGGTGAATATGCCGATAACTTTACTTTCCACCGGTTCCAGACAGGCTACAAATAGTCTATTCAGCAACCAACAAAATGTTTACCCCTACTTTAGGTCCCAAAACGTTGCCTTCCAATCAATCTTACATCTTTTACTTTTTTGATTTAAAGTATGCCATTTCCCCTTGAATCATCATTATAAAGAAAATCCCTGATTATCCAAGGCCTTCACGAGAGAATGGATATAGGCCCAGTCTGTTAGGTGGACCAAATTATTTTTTCTATTTCCTTCTTGCATTACACGTTATTTTTCCTACGCAAATTGCCAGCCGTTTGTAGAAGGTTCCCCCATTTGACCCTACTTGCAGCCACAACAGCCGAGACCGCCTGGCCGACCTGGTGGCCGAGCACCTGGACCACCTGCACTACCTGAACGACATCCTCTGTCTGAACATCGACGCGCTCAACGAAGTGCTCACTGACCACCTCCTCAACCGCCTTCTCATCCCGCTCTACGTCTACTCACTCACCAAGCGCCGAAAGTTCTCCGCGCGAACCGTAAGTGTTCATGGCCTGATTACATATATTTTTGTGTGGATGAGATCAGAGGATGAACTCCTACAAAAAGAGTCTATATTTATGTTTAACTCTATACATTTATGGACTTCTTTTTTGTAGGATTGCGTTCACTTAGTTATAAAGGGTATATAGTCACTCCTTTGTAATTGTCATGTATAAAAATCAGTCGGTTTTAGAGCTTTATATAGTCGTTCCTCTATAATTATCTCGTATAAATGATATATGATGATTACAGCGGGAGTGACTATATATAGACTACATAAACTGAGTGAGCCTCTTAGCAAGAACGAGTCCATCTATCAAGTTACAAGTAACAGTCGTGTAGGCTGAAACTTATTATAATGTACAGTTGTATTTATAGAATTTTTTCATTTACACTTATTAGAAACCTTTCGATGCATTTGACCTAACTTTCAAGGTCTTTTCATGGTTTGCGTAAGTTAATTTAATCTCGAACTAGTCCATAGTACGAGTAATTGATACATGTATCACCGGTGACAAGTTTGAATTCCATATCGTTCGTTATAATTGTTGGCCCAAAACGGTTAGCCTTGGCTGAGATAGTACAGACAATAGCATACACTATACCGAATTCAGAATTCAATGTTTCTTCCCTCTTTTATATGGAGCAGGGGCGGATCAATAGGTTAGGGGGGGGGGGGTGTCCAGGGGTCCTGAACGCCCTCTCCCTTTTGGTTGAGACTATAGCCTGTATTCAACATTCCGATTTTGATGCTGCCAAATTTTTGTATTTGTTTGATTTTCTCTAAGAATATGATATGAAATCTTACATCTTATATACCACTCAAAAGAGAATTGTGAGACCTTTCTATTGATGTATGACATATCTATATTTGACCTTTATTCCCACTGCCGATTTCCAAATTTGGCAGCACAATCGGGATGTGGAACACAGCCTTTATACTTCATATAGGGAAAAAATGTTGGATGTGTATGTACGAAAGCACAACGTTTTAGTACTTAGGCTACATGTTGACACCTCCCCCACACGTCCTCCTTTCTTTTTGGAAATACTGTATCCACCCCTGTAGAGTTTCAGTAAAAACTACCCTGTGCTCCCGACAGGGTCATCAAAGGCCAGGTGTGTGGTGTCCTTTCTATGGGACATTGCACATGAATGACCCCTTGCCACTCTCCGAAATGAGTAGGGTATCACACCTTGTGGTGGATTTCTTTTAAATCATATCATAGATACAATCGCCCGTAAGCTGAAAAGCAGTACCTTGTGCAGTCTGGAAAGAATCTTCCGGATTGACTGGACGTTAAACTACCCCAACAAACAAACAGTAAAAACTTGCAGGTATACAAAAAATCTAACACCTTTACTGGACGCAGGTCGGCCTGAGTTCAGGTGTGATAAGGGTACTTAAGGAGGGGTTACAAAAGTTTTCACACCTCTGTAGTGGCTATAGGTATTGCTTTGATACAGATAGTTTAATCCCTGAATGGACACTCATTCCTGATAACAGATAAGTTAAGGTTTATTAAAACCTAGTCAGGGGCCAAACAGGTAAAGAGGGCATGGCAAAATTACTCATCTTTATGTAGCTATAACTTTGTTAAATAATATTCATGACATCAGGTATATAGAGTACAGTGGGCAGGGAATATACCCGCTGCTGGGGCAGCAGTGCCATGTTCTATTTTAAGGCTCTTTGTATCAAGTATCCGTTGTATATAAATTCCATTACGTCCGATTTTGAATGTGATTCAACACACTTCCTTTCAATCCTCAGATTTAACCAGTAAACCGAAAGAAGCATGATTAAAACGTTCAGTCTTAACCCCCATACAAAGTAAAGTGATCGCCAATCATGTTTAATCCCAAATGCCCCTAATTAGGTGGTGTATATGTTTGATCTGAGTCTCAATAAAAAAATCTGAAAGGGTAATTAGCAGATTTTTGTGCTGATTCAGCCCAGTCGGTGTGGGACTTAATGCACTTACAATCAATTACCTCTGACCTTGTAAAATATACATTTTTATTGCTGCCGGCCTGCCCTATAGGTCTCGCTGCTTCTGCTGACCCAGCCGTTGATCAACACTTCAGTATAACCTGAACTAAGCTCAAATGATTAACCCCCTTATTTGTGCCCCCAGGATGACTGGCCGCATATATGAGTTCGGTTGTCTGCCTGTTTCTGCAGACTTGGCCGTTAATCGACGCTTGGATATTAATAAACTTAGATAAACTCAACTTACATACCCTTTTATTTGTGCCCTCAGGACGACCGTCCCCACGTGAGTTCGGTGGTCTCCCTGTTCCTGCTGTCTCGGGCGTTCATCAATGCTTGAATATAAACTTAGATAAGCTCAAATAACATACCCTTTTATTCATGCCCCCAGGATGACCGGCCGCACGTGAGTTCGGTGGTCTCCCTGTTCCTGCTGTCCCAGGTGTTCCTCATCATCTCCCACGCGCCCCTCGTGCGACAACTCGCCGACATCATCTTCAATGGCGACATCCAGGTGTGCATGGGCGACAACCCCGACACCTCCGACTCCCCGCAAGCTGTGAGTTTACAACCATTTGATATCTTTTTTTCTTTCTTATTTTTTGGATACTGAAAACTCATTTGACCAATAAGGTCGCAGCCTCTTTAAGGATAGAGTAGGGTGATCAGGGCGCAATATGCAACAGTTGTGCGTGTTTGCTCATAGCTCTGTTACTTTTTAGTATTTTTACACATATACATCAAATGAAAGCTGAATATCTCAGCTATCGAATTATATTGCTAATATTCAATTTAATTCGGAAATGGATAGAGAAAAGTTGGAAGAAAGTTGGAAGAAGAATATTCTAACTTTTATTTTTTGAACACGGATTTCTCTATCAATAATGCCTCTATGGTCTTAAAACTTTTCAAGTATGTTTAAAACATTCCTCTTGAGGGAAGCGTGTTTCAAAATTTTAATCAAGGCCCTAGTTAATTTTTTATGATGAAAAACGTAAAAAATGCAAAAAAAAAATCAAATTATTTTCTACATTTGTTAAAGATAAAACTAGGTCCTTAATCAAAATTTTGAGACACGCTTCCCTCAAGAGGAATGTTTCAAACATACTTGAAAAGTTTTAAGATCATAGAGGCGTTATCAAGCGAGAAATCCGTGTTCAATAAATAAAAGTATAAAAATTCAAGTTTCAACTTTGATAGTCTATTTCTCATATACTTTTAAATCAAAACTGTCATAGTCAATATTATCCAAAAGATATGGTAAACAGCTATGTTTTGGTGTATAATATGTCAGGATATCTCATATATTAAGAGAGATAATAGCATTTTAGCACAGCCATCAATCAAACAGCGTTCATCCCCCTACTCTAACCTTAAAGTGTAATCAATTGTCTGATAACACTATGATTGTCTGTTAGAGAAAACTTAATTGACAAAACATGAAGTCGAGTAAAAAATTTTGAGTCAACACCAGAGAAATCAGTTAGATGAACGCAAAAGAATTAGGGTAACATCAATAAAACGAGTGATGTATTAACATTAAATTTTGTTGTCCGAATTATTTAGGAAAGTTAAAGTAACCTTTTTTGAAAAAAAAAACAAAAAACTTCTTACGTGTAAGATCTTCCAGCAGTCGTGGATAGTATTTAGTTAGTACCTTTAATTATCATGTTTCCCTCCGTTTATACCTAACTATCCCACATTTATAGAATAACCATCCTTTATCCTCCACAGGGTAAGCGGGGTCGGTTAAGGGGGTTCGTGAAGCCCCCGGAGCCGCTCGCCCAGACCCTGGAGAGTAACCGCGGCCCGGGCAAACCCCTGAAACGACCCAACTACAAGAACGCCGGTGAGGAGGCGGGGGGGTCGCCGCCCGTGTCCAGAGAGACGGCCGCCGGCATGGATGGGGCGGCCGGCGGGACCGATGGGGGCGCCGGGAAACCCGCCAAACTGGGTGAGTCCAATTTATGTGAATATACATGTTGGAAATAATTCAGCATATGAATGGTAATTGTTGAAGTACTTGTCATATGGCCTTAGAGGTATATTATACAGGGATGCAAGTTTTCCGATTTTTTATCGGATTTCCGATTTTTTTCCAACTCCCTTAAAGATTGATATCAAAATGTTATGTTTAAAACATGATTTACATCATTTTAAGAATCTTATTTCCTATGTTTTTTTTTAGCAGTCCCTGCTTACATCCCTGTATATAACTGACGCTCTCAGAAAGATGCTGCCGCCTCGATTCCCAAAATATAAAAGTAGTTTTCTTAAAAAGGTTGTGCGAGTCTATTTAAACTTAACTCCCAAACCTTTGGTGGACATATTGTTCTATTGTTTTTGAGGAATTTGTGTTAAATCAACATTCTTCATCCTTTCGGACTTCCCTCAGGATTCTGAGTAATTGTTTGTATGTTTAAAACAACTGACGTTGTTTAGATATGTATATACTCGGAATCGTTGGTGTACAGCGCGTGAAGATATGATTTCTTTTTAATCCGTGTGAGATCCAGAATATGTTGAGTTGTATTCGTGCATGAAAGATAAATTTGATTGCAATATCAAGTTCAGCGACCGTCGACGAAATCTGACATGTTAATTTAAAACAGCACGCAATTATTTACATGTGTATGTTTGTTCAATAAGATCGGTAGAACCTTCTAAAATAAAAGCTGGTCTGAAAACATAATTCCAATTCTTTGCATAGTCAAGAAATTTGATGGATATTTCCGAGCACGCCTCTCTGAGTGGTTTATTTAGATACAAATAAATCGCTTTCAATTAACAACACAAACGGCGGGATCAATTACCCACATCTAATCTTTAATCATATTTCCCCTTTTTCCTTACATATGCGTTTCCAGCAAGATCATTTTTAAATTGAATAAATAATAAGTTTTGGTTTGCTTTAACCAGCGGCGGAGGAGGGTGAAGAGGAGGAGGAGGAGACGGGGGCGGAGGCCGACTCGCGGGAGATGGTCAGTCCGGGCCAGAACTCGACGGACGAGGAGAAGCTGCTCCAGGGGGGCGCCAACAGTAACGAGCAGCGCCAGGCCGAGTTCTCGCTGAAAAACAGGTGGGCCTACCTTACACTATAGGGGTTTTCCCCGTTAAAACTAATCGTTTCATTAAAAACTTCTGAATATGGGACTACTATATATATATATGGCAATTTTTTTTCTTTTTGTCGATTTAACAAAAAAATGTTAAAGTGCACGTGATAGTAGGAGAGTTTTGTTGTGTCAGTTTAAATAGCTTTGAAAAAAAAGGAAATATATGGAGGAAAAAAATCAATAAAATGAAAATCGATGAAAAGTCAATAGGAAATATTCAGCTTTATCAGACCTTCAAATATACCGGTTTTAATGATACGATTTGAAATAAGACAATTATTATAAATTAAACTTCACATGATATACAACGGCACTAAATCTACACCATAGAATATATTCATTAAAGCCTTGATGCTACTTCGGCCTAAAAACAAAAATGATAACTATTATTTTTGCCCTTCTTTCAGGCCGTACCTTGAGGCGGTCTTCAGCGCCCTGGAGTGTTCAGAGAACGACTACGAGGCCCTGTTCGGCCTCTGCCTGCTCTACGCCATGGGACATAACCTCGGTGAGTGTGGCCTTGACGAATCTGGTGGGTGCAATACGTAACTAAATAGAAGAGAATACTATGATAAGACGATACCGTTATCGAGCACAAGGTCATTTAGGCCTAACCATAAAAAATGGTTGTGTTCAGGTAACCGACCTACCCTAACATTTTGGCCCTAAGCCTAAATTTATTTTGTTTGTGAAACTTTGTTTAAACTATATTTCAATTTTGGCCGATATGAATCGAGAAAAAATATAAGATGGAAATATATGGGTTGGGAATAATTCAGCATGTAAATTATTATTGTTAAGGTATGTTTCACGTGGCCTTAGAGGTATATAAATGACACTCTTAGAAAGATGTTACCTCCTCAGTTACTTAAAGATAAAAGTGGCTGACACGCCCTATATAAGCAGCTAACCGTCTCTTAGAAGTCAAAATGAAAGTTCATCTTGCATCCTGCTGATTAAGAATAAATTTGTGAAACAATTAATATGCAACGATTTCACACATGGAAAACTGTCATGTTTCTGAGAAAAAAAAATTACCTGGCTAAGCGAAAAAAGAAAGGCGTTAACAGTTATGACATTACAGTGCGATATAATTTCAAAATTCAGGAAGCATGATCTGGGAGCGTTAATCAATATATCCTTTTACTTTTACAGCTTTATATTTTCAAAAGATTATAGTGGCTAACGGTTATTATATTCCCCATTAATAACTCATTTATTCCTCATTAATCTCACTATGTCGTGCAGGTCAGGGTACGTGCTTCCAAGAAACTTTTTAGATAACTTATCGTGGCACGCTTCATTAGATTTTGTCTCTTTTATTTACTGAAATGTTGATATAAATGGACCCGGATAATTAATCATTGTGTTACATACGTACTGCTGTTATCTGTTTTTCAAAATAAAAATGTAAGCTGTTTATAGTATTCATTTGATAACCTTTTGCAGGAATGTTTTAGTGGATGTTGTCTAGTAAGAGTTTCCGTAGCATGCAGTATTGATTACCTGTCGTTTATGAGTTTGATATTGTAACTCAGTCTCACGCCGTATATTCCTACATATTTGCTTAATCACCATAAAGTTTCATTTGCTATTTGCTATGCAAATAGTTATCTTTTATTGTGTGGAAACCAATCGTTAGAAATGCTGATAAATAAAAATGTGTACGTTATTTAGTTATGAACATGCTTATACAAATTTAAGTATATGTGTCTTACTGTAGATATCTATTTATGTACGTATACATTTACATATAATAAATTATGTATAATGTATGTTATCTTGTACATGGTATATATATATAGTATATATTATATATGGCTTGTATGTGTATTATATATAATTATAAACTCTACAATTTGGAACCGAGGAGACGAGATCGTCATTGTCACAAGGACAAAGTATGTGTGGAATTGACACAAGGCGGTGCAGGAGTTAATACATTATTGAAGTGCCCCCAGGCCAAATGTACCGAGTATCGACTCCTATGTACCCGCGGGTTTTGTCAGTCCACGTGTCGCTGGCTGGAGGTGCCAAATCTACACAGCTCTTTCTGTACAGAAATGTTGTATCTTTAAAAGATAGGTGTGTAGTCGGTTAATGATTAAAGCTTGTGTCAGACCTCCCAACATGGGAAAAGTTGAACCCAGCTTTAAGCCCCCTACTCACTAGGCGAATTTGACTGAGTCGGCCGACTAATCGGTGCTAGAATCGGCTCATTCTTCTCATAGAATCTTCTGATTTTAGCCTAATTCAGATCACCAGTCAGTATGTTATATTGAAATATACATGTTTGGTACGAGACAGTGTTAAAATTGGCTTACTCTTCTAGTGGAGTCGTCTGATTTTAGTGCAGATGAGTCGGCTGTCTTTGGTCAAATTCGCCTAGTGGGTATGGGGCTTTATGGATAAATGCCGTTTTGACCAATACCGTTAACTTATTGGAATGCCTTGCATAATAGCAGAGAAGGTGTGATGGCCACATAATTTAGAATCCATGGGAAGAGAGGAACAAACCGTAATTAAAAACAAGCGAATGGCAAATCTCCCTCCAAAAAACAGTTGTTGTTTCTACACGAATTTATCTTCAATAATTCTTTAAAAATAAGTACGTGTATGTCATCAACACGTATAATTATGTGATCAGAAGCATACGAAGGATTCTATATTACACTGTCCATGTCCGTTGGGTTAAATCTAAATCATGCTTATTTATTAAACCTCAATGACCACATAGCATGTAGTGTCAAAAGGGCTGTTTCATTACTTAATCGTTCCCCAAAGTGTAAATATTGCACTTAAACGTTGTCGGCCTTTTGTGGCTGAACTATATTCAGCATTGGCAGTTGTCCAACTCATGTTAAGTTCTGTGCACAAAGAAGTAAGAGAAAGAAGATCTAAATCATGTTAGGCCTGGGTGCGCCTTACAGTTTAAAAAACCTGACCTTTGCGCTGTACCGTCTTCCTAAACTGTCAAAAGTCGCTTTACATGGAGGACTGCCAACTCGATAAAGAGTTTTTCAGATAATGGACTTTTTTTCCCTTTTCATCAGTTTTTCTCTTTTCCATTTACATTAGTTGATATATGTCAGTTTTCTCTACGTTTACTTTTTTCAAACATCAGGCTCTCCAGCACCGTATTTCATAGTAAAGATCAAGTTAGATTATTTCCTTTTTGGGGCTTCAATTAAGTTTGTACTCACCAAAGGGGGAAGGGGGTATGGAGTTTTTTTTTGAAAATGTGCATAATTTCCAGTAGATAAAATCCAATGTGTCAAAGGCGGAGGGGTGTCTAAATTTTTTTTGAAATGTATGTACATACTTGATGGAAGGCCCCTTTGCGCTCATTAAATCACCATTCGATCAGAGAATTCAAGTACTTATAGTGGTAGCAAAATACAGCAGGTCACACCCATATTCTTTGAGAAGTTTTTTGTCCTTTATCTGCTATCTTCATAATATATTAGTCAGCGTTTTACAAATACACTATATTGACGGTAAATAAACCGAACTGAATCGTATTCAGGCACTTATTCTAGAAAATATAAACCGTAGACTTTCTTTTGTTGGAAAGACCTCATTACTGGAGCAGATCTTATCACCCCCTGAATAGTGTCAAGAGATGGGGCTCGAAATAGATAAATGAATAAAGAGTTAAGATGTGGAGTACGCAATATAGCTTGACTGATATAGTGAACGGTAGATAGGGCGCTGTTTTGAGTGAAATCAAACTCGAGGATTGTGTTAGAAAGATTAGATTGAATGATGTACTCACGGAATTCTTATGTAATTATCTACATACATTTATCTGTATCAAGGAACGCCATTTTCCCTCGATTTTTCCCTACACATTGACTAACGCGGGCTTAAATGCAACCCTCCCGCTGCCCTTGTTGATACTATTCAATTGCTTGATTGCCAACTCCTTTTTTGTCTGATTGGTGATTATACATGTTCGTTTCTTCCTTGACACACAGGTCTAAACCAGGAGCTGTTGGATGCTGTCTTTATGCCGACAGATAACTCAGAGGTGAGTTGTCAATGACAGTTTTAAAAATTATAGGTATCGTGGAACCTCTATTAAATATAAGCCGCACCCTCACTTTTGAGTTTCTATCTAGGTGTTTTAGGCGGCTCTAAGCATCAGAGAAACCCTTGAATAAGCCGCATTCATAATTATGGCATAATTTTTGTAGAAATTTCGATAATTCTATTCTTATTTCCCCAAAAATAGCAAAGAAGAGGCTTAATGTAAAATAATGCCAACAGTATAAGCTTTAGGGGAAATTTGAATAGAAATAATCTTCAAATCTTTGATTTCGATATACGATACAGCTATATCATAAACTCTTGAGAAACCCTCTGACGTAAGCCGCACCTTCAATTTTAAGGTCTAAGATAGACCATTTTCTTCCTCTCCAAGGCTTATATAAGACATTTTATAGTTTCATGTTATCTCAAAATTACACATTGAGTGTAGAATGTTTCTGGGTAGAGAATTATCTTCATGAATACATCATTTGAACAATCTAGGACTATAATTTGTTATACTTATTCAATTACTGTAACTGTTCAACAAGCACATTGCCTCATCCCACAACTAGGACTATAATTTTGCCGTAACTATTAATATTTCCATTTAGGACCCCGGTAATTGTATTTTATAATGAAACCTAATAAAACTAACTACTGCATGATTTCTGGAAACTGATGACGTTCGATACAGTACTTGGAAGCGCAGACCATTTCTTATGCAATCCCAAATCTTGTTCATTCTCCAGGGCAATACATGTACTTGCGTACCCTGCGATATCCTGCGATATACGTTGTGATAGGTTAGAGATAGCTGAGAACTTGGAAAAGATACATCTGTTAACCCACTTTGCTTTTCCCTTTTCCTAAAGAGGCCGTTAAAGGATACCTATTTCCAATAATTGCCTAATAACTCGTAATTAGCCTATTTTCATATTAGAGTATATTGTAATGGAGAGGAAAAGGAAACATACTAACCATATCAAAAACTCATTATATATGTGAAGGTAAAAGGCTCACAGCTAGAATAAAAACTCCCCGGCAAATTAAAAAAAATATATAAGGGAAGGAAACGTGGGTGGGCTTTTGTGGGTAAGAATGTCTGACTTTTATGCTAGCAGGATGCCTTAAAGGCTGTCTGTCTTGGGGAAACCACAGAAGGTGTCGGATGGAGCACAGTCTGGGCGCAGTTCGTGGAACTCGGCCATTTTACCGCCATTAATACAGCGGGAACACTGAAAAGGGAGTGACACCCGGGAATTAGCAGTCATCAAAGTACCCGGCAAATATCTTGAAGTTGAACTCTCTGTGACCGTATTGATAAAAAGAAAGGAAAAAAGGGGGGGTTGTGGATTTATATGTTTATACTGTATATATAAAAAGAAATTTGTATGATATGTGCAACCAGAAATCCAACATTTGGGACAAAGGGAACATTTTATTAGAATTTATTTTTTCTTTTAATTTTGTCACATATTTTGAAGTTTAGAGTGGCTTCCATGACGTTTTATTGTCAGAATATTCAAAGGACTGTAGTTATTTTAAATTTCTCCCAATTTATGCAAAAAAACACCTAGGTATGACGTCCCTTTTCTCGTTTCTAGACAAAGGACCATTACAACATCGTACTTATCGAGAAGCTGATTCATCTGATCAACCTGAGCTGTGAAACAGGTAAGCCGACTATCTTACTAGGAAAGGCAATTTCATCCTAGCACATGATTGTTTCCTAGAAAATGATAGGCCATTTCGTAAGGCTCTTAATGACACACACTGATTACAGTGTTTTTTCCAGCCAATGCTCTACTATTGCACAACATCATCCAATTGTACAACAGCCATTAAAAGTTACTTTGCGTATTATTAATTACCCTGGCCTATATAGTTATACATCACTTTATCGGACAAAAAATAGCCATGTATTTCAACTAATCTATCTGAATGGGTAACTAAAACATGAGCTACTTTGCCAGAAATATTCATTTAAATTGCCATCATTCCACTGACAACTGTTGTATACTTGACCAATGATGAAATAAAGGTCTAGTTGAATTTCCCTTCCCTTTTGCATGTACATATTGAATGCGGTTCTCCGCAGAGGACTTTTCCACGAAAATGAGTTCAGATGTATGCTCAGTACAGGGCCTCCCCCCGTCAGGAGGGGTCACGCCATGAGCTTATACAAAGGCCTTCTCAGCAAGGCACATATCACTGGTTGATATAATTGATTAATAGATATCACATGAAATCATCTAGCCTGTTGGATCTAAAATTTGTACAAATGCAATCCTCTATCATAATGAATTTAAAATGAATCGGAAAATAACAACTTTAAGCCAAAATGTTTTATACAACAAAATAAAGAAGGTAAAAAACAAACAAACGGGGAGCTTGCACATAGGCCTTCTCAGCAAGGCACATTGCACAAGTTGATATACTTGATTCATGAATATCACATGAAATTTACCCTAATGAATTTAAAACTCGGAAGGATGGAAGTTAGTCAAAATATTATATACAAAAAAAAGGAAGGGTAAACGAATACGGGGGACTTGTGAAAGGATGATAGCGGAAGTGTGTAAAATTTTCATAGAATTAGATTTGAATAATATAACGCAGTTTGCAAAATGGCGAGAGCAATGTCTCCATTTTGTCCTTGTCAGAGTATTGTAAGCGTTTGTTGATGTCAAAACATCGATATTGCAAAATTAGGAAGGAGCTAAGTTTTTTAAGTCTTTGGAAATTCACATGGAAAGTGGGAGAATGTTAGGGAACCAGAAAAAACTCATGGTAGAACTAACATGGGCTTAAGGTTATGTACATTAGATTGTACTTTGTAGAATCGTTAAGAATGAAAAAGCTTTTCCACTTCTGAACACGTCGAGACGTGCTCTGTTTCAGTAATGAATAAATCAACACTTATCCATCATACTGTGCTCTGGGTTGGTATAAACTTTATTTAGTGTTACCTCTATCTAAAACGCATTGTTCACTCAACTCCTATATTCTCGTGAGAGGGGGACAGGATGGTGTAGTGAGTAGAGTCCTCGCCTCTAACTTGGCTGGACCGAGTTCGGGTTGCTACACCACCTTACCTTGCCGTCGTTTTCGCCCCCATAGATTCAGTCAACCAACTGGTATACACAAACGTGAATGGTCCTGATATAGCTGAAAAATTGCTGAGCGGATATCAAACTCCAACAATCATCATCATCATATTCTCATAAGACACGGTTCACTCAACTCCTATACTTTACTCTATCAGAAACACATTGTTTGCTCAACTTATGATAGTGTACACTCTGCATGTATAAGATTATATTACAGAAAATTATATTTCCCAAATATTTTATTTCAATTTCCCCCTTTGTTCTTTAGGTAGCAAGGTGCGCCTGGCCACCCTGGAGATGGCCACTCTGCTGCTCAAACAGCTGGTGTACAAGGAGACGCAGTGCTTCCTCCAGGACCGCCACCTGGCGTCGGCCGAGGGCGCCCGCGAGGAGAGCACCCTGCTGCTGCGCAACTTCTACAAGGTATGGGAAAAGGTACATGTGCGCACATTCTTCCTCCTCCTTCTTCTGCCGCCCCTCTGCCCCAGGCGCAGCTCTCTAATGTACACGGGGTGACCACAGCATTAGGAAAAAAGGAAAAATAGTAAATGAACACCTACCTCAGAGAAATTGGAAAGGGGAGGGAGTTTTCTTGTTTTTTGTAGAACTTTTTTTTTTATTATTTTTTATTGTTCTGGTCGTATTCTTTATTCTTTTTAAATATCATGTAAGAAAAGCAAGGAAAAAACAGGCGAAAATCATTACAGATTGAGATTCAAAGTGAAATTTGACTGGTCACCCTACATAGATGTGCTCCCCTAAGTAGAGTACTCAAAGTGGGGACCTGTTCACTTACTTAAAGTGAGGTCCTGGTCACTTACTTAAAGTGAGGACCTGGTCGCTTACTTAAAGTGAGGACCTGGTCACTTACTTAAAGTGGGGACCTGGTTGCTTACTTAAAGTGGGGACCTGGTTGCTTACTCAAAGTGAGGACCTGGTTACTTACCTAAAGTGGGGACCTGGTTGCCTACTTAAAGTGGGGACCTGGTCGCTTACTTAAAGTGAGGTCCTGGTCACTTACTTAAAGTGGGGACCTGGTCGCTTACTTAAAGTGGGTTATGGTCGCATAGTTAAAGTGGGGTCCTGGTGGCTTTCCTCGGCCATTATAAGCTTTATAATCATGCTTGGGAATTGACACTCTTTTATGTTTTTGGAGAGCCGGACTAAGTTAAGTTTCGCTTGTGCTTTGCTTGTTTTTTCTTCAAAATTTAACGAAGGAAAAAGAAAAGAAAAAATGGAAAGAAAGAGAAATTGAAATTAATTCCATTCTGCGAAAAAAAAAAGGCATAAATAACAAATTACTGTACCTATTCAAATGCCACCGCCTTTAGGTCAAAATGGATAATATTGATTGACCCCAGCTACCAGGTGGTAGCTATGCCGAAATAGACTTGGAACCTTTGTGTTATAACTCGACATTTGAGTTAGTGGTTTCGGGCGGGACAGCACGCCATTCACCTCTTACATGGTGGGACTGAATTAAGGTTATTTGATACACCTTCACTATATATGCAAGCTTTGGCTACAGATCTTAACGACAGTTATAGTAAGACAAATTTAATCTGAAAACACCTCAGTCTCTCATCATAAAAAAAGCAATCACATAGAATCCATGATTCCGTTTTCAATTTTAGAATAATACATGTTTGAGAACTGAAACTGACAAAAATAATTGTCCTTGATTACTCTCACATCAAGCTTATTAAGGGGAAGCAAATGCCACTTTTTAATGTACATACTGTAGAGCTGCGCCTCGGGTTTAGAGAACTCATTCCTTTTTTGATATTGTCGTAGATTGTCTGTATAATTAGACTGTTTTTTCTATCATGTACAAGTTCGTAAACCTTTGTGCTGACCCTGATGCTTATTTGGTGTGTATCGAACATTTCAATATGGTGTCTATACAGAACTGACTTCCTAAGAAATAGTTCATGGTTTGCTAGTATGTTTAATTCTTTCTTGTACTATTCTTATGATTCAAAAAGGAAAGGAAAGCGGACAAATTATACAAACGTTCATGAGAAATATAGGTCAAGGCTGCCACATTTCATGAGGCCTAACATTCAAGATTTCAGAATGGCGGCCTCTTGAATGGCTGGTATCTTCATAGTATGATGTTTTAAAAAATAGCTGAGTCCCTTATCGATTTTCAGATATGAGTCATGTAGTCATGCAGTAGAAACGAGCAGAGTTGAAACTTTAATTTTTGTCTTTACATTTTTTGGGCCATGGAGTTCTCAGTGACTAAGGCCTACTTCTCAAGCATATTATATATTGTTTCTTTTGGAAGCATATCTCAAAACTTTGGTTGAGTCATGGGTTTATTATTTTTTTCATATGTTTTATGTTTCAAACCATTAACTGAGGCTTTATTAAAAATGTCGAGGCATTATTAAGCAATAAAACAAGTTGCAATATTCATTTTTTACATTCTCTAGCTTACGTCAGTTTTAGTTCTCTGTTCAACTAAACTATTATTTAAATCATTCGATAGGCCGACATGTTCAGCTTTCACTTTATGCATAATATGAGCAAACGCGCACAACTTTGTCAGTATAGGTGCCGATCCCTTACTCTAACCTTAAAAGAATATCAAACTTAACTATTTGTGTAGGTCAGGATTTTATCTGGCCCAAACAAGTAGCCAGACTATCCAGTGTACCAATGTAAAGCCCAGATGAAAATAATTATCCCCGGATTTTCCACGTTGGATATTAATCATGAATTAATATACTATTTCCAGGAAGTATTACATTATGTAAACTTTGGGTGATAATATAGAGCGTCGGTGACCCTTTTATGCTTCGAGTGGTAATAATATTATCTGATTAATGTTACCTGGTAATAGAGTCTTATCCGCTAGGTTATCCCCATGGAGACACTCAATGACAATGACAGTAAATTTTATTAACAACCTTTTTACAGAAGGTATAGGAACCTAATTATATACCGTACTTGGGATCCAAACAAAAAGTAATGTATAAGGAACAGAGGAGGAGAAAAAGATTCTAGTTTGAATTATTGTAAATGAATAAGTGGTTACATAGTTTTGTAAAAGTACTGGCTGTAAAACTGAATATGTCATGAGGGATGGCTAACAGGTAGTGCGTCAGCCCAATGCAGACGGTCAACCAGAAAAGTGAAACTAAAATGAGCGATAGACTGTTGAAAAGTAATATCTAAGATCGCCTTCATTTTAGGCTGTGCCCTACAGAAACACTTCAGTTAGCTTTTTCAAAATGTTGAAAGATACAACCATGCTCAAAGATTTAAAATCCGTTCGTACGGACAAATGGAATCATAATTCGTGCTATTGCAGAAGAATGAGTAATATCCCCTAGGGTTAGTGGACAAGAAAGTTATGGGAAAAAACACGCCTGCACAAATTTACTTTCCCACGTCAAACATTTTTCCAACTTTCCAGACCTTTCCATACTCTCAGAGCACATGTATGTCTCACATGTCGGGATGTCCGACGTCAAGACGCCCAACGTAATAGGGAATTTCCTAGAAAACTGTCACGAGGAAAAAATGATTGAGAATTAATTATTTTCTGGAAGCTATACTTTAGATAACTATCTTGTGATAATAAAATGCCAATGATTCTTTTCTTATTTTGTGGTAATTAGGTTATCCCCTGCTAACCATTTCTCTGAAATTTCTGCTCCCCCCTTTACTAGGAAATTATTTACTGTAAATGTTAGATAACCGTTCTAACCATCCAGGCGTTGACGTCATGCAAAGTGTCACTTAAATTACAATGATGTATTGCATGCTATTATTCAAATTACGAATCTAAGACATTATTTTCATTTAGGCCTTAGCGGTGTGCCAAAATGAAATAGTTGAAAGGTATGTCTCCTTTTCAAGGTAGAAAATTCAACGAAAAAGTAAGATACGCTTTCCCGAATGTAGAAATACCGTCACATTGCGGTACGGTAAAACATGACTAATTGTAGCCGAAACTTGAATAAGAAAGTCTCAGAAATGTTAGCCCTTTATGAGTACTTTACCTAAAATAGGGTTTTACCCAGCCTGAACAGCAAACTGAAAAACTGGCCTCAATGAAACTTAAAAGTCAGGGTCTGGCTTAAAATAGATTAAAGTATGTGCTTTACTGTAGGATACCCTTGCCAACCTTTGTACCCCTCCGTTTTTTGTTGTTTTGTGTGTGTGTTTTTCCCCCAAAACAAAACAAACAAGGAGAAAGAAAAAAGATAATGTGGCCTGCTTTGGCCTTTGGCAGAAGGAGGTCCGGGATGGGTTGATATGGGAACCCCAGAGATCATTTTCCACCTCCGGAGTTCAGGAACCATTTCTCGAATTTCGTAAGGCCAGGCGTGCCCTAATCTAGTGCACACGTCTCCAGGCCGGAGTTAGGACATCTGTACGGGCAGTTCTCGGAATCGACACTTCTGGGGGTTTGACCAGGATGAATAAAAGTATCATATATATAGCTCAGTTCTTCTGTATCCTACTTACTAATTTAGGGCCACGGGGATTCTGTCCAATTCTCCTTAGATTTAAAGGCAGAGAAAAGATAGCTTGTGAAGGGACGTACAGGACGAAACATCTTAGCCGCCAGCGTACCAGTACTTTACATGATATTACGATTTTATTGTTTCAATGGATATACATTTTCTTTAGGATAAACTCTTCCCATTTCAGTTAAATACATTTTATCAATAGAAAAGACTTATCATTGATGGTTATCTCTCTATGTAGGACTAAAACTGTCATATATATCCAGATATCGTTTGCGGTGATTTGTCTAGTCTTTGACCCAATGTTGTTACCTCGTGGCTTCCATCTCTACTGCTTGCTGTGAACTTCCCCATCACTCTATATCGTCGTTTCTAACTTACTAGTCTACGTACTTCTTGTGTCACCCCCCACCGTTGACCCCCTGCCCCTCACTAAACCGGACGGTCCGCTAGAGAGTAGACTTGAGCCTGTATTCCACTAGGCGATTCTGACTCCCGGTAATTTGATAATCTACGACATTTCCCAGTCAAATAGCAAAATATCACGCATGTTACATATCCTATGGAAAGAAATTAAAAATTAAAGAGATATAGCATGCCTATGATTAAGCCAAATTCCCGCTGATATTTATGAAATTTGAAGTTTTTTCTTAGTCAGAGGAGGCATAACAGAAAACGTTTTCCTTGTATGACAAGCCATTTTCCTATGAAAAGAACATCATAACAAGGTACATGAGTTGTTCATGTCTTGAGTCATACGTAAAACTTTTGAAAAAGACATGAAGTGTTATGAAGTAATGGAGTCAAATCGGCTAGTGGAATACACCCTTTGTATAAGTCTCGTGGTTTTCCTGTCACCCCGTGCCTTTACGTTTGGCTGTTCTCATTTTTGATTTCCTGGAAAGTCGTCTAGGGTGTGTTTTATGGCCGCGGTAGGGAGAACAGTTCCTGGTTTCAGCTGCCGCTCGTATCTCATCTCCCGGACCCGAGCCCTATCACGCATGAGTAAACCTACTCCGACAGAGATTTATTAATCTAGGAATAAACCATTGATTGAATTATAACAACAGCAAATTCCACCTGGCGTCATATTTTAGATTTCTTTTAGGTCTCTCGGTAAAACGGTAGCAACTGTACAAGTAGTACTTTTTTGCAGTGTTTTAGAGGCAATTTCCAAGTATCTTTTTATGTTTTATGAGCTCTAAAAACATACCCGTGGGAAAAAAGTGCCTTTTTGTTTGAGTTTGTGTTTGAGAGTAACCACGGCATAAATACAGATCGTGTGCACTGACCAATTTAATTGTTTCCCTCGAGGTTTTACCATACCGTTTTCAATTACAATATTAATGTTCACTGGCAATACTAAGACGTGCACACCTGTTGATAGCAAGCTACCGAGCAAATTAAGTATAGCCCTCATGTGAAGGTTTATTATCTCAAGATGATGTCTTTCTTTCCCGGCCCTTATTTTTTTTTAATAAATCGGAAAAATCTATTCACGTGAGAACAGTTTTTTTCTCACCGCACAACGTTTATTGTGGTGTAAAAAACATCCTCTGATAATATCAGTGCTAATAATGTATAATCAGTATTTTCCCAATGACGTCTGTATTTGAAGATGTTTCTAAGAGTCTCTATGATTGATGCACAGAAACGGACAATCAAAAGCAAACAAACAAACCCATGACCTTCCCTTGACCTATCAGTTAAGCTCTAAGTCTAGTCATACGTTGTAATGGATTCCTGACTTGTGACCTTTGAGAACTGGACCAACAGCATGTAGATTGTCTATCAATCTTTAGGTATTAGATACAGTATCTGGATACCTGACTACAATTGGAAAGACATTTTAAAATCAAATCACAGTTTAATGATACATAAATACAAATTGAATTATTGGGTACATGGCTAGTTCTCTCTGTTGATGGTACGGCCGTTGAAAAAAAGACATTCATAAAATGCAAATAGAATAGACCAGATTATAAAAACGTAATCCGCACATTGACTACAAACTCATCCAAACAGTTTGCTATCCAAGTGCCCACCTGGTTTTAGAAATCTGGCCGTCGGCCCAGGTAGGTTTGACAAAAATTCCTCTTTGAAATTGTTTTAGATTATATTTTAAGGAATAAATTGAACGGACGGTCAATTCTATTCTGAATTACCTGGCATTGTAATGCATGTTGGTACCTTATTCAAATATATAATGATGCTTTTTTGAAGAAGATTCTCTTTTGCAGAACTTAAAATTTAAGCCTTTTAGACGGGAACGCTGTATAATCCTATCCTCGTAGGTCAAAACTTTGTTACGCCCCCCTCCCCCATAAAAAAACAGAAAGATAGATAGAAAAGAAAAAAGTAAAGAAAAAAGAAGTCCAAACCACATGCAATAAGTTAGTATTCTAGATAAACGAAATAGCAAAGACCCTTAGGTCAGCATCCAATGCCACCCCCCCCCCCCCCGCCCCGCCCAGACACCCCCCGGGGGGGCAGGGGGGTGTTTGTGGGTAGGTTGTGGTTTGGTCTCCACGCTTCACTGGCTTAGCAGACTGACAACGGGTCTAGGTTGGTATCTACAGATTAGGTTCTTAGATACAAGTGTCTGTATAGTTCATTATAGGGTGTCGATGGAAAAAACAATGCAAGAGAAAATTGGTAAAGAAACCTTAAGAGATTTCAATGGAAATGTAGTAAGTTACGTACTTCAAAACGACTTGTATAGAGCTATTGACGTGAAGATCACTCACACTTCTTTATACAACAAAACACTTGATTTAATAGTACATGGCATACTCTGTACATGGCATACTCTGTACCACAACCATTGCCTTGGCCAATGTGTTGGGGCAGGGTGTCTATCTTCTCATTGATGCAACCATCATAAATGCACACTTAAAACTAAAGAAGTAAAAGCTTGTTCTGGGCATACTATTTTACTTATTGATACATCTTTAACCCAAACACCAACCAACCCACCTTATTCTATACATTAAATAAAAGGTGATCTTTTATATGACAATTGTGCTGTAAAACGAATCAGACATTGTTTTAATTGAGCTCCCCTGAAGTTATTAAAATGTAGTAAAGGAGCATTCTCAGAATAGTTGGTCGGTGTATGACGTCAAAGCTGTCAATTTCGGGTACATTTAAAGGTTTAATCATTTTAATTTACCATTTTTGTACCATCACGCTCAAGTTGACTTTCACAATCAATCTGACACATCTAGATAGGGAATAGATGAAAATGTCAAACGCCAAGTTATGCTATTCTTTTTAATGCTGAAGGTATTAGATTGTTCCTTGTCCGATATTATAGACCTACCTTACTCAAGATTTACAACATAACTAGACGATTAGGTTTATAACATGAAAGAAACACATTTTTACCTTTCCATCGAGACAGGTGGATAATGGAAGATTCCATACTTTAAAGCCCCACCAAACGTTTGACCTGACAGAATATTAAATCATGGCCGCACTGCTGGGCCATTTGATTTTGTACGTGAAATATGTTTGGTGTATGTTAGGAAAGAGTTTCTGCGCAGATACGACAAGCGCTGAGGGCCGGTTAGTGGGCCAGCCTCAGATTTCTGAGAACCTGTTGCTCTGGATGTTAGCATCCCCTCCCTGCTTCACAGTGGTATGTCTGTACGTATATATGTAACTTATCGCCACAGGATGGGACCTGAACGTAGAGTTACTAGGACTGGGTACTAGATCAGATCCTGCGGCTGCCGGGCTAGTGCGTTTTGTAAGCAACTAGGTGAATACATTTTTTAAACTACACATGAGTAGAAATTTGATCTGGGCTAGTGCTTATACAGCACCATTAGCCAAGGGCTAGTAGAATATAATTATACCCGGAATGAAAAGCTGTGGGAATTAATACTGTGTAAACTACGTGCAGATTCTGTGTCAGCTTGCAGTACTAGTATTTCAGTGATAAATCTGTGGAAATAACATCGTAATCTAGTGGTTGAGGAGTGGGAGATTAGTATGTCTGAAATATTTAATGAAGTAGGGTGTGCAATCAGGAGTATTCCAGTAGCGCATTTAAATATTTCAAACACCCTGGTTCAGGAATTGCCCACTGCCGTTTGTTCTATGTCAGGACCCAGGGGTGGATACAGGATTTAAAAAAAAAAAAAAAAAAAAGGGGGGGGGGCAATCAGCATATAAGGTTAAGTACTAAAATGAAGTGCATTTGCACATACACATGCAACATTTTCCCTCTTTTTGTAGCCCCCAGGACCACCCCCTCTGGATCTGCCCCTGAGTGCCCCACATACAACCAACTGTCAATATTACAACTACAGCTAGCTGTCAGTATCCCACACACGAACAGCCATGTTAATATCCCAACTACACCTAGCCGTCGGTACCCCTCACAGGACCAACTGTCAGTATCCCAACTACACCTAGCCATCGGTACCCCTCAAGGACCAACTGTCAGTATCCCAACTACACCTAGACGTCGGAACCCCTCACAGGACCAACTGTCAGTAACCCAACTACACCTAGCCGTCGGTACCCCTCACAGGACCAACTGTCAGTATCCCAACTACACCTAGCCGTCGGTACCCCTCAAGGACCAACTGTCAGTATCCCAACTACACCTAGCCGTCGGTACCCCTCACAGGACCAACTGTCAGTATCCCAACTACACCTAGCCATCGGTACCCCTCACAGGACCAACTGTCAGTATCCCAACTACACCTAGCCGTCGGTACCCCTCACAGGACCAACTGTCAGTATCCCAACTACACCTAGCCGTCGGTACCCCTCACAGGACCAACTGTCAGTATCCCAACTACACCTAGCCGTCGGTACCCCTCACAGGACCAACTGTCAGTACCCCAACTACAGCCTGTCAATATCCCACACACAACTAACTGTCAGTACCGGGTCAGTACCCCAAAGATCAAGGGCGACTCTACCAATCACCACAAGCAGTTTAGATACACAGCTACCCGTGCGCCTCAAGCACTCACGCAACGGTGGGAAAATTATACACCTGAAAATAAAAAAAGAGGATCAGTAACCCGATAAGGTCCTCACAGAGTACTTTAACACTAGACGATACGTACATCCACATAATAGTTCATGCGTTTCTGATCTGTAAGCTTCAGGATAGTTTAGAGTTTAGCCAATGTTAATCGGTTGAATAAAGGAAGGATATTACGCAGGCCATACCAATGTAGTTCAGTAAAATATAGTAAAGCAAGTACATTGTTAGGATAGCAAAACGATGGACGGTATTCTTAAAGAAATTTCCATAGATATATTAGGAGAGGCATTCAAATGAATTCCCGAGAGCATAAATGAGGGTCGGATCCACGGGGAGGGCAGGGCAGTTGGGATGTCCATGGGTTACCCACACTTAAAATTTACAGAACTGTTCATAAAGAATGAAGAAGTAACATTCAAGTGACACTCTTTTAACATTCTTCCTATGAGAGATTTCATCCCTCAGTGAGATCCCAATAGTGTTCTAAAACACTGCTATAAGGCGGTGCCAAAAGTTACGATGATCGTAAGATGTGAATCGGGCTTAAACCACCCCGGTCGTTCACCTGTATCTTTATGTTCCCGCCTCCTCAGGGGAAAAAAACCCCTAAGTTTATATGGTGATTCATGACCCGAAGAAAAAGTGAATTCATCCTACTCGAGGGTGTTGAACTCAACAGTGATGTAAGTTTGTTGATGAACCTATTCTTTGCGTTTCTTACTGCCCCATAAAATGTCATAGGATTCGTGCATTTCGCAGGAAGACTTTAGACCTGAATTACTAGAATTTGTTTGTATTTGGGGGATTTTGTGTCTGTCCCATAAAATATTATAGTTTTTTGTGCATTTCGCAGGAAGAATTTAGACCTATATTACTTGAATTGATGATATATATACATATCTTTTTGTGGCTGTCCCATAAAATGTTAAAATACTCATGTATTTCACCGGAAGAATTTAGACCTATATTCTTGAATCGATTATGTGTTTTGTTTTTGTGCCTGTCCCACAAAATGCTATAGTGCTCAAGCATTTCCCAGAGAGATTTAAGACTTGAATCCTTTATACAGCTCTATTGTGTTTTTGTTGCTGTTTCACCATTGAAGACCAATACTTTCACTTTGAGTATATAATTTGCTAAAGAAAAATAACAATTAATCTAATTAACTTTTTTTTATGAACACCTAACGCAACCAACCGGGCGTGTGTCTGTATTGCATCGTTTCACACCTGGCCATGACAGCCTTAATGGTGTAATTACCCATACCTAGAACTCCTTCATTATTCTATATTGGTCTACGGAGCTTCTATGAAATAAGCAATTTCTCTTAGGTAACTTAATGTAATGTAATTAAATGTCACACTGAAACTGAAACTCCTATATCCGAGAAACAAGTTATGCAACAGAAAAACTGTATGAAGCACACATCTTTCATTTAACTAAGTACCACTCAGAATTTGACTCCCCAAAAAAACTTAAATGCACAAAAAAGCATCAAATTGGTTTTTGTTGTCCGCACACTGCGCCTGCTGTCTCAGGCCTTTTCCACTCGGAGTGGCGGCCTATGGCCCTGACAATTACGACCTGTTTAGGCGGCGGGCCCAGACAGCAGCCTAATGAGTACCGGGAACTGGTGGCTTTTATCGCCTTCCTAGAAGACGCGCTTCTCACTTACCCAGGTAGATCGGGTAGATCGGTCGGCCGCCAACTGCGCCGGTCTCTGAGTAAGGATAGGCGCGGGGGGTCCTCCAATCATTTTTAGTGAAAAAATCCTTAGGAATCTGCAAATTGATGTAAATTTACGAATTTGTGAAGGATTTTTTCCCTTTGATAACAGCCGCCGAAGGCCTATATTCCCTATTTTAACCCATATTTTTGAGTTTGTCTTAAGTTTTCTTTATACATGAATAGTGGGTAAAATTTGAAGGACATAACCAGAAAGTCAAAAGAACTAAAAAGCTTCTGGAGGGCCATCACACATCCGGCATCTATTGCTACGTTAAATCATTCCACTTTCACATTTCTGATTTGTCCAGGCGTTGACATTCCTCTCAAAAGCATTTTGCGATGCGGAAAGTCCACAGAAAAACAAATGCTACTTATCGATATACTTTATCAGTTTGTCGGTGTTTTCTATATTTGTCCTTAATATATGCCATATTTTGACAGGGGTGGCCCTATCTTAGGCCCTATATTTGAAAAGACCCTAGTGAAAGGCCTGAGTTTAGTTTGGTTGCATTTTCAAGAGACCTATTGATCGAGAATTGAAAAACATGTCAAGAAAAGCCTCAAATATGTTCATTTCTAATTATCACAAACTTAGTACAATCATACTTCAATGTATATCGAACTATATGGAATTAAGAAAGATTTTGTCTATGTGAAAAGAAAGATCAGGTAAATGCATGAACCACGGACCATCCTTAACGATACGACAACAACTATCTATTCAAAATTCCAAGTAATATCATAAAGATCCCGCTTGATTATTTTCATTTTAATATTGAATAGGTTTTTCTCAATAATCTTCACATATAGAGGCTCATAGAAATATAGAGGATGAGATAAATAATTTACTCATAAATTTCCATAGAAAAAGATAAATTGACTGCACATGGTGCGCATTATCATTATATAAAGTGCTGTCTACGGAGAGGTTATTAAATTGACCACATTTGATAGCTCTTGGTAGTATGAGTAATTTGGAAAATGTTAGTGAGGTTAACAACGAGAACTTTTACAACCATTCACCGTGAATTTATACAAAACAAATTAAGGACAACAACCCTTAAACATGTGAGGGCCATCTATTATTGAATGCGTTCGCAATTTTCCATATTTTCTTACCTTCCTTATCACTTTAACTCATTCAATCATCCTTTTTACTCTTCTTCATTACTGACTTTTTAATTTTGAAAGTCCAAGCTCTTATCATCAAATAGTGGAGGTTTGGAAATCCTCCATAATTCTAAAAAGATTTGAAGCACCGACATAGCTAGCACATTTATTTTTGATTGTTTTTTTCAGTTAGTTCTAAGCAGGATGAACTGGAAACAGAGCAAATAATGTTGATACGCTATCATAAGTGGTATCAGACCAGTATCTCGTATCATATTCTCAAGTGATGTCAGCCACTCTCCATCATGTTGATACGGCTTCATAAGTGATGTCACCTAATCGGTATCATACTATTACGATGCCAAAAGCTTTATCCACTAACCAGTCTCTTTTTTTTTATATTTGCAGAGCGAAGAAATCTTTCTCGACATGTTCGAAGATGAGTACCGGGAAATGAAGGTGAGTGATCCCTTGACCTATGGGTAAAATGTCGTAGACGTCCCCCCGCCACGGCCTCTATGAGCTTATTAGGAAAGGTTATTGCCATCCGAATGGGCCTTTTTACACAAGTCCGAGAAATTAGATACAGCGTAGGATACATAACCGATATTGGCTTCCAGGGTATCCCTTTCTTTCCAGTTATCAGTAAATAGCTGTATATAAGTTGCATTGGCTTCAGGGAATTAGAAAAAAAGGCAAGCTTTTTTGCCATCGGAACTAGGCTATGATTTATTGCGTTACAAACTTCCTCTATGTGTTTCCGATAAACCACTGTTTTTAATGTATAAAAACTGTGCAATGAATTGGACCATGCAAAAGAACATAATGCCTCAGTTTGACGAGTGACACCCTACTTTGCTGCCCCAGTGTATGAAGTGAGACCGCACTTGGCGGCCCCAGTGTATGAAGTGAGACCGCACTTGGCTGCCCCAGTGAATGAAGTGAGACCCCACTTGGCGGCCCCAGTGTATGAAGTGAGACCCCACTTGGCGGCCCCAGTGTATGAAGTGAGACCCCACTTGGCGGCCCCAGTGTATGAAGTGAGACCTCACTTGGCGGCCCCAGTGCATGAAGTGAGACCCCACTTGGCGGCCCCAGTGCATGAAGTGAGACCCCACTTGGCGGCCCCAGTGCATGAAGTGAGACCCCACTTGGCGGCCCCAGTGCATGGAGTGAGACCCCACTTGGCGGCCCCAGTGTATGGAGTGAGACCCCACTTGGCGGCCCCAGTGTATGAAGTGAGACCCCACTTGGCGGCCCCAGTGTATGGAGTGAGACCCCACTTGGCGGCCCCAGTGTATGAAGTGAGACCCCACTTGGCGGCCCCAGTGTATAAGTGTCACTATAAGGTGTGAGGGAGCCACGCAAATTCTCCCACCTTGGATAGCTGAATAACAGTATTTACGGCACATGCAGGTTATTGTGGGCCAATTTTGTCAACAAAAACACAGGAAAATCTATAAAAAAATAAATAGATAGTTCTTGTGATTTGTCGACATATTACCCAGCACGCATCCTGATCTAGGCTAACCTGCAGCTAAAACGCAAGAATGTAAATATTAATAACTTAGAATGAAATATGAAAGGGTTATATGCTGTACCACAAATGTGTTCTCATATCTCATTATTACTCACCAATTGTAAATATATATATGTACTTTGATCATCAGCATCGGAAGAACTTTTGTATTAAAGAGATGTTTCCAATAAAAAAAAAAGAAAAAAAAAAAGAAATTAGCCATCCGTGGTTGGGATCAAGAAAGGGGGGGGGGGGAGTTTTTGTGCTTGTGGATGCGTAACATTTTGAAATTTAATAGAGCTTTCAGCAGTTGTTGCCACCTCTTACTTTATACCTAGGATGAGCCCGATTGGCTTCTGTTTGTGGGCCTTGACGGGTGACTGTTTGGCCTATCTCCAGGTGAGGGGCCTACAGGTGTGATAAGGGGGAGGGACACTGGTGGAGGACCTTGTTGTCAGCTCTTTGTTGTGACAGGCCGGTCTCTTATCAAGAGACCTTCACCAGTAAATCAACGTCCACACGCGATGATAGATGATCCTAGATTGTCGAGACTATGACTGGTGATGGAAGTGTGTTGAACCGAACAACAACAAAATCTCTCAGGGATGGTGTGCTAGATATTTAACCCTTTGATCTGGAATGTCAGATTCGATCTCAGATTCAAAGAAATCTTTGCTGACACTTAGAAATAAGGGGAAAAAGGAATTTCTCCCAACCTCGGATAGCCATTTTCTTAAGGTCTACCTGCAGGTTAGCCTAGAACAGGATGTATGCTTGGTAAAATATCGACAAAACTCAAGGCTTTAGTATGTAAATTTTCATGTATTGTGTCATTATAAGTAGATTATTAATTATTATGAAATACTAACCATCATAATTCTTTAATAAGTATTCATATACACTTCAAATTTCCTGAGTTGTTTGACAAATTCATTCATTATAATATAATTATATTATAAGGATTTATCACAATTATTTGTTCATTTTCTTTAGTTTTTCAACATGTTTGTCGACAAAATGGGTCCAAATTAGCCTGCAGGTCATTACATTTCTGAAAATCTCGTATCCGTGGTAGCCAGAATTGTAAATTTAAGTGGTTAACAAATATATACATTGCTCAGTGCATAGCATGCAAAAAAAACCATAATACATAAAGAGATATTTCATAGTCGAGTTGATTATCTTATTTTCTAGCATAGACTTCCATGATATACTTTCAGAATTAGACAAAAATAATATGAGGAATAAATTGAAAGCGTTACTTCTACATAGCCCCACTACCAATCCCTTCGAAGCATTAGGTTGCCCTCGCATACTACGTAAAACACTGATATCACTCAAAAAGTAACAAAACACTTATATAATCACTTACAATGAAATCCCCTTGTGTCCTGAAGTAAACTCAAATTAGGCGCGAACGGGGATTAACACTAGTAATCCGCATTCTTTAATTGGTTCTGAGAAACTCGGATGTAAGTTGGAAGTGGGCCACACCACTTAAGTTCACATCCCCAGCGGAGGATCTTGGCAAGTAGTCCATCCCTGACCTGCCTAGCTTTTACATGATAGTTTGAGTGACCATCGACTTGGATGTAACTACAGTCTACTTGGCACGCCGCCTCTCGGGACCCGCGCCAACTTTTTCGCACACTATTGGCTCCCCGACACTTGAAGTTGTAACAAGCTGACCACAAACTTGACTGACGTGACTAAAAAGACAGTTTATTGGGCGGCTGCGGCTCCTAATTGAGCGTGTTGACAGCGTTGGCCCACCCCCGCCGTGCTGAGAATCAGACTGTTATTTTGCGGGATAAATGGCTTGGAACTTCATAATAATGATGACGGTTGCTTCGCACTCAGGCCAATAGAGGCATTTCAGGACCACACCACCTTCGGATGTTTTTTATATATCGTTCTGTACAGGGTGCACATGCAAGTCTTAATAGAAGGTCTTAAATTGACTTTCTCAAATTTAAGGCCTCAAAAAGGTCTTACATTTTACATTTTTATTGCAGGAGGTCTTAAAAAGGTCTTAGTATGGAAATTAAATGATAGGACAAGACAAATTGCAGCATTTTGCCGATTGTTGGCGCATCAAACCTAAAAGCAATCAAATTTGGCAATCTTAGGTCTTAGATTACTTAAAAAGGTCTTAAGGATAGACAACGCCTCTCAGCGCACTATATGGGCTTATTCATAGTGTTTTCTCCCTAGTAAGAGCACAGTAAAATACTATATACCAAATGATAGATTATCTTTTTCTCTACATTTTGGCATAAAGTTTAAAGTTTTCCCTCCAATATGGGCGAAATGAGAGATGAAAAACTGATTTTTTGACTTTTATTTTTTGAACATGGATATCTCAGTTACCAATCAATAGATTTTTATGAAATTTCTGGTGCTTGTTCATAACATTTGTATGGAGGGAAGCGTGTCTCAGATTTTTTATTTAGGCCTTAGTTTTTATTTTATGTCAAGAAACGGGAAACTTTTTGTTATTTTTTTCACATTAATTTTCTACATTTTATAAAACAAAAACTAGGGCCTAAATTAAAAATCTGAGACACGCTTCCCTCCATATGTATGTTGTCAAGGCATATATCAAATTTCATGCATTTATCTATATTATAAAGCAAGATATACTTGTTCAAAAAATAAAAGTTAAAAATGACTTTTTCCATTTCCCTGTTGTTCCATAGAAGTTCAGTTCAACATAAAGCAATATAACTTATATCAATGGATAGAGTTATCAATTGACATTTTAGATATATATGATGCATAACATTGTCAAACACTGTTTAAATACAGAGGCCCCTTCATAGAGACCACCGCGAAATGGCACTTGAGAGGTGTTGTCTATCCTTAAATTGCTTTTTGAAAAAGTGTGGGCACCCTGTCTATAACCCCGGGAAGTAGCTTAGTGATGACACTTCCTGCTTTGAAACTAAGGTTCGGTAGCTAACAAATTAATTTGAACGACAATTACTTGGAAACCTAAACATGTTGACGGTGATTCCAACGACTCCTTACTTAATTCAATTATATATCGCATTATACGAAATTAAGTAATTCTTCACTTGAACATGATCATCTACTTAAATTCCTTCGGCGGCAAACGGATGTAATTAGAAAGAAATATAATTCTCCGCATCTTTCTGCTGTCAGGAAAGCAGACACATAAAGAGAGACGTCGTCAGTATATGTGTAGAGTTTGATTGGCCATAATATTTTGTATTTTGATTGTTTCCATGGCAATCGTTTAATTAAATCTCGGAGAAACAGGTCAGTACCCGTCAATTCATGTCCCGAAATATCAAGGACAAGAAACTGAAATTGCAGCTTGAAACCTGAGGTCGTTTTGTGATTGAAATTTGAATATATAGCTGTATCACATAAAATTATATTGTATAATATCGATTATGTTGCCACGCCACTCCCTGCATTTAATTAGGATCAGAAAACTAAAGCTGAGCCTCATCATAATAGGCTTGAAGTTTCCGCGAACAAAAAACAACAACAACACGTCAATCTATTAAATCAAACTTTAGGGTGTGGCAGGCTAGTGTTGACAGATTAAACGCAAAAAGCTAAATTGGAAAATTCAAAAACATTGTAGATCTTTATCAAAATACTAAAATGTTGAAAAAATTACTAATGGCCACACAAGTTGTTGCCTGATCCACTATATAATTGATACGGGTAACTACCATAAAACTGCTCATTTAAGCGGCATCCTATACCAGTGCGCACTCTGACTTTTGAGTTTCCATTTAGCGATTTTTTTTCCTGAACTTTTATTCAGAAATGGCATAGCTAAAGGTTATGCAAATCTCTTATAGGGCCCCGCCTCCAATTGCATGCAAAAGTCAGGACACGTGGGCCCTTATATCTTAGACAAACCCGTATTTAAGCCGCAGCTGAGATTAGGGGATTTAGGGTAGAGCTCGGAATGTTTGGCTTAGTGCATAAAGGCTATATGTGCCGCTCAACTAGACGGGTTACCACCTTTCTGCACTCAGCAAACACCTTTTGAATAATTCACGGAAATTCATGCCTCGCTGGAAAATGTGTATGCGTGCTTTTCAGTTTCAGCAGTCCCCTGCAAAAGCACGTTTCATCCCAGTTAGTGACTCACTTTGGAAACACATCAAAGTTTTGTAACTAACTTTTCTTGTAATTCCATTACTTTTTCATGAAAGTTCACCTTTAACATGCATTTTGTTTACCGAAAGACAGCTGTCCTCCCTTTAGGTGGGGATAAGGAATATGTTATTTTTTTAGTATTATATATATGAATATATCCTTTTTAATCTAATCCCATATTAATTAATTAACATATCTATCCTCCTTCATGCCCTCTTACCCTTCCATATCTAAATTTCAAATATGGCAATTAGCAAGCTGTGAAATCAGCAGGCTGGATCAGACTTAATGTTACCGGTCTAATAATAACGATTTTTTTTAATAAAAAAAGTTACTTAATTATGCTCCGTTCTCTTTCAGAATCGTCCCCTTAACCATAGAGATACATTAATTCCTCGTATTTTGTTCATGGTTATGTATGTCTATGCCTTAACGTGGAATAATAAAAACGAATATCAATTATATCAAATAAGGTGTTTCCCCTCTTATTTTCTGTGGGGCCTTTTTTTTAATCAAAAAAGTTACTCAACAATGCTCCCATCTCTTTCAGAATCGCCCCCTGAACGTGGAGTACCTGATGATGGACGCGTCCATCCTCCTGCCGCCGACCGGCACGCCCCTGACGGGCATCGACTTCAACAAGCGCCTGCCGTGTGGGGAGGTGGAGCGGGCACGACGGGTTAGTACCGCAAAACTTGTAAATAATGACCAGAACTTGTTGAGCAAGTACCATAAGTAAATAAAGTATTGTAATTATGACCAGCACTTGTTGAGCAAGTACCACAAGTATTGTAATAATGACCCGGGCCCATATCTTCGCAACTAATTTGACCGATCAGAGAAATCTTGATCAGTGTCTCACGATTAGAGATTCTGTCTATCATGAATAAATTTTACATCTGAGTATCCCTCTTTGATAGTATTTAGCAATAATACCATCACTTTTGGTAAAAGACAAAATTGGTGATCTTGAAACCCTGATCAAAATTTCCCTGATCAGCCAAATTAGTTACAAAGATATTGGGCCAGCACTTGTTGAGCAGGTAGCGCAAATATTGTAAATGATCAGGACGTGTCAGGCAAGTGCTATAAAAAACTATTGATGTTCAGCACTAGTCGAGCTTGTGCTACAAAAGCTGTAATAGTAAGCAGTGCTTGTCGAGCAAGTGAAACGGACGTGTAATAATGAGCAGCGATTACTGAGCAAAAAACACACGAAGTGTAATAATGATTAGCACTTATCGACCAAGTGAAACAAAACTTGTAATTATGAGCAGTACTTGTCGGTTGAGCACCATAATACTTGTTGTAACGACCAGACCTTGTTGGGCAAGTACCATAAGACTTTCAATAATGGGCAGTACATGTTGGGCAAGTACAGTAATACTTGTTCTGTGTAACTCCTGAAAACAAGAAAGGTATGGAGAAGTTTATTTGGAACATTATTCGCGTCGCTTACGGTTGGGTAGATATATCCTGACTCGCGTGCATTCCAACGGTATGCTCCACTGACCGCTGACAACATAAACTTATTTTTGAAAATTTTTGTAGATTAATAAGTCCCTAACTAAGAACCACCGCTTTGACCAAGGCGTTTACGGTATGGTCACTTGTTCTACACCAAGAGGTCAGGGGTCATCGGGTTGAGTTCACAGCTGGCGCCTGATTCCTATAAGTGATATTGTTCCGGGAATAATTACTCCGCTCAACGGGCTAATGGTTTGTACTGTTATCTGAGTATTTCTAGGGAACCGTGGGCAACCGGGTCATTTCATGGCACGACCCATAACGGATCTTGACTCGTAAAAACCTAGAAAATTGCTACTAGAATTAGGTTCAAAACATATAATGTTGTCTCTCTAGCCCAATTATCATACTTATCTAGAAATTGGCATCTATGTAACAACATGTCGACAGTTATGGTTTGGAACAAACTAAAGAGGTTTATTTTGTACAAGAACCAGTATTATATTTTACATTTAGGAAACAGTTATGTTGGTGCCGTTTCTTGGCACTTGTGCATTGTGAACAAGGTCGCATTGGAAGTATGGGGGATAAGGTTAATGAATGTATCCCAAAAATGTGATATTTATGTAGCATTCTGGCAACACAATGGAACATAATGTATGTTCTACTTGACCTGAACATTCCAAGAATTGCCATTGGCATTAAATAGCCTTGACCCACATATGGAACGGATTCGCACTGTATCAACCTGTCAAGAGACAGGGACTTACATATAATCCATATTAACATTAAAAAATAAATAAACAAAATACATGATTCACTCATGCCAGGGCTTGTTCCCTACATTGAATTTGTATAGCAAACAGCGTTAGTTGTGTCAGATTGTTCTGGGTATTTTTTGTGGCTTGTTGAGTTGTCAACAAGCCAGTTGTCACATTCAAGTTGTCAAGTTGTCAACTCAAAAAGCGGTCATGCCTGTGTTAATGGCAGCTCATTTACACAGATCGGTCACAGTATTGACTTCAGCATTACTCGCCAGCTTAGTCATTCATGCTCATGAAATATTATTTCTGCTCATTCTTCCGTGATTCTGAGAGCATTTGGGAATACCTTTTTTGTTTTAGCAAATATAAAATAGTCAGACTTGGAGGTATCGTTTTAAGTACTAGAGCCTGAAAGATGCATGTTGCCGGGGATTTCCCCGCAGTTGGTAGCTGCTTTTTGCTGTCTGAATCCATGAAATAACTATGAAGGTGTGAACCACGACGAACCTCGAGCATGTCATATACGATTTGTGCTTCTGTGCAACACTTGCGGGAAAAAATAGAAAATTACAGTTTAAGATTCCTGGAATTAAGATTGTGGCCCTTTACTCTTTGTCGTCACATATATGGGTGAATACGAGTGACATGGTCCACACTCAAACCAGAGACTACCTAGAGAATTTTGACGGCCTGTGCTCGAAGCAATAAATTCCCCATAGATTTTTCGCCAAGAGATGCGGTTCTTACACATCTTTATAGATAGCTGGCATAATTCTCTGATGTATCATGACAACTTTGTTTGAAGTGTGTCATGCAGAATCGTTGCTGTCACTTTGAAAAATATTAACTTAGTACAAAAAAAAATCCAATGAGATAGGGTGTACAATCAGTAGCAATTCAGTACTAGCTTGGTTTGAAGTGCGTCATGCAGAGTCGTTGCTATCTCTTTGAAAAATAATCATACCCAAAAAAAATCACTTTTTGTTCTCCCCCCTACAGGCCATCCGGGTGTTCTTCCTGCTGCGCCACCTGTCCTTGACCTTGCGCCAGGAGGAGGAGACGTCCTTGCCGCTGACCAAGCAGGAGGAGTGCGTCAAGGTCAACGACGTGCTCGACCTCAGTGAGTGGGATTTATTCTCTGGGGCACTGCGAACAAGATAGAATAAAGCCTATATTCCACATGCCGATTTTGCTACCGATCTAGAAAGTAGTAATGGGAATAAAAGATAGTAAGAACATACATGTGATAAATCATTAGAAAGGGTTACTAAACAGCTTCCGAATGGTATATAGTATGGGTGGTTTTACGTCATATTCCCCTAGAAAATATAACAAATACAAAATCACCAGAGTCGAAAACGGCATGTGGAATACAGCGATAAAGGCCGATAACTCGTGTCGGAAGCCTGCCCAGATTTTACGTAGATAATTATGGGTTATTGAAGTACCTTGGTTTCAGTTTTTGCATTAGTATTGGCTTAAGCACATCTGAAATTTATATGGGTTATCATCTCCTTTTTTCGTCAAAGGGATTTGTTTATTTCTGGGAAATAAGGGGTAACTGGATATAGGATCAAAGAATTTTTTTTTTTACACATAGACAAGTTTAATATGTCAAATGTAAATACATGAAGTGTTTTTAATTTTATAGCAATCGCGTAACATCAACTTTTAAGTTTTTATTTAGGTTTCACAAATTTTGTACAGATAGTTTGATATAATTTTTTAAACAAAAGTTGACCTATCCAGAAGCTTCGCAGAAAGCAAAAAAAAAACACCTACTGTAAGCAAAGAAACACATAACTAAATTATAGATGTTGTTGAACTAAATTTGTTGACATTGTCTTTTCTTCTAGATAACAGCGACCTAATTGCGTGTACAGTTATCACACGAGACCAGTAAGTAGATAATTACATAATAGTAAATACATACCACTAAAACATATACAATTTTGAACAAATTTTCCTAACTACTTGTTATTCAGATTAGACAGTAATATACATGTTTAACTGCGTGTATGCCCCAATTTTTCAATAGAGTTTTGACGCTAAATTTCGCACGTAGTAGTCATTGCTGAAAAATCATTTATCGCAATTAACTCTTACTTGTAATGTGCCCACCTACCCACCGTAAAAATTGAAGTTTTTAACAATTTTTAAGGATTTCAATGATTCCCTTTCGAATGACTAACTGTAACTAACTTGCGCCCTCTGTTTTCAGGACGACGAAGCGGGAGCGGCGGTTCCTGGTGATCGACCTGTTACAGCTGATTCTGGTGGAGCCCGACACCCGTCGGCTGGGCTGGGGCGTTGTCAAGTTTGTTGGCTTCCTACAGGTAGGGAATTGTATAGTGATTGACCAGTGCTATTGATAAGCACTAGTCACCGCTAATGGGAGGGGTTAAAACTGACTAAAGTAGTCAGTGGCACTAACTGGCAGAAAATCCATTGTCCATTCTACTTCTTAAAATATTTTTTTAAAGTAGACACCTATGCCTCGTTCACCTTAGATTTTGCTTCTTAAAATATCTGTCATGTTACATATCATCCAGTTTAGGACTGAACGTTTCAAGCAAAGCATGTGCAAATATAGATTTTTAAAAATTCTACGAAATGTGTCGAGTATATCAATGGACAAATTACTAAAGAAAAAACGAAGGTTTACCATTGATATTCTACATGTATTATTTATTGTAAGATTACTGAAAACCAAGGGCAACCTAGAAATATATTACTAAAGATTTTTAAGAGTTTTTATTAGTTCATAAGGTTATAAGATATATTCTATTAAACGAATGTGACATAATTTCATGCGTCCCCCATCAGGACGTGGAGGTGACGGGAGACAAGGACGACAGCCGGTCGCTGCACATCACCATCCACAAGCCGTCCATGAACATGCACGCCCGCCCACTACCGCTGCTGTCGGCCCGCTTCGTCTTCGATGACCACATCAGGTGTATGGCTGCCAAACAGGTGAGGCAACCGACAACCACTAGGGTGACAACCTTAGGTCTTAATCAAATTGTTGTGTTCAGGTAACCTATCTTGATCTTTTTGCCCTACCCTAACTTTTTTTTATATCAAATTCTTGCTTGTACGGGAAACAGATTCAATAAAAAAAATATATAAAAAGATCTTTAAAAAAACATATTAATTTTAATTGAATAAAAGGTACTTAAATGACAGAAAAATTTAGACGTGTTTAAGATGCTGAAAATCGTTGCAGAGGGAGTTCTTAATCTCAATGAGTATTTCTATCCAAAAAAAGGAATATAATGTTGAAAGACAGGGGACATGAAATTTCAATTTCGCTGAATATCTTTTTTGCACTTTAGTTTTAATGCCAACGTGTCGGGACGTCCCACTTACTTACTATGGATAGTTCCTTTTGAAACAGAATGAAGAGAGTTTGTACAAGAGACATTTTAGTTTTTTGTTGATGGAGGTTTTCGTTTTCGTGCATGCCTGACGGGCTTATCAAATTGCTATGTTTTTGATTTCCCTCTTCACTATTAAACAGACCAAAATGATAGAGTAGCATAAGATGGATCTGATAATAATTGGAGACCAGGGGATTACCCTGAGAGGTTAATGAATCTAAGATAAAATAAGTGTACTCACTGGTTGGCCATTGATCTAAGTGTGTACGGTGACTGTACAGGAATCACCTGACAGTTGTGAGAACTTTACCTGCACAGTAGGTGCTGTGCAGTCATAAAATCTATTTCTGCACAGTCGAAACTTTTATTGGTTCCTAACCCCTAAGGCACAGTTTGTCTCATAAGTGATATCAATTTTTATCTTATTTCTTACTCTGTGCCTTAAAGGGGGCTAAAAGCAATGTTGGGTCAAAATTTTGCAAATTCAGTTATCTATTGGAATATATTCTATGGCCATAACCTAGGCATGTGGTAAAATATAGACTGAGAATAAAGACTTAAACTATGATAAAATACATTAAAACCCGTCCCTGGTCAATTTTGGTGACCCATCAAAATTGGTTTGTCTACAAACGTTTCTGTTTTCAGGCATAAATGACATGAGTATTATGGAATTCAAGTGAAGTTGTAGTTAGTTATCATGAGTTATACTGTACCAATGGCTAAAGTTAAACTCATAGAACATATTTTCTTAGTTATTTGAGTTTGCAAAATTTTGTCATATTTTTACACACCATGGCTTTTGGCTCCCTTTAACTATGTTCAACCTTGACCTGTACGGAGTATATCCTGCTCAGGAAGAGTAAAAGGAATCCCGTTAAATGTTATTATGAAAATTACTATGTCAAGAGTTGGCATGAGATGTTTTGTGTTTGACAGATGGCATAACAAATTACATGTGTTGGTTTCCTGTAAATCGAAATCAGTTTTAACTCTTTTCCGCTATCCAAGACAAAATTTGTTTAACCCCTTCACTATGTCAGATGCATTGAGGCATCACCAGCCAAAACATGCCAGATGCATTGAGGCATCTTTTCAATGATTGCCAAAATAGTGGATTTAAAGCTACGCTTTCAAGCAAAAATATCAGTTACTGTTCCATAACCCTGAAAACATCCATAATATAGTATATCTAATGATTAAAGGCTTGAAAATATTTTTTTATTTCTCAGATGTAGCCTAATTTTTGTTTAGATCTCATGTGATGTCATGTGTGCCTTATGTGGTGTATTATGAGGCTGTTTACTACAGTACATTGGCAGTCTTTTAACTCCTGCAGTGAATACAATGTTGGTGGCTTAGGGAAAGGGTTAGTTGCTTTGACTATTTAAAAAAATCGGGATTTAGTGTCAACTTAGTTTAGCTATATATCTTGGAACTTAGACAAAGGTTGTTCCCCGTACGTGTAAAAATATGAATATCACAAATTGAGGTTTTCCTAGAAAATATTGTTAATGCAGTGCCAAAATGTGTAAGAAGCTATGTAACAATGTAATCCTGTACATTATCAGTCTGTTGAATTGGGTACTTACGGATATTTGGCAAAAAGAAAGACTTTGTTAAAGGGAAAATCCTTAGCGCTCTCTGCAATCGTTGTAATAAAGCAGCTTTTGAAGTAATTCAAGGATCGCTCAAGATAGGTATTACTAAACCTATACAAGGGGCAATAGAACTACATCTGCGAACGACAACCAAATTTCCCCGGATTCTATATCCTCATAAGTATAAAACCTGATGCCCCTTAACACATTAGTACAAATTCTCAAAAATTTTACATTTCCTCGGCAGCGTCTAACCAAGGGTCGGTTGAAGGCCCGGCAGCGGAAGATGCAGATGATCGCCCGGCTGTTAGAACTGCCCACTCACATCGTGGACGCTATCTACCAAGCGCCCCAGTACCCGCAGTCGGCCACCAGTCTGCGCGCCAACCACTCCTCCCCGGCCGGAATGCCAGGTCAGTAATGCTTCATTTTCATAATTATACCATTCCATAACTAGTTATTCAGTTATCTTTTGTCATTGAAGTTTCGTTTGAAAAGTTTTTAGCGTGCTGTTTATAGGTTTCTCCATAATGGTATATGGCTTTCGTGTCTGTTTTGAGATATCTAGAGACAAAAGACATTATTCGTGAGAAGGCAGGGTAACTAGCGACACCTATAGCTATCCCTAGGGACCAGCATGGAGATGTATGATGTTTTGGAACATAAAAAATGGTTAAAAAGGTGATTTATCATAGGTCTTTGGCCCAACTTGTGGCTTCAAAAGATATTACAGTTCAGTGATACCATGCTGATACATCTTGATAATACCGTGGTCATACATTTTAATTATACAATTCTTTACTAAAGAAAGAGGAAAGAAAAGCTTTGGCTTAACGATTAACGATATTTCGAGTAACACTTCGCCAAAAAAAGTCTAGTAAAATTTCTCTTTTCTGTAAAAGATAAACCCTATTGTCCACCAAGTGTGTATGATAAGCTTGTTTGAAGGCCATTGTGGGCTGCTTGGCATCATAGCGAGGGACACAATTGTGTGTTTGAATATGAAAAATAACGCCGTCCGAGATATTTGACTTTTGATCATAAATAGCCTAGCTAGCACTTAAGGCATTGTAGCGGGTGTACGTGACGAAGTACACGTGTAGCATCACATTGGACACCAGTTAAAACTATTTTCCTTTGCTAAAAGACGACCGTCGTGAGTTTTGCCCTTTTTGCACTAAAGTAAAGTGTTTTGATGTCCCATATTTTCTAACGCCTCCCCGCTCCCCCAAACCCCGCTTCTTCATCCCCAGCGAATAATTTTTTTTTTTTTTTTTATCAAACCACATTCATCGGGTTTTGATGATCTTCCATGTAGGTGAACATTAGAAGTAGTATAATATATACAAATAATGCAGCATATTATCAAAGTAACAGTTAAATACAGGCTCAAAGCAAATGTAGATAAGGCAATTACCAAATAAGAATAAGTATAAGTGAGAACAAAATATAATTGATATAAATAACCTGAACCACCTATTTGTTGGTAACTGTCCAGAAAGATAAATAGGTGCACCTTATACTTCTGATGGGCATGACATCTCGTTACATCAGACTATTCATTTAGACTATTCATAGATACTATTCATAGAGACTATTCAAAGAAACAATCCGTAGAGTCTATTCATAGAGTCTATTCTGGTGATTACTTCCCTAGGTTCTGTTTTGATCAGAACCAGTGAGATGTGACCATAGGGTTCTTTCTTTTGAATACGACGAGGCTAAAGAGCTTGCAAGTGGGATGCTACCGCGTGAAATGAAAAAAAAGAATAAAGAAAAAAAGGGTTCTTTATTTTGGTACTTACTTGAAGTAGGCCACTACTCCAGGCCAAATGATATCAACCCAAACCCGATTATACCAGCATCCAGTGAGCGATGATAGGCCGACCTCTCAGTAATTCTTCTCCCACCTATAAGCTCTGTGTGAGTTCACCTCTGCTGGGGGACAGGAGGATTGCACGGGTTGTGTAAAGCCGTGTCCCCACTTGGGCGACTAAAGTTTTAGTCGCCGGGCGATTTGTTTTGACCCTTTCATATCACGGCGACCAAGGCCTCAAACAAGCACAGGTCGCTCTTAATTGAAAGGGTTAAATCTAAAATCTTTGTCCCCCAAGTGGGGACGTGGCTTAAGAGGGGAGCCTGGTAAAGTTGAGTATAGAAAAAATATTGAATGTGCATATTATTTCTTCCCCTCCCCTTTTGCTAAATACCAAGTTTTTGAAAAAATTATTTTGTATCCCGCATTCATCAAAGGTCAAGGTTAGGAGAAGCCAGACCCTAGACAAAATGCAATAAATGAAAAATAAATAAAATTAGAAACCTATTCTTTGGCATAATGGCAGTAGAGATGAAAAAAAGATGGCCATTTCATATTTGTTTTTCCTGTCATGAAATAAAATTTTAATTTTCTGAATTTTTAAAGTCTGGCCCACTTTAACAAGAACCCCTGTCGAGCTCACCTTTCCTGTTATGAAATAAAATGTTAAATTTCTGAATTTTTAAATTTTGACCTACTTTAGCAAGAACCCTTGTCGAGCTCGACTCCAACCCAACTTACCTATTACATAATGTGTTGATGCCACTTGTCCTCCATTTCTGGTGAACTCACACAGGAATAGTCCTTTCATGATCTAGGTACCTCTTGCATACTAGTTTGAGCACCTGGCGGACTTGGACGTAATTTCAGTCTAACATGCCTTAACCGCCCGCCTCCGCCCGCCTCCCGTGTAGAAAGGTCGCCGTGTTCTTCCTCATGCTGCCTGCTCAGCCAACCATGGCAGGTTGGGGGAGATCATGGCCGTGACGGCTTCACGGAAGCCGTCTAAGGAGCCATCCATCAAAACCGGCCTCAGAAAGGTGTTTTAGGGAGGTCGCCGCCTAACCTTAGCGCACTCAGGGGATGGAGACTGCGACACAGAGCGGGAAAAAGGGGGAAGAAATTTATATCAAACACAAAAAGGCAATCATTTGATTCACCTCATTCTTTGGTAACTTGAAAAGTGAGTGCAAAAAGCAAGTTTTTGCTCTGAGTGTGGAAAGTTCACTCCATGCAGGGTAGTCTGGAAAGTTCACAGCATTCAGACCCCCGGGACTCGTGGGTTCTAGGTCCTAGTTGTTGAACCCGACCTACTTTACCTTCTACTAACAGCTTATTTGGACCTGTAGAGAGAAAAGACAGTGTTGCAGTCTAGGGTTACAGAGACCTTTCCAGACAGAGAAAGCGCTTGTTTTTGCGAAACGCAGTGGCATCAAAATCTTAGTTAGAGGCGTAAAATCATCGTCATTGTTCACCCACCTATTCATATCATCATATAGGTGTATGGTTTATGTATAAATGTCGCAGTACACGTGTACTCCACGGTTGCTGACGCTGAGTTCCAATTTTGGCTCATGTGCAAAATAGCCAAAGACATTGCTATATTCACATGAGTGGTACATATATGTTCATGTGTACATGTGTGGCCGTTCGTGTGCATTTAAACAAATCGAAAAGTCCATACGTGAGTTACTGGGTGTGTTTGAAGAGATTGTAAGGCGTTTATAAAGATCATCCACTGAGATGCAGACACTTCCTTGTTTCCGATACGTACCAATCCGACGCAATAACTTACAGAACAAAAACTACGAATTGTCAGATACTATGAGGTCACTGCCTTCTCATATATTTTTGCGGAAACTGCGAAAAAAACGTATAATATATTATATTACGGGCACATAAATTCGCGTTATCCTTCCCAACTTTATATTCAGTGAATTCCGCCATCTTACATTTTCTGTACTCTCAGGAAGTAATACAGTTAACTGGAAATGGAGAATATAAGAAACTAAGCCACATATAATAGGAACTCTAAAGTTGTATGTATTAGGCCACAGGTGACCGAGCAAGGTTATAATATATAGGATCACAGACTTCAGAGTTAAAAGTACAGAATGTGTACTTCCTGTTTGGACCAATACTGGGGACCAAAGTGATAATTGTTATGAAAAAGAAACATTTCTACTACATTCTGCAAGGTCTGTCCTGGTCCTTTCTGCTTTATTTCCCACCCGCACGCACGATAAACGGTACCTATTGGGGAGGGTGCAGGCATATACCGGAGATTCCCACTGGGCGCTGCCATGTTGAACAAGGGGATAGTCCTGATTGGCTGAAAAGTTGTGCTTGACCACCCACAGTTAAAGTGGCGCCGAAGGTGATGGGCTGAAACACACATGCGCGAACCTGGGCTCCGATTGCGGTATAGAAAGGCCTTTCATGCCGCTCATGGTTTTCAACATAAATAATTCATTTATCCCCCGGCAGTTTACTCTACATAAGTATTTTTGGAACTTTGCAAGTAGGCCCTTTGGATAAAGACTTATGTCCATAGTCGCCATGGACAATCCTATAGACAGAATCTGCTTCTGTTATCAACTCTTACTCCATACTAGCGGCCAGGTGGCGCAACAGTAGAGCATGCCACGAAACTCACTGAATGTCCATTCTGTATCTGCAAGTCTATAGTCTGTGCGAGAATCTCCCTCGGCCAGGCAGGGACCTCGATCTATTGTGCTTTTTCCAGAAAACACAAGTTCTACGGTAATGAATGAAAATAGTAAAAGCGGAAAGTGTCTTATAAATGACCGACTTCTTAGCGACTGTAGGCATGTGTATACTATACATGCTACCCTTTAGGATGATTAAAAACCGAACGCCATGCTAGACCTGCTTTAAGGGACTCTCTTTTTTGGTTTCCAGGGAAAACAAAATACACGTTTCTGTCCATTAAAAAATGCCTTCATGTATCTAAAGCTGAAATTGGTGTCACATATAATCAAGCTATTATAAAAAGCAAAATTAACTATTGGCCATTATGTTGCCATGGTTCCTTCTCTTTCCAGAAGATCTTTTTTTGACTGTTGCACGTTATTGGTAAATCATCCGTAGCAAAATTTATACGGCTTTATAGTAGCATATGTGAAGAAGGAATACGTATTTGAAATAAAATAATGTCTCCATCTCATCAAAAGCAACGTCTGTATCACCAACCCTATATTAACAATGAACGTTTTTGATTACATACCTATAACTACAAAAGGACTTTCGTAATATTTTTATCTTTATAAGTCATAAAGTCGGGAAATGTCATCCTACCGAAGCGTTAACCTCGTGGTTGTTTTTAACACGGATTTTTTTTCCAACTCTTAAATGTGCTTCTGATAATTCGGGTCATGCAGGTTAAAAACAACTTTCACTCCATTGAAAATTGGACTAACTAGTGGGTCAGTATCCATTTGCCAGCGGAGCGACGCACAATTAATTTGTTTTTTAACTCCCAAACTAGATCCACGTTTCTACATACATGCTCCGTTCAATGGTATTAGCCTAGATTCCTAGTACCGGGTAGTTGCCTTAGAGGAATCTATAGGATTGTCTTTGGACTTCCAATATAGAAATAGAAATTAGTTCAATTAGTCTTCGCCAGAATTGCATGTTTCATCAGATGTGCATTTTTCATTGTTTCATAGATACGGTTTGTTAAAGAAAAGAGATGACCTAAATGTCTATGTGTGTATACATATTTATCTCCCCCCCCCCCACACCCACACACAAACACAATTACAAACACAATTACAAACACAATTACAAACACACACACACACACACACACGCACGCACGCACGCACGCACGCACGCACACACACGCGTATTAAAATATTGTTCAATTGTTCCTTAAATCAGGAAATTGATTATGAAGTGGGAACTTAGTATCCAGGTCAATCTTGCCATAAAGTAAAAATGTGCCCAACAGTAATTAGCCTAGGTCAGGCCGTAATCAATCATAGTAGGAATGTCGTCAATGAGTCATTGACACAGATAGCTAACTAGGTTATAACCACCAGTGTATCAAAGAGAACCAATACAGACCCAATGTGTACACAGGAGTGTATGTGTACCAAGATTTATGGTAGGTAATTCGTGCTTTTACAAGTGTATTATATGAAGAGTATTACCATCATTGCATCCTCCTAAAGGCCATATTCCACTATGCGGTGGGGGGCCGTTTGCGGTGGGTTGTTCAACCACCGCAAGTAACTAGCATTTCAGAAACCAACATGTTCGTTTCTGCCACCGCAAGCACTCAAAAGAAAACTTTATGAAAAAATTATAGAATACAAATAAAAAATTATAAAAGATTCATAACAATCATAACAAAATTTTTAAAAAGTCAAAAAAAAAAATTTTTGATCACATAAAAGAAGATCAAATCATTTCCGGTGGTGCTTGCTGTGACTCACCGCAAGCACCACCGCAAGTACCACCGCAAGTAATGTCTATATTCCACCTTGCGGTGTCCAAATTTACTTGCGGTGGGGTCAATCACCGCTAGTAAAGTGCCCACCGCAAGTTAAACGCCGCAAAGTGGAATATGGCCTTAAATCCCCCCCCCCCCCTGCTAAGCATTTTGATATATATGACACAGATTCTTGTATATTCTAATACTCTAAAAACCAGGGGTAACTGATGTTTTAATTTTAATGGACGTCGTGGTTGTAGCCAGAACTAGGATATAACACATTAGACACATTATATATAAAGAATAAGTATCATAGGTTATGATATTTTGACAATATGAATACATAGATATTTGATAATCCCTCTCCAAATTACAATAAACTAAAACTTGAAAATTGGCGTGTGTCTGAGGCGGCGACGAGTGAGCAACTGGTTCAAAACGGTTACGTACGTCGCCTATTTATAGTGACATGTCAGCGAGGTAGCGTTTCCACGCTTATGGAACCGGTTACGTAACTTGCCTCTGGCAAACTGATAATTTTACAGGTATCGCTTTACAAATTCCATATATTGAGCTTTGAAAGGGAATGAAAATTGATTGTAATTAGAGGGCGCATAACAACTACCGTTTCTTTCGCTTCGAAATGATACTTTAGCCTCATCCAATATATATGACAGGGTTAGCAAAGGCCTTGTGCCACCTGCCATTGTGTGTAGGGCTCTGTCTATGGGACCAGGCACATGAAAGAACACCTGCCTCGGTAAATGTGAAGGGGTATGGTCTCTATTCATGTTCATATAGATTCGATCATTCCATAGATCGATCATTAAGTCAGACTTTGTCAAACTTTGATCTTTCAATGATATTACCTTAGATGTTGCTTCGATGTAAAACCTCAATAACCAACCAATCAACCAGCCAACCATACATTGACAAATACAATTTAATTCCCTCTTATGTCTCTATCGTAAAGAGAGCGTATGTTTAACATGGGCCACGTGGCAGGCGAAGTTATCAGATGTTGCTGATACATTGGCTCAAGTTAATCCATACACGATATTACATTAGATAAAGACACGATACTATATCGTTGTTTTCCATGAAACTGTCCCTGCATTTTATATCCAAACCCCCGTTAGATCTATACACTTAGAATAAATACTACATCAAAACCACAATCCAATAATCAATCTTTACGTTTCTTCTTCATACAATAGAATTACCATAACAAAAATATCGTTCATTGTGTATGTGCGAGTTCATTGTGTACTCGCAATTTTATTATGGTCCGCCAACAATATGTCGGCAAAATTCTGAATTTTAAGTATGTTTAAATTGGAATAAAGGACTAGTGTGTGTCCTGTGACACCTCCGAACATTGATTGCTTTCTAGCCGGCAGATCTTTCCAGAAGTAGTGTCCTTCTTAACATGGTTTCTGTGTACTAGGGCCGGCCTGCATGCCATGCTGCCGCCGCCGAACAGCACTAACTCCGGCTCACAAAATTCACATAGTTAATGGTAGAGTTTCTACTGAGGGCAAATACAGCTTTCCAAGCACACAGCTGCGTATTAAATTGAATAAAAACAAGTATTCAATACTTGAATTTCCTTTGCAAATTCATGGAAACTGTCAGTGGTCTGACTTAGTAGGGACATTGGAGTAAGTACCACTGATGCGCTTATCATTTGATAAGATAAGAATTGTCCATCGTAGAGTACGAGGTCTCCATCAAGAGTACATTGAAGAGTACAATGATGATGGTACAATGAAGGGTTTAATATTGACAAACTTATCTAAAAACCTTCCACATAACAAAGTTTGCCCTTTGAACAAGACTGACAAGAGTTGAAATAACTTTAATGATTTTCATTAATTCCTCGCATTTTCTTCTTGGAAATATGAAAAATATGACGATTCGGCGTTTTTCCAGGGGGCCACTGGCGAAACAAGCTACAGGCGGATATGACCAGGATGGAATCTGAATGGTATTTTAAGTGCACAAATATAGAATTCCATGAGTGTCCATTACGCTTTTATGGGCCTATTTATTAGGAACCCTTGCTGGCTGAGAAGCTTGTTAATTAATAAATACGAAGAAAGGTCATGCTGATAACATAATCATTGTAACTAGTGCACTGACCATTCATCAAACCTTCCCTTTGTGTTTACCATTGAATCTTCTGTGCGGCTCCTGCATATTTCTACGTGTATCCATTGACAGATACCGGCAAACAAAACTATTATTCATTGGTCCAGTACAGGCCTGAAGATTGACAACTTCGTGTTGTTGGCATGTCAACTTTGACAGGGTAAACTCGATCCGACAGGTGACTTAATTAAATCATGAGCCGTTTCTTCAGTGACAGAATGCACCCGTGTATAATGCAGTGGACGTAGGCTGTCGCCTTGTATTCAACATGTCGAGTCTCTAGCCTTCAGCCATGATGAATTGACACACCGGACAAAACACCACCGGACCGGAAAACTCTGCATTCATGGCGGATGAATATTACAAGACGCTGTGGTGTCTAATTCATGATCGAGGGCCGGGGACCTAAGTACAAGCGTCTGGGAGGACACGCCCCACCCGCCGGGGGATCTCAATAATTGAAATGTGATTAGGTCAGCACAAATTGAGCGGAATTATCGACGGAATTAAAATGTGGATGATGAGGTCGCATCACTGGACTGGCGGTGCATCGCTGGACTGGTAGTGCATTGTTAGTTTATTGGTGCATTGCTGGACTAGCGGTGCATTGCTAGACAAGTAATGCATTGCTGGACTGGTTGTGCATTGCTTGACTAGTGGTGTATTGCTGGACTAGCCATGCATTGCTGGACTAACTGCATTGCTGGACTAGTGTTGCATTCCTGGACTTGAGGTGCATTCCTGGACTAGTGGTGCATTTCTGGACTAGTGGTGCATTGATGTTGTGGTAATAATGTTGCTAACCACACTTGTTCGGTCGCGGAAGAGTTATACCATATTATGAATGAAGTGCATGATAATGTCTGAAAGTTAGACCATTAAAATGAGCAAGTCACAAGAGCTATTGCCGAAGTCCATCCCTCTGAAAATGGTTACAAATACGTAAAAACATTGAGAGGTCTCTGTAAAAAACAATAAGCAAAGGGTATTATACAACCATATGCATTTAATACTAATAGTTTATTCAGTGCAATTTCTCCCCCATTATAACAAGTTAACCAATGCTCGGTCTTGGAGCCTTTCAGTTTCGTTTTTGCACCCTAATTGGTTGGACTTCTAATTGCCAAGTTCTGTGAATCGCCGGTGCCCCAGTCTTTAACCCCTGCGGCATCGGCCAACACGACGAACCTTCCACTCTCTAACCCTAGTCTTTCACTCCTGGGTTTAAAAAACTAGCATTATGGAGTAGACCGACCACCTGAGCTGTGCTTGGAGAGTTATTAACATGAGGCCTAACCATTCTTCAGGCTATTTCGAGTGTTTCCGAGAAGCGCAAAGTAGTTCAGAAAAACTCCAGTAGGCCCTGAAGTGTATACTGGACGTGGTTCACTCCCCTTACCGTAATGCACGGGATCGGAATACACCACTGTCATCTATCACCAACTTGTCCTTGTTGCTATCCTTGTAAACACTAAGTACTAATAAATTACATGGTTATAAATAACTGTATCAACTGTTACTTTTTTGGTGTTAAAACTGACAAATCTATTTTCATCTCAGGCTCTCAAGGTCTACCTGCATCAGCTACTTTCTGGGCCCTTTCTCTCGTTTAAAACGTACACAAGGTTATTTTGTTGTTAAGAAGAAAACACCTGTCATATTGAGATACACCACCAGAGAATAGGCCTTGTAGTAAAGATGCAAGTAAACGGAGAAAACTTAACCATGTCTTGACATTAGATTTACCTTAACCAGTTGTCAATTTTTTTTGTTTTTGGTTAAACAAATCATTTTACTAACCATCAATTTGTGTAAAGTTAGAGCTGGTTATGTCACTCTCAATAGTATGCCCCTGAACTTCAGTTTACATACACTATTACGCACATATATAGAGGTTACGTGTAACAAATAGACCTTTGGCCTGTTGCTTCTGTTATTTATGATTACCGGGGTCAGTTCTTAAGTATAAAGGGCCATCTAAGTAGTGTTCAATAACACGTTTTATGTAATGAGGCCTAAGTCTGTTACTATAACTAAGTACCGATTTTGGCTTCAGAGAGCTATATTTCTACGAGATATTAAAATAAATCATTATGACAAATTTAAAAAATTATATTCAGCTGCACACAAATGCTAGTAGGATTAACACCAATCAGTTATGTATCAAACACATAACTGTCATTTTTATCCTATTGGTATTTGTGTGCACCTGCATGATTGTCACTGTAAAACCCTTTAAAAACCGCGGTTTATACATGCGTTTACTTGGAGAGAAAAGGGTATTATTATTTTAGGGAAAAAAAGATGACTGAAGTCTGGAGAATTTTAAACGGTTCTACACATATTAAATTTGACCAAGGCGATGTTGTATTTCAAGATGTAGGGAAACGTTTTATGTCAAGAAACTCATTTTTGAACACAATTTCTGAATTGCATCATCCAGCATTAGTATTAGTTGGCGCTTCATAAATGTATAGGACTTTCTCATAATTGCACAGTTAGAGTTAGAATAACACATACTTAAAATAATCACAAATTGCATCAAACAGATCATTTCATATCGTGAACATTTTGGCATCAGCACATGTCAAACTGCCATGAGATTTCAGAAAATCATGTAGCGACTAGCTTTTAACCGTAAGTTCATGACCGAGTGACGTGCATGCAGCCCACATTTACGTGCTGTTATCGAGAATGGGCCGCTTCCACGTACCTGGTGCTTTCTGAGTGCTACCTTCCACATTAGAACTGAACGGTTTTAGCAATTCTGTACATATTATATATGTGGATGTAATATATACATATAGTTGTCGCGGTAGCCGTCGTGGGGTGAGGACCATAACACGTCTACAAAATATATATGCATATAATATACATATATAGTTACATATACATTACACACATATACATATACAAATATAAACATGCATATATATACATGTATACAAGTATATATACGTATATAAGTAAAGATATATACAGTTTGAGACACTCTTCCCTCTAAATGTATTATTTCAAATGTCAATACTCTATGTCTGGTAGCAACTGAGATATCTACGTTTAAACATATTTGGGCCATATACAAAAAGAAAACGAACTTTTGTTCCTGAAAAACTATTCTTCAGTGAATCACTCCTGCATACTTATTGGTTTATACCATCAGGAAACTCGCACATTATACCTTGGAAGACTATAATTGCTTTTTATCAAAAGGGGGATAAAAAGCTGAATAGGGCCCAAAGCTTTGCTTTAGCTTTTAGCTGATTAAGAGATGGTGCGACTGGGAGGTCGTCAGATATAGATATCTCGTGTTCGTGACTGATTTTTTTGAATGAGGCTGAGCTGATAATCTTCCTCTCTGTCTGCTGTCTGTCTGTCTGTTGGACTCTACGTTGGGAATCTTATCGTAATCTATTTTAGACATTGGGTTCGAAAATCATAAACATATTGGTCGCGATTTTAGACGGCCAGATACGAGTACATAGGGAAGTGTTCAGGCTGTCTAGTATAATCTGGAACACTTGATACCCTGTTTGTTAACCGCTGCCCGACCTTTGACAATTATATCCTTAGTTTTCCTGCAAATGAGGAATGTCCGTTTACATGCAGCATATTATTCTGTAGGAAGTAACTTGTTCTATAGGAAGTGATAGCTTTTACCAAATGCGTTTGATTCTAACAAACATTATCTGCCAATTAAATGAAGTTCCTTGGATGCATGTGTACGGTTAGCCGAGGGCCAACCGAAAAACCTTCCTTGGACCTGAATTGTCATTAAGAATATAGTAGCGATCCCAGTCTTTGGGTTCGTGAAATAGAACGTTCAGGATTTTTTTTGTTTTTGTGTATCTATATTTACATATGGGCAGAATGATTAATAGATATTTCCCTAATGTGTTGGTATTTTTTCCACAGGTGGCATTATCCACGTATGACCTAATTATAGGTGATTAAAGGTATGGTCACTGAAGCTTGAAGTTAAGCCTGGTTGCACATCTTCACTGTGAACTCTATCAATTATAACCCAAGGTTCTTGTGTCAACTCGCTTAAGCTTTAAGAAATCTGCAAAAACTATGCTTGTAGATTGGTCACTTAACAAATTACAAGTACCCTAGGCACTTGAAATTGTCAAACATTGACAAAAGCTACAAGTAATTTAAGTAGCTTCTTCGCTATAATGTTGTTAAATATGATAATCTCAATTAGTTAACAAATTCGATGGAACTGTGCACCCCGACCATGTACTCCAAATCATGTACTCCAGATCCCTAGATACCCATTATGTCACTTGCGGCGTTACGTGAAAAAAAGTATTGTCTGGACCGCCCATCTATTGTCTAACGTCTCGGCTTAATCATAAAAAAAACTTGATCTCTACTGTCTAATATATGGCACCGGGTCTAGCCGTCGCTGAGCACAAGGTAGAGGCACCAGTTTACAATATACGTGTTTACACTCGGATTTCCCAGAAGGAAGAAAATAGATTTAAATAAACAGAGAACTAAAAGAAGATAATTGTCCTGAGTGAACCATGGTGGTACTTATTCATTCACGAATGTTCCTGGTCATTCATAGACGACCCATTGATCCAAAGAACCCATTCAGTAGCCTCACAATTATAACAGAAGATCCCCAAAGGTCTGGGCCCCAGTTGGCGTACAAAAGGACGTGTGGAAATTACAACTGTGATGTTGGTATCCTTCGTCGTGGTCCCCAAAATAGTCCAGGGGCCAAGGAGCACTTGGTCAAAACAGTCCAGGGATGCTAAAGGTCGGTGTCAAACTGCACAAAGCCCGCCTCCCACCCACATGGACCAGTTACAACCCGATAGCACGGCTATACCGAAAGGCAGACCGGAACTCAGGGGTATGACTCGCACTTCCGGCCAGTGACCCCCTAGCGCTTGAATTGATGAACTTTAGTCGTTCCCAGTGACGCAGGTTTTCATATTTTGTCGGATTCCCGATGTTTTAAAGGGATTAAGGACTGTCTGGCAGGTTTCTAAATGAACCAGCATATAGGTTAAAGTGGGGGTCACCATGCTAATTAAAGAACTACAACTCTTAGAAACAAAATAGTATGGTAATTCCTGTATATTCCTATGTAAACAAATTCTCTTTAAATCTCTCATTTTCCCATTTTTAGTTAAATTTTGTGTGGAAAAGTTGGTATTTCTTTGGAAATAAAAGATATTTTATACATAAATACAATTTCAAGCCCCTAAGATTTTCACACCGGGTGGAGCTGGTGTGGTCAGTCCCAAATCCCTTTAAGTTCATCACCGTTGATAATAAATATAATGAGTTTGCAACCGTTTTGGATTATTTCAGATTATTGACCGACTCAAACCCAGAGTTCTATTAGGCATAGAAGAAACACTAGCGTTTGAAATCAGTGTTTTCTTTTCTTCAGTTAAACCATAGACATATATAAGATCTATCTCTGTGGTTAAACGGAGAAACAGCATTGAGTTTAAAGAATATACATTATACGTGTGTATACACACACACGTATATACCTTCAATACTAAGTAATACCCAATTCGACATCTAGTGTACACAAATACTGAGAGATACTTGTGAGATGATGAAGGTGTCAGACAGTATATCGGTATATTATCAAGGCTTAACCATTCTTTCCCGTGGTGACATTTTATTATATTTTGTATTAAACCATACCCATTCACAGTAAGGGTATGATCTTCCATATAGATACAATAGAAGAGTCATGTATGGGCATTACAAAATACATAAATTGTCAAATAGTGCAGTCCTACTCTATACAATATGCCTCTCTTTCCCTGTCATTTTTATTAGTGAAGAGACGTCAGAAGGTGTGTTTTATTACCCACTTTCACTTTAGAGTCAGTGTATGGTGTTATAAGGAGCACATACAGGTGGGATCGAAGCAAAAAATATGCACCGCATGTGATATTTTCACCGAACCCTTAGGTTACTATACCCATCCCATAGCGTGAGGTGACAAATGTCATTCACGGTACGTCAGTATTATTATTTTTTTTAGCCGAATTCGAACTGTTGGGTATTCTTATTTCCATTAAACGTCATTGACCATTGTATACCAGAAAATAGGAAATAATGACAATAACATATATAGGCCAATCGTAGACATGACCAACTTATAGTAGTAAAAACTACTTTGTAAAGAAGTGTATCACAATAAAGCTCCTTGAACTTGAACTTGTAATCTCCCACATTTTCGATTTTACATATTACTTTCCTCATCAAACTTAACAAAAAAAGTAAGATCGTTTTAAAATGACATTTTGGTTACAATGACCGCTTCTTAATTAAATTAATTAATTAACACAATGTTGTGAGCGGTTAATATCAAATAAATAAAAAACATCATTGCAAATGTTGGCGACCCCGACGTGTTATAAAACACGGAAGCCCCCCCCCCCCCCCACTCCCCAACCCTCCCATTCCCCTTTTGATCAAGCTCATAACGGTCCAAAAGAAGTGCATTTGTAGAACACCATCCAGGTGTGTCGGGAGGGCTTCTTGGAAAACGGTGTCAGAATGTGGAGGATGGTTCTATAAATACTCGCCCGTGTGATTAGTGGCACCTGGACCCTGCGTGTATGTATATACAACGTAAAGGATTATTGACTCGAGCTTTTTGGGAGGACCTAATAATATGGTCTCGTCCGCTCCTATTCTATTGAAAATTTATTTTGGCAGCCAAGACGGATCGTTATCCGATTTAACAAAATTTAATGCATTTACTGAGAATGTAGATAGAATTGTGGAATACATCAATCTTATTTTGCTATGTGATTCAAAATTGGTATAGGCATTTGCTACGATTACATCTTTCCAATAGCACTTATTGCCATGTAACCTAATTTAAATTTAAGTACCTATCATTTAAGATACCGATAGGAACGTATGTAGAAAATACATAACCGCTTGGTGTATATTACAATTATGTTTCTTTAAACAGAAAAGGTACTATGAGGGCTCCCTTTCTTCAGGCCTGTATATTTTCAGATTTTTGTTTGATTTCAAAACTTCACGCCATAAGTTAAACCTCTATTGCAAAAATAAAAAAGTAATTGCTTGCATCACGTTTCATACCACTTCAGGATTTCAAATTCTGTTTCCAGAGTTTAAAATTTATCATTAACCTTGACTTACATGCCTGTTTCTCATAAGTTCTTATTAAACGAGAATACAGTACTGCTGACATAGATTTATTACTTCCAGCTGTACCTCAACACGGGAGCGGCTCTAGGGATACTTTATATACAAAAAAGATACATGGCGTGAGGATATAAGATTGAGTAGGTGGGGGTCATCATATACAATTAAAGGCGTTAAAATAAAGAAAAAAGATTTAAGTGCACACACGCAGCCTCGCCCCTCCCTAAATAGTATGAAATCTAAAAAAAACCTGAAGTCCATGTTTGTTCAGGTATTACCGGGTTCAACCGGACTTAAACGGTCAACGACCTTTTAAAGGGCAATGTATAACTCTGGATACTGAAAAACATGAACAAGGAACAACAGCATGCTGAAATTAGATAAATGTGTTCAAGACCCGTGATAGTTATTTCTGTTTATTCCTTTACGGTGTGTAGTGTGACACTTGTAAAGCTGGCAGCTTGTGGCGCTTTAGAAAGTAGACATAACCATGCGTTGGCGAAACGTCTCTGAACGACACAGGAGAAGGACGGGGTCACCTGAAGCACCCCTTACCTGGGACGGGCACCTGGAGGAGGGAATCTCGGCCTACCTGGCCCCGTACCTCAGATTTACCTTTTGGGCCGACTTAGAATTTGTAATATCTTTAACAATAGTTATTTTTACCAAGCGTTGTCACTCATGCCCTTGCCAACACTTGTAGTCCCCGATGCAATACCCTGACCAGAACTGTTGTCCTACCTTCATTATCCTTAACAATACCCCTGTCTCTCATGCATTGTTTTTACCAATACTTCTGTCGCCCCTCCATTACCTTTACCCAAAACATTGTCCGAATTGTAACTTAACTGCCCGGAGCAACAGAACTACTCCTTCACCAAAAGACAAAGACAACTATATAATGGACGCGTGTGGTTGTAGTAAGGTACGTTCTCCCTGGGGGTGGTCGGTATCCTCCAGGAGGAGCGGTCCTTTCTTGGAGGCCTTGGAGGAATCTGGAGGTGTCCATCCTGCCACTCCTTACCACACGACTTCTCCTCCACGTCCCTCCCCGTCCTAGACTGTAGTTACGTCCAAGTCTGCTAGGTGCTCAAACTGGGACTGTTAACCAGCAACCATTTTAGGTGGGAATTCCCACCCAAATTCCAGCATGCTTTGGGGCCGCTGGTTTATGGCAGGGAAGACCATAAACCAGCCAGCACCCAAATAGCCATCAAAGGAGTTCCCCATGTCATTTATAGAGGGTCAATCAGGGATGTAAGTTTTCCAATTTTGTCGGATTTCTGATTTTCTCTCTCCAAAGCAGTCAAAAATTTATTTAAAAATGTTATGTTTAGAACATGTTTTACAGCATTTAAAGGTACATTAAGATTTTCTTAATGCTATTTCCGACTTTTTTCAATGTCCCTGATTTACATCCCTGGCCAATAAAACAATTTCTTATAGATTTTAGGTGGCCACTACTAGCCATGGACTCTTGTGGGTGTAAGAACCTATTATGCAAGAGGTATCTGGGTCATGAAATGACTATCCCCGTCCCTTCCCTTCTCTTCTCGGTAGCCTTAATTAACCACAGCGTCTCCCTTGCCAAGTTGAGGTCCTTCCTCCAGGGCAGCGCCCATCCCCTGATCAGGTCTGTGTACACACTGTCTTATATATGGGTCTTTGTGTAGGGAGGGCGCCGGGGGGTTAAGACAATGCTGGGAGGGTCTTTGGCACTGGTTTGGGTCATACAGGGGAACGGCCGACCAGGAACTGGTCGCCACTCGTGACCACCACGTAACTATAGTCTGTATACCGGATTCCAAGAGGGCCTGCCTAATCTCAGACATGTTTTGGTAACGCATCCATGATCTATAGGGAAATTTTTGAAATACACTGTCTTTTAGGTTGTACTTCGAATCAAATCTGGGGGCATTGGGACCGAAGTGTCATACTATTGATAGGATATAGGCAACAATTTTTTTTTATTTGATTCTCTTCGTACATACAAAGTTCTTTCGATGAGTTTGAATTGATATTATATACGTAATGACCGCAGTAATGAAACAGAATGCTATACAATTATCAATAACAACATACCACTATATTACAGTCCACTTGATACTTTTTGACACTCCTTTTATCGCTTTCTTCGTATTTGTGAAATTGAGGGAGGAGAACATTAATGAAGCCCAGACGTTAGCGCCCAGCTTTTAGACGGGAATTGACTTGTGATATGGATGAGTATCTCCCAAGGCCGGACGACTGGTGACTGCAGGGGCAGTGCTCGTGTACTCTTCTGGAGGGGCGCGTGTGGGGCGTCTCCAGTCAACGAGATGGGAATGGTTATGGTCCAAATGTCGATATATTTTTTAATGATTTTATTCGTAATAATATTCAAAGTTTCCCTTGGGTTTCAAAGTTATTACAATGATTATGGAGTATTACATAGTACGTGTCATTCACGGTCTACATTTTTGTATGCTAATTGAAATGGAACTAATGGTAATATGTAAGTATACAATAATGATAAAAGGCGTGCAGGGTGGTGTGGTGGTTAGGGCGTTCGTCTGCTGCGCGGGCGGCCGGGGTTCAATTCTGGCCTGAGCTGACTACTGCTCCCCCCTGCATGTCTCCCTGTGACAACAACTGGGATGTCAAAGGCTCCTTGAGAGCCACCGGCTGTTGTGTGTATGGCCCTGTCTATGGGACCATGCACATTAAAGAACACCTGCCTCGGTAAAAGTGTAGGGGTATGGTCTCTACCTTCTCATAGATTCGATCACCATCACCACCCTTGATATGACCCTGGCAGTTAAATAGGGTGTAAAGCAACCAATAACCAACCAACCAATAATGATAAAGATGTGACATCCACATAAAATGTAGTGTGACAATATAGTATCAATTTAGCTATAAAGGCTATGGAGGGGCTTAACTCAATACGCCATCGTTTAGACAGTGAGGTACTTTTAATAAGAGAAATGGTAAGAAAACGGGGGTTCTGGGGATCAAAACCCCTCGATCTAGAGACACTTTATCCAAGAAAATAAACTTTGAAAAAAAAATTATTTCATTACTTTGTGTCACACTGATATATGTTTACATATTTAAAGGTAAATATGGGAATTCACTGCAGCGCCACCTGGTGTTAATAGTTTTACATTTCTCAAACTCTTTAAAATGTTACCAAAATGTGATCTTTTTATCATAAACTCAAAATATTTACAATAATTTGCCCAAAAGATATATTGTTGTTAATTTCTTAAACAAGTAGAGCCTATTTTTGTGGGTTTTTGGGGGTCAATATTTGGTATCTTCAGGAATAAGTTTCGATTTTTGATGGTGACCCCATGTTTTTTAAATCTTAAAATGTGTATCCTGTTCCTGTCTAAAAAATTGGAGCTTTTGATATCAAAATGATGGATATTTATTTTTTGATGGGGGAAAAATTGATTTTTCCCATTGAAGCCAATGGTAAACTGTCATTTTTTCAAATGCTAATATCTCTTAAAGTGATATGGTGACATATGTTTTTTAAAGTTTTATTACAGTCCCTATGCATTCATCTAACAGCTGTGTGAGTTTCATTATTTTATTATGGTTATCAAGAAACCATGTCAAATACCCATATTTACCTTTAAGTATGATTTAAGGTATTTTGACTTCAAGACCTCTGATGATAACTTTAAAAAATGATTTCTCACATCATGTTTGATTTAAGTAATAACATTCTAGGGTACTTAGAGATTTTCTTCAAACATTATTTTCATATATTTTTTTTTCATTGACCCTGACCTACGTCCTAGAAAGCCACTTCGCACCACCTCTGACCGTTGCTACCCTTCTAATCCCCTCATGTTGTGGTGGGTTGACGTGCATGTCGGAGTTGTCAAGGAGTCACCTTTCATGGTTAGTCCGTCCCTGACCTAGGTCGCTTTTGCAAACTACTTTGAGCGACTCGGGATCATGGATTGAAGTACAGTCTACATAACTGGAGGACTGTCCTTGACCAGTCACGTCCGTCAAAACATCCTCCCGTAGCCTTGACCGACAGCAGGTTGGGTGGGGGGGGGGGGGGGGGGGAGGTCACGGCCAGCAGGTAGATAGGGTTAGTCTGAAACGAAAGTAGAGTATTTCTGAACTTATAGCATAGCCATAAGGTGCTATAAGCGATATTGTTCACACTAATATGGCGTCCCTGTAAGTAATCTAGATCATCATAAACGCTAGGAAATGGCTACGTTCAACTGTACATTTTGAAAAAAAAACCCACATAAAAATACATGTATGCTCTTTGGATTGGAAGAACAGGTGCCTACAATTAAAAATTTAATTCAAAGAAGGAAAAAACAGGTTTGTTTAGATCGAAATGTTGACAGTTGAAAGTGCATAATTATGATGTCTTTTAAATGATGAATTCAAAATACTTCAGCTTTTTCATCTTTCCCTATGTTGACACGTCAACAATGGATTTTGTCGAGTCTCGGCGATGATAATAAACAGACTATGACGTCAGGCAAGCACCAAGGCAAATATTGTACCTACACACAAACCCCAAAATAAATAAAGCAAAATAAATAACAATCATGAGACATCCACTAACACGAAAATCACGATGATGGGCCTTGGCTGTTCCTTTGCCACCACGTTTGCAAACTACACGTACCTTTCTACGTTTTTTTAATCCTAGTTTATTTCCCCAAGCCGCAGTGGTGTATTTATTTACACAGACACGCTCCCGGGTCCCCTCCGCCACCTGCCCCCACTGAGCAAAGGAAGAGGAAAAAGACAGTGTCAAGCGGTGCGGGGTCAACGGGTGCACCCTGAAGTGGGGGTGGGGCGCGGGGCTCCATTGACGTCATTTCTTGACATAACTGAAAAAAAAGGGGAAAAAATGAGGGGGAAATGTGAGGAAAAACCTGCGAATGTCTGGACATAAATATTGTGGAAGATACACCTGATGACATAGGGGTTCATGGAGGTCAGGGGAAGAAAGGTTCGGGGGGATGTATGTCACGATGGTCCAATTATCAGAAGGGGAAAACACCGTCCGTGGGCCTTTACGGTTTTTCAGCCCATGCATTTTTCTATACTTTTTCCTAATATTACCATTTTGTATTTTTTCGTACTTTTTGGGGGTAAAGAAAAACACTCTTTTTTTGGTACATTTTCTAATAATAATTATTTTATCATCCTCTGCGAAAAGCAAGTAAAGGCTCTAGAGCCATGAATATGTATTTCCATAAGGCTGGAAATCCCAGAGACTTCAATATGGATTCTGTACCAGTTTATGTAGGTTTTATTTGGGAACAAAAACAGGAAGTCAGACCCCCCACCCCCGCCCTCTACCTGCATTTCAAGGAAATTGGTTGGCCTGTGCCGCGTGCCCCACGTGGCAACAAAGTCCAAGTGGGTGTATGTTGGAGGTCAAAACTTACATAACTAAGACCGTGCGGCCTCAAAGGTCCTGAGGTCAGAGAGGTATCTTCATGATCAGCACGGTCCGCCTTAGGTTGGAGGCATTTTGATGTCTGCCTCACCTATTCCTGTTGCCAGGCAAGAAGCTATGTAACAGGCACATTCTGCAACCGTACTTTTTTTGGTTTGTCTCACTGTGTGTTACTTTGTAAATTTTCACGTAACAGTTATATTATTTTACGTTAGGTTGAAACTCACTTAAGTTGAGACCTCACCATTACAGACAACCTGTAGACCACTGGTTGTCCAGTGGACAACTTGGTCAGTTGGCAACATGGTCCGATTTCCTCAAGTAAATATGCCCAGTGGCCCGTTGCACAATGAGTTTTGTAACAACGAAAATGATAAAATAGGGCAATAGTTCGTTGTTACTTTGATCGTAACAACACACGTTTTGACACTAAAAAAAAACCTATTTAGAATGATTGTAATGAGCTGTAATCTTTACAGGAATTATTTTATATTTTGTTTCCCTTTTTACATCAATTTACAGAACTTAATTTGATCCAGTAAAGTAGAGATATAAGGGTTGTGCTACAACACAACCGTGTGCTGTAGCACAACCGTTCTTAAAGTTATCCTTGAGCTTGTGCTGTTGTGAAATGTGATTGTGCAACGGGCCACAGGGATCCCACTCCATCCCGAACTTATAGCTGTCCCTACCTCCACCCTCCCCCACTACCCCATCTCCGCGGCCGTTGTGGATGTAGACCAAAGAACGTTCTCAAAAAAAAAATAAAAAAAAAAATAAAAATTCATCACCAAAAAAAGATAATAAAAAATAAAGGTTTCCGCGCCCTCATAGGTGCTGAGGTTCTGATAGTTGACCCAGACAACTTACTAACGATACGGATTGACTATTGGGATGTATTTTAGCACCCAGGCTTCTGAGTCATATCTGTCAGTACATCAGTGCACTGGTCCATGATATGAGCAATGGGACGTTGGATAATAAATAAACTATTGGTTATCAATTCACGGTATCTGCAGGTACCGGCAAGGAGGAAAGTTACCGGCGCGTACGCTAGTAAAAAGACATATTGGTAATCATCTGTTGTCTAAGAACGAGAGAAATAGTCCAATGACATCCTCTTTAATTTCATTACTGGATAAGGGGGGGAAATGTGAAAAAACCAGGTTAAAACCTATTTTACCCTTTTTTTATGCATACCGTTGAAACTCCACAGGTACGCAGCAGGGGCGGACCCAGGGTGGGTCCCCGGCCCCCTTGGGTGGAGGCCTACACATAACATAGGGAAAAACACGTTGCGTGTTCATGTGCAAATGCATAACGTTTTAATACTTAGCCTATACATGCAGACCCCCTTTCTCGAATCATATATCCGCCCTAGTATAGCAGGCCTAACTATTTCAAGAAAATTATGTCTCTTTTTTAAAAGATACTGAAACTTTATTAACTTAAATTGGCCTCTCAGCACGGTACGGTAACCTTAATTAACGCGGAAAAGGAATACTTAGGCTTTTGGCAGCTGTGATGTCGATTACTTGGAACGAATTACCGTAACTTAATGAGGGCAATCAGCTACAAGTTTATTTCGCCGAAAATGGCCCATAGTTTATGACATAATAGTTCATCAAATTAGACTGGCGCGACCAAGTAGTCTTTGATTATATAGTGATAATTGAATCTTCCATCACATCCTGACTTGAAGCCACTCAGCAGAATGAGATATGGCAGTTAACGATTTTTTGTTGCTGACAAAAAGGGACGTACTTGTAAAAGAGTGCCAAGGAAAACGGTTTGAAATCATAATTTGGTATAAATATTTATAAAAAACAAAGAAGAAGAAGAAAAAGAAATAAAAAAAGAAGGGAGCTACGCCCCTTCTATTTCTGCGCTTCTTTTGATAACAGTATGGTAAGAAAATTCATTTGATGACGAAGATATTGATAAAACAGTCCGCAGCGACAGTTGTGTTTTGTAAATGATAAGAGAAACAGTCTGAATAATTGAGGCTTCTCATCAGCAGTACGCACACTTTGCACCCTTTCCCCACCTCACCTGCTTACACGTACGTTTCAGCACATACTGACCAGTTGTTGAAGGAACGTGGTGCCTGAACCTTCACAACACGGTTGATTCTACTCTACTTACCTGCTTACTGCCAAGATGAAACATGTTTACTTGAAGAATAAAGTAGACAATTTTATTTTCAATTGAGTCATGGATGGACTGAATCATTGACGGAAATTTAATATATAAGTTACTATTCAGGGGTATTTCTAGCCCTACGAGATGCATTAAAATAGTCCCCTACGATCATAAATGGCTCAATCGAGGTGGTCATTATCTCATTTTAAGGCTACATTTCTAATATAAAAAAACTTCATATTTTCGTTAGAAAAAAAAGAGAAGGGAAGAAGGCGCCTACAATTGAATGGAATCGTCATTATGTCACTTGAGATAGCCCTTAATGTTCATCTGGAGTGTCAAACCGGTGACTACTGGGTGGGTTAGTGCGGAGTGCGTGCCCAGTGGATGGCATTACCTCGCAGACGTAAATGCTGTTCGTGACAAAGGTCCATATACCATCTGTGTGAACTTCTGCTGAGCCTGGCCTGATTCCCTGTTCAAACGGGGCCGAGGTACACCGGTATAAATACATAGGAGGCTGCAATACATGTTATGGGATACAAATATAAAGACAGTCAGAGAAAAATAGGGGCAAAGTAGGCCACTGCTGCCTGATATAGAAGTAAGAACCTTTGGACTGCCTCTAGCATGTAATGGGAATTAAGATATGGCCATGAACAATATAAAGGTACAGTGCTCTTAGAAGCATGTCTGGCGTATAGGGAGGACATAATATGATGATGTGTTGGTAATGTCTAGGATCTATGGTTTTATGGTTTACTGAGTTCATGGGTCTGTGTTATAGATCTGTGAGACTCATTTTATTAGCGGCAGTAACAGATGAACTCGGCCGGCATAATGACAGAGTTTTTAAAGTACTAGACTGGGCTATCCAAGTGGCAGAGCTCTATGGTTGTGGGTCTTCTTTGTTTAGCGTGACTTACGATTGGAATAGTCATGTACCATTTGGATGCTCTTAGAACAAAAACAAAGCCGTACTCAAATTATGACAATATCAAGCTTTTCCTTACCGTTATGCATTTTGTATATTTCCAGGTCGGTTGGTACGTCATCCTGGTCAGGCACAAGGCCAGCGTAGTCATGCAGAGTCCGTCAAGCGCTCCGTCTTCGCCTCGGTTGACCAAGTTCCCGGCTTCAGTTCGGCCAAGGATAAGGACCATCAGTCCAGGAAGTCCTCCTCCAGGCGGGCCTTGTCGCAGCCCATCCCTATCCGCAGCCCCGCGGGGGGAGCGGTGCGCCAGCCCGGAGGAGCAGCTCCTGTACCCAGCTCCAGTACCGCCGCCGCCACCAACCACCAGGGATCGCCCGAGATCGAGGAAGCTGAAGAAGCAACCCCGTCTCCCGAAGCACATGCTTTCCAGTCGTTGAACTCGTCATCACATGATAACAGCCAGGAGACAAGGAATGGGCGCGGGAGCCGGTCGTCCTCCAGCGACCGCGTGCCCGGCTTGCAGGACATTCCCCTGGAGGACCTCTCCAGAAGGGGCAAAGTGGCAAAGGTCAGCCGTCGGCGAGTGGATGCCGAGCAGAAGAGGAGTAGCTCGCACAGCCCACATAGAGGCCGTGAGGCTGGGACCCCGCCTTCGCCAAGAGGTAGCCCCGTAGGCTCCAGGTCCAGGGCGGATGGCAGGAGGCAGCGGACGGGGTCCCTGCCTCTGGCTAAAGAGGACAGTACTGAAGCAGATGACAAGAAACAAACAACTAAAGGGGAGGAAGATCCAGAAAGTAGTTCTAATGTACAAGATGATGCCACTAAAGGAGCGGATGCTGTAAAAGAGCCCTCTGCTACTGACGCGGCCCACACTGAAGAGGTGGCAAATGATGCTGATGACGAATCAACACCGCCTCAGTTTGTCACGCGGAGTCGGTCGAGCTCGGGCAGTGCAACTCCAGCGAGTTTGACCCCTGCCACGGAGCCCTCTGTCTCCCTGCTGGAGGAGCCAGAAGCAGACACCGCGGTGGTCCTGATCGCTGCCGCAGATCCTCCAACATTAATGCCTCCTATTGAAACGGAACGTATCCGTAGTCTCAGCGACCCCTCAAGCGCAAGCAGGGCGAGCCCTTCAGACAGCGAGGGAAGTAACCCAGCGTCCCCTACCAACACAAAACCGAAGGTACCCTTCGCCATCACCACCAAGTGTCCTTCCAGCGTGGATGAGAATCCAACGGAGGCCGACGGGGAAAAGGCCACCTTGCCTCTCCAGGAAAAGGCCAGTGACCACCTGAGTCGCATGGCGCTCCAGTCGCAGTCCAGTTTACCCGAGAGCGAAGACCCCAACGTCATTCCCCTCTCCCCGACCACGAGCAACGCCACAGATGAACTCAAAGAACAAGAACAGTCATGAGTCGTTACAGGTTACACTTGACTTATATATCATAGTCCCATGTTACAAAGAGGATGGTTAGTTATTTATTGTACCATGTTGAACTTTTGACTATACGAGTATACTGCAGAAGGCTTTGACATTCAATTACTAATGGGATAAATAACTGTTAATAGAATTGGTTTGAACATTATTCATGAAGTCAAAGAATTATCAGACCTTTTCGAAGAAGGTGTATGACTATTTGGTTGGAAAATATTTGTTGGAGACATATGTTGTATGGGAACTAAGGTAAATGAGAACAAAGAGTTTATTCTATTATATTTCAGTCGAGGGACAACAAAGAAAACTTAGAAGAATATTATTTTCAACAAATCATCGGACAGCAATATTAATGACAGCAAAATTGTTTATAATCTAACCATAAATCCTTTAAAGTTACACAATACAGTCAGCACTGTAAAAATGAATATAATATGTAACTTTCTTCTGCAGTACAGTTCAATGTATGGTTGGTTTGTTATTTATTATACTAATATGTCAACAAGGAACTTCGTTATACTAATCTATGTCAACTGGTGCGCATAAAATAGAGTGAACACTTTCAGCGTTACAATGTATGATACACAAGGTAGAAACGTGATATATGAATAAATGTATATACACAGATGTTAGTCCTATTTTCCACTCAATATAGTTGAGGTAAAGGTAGATCAGTAGTATTATATTGAAAGACAAGAAAACTGTTGGGAAAAAAAACTCTTTTATCGGACGTGTCCTCGAATGATTAAACCGAGCGTATCTATTTTATGTGTCCCGGTCTGCTTTCAGGGAAAGTAATGATAAGATAACAACAGTATGTCTCTCTATTTCCTTTTTATCCTGAAAAAATAACCGTCGCAAATACTGACAAACAATGTAAATTCGCTCTCTATTCTTGCCCAGTCAGTCCCGGGTGAAAAGTCTCTTCCACAAGTGTAAATATTCCATAAAAGATTTTTTCATCCATATATATGGTTATGAGAACGCCCTTTGATCATTTGTAAAGTAAAAATAAAATATCTCCGAATTATTAGATATATCTTTCAGGAAAAACGCTTGTGTTGTGACTATTTTTATGTATCTGTTTACCATAGTTTATATGTAGATCAGACGTCAATCAATAAGCCATGATATTGAGACCAAAGTGGAAGAAATGAATCAGGCAGTTCTGTACTTTGTAATGTTAAAACGCATGGCCTGCTTCAACTAAAAAGAGTGGATTTTTAAAACGAAAAAGTCTCCTCCTATGAGTGTCAATATAAATAGGTTTCTTCCTCTTTTTCAATGATTCTATTTGTTTATGAAAGTTGTATTCGCAAATTCAAATGTTTATAGGGTTCTTGGGTATAGTATTATAAGGTCATATTCCAATTAAGGTCTCTATCAACATACTCCGCTAGTTGGGCATTAAACTGAGAATAGATAGCAAAAATATGTTCCAACAATGCAGTCACAGATTACAATTTAGGACATTTTGTGATTATCTCTGCATAAAAACAAATTACAGATTTCTTAAGCTTAGGGACCGTCTATTATGTATACGGACTACTCCCCCATTTCCCTTAGCCTTGACGCACGCATTGGATTTATACAGGGACGTATGCATATTTTCACCTACCTAAACCCACTTTATAGAAGGCCTAAGGAAGGCATAGGTTGGCAATATTGTGATCTCTGACCTCAAACGTATTGCGTAAATGTTTGATAAACCTAAGTTTTCCTTTTTGTTCTCGTGCAATAAACCACAAACAAGGTCTATGTTGTATAGGTTGTACTCAGGCAGACCTATTGGAACAATTAAAGATAGGATACAAAATAGCACAAATATATAGGGGTGTTTGGTACATGTTTATTTGGTCGTCGTCACTGTAATAGAACTGATTCATTGTTCATTGTTCATATATATAGACTGTAAAGGTTGGAAAGTGGTAACTCTTAACGGAGATGGAAAGAACTAGTAGGTCCCAAAAAGTTCATTAAGTATATCAGGTTAAGTTTAGCCTTTTATAAAGAGCCAAGTCGCCATAATTCATTCACGGAGAAGAAGTATGCCCTATATTTCGTTTGTATATATGGTCTAAAAATAAGTTAATTTCGTTGTTTGATGCATGGCCAATAGTGCGGAAAGTAAATAGAGAGTTTTTAACTACATGATTAAATAGAGTAATTAAAGGGAGTTTAAAGGGAACCGAAGGCAATTTATAGTCAACATTTTTCAAACTCAAATTACCATGTAAGTGCATTTCTTAGAGTGTGGTAAACTATGATTCATAGAAAAATGGCATAACGTCATTAGAAATTACCCTTTTCTTGCTCAATTTTGCTTAATGCGGATCTGCAAAGGTAATATTTGTTTATAAACAAATAGAATTATTACCATCTCTTATGAAAATCTACTCGGGATTAAGCTAGTTTTTATGTATAATACTTTACCACTGACCGTAGTTAGACTTAATTGTGGGACATATTACTAAAGTTATCTGAGTTTCCAAAATGTCAATTATATTGGTTAGGGTCCCTTTGAACTGCCTTCCTTTCTATATGTCGGCCTTTCAGATCACAGAGCCATGAGCGGATTACATATATCCTCTATGAAGAGAATATTTCACTATTATCAGAATAGTCATCATTAAAATTAATAACGTTTTTCAAAATGTTCTATATCAAGTACAAAACTTAGATCCGAATAGGAATTGGCTTATGCATAACCTACGCAAAGGTAATGTTTTTGCAGATGTTTTTACATGTGATTATTAAAAATGGGTTAAGGGTCTACGTGAATCAGTCCAAAGGTAGAAAGTGCCATTCATTAATAACACTAAGCAGTAGTAACAAAGGAAAGCGATGAATTGAGAACTAGGGTCCAATTAATATAGACATTTATGTGACCTATTCTGATGGCTGGATAGATATTTCTGTATCTATTTCCACGAAAATAGCATTGTTCAGTATGGAGGTATTGTTCTAAAAAAGAATGCCTTCATTTTGAAAAGAATTGTTCGCCATTTATGAAGACCCTTAATAGAGTTAGTGACTACATTGGGATCTCTAGGTATATTACGGCCATCGTGCAATATTCCATAACTATAAGACTATAAGTTAACATTTGCGAGTTTCTGTAACAAGGATTATTTACCAGGCAAACGTCACCACTTACTATGTTATAACTATGACTTGAAGTTCAAAATAACAAACAAATATAATGACCTTGTTCTTCATATACCTTGAATTTGTAAACGCTGATTTAATTTTTACAATTAGTCTGAATATATTTCTGAAGAAATACACGGCTACCCTGGTCAAGTATACTATATTGTGTCTGCAAACATGTTCTACGCAGGTATATAGTTAAAGGAAAGTTCTGTTACAGACACTTAGATTTTTCTAACCTAAATACAATCTCTCATCGCAATTTGTTCTTGTAATTTTCACTTGAATACATTTCATGATCCAAATTGATTGCCGATCTATTATATATATAGCAGATCTACACAAAATATTTTGCTGATATTTCTAAATATGGTTACATCATAATATCATTGATAGGTGACCCATCTTTGTAACAGATTAGACTCAAGAAGGCAATTCTGTCGGTCATAAAAGTAGCAATGTCCTTGTGAAATGGTCTGTGAGACGGTATTTTTTGGTGATAATACTGTGCCATGTGGATTCATGAGACACTTATCATACAGACTGAATAGTGAACTGATGATGACCCATAATGGGACGTCTGCGTTCTAGTTGGTAACCTTACTTCAGACAAGAGTACATAGTACAGGTGGGTTTCCGCAGAACGACGAACCATGCCCGTCATCAGCCAGTGTTTAACCCTTTACAACCCTGGAGAATAGTGCCCCTTACTGGTTCTGGTGGCTGGGGAGGGAAAGGGTTAACAGGGGCGGATACAGGATTAAGGTGGGGGGGGGGGGGGGTAGCATAAAGGCTGAGTACTAAAATTGTGTGTAATCATGCATATGCGTGGAGCATTTTCCCCTCTGTTTGTAGTTTAGAGGTCCACCAAAAGAGGGTGGGGAGGGGTCAGGACCCCCAGGATCCGCCCCTGGTTATCCCCGGACGTGTCGACGATGAGCGTGGTTTGTTCTGCGGATACCCGGCCTTACTTATCCCATAGAAGATGTTACATAAAACTCTGTGCAGGTCGCGGAAAGGCCGTTTCCTGTTTACAAGATTAGGCTTGTCGTGCCTAAATGATAGACAGGTAAAACGCTGGACCCTTCATATTAATTGACGAGGACATACTCATTTTGGGGATATTTTAGAGCAAAGTATCACCACAAAGTGGTCGACATGTCGCCATAAATATAAGAGTGTTAACTCATCAGTAGAAGCAACAACTACTCATAACGTAATAAGTGATTTTAATAGTTTAATACACATACCAGGTTTTGTTCTCGGTTATGCCACAACCCTAGTTTAATACAAGGATCAAGTAAGGCCTCAATTCACAACTAAAACTCCAATGCTTATGGTCAGAGACATAATTAGATATTGATGTATCTGCAGTTTTCTTTTTGAAATATATTAAGTATTTAAAACAGACCTCTTTACATGTATTATGTCTCCGTTTTCCGTGCCATTCTTTGTTGCTTGTAATTAATCTATCCCATGAAATTATATTGTCATTATACAATATGTTAGTCTTAAGTGCATGTGAAATGTAGAACGCGCATTTACTAGTAAGGATCATTCCTGTTATAACAATACAGTGATCTCCGAGCGAAAAGCTATAGATTAAGAACCTTCCAAACGAGTATATTGTTTGTAAGGGTAAACTATTATATGGTTGATATACAAAGTACATTTCATTGATTTAAGTTACTTCCATCTTCGATGAAAAAAGGGAATAATAATTCAACCATGTAATGTGCATATTTTCTGTGATTGACGAATAAAAGTATGAAATAATTAAAAGGTTGACTGTTCAAGGTGTATGTGTTATGGGCATCGATTGGGCAGAGAGCATTGTGTACACGAGGCCTTTGTTTGTTGGCACGAGGTCCTAGTTCGTTTACACGAGGTCATAGGTTGCAGGAGAGACTGCCACTGTCAAGTCCACGTTGAGGTCATGTGAATAAAGAATTATCGTTATAAACAGATAAACGACTTCCTTATCTTTATAATCCCTATACTACGTATCCCAACTGGGCAACCTTTATTGCCATAGGTATGCGCGTTTTAAAATCGCTAACTTTTCCAGCTGTACATCCGAAAGAAAGAGGAAAATCATATTCATCTTACGCGAGCATTTGAAAATGTGATAATATTATAACATAAAATTAATACCTTGTATCAGTTTCATATCAAATTTGTGATATGCCTGTTTTCTAGATATCAATATATCTTTTATAATAATCGCCCATGTTTCCAGAAGTGTGACATATTTGTGTTAAGTCTTTTTTCTGTGAGTCGTGGTAGTGTCTTTATGGAAAGGCTTTTCTAATAGGCAAGAATACTGTTATGAACTATAGCTAGGTGGGGATAAAGAATATAATTATCAATAAGATATACTATGTCTAAATCTGCATTTCTGGCCCTTATTGACGAAAGAGAGAATCTTCTCAACTAAAAGTGTAAACCCTAGGCCTATAGTCAAATACTTACATTCACATTGATTCCCTATCTGTTATATGATATGCTATTACATTATGTCCATGTTTAAAATTCACAATACAAACTTCACCTATAAACTTTGAGGTAGCTTATGATGTTTTGATTGCACTATACTGCACAGGGGCGGATCCAGGAATTCAAGAAAAGGGACCGCATATCAAAAAAGCCCCGGCGCACCCTCCGGGAGCGCAAATTTGTACATTAAAAAAATAGTATTTGACCAAAAAAGAAAGAAAGGGGGGGAGGGGGGGGGGGCGCACGCCCAATGCGCTCCCCCCGGATCTGTCCCTGCTGCAACAATGACGAAAGAGGAATTACATAATATATATATAATATTGACCAAGGTTACTTATCTCGAGTTCAGAATGATTATGAAATACATAGGCCTACATGAAGGCGAAAATGGGTTATGTAGATTATTTTTTCAAGAATTCAATTTGGAACGAAGCCAACGTAGCCATTGGGTTTTCTATTAGTAATGATAGTTCCAATTTTCAGAGTGTTAGAGGGGATTGAGAATGAAAAAAAATCACATAAATTGTTCCGCCTCCTCTCCTGCCACGTATCAAAATGATAAATGCGAATGCTATGGGGCCTTCTTTCGAATTTCATTTTAGTCAGAAAATGCATCAATATCTCTATTTATGATGTCTGAGAACCACGCTATTAATCTATACCCAAACCCTGCCTTATTTTAGTAGACGCTTAATGGCGTCGTTCTCGGAAAAGGAAATCAGCATATTCCGCTGACTCAACATTATGTACATGTATATCGATCGTCGTCCGCCCACACTTCCTCCGGTACCTATGTACACAGGCAGCCCGGCGCCCCCCCATTGACTGATGCTCTGCAACGCGCATTGCCTCAGCTCATATATAACCCAGGCAGGCTCCATCCTTTTCTTGTTTCTATTGTTCTTTTTTTGGCAGGACAATGTGTGATCTTAACATAGCACTTATGTCCAAGCAACATACATTCGACAAAATAACAAAATAATCTGTCTCTATTACTTATTTGATATTTATCAAATTATGGCAATGTCATAATTTGATAGAACTAGTTTCTGAAGCCACTTTGAAATATCATTTCTGAAGCCACTTTGAAATATCGTTTCAAAGTGGCTTCAGAAACTAGTTCCGTTCATAAACAATGTACTTCCGGTCTGGCTGCATGATTGGCTGAATCGGAATCTATGCTGAAATGTATAAGTTTATAGATATATACAGATGAACAAATGATGAAGGGTTGAATGTATAATATGTGAATATAAATGTTTAGTTCTGCGTGTGACTGCATGTACTTACAAATGTCAGACATAATGATCAGATTCTCTACTCAGTTCTTGATGACTATATTGTATGACATAACACCTCATTCTTCCCTGGTATTAACAGTATTGTATGAGACCAATGGACTATTACACAAGTGTGCCCGACCCTCTTTTCGGATATCTGATTTACTGTTTTACTGATCATAAGGATGGTTGGGAGCCCTCCTGCTCCAGTTAAACTAGTAGGAAAGAACTCCGTCTTCAAATACCCTTGTCATTCATGGATTCTAGCTGCGACGCGAGGCCGCACGTTCTAACAATAATATTGTTAGGAATTCATTTAGACCTTTATGAAATTCTTTGATCAAAACCTTTAAAACGACAAATTCACAATGAATTCTTTGGATTTTTCTGTCATTTCTTTTCTTTTTATTTCAAATTTTGCCCCAATCGGTAATTGGGCCCCAACACTTATGAAAGGGTGGTGGCGTCCGTCGGAAAATCTTTCCCTGCTCAGTTCTAGATTGTGTTTTACAAAAACGACAACAACAAAAAACAACAACAAATTAGAGATACCCGGAAGAAAAAACAGCAAAAAGTCCGCAGTTAGGAAGACCCCCCCCCCCCGCAGGTTCTGATCTACTGAGTAGCCCAGTTACCCCTCCTCTTTCTGTGAACCCGGGATCCGCCCCGCTGGGACGCGGCCATCTGTCGGACCCTGGAGGAGCCTCCACGGCGACCAATCAGGGCCAAGTCCAGCAGGATCTTTAGGAAAGGGGATCGGTCGGGGAAGGGGTGGGTCGTTCTCCAGTAAAGAGGCATGCGACTTCAATTATGATATTGCGACCATAGATTTATGCTGTAAGTTACAATAGGGATTTATCTTTTGTTTCTATTACATTCTAACAGGGGTATAGATGGGGGGTCCCTCTGTCGCATGTCGAATTTAAGGAATGGCTGTGTCCCAGGTCACTATCTTATAATTGCCCATAACCATGATTTTAATAACCCTCCATGCCCCATGTCGAATTCAAGGAATACCCACTGTGATGTCGTTTATTTTTTATTCATGTCGCTAAGGTTCATGTCGCAAGTCGAATTCAAGAAAAGACCATGTGGCCCTGTCAATTTCAAGGTTCTAAACCTATTTCTTACTCTCTTTCTTGTTGGTTTCTTCATTTTTCGCTCAAATGGACATCTTATCCTCCATTTCTTTTTCGCTTTCCTATAGGCCATATCTCTTATTTCGTTGTGTCTGTCCTTCTCTATTCCTGCTCAAGTTTGTTCTTCCATGTTGCTTCCCCCATTCATTCCTTCTTACCTTCTTACCTTCCTTAGATTATTTTGTCCTCCTCCTTGTCTTTTTCTTTCAGTTTTCAAACTATATTTTGCCATGTATGTTAACATACCTGGCAATTGCGTGTTGTCTTGCCATATGGCAGCCTGGGTATCTTACTTTAAGACTTTGGCATGCAAACCACTTATTCTGAGATAAACAAATAGTGACACAATTATCGCGATTAAAAAAACATAATAAATGTCCCTTTCGCCATCTTATAACATTAATAATTTTCTTACGGGGCATTCTTTATATATGAATAAAATATTTGTCCCAAAGATCCTGGGGTGAGCGCCAGTCAAGCTGACCTGTTTTACTCCGTCCCCATTGGCTGAGAGTAATCGTGTCAAAAGGAGTTCACGTGACCAAGGTCTTACTCCACTCCGCATGTTTGACAGTATTGGATTCTGCGTAAGACGCTCTCGTAACTTAAATGGAACAGGGGAGTTCATGGAAACGCCAGGTCAGAAGGTCGCCTGTCAGGGTGCCTGGCATAGCAAATTCAATGACGCGACGTGCTCAAGCCTTCCAACTCTTTGTTTCTGGCCATGCAAAACTTAAGACGTTGTGCAAACACCCTCAAGAAGGTCAAACATCTATACTTTACATTTGAGAAAAGGAATGGTAGAACCCAGTCTAGCTGAAATTCCATTATTATGATTTTACTTGGATTAATTGTTGATTATTTGTAATTTAAAAAAATATTGGCTGAGTGAAAAGGATTCATGGCAATTCTATCTTAGGTCATGTAAGCTTGACATACTTATAATGTTGTAGGAAATCCATTTAAACTCAGGCCATTGCGATAAATGTGTCTATTAAAGGGCCCTAGGTCAGGGCCAAAAACAGGAGTACCTTACATTTCCGAGGCTGTATATTATAGGTTACACGTACCAAAACATATACTGTGGGTAATTTAGTTTACTTTATTTCATTACAATACAAGAAAGAACGAGCATCCAGGGGCGTCCCCAGCATAAGGAATGTACAGAGGAAGCCACTGTGAAAAGGCCTAAACTATAGTGGAATTAAAGCATTAGACCTCATTTTCTTAAACCGCAGTCTGTGGCCTGTTTCGTGAAAAAAGCTATTCTGAATCCTTGAAGAACGAATGCTTTCCTCAGGCCTAAGGGGAGGCTTACGCAGGTTTGAGAAAAGTATCTCGTGAGCAAAACCTCTGCTAGAAGCTACAAAACTTCTGTAAGGGTGAACAAAAGCTGTGTAAGAAGTAATAAAAACTCTGTAGCAGAATCAGTTACTGTAGTTAAGAATACCATGCAACAAAAGTAGTTTTACCAATTACTTCTGCAGGTTTCATAGATATATCCTTTAGAATCAAGACGTAGTACAGCTTCATAGCTTATGGCTGGCTTGTCTATAAATGCTTGCAGCATGACTTTCCATGGAAATATCATGTTAAATTTCTACCCTTAGATAGGGCTTCATTTTGATATTACAGGGTAGAGCCATCCGTTCAAATATGTAAAGTTGAAACTTTCATCTATTTTGCATCAACAATTCTACATCGAGGAAAGAATTGCAACTTCGTTTATGTTGAATTAGTAATTAGGCGCTTTACAAAATGTTTGGTTACAAATGTATATCGACTCAATACACATATCACGTTATGCAATATGAGAATTGTGTTACGGCTAATAGAATATGAAACAACATTTCGCATATCGACTTATCTAAAAATGTAGAGTCAATAATAGAACATGTTAATCTTGAAATTGAAAGTAATTTGCAATCAAACTTGGCCTGAAATGATTACTGTCAAGAGGGCAGGCACAGCTGGTTGTGAAATGAAATGCAGTGGATAACAAAGCAATGATATTCTGGGCAGACACAATTTAATTGATGTCAATAAGTTCAGAGGCATGTGCAACTGGCAAAAGGAACCAGTATTGTAGTACTTTGGGTACCTGCATGGCCTTCAGTGGCGGATCCAGGGGGGGGGGGGGGGCAAATAGGGCAATTACATCAATGGGTTGGAATTTGTAGCTCACTTGTCGCCAACCAGCAAATGATACAATTCAAAACGTTAGTGTTGATGTAATTAGGGGAATTCAATTAATCTTTCCCTATTTATTATTGTCCAAACTTAATTACATTGTTGATAAATTGTTAATTCCTGTTACCGCTCTTTAGCTATAGTTCCCGTATGATGAACACTAAAATGTAATCATAATTATAGGAACATGCATATATTTCATGAGTGGTGGATCTACATAATATCATAGGAAGGGGCACTTTCTTTTGTTTCAATAAAGCTGGAGAGCCTACTCTTTCAGGTATTCTCGTTCAAAAAATAATGCATGCTTTAGTCTTTAGATCCACATAGGTATAGGATTATGTGACCTTCATGTACCCGACATCAATAGACGCTGTGCATATGGCATCACAATAGCCAGAAAGGGGCTGGACACCATATTGATGATCAATATTACTGTTCATGATTAATAAAGAGCTCGAGAACACATATTAATATTAGATATATCTCAAACTGATCCATTAAGTCATAATCAAACATTACTTTTATATAGAATGATAGTAATAAAAAAAGATTTATCCATAGGCCACATGGTTGTGATATAAGCACGTGTTCAAAGTGTTGCAGTCCTATTACAGATGCTTTATGTTAAGACTGACCAAAAGACGCAAACATGTTGAAGATCAATTGAGTTGACAATAGCAATGTAATGGATAAACATTAATGGTTGGAGGTGAGGAAAGACATGGATAATCCTACTTACCCAAGAGTCAATAAAATTGTTTAAAAAATAAATATATGATACATAACATTAACCTATACGGCGGTCCCAAAGAGGCATATGACAGGTGCATGGCGTCACTATAGCGAGAGGTCGACAGACCCTTTTGACGGGCTGACAGAACTTAGGGATATATGGGTTATGGGACCACTTCTATATAAGGCATTGTAAAGAATTCGCTGAAACAAATTACATCAGTCACCCAAGAATGGAAGATAGTCTACATGTATAACGAAAGTACCCTTTTCCACCTCAAAGATAAGGAACGCCTATTTTCCAAGAAAAACATACAACAGTATATGTCCTCCTCCATTGTTGTGAGGCTCGCGTGCCCGAATTACCTCAAGTGTGACGATGAAGGCTGTAGGCAGCATTCACATTGTTGACCGATTCCCATTCCGATGCAATTGCGACTGCGATTCTGATCTATATTATCGATAGCAATGAAACAAAGTTGGACGGTGCTCACCTTTTAAAGTCGGCTGTAGATTAATCTCTGACAAAATATGAATCGTATCTATTGTCTGACCTAGGTTGAAAAAAGTTGCTGACAGAATCGAAATGGGATCGGCCAGCAGTGTGCACGCTGCTTAGTGCTGCTCCCATAGGAGTATAGTTCAAACATGAACCCCGCCTTATGTCAGTGATCAAACTTTGTTATACTTAAGCTATTTTCAAAACATTGCTTTGTGCTATAGGTCAAAATGCTATGGACATGCATGATCGTGCATGTATGACATGGCAAGTATATACAATCAAAGATAGTCCTGTGACGTAACGGATAAGGGTTATGTTCGTATCACGTGCATCACACGCAGGGGCTATATATACAAATTACAGGGTGTGCATGATGCTGAAACTTTTACTTTTAGTTTACCAATTATGCTTAACTCTAGCATTGTAATGAAACACAAAAGATTTCTGGCACATTTCTGAAGGGAAACTGCGTTATGCATGGCTTGATCATATAAGTTTCTAAATTTGAATGCATGACAAAGTGATTTCAATAAAACAACTTTTTGATCATTGTGTTGCATTATGCCTATTCTATCTCAGTGTAAACCCTGTATATCCTAGCTATGTGGTAACAATAGGTAGGGTGTTATCAGGTGGCAACTACGTATACAAGGTACGAGATAGCAGCTTTTACTTTTTTGCTGCTTCGGCTGAGCCCCACAATCACACACGGACATCATTACTGGGCACCCACACCTTTCCCCATAGCTTTTAATTACGGTATAAAACAAGACAAAAATGGGTCGGACTTCGATCCGACTCAGCGAGTCGAGCAACTCTAGTCTGACCCACGTGGAGACTGAGATGCCGGAGGGCTACACCCCCAAGCAGGTAAGACGACAAAAAAAATCACGAATTTTATGCCCACGATTCCAAAATTTGGATTCGTGAAAATACACAAAATCTCAGATTTGCGACATTTTTTTTTATTAGGCCAACTGAAAACACTCTTATTAAATTGTAATTTGTTTCTAATAGTTATAATGAAGTATTTTATCTAAATATTTATATGGACATCTTCATTCACGAATCCGTCACGCATCTTTTTTACACTTTCATGCAACTTTTTTTTAGACGCGTGACATGTTTTTTGGATTATTTTTTGAGGAAAAAATTGACCCGTGAAATTTCTTTGGTCGTCACCCTAGGGCTGGTACGTCTCCTACGTCACCGCCTTCATCTTGGTCCTCGCCGCCATCGCCCTCTCCACGGCCGTCGGCCTCATCGTGCACTTCGCCCACCCCGTGCAACGCGCACCGTGCCCGTCTACGCCCTCTACGGCCAAACCCGTGGTTGGTTCGTCGCCCGATGCCGTCACGTCACCCGTCACGGCCCCGGGAACCACCCCAGACTGGGACCAGGCTTGGGAGGCCTGCAAGAACCTGTCGGCCGCCAGAAATCAGTGTGAGTGATCGGTTTTTAATAACTGAGGTCTGTTGCTGGAATTAGAGGGGAAACGTTGGGGCGCACCCATTCCCTTGCTCCCCTCTTTTTGTTATTATCACTTTTTGATCTTATATTACTTCAAATGCCCTGGTTTGGAAAATTTGAGTCCTGCATGCAATGAAATTCCCAGACTACCTTTAAGGTTGTGTACAGTGCTTTATAATTCATAACCATCAAACAACAAACTGACATATTCATAATTGATATTCATAATTATGTCATCTACTTTTGGAATACATCTGAAACAAAAGGGACAACCCTGATGATTATCATTAAACACAATTCTATGTAAAACAAACAAAAAAAAAAAAAAAAAAAGAAGTTCATATCCTAGCTACAGCTATTGCCAGTAACAATTACATGTTTTGAATACACAGGAAGGAGGCCTCAATCCATGTTAACTTTCCAGAGTAAAAAACAAGAAACCCAAAATGGAAAACTTCTCAGTTCATATCTATACGTATACCACCTATCTGTCAAAAGCAAGATATTGCCATATCTATTTTGGTTAATCAGTTATGAAAGTATTATATGCTACACTGAAGGCAGGGTCATTACATAAAGTAACCAGTAAATGCAGTAGCTCTATCTTGTCAATATTTCCAGAGAGGGTGAAAGGTTGTCTTACGTATAGGTATGGAATATTGATCAAATCCATGATGGCGTGTTACAACATAACCCCGTTAAACCCATGTCGATCTATCATGCATGGTCACCACTAGACACAACTGAAAACATAACCTACTCCGGAATATATACCAGGCCTAGAATGTTCTCTTACTTTTTCTACTTTCCAGTGAAATGTGTCCTTTGCAAATAGACTCTTGTAGCTCACCATTGAAACTGATGAGATGTTTTCCCAGTTTGGATCTTCTTTGGGGCTTTTTTTTGTTAATGTAACATAAATATACATAGATGTAAAAGAAGCAAAATTGTTGCATCAATTGTAGATCATATAGGCTATATCACTATTAACATTAACGTTTTTTACCTCCATACATCGTGAAGATGTCATCAAGAAATGGATTACACAATGTACAAACAATTGCCATTTGAGTGCGATTATAGACAAAACAGATGAAATTGCTTGCAATTTGGTGGTAACACTATTAATATCCGCCACAGAATATGCTTCCACTAAGATCCCTATGTATTGCGGAATTCACCAGAAGACCGCAAAACCCACTCTGCTTTAGAGCAGGACCAGCATTTCACTACCTCGATATTCTCGGATCACCTGGACGCATGCATACCTTTCTACTTGTCCTATATGAAACTGTCCAGGATTATGTCATATTAGAGCCAATATTGGTTATACATAATTTGAAATACTCAAAATAGCCAATATCAAGCAATTCTATTGCCCCTGTGTGTGAATTTTCTGGGATATCCTCATAATTAGCACGCTGATATCGCAGCTCAATTCGCATAGGTATATAGATAGGCCTCTATGGTATCAGGAGCATGGGCCTGAGCGCCAGTTTTCCCGAAAAACCAATATCCCACGGTTATGTTCATGCCTATTATCACCATATATACCCTAGCATAATGTGAAAGCAAAATTCTAAGTAAGAAACAGAATGAAATAGTAAAACTGTTTCGATCACTATGACTTCTTCCTGTGTCACCCTCCCTAGAGTAGTGAAACGGCGATTGGAAAACATTAAACTTTAATTTCATTCCTTGGACTAACTGAACTACTGCCGGACCTATTTTTGGTCATCACCCTCCCTGTCTCCATGATGCATTAACACTTTAACTACCTAAACCCGTTTGTCACCCCATGATAGAATAAAGAATATTAACACTTAATACCGGGGTAACCCTTTACAGACGAGGCATCAAAGTGTGTTTTGGCCTCTAATTAAAAGTGTCAGGATGCGCTCTCTGTGAACGGTGTATAATGTATAGGATGGTGGACAGGTTACTATGGCCCATGGTAAAACCAACGAGATTATATAGTCTCTGTAGACTCCTTGGTAAAACCCAGCCGTAGCGAGGTTTAATGGGGCCATAGTAATCGTCCCAATGAAGTATTATATAAGCAACAGTCTCTTGGAAAACTCCATTTCTTCCATTCAGGCCTGCCGGGTTTTGACTGTTCCACCACAGTAAGCCCGGGAACCAGCTCCCCGCCGACCACGGCGCAACCTACCCCCAAGAACATCCGACTTCCGGGCGACCTGCGCCCCAGCCACTACGACCTGCGCCTGCGCCCTCACATCTACTCCTCCAACACATCCGAGTTCTACTTCAACGGCTCTATGACGGCCTACTTCTCCTGTGTGAGCCCCACCAAGGTCATTACCCTCCACGCCAAGCTCCTCCACACCAGCAACCAGCAGCTCAGGTCAGGTGACGGCAAGGTCATCCAGGTAGGTATATTGCATTCCACCAGTTTTCCCATCAAAAAGTGACCCCTGTTTTTTTTAGGTAAAAGCTGTGATCAAGTTTTTTACTTATACAATGACGATATAAGCTCAAGATGATATATGATGAACCTGCAAGAATATTTATCTACATTATTTTCCCTTCAAAATGACCTATAGTTTTTCTTAGTAATTTTCCCTCGAGCTGCACAGTGAGCCTTCTAAATACACATGTCTTTTTGACAGGGCAAAACCAGAGTACCAAGTAGGCCTATAACTGGCTGTAACTCTTGAATCAATGCAGATAGAGATACAATTCAAAAAGCATATTAGACCATACACTGAATCTGACTGATGATTTTTTTCCTAAATGTTTTTTTAGCATTTTAATTTTGTTATGTAATATACCTGATCCAGGTGGTGAAGGTCACCCCGGAGGAGGACCTGGACTTCCTGCACCTGGCGCTGGAGAAGGCCCTGGAGGCGAATGTTAGTTACGAGTTGAGCATGGACTTTAGGGGCCCGATACGGAAGGACCTCAAGGGCATTTACTACAGTGATTATGCTGTGAATGGACAAACCAAGTAGGTATAATAGTGACTGGTTAGCTGTTCAGGGATGGCATTTTAGATCAATAAGGGCCTATAAGTCTTATGTATCTCTATTCTGATATTTACCAAGTTCTGTGTCATAAGTTACTTACTTTTGATGCAATATTTCTGAAAGAACATAACGAGATTAGATTTCAGTCAGGTCCTATAATTTTGATAACACACCATAATTTGAACTCCCTGAAATTAAAATGATTCCCACCGAATGTTATCAAAACTCCCCATAATAACTTCTAGCAACTCCCTTGAATTCTGATAACTTCCTATCATTTTGATGTTTATCCATACTCCCTAAAATTCGAATAGTTCTTCATATTTTTGATAACTCGCCATGAGGTTGAACACATGTTCTAAATATATAATCAGTGTAATTAAGTAATTAGATTAAGTAATTAACAGTGTAATTAAGTAATAAATTGCGTTTAATAACTCCACTGTGCCCTGCAGGTACCTGCTGACGAGCCAGCTGCAGACGACGGACGCCCGGAAGGTGTTCCCCTGCTTCGACGAGCCGGCCCTGAAGGCCACCTTTAACACCACCATCGAGTACCGGCCCCCTCTCCGCACCATGTCCAACACCGAGGTCTACCACGAAGAACAACTGTGAGTCACAGTATTAAAGTTCACACGCAAAGAAATCTTTCAAATTTAAGAACTTTTGATAATGCCCCGTTAATGCCTATTTTAACGTATAATATGCAGCAAATAGCATTCAGTGCTTAAACAACTGCTTAATATCTATTAAGCGTGAAGCCAGTCTGATGCCTCAGCTAAACATCTGGGTGAGGCAAGCCTGGACCATGCTGATGACGTCACGTGAGGCACCAGTACCCCACTATAGCCAATGGCAAAAATGAAATTGCATATAGCTCAAAAACTTTAATTCAGAAGATTGTCTTATTTTCAGAATCTCAAGCTGTATATGAATCCTATACTCATGTATTTTCAACTAATTTTTCATATGATAATTTTGGGATTATGAATTTTTAAAACGATCTGTGGTCGGGCACAGGCTAGGCCCCTTGCTTCCTCTGACGTCACAGGCTATTGGTTACACTTTGTAGCAAAAAGGTGGCTGATTACTAACCTGAACGAACTGTCACATTTAGATGTATACCGAACAACTGTAAGTCATAACATTAGGGCTGCATTCTACTGGCTGATTTTATTCCCGATATCAAAAATAGACAGTGGAATATTGGTGAATCATATATATGTATAACATATCATTAGAAAGGTCTTGAAACTCTCTTTCAAACGATATGTAGGATGCATGGTCTTTTGCCATATTAGTGGTATAATGTTTCACTGATACCAAATTACCGGTAGTGAGAATCATCAAGTAGCAATCAAGCTTCAGGGACTAGCATCGGAAAAGAATGATGTTTGTTTTTTCATATGATGTAATTGAATTGATTATACCGCTACAGTATGCTGGTATGACCCCATTTATGTCTACCTACATCCTATTGTTTTCTGTCTTACAGTGGGGATGTAGAAGCAGGGGTCCTTATCATGCTATCTCACTGTGTCGAATTGCACATGGCGTTGCCACCAGTGAAATCCAATGTCCAAATTTCCACCATTGAAATTCCATATCCAATGTCAAATTTAAGAAATGCAAATGTACCATCTGCTGCAGCCTTCCCCCTGTCGCCAAGCCCTGTAAAATCTAAGAAAAAAGCCCTGGGCCCTGGCCCTGTCAGTTTCAGGGTCTATACTAATTATCGTGGTGCCAAATGAATTGCATACCACTATAGTTCGACCTATACCACATATCTATCTATACATCCTGTTTCATTCTGTTTTACAGTAACAACGGGTGGGTTGCTGACCACTACAGTACGACCCCACTCATGTCCACCTACATTCTTGCCTTCATGATCTCCGATTTTAACTGCACTAAGACATATACCACAAACGGCAAATTGGTGAGGCTTTATGAAAATACTCAGAAATACAGTAAATCCTCTTACTTTAACATTGTTACAGTTCGAAATCCCCATAGATTTAACAATTCTTTAATGGTTCAACTCTTTCTGTCATTGGATATTAAGTTTCCAATCCCTGCGATAACGATCTGAAAATGTATTCACATTTGATTCTTAATAATTTTAAAGCTTAGGATACATATGCTGATGATTTGCCCGAAATTCACATTTCCCTTTGAAGCAACTGTCCTCCACTATCCTCAACTGTGCCGCCTAATTGTTATGCATTGTCAGTTTGCAATAATTCAGCACAATCACTTTGTCTTCTTATTCACAAGGTTGAAATATGTGCTCGGCCGAATGCCATGGACCAAACTGACTTTGCCGCATCCATTGCTGGGGGCATGCAGGAGTTTTTCGAGGACTACCACAATATTTCTTATCCTCTGCCCAAAACAAGTAAGCCGTAATCTTATGTATATTTTGAATTTCTAACTAAATGTGTTTACAGTGAACTTGAAGAGACTCTGTTATTGTTTGAGTTTTAGGTTTGAGGGTTTTCAATATCAAAATGGCCTTACATTTTGCAGCAACTCCCTCTATTTAATTATCAGTAAAGTGAATATAGGAAATAACAATGAACTGGGTAATTAAGTTTGGATATAAATGAATAAGAGCAATTTATTAAATCCTTCCCAATTACATTGACTCTAAGGTTCAAAACTGGCAATGCGAGCAGCTCATTGATGAGTGAGCAACTGAAAAATAATAGTTGGCCCCGTGAGTTAAATATAGGCTTCAGCAAATCTGCGGAATCATGCATGGTTATAGAACAGTTACATGACATACCGCCTTGCAGAAATATTCATTTTAAAATATTCATTTTATTCATTCACAGTGGCGGATTCAGAGCCAATGCTTTGGAGGGGGGGGGCCACCTTCTTATAATTTTTTTAATTAAAGACACCAGATTTACACAGATCTTCCAATTTTAAGATCCCAAAACTTTCTCCATTGAGTCTAGGGGGGGGGGGTGCAATTGCCCCATTTGTCCCCCCTTGGATCCGCCACTGATCCAAAATTTTATTATTCTAATTACAATATCCCTCAGTTCACGCGGCCGTGCAGGACTTCGCGGCCGGTGCCATGGAGAACTGGGGTCTGATCATCTACCGGGAGACGGCCCTACTCTACGACCCCGACACGGCCACCGCCGACCAGCGACAGAGGGTCGCCAAGGTCATCTCCCACGAACTGGCCCACCAGGTAGGATCAAGGGAAAACGATTCATTTCTAGTCTTTTTAGGTTAGGGACCATAAGCGTATTACATATGTATGGAGAGGGGTAAAGGATTTGAGTACATTTTCTTACGTGTATTAAATGCCAAAGAGGGCTAGTGGGGTTTTGAAAACTTGTTATAGACCTTGTGCAGACACGGTCATGTGGCCAAATGTTGATATCCATAACTGAGTGGTCCTTAGGAAACCATGGTGCATTGAAAAATCAGGAATGTATACCTAAATTTTAATATATTGACATAGAGATCTCTGGAGATCATAAACATAACTGTTAACAATCCAATGGTCTGCTTATCTCCGATATGGCGACAGGTCCCCATCTGGCCAATGTGACGTCATCTGCAGAACGTCTATATAATTATACTTATATAATTAATGGATGGCCCCCTAAAGGAAAGTTTTCCGAAAGAAATGGATGGACAAAAACCTCTGCACTCCCCCAAACCCATCATTGAATTTTGTAAATGCTCAATGCATCAGTTACACAATTTGAAAATTGGTAAAAGTGAAAAAATGACATAACGTAAAACAAGTGCATTAATGGACATGAATGGACAAGACATAACTATTTCATATTCCTCCACTTGTTAGTTCCACAAAGGAAATACTCAATCCATGCATATTTTGTAAACAGATGACCTTTTAGTTTTACATCCTCCCCTCGAGGAACCTTTCCTGCTGTCTACTTTTCGTCCGGTTTTCATTCTCACTATTTTAATAGATTATATTGAACAACCCCGGCCACATTAATATTACCCACCCCAACTCAACTCGACTGTCGTAGCTCTTCATGACGCCAGTACACTACGACTGTCCTGCTTAGAAGAAAGGAAACACTCAATTCACGCCTATTTTGTTAGAAGATGACCTTTTACATCCTCCCCACGAGAACCCTTTCCTGTTGTTGTCCACTTTTCGTCCGGTTTCCATTCTCAATATCTTAATTAATGACATCAAACCGCCATTGCCATTTAATAAGGACGTAGAAAAAATTCGGAACCAAGACTTCCCGGTTTTCTTAGGACCGTACTTACATAGCATATTTAAAACAGATAATTTAGAAGAAACATATTTATTAATTTTTATTTTTTTTACACATTACCAAACAAAATGACGTTTTTTTAACTACACACTTTTGAAATAAAATGGCCAACGCCCCTGATCTGTGTACTCTTGTCCCCCCCAGTGGTTCGGGAACCTGGTGACGGCCTCCTGGTGGGACGACATCTGGCTGAACGAGGGGTTCGCCTCCTACCTGGAGAACCTGGGCGTCAACCACACCTTCCCCGACTGGGACCTGGTCGGTGCAGCTTTGTTATTACATATACTTTTATAATATATACCTTTGAAGTATCTGTACTTTTACAGATAACATCGTTTGTGTTTCTGTAAACATTTAGTATCAACATTGAAGCAAAATGCCCTGATGATCTATATGTCCCAAATAATATAATCATCTAAGGAGTACTTATATTATTATGATTCAACAATTGATTTTGCCTAATTTAAGTACAGGCGTAGATAGAAACTGTATGTGCTAAGCACGCCATTCGAAAGGGAATTTCAAATCTTTTCAAGTTATGTCCACAATTGCGTTAGGCTTGTCAAGGGGTTCATATGATTAACAAATTCGAAAAAATACCAATATGGATAAAACTCACGATGTTCAGATTCAATCGATACCTAATATATTATTTATTATCTTAGTTTTAACCCAATCACCATAGCAGCTTAGCGCTAATTTGTAATGCTAAATCTTAGACTCCTCATACTAAGTCCCTGTGTTGTCAAACCAATGAGATGGTGGTGACCAAGGTGCAACGTGTGTTGGTCTAAAAGCAGAAAATCAATATTTCTGAAGATATAGCTTGGAGCCCTCCTAACCCATCGACCAGGCCGAAAAAGTCAACAATTACCTTATTGGCATTCATTAGCTTAGCATTAGATTTCAATGTTAAATCTTAGATTGCTCATACTAAGTCCTTACATTGTCAGACCAATGAGATGGTGGTGACCAAGGTGCAGCGTGTGCTGGTGGCCGACAGCCTGGCCTCCTCCCGACCCATCTACCAGGAGGTCAACAGCTACGTGGACATCAGTCAGGTCTTTGACGCCGTCACCTACTCCAAGGTAAGCATCTTGAACCCTTAATTATTTGTTAAATTCTTAATGACTTGTATTCATTTGTACTGTAGTAAGTATCAGGGTTTTTTGGAGAGTTACCATAATCCTCGTGATTTGACTCGTGCACTGACTATTTAACATTTTTCCTCTGCACAAGTATATTAGTGAGATTATGTTGTACGGCCCAGGCGGGTTCCATCAAAGTTTCTATACATGTTCTATGGAATTATCTTGAAGTTGTGATTTTTTTCCGGATGTATAGACTTATTGGAAGACATCCAATAGTAATAACCCCCCCCCCCCCAATATCATTCAAAATAATGATTCTATATAAAGTGGTTTTCCTATTAAATATATGTTTTTCTGCAAGCCCATTCCCCTATGAATGCTTTTTTGCTGACTGAATGTAAAAATGTCTATTCTTTTTGTGACAAGGGCGCGTCTGTCATCAGAATGATGAAGTACTTCCTGGGAGAGGAGACCTTCCGATGGGGCCTTTCGGTGAGTTCAGCTTTAACCAATCATTCTGATATAAAAAAAACAATGTTGTTTTATTCTCAGAGACTTACAGTAAAAACAGAGCAATTGATGTCTCTGCATATCCATCTATCAATTAAACAATCCTACGTATCTTGACTGACCGTCAAAGACTGACTATACTATCATAATGATTGAATACATTGTAGAAATTGGTTTCTTTCAGAACTACTTGAAGGATAGGGCCTACTCCACAGCCACCTCTAGTGACCTGTTCCGTTTTATGACTAAGGTAAAGCAGTTTACCTTTATTACAATGCACCAAATTGAAAAACAAACGATTCTATTATATCTGGGAAATGTAAAAAAAGTGAGTTTAAATGTTTTTTCAGCATTTCTATTGTAAAAAGAACCTGTCAATATCATTCATGGGCACGTGCAGCCTATCCGAGAAAGATAAGGGTTCCTATAATGTTACAAAATGTAACATATTGTACTGACGCGGGTGGCCAGTCCATATTTGTTAGGCACTACGGCATGAGCTTTAGTAAGCGCACATGCTAGCCATGTTTCACTTTGTCAATAGTGAAATGGGGGAGGAGTCACAGTGTGACGTACCATACTAAAAGAGTGAGTTTTGCTCTCAGTCAGTCAGAGTTCGCTGAAACGCTGTGTGAGTAACCATCCTGGAAAGGTTGAACCTTTAAGCTGAGTCTTGGTTCTGGATAGAAGCAGAAAGATTGTGTAGAGCGTGGGAACGTTGACTGAATGTGTTTGAGGGGATTCCTACCTCGGGACTGATCATGGTCAAACGAGTTCTTGTCACGGAATGTCTATACACAGGACAAACAAACAAACAATATCCTTTCACGCGAGTGTTCACGTCTTACATGATGTTGGAACTATAATTATGTATTGGACGACGGCAGTTGAATGAGGAGAAGACTGCATTTGGAGCTAGCTATTATCTATAAATTAACATGACTAATAACGTACACAACATATAACAGATAATTATCTCCCTATAGTTCAATATTGTATTCTTGAACACATGTATACACGTCCTTTTGATATTTGTCAATCTAGAGTTACAAAGGAAATTTTCCAAAATGTTTGTCATTGTGTACTTCCGGGGCAATCTCATCTATAGGGCATTGGGGGATCCAATGGGTATGTGTGTGTGTCCGGGGGGGGGGTATCAAAACCCTCCTTTTTGGTTGGGTCACATCACTTTGTCACAAGTGAAGCCACAATGTCCAATATCAGATTCTGGGAAAGGCAATATCCCTATGTCACAGTTCAGTTCATAGAAGTGAACTCGGACTGTCAGTCCACTGTTCCTTGGTCGAAATGAATGGTCAATGTCCCGATAGACCTTTTTCATTGGCGTGGAGCCTATAGGTGCTAGCGGATTTGTTTAAATCAAGGCGTTGGGGTACGGCTAGGGGTGTAGAAGGTCTTAAGTTTGACATTAAAAAAGTCGAAATTTGGTCCAAAAAAGGGGGAGGGGCGTGCGCCCCATGCATTCCCCCTCTAAATCCGTCCCTGTCACCCACTCCACTTCTATCCGAATTTTGGATCCACCGCTGAATATGGATATAACTATTACATAATAATATGTTTTAATTGTGCCCTTAGCAAGCGACCTCGGACGGCCACCCCGTGGACGTGGAGGGGGTGATGGACACCTGGGTCCGACAGATGGGGTACCCGGTAGTGACCTTCACCTTAGACAAGGTCAGCGGGCGGGTTGACCTCACCCAGCGCCACTTCCTGTTGGACGCCGCCCAGACCGTCGACAGACCGTCCCCGTACAAGTAGGTGGAGTTTGATTCAAATAATTCTCTACCAGGGATAGCTAATTTACAGTATTTTAGGCTCCTGCAGATTAATTTTGAGCAATTATGTCGACAAAAACAAATAGAAAACTATAGAAAATAGGCCTGTGGATGTTTGCTATATATCAATTTGTAATGAAACAATTTTCAAACTTTCCAAAAAATTGATGAACAAATGCATATATATAGTAAGTGAAAATATAGTTCATATTGACCTCCATCATCTTTACTACAATATACCATGGTTAATGAAAATTTCTATACTTGAGCCTCATGGTGTTGTCGACATATTTCCCAGCATGACCCTCTTTAAGACTAGCCTGCAGGTAAACCACAGGAAATATGCTATCCGTGGTAGGGAGAATTACTTGTCACTTATGTTAAGCTAATTAGCTGCTCTTACACATTGTCCTTTTGGTATTTTCCTACCATGCATTGTATTGAGAGGAGGTGTTCCTAGGTTTGCCCCCTGATCATAATACAAATAGTATTCTGGGATTATTGCGTGCACAGGGACAAGAATCCTACACACCCAAGGCCTTTGTCAAGTTGCAGACCACTTTGGCAGGCAGCAAGATGCATGAGTCCGGATAATCATTATTGACAGTTTCTTGCACCACTGCCTCAATAATAAGCCTATCCCAGTTTTCATCAAAAGTAGAATTGATCATATACCCATTGCTTTGGTGATTAGAAACATCTATTGTTTGCAGATTCAAACCAATTAGAAAACTCTTTTCTCATGGAAAGTAATACTAAACCCCTTCAGCCCTATATGTCCAACCCTTTGTTACCCTGAAATTAACTTATCTATGAAAATTAATTTCTAGCTATAAGTGGAAAGTACCCATCTCTGTTGTTACGGACAAATCTTCAGACTGGAATAACTACACTACAGGTTGGCTTAACGAAGCTAAAGGTAAGACAATGCTATTTTATATAAGCACTAGCATATCAATGTAGAGCCTTATTAATATCAACTAGCCACCTTTTCTGTATGAATTGAAATAGAAAGCCTTTGTGTTACCTACCTTTGACACTTTATTAAATGTATTTTCTTAGTATGTCTCAAGCCGGCCAAAAGCTACCTATTAATTCTTATTTTATCATCTTATATTTATGTCAATGTCTATCTCTATTTACAGGAGCCGTGGTTACAAATGAGCCCAGTGCTGCCTGGATTATTGGTAATGTCAAACAGAGGTATTACTACAGGGTGAACTATGACCAGGCCAACTGGGATGCACTGGTTAAACAACTACAGACAGATCCAGAGGCAAGAACCTACCTCCAATGAGGTTTTAATGACACAAAACAAACGATATAGATTATAACACTGAACAAATGTCAATCTTAAATTTAGATTTTCTTTCTAATTTAAATTTGAATTCTTTTGAAGAATATATAGAACTTGCAGGTGTTATGAACTAACAACATCATGTTCCCTCTCATTTTCCATGTTTTCCATTATGTTAACGTGACAATATATCAATTGCAGAAGATCCATGTTGCAAACCGAGCCCAGCTTATCGACGACTCAATTAATCTGGGCAGGTAAATCAAGTTTAGAATGAACAAAATCATTGAATTTTCATAGGGAATGAATATAACAGCCCAATACCTTGGGCTAATTTCCAAGATTCTGCACATCTTGTTTCTTTTGGAATGTATTTTGATTAAATTCACGGACTACATTCCTACTGTAGCACACTTTTTGACTGATCTATAGATCATTGTGTAGCATATAGTTTTGTTAACAAATACACAAATATCTTTATGATATTTTACCATACAATTTTTATCTCAAGCTAGTAAAGAAAAGTAATGATATCTTCCCTGTTTTTCACCTGTAGGGCCAACTATGTGGAGCAGACCCTGGCCCTGGGAGTCTCCCTGTACCTGAAGCAGGAGAAGCAGTACATACCCTGGGTCTCCGTAGCCAGAGCTTTTGGGTATATGGACAGAATGCTCTCACAAACAGCCTATTATGGCTCATTTAAGGTATGTTATTAGGCTAATAGGTTATCTGGTTATATGGACAATACTCTCAGGAGAAGCCAGATGGACTTCTCTTATGTACATTATTCCGTAACAAAATGTACATGTGCCAACAAACAACATAATCATTGTCCCTTGTTTAGGGTTCGCCATTAGGGTACATGAACAGTGTTTTCAAGAACAACCAATCAAGAATAATGCCTGCCCACTATTATAACTAAACGAAACATTATGATTTGATATGATTGATCCACTTGTGATGCAAACCCAATATTTGAAAAGAAAAGTGGGGTTCCTGGTGCTAATTTAGGAGTTATGAGATGTAGTGTAAGAGATCAAATACTGATAAAATTTATATATGGGCCTAACATGAAAATCACTGTGGTTTTAGATTCAAAAGCAGACCTCTTAGACTGTGAATAACATTTAAGATCAAGTTTTAGGACACTTCTTGCCCTTGGGGGATTTGACAGTTTTCGCCACTTGGGGGAAGCACAAGTTTGTGGGCATTATCCTTCAGGTACATCACAAGGGATTATGACTATTATGGCTTGTTTAAGGTAAATTATTTGACAGGATGCTTTCACAAAGAGCATAGTTTGGCATGTTTAAAGTATGTTATTTGGTTTTGTTTATAGGATGTTTTCACAAACAGTATGATTAGGCTAGTTTTGGAAAGGTTATTCGGGTATATGTACAAAATGCTCCCTGAAAAAAATAGCAAAAAGCTCACAAATAATTCTAATAAGTCAAATCAAATTACAGCAAACCATATTGGCCTAACCTTTAAGAACTAACAAGCAATACTTTGTCATTACTGTTGATGTCATGTATACTTCATATGTTTTAATAGACGTATCAGTAACCTATATATGTATGACCTTTTCATCTCAGCAATTCATGCAGAAGAACGTGGAGCCTACATATAAAATAATTGGATGGAACAAGGGCGTAAATGATACGCATTTGGAACAGTATGTATCAACTATAATAACCCAATAGTCTCGGAGAATTATACTCTTTTTTATCTCTTTTTTTAAAGCAATTTGATCGCATATAGTTCAAATTTAAACGTACATTGCCCTCATTGTCACAGTTTGCTTTACATATAGTTACTAAAGCAATAGAATCCGAAGAAGAATCACAGTTGCAGATCTTCATTTCATGTGTTCTAATACTTCCCACTTGGATTGAAATGACACAATTATACATTTTGATAAAACCAAACAGAAATTGCAATCTCCAATCAGTAATTGCAATTTTCATTCAACATTAAAATACCTTGATAATATATATTATACATTTAACATGACACTACTGGTTTCCGGTACACTAACCACTAGAGAAAAACAGATCTTTTAATGAAATTTTGAGTTGTAAATGAGGCCATTATGGCACATTAAAGGTAATGGAGAGATTTTGTAAAGGTCACCTTTTCATAATTCTAAAAGTCACCTAAAAGGCTCTCATAAAGGTCTTAAGTTTGTAAAGGTCTTGTAAAGCTGCCCTTTCCATCACCTTCAATGTGCCATTTATGAAAATTTGGATTTATTAAAGGTCAAATTTTGAACAGTGAATGGTAAAGGTACTTTGTTGCAGACGCCTGCGGACGCTGATCACCAACCAGGCGTGTCACTACAGCCTGCCCTCATGTCTGAAGGAGGCGGACACCCAGTACCAGCGCTGGATGAGTCAGGACACGCAGAACGCCTCCAACAGGTGAGTTATCTGTTACATAACGCCCCTTTACACGTTACCGTAGACCGTTTGCCAGTTGGCATCTTGTGGTAAATTATAGCACGAGAAACCTGCCCATAAATGAACTTCCTGTCCATAGACGCAATGCTTAAGAATTGTTTTTTCCCTCTGGGGCCTTCCATTTAGTACATACGTACATTTTCAAAAATCTCAGACCCCACCCCCACCCCCCCTTGGGCAAAAATACGCATTGAATATGTACTAAAACGTACGCACATTTTCAAAAATCTTGGACCCCCCTCCCCCTTTGATGCGTACATACTTAATTGAAGGCCCCTCGACCCTGTATTGCTTATACTTACTTCCCAGAGAAAATGTAGATTGTTTTGGATAGCTGTGGTCCTGATATATAAGATACTAGAAAATTAGTTTTAAATCATGAGAGAGAGCTAGGAAAATAATTGTTTTCCGCCACCTCCAATGCTGTCGCATAGGGCGGTTGTCATGTGTAGTTTTGCATCAAGAGCGTACTGGCAAACAGTATTATTGATACCTGGATGACCTTTGAGAACGCCCCTAACAGGACAGTGACCTGTTACATAACGCCCGCTTTACACGATACTATGGGTACCCTGATGACCTTTGAGAATGCCCCTGACAGGTCAGTGACCTGTTACATAACGCCCGCTTTACACGATACTATGGGTACCCTGATGACCTTTGAGAAGCCCCTGACAGGTCAGTGACCTGTTACATAATGTCCGATTCATATATGACAATAGGTACTCCTGGGGCCCTCGATGGAGGTGGGGTGGGTGCTGATGTCACATGTTAATTCTAGGAAATGGATATGTCGTACGTCGTTGTCGCTGTATATAGTGGATCACACTGTCACATGGAGATTTTTAAAAAATGGTCATGTCGCCATGTCGATTTTTAGAAGGCCCTATGTTTCATGTCTTGATATTAAAGGCCTATCCCAGCCAAGGGATTACGTAACGGTCACGTTATGCGATCATATTTTTTTGGTTTGTCTGTTACTTACTAAAATGTCACGTAACTGTTACATTATTTTTCTGTGAGGTTGTGACCTAACCAAAACAGAATGTTATTATAACATTCTGGTGAGGTTAGGTCAAGATCAAATTAAAATAGTATGTCATTGTGACATTCTGATTAGGTGAGGTCTAGACCTGACTTAAACAGAACATTGTTGTCACCTCCTGACCAGGGAAGGCCCCAACTTTACCTAAACAGAACGTTATTGTGAAGTTCTGGTTATGTCAGGTCTTAACCTTACCTAAACAGAAGGTTACAGTAACCATCTTATTAGGTTAGGTGTCACCCTAACCTAAACATAATGTTATTGTGACATCCTCATTCAGTGAGGTCTCAACCACACCTAAACAGAATTATTATAAGTCTCAGCCTTATAGATACCGTGACAATAACATTGTCAGATGGTCACAATGTCACTTCACAACAGTTGGTTGCAGCAATGTAATTGGGAGTCATCAAAAGAACGTCGCTGTAACCTAAAAGTGTGACATAACAAGAACCAATCCAGAACGTTATTATAGAACGTTATTAGAATGTCATATCCTTGGCTGGGATGTCAGATGCCGAATATAAGAAATGCCCCTGTCGCCGTGTCAAATTTAGGGGACTAAGGCCATACCCGTATGATAATGAATGCCATAATGTAGGGTGGGGACCGAGACTGAGTTGGATAACATGTGAAGTCAGTGATCTGTTATATAAGGTCTTACGGAAGATTGATACAAGGCATTAAGGGCTGTCAACAAATGACGTCATGCAGCAGGGGAGGGGGGGGGTTGTAGTATGACCAATCATGACAAGGGAAGGGGTCATGTGCAGCATAACATCATGTTGAACATTTTTTTTATAGACATTTCTTCCATAGGCCTCCATGTCAGGGGTGGATACAGAGGTTTTAAAACGGGTGGGGGGCCCTATTACAAACATTTTCTTCATAACCTTTGGGTCAGACAATTGCTATATAAAAAAATTGATATTTGCAAAAAATAGCAGGGGCGTGTACTTAATGTGAATAATAATGCCCAAAAAGTATACATATCCCTTAAAAGAAAATGGTCATATAATTGCATTTTTTACGGTTTGGTGTGTGTGTGTGTAGGGGGGGGGGGGAAATCCTCGTCTATATGAAGTGGTTTTTAGAGTATTTAAAGGGTTGAATGACAAAACAGACAATGACAAGGGGAGGGGGGGTGGATCAAAATGGTCAAAAATTGCATGAGGTTATTCATTTTAAGGTACGGACGTTTGGTCACATGATAATTGTTATATGTGGTTATCAATTGGACCCACTGGCAGGTTGATATGGTAAAAGCATTGGGACAAGGTAATTGAAAGGATTAGCTGATCACCAATTTGTCGTATATTGACGTATAACAACGTCTCGTCGTGGAAATTACACAATCTTACGTATTGTGGTGGTCACCGATTTGGCATACATTAACGTTTGAAGTATTCGAAATTTCCAAAGACATTTCCAAAGGAAAATAGGGGGAGGGAGGTTGGGGCTCCCAAATGGAACTTTTTTAGGCGCACCCTCGTAGAAGCCCATGATTACTTGTCATACACAATGTACATATATTAATGTTTTATGTGCCTGATATACAATTAGATGTGAATATAAGTTATATACCCTTTATCATTTAGCATTGATCCCAACCTTCGGCCCGTGGTCTACTGTCATGGCGTGGAGACCGGAAGTCAGGCTGAGTGGGAGTTCGCCTTCCGGAAGTACCAGGAGGTGAATACAGGGGCCGAGAAGTCAACGCTGCTGCGGGCCCTGGGCTGTACCAAACAGGCCTGGCTCCTCAGGAGGTCAGTATAACAAGAGGTTGATAAAGGTACCAAACAGGCCTGGCTCCTCAGGAGGTCAGTATAACAAGAGGTTGATAAAGGCCCATTGTTACTACAGGGCCCTGGGCTGTACCAAACAGGCCTGGCTCCTCATGAGGTCAGTATTACAAGAGGTTGATAAAGGACGATTGTTATTACAGGGCTCTGGGCTGTACCAAACAGGCCTGGCTCCTCATGAGGTCAGTATTACAAGAGGTTGATAAAGAACGATTGTTATTACAGGGCTCTGGGCTGTACCAAACAGGCCTGGCTCCTCAGGAGGTCAGTATTACAAGAGGTTGATAAAGGACGATTGTTATTACAGGGCTCTGGGCTGTACCAAACAGGCCTGGCTCCTCATGAGGTCAGTATTACAAGAGGTTGATAAAGGACGATTGTTATTACAGGGCTCTGGGCTGTACCAAACAGGCCTGGCTCCTCATGAGGTCAGTATTACAAGAGGTTGATAAAGGACGATTGTTATTACAGGGCCCTGGGCTGTACCAAACAGGCCTGGCTCCTAAGGAGGTCAGTATTACAAGAGGTTGATAAAGGACGATTGTTATTACAGGGCTCTGGGCTGTACCAAACAGGCCTGGCTCCTCAGTAGGTCAGTATTACAAGAGGTTGATAAAGGTCTATTGTTATTACAGGGCCCTGGGCTGTACCAAACAGGCCTGGCTCCTCAGGAGGTCAGTATAACAAGAGGTTGATAAAGGCCCATTGTTATCCCAGGGCTCTGGGCTGTACCAAACAGGCCAGTTGATAAAGACCTCTTATCATAACAAATAAAATACGTTAATTTTGTTAAATAAGGTAAAATCAAAAAAGAAACTTTTTTTTAATTGAAACATCTCTTCATTATACAATAAAGTTCTTCCGATGCAGTGATTATGAATGAACAAAGTAACATATGATGAATATACATGAACAAGTTAATAAGATGTCGATTTAGTCAATTACACTACAAATTCTATAGATAGAATGTGCATCCTCTTTTTTTTTTAATCAAAAATAACTTTTTTAACATTACATTATGCTCATAAAATAATCTGGACTCCGAGGCTATGGGTCACTTATTGTATTCAATAATAGCTAGAATGAAACAGGTAGAGCTTTGGAAAATATTGATAAGAATGTAATTTTTCATATGACATTGTAAGGTAAATATGATACTTAAGGTAAACAGGTAAACACTTAAACCCATCTACACATGGATTTCCATGCAGCTCCAATCGGCCATGTAGCAATCAAGGCCGAAAAAGGCATAAAATACATATTACCTCTTTGAAAGGATTAATAGTAGCATTAAATTATAATTGGATATATATATATATATATATATATATAAATTTAAAACTAAATGGCCCGGATGTATCAGTTTGGCTATTTTATCAGAACTGATCAAATGAACAGTCTTCTCTGAATATTAGCTTGAAAGAGACACACCCATATCAATCTATATTTTGTTCCTAGGTACCTACAGGAGGGTTTGGATGAGACGGTTCTGAGAAGACAGGATTTCCACATTATCTTCCGACACATTGCTGCCAATCACGACGGAAGGGTCGTGGCCTGGCAGTTCCTCCAAGACAACTGGCCAGTCATACGGAAACGGTAGGTTGAAAGTGGACTATTTTATATTAAAGAAAAGACAAAAAAAGGGACAAAAACGAACGAAACCCTTGGAGACAATTCAACGTTTGAAATATTTTAATCACGAAGTTTCACATTGGCTCTACTTTAATTCTTTTTGAACGATATGGCGGTTCAATGTTTCCCCTACTTTACTTCTTTTTTGATAGATATGAAGATTCAATGTTTGCCCTACGTTATTCCTGTTTTGACAGATATGATGATTCAATGTTTGCCCTACTTTATTCCTGGTTTGACAGATTTGGCGATTCAACATTTGCCCTGCGCAAAGCAGTCACATCTACGACAGCTGGCTTCTCCACAGAGCGAGAGCTCAAAGAGGTAAGCTCATTGCTAACTACTAATTTAAAATGGATCATTTTGCTGAAATGTAATCAAAAGAATAGACGATAAACTCCCCTGAAGGTTCAAATTATAAAGACCATAGGGGTAAGGGATCGAATCTGTAATAAATTACCAGTTAATGAATATGCTGTAACAAAACATAATTATTTTATGAAATTATGGAAAAATCATTTTATGACAAAGCAGTTAAATGGGTTGATCCCTGACGCAATTATGGGCCGATTTTGAGTTGAATTCGTAATTGATTCGGTAAAAAATGTTATTTTCATTGTGATTTATTACAAAACATAATCTAATTAACCTCCATAAAGAGAGATCTGCAAATTTGAGATTGCAAAGGTGTCTATCTATTTTTGTACATGACTATGCAGATTAGTATTTTCTTAATTATGAATGGAGTCTGAAGTCTGCAATAGTGATCGCCTGCTTGACCTGACCTACATAATATACATTTTGGCTAATAAAACGAGTGGCCGAATTTCTGTGTGATTGCATGCCGGTAAAAACTACCTTTTGTGTATTGTTTCAGCTCCAGAATTTCATGGAAGCAAATCCTGATCAAGGCAATGCAGCTCTAGCTTTCAAGAAGGCAGTTGAAACAGCTAAATCTAATATAGACTGGCGTAAAACGAATGAAATGAAAATACAAAAATGGTTAGAGCAAAATACACAAAGTTATTCTTTGTAAATAGTCTAAATACAATCCTTATGGGTAATGTTTTAATAAGAGGGGAATAATAAAGAATTATGATACTATAATAAGCATCCGTGTGTCTTCTGTTCTTTTAAGTCATACAAAAACACCTGTTGGAGATATATAGCAAATTGTTGTTTGGATGAAAAGGCAATGTTGAATTCGAAGACAGAGAACTTCAATCTGCTCTCCGTCCATTTATTGAGGTTAGATCCCACCCAGCCGAGGTGTGATGTTATTATGATGTTGCAGTGACGTTTTGATTCAGTTCTTTTTATGTTCTTTTTATGGCTCCGACTTAATAACAGTGCAGAAATGTATTGCAGTGAGGTTGCAAGGTAATGTGATTGCAATGTTCTGGTTATTTTCTTTAAAAAAACAACAACATAAGGGCTTGATTGTTTGTGTGTTGGGGGGTATTTCATGTTAGGCTTTATTATGACACATATCATACAGTGGGGAGGTAAAAGAAAGTACCCTTGCCAATTTCATTGTCCCTAACCTACAAGAACAAGAATAGGAAATGTGAAGGCTGATGAAGGCAGTAGGAATGCTGATATAATACATGGTACATGTAAAGTAAATTGGGTATGGGTATGTCAAACATTATACATTGAGGTATTGAGAAAAGCTTCCCTCTCAATGGGCGTATAGGACGTTGATCTGTGAACTTTTATTTTTGTCAATCTTTGTCATATTCATTTCATGATTCTATATTATTGTCCTGATCAAGCTTTAGCATACGCCAGTTTTCTTAGGCCCATATTCCATTGTGCAGCTTTTAATTGGGGTTAGCGCAAATTCTTGAGGAGATTGAAAACAACGCAAGCCATTTCTCATTTTTCTCACTTATTTATACTAACAAGTCCCTCCGGGATTCGAACCCACAACACAGGTGTTTGGATGGGGTTGCTAACCCTTACACTATAATCAAGCCACATAGGGGATGAGAGGGGAACTAAAATAATGGTGTCATGACCTAATTTGCTGGTTTCCTCAGTCCCCTCATTACAGTGTTTACAAATCCGTAGTACAGATGGGTTGGCTGGTCCCCTATGGCACCGCTGGTTACTGGTGAGACACAGTGTGGGCTAATAGGTCTGCATGTGCCGTCGAAGCAACAAAGATTTAGAACAAGTAGGGTAACTATTATAGTAACCTCGCCGCCTGGAAGATCTTACATGTTGGAAGTTGGTTTGATTGACTAATAATGAAAAAAACTAATCTAGCAACGCAAAGTGAAATTATGGACATGTACTTGCATTGGTATCTGAAACATAAGTTCCTTACGTTGGCTATAGAGAAAAACTTGTATGTGGCCTTTAGCCTACTGAGCCAAGGGATTACAAAGGCAATCTATGGCAAAACATAGATAGCAGTTCTATCTTTCTCGCTCTATAATGTAATTTATACAGCAAATGTCAAATATAAGCCTTACTTGTTCACCGGCATATATCTAGCGATGACGTAACAATATGTTCTAAAGATAAAAAGACAGAAAGAAGAATATCTAATCATAAGAAAAGGTAGGGGGTATGGAGATCAAAACTCCCTGGACACTGTTGCCTCCCCGCAAAAAAAGATGTTGATCAAGGCGTTGTTATGCACCATCCTCTGCCCTCCCATCTATATCTGTGAATGCAGATCAAATAATGAACAGCAATAATTGAGACTGAGTGGTATTGTATTGACCTCATTTTGCGGCCAACTTGGTAAGTAGCCAATCAGTTGGTGAACTAAGGTGGCCTCTAGAGCCCCAACGAGTTTCTGTTGAAATAAACTAAGGCTGTTCCGATAGATGTGAGCTTTGCGAGAGCTGATAGTAGACTTTTCTTTATTGACCGCAACATGCAAACGAATAAACAAATTGGCAATCTAAGCGTTTCTTTAATCCCAGCCAAGTAGGATTAATCTACATCGCAGCATGCGATACATTTTCATCGCAATATGCGATTATGATGGACATATCGCAGTGAATGCACCGCAATGGTGTAAAAAGCCCTTATATACTACATAGGAATTTCCGAAAGGCCGTGTCATACTAATGCAATACAGGTGCATGAATACTAGGTCCATATCCCTGGACGATATGACCTGTTACATTGATATCGCTGCCTTATCAGCCTTCAGGGCATTCACACCACAGCGATATTTTTTTCAGATTTTTATCTGCTGATAGTTCCTTAGATTCAATAGATTACTTGATTTGATATTTTGCCACAATAAAAATGGAATTACTGTGTAGAAAATCGTTATGATATAGAAAAAGAAGAAATCATTTGAATTTCAATGAGATTGGTGAGAAGTTTGAAATTGTGTACGGGTACTATGAGTCATAGTAACCGGTCAACTAGGCAGTGTGTATAGAATGGTGATTATATAACTGATAGGGTACTATGGCGCACAGAACCGAAGTGTGGAGGCAATGGGGGTAAACGTGGTCACTGTTTTTCGTGGCGGGGGGGGGGGGAGAGAGAGAGAGAGATTCAGAGGCCACCACCCGCCTAAAAAAAGATAAAAACGTTCTATTTGTTACTTTTAGAATCAGGGGATAGAGATACCGTACAAAGAGAACTCTCTGTGTTTTTCATTTGTTTGGTCAACTTCCAAATTCCCTGTTTTCGTGATAGTGTTTCCCAGCAGATCACACCTGCAACTTAAAATTATTATAGTTATTTACAAAACAGACCCTGATAGAAAGACTGCCAACAAAAACACCCAGACCCAAAAATCACCTGGCAGAGTTCAAATGAATACTCCCCCCACCCCCAATGCCGCCGACCCTAATCCCCCCCTACCCCCCTCCACTCTCATGGTTGATAATGCAATCCCTCCTGTATAACATTCTCGGAAAACGCACAGCCTACGGAGAAGCCATTGAGCTGAAAACACGAGGCAGGTCTGAAAGTAGGTTTCCACTGTGCAGGAAACAAAGCTGGATTACTTGTATTTTGCCTGACGGTATACTTCCTCCAATTTAGAAGATAGAAATCTTGATTTCGGATTGTTCTTAGAAGGTATGGACGTAATGTAAATAATTATGATAAATCGCTAGAGGTCCTCATAATTACATTCAGTCAATAGGCCACCCTTGAATAAGATGTGTTGGGCCACGACTGGGTTTATAGGCCCTACTCATTGCCGACTTGCAGCTTTTTCATTATCTATGTTATATCTTTTTTTAGTTAACCTATTTCTATAAAGCCTTTTAGTCTATGATTCCACGCTGCGACAAAATATCAGTAGATTATCTTCTCACTGGATTATTGTCTAATTACAATATACTTCGGGCTTTCCATTCCCATATTGGGATAACAGTGGTCTGCGATGAATTGCGTTGTTTATTAGAATAAAATATTTTTTTATTTTCTAAATTGATTTATGAAAATCAGTTCAGAACCGAATTGGGCAATGTGATCACAAAGTAGATCACAGCCCATACCAAAAAAGAAAAGGGAATAAAAACAATTCATTTTATGACCACGTTTGGTCATCTGTCAGACAGGAAACAGACTTTTTCCAACGTTGGACCTAGGATATCTGGCGACAAGAAGACAAATGTCTTACGTTTCACGATCAGGAATTCCAGAGCCCTGTCCAAATAAGTTGACGTTTTGGCAAAGTTGCAAATTCCCTTTTTTCCCTGACAGAGAATTTATTTTACAATTTCCCTGCCTGAGCAGTAGCTACCCTTCTTCTAGTATCGGTTTTGTTAAAGCTATCATTTCAAGCTGATTACCCTCTTCATTTCTTTGGAATTAATTACATAAAGTTGCCAGTACCTACGCATTGTCTGGTATATATTTTTAGACGGTTCGAGGAAACATTTCGAGTCTCAAAATAAAACAGTTGGGCCAGGTTTCTGAGAAGCGGACGTCCGTTACCACAGCCATTACCTTATAAATAGACACGTAACCATGTAAGGTAAGCTTACTGCTACGACTGGACAAAGTCTGCATCCATTGGTTCTCTATTATAGGATTTTAGAATTGACCTCTAGATTAAAGTATTGGCACTTCGGTCCTTATTTTTAAATCTACAGTTATGTTAGCATGCAACTACCAGTCAGCTATTTAGCAAATTTATGAAGTTATATAAGTTAATTTTCGATATGGGTATAACAGGGTAATCCCCGTGTAATATTAATTTTGGTAACCAATATCTAAAACTATAGCTACAGAATATTGTAATATTTTTGTTTGACATAAGCCGGACTTCCCGGTTCTGAATACCATAGGAAACCATTTCCTGGGAGAATGACTGTGAAAAGTATTTCCTTCTACTTGTGTGTATTAAACGTGCATGGCATTCCTAAAATAGTTGTCTACCGCATAGAGCACCCCCTCCTTTCTAAGCCATAAGTAATTCTTATAATGATATAATAACACCTTAACTAAATGATAGGTGTACGCCTAAAGACACTTGAATTGATGTAATTTACTATAAATAATAATCACTTTAACAAATTAAAAGCTATGACTATGCAAAAGGCCTAATTGAGACCTTCCAATCGAAACCTGACTCATTGCCTGATGAAATGAATTGAAAATAGTTAAAATTATGTCAATGTCTCATTAGAATTATACTAAAACTCCAAGTATAAAAAAGTAACACTTAATTGTCTTAACATGAGAAGTTAATCTTGAATATGATAGAAATTGAATGTAGATTATGCTTATGGTGCAAAAATACAGGGGAGGCCCCCTATCTCTGGTTATAACGTAAACTCCGCGTAAATATTAGTTTAAAAAAATACTTATATTATGCAAACTTAAGTTGTGTGCCATATATAATCATTATAGTTACGATAGAAGTCCCGACTGGAATATGATGGGACTGATATAGCACAATTCTAACATTCTTTAATAACAATAAGACAATATGTGAAGAATTGAAGACGTTCAAACAAATAAATGACTTAAATACATCTTAATTTATTGCAGTTTGTGACGAGGTAACAGTCATTCCCCTTCCAGAGTTCACAGGGGTGTAAGTTGGACCAGAACTACCAAAAGTCGCAGCTATCTGGGTCGGTTGCCTAACCTGACATTTCATTTGGTCGGGCCAGGTCAGTATGAGAGTATCACGTTACGGGCAGAACATATTCAAGGTAACTGAGACAAAGGTCCAGAGCAAACTTCACATGGTGGAAAAGTCGAGCTCAAAACATAGGAGTATAGATTCAACTCATGACTAAATGCATGCATCGTACAGGGCAGGGTAGGGGGTTCCTCCGGTAGTAGGATGGCCGCCTACCGCCATATAAATATTGGCAAGAGACACATGGTGCTAACTTCAAATGAAAAGTTCAAAGAAACTATTGTTGTGTAATCAGATATACCCATACAACTAATCCAAGTTTCACTCCAGGGCTTTGTGGTTTCCGAATACACCCACGGACGTCATGAGCAATTCTTTCCATGCTTACAATTCATGATTTAATCCTCACCGTACAATTCAGATACCTGATGATAAATCCAAACCTCTGATCACAAAATCCACCCCCAACCCATTTCCCCCTATTTATTTCTTTGGATAACAAGTATTATACGAGATATTCAGCTGGGTGAATCAGCTGTCTTCTGGGAATTTTCACTTTAATCGAGTTCCTATTAAAGCCACCCGGACGACTGGGTAAGCCTCGGGTCACGTTTACAGGCTAGGCGAGTAGTCATCGGTGGTAATAGTTGTTGGCCGCCCTGGTGGTGGGCTGGGCTTCCGAGAAGTTGACTGACAGCACGGTTACTCCAGTTCACCACCGCCTGTCTCCGGGCCACCGCAGTGGTGGTGGTGGTGCAAAAGTGGTGCCCAGTGGTGGTGGTGGTGGTGGGTCAGCTATGTTGGGATCAGGAGGGACTGGAGGAGGAGGAGGTTCAACTTGAAGGGTTACCTAGTAACTCGTACTACCCAGAACTATTGCTTTTATGCTGTACACAGCCGCCCCTGAGGGGTTGAAAATCAGACACGCCCTTATTATATACTATTATTACTGTTTCTCATCATTGCACCATTCATTCTCATCATTACTACTAGGTCACATAATGTCCTGTTTCATTCTCAACCACATTGATTGTGGTTTAGAGAACTATGTTGGATACTCTTTTACAACCAAAACACACACATTCACTCTCATTACGCATGTACATGTCTCATTTTTAGCAGGAATCCCTTATTCACTGACCTATAGTATAATACTATATGGTTAAGGGTTCATCGTCACTCAGACACATTGATTATTGATCCATTGTCACTTCCATGTACACCACCTACTAACCTCAATTCACTGACATAAAAACCTTCTATTCGTACCCAGTCACTCCCCATGTCCGGTTCCTTCTACCTCTCTACGCACGCAGTCCCATTCATTTCCACTACGTAGTTTACTCATTCAAACATTCAGAATCACTCAATGAATCTTGTCAATGAAACCGCCCGCCCGGACGCTCAATGTAATATCATTCACTCAGTTTGCTAGGTTTCACTCACTCATTCTGTCAACCGCATATTTACTCATCCTCACTAACATACCTAAGAATCACATCACTCACACCCTTATTCTTTCATTCACAACCTCATTCTCTCTCACTCTCTCTCCCTCATTCTAAGCACGATCCACTCCTTCAGTCGCTCACTCTACGCCATTTGCTACATCAGTGAACTAAAAGTAGGGCCGATCAGAGACTAAGAGGGTTTCAGCAAAGAGCACTCGCTGTGTACACGGTGGTTGCAGCAGGGGCCGCTCACTAGCCTCCCTCTCTCTCCCACCACCACACCACCACCAGCACCACCGCACCACACCGCCGCCACCACTACCGGGCGGCGTTCAGCTCGACGGTTCTCGGAAAAGCCGCCGCTGCCACCGGCGACGGGTCGACTGCCTGCGCCCGCGCATTGAGTCAATACGACGGCTTCCGCGTAGAGACGCTACGTCAGAAGGGGGAGGCTTCCCTGAAAACCGGCCCCGGTGGCGGCGGGGCCATCAGGTGGGGCCGGTACACAGGGGCCGCCCACCCCGAGACATAGGGGCCAGGGGCCGCGGGACACAGGGGCCATGAGTGGCCCGGCCCTTGTGACCACAGACAACTCAGGTCGACTCAGTTAGTTGTAACTATGCACACGCCCCTGAGGCGTAAGAGTTATTACTATGGGAGACTCGCAATGCATGGGAAAACAATAAAGAGAAGGATGGCAAATATGTCGAGTATTATCAAATACCATGCATAACAATGACCAGAGGAGAGATGTTCTCACTTAATTGTTAAACCGATTTAGCCTTTGTGCTTAACCCAGTAAATGTATGCTAAATTGACTAACTTGGGATTTGTTCAAAGGAGATTGCATTAAGAAAAATACCAAGTAGAATAGCGTAACTCAAGTGTCTATGTGAGGTCATGTTGTATTTACCGTATGGCCTAGGTCTGTGAACAGAGCAGGGTTGGCCCGTCAGTCTGAAGTAGACTTGCACCCATGATAGTTTTCTTTAGTTTGACACTCAAATCAACTCTCACTCCAACAGAAGTTTGTATATATGTATGTGAATTCTTCATTTTGTTGCTGTCTATGCTTCACGTCCAATCATGCACAGTATGCATCCACTCAAAAATACAATATATTATCATTATAATTAGTATGTACTATTGTTATCGTCATCATAATTACTACAATAAAATTAACAGTAACAGTAAACCCGATTTTGGAATGCTGAGCACCAACACGCAGATTATAGCATGACGCCATGTCCCTCATGTCATGACGACTTGTCCCTCATGTCATGACCGATTACAAAAGCAATGACATCATCACCTTGAATTGCCTGCAGTCAATAATTCCAGGTTTGGAGCATTCAATTGGTAGTCAGTGATATTATGAACACTATTCACGTCTCCCGAGCATTATGTTTGTGTAACAATCCACAGCTATCCTTTTAGCAGTCTGTGCATTATGTAATAATAATAATAATGATAATAGTAATATACTGGCCTAATGCAAGTCGCACCCGCTCAAAAACGCCGCTACTTGAGTATGATGTCCAACAAAACTGCTTCAATCCAGATGAGCATTAGGCGTATACTAACTCATCACAATCAAGACTGAAAACCAATAGCGGTAAGGATGGGGTGATGTGAGATGACCATATGCGATGATGATAAGGTGAACGATGACAGATGCAGTAATGGTGGCGTGGAGGTAACATTGATTAAACCTAGGCAATTATTATATCATACACGGCGATATAACCTGTGTCTCATACGTAGTAGGGGTACTCTCTGAGATACTGGAGGAGCGTGTAATCCGTCTTGAGGTTCTGCGCCAGTTTGTCCATGGAGGTGGTCTTGTGGATGACCTTCCGACACATGTGGGTAAGGGACATCACCCCCTGGGTGGCCGGCCGGGTCAGAAGCACCGGCGTGTCCTTGCGACCACTCGTCTCCAGCCACATGCACTTCTTGGAGCGTTTGTTCTCGCTGAGTTGCACGTAATGCTGGACGAGTTTGAGGACGCAGTCGAAGCCTGGCATCTGCGCCTGGGAGCGCTCGTCGCCGTCCAGCCTGAACAGGGCGTTGCGGTACTCGATGCGCACACTGGTCACCCCGCGCGGGGTTTTGGCACTCAGGGAGAAGAGGTAGCGCTTGTTGGAGCTATCCCGCAGCAGGAACGACCCCACGGGCAGTCCCTTCAGGCGCAGCTTGGCCTGCTCCATGCTCATGTGCTCGTAGTAGAAGCCGCACTTGCTGAGTTTCTTGGTGGACACTTTGAGCGTGTTCCAGTCCTGGGCGTTCTCCTGGGCGCCGGTGAATTGCTGCGCCCAGGAGGCGACGGAGCAGCCTGAGCAGTCCCCGGAGGAATCCCCGGAGGACCCCGAGGGCGAGCTGGACCGGCGGCCCTCAGCCCCTCCCCCCGAGACATCAGGGTCACTGCCCTCCCAGTCGAAGGGCGCCGAGCCCAGGCTCCACCCCGTCATGCGGGCCGAGCTGCTCTCGTCCGAGTTGCTCGACGTGGTGGCGTTGGATGTGGGCCTCTGGAATGTACCGAATATATCCTGTGGTGTATTGTCACTACCACCAAAGGTGCCCATACCGAACAGCTCCTCGGCCGTCTGCTGTGGCACGGGGAAGGGACCTTTGCCCCCAGCCGTCACTCCAGGGCTGCGCTCCTGGTGATTGGACGCACCACTGGGGCTACTGGCAATACTGTTCAGTTCATTCTGCAAGTTCTCCAGCACAGACCCCGTGGAGTGGCGGTGGTGGCGGAAGGTGGTGGAGGAGGGGCAGGATGAGGAGGAGGTGGTGGTGATGGTGGTGGTGGTGGTTGGCTGGATAGACAGGTGTCCTCCTGTCATCTGCCACCGCTGGTGGTGGTTTGAGGACAGGTCCTCCTCCTGTAGAGACCTGGAGTGGTGCAGGTCTGGCTTGGAGCAGACCGAGCTGTCGGACAGGGTGGGACTACTGATGCCACTGTCCACCAACTTGACGGCCACCTCTCCAGGGGCCGGCGAGTGGCACACAATACGAGGTATGCTCAGCTTGCCGCTCAGCTTCTTGTGGAAGGACGAGTTCTCGTAGAGGTCGGACCCCTGGGTAGCGGGGAGTGACGTCTGGGGGGTGGGGGCGGTGGGGCAGTGGCTGGTGGGCAGGTCACTCAACCTGGTGCCACTACTACTACACCTGAGGGGGCTACAGTCTGTAGATACTCCGGACACCTGGCCACCGCTGCCACACAGTAAATGACTACTGTTATAGTAATGATGGCAATCAGTGCCCGATTGTTGCTGTTGTTGTTGTTGTTGTTGTTGGTATCCATGGGGTAAATGTTGTTGCTGTACATTGTTCGCATTAGTGTTTGTGCTACCAGAAATTAAACCTAAATGGAAACTATCACAGTCAGAGAACCCACTGTCATAATGAGCGTGGTGGGGTTGTTGTTGGTTACAATGTGAATGTGATTGTTGTTGCTGTTGTTGTTGATGTTGATAATTAAAGGGGCAGCAGGGGCAATGAGAACCGCCATGCACCACCGAGTTGGTAACAGCTAACAGGGGTAGGGTGCAGGCCCCGGCCGACACCAACCCCCCTGTTGTTGTGGTCACGGGCACGCGTCCGATCATGACGGCGGCGGCGGGCATGTCGCTGGCGATCGTCGGCACCGGCCGGATGTCGGGCGACACGCGCACGGGCAGCAGGGCGATCTGGGGCGACAGCGGGCGGGCTCCGGGGCAGGCGGCACACGTCAGATGGGGCGTCGGGTCCCCGTGCCCCCCATGGAGAATCCCACTCAGGTTGACCACCATCCCGGCGGTGGTGTGGGAGAGGTGTTGATGTTGTTGGTGTTGTTGTTGTTGTTGGTGTTGTTGTTGGGGTGTTGGGCTTGTTGTTGTACAGGTCGGACGCTGGAGGTGGTGATGGGACGACGACGACGACGGCGTCGGACGGGCCTGACAGTGGCAGTCGGAGGCGAGAGTCAAACCTTGAACGCCGGACTGGGCATCATTCATATTGAGAAGACACATCGGCATAGTCTTGAGTCGGTACCCCGGCTGCTGCTGATGTTGTGTCACCCCACTTTTCCCAACGAGCACTTTTCGTCGGAAAACAGTAATGGTGGCACACCCGATTCTTCTCCACTTCCACTCAGTGTCAACTCACATTAAATTCAAACTATGGACTCAAGCTTACCGTTGATCGTTGAATCATACATCCGCCTGGCTTAATCAGAAACGGCCCTCGCCTCTCCCCCTCCTCTAGCTTGGGCACACCTAGTCGCACACAATGTGGCATACTAAGTCCTGGGTACACAGGCTACAGAGAAACAGCCCCGGCCTATAGTGAAAGTACATCCGCACACCACATTGGTATGGTATCCTTTGTTGCCTCACAGTCCAGCGGCGTGTGTATAAACTCAGCCAGAATAGAATCTCCGCGTCTACTATTGACAAAGAGAAAAACACTCCAAGCTCTAGGTTAGCTCCTTAGTAAATCCAATTGCAGCTCGTATATATAGCGCGGCGGTGGGGCACAGATTCCCAGCTTGAAGTACAATGAATCAGGTCAGGTTCGAGTGATCCAGATCGCCGTGGTGGCACTCACTCGGCTCGTGTTTGTACTGTGACGGCCGTTCGGCCGAGCCTACTGAAACTTCTACTTCTTCTCCTCAAAGTCCACGGCGCTCGTCGATGGCGTAGCTTTATATGACCGCCAGTATGTCTTCCGAGGAACTGGCGAGTACAGCAGCTTTTCATACGAAGACCCACTCTGGCCTGGTGTATAGAGAAAACCTCCATTAGGAGTTCTTGGAAGATACATATGAACCATGTGTACTCCAGTTCCCAGAAAATGTTTAGTTCGGCCCTCCTTATTTGGGCATAGGTGACCTAGATGAATAATGAGCCCGTGACGTCACAGAGGCCGACCGGCGAATACGAGACCGGCCTAGGTGGCGCTGGTGGTTGGGGAAGACGCCGCCAAGTTTTGGGAGGGAAGGTGGTTTCATTCATGGAACAACTGGGACGGGCGGTAGGTGAGAGTTGGCGTGGGATCCGTCGTCCCGGAGCGAACTTTATGATCACTTAGTGGAAGTGAATCACTCACACATTAGCAGCCGGATTCCTGATGACACAATGACACAACCTGGAGTTCAACCACACGCAACACTGCACCTTTAAAGATCCACTTGGGAATTTGTCTTTTGGGGATCCAATTAAGGATCAAGATAGCGTTAGTGAGTTGCATGCAACAAAGGGCCCTTATACAAAAAGCTGGTTTTTGCCCATATTAGAAAAGCTTAGCGCGTGAAAGGTGATGTGTATGTAGAGCTAATACATAATAGATGTAGGCCTATAGGCCTATGTCATATATAGATAAAAAGATTTGCACACACATACATACACGCATACTGAATATATTGAATTGTAACTGTGATATCTTCTTCATGGTCTAATTATTTCAATGATCGTTTCCCTTTTGAGAATCAGGAAACATGTCTACAATAAGAGGTGAGGAGTTTTGGAGCATGACTTTGAGTCACTTGTGCGATAAGCTATTTCGAATTGGTACATGCACACACATACCCATTTATATCTTTATGTATACATTCGAAGACACAAACACACAGATTTATAACCGCATGAAGGCCTCTATATATGTGCGCACATAGGGCATATTACATGCATACATTTATACAGATAGCATATGCATACATTACTGCACATACCATGGAATATACTATATGCCACATGTACACCCATGATATAAGCCTACCTGCCTAAATCTATGGATAACATCATTTCAATGTAGGGGCCTATATGTTCGAATGTACAATTACAAAGCTATGGATATCGCAATGTTAATGTCGTCCGGTATCCATATAGGGGCCTAACTATAGTGTGAAGTAAGACTAAGCTTTATAGTAATTATTGAAACTCTCGACATGGATTCTTAGTAATTCAATTTTTTCAATCGATGTCCGCACGGAGAACTTCCGGTTGTGACCGTACCAACTCAAAATATACGTCGAACCTGAGGATATCAGTGCTATCAATGCACCATTCGTGTAAGTTTGCCCAGAGGCATCATACAGGCCACAATGGCAAGGCAGCGCACATTGGGATATCGAGTTTATGAAAGTTAGGAATTGATCTTCATCCTTACTAGTTATTGGATTGCGTATGATTTCAGGATATACTTTTGTTGCATGAATCATATTAATACCGAATATCATATTTCTTTATATTTTTACCATTGAATGTTTTAACTTTTATTTGAGTCAAAACTACGTGTAGTTTCACTTTTATCCTCTTCTCAATAAGAAAATCCCCTCAATATCTCATTGCTTATATAGCACAAGTCAGTTAATACCAATAATTATAGTCAATTAACACTTGCAAAAAAGGCTTAATATGGAGTAGTTAGTCCCACGCCGCCACCCTGTCACCAACAGTTGACACCATCACCAAAGAGTTAATAATATATCAGTCTTCATGGTTGAACCCCAGTCTCAAGAGCCAGGAGGTGGGTGAGTGGGGGGGGGGGGGGGGGGTTAATTATTAAGTCTTTCAGGTATCACTAGACTTTGTAATTTATTCTGCACTCAAAGGTTTCATTTTGGCAGAGGGCCAAGGGAAAGGGGAGGGGAAGAGGTCTCAGTAGTGATAATACAGCTATATAGATCTTTGCATGGTGGGATTAACACATTCTATTTAACGGACCACCTCTAAGTTTTGAATCGTTATTTTGACTATATCCAGACAGTTGAGTATGCATGTTTCAGAATTGTTATACTCCAACAAAGCATGTTCATTCATGACTGTAATGATATATTAAGTTCGTGACAATGGACCAGTTCATGAGTTTATAGGATACTAATAATTTTTGGTAACCATGCCGGTGACATACTTTCTATCCAATCTAGCCGGGGTTATTGATACGTTTATAATTATGCTCTTTTTGTCAGCAATCAGGTTAAATGGTAATGTGGGTCAACTATCTCAAATAATTATACTCTACTGACATATACATCTACATGTATTCCTCCTGGTATATAGTGCTTACGAAATTGTTCACAGAATCGATGAGTTCGTTGGTAATTCTATAGGCGATTTTGCACAATCGTCCAATTACGTCAAAATCCCATACCAATTGGAGCGCTTTATGACTCTTTTAGCGTATCTTTAAGTTTAAGCGATTGCTCCTAAAGCTGGGTATGAACAATGGGATTCTTTAACACCGAGAATCCAGAAACGATGATGCATCTTTCCTCAAGTGCAGCGGTTATGATGACCAGTCTATTCAGGAATCCATACTTAGACGGTTGAGTGAGCTCAAAAAGCCCACCAGTATACACGACGCGATATCGAAAGTCACGTTGCAATTAAGATTTAATATCATCGCATAAAAACATAGATGAGGTGAATAAGGGAGGACAAGTACAAATCGCAGCAAAAAAACTAAAAGATATCTGCACACTATGCAAGTCATTTTCAACATTTTGCAATAAATCGCAATTGTTGAAACATTTCAATAGTGAATCACTAGGTGAAAAAGAAAACGAATCCATAACCTTTTCCTGCAATCTGATTGGATAAGTCATTACAAATCGCAATATTAGATCGGAATTGATAGCAATAATTTATTCATACATTACACGATTCTAAGCCCTTGCAATTTGGAAAAGTGGTAGATGCTCAGAACACAGGTATTTTGATCACACTTATCGATCATGTTTGATTGTAAGTCGCAGAAAATGTACCTTTTACCTGAGCTCAAAGTGTAGCCATATCGCATTTTAGAATATATAGCATACGACGGGCTTAAGATGAGGAAATCAAAGAAATACAATAGATTGACTCTTCTCACTCAACATTCCCATTGCTTGCAACAGAATAATATGAATGATACATTGGTGATGCTGAGTTTTCATTGCACTTTATAGATAACCAGTGAAAGGCCTTAATTAGAACAGTGACTGAGCCAGAATGATGGAAGTATGTTATAACACCATGTGAACTATGCGATATAATACCTTCATAGAATTCTAAAGTTAACTTCGGTCACAACTAATAAATCCAATGAGGCACTATTCGCTCTAAACAAGTTCCGTCAGGTTTCCCAGAAATGAGTACTTATTCGGATCCAACAATGATATTCTTATCGCTTGTGGTCGATTCCAAAAAGCTATTATTGTAACGCAGTTTACCGAGAAGCACCAAACATAATGGATATACCAAAATTACACAGTCAAACCAGAATTCGGACATGCATATAATATGATCTGTACATCCGATGTGTCTGTGTGATTTGAGTAATATTGAAAAAGTTGGTCCTATATATAGTAAGTTAAGGATACATATAATTATGTGTGTATGTATATGTTTGTATATATGAATGTCTGTACATATCTGTATTCATGCATGTGTATATATATAGTTTGGTGTTTATTTGTGTGTATATAACAGGGACGGATCCAGAGATTTCCCCCCCCCCCCAAAAAAAAAGGGGGGGGGGGGGCGCCTTAATGGTAAATGTAAGAATTTGAGGCACCCCATTATACATTTAAAAAACACTAAATTTGACCCCCAAAAAATGGGGTAGGCGCGGGCCTCAGGTTCCCCTCTAAATCCGTCCCTCTTTAATTTATATACACACACAGGGACGACACACAGAGACACGTGGATATGCACACACAGACAGAAGGCCCACACAGGACACATATTTCTTTGTTTCCTCCCTCCATCCGTTCACACTCCCCCTCCACAACATGTTAGCGACCTTCCCCTGAAAAAACCTGAAGTCCCAGGAAGTTGATCCAGCGGAGGCGGACACGGGCGGCAAAATCTCCTTACATTCATACAAATACCAGAAAACGACAGAGGATTAGGAATTATAGAATATATCATTTGTTATCAATCTATTCATATTCTTTTGTTATAATTTTATATATAATATATATATATATATATAATTTCATTTGTGTTTTGTTGTTGCCAGTCTTACCACGTTTTTGTTGTTGTTGTTGCAGATGCCATCAACAGATAATACGTTGTATTAAAAGTATACATTCTCTACCAATATCAACACGCGTTCACTCTTTATAATCTTCATTGACCATGCATGAAAGGAAACGATTCATTGCCTATCCTAAATTCTGGCAATTTCTTCCCTTTTCTAATCCTGTCGCTATTTACTCACGAGACAGTGGGGAATTATCTCATCATGTCCCCCGGGCCGTAACTCCCAACCTGCCTTGGCCGTCCTGTACGTGCGGGGGAGTCAGACGACCGGCCTTGTGGCTAACCGCAACATGACGTCGACAGCCCCAAAAAGAGGAAGGATTCAAGGCAGGGGAAAAAGACTGAAATCCGTGTCAGTGGCCGCCGAGTTATAATTTCTGTTTGTACACAGTTTGTGACCATCCTGGGGCACGCACTCGGGAAACCTTGACTGTGTACGAAACTGACGTGTCTAGTAGTAAACATCATTGAGGTAGTTTGGGTGAAATACCTAGTGAGTTCGCTTTGCTGAGTTAATAACTTATAACCATGAATACCTTGAAAAATATTACTGTATATTTTCGCGCTACTATATTTTTGCGCATTCATCACAGCTTCATCACGCGGGGTATTTTTGTACTCTTTTAATTCCGCGCATTTTGTATTTCTTTTTGATCAATAATGTTTCTTTTGAGTTTTTTTACAACGCACATTTTCGTGAATGATAGACGGTCATTCGCTGAATGCACGAAAATATGTACCGCGCGAAAGATAATAGTGTGCAGATGAAGCAGACGGCATTTTTACCGATTCCGGGATGACCGCGGAATGACTCCCATTGGTCGTCACGGTCTAATGGACTTCAGACAAACAGAAACCACGTGGCTGCTTTTTGCATGGGATACTTGGTGCATTTGAAAAATAAAATTCATTGAAATCGAACGTTATTCACCAAAGTATGGGAATAATTTCAGTCTTTCCATATTTTCCAGCCCATTGAGGGTAGTGGCCCAGTAATTCTTTTTGGACAGCATTTTTGTTTTTATCCACCAAAGTACTTAGGGTAGTGATCCACGATGCGACAAAACGCCAACCGATTTTCTTCTCATGCAATTTTAACATAATATTCAGAAATACATTTTAGGTTAAATATTTCCTTGTTGTCAGATCAATTTAGGAATAGTTTTTAAAATCGGTCGATAATCGGTCCAAAATCGCATCGTGGATCACCAGCATGAGTTCCCGAAGCCCCCTTCTTCGGAATCTTGAAGATAAACATTGCTGTACGTCGACCAACCCTCTTATCTGGAAGTACATTTGCCCAATTAAAAGAATAGAATTATATCACTTATCCAAATTATTATTATTTGTCTTTCAATCTTTAAGGAAGGCGGATGAGCCCAGTATGGTTTCACATGACTGTATTCATCCCAAACCTGTCTTCCCCATCCGTTGTGTGGAAAATGGTCTATTGGTTGGAGGGTTACTCATTGGTTGTTGGGCCTGAGGTTGTGGGGCCTTTGGGTGTGACGGCACCTTTCAGAGAAAACCATTATATCAGACTAGACATAAACTCCTCTGATGGAGGGGGTTCCTGGGAACCCAGCTGGTGCATACGTTGCCTGGGAATCCATATCTGCTGGATAGGGTGAGATAGGCAATTCTCACTACCACGGATAGTCACTTTCTTATATTTTACCTGCAGGTTAGCCTAGATCAAGGTGCATCTTGGGTAATATGTCGACAAGTCATAAGGCTTTTGTATAGGAATTTTCACTAATCATGGCATTATATGTGGTTTAAAAAGATGGTCATCAACATCAACTATTTTTTTCATTTGTTATTTGCATGTGGCAATGAGTTTTTGGATTGGTTTGAAAATCACACTTAGAAATATGGCAATTATTTGTAAATTTTCTATAGATTTTCATAGGTTTTTGTCGACAAAATAAGCCAAAATTAACCTGCAGCTGGTTAAAATACTGCAAATCAGCTATCTGTGGTAGGAAGAATTTCCCAGAGAGAATAACAGAACTCAAATATTCTGCTCATTGCAGCGTCATTAAAAATGACATCAAAATGATGAATTGTTGATATTACGTTCCAATATAATGCCATGTAAATGTGAAACCTTGAAAGATTGTACCTCATAGTACACGTCATTATAATGACGTGTAGGCCTAAATTCATATTCGCCCTTTACACTTTAGTCTCAAACGTTTGCTATATAATCTACCTCTAATTATTGGCGTGACCCCCCATGAACCCACTCCCTTGTTTGTGGGGACCGAAATCACACACACGAAAAAAAAGATCAAAACAAAATTTAAAAAAAAGCTTTTTGTGAAATGCACAACGTTTAACCATACATATAGCCTATGTGTGGAAACCTTCACTTCTCGTAATCCAGGATCCGCCCCTGGCGTCCCCCCATCTTCCCGTGAAGAGGCCACTCCCCTGTTGTTTGTGGTACAGTTGCACCCTCCACCTCCGTGGAATCCCGTGGTATGGCGCCCTACTGGCTTCTGCTCCGGTTCGGACCGACTGGGGGATCTGACAACCAACAGATATCACTGGGATAGAAGGTCACGTACATTCTCCCTCCAGGGGGTTTTACAGGGCTGGATCCTACCCTGGTGATCTGTGCTATTCCGATAAGGCAGCTTTCCACAGGGTTAAGGCGGGTTCCCACAGAATAAAAAAAAAACTATGATCATTGGCGCTCATCCAGTGTTAACCCTTTCCATCCTCAATAGCCAATGGTTAGTGGGGCCAATGCATAGTCGCTGTAGTTGGAAAGGGTTAATACTAGTTTTTCACATTTGTCATTCTGTGGAAACCTGCCTTTACTCACCGTATATTAGATATATGGCCCAAGACCCTTAAATTTGACACAGCAACACGACCCTTTTCAGCCCTTACTCAGGCAAGCAGTGACCTAACAAGGATGTTCTGCAACCATACTTTTTTGGTCATTCTGTATAATCTGCCCAACTTTCACGTAACAGTTGGGTTATTTTAGGTAGAGTTGAGACTTACAAAAAAATGTTATAATAACATTATATTTTAGTAAAGTTGAGACCTTACTTATAAAGAATGTTATAATAACGTTATTTTTATGTGAAAGAATGTGAGAAGAATGTCACAATAATGTTAAAGTGCAACGTTGCAATGTTAGGTTCTAAAGTAATTTTTGGGTGCCATCAAAATAATGTAACAAGAACCATAAGCAGCACTAAACAGAACGTTGCTGCAAAGTTAAAATAACGTCATATTCTTGCTTGAGTAGTGACATGCGACATAGGATTTTGAAACGATGGTTCTTTCTTTCATTTACCTGGTGATATTACCTTTTTTCAAATTAATTCCTCACGCGGCATCTAGAGCCCCAACAATGGGCAGTTCAGGGTATCAAGATAGTGTGGATCCAGGATTTCAAAAAAGAGTTAGATTTGCATGCTATGTGGGATAAGCACTAAAATGTCTCTAGAACCTAACATTGCAACGTTGCATTGTGACATTATAATAACATTCTGGATACATTATTTTACGTAAAATAACGTTATTATAACATTCTGTTATTATAACATTCACATGTATAAACATATCGTTGAGGTATAGGAGCGTATCCTACATTCCCATGATGTGTTCTTAGATACCGTTTTCTATAAGTTGTTATTATGTAACATGGTAAGTAGTATTAGAAATTGACCTATAAATAGAAGCATACATGTACGCTTATGCCTCGCATTTCTTTGAGATTCCCGGATTCTGTACACATGTACATGTACATAGGTCAGGATTCACATTCACCAAACAAATAGTAATACTATCATAACAGCCTACTTATAACGAAAAGGTTAGCCACAAAGAATAGCTTACAGCATTGAATTATATACATAAGTATGTAATGTTGACATTTGAATGAAGTATCAGTTCAAACGTTGTAGAACAGTCTATAGAAACCTCGGGGACATCTTTTTATGGTTCACTCAGGTTTGTTTCGTCTACTTCATCCTTTCTTCAAAATAAAAACAGGAGAGGGTCCGGTTTTGTATTCCTTTGTACAAAGTAACTATTTCCCAGAAATGTAAATATGTTTTGATGAAGAAATTGTCTATTATCTCAGCTTCCCGTTTCCATTATTTCTTTTGTAATTTTTCAATGTGTATATGCAGCCCTTTGTCGCAGTAACCACATAATAGGACACGTACCTCTGTACAGAGCACCTCTAAAGGACCAAAGTCCCATTGAATGCCCTTCCCCGGGTGGGTGTTCTCTGTAAAGGTTTGGTTCTAAGGAATTATTGATAGTTCATGTACTCAGCGACCTTCTGCGTAACACTGAATTCCATGTAAAACTCTGCCATAATACATGTGGTTAATTGGTGCAATATAACAATAGTGAAAATCATGGTATCTTTGTATAAACATTTAAACACGCCAGAAGCAAGCACACATACAAACCCCGATAGGGGCTTAGAAAATACACTAACCCGGATCAATATCTAATTAAGATTTTCTTTAGAGAATTTTAGAAATGTTGATTAAAATTTTACAAATTGGATCTAGACTGGAAGGCTGTAGCTATGCATAGACTATGATAAATTACATTCCCAGATCCACCCACTTGCCCGGCATGAACATAATAGATATTTCAATGAAGTTATGCATTTCATGTATACGCTAAAAAATTACAATCACCTGTTTTATAGACCCCAGCCCCCCTCTAGCATGTAATAAGCAATAGAAATAGACCCCGACCCTAAACTCTCCCCCCCTCCTCTTTGTGTGCACGTAATCAATGGACGGTCCCTAATTCTATCTACGTATGAAAAAAAAGATTGGTTATTAGGTCCTAATCTCCTTAGCTGTTACATAAACTATCATGTAATATATCGAAGTTCATAAATGTCAACTCTTGGTCCATATGGATATATTAGTACAAACACATTGTAAACAAACCTTGATTACAAAGTAATTCTACGTTGTAAACTATTGTAATAATCAAATAATATAAAGAATAACACATCTCTTTATTTGCATTTAGACATTACAATTAGCTAACAGCGAGTACTTATTTCATTACATTTAGAAATAGCCCTGACCCTAAGATATAGTATCCAAATTCACAACGTTATTATATCATAATGCAATATTTCGCAATGGTGCAGTACGTGACAACATAGTCAGCTAGAAGCTTGTGGCAATACAAGATAAGTTAACATCCATGTTACACAGTTTGTAGTGGAGGTAAGAGGGTTTAACCATCCCAGGCCTAGATATACTGATATAGACGTACACAGTTGCGTCACAATTTACGAGTGGCCAGTGAATAATGAGTTCCTGGAAAGGTTAACTGACCAATGACCCCCCCCCCCCCAACCCCTCCAGACCACCTGGGGGTGGGTTGCTTACCTTGCACTTACCTGGCACTCCTCTCACCTGTTGAGAACTGAGACAGCCCTTAAGGCCCGGACACATATATACCGACTCAACAGTTGAGTTGGGTAGGGCTGAGTTGATGTATGTGTCATAGGCTGGTTTGTCCCGATGGATCCATTGGGTCGGGAATGATGAGATGTTGAAGATTAACAACTAGACTGTTGGGTCTGTAGGGAGTGGTCGCACTATAAAGTTTTCATATATGTATCTGAAAACAAATCTGATTTCTGAATGTTACATAGTATTACTTTTTGAAAGGTATATTGTTCGTTTCTCTATTACAATTATTTCTATAAATTTCTTTTTGAAATTCCCTAATAATAGAAAGTATATTCTTTCATAAACCTAATAGAAATATAATAGCAAACTTTCCAGTCTGAGAACAATCAATTCTACAAACTTTTTGTAGCATCAGCTTTGTTTTTAAGATATAAACATGCCAAAATAGTCAGACCAGTTGGTCAGTATAATATACTTAATATACATATTATGTGACACCCCCTACATTTATCCCTACGACTGATCAGTCCCCGACGGTCGGGTCTGAAGCACTCCCGACGATAGTCCATTAAGGGGATATTCCACTACATGATATGAACTGTCCACCATATGAGGACCATATCGCCGGAGGAGGTGCCAGTATGTCTACCCTTGTACATGCATATCGCAGCAATATCGTGGTCATGTCCCCTACGACATGAGAGCTACGACATGGACTGCAACTCAATACATTTCTATCTTACCCCTACAACATTATTAAACATGTCAAATAAATGTCGTAGCCTGGGTTAAAGCCTGCGGCATTTTCCCCACGACTTTGCTGCAATAAAAAATCGTATCGCACGACTTCAAAGTCGTAACAACTGCGACATACCCTATTACACTAATGTGATATCATCAATATCGTAGGGGCCTACGACATGGCCACAATATTGCTATGTCGTAGCCACATTGTTGCCATGTCGCAGCTCATGTCGTGTAGTGGAATACCCCCTTTAGGCACCCCCACTGAGCAGGCCCGGTAGGTGCGTTCATGAGTGGTGAAAGCCTGGTTGGTTAGTTGTCTCCAAAGAAAACAATGACCTCATTAGTTTGCTATTCTTGGTGATCAGGCCATAGCAGGAACACCCCTAAACACCTTCGCAGTCTGAGTTACATGTAGACACCTTTTTGATAAACTAAAGGCCCATGTATACCCACGAGGCGATTTTACCATTGACGTTCATATTTGTATAGCAGAGCACACATAAGGGGAGTTATAGGAAAATAATGAAAATTTGAATTCTGAAAGTTGATCTGATGAATATATAGTGCACCTGGTGGATGAATGCTGTACTACAGAAATCTCTTTACCTAGCAATGCTCTAATTAATATTATGTATTGTAAGAGCCACCTTCACTTGACAAATGCATAGTTTAAATTTTCCCCACTAGGTGGTAGTGCACTCTATGTAGTTCTTAGAGCTTTTCTTTAAATGTTGATATGAATTCATTATAAAATTCATAGAATTTGTTGGGAACTGTATAGTGACTAAGAAATGCATATAAAGTGTATTAGCATTAACCATTATTAAGAAAATATCTTGTATGAGTTTTCAAGATATACTTTGTTTAGACACCTTTTTCATAAGCAGTCAGACATAGAGACTTCGGCATGGGTCTCAAGTTTCTGGAATTCACTATAGGTAGGTTAGGCCTATCTAACCCCTGTTTATGGGTAAATAAAAATATAAGGGTTTTCAGTTTCAGTAAGTCATGTTGTAGTGTAATGTGAGTGAGATCGTTTGATTATGCAAAATTAATATTGATGTTCAGATATTGAAATATATTAGTGGGCCTTATATTGTGCACTAGGTTCATCAAATAACAACTATGTATAATGTACTTTGAGTAATTTATTAAAAGTTTTATTCTGGCATAAATAATAATTATAGAAAAGAACAAATAATTGGTGATTATTGCCTAACAATTTACAGGGTATAGGTGAGTATTGCCTAAGCATGTACAGAGAAATGTGTCCAGACTATTAGGCACTACTATAACAGTTGTTTTATTGCACACATAAGCTTGTTGCACTGCGCATTGAACAAGAATTTTATCATTATCATTTTTAGGGTAAAATACAAAATAAAAGCATAGTAAATCAACAATGAAAAACACAAATTAATGGGCATATAATCCATAGTTAATTGGTAAAAAAGAAAGTTTTAAGATATATCGAGGCAATCATATTAGGACACAAGTATCCAACAATAACAATTCTTCATAATTTTCTGTCTGAAAAGAAACTTGTCATTTCTGATTCAGAAGTTTAATCTTTAGGATATCACCAATAGATGGTGTTTGGTATTTGTTCTTGTAAATTGACAAATACTGAATTTTCAGAAGTAATGTTTTCAATTTATGAAAGATAGATGAATATATTGCAGGAAAAACTAGACAAAAAATTGGAAAATATGTGAATTTTACACAGTCATCGATTTTTGCACAGTTGGGAAACTCATCAGCTCTAAAATCAGCCGATTCTTAAGGTTAGCTGTTAGTATGGTACATTGGAATGTGCATGTTTGCTCTGAATTGCCACTAAAATCGACCAATTCTACCCCTAGAATCAGCCGATTTTAATACCGATCTGTCAGCCGACTGTGTAAAAATGTCCTTGTGGGTATGGAGCTTATGACCAACTAGTAGCCAAGGAGCCCAGAGTAAATAATGGGTTGCATATTATGTCGTGGCATTCTCTAGCATATTCCAGATGTATTTTACCTTTTGGAGGGATATCTCTTTTTACATAATGTTTGAAAAAAAAACAGGCAGGCAACATCTCAGACTGACATAGTCAGGCTTCATGAGACCCTAATCAAATTTCACCTAATCACTGAAATCAGTTACGAAAATATGGCCCCTGAACTATAATTGGAAACACAACCAAAACAACTGTGAATGTTACAGTTCCTTGACATCAGTGCAATTTTGAAACTATTAAGGGACTATCAAGAATCAGTCATAGAAAAAAAGAAGAAACAAAATAAAATTCAAACTTACATAAGATAACTAAAGGAAGGAATTATAGAAATCTTTCACAAGAAAAGTTTAAACAATTTCTAAATGGTAATAATATGAATAACATTGTATTAGAAACTAGCCTCAACGATCTTTGGGGAGTACTAAAAAATGTATGCACTTTTGTCCACTATGTGACGACAAGGTAAAGAATGAATGGATACCATGGTTAATATTAGAAATCCTGGAGCAAATGTGACCAGCCAACGGGAAAGGGTACTCCAAGGTTCCTATATTTGCTATCCTTAACCTAATATTTAAGGAGATATGAGTAGATTTATGAAAAATAGTAATGATTTTGTCTTAAATCTATTTTTTGTGTAGAATTCATTTATCATACCCAAAACATTCCATCATGATGGAATATTTCCCTATTTGGAATGTCAATGGCACATTTTGATATTGGAAATTCACTTAATTCATTCTATTTGGTTGCCATGGAAACTAAATTCCATGAGATTTTAAGAAAATAGTGTAAACTATGAGAAACTATCATTTTTTAGGTCTCAACATTGACAACAGAATGCATTTATCATTTCTGGTTACAAAATAATGAATAAAAGTGTGTTTTTGAATATTTACTTGCAATTATGATAATCAATGATAATTTATGCAAAATCTCAATAAATACAAGAAAATTAAGCTTTTCCTCATTTTCTGGTATCCTGATAGTGTTATGTATACGGAGTAAACGGTGACAGGACACTTACCCCCCGGACACTTACCCCCTAGGACACTTACCCCCTGGACACTTACCCCCCGGACACTTACCCCCTGGACACTTACCCCCCGGACACTTACCCCCCGGACACATACCCCCTAGGACACTTACCCCCTAGGATACTTACCCCTAGGACACTTACCCCCTGGACACTTACCCCCTAGGACACTTACCCCCTAGGACACTTACCCCCCAACCTTTGCAAACTTGCTCGAATGATGTTTTGATGGGGTGTCTTCGAGTAGACTTCCATTTAATAATCCTCTCATGTTTACTTTAGGCCATGGGACCGGCGGCCCTCCCCTGGGAGGGGGGCTCTCGAGGGTGAGGTGAAATGGTCACATGTTGAATTTAAGTATATATATATATATATATATATATATCAGAAGAGAGAGATATATATCTAGTTTACTCCCCATTATTAAAAACTGTGGAAAATAGTGACTAGGAATAGGGACGAGTTAGCCTTTTAGGTATGAATCCTAAAGAACTATCAGAAGAGAGGGATATATATCTAGTTTACTCCCCATCATCAAAAACTTTGGAAAATAGTGACTAGGAATAGGGACGAGTTAGCCTTTTAGGTATGAATCCTAGACATCTATTAGAAGAGAGGGATATTTATTCAGTTTGCTTTCCATTAGAAAGAGTTCTTACCACATAATTACCTTTACATTATAAGCCAAGGTTGGGGGGTAAGTGTCCAGGGGGTAAGTGTCCAGGGGGTAAGTGTCCTAGGGGGTAAGTGTCCAGGGGGTAAGTGTCCAGGGGGTAAGTGTCCTAGGGGGTAAGTGTCCTAGGGGGTAAGTGTCCTAGGGGTTATGTGTCCTAGGGGGTAAGTGTCTGGGGGGTAAGTGTCCGGGGGGTAAGTGTCCGGGGGGTATGTGTCCGGGGGGTATATGTCCTAGAACCGGAGTAAACGGGTCAGCGGTATCCTCGCGATTTTCGACATCGCGCTGTGAATTACTGGGCTCTAGAAGTGACCACGTTTAGCATTGGGGCCTATGGGGAAAACGCGAATTTTCGCGATTATGCGAAAAATTCACACAATGCGAACATTTGAAGGAATTTATCGCATACCTGGGATCAAATACAAACTTTTTCTTATTTACCGTATGAAGATTGGAGCAATATTCAAAAAGGTATCGCGAAAAAACATGTTTTCTCCCATAGAATCCAGTGTTAAAAGCACCCCCAACGTCCGTTTGCGATTTCCGCGAAATTTCGCCGCGCGATGTTCTTTTTTGAGACCCGCATCTTCCGTATAAGGGCCCATAACTTCCTTAATAATTATCAGATTTGGACATGCTTGATATCATTTGAAAGCTAAGCACATGCTCTACAACATTGGTTTCATAGGAAATCCCGCACGGAGCACCCTTTCTTCTTGGCTGGTCACAAATAGAGGGTAGATGGTATACCATGCCTACAAACGTGTAGGACATATCTGTACACTAAAGTCTTTCTAATCTAAAAAAAAATTAGCATTATATTAAAATACTAATAAAAACGGGAATAATAATAAATGATCGTGAAAATGATACACTTTGTTTTTTAAATCTATTTTGTATGAGACAATAAAGCTACATTTTTATATAAGATTTCGCTGTACAGGCTTTATTGAGCCACCTGCAGTCCTTTGCCCTTTGGCTGACCTAGAAACTGACCCCTAGGCCCACTGACCAAAGGTTAGCTGGGGAAATGCATGTATGTGATTCGTGGGCGTCTGAAAGCCAAAAAGGAAGGATGTGCTTTATCTATAACCTAGGCCTTAGGCCTATAGTTACACTTGTATACCCACGGTTGACCTTATAAAGAAAATATGTATATTAAAAAACCTTCTGGCCTAAGAAATTAGTCTTTGAATCTTCTCCCCCACCTAAACTTGATGATCCCTTTGGCCAATTGTTATTCTCCCTGTGATTGGTAAAATCTTTGAAAAACTTAATGTTCAACATGATTGATAACAATCTAATTTTAAATGAACAATATGCTTATCAAAGTAGGAAATCAACTATATATTGATATTATTACATTAATGATCTCGTTATACATAAGGGACACCTAGGTATCTTGTTGTTATTGTAGCGGTATCATTACCTATGAAAAATATATTTATACAGTACATCCTATTATTTCATACTTGTTTACATTTTATATATTTGAGTGAGTCATAATATACTCGGCCTACAGAAATACTATTGATATCAATGGGACATTTGACAGTGCTGTTATTTCGCAAACAGAACAACAGCGAATGTTATATATATCTTAGTATATTTCTACTTTTGTTATCATTTCATGAAAATATTCTGTTTGGAACCAAAACATTCAAATATATATGTATAGACTTATTTATTTAGAGATCTATGGCATATAGCCAGAACAGGTGCAACACACCCACACACTTGGTCAGGACATCTTTCTGCACCCAATGACTGTGACCCCACTGAATGTACTAAAGTGAACTAAAACACACTAGTACTACGAGTTTATACCATGTATAGACCATTGTACAGCAATAATGTTTTGCCAGGTTTATTGCCAGGAACACTGCCAGGGTACAGATGGCATAGACAGAACTAGATCTACAAACAAACTGTCAGTTTTAGATTTGGATTGCAATCTACCTAAGGTATGTACAGAGTGCGACTTAGAGCAATTCCTTACTTAATTTCCATACCTAGCTTTTACTTGCGCTTTCCCATTAGCCAATTATTATAGCCCTTAGACCTGTTTCCATTGAACGACTATGAAAGTTACTCTTTAAAACAATTGCAAATGGTTAGAAAAAAATATAACCATCAGAAAATCATTGATCGTTTTTGTGTTCCTTGAATGACCAACTTATTTCTACTTAAAGACTGAAATAAAATAGGCCTACCCGACGGATCTGCCATGGGAAGCTCTGGGCAACTATTTGCACTTACATAGATGGGCTATACCATGAGAACCATGGGCTTAGTTGCCTTCAATTGGTTTGTAAGAAAACCATTGACTACAACCATCCAGAAATATCAGCCAAGTTTGATTTCCAGAAATGACTCAATTCTTGCAGTCATTTGTGGTTGTTTGCAGTTTTTTTATACTCGTTCAACCTCATACTTGGTTTGGTTTTAATTGGACAACTTTGGCAATGACTCATCGTTCAATTGAATCGGACCTTCATGATGGGTTCACACCGAAAGCCTTTCAGTTTTTGTTTCTGAAAGACTACACACCATTGCAAACGTTAAGACGTTTAACATTAAAAAAAGAAATTAAATCACCCAGGAGGTCAATGAAGGGGTCCCGGGGCATTTATCATCATGCCAAACAAAACGGAGAAATCTTGTGATAAAAGATATCATGCCATTTTGAAATTGAGGTATTGCATTGGATGAATATTATCTATTGAGCCCTCTCGGCTAAAAAACAGATATATGTATTGGAACCATTTCCACCTTTCTTGATAGTTTGGCAGCTGGAAATCATAGTATGTCTCAAAATTGGTTGGCCATAAGATTGTTTATAGCAGAAGTTGGCCATATTGGTTCTTTGGCTACTGCATCTGTCCTATTGATATTGAGTGGCCTCCCTTCCAGATCTCATACTTATGCTTTTATAAAATGTTTCCCTGCCCCCAAACTCAGCAATGTTGTATCGTGACATAATTGTGAAATGATTCTTGGCTATCGCTTTCAAATGTCTGTGCGACATTCTGTTAATGTTTATTCAATTTTAAAGGGGTCGGGGTGGGTCCTGGCCACCCCTGCCAAAGCCTGAGTTTTGCATTTATAAAATATAAATTTGGGCCAAAAAAGGGGGCCCCATACGCCCCTGCTTAATCTATCCCTGCGCCTTGAACCCACTCGTGGCCTGGTCCCATTGGAACCATTTACCCACCTTATTGGTCCAGGTGCAACACTATTGAAAAAGATCTATTTGGAAAACCATTGAATGCAATTCTTTTTACCAGCGATATATATGATTCAATGTATTCTGATAGACCTGCAGATTAAAATCAAGGTACATTCTGGGAAATGTGTCAACACATCCATTTTCTCAGCAATACTGTTGTTATCCTTGGGGTTATTGAAACGATGATGGATCTGGTATTCATAGTATCATATCTCTATGTTCTTTATATCTTTTGAATCGTTCGGAAATGGCCTTGAAATAATAATGAGGGAGTAGATCAATGGATAGTAGGTTAGGGGCCCTCCATTTAGTATGTATGCATCAAGGGGGCAGGGGGGTCTGAGATTTTATCAAATATGCGTAGGTTTTAGTCGAGGTATTAGTAAATATCCAATGCGTATTTTTGGCCAAGGGGGGATGGGGAGGTCCGCGAATTTCGAAAATGTACTACCGGGGCGGATTTGGAGGGGGGGGGGGGGCTGCCATGCAGGCGTGCGCCCCCCCTCTATTTTTGGCCCATTTTTTTAATGTAAAATTCCTGCCCCTGGAGGGTGCAGGGGGAAATTGTGCTATAGCACGCCCCCCCCCCCCCCCCCCCCCACACATTTTTTTTTTCAAAATCCTGGATCCGCCCTTGTACTAAATGGAAGGCCCCTTCCCTCCTCGTGTAATGGCAGAAGTCTGTTTGTTGACCGGGGCACTGAAGCATACACGTTCCACAACTAGATCCGGGACAGGTTCACCCGAGGTGACCAGATTCCTGGAAATTAGGCTGAGAACCTTTGTGACAGATCAAAGTCCACACAGGCGTTTGTTACGTCACCGACGTCAATCCGCACCCATCTGTAGATTCACTTTTCCCCTTAATATACAACAGGTGCTGTTTCGATCGGTCAATTTGTATGACGTCTGTATTGTGTTTGAAACATGTTTGTGACATTTCGTGAAATATAGGCAATGATTTAAAGTCAGGTCAAACTGACCAGATCCTTTTTATGTCGTCATCTATTTTTCAAATTAATTTAACTTTATCAGTAAAGCATTTTTGATCATTTATCACCGCTCATGCAATGGAAGATGATGTTGAATCATGAATGCTGGTATAATAATTGCTTACTCTACAGAAACCAGGGCTTATTTTTGTTCTTTAAAGACTGCTTATTGTCTAATAATCTAAGAATCTTTTCAAAATGCTTTCATAAAAAACTTGAAGAATAGGCCTACATGTGTGCCTGAGGATGGTAAAAACATATTCCAAATAAATAAAAACTTCGGTTATGCCCAATGATCACAGAAAGCACTATAATGGGAAAAATAAAAAGAGTTCTCGGCTCCTGACCCTGGGATACGGATTCACCAATAATGACCGAACCATTCAAAGAACGAACTAAAACCCCAGAGGGGCACTGAAAAACTCATACTGGCATTCTCCGAGAAAACTACACATTAGGGCACATTAATGCCTTTGAAAGTTGAAGCATTGATAAGTGGAACTCACTGACTGCCGCTGATTCATACTCAACCAATGACTAACGCCTGTGGCCGGCCCATTCACAAACCTCTAAGTCCCTATTCCACAGACGGATTTTACTGCCGATTTTAGTAATCGCCTCTGGGAATAGGGCTTATGTATTGACATCGTATACTATACGATATCAGTTATAATTAAATTTACAACAACAAAAAAACCTTTCATCTGATATGTTATATTATAAAAAGGTTATATAAGTATCTTTTGATTGTTTTCTTGCAATATTATTGTAGGCAAATACAAATATATAACATCGCCAGAACCAAAATCGGCCAGTGGAATACAAGCTTTTAATAGGCCTACCCATTGAGCTTGGCCTGACTTGAGCTATTTTGGACTACAGGAGGAACTGCATTATGTAAAGTAGGTTGACCACAGGTGTTAACCTTGTAGTAGTCAGGGGTCAGGTGGGAAACACCCACTGACTCCAGACACCTGAGACCGCAAAAAGGGGCCGCAAGAAGGTGGGAAAACTTCCCTATTAAGGCCATGATCCACGATGCGACAAAATGCCAACCATGTATTTTTCTCATATTTGGAATGCTTTTACTATGTTAAAATACCATTTTTTCCGAAACAGATTATTCATAACTCTTTGGAAAATTGTGTCATTTATAAGAACAAGTTTTATTTAACAAACCGATTTTAAAATCGGTTCAAAATCGGCCCAAAATCGCATCGTGGATCATCCCCTTTAGTATACATAGTTGGTGATTCAAATTTAAAGGAAAAAGGAAAGGGCAGATGAATCTATGCATACAAACTAAGAACTTTCAGCGAAAAGATCAATGACTAAGATAGTACTAATCGAGGCGGTGGCATTTATTTTTGAAATTTAACATTGCTTATTTTCGATTATCTAGAAAGTTCAAGTAAATTAGACAAGGATTTGGAATAAGGATATTAGATGTACCCCATCATCATTTTGCTATCTGTTTCTGAATGTTTACTCAAATATAGCTCGGAAACCATTCACACATATGAACTTTATTATCACGTAAGCTAATATTGTGCTATTTTACATCCACTGTGAGTGAACTTCTGGTAGAATTAAGACGGTGGATAATGACGAAGCAAAAAAGTGAAAACATTCATCATATATGACCATTTGAGGGGGGGGGGGGTGGAGACGGTTTGTCCCCTTTTTTATATTGCTTAATTCGCTTGTATATCTGTCTTATTGGAACAAGTCCGGTATTGTAGTAAACTGTCCGATGTAATCCCTTCAAACCTCAGACAAATTGTCCCCGATTTCAGAAAGTTTTTGGGATGCACTGCCCATCAGTCACCTATCAGTCAGTGACCGGACAGATCGATTCTATATAATCTATGGATTAGATCACAGACTCTAGAGGTATAGGCTTAAGTACAGATTAGACATTTCCTCTATGATCTGAGGCCTATGCGGTTAGTGCCCCCTCAGTGCCCTCTCAAACCACTCATAGACCATCCCTACCTGGGAGTTCTGGGTATCCTCACTGATAATCCAGAGGCTGAATGGCCTCATTCCCTAACTAGCTAAGTTGCCATAGTCATGGCCTATGGTCAAAATGACATGCATGGCTATATTTGACATAGTCACAAAAACATAGCCAATGCTGACTTTGTATGACATCACCAGTGACGGATCCAGGAATTTGAAAAGGGAGGGGGGCGTGCTATTGGAAACAATTTAAAAGTAAAATTTGGCCAAAAAAAGAAGGGGGTGGGAGTGCCCCTGCGCCTCCCTCTAAATCTGCCACTGACCACTGGAAGTGACTTTTTGGACGGAAATTTAAATGTTAGAACAACAGGCAACCACCCAGAAAAAAAGAGATAGTGAGGCTTAGCGTATCGTGTGAAGTTTAGACACTTATCCTTTGGTTGCAGGATATAGATAAATGATTCTAGGTGAGTAGAGGCATGTTTTAATTTATTTTGAGGGCTATGATTATTGGCAGGGTGCCATAATGTGTCTCTAATGGCTGTTATGACAGTTTGGACTGGTGGTGAGTGAGAATAGCAGTGGCGGGTGATGAGTGTGTGTGAGTGGTGGTGAGGGTGTGTGAGTAGTGGTGAGGGTGTGTGAGAGGTACTGAGTTTGTGGGAGTGCTGGGGGTGTATGGTACAGGTGAAGATCATATAGTCAAAATGACTATGGTGTATGAGAAATGGACAAGTCCGAGAAGTTGGGGCTCAGCGAGCTAGGTTGTTATCTGGTTGAGTGAGCGGGGCCAGGTAGGAGGGTGAGCTCAGGAGTGTTGGTTGCATGGAGTAGAGCGGACCATCTCTCAGAACTGACATAGGTCAACGGGAACTCAGTGATGTATATAATATGCATTTGGATTAATAAACACTATCCTTTCACACAATTGTTCTCTGTCATCCCTGAATTTCGGAACTAGGTTCTAGGAAGATTTCCAGTCAAGAGAAGATGGAAGACTGCGATCAATGGCTAGTTTATTGGGACCATGAAGATGGAAATTAACTGAATGGTAGACTAATAACCTTACTCCAAATTGTCAATCTTCCTTGCTTTCAGTTGGAGCATAACAGAAACCCTCCAAGTGTCAAGTCTGTATTCCCATTTAAAAGTCCAGGATCTGGTTCTGGGACATGTAGACGACTCAATCAAAAAATCTCCGATTGATAAAAGCAAGTATAGACAATGCAATCAGTTAAGACAGCGTAGGCAATTTCAGATCAATAATGTGTATAAGTAAATGTATGTGTAAACAGTGTGTATGTAGACATGACGTTAGTACAAGCAAAGAGTGTTTAATTTCCATATGTCAGTATTGTTAGGTGCACAAAGTAAATATTGGAGGTTGTGTGCCAAAGAATGTGGACCTTTAAGCCTATAAACATGCACACTAAATTGTCGATTCCTTAACAAAACTAGCTGCATGAGTGCATAAGAAATCGATGACTGAAGCGATTCTTCTTTTGGGGGGTTTGCCATGTGGACGTAATGATAGCAGAGGGAATACAAGGTCGATATTTTAAGACCATTCATCAGGATTTAACTTAAGTTCAATAACTTGAACAATTACCGAAATATCACCTTTTTTGAAAAAAGAAATTATAATTATAATTCAAATTCAAATTGGCAATTCCTGTTACATCTATACCATTAGATTTACATCTAAACAGAAATCCCGCCCACTCAGAATTAAATAAAGGTCAATGTTGGGACTTGAGACAGGGTCCAGACCGAATTCGAAGCGCCTTCACCAGAATCCACGTATAAATATCTGGCCCGGCCAATTTTCAAGAAGAACACCGATGCCATAATATGAAAGCGCCATTCTATTCCGGGCCGATTTCTGAGAACAAGTAATTGAAAGAGAATGGGCAAACAGAGGAGGAATGGTCCCAGTTTGGGAGTGAAGGGAAAGTTTAAAAAGCTGAATTTGGGTGTTGTGTTATGTGGGTTTTCTTTGGTAGAGGCTATCGTGAGATAACAACATCAAAACGTTTAAATTTGTGCAGGTTAAGCCTCCAACTTAGACCTGTCCACTTTAGGATGTATTGCTGGCATGATACAGAGGTCGGACATAATTGCAATTTTTGCAAAGTCAGCCACTGACACAAATCTGAATGAATGAATTAGTACCTGTGTTTTCTAAGTCAATAAAGTGTTGATAAATGAGGATGAATCATTATTTTCTCTCAATTAGGTAATTACCTCCATTTTAGGTGAACCAAAATAAGGTATGTTTTTGTGATTTTAGGGTTGGACATTGTGGGCAAAGCTGAAGGGCTTTATCACTGTTCCCTATGGGAAAATGTCATTTTTCCTTTCCAGTCCTGCAGCTACATATTTTACATCATATTGAAAGTAAAAGCTTATAAAGTTTAGTTTTGGGTAAGAGTATTAGGAAAATTATTGTGAATCAAGTATGATGAATATTTTTCTGAATATGTTGATATCATAGGAATAATGGGTGGCCTAGCTGGCAAAGTGGACAGGTCTATTGCCAGGGGACTTACGTTTTACGCTTAGGTCTCAATGTAAAAAAAGAAAGTCTTTGCTCGTTTTAATCGTTCAGAAAGGAACAATTTCTTGTTTCAACTGAATGACTAAAATACTGATATGTGAATGACTCTTGGACAATCGGGAAGACATTTTTAAATGTCCCAGCTTAATATTACGTAATTTGGGCTAAAATGCATGCAGAGGATATTCTTTTCTTTGGCTGCATTTTTTCTCTTCTACAAAAAAGACTGCAGATCTTATCATAGCCTAGCTGTCGTCAACATCTATTATATATATATATATATATATATATATATATATATATATAAATATAGGTCTTGTAGCTTGTCGTCAACTTCTATTATTCTATTATTATTATTATGGATATAGGTCTTGTAGTCGTCAACTTCTATTATATATATATATATATATATATGTATATATCATATATATGATATAAATATAGGTCTTGTAGCGTGTCGTCGACTTCTCTAATCTAATTGTTCAGCGGGCGGCCGCTCATTCAGGCCCGACACACGATCCTCGACACTGAGAAGCAGAGGACACTTCTACGAAACCAAAATCGGTCATGGATAATCAGTTTCGCCGAAGCTACTTGAACAACAGGGAATAATTTGCCGATTGAATATCTCCATTTCACGACTCGACGCGACACAGTAGGCAGATTAAACTTATCTAGGGCCGTATGGTCTGTGGCCTTATCGAATTGATTTAATTAGATCGGAGTAGTTAGATATGACTTATGAGGCGAAATGGTTGGATAGCAATAACAAAATAGGCACAAACAAGGTAGAATTACAGCGATATAACTTTGAATATTGTATTCAAAACTTATTCGTTTATCAATATTTTGTGGATGCTTAGGTATATTATATATGCATGTGGTGTTTCACCTCTGAAGTTGCAAAAAAGCTCTGTTTCTTTTTTACGTCAGACATCTCTTAAATGCCTCTACATTAATATAGGGCTTTAAAATAATTTTAAATGTCTATATGACTACTAAAGCACTGTAGCGCATAGAAATTGGGTACTTGAGATGTCTCTGAAGTTTAGTGTATTTTTGTGCACTCTGACGAAATTAATGGTAAATGCATTACCTGTAGGCCTATAACTGGAAAAACAAGGACTACGATTTAGTTTTCTATTTCATATTGTAGACATTCATGTTCCCTACCTAATTATATAGATATATATATATATATTATGAACCCCTATCTCCTCACAGTGAGGACTATGATATAATCATGATATACAGAAGACTAATATGTGGCAAATGATCCACTAGAACTGCACATTTCCACCTTTCACCTGTACGATGAGGCTCCTTCTATATCAGTTAATTAATACCTAAATTGAACTGCTGAGTTCCTGAGGTTGTTCACCTATTGGTCGCTTGGTATCTCAGCTTTTCTAAAATCCAATTTAGAATTATCAGTGACAAAGACATCCGACAGTTGCACTAATTCGAAGTTACCCCCGCCCACCTTGACTCCACCTATTTCATTTATAACAAGAGAGGACATTGAAGGGAAGAAGTGATATTCATAATTATTGAAAATTTTAATGTGTGTTTCCCTGGTAGATCGTACGGTTCCGTAGTGTAGTGGTTATCACGTTCGCCTAACACGCGAAAGGTCCTGGGTTCGAAACCCGGCGGAACCTGCATGAGCGTTTTGGGATCTTCCCCACCTCTTAATCATCCCCCTCTATACTGAATGTTAACACCTTAACAGTCCCTTTAACCAACGAGTATAGAATGATTCTATACTCGTTGCTATCTCGCTAAATTAATGATACACAAGTAACACAAGGTTTTATGATAAAACTATAGTAACGTGTAGAACAGAATAACAGACTAATTCTCTTTATAACCGAAGCACACTCCTACCTAAAGAAACTAATTAGATTATATTTTTATGATGCTTGTAATCACACACCCCTCTGTACACACACCTGGCCATTCTCCCCAAATACATCTCTAATTAAGTTGTAATACACACCCCTCTGTCATGTAATCCCTTCCCTAAGATCCATGTGTTAATAAAGTCAGTTTCCATACAGCCTTTAAAGAGTACAGACCTGTCTCATACTTGCTCATTAACCCCCTCATATCATGGGCCCAGCCAGGGCACCCATCACCTATACTTATATTTTTTATAAATGGTGATGATTCGAAACAGGCATAGGGATGCATAGGCCTGAGGCACAGGCTAACTATTATGTAAAAAGGCCGTTATTTGTCAAGGATTTAGTCCTGATCCCCCCCCCCTTTTTGGCCCCTTTTGGTGGAGCCCTATACTATAAAAAGGGGGGGGGGGAATGTTGCGAGTGTGCACGCGAATGGTCATCTTTCTAGTTCGTTTATAACTCTTACACCAAAACGGGGGGGGGGGGGGAATTTAAAATGAAGGCCTCGCGGTCCATCCATGGGAAATCACTAGGACTAATAATACATACACGAACGATTTCTAAGGAATCAGTTGTTTTTATTTTGGATTCTTTTATTTATCCTGGAAGTACAGTTAGCTAAGAGCTATTATTCTCTGAGTTCCAGCGTTGAACATAAATACATACTTGGAGTATATTATCCAAAAAATACAATTGTATTTACAGATTATTTACATAGTAACTATAGAACAACCAAAAGGTTGTTAGTAACATATTGGTAATTATGTATAACTTATGAAATCTAACATGATGGCAGGGTTTGATGATCCAAAAGACAATTTCTTAATTGATAGACATGATGTTATATGAACAAATATTTAATATAAGCAATCACATATGGGTGGATCAGAGGGAGATAGACAGTACTAACATTCTTGTAATTTATTCTATATGTAGTTTATCAACAATCGATTTAAAACGTGTGTAAGTTGGTAACTTTCTGTGTACCGAAGGCAATTCATTCCAAGCAATAGAACCTCTGTAATAAACACTTTTTTTGTTTTTTTTCATATTTAGGTTTTAAAGTTAGAAAAATCACGGCATCATGAGCTCTAGTTCTAATATCTCTCTTGTTGACAAATTCAGAATCATTTTGCTGTTTATACATATATAATTCAACAGTTGTTTCTTACGCCTGGTATTTAGCATATCCACATTACAGGTATTATGTAAATAAAATATAGATTGTCGTATACCATCACCCATACAGGCTCGGAGGGCTGCATTTTGACATTTTTGTAACTTATTCAATAGTTCTTGAGTAGAACCTTCATAGATAATACTACCATAGTCTAACTTTGACAGTATCATTGATTTATATACAATTGTTGCAGTGTTAAAATCTATGTATCGCCTTAATTTCCATAAGACACAGATTTTATTTGTTATTGTTGTTATAAGTTCTGTAATGTGTTTGTTAAAATTTAGTGTAGAATCTAGAATCACACCGAGATACTTGTAGTTGTAAACTCTATCTAATAAAGTTTCACTAATAAATAATCTATTGTTTGTTGTTTTTTTAATTTTAGAGTTTAGACCGAAGCATACCATTTTAGTTTTCTTGATATTAATAGTTAGTTTGTTGCGTTTACACCAATTTACAAAATTTGTTGAATCTGTCTGAAGGGCATCATTCGATTCATTATATACAGTTGAGAAGTATAATACTGTATCATCTGCATATAGACGATATTTACAATTTTTTAGACAGGTCGAGATATCATTTATATATATCAGAAACAAGGTAGGACCCAAAATTGATCCCTGGGGAACTCCACACTGAATCATCCTATCATCAGATATCAATCCATTCACAGTAGTATGTTGTTTTCTGTCAAATAAATAATTTTGTAATAGTTTAAAAAAATTTACCTTTAACACCCAGAATTTTAAGCTTTTTTAATAGTATGTGATGGTTAACAGTATCAAAAGCTTTAGATAGATCGACAAAAATGGCTTTTGTAATCAGATCTTTGTTAATGGCTGTATAAATATCATTCGTAAATTTAGAAATGGTATTAATTGTAGAATGGTTACGTCTAAAACCACCTTGATATCTGTCTAGGATGTTATTTCTTTCAAGATAGTCGACCAGTTTATTATTGATTATTTTTTCAATAATCTTCGAGGGTAAAGGAAGCAGAGATATAGGTCTTAGGTTTGTGACCAGTGTGGAGTTTTTACATTTTGGGATAGGAATTACATTTGCACATTTCCAGTCAGTCGGTATTGTCGACGTTCTAAAACAACAATTTAATAAATGCACAAATTGCATTGACATTAGACCTATAGCATCAAGTAGAACATTACTAGATATATTAGGTACAGATGATGCCTTATTTCTACTAACATTTTTACATATATCAGCAAGTTCAAATTCGTTTGTTGTTAGGTCATGGAGTACAGTCAACGTGTTATCACCTTCATAGTACCATTCTGTAGTTTGATTGCTGGCAAGTTTCACCCCTATGTCAGAGAAAAAGTCATTTATATAATTTGGGGTATCGATTTGCTCAATCAGATAACCCGTGGTTTCATTGTATATTTTAATAGGATTATGATTTTTATTACCCTTTGGTAAAATAGTACTGACTGTTTTCCAAAATTTTTTGGTATTATTATCATTAGAGATAAGTTCATCTTTGCAGAAGTCCGCTTTGGCTTTGCGAACCTTAGTTAGGCATCGGTTTCTAATTTGTTTAGCATGAGTCCAGTCTCTAATATTTTTAGTACGTTTTGCCTTTTTAAGGGCCATATCCTTTTCAGCTATTAATACTAGGAGTTCGGGGGTTATCCAGGGTTCTTTAACTTTTTTAATGTTGTAGTTTTTAAAAGGACACATTATATCCAATATTTTATAAATCTTGTGTAGTAAATACTGCCACATTAGTTCAGGGTTATCCATTGAGTTATAGACGTCCCAATCAATGTTTTCAATGCCAGTCCCAAGCGTATCACGGTTGTAATTCATGTAAGATCGCCCAGAAAATTGGATTTTACTACACGTTGTCTTTGACTTTTTCTTACTGACATAGACCATCTGGTGATCACTCACATTGTAGTTTATGATGCCAGCCTTTTGTACATAGTCACAATTGGTAAATATCTGATCAATACATACATTCCGATTTTGAGAGAATCTGGTTGTTCCTGCTATTTGTTTATAACATCCGAAGTGCTTAAAGGTTTTGGTAGTATTTTTATAATAATCCAATTTGGTATCAGAAAAATCTATACTAAAGTCACCAATAATAAACACATCTTTTCTAACTAGGTCAAGAGAGGCCAAAATGTCCTCAACGTGATTTAGAAATATTTTTATATTTCCACTCGGAGGTCTGTATATATTAAGAATTACAATGTTTTTGGATTTAGGTAAGATTAATTCAATCAGGTTACATTCCAGGTCCTTATTACTTTGTTGTAAGGCTAACAAATGGTCAACACGGACTTCTATATGATCCTTTACATATGTACATACACCTCCTCCTCGTTTGGGTTGAGAAATTCCATCCGTGGTCCATTTCCTATCATTTCGGAATAGTTTGTAATTTGCAAAGTTCAAAAGTGAATCAGGCATGTTTGAATTAAGCCAGGTTTCAGAAAAAGTTATTATGTCCATGTCTGATTTTTCGAAATCAATTTTTAACGTATCAATTTTGGGCCATAAACTTCGTACATTGAGATGTGATAGTCTAAGCCCTTTATGATCCCTGATATCTGGTAAGTCATAATTTGTACTTGCAGTAAATATCTGCCCGTATAGGGAACATCACTAACCATGCCGTGTATTTCCAATAGATCAACCGTTGTGCAGGGGTGGTGCACGTCAAAATTTAGAGGTGGTCAACTACCTTTTAGGCAAAATAGGGGGGAGTCAACTACATTCCTAGAACAATATAGGGGCAATATTTTGGAATTAAGCCTTTAGGCATAATGCGCCTTCTGAGCCCTAAAGGGCATCATGTCACTCTTTACAGACTACCCCCAACGCGCATTATGCCTGCCTTCTATAAACTGTTATTACAACCATATTTTGGGGATAGTCTGTAGTGGGTAGTCTGACATGTACACCGCATTCTGAACTCCGAAGCCAGCGGAAAGGGATCTATCTGACCTCGTCTGAAAACGGCATGTGAAAACGGTGGAGAAAATAGTGAAGAGCTAACCGCCACCTAGTGAGTAAATGAAGCATCGTGGGGGTAAATCCATATAGGCCTAGGGTCACACACTGTAGATTTATATGGTATTATATGCAACATAGAGAACTTGTGTATGCCTATGTATGCAAGCATGAGCTTTCAGGCCAGTTGATATTAGTAGGTTTGGTTTTGGCGGATTTAGGGGGCCCTTGTCGAATTTAAGAAACGTCCATGTCGCCCTGTCGAATTTAAGAAACATCCATGTCGCCCTGTCGAATTTTAGAAATATCCCTGTCCCAAGTCACTAAGCCCAAAAAAGGCCATGTCGCCATGTCGAATTTAAGGGTCTAGGGCCACATTTAATTAGTGAGTGGGGGCGCAGAAAGCGTAGCCCCCCCCCTCATTTTTGCCGGTATATTAATTTTTATTGTAAAATGCTTTGAGCCCGAGGGTCCGGTGGTTATCTTTATAATAGGCGCCTCTCCCCACTCGTGACTCCCCCTTTGAAAATGTCTGGATCCGCCCCAGTTATAGTCATTTATAGATCACTGATTTACAGGGAGGATACAGGATTTGGGAAAGTGTGTGTGTGTGGGGGGGGGGGGGGGGGGCTTGTGCACACGTGGTCACACATAATATCACTCTTTGGTGATCACCATGCAGTGACCATGACCATGCAGGTCTGAAATAAATATGAAATTCTAAATGACAGTTATTGAGTACGATTCACTGAGATTGTTTCAAGCTGATGTTGTATAACCATGTTTTCTAAGTACTTCAGAGTTTTAAATTTTGATGCCTGGCCATTTTTATCACCTGTGACGTTATCTGCACAACAACCATAGGTTAGGTACTAAAACGACGTGCGTTTCATAATGAAATAGACAATGTATTGCTTTTGTATAACAATTTCTTTGAAACTCCCTCAATTTTCTTGGAGCCCCTTGGATCTCTTGTTCTTTTCTGTCTCCTATACATAGGATCTATACAGACATTGGACTTCTTTGTAAGCATACACACTTTTCCGTGAAAGAGGGTTCGTTTTGCCCTCAAACGTCCCTTAAGAGATTTCATGTGATTCGATCATTATATGAGATGAGTGGGTTATACCATGACGCATGAAGAAGATCATGTTGTACAGATTCACACAGACTCAGTTATGTCATTATCGTGCGTCATACATATTATGAAGGTAATTTATTAGGCATACATATAGAGGGGTGTTGATGGGGGTCCCTGTGTCGCGTGTCGACTATAAGAATAATCATGTCACATGTCCCTATATTTTCATTTTCCATGCATGTCGATTTTAAAAACCCTTCATGTCGCATGTCGATTTTAAAAAATAACCACTGTCATGTCTATTATTTTCTTCTTCATGTCACTAACTAAGCCTCATGTCGCATGTCGATTTAAAAAAATAACCACTGTCATGTCTATTATTTTTTTCTTCATGTCACTAACTAAGCCTCATGTCGCATGTCGAATTTTAAAAAGGCCTTGTCACCATGCCCATATATAGGGCCTGCACAAACAGCGCAGGATGGTGGAGATAGAGGCTTTCGGTAGAGAGATAGAGAGGCAAAGATGACTCACAAGGGCTTATTATCCAAAGCAGTTTAATTTTGATATTGTTTAAGTAAAGTGTGCATATAGAAATTCTATAGATCATTCATTTCTACAATGCAGAATAGTTAATGTGGGACTTTAAGATTGTACGAATGTCTCATTTTATTCATTACACTTGTGATTTGAATGTTCAAATTTAAGAGTTAATTATGACAAAAACATTAATTGGACGAATTATTATTATTTTGCTAAAGGCGCCCAAATCATTGCTAACTTAACTCAGACGTTTACAAAAACTGTTAGATAACAGTATTTTGCATGGGCATTTTATTCATCTTTCGAATGTTTTATACGACACTTTTGTCACCTACAGAAAGAAAAAAACATCGTCTGATCTTTTTAGAAGTATAATACCAGCACCATGACAACGTCAAAGTGTGTTCATACCCTTCACGTGTATACATACATATTCTCTTCCACTGTATGTATAGTTCTGAGAAAGTACAGAAACTTCACCTGTCGGAGGTTAAAGGAAAAAGTGGATTGGATGTTCCATTTATTTTACCTAGAAGGACGCAACCCAAATGAAAGCTGTCTAGCTAGTGATTATACACATTGTACATATTCATACTTTTGCATAGTTGTACTTCGGAAATAACCATATAAGAATACACTATTTAAGTATGAGGGTAACCATTATTAACCATTATAATCATTTTTTCAAGTCTTTCTGTTTTTCAAGGGGACAAATAAAGGCCTGTATAATGGTCTATCTCTTTTTAGAAGTATTATTTCTTAAAACTTTAAAAATCATTTGCCGATAGTAAGATGCAAATTAATGTTATTGTAGGAATTGCTATTTACAAAACAATTTAGTAAACCAATTATATCGACTCTTGTTTTTAAGTTGAATAAAACCAATTTTCAAATACATGTACATATATTTCACTAATACCTCGTCGTTGAAGCATACATAATCAATTCGCATTCGGTTAGTTGGAAAATCCTAGTACAACGCATAGAGCACGGCAAACGTGTTGTATACGTAGTAGTGGCATATCTCTGGGCCTTATCAATATCAGTCTTTCTATATAACGTGCTCAGATTGCAGAAATAATCTATCTTTCCAGGAAGGGCATACAATAACAGTCACTGAACCATTACACAAGTCCTATATACGCCCGTGAGTGGATCGACGCACCTCGGTCTACATAACTGAGTGGCCCTTGAACCTATTGCGCGCGTACCATGGTTTCGGGAAAATATTGATGCCTCCTGTAAAGTATCCCTTTCTGAATAATTTTATTTTGAGTATCTGTTTTCAGATTTATAGTGAATGTGTTGGTATGGCACGCCCAACGCTAAATACTCAGTAGACCGCCACCATCCACCTTTTTTTATTTATTGATTTTTTTTTTACTTATTGGATTTTTATACAGGCTGATTTCACTTTATTAAATGTTCTTCCACTGCAGTCATGTGGACCAATTGGGCAAAATTTCGTGCAGGGGTCATCCAAATGTCCCCCTTCCATGCTGCACTGCATGGGACTCGAACCCATGCAGTGCCAATTTTCAGATTCTGGATCAGCTCCTGGCAAGGTGAAGCAGAGTTGAAAAGGAAGCAAATTATTTAACCCATTCCCCTCAGAGGACAAAGCCTTTGATAAGGACCACAAGATAAGGCACACCGTCAACTGACAGGTAGATAGACATTCACGACCAAATCATTATAAAGTGACGAGAGGTGTCAGGGAAAGCGTGAAAACAAATTGATTCGCCCTAGGCACCCAATCCTCACCTACTACAACCATGGGGCTATTTCATGCATGGTAAAAATCGACCATTACTTTGAGAAGTGAACAAAGCCCATCTGGATAATGCATGTTGTTATTTATAGGCTACCTCCCAGACTGAATGTTGGCATGGCAGGGAGCCGAGATTGCAGATAAAGATGGTCGTTACAATTGCATGAAAGCTCAATGGTGTTCTGTATACATGTTGCAATAAACAAATAGTAAAAACTCGGCGACCAAGTCAAATGATGTATATTTCATTAGGTTATGATTACCTTGAACAGTGGAAGTGCTAATGGGTATGAGCACGCAAAGTGGAGGTATGAATGATACATGGCAAGGCAAACATATTGGGTAAAACATGAGCTGTAAGTAGCTGCCTTTGTGTGGTGAATGTCGGAGCACCTGACAGACTCCCGTCTCCATGGCAGGTGGCGTCAACTTGATCCTAAACGCGATATGACAGGCCTGAAAGGCTGAATGGAAAAGACCGCTGTCTGAAGGCTATTGTCAGAATCTATAAGAGAAGCCTCCACGTATAATGTATCTTTTGATGAATGACATGCAGTATGGATAGAGAAAGAGGAGATCTAAACAGTTGTTACTCTCGGTCAATATAGGGCAATAACTTTTCTCTCTCGTACTGTGGAAAACCTTTCTATGATATAACAAAACAGGGGATCCTGCCAGAATGTATTTGCACGTTTAAACACTTCATCATGCTAAATAATTATCAAAAGTACAACACCATAAATTGTAATTGACAAGTCAACAATACTACCCTTGTGTGCCACAGAAACTCTGCAGGTAAATGTTGAATAAATATTTTGTTCTCATCAAACCTCCATCACTTGATTTGGTTTCATAAAATGCTTCACATAATTATATGTAAATTATCTATTAGCACATTTTTGCTTCAAATGTTGAAAACTTTATCTATAGTCTCTGTCTTTAAGTTGAATTTGGTAATTTTTCCTGGAATACAATTTCCATATTACATTGTCAATTAGACTTTTTAAGTGGCCGACCACAAGAAAACCCCTTAACAGGTACTGTAAATATTATTGTCGTCATTTTGAAGGGTTGGCGATTTTCTGAGAATCATTTCGCTTTTTGAAAGACAAGATAATTGTTTCTTGGAACTGTTGCTCGCCCAGAAATGTAAACATGTTCAATGAGGAGCTGAACGTAATCTGATACTTGGAACTGTTTGCACAAAAATATAAGCGTGTCCAGTAAGGAGCTGACCGTATGTGATCATCACATTATTCGGCCTTTATGTAATTCACATGTTTGCTAAAAAAAAGAAGTTTAAGAATCGTCCCCTCTCATGTCTTATTAGCTACTTGCTTTAACTGTAATTTGAAGTCATTCTTTAATGATAGATGAGACGATTGAAATCAATAAGGCGGTCTCAGTGCATCTTATTTGTATCATAGAAAGTTCATTTGTCTTCAAGGTCAAACGTCAGGGTGTGTGTCTCTGAATTATTTACCATCACAGACAGTATGTCTCTATTTGTCTTGATCATGTATCAACTTAACCCTTTCACTGCCGCAGGCGGCTATTGCAGCCCAAAGGGGAAAACCCCAGAATCTAAAAATAGCAACAGAGAATCCCATGGAACCCTAGGCCTGAATTTCCTTCTCTTAATTTCACAATATCTTCTATATTGCTTCAAAAGTAAAAACATAGCGTACATCGAACTATTTAATTATTGCAATGTTTCTCATTTAATGAGATAATTTGTTTATTTATTGTAATGAAACAAATTGAGGTATTTGAAGACATATTATGACATTTTTTTGAGATTAGACTATAAAACAAATGAATAGAAATATATTGGGAGTGTCTGTGAACAATGACTTTAGCATTGTTTGACAGATTTTCATTGATTTCCATTCGTTTATTTGAGTTTGATAACATTTGTGGTTACTCTTGCTTGCAATTTAGTTCATTTTGCAAGGTATATCAGCCAAACAATAAAAGATAATGCAAAAATAAGCAAATATCTGCTTAAATTGGCAACTACCATAGCAACCAAAATACAAGGATTTCCTAAATGTTTAGGGAAAATAAAAAACTACCTTCAATACTTCATAATTATAACTCTATGTAAAAATAACCTCTAACACTTGCTTATAAGATAGTAGTACACCTGATATATAGGCCCCTTAAATAGACGTAATTTCCCTTGATTATCTGGCAATGAAAGGGTTAATTGGTTACTTTACATTTAGATGCAGATTTGTGAAAATGTGCTATCGACATCTGGTAGCTTAGGGGTCCTAAAAAGCGCCATATCAACATATTTCACCTCACCCAATTCACTAAATGTTCATAGGCAGTTCTACGATTGCTTTTAACTAATGTTAAACGGCGTCAGATATTTATAAAGCAATGCACACACTGGGGACCTCATTCCTAGAGGGGAAAACCTGATTTCAATAAGAGAAGCTGTTTTAGATTTTAATCTATTTTGACAAAAATATCAACCGATACTCACTTCATTCTTTCTTTATATGCATTTGGACAAGACCTTCCAGCCAAAAAAAACCTTTGTCAAATAACAACAATTTGATGGCCTCATAAGGGGGGTACCTATTGAGCGATGCGATCTAAATGCTGGTTGATATACATGTTAGTAGCGACCAATATCTAACAATGTCAGATATTTTGCAAGCGATTTGTTGATCTTAAAGGGGGGAACCCATTGAGCAATCCAGCTAGAATTCTGGTCGTTTCGACTAGTTTTGGTCGCTCATTCCTAATCGAAACGACCAAAAACTACCAAAAATGATGTTCCCACTGTGCGATTCGACCAGAAATCTACTTGAAAACACCAAATCGCTTAGGAAATATCTAACAATGTCAGATATTGATCGCTAGACATCTCTCAATCGACCAGAATTCCAGTCGCATCGCTCAATGGGTACCCCCCTTAAGTGGATTTCTGGTCGAATCGCTCAATGGGAACACCAATTCTGGTCGTTTTCGACCAGTTCTGGTCGTTTCGACCAGAAGAAAGCAATCAGATTTCCTCATTAAATATGGTACCTCTGTTGGCAAGAGGTGGTAGTAAGTAAGTAAGGTATGGGTATGAATTATTTATGGAGAGGTTCAAGGCGAGCCTGTCCCCATGTTTGATGGTTCTTTGTCCCCTCTAATTAGCCTTACCCAAATTAGGCACAAAATATAATAAAAAACAGCACTTTCTATGTTATCAAAGTCAATATCTAAGATAGCATTGAATACATCATTTCTAAGCCTAGGGTTGCAAGCCAATAAGAAAGCTGTGTTCAGGGAAGTCAATGGGAGAACATTATGAGCGAGCCTGCGTGGATTAGTATTGTTTCTGTTTAAAATGAAAAAATGAAAATACAAGGGAAAGTGATGTAGAGGACCTACGCACCAATAAGAAATGGTGACTTTAAAACTTAGCAAAGTTAAAAACTTACATTATAGCACTTTATTTCATAATAGCAAATAGGACATTTTTTCATGCTACTTTGAGGGCTTTGAACTGAATTTTGTGAACATGTTTGGTGGGGTTTTGAAAATAATGTCCTAATGGTCCTTCTCTATATGTCTAAAAGCAGTATGGTGATCCAGTTACTTTGTAATTACACGCAGCGTTCACATAACAATAGGTCCAGTAACGACGACTTTAATAGAGCCCTTTTAATAAAATTAGGATAAGATTGGTAGGGAATTGTGGAGATTATCCTGTAAATCATCATCACTTACGTATAGTGCATGTTAGACATTTTTCGGAGCTGTCGTAACAATTAGAATAACCGTAGACCCATTCACCGTAGGCGATTCATTGAGATCTGGACTATTTTTTTCCGATTTTTTACACTTGATATATACTTTATGAGAACTAGTTCAGTTAATAAACCATTGATTTGTCAACGTACATAATGATACATTTTCAAATAAAATGATGATAGTTTTATGCTTGCGATTCTTGGAGCACAATGAATCCAAAGGGAAAAGTCGCCTACAACCAATGGGGTTATGTCAAGTTGACGAGAGCGTTATGATGAACGATGTCGTGAGGTTATTTTCACGATCTTGAAGGCATGTGTAAACCCCTTTAAGGATGGCGGGTTAACGTGTCTTGACATCCCTATTGAGATCATATCTGCAGATGTTAATTGTCCACAGTTGGCAAGCTCTGACAAGGACACGGTAATCAATGAGGTACTGAAATGATTCTCATGTCATGACACAGTTAAAACTTTCCGTTTTACAGAAACATATCTACATGTTTAGAAAGGGAACATTCCCGGTTGAATATTCATGATATGACATCACAATCTTCAAGGTACAGACTAAAAATATGCTTAAACATGGATGAAAAGGAAGATTCTTCAACAGCTGAGTACCATCCATCTACTGTGCCCAGTGCTCCGTCACATAACCAAACCGCGCAACAGCGAGACCACAGCGAGGGTTTAGATTTGGGCCAACCCTCACAACAGCGAATGTTTTATACAAACTTTGAACACACTTAATTTATTGAGAAATACATTTCCGCCACTTGCCTCCCGCACATTTTAAGAGCTGAGGGGCACACCTAACAGGTGATGAAAACCAAAATGCTAAAATGACAACCCAAAAATGCCCCCCCATTCCCCCCCCCCCCCCGATATGTTGAAAATTTTGGAGTGCCAACCCTTGCTGTTATCACAAAAGTTGGATTCCCTCCCTGTTCAACAAGGATGGGTCTCACTGTGGTGGACAAATCTCATTTGGTCAAACTCTTGCTGTTATGCGACATACCACAGTGGTCCATTGCACAATCTCCTCGCTGTTGTGAGGGTTGTCCACAACAGCAAGACCCCTCCCTGTTCAACAGCGAGTGTATCCAACTTTGGCGATAACAGCGAGGGTTGGCACACCAAAGTTTTCAACTTATTGGGAGGACATTTTGGGGTTGTCATTTTAACATTTTGTTTTCACTAACTGTTAGATGTGTCGCTCATATCTTAAAATGCGCCAGAGGCAAAGGACAGAAATTTATTTATCAATAAATTAAGTGTGTTAAAAGTTCGTATAAAACCATTGCTGTTGCGAGGGTTGGCATATTGAAAACCTTAAGGATATTGCAGTTGCAAGACCATCTAATCACTGGCTGTGGTCTTGCTGTTGCGAGGGTTGGCTCATGCAACGGAGCACTGTTGTATAATCAAACCCTCGCAAGTCTGATTTGTGTCTCGCAACAGTGCAAAGTGTAAGGGGGGTTTGGTCAAACTCTTGCTGTTTTTCACGAAATTCAGTATCAATTTTCAACAACTTTTAACCATTCTTCCAAGCTGATAATTTCAGTGGCCCGTTGCACAATGGGTTTCATAACAACGATAATCATTTACTTTTCGTTGTCACTTTTTTTGTAACAACGATCGTTTTGACACTAAAAGAACTTATTTAGAATGTAACAGCAACATCTTTTTACATCACTTTAAGAACATGTGGTTAACAATGACATCGTTGTTGCGATATATTTGTTACTAAACCCTTATAGCCTTTTTCCTACTGCATCAAATTGAATTATGTAAATTGACATATGGAGGGACACTGCATGAAGGTCTATTTTCTATAAACATTACAGCTCATTTACAGCATTCCAAATAGCTGTTTTGATGGGGCAAAAAATGGCCAAACAACAATCAAAGTTGACAAGGAATGTCTTCATTGTTACCAACGCGATCATTGTGCAACAGTCCACTGACCTCGGAATATTCAATAGATGTTTAAATGGTTTGTGTAGGGATTCATTTTACAGTTTTGGAAACAGTGGGGTTCAGCGAATGTAATAGAATTAGATAAAACTATTGATATTTGCTATCTGATAATCCCATTCGAACCTAGTTATTTTCCAAACAATGGAAAATAGGATGTACACATGCTTTCATCATCTTTTTAGGTTTAATCCCATTTGGAACCATACAAATTCCCCATATATAGATATAGGACGTGTACCATACGATATGTCATAGTCTTTGCTGTACGACCGACCTTTCCGAACTCAGAATCAGATACTCCCGTATCTGATGGCAGCCCGGGTTTGTTCTGCTCTAAAAACTGAATTCCTAGAAAAGCTTGTGTTTTTCCCGCCATGTATGAACAGGTCACGCTTGGCTGGTTTTCAATACTCGCCCTGGATCACATGATCACATGGGGATTGAAGGCTTGAACCCGATCGCGTTCTGTGCCATCCTCTGTGTTCTGTATTTCTTTAAGCCGGGGTCAAACATTTTTATTTCTTTTCAGGTAGAATATGGGTTAAGACACATTTGGGGCAGATTTATGATAAATCAGGCACTGGAAAATAAAAAGGGGGTATCCATTGAGCAATGCGATCTAAATTCTTGTCGAAATACATGTCACTAGTGACTATTATCTAACAATGGCAGATATTTTCTAAGCGATTTGCTGTTTTCAAGTAAAACTCTGGTCAAATCGCTCAATGGTCACACCAGTTCCAGTCGTTTTCGACCAGTTTTGGTCCTTACTGACCATAACTATAAGACCCATGCTCTAAGAAAGGTTGACTTTTTCATCATTTTAGAGCCATTTATGAAGCATGTAAATCACAACATAGGAATTTTAGATTCATTTATTGGATACTTGAGGATGTAGAAGGTATTATTGTTTTTACTTTAAGTGGTTATACAACATTATAGTCCAATTTCTAATGATTTGATGTGCAAAAAACCTTTAATATCGCATATTTTCACATTTTCAACCAAATCCTATAGTAAATCCCCATAGAGAATCTCTGAAATCATCAATTTTTGCAGTTTTTGACCATTTTGAATTTTTAAAGATTTAGCTGTAAAATTATGAATATACATAAGAGCCACTAACAGTATACATCATTGTAATCTTCAAGTAAAGACAGATATGCCTAATAAATTTATTTTCACATATCAAAAACATTACATTCTTTCTATAGAGCCTCAAATCAGATTGCATGACTTAATAGTAAAAGTTTTTTTCATTTCTCCGACTTTGGTTCTAAATAGAACGTTTTCATTCTATGATATATTTTATGAAACAAGACTGGGTGGATTGTCCAATTCATTCTGAATCCTATGGTATATGAAGTAATACTGTAGCTCATTTACCTAGAAAGTTATAGTTGTTTGAAAAAAATGCCTTTTCCAATAACTTTTAAGGTCACCCTTTCTTGGTGCGTAGGTCTTATAACCGACCATAATTTATTATAGTCGCATCAGTCCAAATTCAGACTAATAATTCTCTTTGAATTGATGCATCATGGACGGATCCAGACATTTAAAAAGGAAGACGCCTTTATGAAAAACATTGAGGAGCTCCTTTGGGGGCTAAAATTGTACATTGACAAAATCCAGATTTTTCAGTAATATCAAAATCAACTCCTTTTTTTGACTGTTCACAGTTGTATGATCGAATGGTGGAAACGATGGCAAGATAAGGTGGTCTTTAAAGGATCCCACTGCGACAAAATTGGACCGATATTGAACCGATTTTCAAAATATTTTTTATCTCCAAAATCGGTTCAAAATCGGTCCACTGAGGGTCATAATCGGTCTGTAGATCATATCAACCGATAAAGGACTAAACCGATTCTTGAAATAGAATTTTTTTGACTAAAAAAGAGCTGCTCTTCTGGGCCGATTTTTCGTGTGACAAATTATTCAGCATGTTTGATATTTTTGGACCGATTTTGGACCGATTGTGGACCGATTTTATCAAAACTATACAAGTTTAATTCGTAATTCATTTGAGCGTGGATCAGAATGCAAACTTCATCATAACTTAGGGAATTTAATGCACGTTCATTTAATACTATATTTGGTGCTCTCCAATGGATATTTATCATTTTCGACTGTTTCTGTTTTTACGTAACACAAATTATATGTTTCTTGCAGCATTAATACTATTAATGCATTTAATTCAAAATTATTTCTTAAGTTTCAATTATCAAACCATGCGATTTTTTTCCCATACATTTACTACATATTTCTAGTCTAAAAATCAAATAAACAGCCGGTTTTCATTGTCACACCAATTCTGAACCGAAAAAAAACCGTCGGTCCTAAAATTAGTTTGCAGCTCTTTTTTTTGTCAGTTTGGAATACATCGTATTGTGGATCATCGGCTTGACAGGTAGCTACCAGGAACCGAACCTGGGCCACCAGAAATGGTGTTCCCATTGAGAAATTTGACCAGAAATGTATAAAAGAAATAGCAAATCACTTGAAAAATATCTAATAATGTTAGATACTGGTCGCTACTGACATGTATTTTGACCAAAATGTAGATCGCATCACTCAAGAGTGAAACACATTGGCCTATATGTTATTTTCTTTAGACGGTAACCTTTGTGAAATAGGAAATACATCGAAAAATGAGATCTTTTAGGCCTACTGGTTCTAGGCTGTAGAGTCGACGAAATGAACATTTCTGAGTTTTTGATATGAATTTGTGTACTTGTCAATGGATACATAACTACATCTATACCCAGGCGGAGTCATTATATTATAATAACGTCACAGCAACGTTCTGGTTTGGTTATTGTTACATTATTTTGATGGCTCATAATAACATTGCTGCAATATTCTACTGTAACTTTGCATGCGATGTTATCACAATGTTCTGGTTATGTTCTTCAACTTTCTGTTTTTGTTTTTGTCCTAACCTCACTAAAAATAATGTTATGATAACGTTCTGATTTGGTGAGGTTTCAACCCCACCATCAATACCATAATTATTTTGTGCCATCTTAGTAAGTAACAAACAAAGAGTATGGTTGCAGAACGTTTCTGTCATGTCGCGGGTTGGCTGGGCATATATATATAGTTCACCCCTATAAATCATAGCATGTTGCCTTTTTTTTACTTTCTTGGAAACCCATTATCAGTAAAGTGGTTTCCCGTTTTCATACGAGATAGCCAATTAGACTATTCCTGCAACAATATGTAAGTTTTAGGGCTAACCATTTGGAGTTTGGACTTATCCTGTTGAAGAGATTCGAACGGAGGGCTTCGGCGTGGAACTTAGTTTCTGCTCAGGACATTGCCAGTAAGAGGAATGCAATATTTAGGAAAAGTGGGTAAATTGTTAAAATGGTTAACTCAAATAACCACCTCATTGCAATATCATAATTTGAAGGTAATCTTAACAGAAGTGGATCCACAGAGAAAGGGAGGGGAGGGGGGTGTCCAGGGGGTCCTGACCCCCACCCCCCACCCCCAACCCCCAACCAGTTTGTGGACCCCTAAACCCCTCCATTTTGGAAATCCTGAATCCGCCGGTTCTTTTACGAACGTCGCTACAGAAGCCATATACATACTTGTGTAACAAACACTATTGATAGAAACCAATCCACTCATACTCTATCAGACACTTGAATCAGCAGCACATGATCGATCTCTCTTGACAATATAGAACAGCACGAATTCCAGGAACTGAAGAATTGCCAAACGTTTCATAATATCGCTTAATAAGGGCCTATTGAGATTACCAATTATACTGCATATAAATTAGTCATCCGATCATAGTCTGTTGCTTGGTTACCGATACACAACAAGCTGGCACCATTTCTTAACTGCAGAGTGGCACAAAGGAACGTCTAACAATGCCTTTAACTGATAGAACAGAATTAATAAGTTCCTAGAAATTGTCGCTTTGTACGAGGAGTTATTAGTATCTCCAATTCCATGTATCTATTAGTCATAACCAAATTGTCTGCTTCCACAGAGACCTGGCCTGCCAACCTGTGATGGGCAAAATCCAGGACAACCAGGGAGCAATATGTAAAGGCAAAACAAGGATGTGAACACTGCTGCGACCACCTTATAATGTTCCCCCCTTTCATCATAACAGGTTTTTGATATAATCAGTGCCATCATCTCTTTAGGCTGATTCATATATGGCACAGATGGGGGTTAATTCAATTATCCAACATTCCAATAGGACGATGAGTTACTTTGCTTTTGCCAGAAAACTCATGATAAAATCATTCATGACACAACAGATGCAAGTATGAAAGATAACGACCAATTAGCCTTTTTGTGTTTCTATATTATTATTCGGAAATGACATATTTGGAATGTCAATAGAACGTTTGGTTCCCCATAACTGGCCATGCATTTGGTATTAATTTTGGTCACAATAGACACAAATTATTTTCCATTAATTTCTCAAAAGTTACCACAGACGAGTAGGCATGACACGAGGATATTTTCAGAACTTGCAATTGAATCCTTTTTTAAGAGCAATATGTTACGTGCAGGATAGTATTTTGAATATCATTTATCTTCAAGTTGTAGTGACTATAGGGCTTACACAGTGCAGACCAAGTGCGCACAAAGTAATGGTATTGACCTGTATTGCACATTCAGTTGAGGGCTTTCCCTCTGAGATGTGTGCAAACTCGAGCCATAATATTTAATTGCTGAGTGCACCTGAGGTCTGTACTTGGTTTATTCTATAACAATTACACAGAAAACATTTTACTGACAACAAATTGGCATTAACATTCACAAACAGGCATTATTGCCTATACAGCTACGGAAATAACAGATCTTTTATGCACTGATTTCTGAGAAGGTATAGGGCAATGATAAAGGTTTAGGGGCTGGAATCTTGAAATAGAATAAATCGTATAGTTCATTATATAAAGAACAATATTGAATATTCAGTATTTTGAGAAATTTCCAGGAATACTGAAAGTTCTCCATTCAAAAACCACTAGCTCGATTGGTGATTAGCATTATTTGTATTGTTTATACGCTCAACACGTCTTCTAGTTTAATTTCTGCACAGAGTGCAACAAGGCCAGTTCCTAAAAGTGGCATAACAAAATAAATGGGGCAAAGTGTCTTTTCTCAAATTAGACTGGGGCATGGGAACTGAGAGTATGGTGACATGCAACATGATCATACTTCGCGGTCATTTGAAACGTTGACAAATAATAAAGACAAGGACGTCAGAATTGTCGTGGGGAGTCCGATTCATGTCACCTGTTTTTTCAGAACCTGCACCTTCGATGAATTTAAGTCTTTGACACACGTTAGTTATCTTCAAGATATAAAAATCAAGAGCATTTACAATGATGCAGAGCGATCGTGAACTGATTTTATATTGTATCAGTTGTACACGTTTTCTGTATTCTTTCGTTCTATTTAGATTTAAAAAAAGAATTCTATTAAGAATCAGGTTCAGAGTTGCCTCTCGTCTTCCAATTTCTAATCAAAAAGCAAGCAATAGTCACCAACATCTTTGATTAATTAATAAGAAACAATATAGTATTTTGCTCCCAAGAAATTCGTTTTTATCACAAAGATTTAATATTGTCTATTTATGACTGTAAAAAAACACAAGATAATGTGTATCGCTAAATATTTGAGTGTGCATTCTGATATGACATAGCCTATGCAGTTATTATGCTCTGTTCTATTCTCCATTAATTTCTTAAATAAAACGTCGGAAAATATATACATGTATAATTGCTCGGACAATGCTGTTATCATTAGACACTGCCAGGACAGAATCGACCAAGTCGGCGTCTCGGATGCCCTGCTGGAGGCCGGCCCTTGACACCAGATCTCACTCCCGTTTCTCGGCAGGTTTTACCTTCCATAATTATAGACTGTTTTCACCGTTTCCATGGCAACGAGGCGTCGCCTGATTTCCGCGAAGTGGACGCTGTTCTCAGACATTCCGGGAAGCGGTGATTGGACGTGAGAGCGGTTAGAGCCTGCCGCTGGCCGGAGACAGAATACCTTTGCATACATTTGGTCCGGCCAGGTAAGGCAAGGTGGGCGACTCAATTATATAGCTGGTGATCCACGACGCGATTTTGGGCCGATTTTGATAATCGGTTTGTTAAATCATCATTTTTCTCATATAGTATAAATTTTTCAAAGAGTTTTGGATAATCCATATCAGAAAATTGGTATTTTCGTGGGGTACAATTTATTCCAAATATGCAAAAAAATGCATGAGAAGAAAATAGGTTGGCCTTTTGTCGCATTGTGAATCACCGGCTTCAAGGGTTACCCATTGAGCGACTTAACTAAATTCTGGTCGTTTCCACCAGTACTGGTCGCTTAATTCTGGTCGAATACGACCACAATTGATGTTCCCATTGAGCGATTCGACCAGAAAAGTATAAAAAAGTATGGTAAATATCGAGCATTGTCGAGGGGGGCTGCCCATTGAGTGATGCGATCTAAATTCTGGTAGAAACGCAGATCCCTATATATATATTATAGCGACCAATATCTAACAATGTCAGATATTTTCCAAGCAATTGATTTACCATTTTCTGATGGACTTCGAGTCGCATCGCCCAATGGATACACCATTTCTGGTCGTTTTCGACCAGTTCTGGTTACTTCAACAACCAGGATTTTAGTTGAATCCCTCCCTTTAGACATCGGGAGCTAGAGATCGCTCAATCGACCAGAATTCCAGTCGCATCGCTTAATGGCCAGGGATCCAGGATGTGACAAAACGCCAACCGATGTTCTTCTCGTCCAATTTTAAAATACTCAGAGGAAAAAATCCTTGTTAAATATCCCTTGATGCCATGATATATGAGTGATATTTGATGATAATAACATATTTTATTATCATCCTTTTTAATTTTGTCAAACCAATTTTCGAAAATGGCCAAAATCGAGCAATCGGGAAATCGCATCATGGATCACTTCCTTTACATGGACCAGTGGCCTCCACCTCTTTTTTCTTTTATTTTCACTTGTTCTTTCTGAATTAATGATAACTATTAATAATCTCATGATATTATATTTGTTAATTTCACTCCATATATGCACGACTCTGCATCACGATTCTACTCTAGCCTAGAACTATCAATAGGACTACACATAATCACATTTAATTGAGTTACTTTTAGATTGTGTCACAATCTAGTTCCGGTTACATAACCCATATAGTTCCGGTCCATCTAATTCTCCCTACCACACATAGCTGATTTTCAGTATTTTAAGCACCTGCATGTTAATTTGGACCAATTTTGTCGACAAAAACACAGGGGAATCTATAGAAAATATACTAATTTAATTTTGCTCTACATCCATATCTAATAATGTATGAGTTTTCAAACCAACTTAGAAAATAATAAAGATATATAGATATACATATTGATGGAATCTCTGTCATCTTTAACCACAAATTTTGCCATGATTATTGAAAATTTCTTTATTTAAGCCTTGTATTTTGTTGACATATTACCATGCTGCACCATGATTTAGGCTAGCCTGCAGGTATGACACATGAAAAATGCTATCCATGGCTGGGAGAATTGGTTGAATTGAGGTTCTCATAGGACATGTTAACGCATTTTAGGTTCTTCACCTATATGCCTTATGGCGTAGCCTTGAAGAGATAGTGGTCAACTATGGATATGTCGTATGTTAGAAATCTTTGGTACCCTTTGATTAACCAGTAACCCTCTTAATTCTACTTGGAACTCCCTTTGAGTTCAGAACTGGCAACGCCCTAAAATTCAATGTTTTTTTTAGTTTCTATCAGAGACTATGTATTCAGTAATATTGCACGTATATTATATCACGACCGAAAACAATGTCACGGTTACAGTCCAACTTGCACGCCCTCTCTCGACAACAGTAGGCAAACACCGGCATTAAAACATCACCTCTTCACCGTTCTCACAATCAAAACTTCTGCACAGGTAATAGCAGTTGACATCTAAAAGAATATCGTTGGGACACCTTAATTCTATACGTATACATGTACACTGTTAACCAACAGGAATTATGAAAAAGATAATACACGTCGCAATTGGCAGTTAAACGTGATCCAAATGAAGGATTCTAATACATAATTTGAACATTGAATATAATCTTCTTCTTTTTTTGTTGGACTTTATTTGGCCACTGTCTAGACGTAATGAAGGGATCTCTATAACATTTGTTAATGGCGTTCTGTCTTGCCTAGCCCTCTTTTTATGGATAGAGTAGTGAATACCAGGGCTTTACCCAGTTCCAAACGCAAAATCTGAAAGGCCGGGGTTCCATGCGAATCTCTGGTGGTTCCAGGTACCTCTAAGGAGGCTAGGGGTATTTCTGAGAGGGTTCCAGGTAAATCTAAAGGGGTTCCACGTAAAACTGGGCAGGTTCCAGAGGAGAGATTTGCTATGTGACCTATACTTTTCAAAATGATTATCATGCAGTGTTCTACCCCACCTCTTCTCAGCCAACCCAGGTACAGCATTGGTGAACACCTATTTGCTGTATAACAAACTAAATCGATAGGACGGGCCCCGGGATTAATTGATCATTTTTCTTTATTCTAATTGTTCGAATGAGCGGTCCTGATGTCGTATATCTTTTTCACTTAATGTTTTCAAAGTCACATGTTGAATTTAGGAAAAGGAGATGACATGCACTATAGTTTG